>OY992538.1:199953878-201269378 GCA_963921195.1 Pegoplata infirma
ATTAAGTTTTTTTTGGCCCGCCCCCTTTTGTGGGCGTGGATTTAAAAAAATCATAAAAATTATGAGCAAATGGTATTACTAAAGTTAAAAAAGCATAACAAATAAATTAGTTAACATTGATCGCGATGGGGAAGGTATCCCCAACCACCCCCACATAGCCCCCCTCCCCCAAAAAAAAAACGCCTCTGAATTTTTTTAAATATATTTTAACATGTTGGAGGGTATCAAAGATTCGGCACAGCCGAATTTAACACTCTCACTTGTTTTTCTTGGTTTTAGTTCATAATTTTCCCAAAAATAAGGAAAACAAAGTTATTTAATTTTAGGCCAATTTTAACTAGAAAATGGGAAAAATTATACTTCACATTTTAGAAATAGATTGGGTCTAGACCCTGGACCCATGGGTCCGGACCCCATTTAACTCGAGACCCCGTTGGGTCCTTTAAGGGTCCCCATAGATTTTGAACCAAACCTTGTGTCCGTTTCGCTCTAACTTGCTTAGTTTTTGAGATACGGTAATAAGGGGCCTGATAGGGTCTCGAGAATCTTAAAAACCGGATAACTCAAAAACTATTAATCGGCTTTCGGGTATTTTGCGGAAGTGTTCTACGAGTCAAGAGCTACAAAAATGCCGTTGGACCTTTTCTCGTGTTGGCAGTATTTACCGAGATATGTGCATATATAAAATCTCGGGAATTCAAATTTTAGATCTAAAATTAGGGTCTTGAGACCCCGACAGATATGCAGAGCTAGGCTATTCCAAATTTTTCCATTTAGTCTTTCTTTTGAAAATTTCATCCGTTTCGCTCTATCTCGCTTAGTTTTCGAGATATCGCCATTTTGAATTTTTAACTAAATTTTAAGAAGTTATTTACTAAATTTTCAGAAGTTATTAACTAAATTCTAAGAAGTACACTTCCTCAATTGAAAGAAGAGAAATACGATGATGTTTTTTTTAGTAAATTTTAACTAAACTTCAACTTAATTGTTTTTTAAGAAATATGTCTTAAAAATAAAGAAACGATTCTTAGATTTGTGGAAAATTTCTTTGGCAGTAAGAATTTTTTTCCTAATATTAAAAAAATCCGTTTAAAGAAAACTATGAACTAATTATAAGTAAATGAACTAAAATTTTGTCCTCATAGTTAAGAAAATTTCTCATTTTTAAGTTAAATTTAACTAAATTTTAGGAAAATTCATGATAAATTTTTAAAGACATTTTTTCCTTAATTTTAGTTATGTCTTTTTTTCAGTGTATTGTCAAAACTCTTCTTAACAAGTCTTGTGACAATAACCTATCGAAATTAATTTTGTAAGATTAAAGTACATAATATACAATTTATCGTTTTTTTTTTTTTTTTGTTTGCAGGGTTGTCAACACTGATATTAATAAAATTATTGAGAGCGAGAGACATTTTAAACAAAGTGATTGTTCGTGTACATCGTACATACATTTTTCTAGTTGTAATGATGAAAACATACCATTTGGCTTGGAATTTCTTGATTCATACAATAACTGGACGTGGTAACGTAAACACGTTTGTGCGGAAAAATGTCTAGCTGGAACAGCCGGTTATTGTTATTGGCAACACAACAACAATTCAGTTGCATAGCAAGTGTTTTTCTTCTTCATCTTATTTTCAAACAAACAACAACAGAAAAAGAGACTAAAATTAATTGAATTGAACAATTGGGTAAACAAAAAAACGTGCTAAGCTGCTGTGAGGGTAGGTCGGTTTTACGAATGTGTTTTATATATTCTTGTTCGTTGGACTTTCGAGAGTTGGTTTGTTTTTTGCACAAATACCGTATGTGTTCAATGGTCGGAAATTCCAATGGGCGCATTTAGTCGCGTTGCAAACGTTGACATAACCGGTTCAGTGTGGCGGATAAATTAAAAAAAAAATTGAAAATATTTTAGAAAAAAAAAATTAAATCAAATAAGAATTTGCAAAAAAAACAAACATAAACAAAATGTGTGAAACAAAAAAATAAATGAAAACCTTTAAAAAGTGCATAAAAAAAAGAATTTTAAAAAATGTTTAAATAATTTAAAAAAACAACTGTTTTTAATAAAAAAAAATAAATTTAAAAGTTTTAAAAAACATGTTTTAACATTTAATAATAAAAAAAAAGTTTCAACTGTTCACATTCACAAATACATTAATCTTGATTTGCATTAAAACACACCCATACTCAAGGTTGTATTTTTGTAGCACGTGCTCTTAATTAACGGTACTTAATTTATCTCTTTCGTGTGTGTAATTTTTTAATGTGTGTTTTGTTTACATTGCATATAATTATTATAATGTTTGATGTGTTTTTGCAATAAATTCAATTAATTAATTCCCACAGTACGGATTAAAAATCAACAAATAATGTGATTATTTTTGATAACAATTAATCGGATTGTTTTTTATTTAAATACTTTTGTGCAACATTTTATTAAAAAGAGATTCATTAAATTCATGTTTGTTCCTGACCACTTTTCAACTTTAAAGAATTTGGATATAATTTGAGAAAGAATCAACTTCGAAGATCCTATTTGATCTGTGAAACGTTTGTTATGGTAAGTTTAAAAACTATTAAGAATTTAAGAATATTATTTAAAATGAATTTGACAAAGGAAAAAATCTCTGTAAATTGGAGGAGGAAAATCTCTGTAAATCGATGTTGAATTTAAATTAGCAAACTTTTAGCAGAGTTACTTCTGAAATGGATATTTTAACTAAATATTCTGTCATTCAGTTTTATAAAACAACGGAAATTGTTCTGTAATACTGTCACTGATTCTGTTAATTGAAATTTAAAATATTTTGTGCAGATTATTTTACTAATTTTACGAAAATAGTTTATTTATTATTATTTTAAAAAAATGGTTACCTTAGGCTTATTGGGGTCAGTTCTATTATTTATTACTTTTTCAAGTGAAATTTCTAATGTAAACTTTCAAATTTTGTGTCGTAATTAGGGTTGCCAGACGTCCCGCATTTGGCGGGATTGTCCCGCTTTGTGACATCGATTCCCGCGTCCCGCGCGGGATTCCAAATTCCCGCTTTTTTTAAGCGTCAGAAAATAATGAGAAGACATTTTCTGATTTCAGCAATCAGTAGAAAAATGTACTGCTTCATTAAAAATTGTTATTGATACAGAAGTGAATATAAGTTTCCATAGTGCTATAGAGCTTAAGCGGGAGGAATAGAGTTCACTATTTTCGTTCATACACTTAAAATACTACCTCTGTCCAATCAGCAGAAAAATCTGCTGAAAATAAACCCATATTGAGCCCAATGCTGTTTATTTTGCCAAGACAGCAGAAAAATCTGCTGATTTTTGCAGAAAAGTCTGCTGATTTCAGATAAACAATTTAAACATCTAAAATGTATTTTTTTTATGTTAAGAAGACTTTTGAAAAAAGTATACATTTTATCTAAAACTTATAAAAAAGCGATTGTAATTTTTTTTACGAAAATTTTCAGTTTTTTTTTTTTCAAAAATATGCTAAAAGTGTGATAATTCAAACTGAAAGTTGTTTAACAAATTTTTCCTCAGAGTTTTTTGTCTACATGTAGAATAAAAAGGGAAATACATATCGTCGGTGCGCCAACCAGAACCGCTATGTGTATTTTAAAATTTTTTGAAGAGACTTTAATAACAGCTAAATTTGGTACTTTTGCGCTGTTTTTTAAAATTCAAATTAATGTAAATAGAAAATATGCAATATTAGCCCTGTTTTTTGCAGACCGGATTAAGATTAGGATTAACTTTATTTAGTTAAAAAATGGGTCAAATCAAGTCCAGAATTTTTTTTTATAATTTTTTTCTAAAATTACATACAATTAGTAAATATATACAGAAAAACAAATAAAGCTTTGTCCAAAATGTAAAGAATGAAAAATAAATTTAGTTAAATCCTAGGATTAACTCAGATTTACTTATACCATTTTACATTTTGGACAACGCTTAATTTTGTTTCCTGTTTATATTAACTAATTGGATGTAGATTCAGAAAAAAAATATAAAAAAAAATTATGCACTTGATTTGACTCATTTTTTAACTAAAAAGTGTTAATCCTAATCTTAATCCGGTCTGCAAAAAACAAGCCTATTATTAAAATGTTAATGAAAGAAATACATATTGTGTTAAAGCACCGCGAAGGGTCAAAATAAAAAATTTTGAAAAACACATAACGCTTTTGATTGGCGCACCGACGATATATTGGGGAAAAAGCAAAATGGACGATATTATGCACTACTTTTGTCCCGCCAAAATTTTTAAAATCCCGCCATTTTTGTAATTTTTTTGTGTTTGTCCCGCTTTTTGGAAATAAATTTCTGGCAACCCTAGTCGTTATACCTGCCAAATGATGGCCACGTTAGAGATGAGTACGGAAAAATTTATGAAAAAATTTTGCAAGGTTACCTTCAGTCGGCAAACAGCGGTCAAAGTTGGAAAAATTTACGTATATCGACCAACCGTCATGTCCGAATTTTTTTAACCAAATCCTGCTTCAAAATTCGGAAATTTAGCGTACTTTATTGGAAAAATATTTAAAAAATTCCAAAATTCCACAGATGCAGATTTTTAAACATAGAAATTATTTTTTTTTTATCGAAATTGGTCTCAAAAGTTGGAAAATCTTAAGTATGTTATCTAGAAAATATAAAAACATGACTTTGATCCAAAAATGTGAAAGTTGATGCAAAAAATGTTTGTAAAATTTTGTTGAACAATTTAACCCTATAAACGCACGTTTTAGTGGTTCTATGAGAATTAGGGCGTCCCGCCAAATATAAACTTTCGCATTTCGTGTCATAATACTTGCCAAACGATGGTCACGGAATAGCTGATTGTAGAAAAATGTTTGTAAAAGTTTTGCAAGGGCATCTTCAGTCGGCAACCAGCGGTCTAACAAGGGAAGTCTCCCTTGTGTCACCCTCCGATCTTCATGAAATTTGGATATGTTTTTAAGAACGAAAATTAATTCGACAAGTATTTTTTTTAGCGGCCCAAACTCATTTTAAGGGGGGGTCGATTTGTATGGGGGGAAATTGACCTTTTTCAGTTTTTTACGATTTACGCCTATTTAAACAAAATTAATATAGGCACATGATGTATCAGATTAAAGGTATTAAAAATACCTATCTCGTGGTGCTAACAACGGGCCAAAGAAGTTAATATTTTTCGACTTATTAACAAAGATGTCCTAAAATTTTGGTATTTTACTCAATATGACGAAAAGTTGTGCATGTTTGAACACGTTTTTCACACACGTAGATAGGTTTTCCAAAGACCTTTTATTTGGTATGTAACATGACTAGGTTTCTTTGCATAATATAGGAGATAAACGAAAAAAAAACTGAAAAATGGCCTTTTCTTCTGCTCTAGAAAATAAAACCAATTTCATAAAGATCCGCGGGTGAAACTAGGGAGACTTCCCTTGTAATTTTAAAAAAATTAAGTTTTTCGACCAAAATTCATGTCCGAATTTTTTAACCAAATCCGGCTCAAAAATTGGGAATTTTTGCGTACTTCAGAGTAAAATATGTAAAAAATTCCAAAATAGCTGATTATTAAACACAAAAATTATTTTTTAACCAAATTGGTCATAAAAGTTGGAAAATGTTGAGTATATTAAGTGTAAATATTTAAAAATAAATAAACGTCACGATTTTGGTCAAAAAATACTGATCAGCTTAACATTTTCAAACTTTAGGAACAATTTTGATAAAAAATAATTTTTATGTTTAAAAGTCAACATCTGTGGACCAAAGTCATTTGAATTTTGGTCGAAAAATGTATTTTTTTTTAAACTTTGAAAATGCCTTTGCAAAATTTTTTCATACACTTAAAAAATTATGACGGTACAAAAGACAGTTAAAACTACTACATTTGTTGTTGTTTAGGCGTCCAAAAATTGTTGTTGTTTTTAACTATTGATTAACAACTACAAAAAACTGTGAAAACTACTTCAAATTACAGTTGTTTTTACTGTAACTCAAATAGTCTGATTTTTTTATAACAAAAAAAACTTCTAAATGTCAAAACCGGTTTAAATTATTTGGAAATAATTCCTGCACATCCGTTTTTCTAAAAATTTTTTATTATATTTTTATTTTTTATTTTATATTTTTATTTTTTTTTAGTAATTTTTTGTATTTATTTTTTAAAACGACTACAAAAAACAGTTGTTAGAGATTTTTCATACAAAACAACTAAAATTGTAGTTGAAAGCAATAACTACTACTTACTACACAAATGACCGTCATTTAGAAACTGCAATAATTTTCTAAGTGTCTCCTAACAATTGGAGATAGGGGGTAAATATGTTCTAAGAAAAGAACCGCTACCAAATTTCACTGAAGACACCTTTAAACAGTATTAACCTCAGATTAGTTTTAATACTTTTTATACCCACTACTTACAAGGAAGGTCTTTCACAGGGCACCCACTGATTGTCCTGAAACTTGCATATGGGAAAGAGGGGAGGAAAATGAGAGTTACCTGTTTTTTCTTAGCTGCCCAATCTCCCATTTAGCGGGTCAAAGGGGGGAAAAGAGGGGGAAAAACGGGATTTTTTTAGTTTTTTGAGGATTTTTCACATTTCCTAAAAAGAAACTATATGAACATTTTATATAGGTCGAAAGGTTTTTTGAAGGCCAATTCAATGGCGTATCGGTCGTGTACAAATACGGCTTCCTTAAGTTCGTTATTGCCAAAAATGTAAAATCGTTGGGGTACGATCGCCAAAATCATATACAGTCAAACTCGGTTATAACGAATTCTCGGTTATAACGATATAATGCTAAATTCCCGACGTTTTGCCTATAATTTTCACATAAAATACTTCTTTTATAACGAACTCGGTTTTAGCGAATCCTCGGTTAAAACGAACTACTTATTATGGTCCCACGAATACAATTTCATGTATATTTACCTTTTAATAACGAACTCCCATAAATATTTTTAAATTTGCGGCAATTATTTTTACCAAACTCACAAAAGTTTAGAAATTTTTGATAATATTACAATTTTTATGTAATTTATATTTTTTATGTTTTCTTCTCAATAAGTTGTTTACTTACAAAAAACGTCAAGTAGAAAAAATGGATCTGTTTTTTTGGAAATAAAACTACACTCAAAATAATTCTACAGTAAAGGGATTAGTAAGTGATGTTGTACAAAAAACTGCTAATTAGTTACTAATTTTAGTATCTTCAAAGTACTAAAATTAGTAATTTTTACTGGTTTTGAATAATATTAGAAAAAAATTTTAGTATTGGTTACCAATTTCTGCACTAGGTCCTTTTGGACTAAAATTTTGTTAAATTTTTAGTATTGAATACCTACGTTTTTTTTTTGGATGCAGGTTGATTTAAAATATACCCCGCTTATAGCGAACTTCGCTTATAACGAACTATGTTTAGTGGTCCCACGGAGTTCGTTATAACCGGGTTCGACTGTATAATAATCTCTATTAAAATTAAGCTGACCAGTATTTTTTCGTTTGGAGAAATTCCTACTAGTTCAGCTTTTATACAGATTTTCCCGAAAGCCTTTTTTTTAAATTTGAGATTGGGTAGCTAAAAAAAACAGGACACTCCTATTTTTTCCTTCTCATTCCCATATTCAAGTTTCAGGACAATCGGTGGGTGCACTGTGAAAGACCTTCCTTGTTAGTGATAGTGGGTATATATAAGTTTGTCATTCCGTTTGTAACTCATCGAAATATCGGTCTGAGACCCCATAAAGTATATATATTATTGATCTGTGATCAATTTGAAGACATTCTAGCGATGCCCGTCCGTCTGTCTGTCTGTGGAAATGGTGATCACGGTCAAAATATTACACGGATAAAACTGAAACTGAACGTATTTTCTTTTTGCTGCCCCGAGAAGTTTGGTGTTACATTTGAGCGATATCGGATCAGTGGTTCAAAAGTTATGAACGAAAATGTAAGGATACCTCGAAAATTTTGGTACATTCAACATAACCTAAAAATTCAAAATGATTTAATTTGGCTGCTGGTTGACATTATTGAACAGAATTGAACACCGAATGGTTTTTAAGCAAGTACAAACATATTTGTTTTACAAAAAAAGAAAAAAAAAATCGCTGATTTTTTTTCACAAAATTTTTTTTACAAAAATTTTTTTTCGGAAATTTTTTTTTCAATATTTTTTCCTCTCAAAACTAAAGTTTTTTGCAATCATCAGTTTTGCATTGTGGAGGGTATAAATACATTCGGCTAGGCCGAATTTAGCTTTTTTTACTTGTTGTGACTTACATACTCCAAACGCTTTTGAAAAAAAAAATTAACCCCCCGATTCTGTATTACAAACGAACGACGAACGTCATACAGAAACTTGGGATTAAAACTTCATTGGACCATAAAAAAAAACTCAAGCTAAGTTTTCAAAACCCTTCGGTGGTTTTGGTCTACTATTGGTACACTCAAAAACTTTGCCATTAACTGTTTGTAGTTTGTTTTAAAAGTTTTATTTTTTGTTGTTTTTTAAAGAAAAAACATTTGTTCAATGTTCAGTTTTTATTAATGACTATTTTAGTGTGTTGTTTCAGAAATGACATCATAAAAAATAGAGACTTTTATTAACATTTAAATTTTAAAGTCCTTTATTTTTGTTCTGTAAGTAAAAATAAGCTGATTATTCTTTTAATTTTAAATGATTTGTGTAAGTAATTTTTTTTTTTTAATTGTTGGTATTTTTTAAAGATATAACATTAGTTTTTTCCTACACTATAGGTTATTTTTTTTTGAAAAAAAATTAAAAAATTATTCATAGAAATATAAAATCATGTTTGGATCAAGTGACTTTGGCACGATGGGAAGAATGTGTGTTCAGAATGTAATTGATTGCGGGATCGTGTCCCCAAAATTTTATTAACATTTTTTTAAAAAATAAATCAATAGAAAATTGTAAAAAATAACCTGCGAAATCATTAATTTTTAATGTTTTTGTAGGTGATTTTTTTTATTTGTTGGTAAAAATAACAGAACAATCATTAATTTTTAATGTTTTCGTAAGTTATTTTTTTGGAATTTGTTGGTAAAAATTAATGATAGGAACGTTATTTTTTAATATTCAATGTTACTTATTTTAGAAAATGTTATTAAAGTAAAAAATAAATGTTGATGTTTGTTAAAACAAATGAATAACACAGCTCAACAAGAAAATGCGTATTGGATTCTGGTTAGTGATTTGGATAGTGTCTGTTGTGCTGATTCCAAATCCGGAGCTCAAATTTGTCTATCACGTCAGGATTTTGAGTAATTCGCGGTTAAAGTGCCGTAATGGGGCATTTTTGACCCTTTTTAAAAGCTTATAAAGTGAGATCCTGATATGCACATGACTTGGAATGAAGCTCATTCGAAAGCCTATAATTTTCTCTTAAAGATTACATAAAATGTCCTAAAAATTTAATTTTCGAAAATGGTAAAAAATCATTAGCAAAAAACCTTCCATTTTTTCAATATTCAGTTTATTTACACAGTGTTTTTTAACTAATTTCCATACTAATTCATACGTAAATTGTAGATTTGAAGCACTTGTGGCTAATGATTTTTTTACCACTTTATAAAATTAAATTCCAAGAAGATTTGATCTTGTCTGAAAGAAAAAATTTCACTCTTTCGAATGAGCTTGATACCAAGTCATTTGCATGTCAGGATCTTATTTTATAGGCGTTCAAAAATGGTCAAAATGGGCATTTGTTGACACTTTAACCGCGATTTTCTCAAAATTGTGACGTGATAGAAAAATTTGAGTGACCGTTTTGGAATCGGGGCACCAAACCCTATCAACTTTTTTTTATTTCATTCAAAACGCAGCGACAAACCTCAGATTTGTAAATTACTGTAATGGTTTTCAATTGTTTTAAAAGTATTTTTCATTTAATTTGACACCAACCTTTATAGATTCATCGGGTGCGAGCCTTTTTTTCGCAGTGGGTTAAAGTTGATTTTCAGGCTAGAAATGGGCTAATTATGGATAGGGTTTGCGGAGGTAATCTTTAAACCTTGGCCTCCATTCCAACATGTCCAAATAATCAACACGTTGTAAACGAAACTTTTTTAAATCTGACTAAAACATGATATCGATTAGTTTTTTGTTGGAAAATGAGAAATCTATCTAGTTTTCAAACAAAATTAGTTAAAAATAAGGAAAAAAGTTAAATTCGGCCTTGCCGAACGTAGTGATACCCTCCACAATTTCAAAAAGATTATTGCAAAAACCTTTATTTAAAAGGAAATTACTTTTGAAAAAAAAAAGTAAAAAAAAAAATTCCGCGAAAATAAAATTTGGTAAAAAAAAATCAGCGATTTTTTTCTTTTTTTGTCAAAAAAATATGTTCGTACTTGTTTAAATACCATTTGGTTTTCAATTATGTTCACTTATGTCAACCAGAAGCCGAATTAAAGCATTTTGTATTTTTAGGTTATATTGAATGTACTGAAATTTTTGAGGTGTGCTTACATTTTCGTTCATAACTTTTGAACCGATGAACCGATATCGCTCAAATGCAATACCAAACTTCTCGGGAGAACTTCCAATAAATATGTTAAGTTTCAGTCGTCTCTGTGCAATATTTTGTCCGCGACAGCATTTTCCACAGACAGACAGACGGACATCACAATAAATCGATCGGGCATCATGAATATATATGGGGCATTCCATGCCAAATCACTCACTTTTAGGCCCGACCCCCTTCGATTAATTTTATTTTTGGATATGTTTTAGTACGTATTAAATGGCGATTTTTTCCAAAAAATGAAAAAATTTAAATTTTCAATCAATTTTGACCAGTAAAAAATAAAGATATTTTAAAAAAAGTTGGACAGCGTTTTGTTGGTATTTAAATGTAGTTTTAGAAAAAAAATGTGAAAAAATTATTCGAAGTAATTATCACTTCTTTTTTTACGTTTAAAAATTAAAATCGACTTTTTTAAAAAGTCCGAAACCTTCGATTTTTTTGTAAAAAACTATAAGAATTCTACTCTAAATTATGCAACTTTTAAGCCATAACTCGAGATGTGATCACAATTCTTTCTATTTTTTTTTAATTTTTAAAATTGCACCTTTTATGTTTTGGCTCTGATTTATTTTATATGGAGCTCCAAAAAAAAAAAAATGGTAGGTACTGACCCTAAGTTACCCTAAATATATTCATTTGGAGGTAAATATACGTCTCACAAAAATTTGGGACGATCGGACATGTGTAAGGCGCTTAGCATGGTCCTTGAAGTTTAAAAAACGGATTACAAGGAAAAATATGAATTTTTTTCTGTTTTCGCAATTTCTTTGGTATTTAAATTTAAGTTTTAATTCAAGTGATTACAGAATTATGATGTGGAGTAAAATGCCTTTCTAATAAGGTACTAAAAACTAAAATCGGTTGAAAATAAGCCAAGTTATTACAACTTCCCCAGGCATCTAGCGTGTGCCATACAACTTGATTAAAAAATACGAGGCCCTTTTTTTAAATTTATTAAAATTTTTTACTGTAATAACATTTTTTCATTATTCATGTTTCAGTGTAATATTTTTTTGACTTTTCCAAATTTTAAAACAAAAAAAATTTTTTTTTTTTTAAATAGAGATTTCAAAAGGGTGTGGAAAATGCAGGCATTTTTAGCACTAATTTAAAAAATGTTAGCAAAACACAATATGAAAAATACTTGTCATCTAATAACATTTGAACTTGAAGAATAAAAAAATGTTATTACAGTAGAAAATTTCAATGAATTTCAAAAATCGGATTGTATTGATTAATCAAGTTGTCTGCCACACGTTAGATGCCTGGGGAAGTTGTAATAACTTGGCTGATTTTAAACCGATTTCGGTTTTTATGACCTTAATAGTGAGACATTTTACTCTACATTTCAATTCTGTAACCATTTGAATTCAAAATTAACTTAAAATACCAAAAAAAATTAAGAAAACAGAAAAAAATGCATATTTTCCCTTGTAATCCGATTTTCAAACTTCAAAGCCGATGCGGCACGCCTTACCCATGTCCGATCATCCTAAAATTTTCTGAGACGTATTTTTACACCCAAGTTAATATATCTAGGGGAAGTTACGGTCAATATTTACCAAATTATTTTTTTTGGAGCACCATATAAAATAAACCAGAGTCAAAAAAAAAAAAAAGTGCAATTTTCAAAATTTGAATAAAAATAGAACGAATTACGATCACATCTCGAATTATGACTTAAAAGTTGCGTAATTTAGAGTAGAATTTTTTGACATTTTTAAAAAAAAATCGAAGGTTTCGGACTTTTTCAAAAAGTCGATTTTAATTTTTATACGATAAAAAACAAGTGATAGTTACTTCGAATAATTTTTCAAATTTTTTTTCTAAAACTACATTTAACTACCAACAAAATGTTGTCCATCTTTTTTTAATATATCTATATTTTTTACTGGTCAAAATTGATTGAAAATTTAAATTTTTTCATTTTTTGGAAAAAATCGCCATTTTGAATACTCAACACCACCTTGGTATAAAAGGCTGAAAATTTGGCTGGAAGTTGCATTTAATACGTACTAAAACATATCCAAAAATAAAATTAATCCAAGGGGGTCGGGCCTAAAAGTGAGTGATTTGGCATGGAATGCCCCATATACTTTATGGGGCCCCAGATCGATATTTCGATGAGTTACAAACGGAATGACAAACTTATATATACCCTCTATCACTAAGTGGAGGGTATAATAAATAGGGGCCGATGCGGCCGTGCTAATCTCAACCAAATGAAGCCGGATCGGTAAAAAATTTCACTTTCACTTTTCAAAATGGCTCTATCTCGGAAATTGTAAGAGATAAAAACACCCACTAATCAGTTTTTTATTTAAGAGTTCACTACAGAACGATTTAGTTTTATTATATATGGTTTGAATTGAGAAAGGTGTGAAAGAAAAATTTATTTTTCTAAAAATTTAAGACATCCTGGTTCGTTTTTTACTAGTTTCATATAATCCAGTTATTATAATCATCAGAAAAACTTTTAATGTCAAATTTATTCAGTTAATAGTCAATTTTATTCTATATGTGAAAATTATTAACAGATCGCAGCCGCCAGGGATTGAACCCATGATCTGTAATGTTTTTGCTATTAACTGCCTCTTAGGTACGATCACTCTAGACCGATACGCTAAGTTGGCTGTTAAGCAAGTATCAACTAAATCATGGTTTTTCAATTCCTGTGTGGTTGTTGCTATTGTTTTTTCGTACAGAAGAAGGTGAAATTGCATTATGGTGAATAAATTCAATTTTTTAGTAATCATCATTCGTCCTCCTCTCCTTCATCAACTTAGTTTTATATTTAAACTTCCAAAATTTTCAAATAAAAAAATTTAAATAATTTTAAATAACTTGAAAAAAAAGTATTTATGAAAGTGCTTTAACTTTATTATACCAATATTAATATACTATTTAAATAAATATTACTCAAATAAATATTAAAACTATTTATTTTTTTATTTTTAATTGTACAACAATAAATTTGTAACATATGCGCTTTTATCAAAAAACAAAAATCTATTGTTTAAAAAAAAAAATCATTTGTATGAACAGCAGCAAAATAAATGTACAATAAATATTTTCAAGGAAAAAATATTTCAAGTCTGTTATTCGCACTTTGCCACTTGTACACACAATTCACTCACTCCGTCAATTTACAAAAATACATACTACTTATTTAACATCACAGCGCGAATAGAAGAATATTTGCTATAAAAACAAAACAACAGCTAAAATTAGTAACAAGTAGAAAAGTTAAATTCTACTTGGCCGAATCTATGAATACCCTCCACAATGCCCTTTTTAAGTGATAGAAAATTTTCAAACGTGAAAAAATAACATTTTTGATATTTTGTGTAAAAAAACTTTTTTTTAACATATTTTGGAAAAAAAAAAAATAATTTACTAATTTTTTTTTTTGAGTGTAAAATTTTTTTTGAGTGTAAAATTTTTTTCGAGTTCACTTTTTTTTTTGTTTTGGTATAAAAGTATTTTTGAGTGACAAAAATACGTTGCAAAATATTTTTGTGACTTACCAATGTTTTTAAAACAGGTTTAACGGGTTTTCAACACGTGTATTTAAGGTGAAGCAAATCTGAAATTTGCTAATAACTTTTGAACCACTGGACCGATATGGCTGAAATTCACTACAAACTAGGCTAGAGGAACGATAAATATAAATGCCCAGTATCAGAATCGCCTTTCGAAAGTTATAGTGTTTTTTATCTCGTAAATTCACGAAAAACCCTTGCCGAAATTCAGTCTTTTGCTCATAACTTTTGAACCACTGGACGGATTTCGCTGGGTTGCAATACCAACCTGACCAGGTAAATGCCCAACATATATGCCAAACTTCAGGAGCCTCCGTAAAGTCTTTCAAAAGTTAGCGTGTTTTCAACAGACAGACAGACGGACAGACGGACGGACATCGCTAGATCGTCTTAAAATCGATCGAGGATCATGAATATATATACTTTATGGGGTCCTAGACCAATATTTCGAGGTGTTACAAACGGAATGACAAAGTTATATATACCCTCTATCACTAGAGTGGAGGGTATAAAAAAGGCAGCAATCAGCAGCTAAATGCTACATATTTGTATAATATTTTTTATAAAATTTTTTGGGAAATTTTTCATTCATAAAGACAAGCTGTTAAAATGTTTATGCAGGTGGCTGGTTGTAAAAATATGATGGTGTTAAACAAAAATTTTTTTATAAAAAAAAAAAAAATAATATAATGATGATGGCAAAATTTGTTAAACCGACAATCGTAGAAGCTAGTTAGACAGACAATCAAATAAATTTTACAAATTGTATTTAGCAAAAAAATTATCTGTTTTGAATCTGTTTTGATATATCAGATGAATTCCAGAAGTCTCGTAACAAAAAAAATTTAGTTCTGTAATACGAACGCCATTCGTTCATGACGAATTTTAGTGTACACCAATACCCCGGTTTGCGTCGCTTCGTTTTGCGTCGTTTCGAAGTTGCGTCGTTTGAAAATTTCTGTGACTCCGAAGTTGCGTCGTATTTGTTTCAGTTTGCGTCGCATGGCTTCAAAGTTGCGTCTATTATTTTTTAGTTTGCGTCGCATGGCTTCATAGTTGCGTCGTCAGTGTTTCGATTTGCGTCGATAATACTTATTTTTTAGCATAAATATAATGGATGTATGTATAATTGTATTCACAAAGCTGAAACAAAAAAAGGGGATTCCCCATTTTAGTCTAATACGTGTGAAGGTGGTCTACTGGTTGCTAGTTTAAGTTAATTTTTATTAAAAAAAAATGTTTTTTGTATTGAAAATTCACTTTTTCAGCTAAAATTATGTGTTTTGGAACCAATTAAATGAAAATCAATAGAAACGTATGGGAAATCGTGCTTCGGTTTGCGTCGATTCGGTTTTACGTCGCGTTTCTCCGGTCCCAATTAGCGACGCAAACCGGGGTATTGGTGTATTTTGTTATTGTAACAAAAACAAAATACACGCAAATTCGTCGCAGACGAATGGCGTTCGTATTACAGAAATAGGGTATTAGTTCCATTGTGACAACACGGTATGATGATTCTTTAACAGCATTAGAAAGTAATGCATTGTTACACCCTTAGTGTCTGCTGATTGCTGCTGTATTGTGAAGAGACACTTAGGTTAGGTTTAAAGTTGCTGCCAACGCTTTACTTCAGCGCACATAGACGCTGATGCGCGTTGTTACACCCTTAATTTTCTAACCTGCTGCCTCAATGCAGCTATAATTTTTCCACCCATTCTCCTAAAAAGAAGATCTGTTAATTTGTTGTGCAGTCAAATTAGGCTCTTGCCTGTCATAGGATTAATAACAGCAAATAACGCAACTCCCAAAATAACAGCTGTGATAATATGTCTACCGGATTCCACAGGTCAGTCTTTCATTTTTCTTTTAAACCAATACTCAGGGAAGTGGCCCCTACTTATGCTGTGTATTGTATTGATCAGGGTATGTGAAGGAGGAAAGAGGAAGTAGTGTCTGTGGATATTTGATTAAAACTTTTCTAAATTATTAGTAACAGAGAAGACCTCTGCGGAAAGTTTATTACACATACGAATTGTTCGACTAAAAAACGAATTTTCTCTATAATGCGTTGTGCGAAACACAATACAATCAACTACAAACGGATATGCTCTACTAGATAAGCGAGTATTACGAATAAGTACTCGGGCCCGAGGAATGTGTTCACTTATCTCAGATGAGCACCTCCCATGGTAATATCGATAGAAGTGGACCAAACAACCCACATTCCGACGATGATCCATTGAATCATCAGAGTTGAATAAACTGATGTTGATGAGCTTCCCGCCCTCCCTTGAACAGGGTCCGGAAGCTTCAGAATAGACACTGAATCCTCTGGCCATATATGAGGCATTCCACACCAAATGTCCAGCACGAATTTCTGAATAGGTTGTATAGATAGCTCTATATGGAACTAAGAAAATTGCGTTTTTGGTTTTTTCAATTTTTCAAAAACTGGGCTCAGGAGGCGTGGTCAAATATTGGAAAAATGGGAAAATTTCAGAACGGGTTCTGAAAATTTTCCAAAAACAAAAAATTTTAATCGATAGCCCATACAAAACTATATAAGAATGTAAATTTTTGAGATTGTGGTGCATTCCGTTTTAATGTGATAAATATTTAATCAAGGCAACTCGACACAAATTTGACCATTTTTCCAATATCTGACCACGCCTCCTCAGCCCAGTTTTTGAAAATTTGAAAAACCAAAAACGCAATTTTCTTAGTTTCATATAGGGCTATCCAAACAACCTATTCAGAAATTTACGGGACACATGTTTTTCTGTAGCGGGACATTTGATGTGGAATGCCTCATATGAGAGTTGAATTTCATTTTCGGCCAGATATAGTTTGTATGAATAGTAATGAGATCGGATGGAGTGAAGTAAGAATTGTACCGTTTTAGAAAACAAAGACACTTTAATGTCTCTTTCGACACTTGAAATACGTGTTTATTCCAACGGACATCACACTGTATTCTCATGCCCAGAAGATTAAAAGTATCCGATTCCTTAATACCTTTACCGTCCATAGCTACAGATGAAAATGTTAATTCCACAGCGCGTTTGTGAGTTAACATATATTATTGGGTCTTGCGTACATTAAAATCGACCTTATTCGCTCGACCCCACACGAAGATTCTAGAAATATCGTGGTTGAGTGTTTCATTCATGTTCTGCCGCATGCCCTTTTAATCCAAAGAGCATGGCCTGTGATCGAATGAAAATGTTGCTGTCAAATGTTGCTGTCATCTGCAAAAGAGTAGATAGGATTGAAGGTATGAAGAAGAACAGAACCTTGTGGTACCCTTGAATTTAGCTGAATTTAGCTGAAACTCTAAAACAACACGTATAGTGCGGTTTCTGAGAAAACTCGTTATAAAGCGAAAGAAGCCATTACCGACACTAAAAGCAACCAGCTTAATCACGAGTGCCCCGTGCCACACGATCGAACGCCTTAGAAATATCTAGAGCAACCACTTTACACTTTACGGAAGACATACTGTCGATCATTTAAAAGTGAATTGGTCTCTAAATATTTCACAAGATGGTAGTTACTCCAAAACTTTGGAGAGCGCAGAGCAAATTGCGATTAGGCTGTAATTTTCAGGGAAGTTAGTCGCACCCTTTTTAGGGATTGGCCGTCTTCCAATATGAGGGGAAGACTCCCGCACGGTAAGAAGAGCTGAAGGAGCACTGTTTCAGCATCAGTGCTGATATGCCATCCGGCCTCGGTGATTTTTTTCGTTGAGATCTGCAAGAACCCTTTTGACTGCTCGGGACCGAAAGAAAATCGAAGGCATAGTACTGGATACCCTTTCAAGAATGGGCAGTTGATCGCTTTCCATCAAGAAACAATTTCTTGCAAAAAGTTCAGCGAAGAGGTTAGCCTTAACCGGGTCAGTGAATGATTGATCATCCTTTAAAAGAGTTGAAATAGAAGAACTACACCATTTACAGATGTAATTCGTAAAAGATCAATTGTAATTCGAAGATTCTACTTGTAATTCGAAGATTCCATTTGTAATTCGAAGATTCCATTTGTAATTCGAAGATTCCATTTGTAATTCGAAGATTATACTTGTAATTCGAAGATTCTATTTGTAATTCGAAGATTCCATTTGTAATTCGAAGAGGTCAAGGCTACCAACCCTGACAATTACCGCCCAATTGAAACTTGCTCTGCGCTCTCGAAAGTTATGGAGAGCATGGTTAATTTCCAACTTGTGAATAATCTAGAGTCTAATTTACTTCTATGTGATCGGCAGTATGGCTTTCGTAGGAGTCGTTCTACGGGAAACCTGATAGCGTTCCTTAAGGGACGTTGGAGTCGATTCATACACCAATTTGGTGAGAGTAAAGTGGTGGCTCTGAATATTTTTTCAATGCATTTTATTGTGTGTGGCACGACGCACTCGTATCAAAACTTACTGCATTTAAACAAAATCTTCTTTAATGCTTCCAAGTGCGGTTCAATAAACCATTTATGATTTTTGAGCCCCATAACACCATAAAAAGGTTAATTTTATTTTTGATGGAAATAACGATTATGTTCATGTTGACATAGAAAACAGAAATCACATGTTTTTTGTATTTGTTTTTTCTGGCATAATATAATAAGCGTAATTATTAACAGACACAAAATCGCGTTTTCTTATAAAAACAAAAAATTCTTAATCAGCTGCAGAACTCAAACATAAGAAACATACGAAACAGTTTGAAAACCCCCATAACTACCAAATATTAGCTAAAAATTGTTTTCAAAATATGTGGTACAATTAACTTAAAAATAATGGCAAAAAATATTTTTGCTACTTTTGGAGAGAAACGCCGGAACAGGAATATGTTAGAGTTGCTATAGATTATTTTATACAAAATGGTCAAACGGAGTATGTTACTTATGTGTCTGTAGTTAATGGTGACCATGACAGTGGTTATAACGATGTTGCTATTGTTGGGAAGTAAGCAGACGAGGGTTGCCAACATGATTTGTTAAGAAAAATCTCAGTTTTTGAAGAAGATATCAATAAAAGAAATTAAGGTAGTACAATTTGTCAATGGATCACATTCAGTACCTTTAGTTCTATCAAAATTTAGGAAAGCTTCAAAAATTATAATAAACGAAAGCCTGAAATCATCTAACCATCCAACTGATTTAGTTGTTAAATATCTTACAAAGGGGTTGGATGTAGCTCCTTTACCGTTATAACCACCCCTACTTGTCTCAGATTATAAGAAAATAAAACAAATCTGACATATATTTTTTAATGCCCGTTATAGTTGATAACCCTTTCTACCCCAAAAGGTAGAACAGTATGAAAAACTTTAACATATGGTTCAAGATTCCGTTTTGACATCTGACACACGTGTCGCGTCTGTTAAGTCTGTGCTCATATCGACATATGTCAACAATATTTTTTGACATATGTCAATTTAAAATGTGTTTATGATAAATCCAATCAATTATTATTTGTTTTAAATTATTTTTTAATCTATTTGAACTTTAATTTATATTAATTATTTAAACTTTTAAAATCAAATATGCTTTTAACCCTCTTCCTCTCTTGTCCAAACATTTGGTAACCCCAATATTTTGTTCGTTTGCAAAGTTATTCCATTCATTTATTACAACTGTAGGAAAACAAAAGCATTTGCCAAATTGAATTTGACATTTGTCGGAAACATACACTCAAAAATACTAAAAACAATCATACCATACATATCACATCCACACATTTATGCCCGTATTTTTAGAGTATTGTGTTTTTAACGCACAGCGATGAGGTACGGTGGGTTCAGAAAGTATGCGGAATTTGGAATAAAGTTTGTAAACCCCCAGAAAATTTGTTGAAATAGATTCTTGAATATGTTCTACGGTAATCACAACAAAAGTTTTGATTTAAAATAGTTTTTCAAACAAAAATACTTGATCTAAAAACGATTCATTTCAGAACAATTTTAAACAAAATTTAGACATCAATTCTGGAATGTTAGGTAGAGTTTGTTGCAAGATAATATTATGGGTTCTGGAACTAATTAAATGAAACAGAAAATTTTGCTGGGGAAGATCGTATGTCGGATGGCTCGATAGCGCATAACTGTCATGCTAGAAAAACTGCCAAAACTATTAAATTCATTTCGGATGCAAATAAGATGCAAGATACCGCGCGTTAAGAAGACTAAAAGGCGGACTGTCTGGCCAATCGTGGCGAATGACGCCCTTTCGTTGGTCTTGAACCATACTGCGGGTAAACCATCGGGCATACCGGAAAACACTACGATCATGGAGGGAAACTGAGTTTTCCGATGAGTTCGCCGGCTATAACTTATTTTCGGGACATCGACTGGCAAAAATATTTCTCACTCCATCCTGTAAAATATTTAGACGGTTACTAATTTTTAACTAGAAGGATCTTAAGATCGTAACTGATTACCTCAGCCCTTTCGATAGTCTGAAACCATTCCGTGATAAACCATAGGGCATATCAGAACCTGAGTTCGTCAATGAGTTCGCCGACTGGAACTTTTTTTCGGGACATCCACTGTTTTAACGGTTACTTATTTTCGTCAAGGAGGATCTAAAGATCCTAACTGATTACTTTAGCGAACTTTGTTACCTTCGCTACCAACCAAAGAAGAACAATTTATCATAATCTGAAATATGACGATTCCTTTAAGTTTTTATTTGATTTTTTTGTATGTATTATTTGGTCCAAATAGTCTTGGTCCAAATAGTCTTGACCATGATTCTTTGACCGGAATCGAAATATGTGTCAGTTTTATCTTGCAAATACGACTAAACGATGTTTTTGAACCCTTCGTCGTATCTGTCAGCACGCAGTCAAGCTAATCAGGGACCCTGGATACAGTGGTGTTGCTGGGAACGAATTGTCAGATGAATGTGCGAAAATTGGTTTAAGTCGGTGGGGAAACAGATTAAATCTCACATCTCGGTTCCTATAGTAGAATTGATGAACGAAATTTATAGGATATTAGAGAATAGAATGAAGGATATATGGATATCACTGACAACATGCAGGATATCACTGCATAATTCTAAGAGGACAGTCTTCTTACATTTGGTAAACAGATGGTTGGTCTATTGGTGGGAGTACTGACAGGGCGTTGTATAATAGGACAAATTGACGTGCGTAGGAGAATATCTAACTGGGACTATTGTAAAAGCTGTGTGGAAGTCGAGGAGGAGGGGTAAGTGAAGCACTGGGTATGTTGCATCTTTGTAACAGAAGGGGAGCAGTGAAACGACATTTAAGGGAATTTCAATCGACCTTATGGTCTCTGACTGAATTGCGCCAAATGTCGGACACCTATCCAACCTTACCATCTTTCCGAATATTTGGCTCCCAGCTTAGGGCCAAAACCGCAACAGCAAATGAAGCTTACGTACCAATACAAACTGGATACATGTAATGTATCCAAAGTTAATGCAAATCACAAAATTCTATAGGAACCAAACTTTTACAGCCACTTCCAGGGAATGATTGCAGAATTTTGGAAGTAATGGTCATTGATGGACAGCGACTTATGCAAAAAGATCAAGACAGCCAATTACTACAATTGCAGGATATTCGTTTTACTTGGGGACATAAAAATGGTGAAGCACATTAATTGTTATTATCCTGCACTGAATAGTGTATAGAAGTTTTAAGATCAGAAAGCAATATCTGGACTCTAAATAATTTGTGATATGACATTCAGAATGATACTGAGAAGCGAATTACAAACACAAACTAATTTGTGTTATTACATTCAGAATGATACTGAGAAGCGAATTACAAACACAAACTGAAAAACTATGGACAGCAATTGCTGCATGCGAAACCCGTGGTCAAACAAATTAACCCTACGCGTCAGGCAACTCTAATTGAATTTAATTGTATTGATATCGCTTAGATTAACCTCTTGATGATACGCACTACTCTTAGGAAAGCACAGGACAACGAGGGGAAAAGTGTAAAATAGTTTCCACTTCTTCATCCTCACAGCTTCGGTAGTAATCACCTGCTGGCGACTTAAGCATTTAACCAAGCTTTATTCAATTTAAGTTCTAGAAGCTTAAAATTTGGAAGAAAGGACATTCTAGCTCAAAAAAGTACTTTTTGGAAAATCGGATTTTAACCCAGTTGGCAACGTCCTGAGCCATCCTCAGTGACGGAGCGATGACATGTCAGAGTCACACCTGATATCCACAAGACATCTGTATGTACTGGGTTGAGGACAGTTTCATACAAATTTTCAAAATGTCCTCACTCAAAGTCAGCAGTGGTCAGGGCTGACCTTCTGGAGACATGTCACCTAAGACTTCTTTGGGGAAATGTCTGACATAGGTCATGCAAAAATACAAAAAATGTTCGTATTTCCTTTAGTTTTTACTTTTATCCATTTTCCTTTATAAATTATCTTTCTCATATTTAGAAAAAACTTTTCGCCTTTTTTAGTCCCAACTGGATTTGAACCTGGAACCTCCAGTTTATTAGTCCCACACCTAACCACTTGTTCCAAACTTTATTTTTAAAATTGTTTGTCTATTTATTACTTTTATTCTACTTGTTAGATTTTGATTTTATTTTATTTAAGTCGATAATATTGCCATCTTTTTCTTGGAAGTTGAAGAGTTTCCCAGATTTAAAATTCTAATTTAATATACTGCTATTTTGAAGACATTTCCTTTTAGACGTCTTAGAGGAATTGTCCACACTATTAAAGCAAACATTCAGTGATGACAATGTTAGGACACGTCATCAAGGATTGCCTATGATTTGTCAGAACCTGAAGGCATTTCCTCATGGAATCACTGTGGAAATTTCCTCAGTGACACATTTTCCAACTGGGAAGGGTGTAAAAATATGTTCCTTTGTACTTATTCTTTCTCCTGAAATAATGGTCATATCATACTAAAAATTAATACTCCTTACTTTTTAGAAAGTTTCGATTCTAAGAAAAAATCTCTAAAAAAGTCCTTTTTAGAAAGTATGATTTAAAGGCGTTAAAATGGGGTAAAAAGTTTACTTTGGTACTTTTGGTACCAGCGAAAAAAAATCTGAAAAAGTACCATTTTTAAATTGCGATTCTAAGGTGGTAAAAAAATTGTACTTAAGTACCTTTTGTAATGGTTTTATAAACTTGAAATTTCGAATGAAGGTACCCAGTCGGCAAAAAAAATCTTACCTGACATACTGCTGACATCTTCATACAATTTTTCAAAATGTCATCAATGACATGTCAGCAGTTGGTCAGCGGTTGTTTAAACGAACTGTTAGTGGCCACCGATACTGGTGGACACTGCTGACCAACTGCTGACATGTCGTTGATGACATTTAGAAAAATTGTATGAAGATGTCAGCGATTTCATAAAGGGAGAGTCAGCAGTATAGTATGTCAGGTGTGATTTTATTTTGCCAACTGGGTACTTTTTTGATTTTGTAAAATAAAAATTTAATATTTATAATGTAGGTTGCTTCAGCGGAAAAATATACTCTGAAAATCAGACTTTTGAAATGTTCTGTTTCTTAAGTTAAGTGATAGTTTTTCACTAGAAATATGGATATACCGATGACTAATTTTTTTCCTGGTTTCCTTCAACTTTTTAATCTTAGGGTTTGTGAACCTTATTGTCGTTTTTCGTTTTTATTCAATGTCTATGAATTGCAAAAGTACTTTTTAGAAAGTTTTGATTCTAAGAGGATAAAAAGTGCACTTTGGTACTTTTTCTAAGAGAATAAAAAAGTGCCCTTTGGTACTTTTTCTCTAAATGAGGACAATAAAAATTTGTTTTTTGATGTGTTAAAAGCCTTTACCGGAAAAACATTAGGAAAACAGGCTTTTCGAAGAGTCTGTTTCTTAACTAAGTAAGTTGCTCATTTTTAATGTGAAATGCTAATAGCTTAATATTTCCAAGTTTTCCTTAAACTATTTGACCTTAGTGTTTATGTACTTTATTGTCGTTTTTGCATTCAATATTTATGTTTATACATTTTTTTTGTTGGTTCGTAGCAATTTTTATAAATTTACACCGTGTGTTATTGTTGTGTTGTTGCCATTGTCATCTGTTTTTAATTTGTGTGTTGTCAAAAACACACATTTTTCCATACACGTTTTTTTTTAGTTTTTGTTTCCCTGGAATTGTATAAAGATCCTTTTTTTAGAATTTTTGTATTGTTGTATTTGATGGAATTATTGAAAATAATATGATAAAAAAAAAACAGCTGAAAATATGTATACAATTCAACACCTTTTTTTCTCTTTTTTTTACTTAAATTGACCATATTAATGTTAATGGACTATTTAATAAATTTATTTGACATCAAGTCTTTAAACAATATGTACCGCTTTTTAGGTAAAAATAATTTTGAGTATTTTTTTTGTTTTGGTATTGAATGACTCAATTTTTAGTATGCAAAATTTTAAAGTCAACTTTTGTGGCATACAATGTTGTAGACCTTTTTTGGGTTTTGCTGTAAAACAAAGTAAATTGTGGAATTAACAATTTAAAATATTGTTAAGTGAATAAATAAATATGTTTACTCGGTTTTTTAAGGACTTTTAAAGGTTTTTATATCAAATTTATGATATTTTTGATAAGAAAAATATTTTGAATTTAAAAAACGGTTTATAGCTTGAGTGAAGTTTTCTCTGAGCTTAAGGTTTTTTGTTTAAGAATAATTTTTTAATTTAAAGTTGTATTTATTGGACCTTTAAATTTGTAATGTTAATGAAATAATTAAGCTCGAGGTCTGTTTTTTTAAACAAATTTTATTTTATTTCTCCGATATTTCAAAATTCATCGAATTTCATCCTCAGGGACACTTGTAAAAATTACACAAACCAAATGAACTTTAAGCTATAGTTGTTTTTACATCGTCGTATGGTATTGCCTTGATACGACGATGTTAAAATAACTATAGCTCAAAGTTTATTTTATTTGTTTAATTTTTACAAGTGTCCCTGAGGATGAATTTCGAAATATCAGAGAAATAAAATAAAAATTATTTAAAACAACCGACCTCGAGCTCAATTATTTCATTTATATTAATATTTTTTGTAGCTAAAATTTTTTTATTGGATCATATTTTAATTTAAAATTTTTTCTTGACAAAAGTTCCGAATCACGTGTGTCTTGCCAAAAAATATTTGGCGCCCAACTTGGGGCAAGATCAACGATCCAAAAATTAAGAGTCTTAAATATGTATACTCGATTGTTTAAGGACTTTTAAAGGTTTTTATATCAAATTTATGATATTTTTGTTAAGAAAAATATCTTTAATTTAAAAACGACTTAGCGTAGGTGAAGTTTTCTCTAAGTTTTGAGGTGTTTTATTAAATAATAAATTTGTATCTAAAATTGTTTTGTATATATTTTAATTTAAAATTGTTCCCACGATAATGGTTCCGATGCACGTGTGTCTTACCAAAAAATATTTGCCGTCCAACTTGGGGCCAAATCAACGATCCACAAATTAAGAGTCTTAAATATGTTTAATCAATTATTAAAGGACTTTTAAAGGTTTTTGTATCAAATTTATGATATTTTTTATAAGAAAACTAACTTTAATTTAAAAACGACTTACAAGGGAAGTCTCCCTAGTGTCACCATTTGGAATTGGTTTTATTTTGTAGATCAGAAAAAATAAGGGGACACGTATTTTTTTTTAGCGGCCCAAATTCATATTTAGGGGGTAAAAATGAGGGGGGAAGACGAGGCCATTTTTCAGTTTTTTTCGTTTATCTCCTATATTATGCAAAGAAACCTAGTCATGTTACATACCAAATGAAAGGTCTTTGGAAAACCTATCTACGTGTGCTAAGAACGTGTTTAAACATGCACAACTTTTCGTCATATTGAGTAAAATACCAAAATTTTAGGACAGTTTTGTTAATAAGTCGAAAAATATTAACTTCTTTGGCCCGTTGTTAGCATCACGAGATAGGTATTTTTAATACCTTTAATCTGATACCACACATGCCTATATTAATTTTGTTTAAATAGGTGTAAATCGTAAAAAACCGAAAAAGGTCAATTTCCCCCCATACAAATCGACCCCCCCTAAAAATGAGTTTGGGCCGCTATAAAAAAATACGTGTCGAATTAATTTTCGTTCTTAACAACATATACAAATTTCATGAAGATCGGAGGGTGACACCAGGGAGACTTCCCTTGTTAGTGTGAGTGAAGTTTTCTCTAACAATAAGTTTTGAGGTGTTTTATTAAATAATAATTTTTTATCTAAATTTTTTTTTTGTATATATTTTAATTTAAATTTTTTCCTTGATAATGATTCCGAAACACGAGTGTCTTGGCAAAAAATATTTGGCGCCCAACTTGGGGTTCAACTCACGATCCAAAAATTAAGAGTCTCAAATATATTTAATCGATTTTTTAAGGACTTTGAAAGGTTTTTATATCAAATTTATAATTTTTAGGTTGCGTGAAGCTTTATCTAAGCTTTAAGTGTTTTTATAAAAAAATTTTTTTTATCTAACATTTTTTTTGTTGAATTATATTTAAATTTAAAATTTTTCCGTTGATAATTTTACCAAAACACGTGGGTCTTGCCAAAAAATATTTGGCGCCCAACTTGGGGCTCAACTTACGATCCCAAAATTGAAAGTCTCAGGTCGCCTCGACCTTATACACTTGATTACAAAAGTTCTGGTGTTCAAAAATCTGGTCGTCAAACTTTTCCATCACATCAGGTTTTTTTGAAAATTGAAGTCAAAGTTCAAAAAATTGCCGTTTTGGGCATTTTTGGAAACTCAAAGAGGATGTACCATCCGGTGATTGCAACTTAAAAATTAATCAATTCAATTAATTCCATTCGCATCAAGTTTTTTTTTATATGATTAGTAGCGGAAAATTCGTTTTTTGGGAATAAGACATCATTAAGTGATAGTTGGTGCCCTAAAGGTTAAGGAGACTGACAAAATAAGTTTAGCATCCTTAAGATCAACGTTTAAGCGTTATCCTCGACTTATGTTTAAGTTGCCATCACATCGGGTTCATGCGCTATGAGTTGTCAAAACGCAAAACGGCGGTTTTTTCAAACTTTGACCTCAATTTTCTCAAAAACCTGGTGTGATGAAAAAGTTTGGAGACCAGATTTATGATCACAATAATAAGACAAAAAAGATACAGGTCGCAACTTTAAATCAAAGTTGGCCCAGGGACGAAGCCTATTAAAATTGGAAAAGATCGGTCCATGTTTCGACCTAGCCTCCATACAAAGGTCCTCTTTAATTTTGACTCAAATGACTCTCTTAACCGTATTATAATAGATATCGATTTGACAGGTAAACGTATTTTGTATTCACAAACCAACATTCCGAAACAAACCACCTTCCCGATATTCACATAAATCTCTCAAATTTCATGAAAATACAAAATATTTCATTAAAATTTTGTTTGTGGGTGTTTAACGCGTACTTTAATAACGTAATCAAATCCGATTATAATCGGACCATTTTTGGACTTAGAACCCATATGAAAATTTCGCCCGATATTCAGTTAAATCGGTTTTTTGGCAACAAATAGAAGCCTATTTGGCTCAAATTTGGTTTATGGGTGTTTTTTTTTTTTAAGTTGACAAAAGATAGATCCAATCGTTCTTTTTAACTTGGGACCCATTTTCCGATAAAACTCTGGTGTAGGGTATTATATGGTCGGTCTTTACCGACTATAACTTCCTTACTTGTTTTTTGTTTTTTCAAATTGCCAATGATTCTTGAACCAAAATCGAAATACTTGGCGCCATAGCCTTACAAAAATTATTAAACGATTATTTGATAATATTTGGCTCCCAACGGGGGGCAGAATCAACGACTTTAAAATTTATAGTCCTTAGCTCTACTGATTGACCTATCCGGTCATAACATTAATACAAATCATAATACAGAGGTTTGGATTTAAAATAAAGCTGACAGAACGTGTCGGAATATTCGGCCAAAAACGATTAAACTATAATTTCATAATATTTGGCTCCCAACGCGGGTTAAAGATCAACGACATGAAACCAAGTGTAGGTTAATCGACCTATTGACCTACCCGGCTGTAAGGTTAGGTTAGGGTGGCGGTGTCCGATTGACACCTCGCATAGACCTCTTGGTCCATAGCGGTACCACAAAACTTTTTTTTCCGCTAGCGGTGCAAGTTAAACACGTTCAAAGTCATTGCGAATCTTTTCAATATCCTAAGATCCATTTGCGTTATATCCTCCAAAGTACCGAAACTTATCTGACCGGTAATGGATCGGCGACTCCTTGCCACAGCTGGGCAGTGACAAAGTATGTGTTCTATCGTTTGATCTACTCCTGGTGAAGCGCATCTTTTACAACTAGCGTCTGCAGTAAGTCCAATATTCTTGGCATGGATTCCGATAAGACAATGACCAGTTATTATCCCAGTCAGAGCTCGGCATTCCCTTCTCGTAAGTGATAGTAGATATTGAGTTTTCCCTTGATCATAAGTTGGCCACAAAGTTCTGCTGATTTTGCATGTTGTCAGTTCTCTCCACCTCCTGTTTGCCTTTGCAACATTGATGGAATTCCGTTTAAGTTTATAGTGTTGAAGTGGTGGTAAAACTGGCACCATGGTACCTAAACCATCAGCTCCAAGTTTTGCGAGTTCATCTGCCTTTTCATTTCCCTGTATTCCGTTGTGTCCTGGTACCCATAATAAATTAACCTGGTTGCGTAGACACAGCATCCGCAAGTTCTCGTAACATTGTAAAACTATTTTAGATTTAATATAATATCCTTGAAGAGCCTTCAAGGCGGCCTGACTATCTACGTAAAAATTTATGGTTGTTCCCTTGGTTTCCCTGATATGTTCCACAGCTTTAGTTATGGCAACTATTTCAGCCTGAAATATGCTCGAGTCCAAAGGTAGGTTAAAAGAAAAGTTCTGGTTTTGTTCCACGTTCGTAAAACCCGCGCCTACTCCAGAACCTAAAGATATTTGCCCAAGGAATTACAATATAAACTCCTCACTTTCTCAGTGACAAATTTTCCAACTGGGGACATACGTGTCGGCATAGTCTTGTAGAAATCGTTAAACGATTATTTAATAATATTTGGCTCCCAACCTGGGGCCAAAATCAACGACATTAAAATCGACCGGGTAGGTCGGCCATGAGATAAACTAAAATCTTGACCGAGGGGTTTGGACTCAGAATTAAGCTGAAACTTAATTGAATTCCTTAATAGTTTGCTCAAAAACTTTGTTATTCCTTTTATATATAAATTTATTATTTCTCAAACATTTTCTCAATATTTCTTTAATGTTTTAAGTGATTTCTTTAAATATTAATTTAACTCTTGTTAAACTAAAATCTGTTTTATATCTTTTATTACACATGTTTTTCACAAAAATGTGAACGTCATAACATAGTCTGTTTAATTTCTTAAAAATTTTAAAATCGAAATTGCTTTGTAATTTTTTTTTTTCAAAAAAATAGCACAATTCAAAATAGCAACAACAACAAAAATACAAAAAAAAAAATTCCAAAATGCTTGCATCTGTTTTTTGTTTTAAATTTTAGTTTATTCTCCTATATTATGACTATAGTAAAACTGAATATTCCAAATGTCAAAAAAATATACAAAAAATTGTAATAGTAACAATATGTACAAGTCAAAAAAAAATCACACTAAAACCAACAAACCAGATTTTTTTTTAAAAAACATAAAATAATTGTTTTAGTGATGGGATATGGAAAATCACTTCAATTTAAAAGGGAAGGTATGCCAAAACAAATTCAGCAATTTCTAAGTTGAATGCAGAGATTTATTGATAAAGAATGTGGATTTCCTTGTCAAATGTATAAGAATGTTACTTTTTTTTATAAATTTTGAATAAAATAATATTTAATTATTTTTAAAATCATATTTACTCTTACATTATGACGGCGGTCGTGACATAATTTTATCATAAATCACAGCTGCCTTGATTGTATTTTGAAATGGATGAATTATGACTCTATTAACACTATCATCTATATGGCGATCGTGACAAGACAATATAAAGATTTTGAATAAAACAATTACAGAATATTTTTAATATTTTTTGCAGACTTCTGAATTCCCATGGTACTGGTAAAATAGGTTCTTGTTTACTAAACCTTCATAGAAGCTGTTTTCAAGAATTTGTAAATAATCCAAAAAAGTTTAATTTAAATTTAAAATTTTTGAATGTTAATTTCCCAACTAAAAAATTTATATTTATTTTTTGAGATACCTTCCCCCATTCTAGCATTAGTGTGGCTATACCAAATATTATGATTGTTTACAGATGGATTTTTGTTTTATTTTATTTTGCTAAACAATGTTCTTAAAGTGTCAAGTATGTAAAACATACAAATAAATAAATAAAATGCAAAATTTAATAACAAAAAAAAAATATATATAAATAATTTAACAAAACAGATACAATATTAGTACGCAGTAGTAGGGTAGAAGGGGCACATTCGGCACTTTTTATTAAAGTATCATAATAACTTAGGCATATGTTTTTATTCCCCCTACTTACAAGGAAGATGTCTTAATGGGCGTCCGCCCAATCAACTGAAATCAACTTTTAATATGCAAATGGAAAATGATGAAACGATTTTTTAGCTGCCCATTATCAGGTTAAGCGGGTGAAAATAATAGTCTTGTTCTTTTCACTTTTGGATTTACTTTATCCTAATTTTTAGTTCATGTGGCAAGAGCCAGAAAAGTTGTTGTAGCGTCCACTAGAATTTCTACGAATGTACAAAATTAAATTTAGAAAGATATTTATTATTTTTCATTTCTGGTTGGTGATGGAAAAGGAAATTGGGGGTGGGAGGCATCGAACTGGTTTACCCTTTCAGTTCAAGAAAGCGAGCTTCCTCAATTAGATTTGTTCACAATGATCTGGGAGTCAGTACAATGGCCCGGAGCGGGCACTTAAAATTGGGATCTGTAGGGTGCTGAGTTGCAAACGGGCAGCGACTTAACTCCCTAGAGTACCGGTTAGGTTGTAAGTGGCTGCTGACGTTTAACGTCATCACACAATGAACCTCAGAGTCTGCTGAGGTTCATTGTGATACCTCGGGACTGTAATAGGTTTCCCTACTGGTCCCTGCCGTTAAACCAATTTGAGCTTCTTATGAAACTCCTAAGATATTGAATTTTGACATCTGACAAATCAGAAAGATCGTGCAGCACCCTATATCCCAGTGAAGCAAGTCTCTGACCAGAAAGTGCCGGGCAATGGCAGATGAAGTGGTCGATAGTTTACAACTCCTCTTCATCCACACAACTCCGACCAAATACATTTGACGGCACATTTAATCGCTCTGCGTGCTTCTTTATAACACAGTGTCCGGTAATTTCAGCAACCGCTGTCAAAATCTCTCCACTTGGAAGCGATATCAGCTCACTTGTGCGCCTCTGATTAAGAGAAGGCCTAATATGTCACACGTCAATCCATTTGCCCATCTCTGATTAGTCTTCGTCGCGGAACAAAGCCGTAGATTTTGCTTCCAAGTTTCTGCAGGCATACCAACACATTCCAACTCTGTTGGAACCTGTAAGGTAGTTCCTAGTCTTGCAAGCTTATCGGCTTTGCAATTCCCTGGAATGTATCTATGCCCTGGGACCCATATGAGTCGTACATCAAACTGCTTGTCCATCTTATTTAGACACGTGCGGTAGTTAAGGGCAGATCTTGTTTTCAGAAACATTGAATCCAGGGACTTGACCGCAGCTTAACTGTCTGACTTAACTTAAATGACAAGACATTGCAACTTAACCAGTCATCCACTTCATTTATTGCCAGCATCTCTGCCTAGTAAATACTGCAATGATCTGGCAATCTTCGAGCCAGGCTCGATCCAAGCTCCTCAGAATATACTACAAAGCCCACTTGCTCGTGCAGCCTCGATCGATTTGTGTAAAAATTTATGGTGGAACTTCCCGGAAGGGAAGTGAAGCCACCATAAAAAGGCTCATTGAAGGAGCACAGTCCACATTTTGTGGTATTTTTTTTTTCTTCAAGATCGCGCTATGGCCACAATCGCTGCTCCTCCATTGCAGCGTCCTATTAAGTCGAATTTCCGACGTAGCCGCATACTGCCTACCCAATATGTCCAATGGTTTCAGGTAAAGGAGAATTTCTAATGCAACAGTAGGTGTACTACGAAGAGCACCAGTCGACGTCATTCTATGTACCTTCGTGATATAGACACAGTTCGCTTTTGTTTCTAAAGCAGGCCACCAGACAAGGATTCCATACAGCAGAATTGGACGCACCACTACTGTATAGATCCTATGAACGACTTAAGGTCTAAGACACTATCGTTTTCCAATGACCCTTTTACAGGAATATAGAGCACCTGTTCACCCATAAAGTACCGAAATTGGGGCAATGTTGTATGGTTCATACGTGACAGGGTTTTTCCCGATTTGGAAAATACAACACCCTACCTATGGACTTCGAGACAACCTTGGAGTAGATACGGGCCTGTTCCTATTTTAGTTTGCCATTCTGTAGCGTATTGACCGATTTCTAAGACGCTAGCATGGTTGGTATGATCCGTCATATAACACCCAACAATTGACGAGTGGAAAAGGAGCAATAGCTTCGAACGGGCAGCATTTTTGTCTCCACATGCAGCAGGTGCTCAGCTGACATTGAATGGCATTACCATCCTAAAGGCATTTTTCTTCGCCGTTTGAAGTTTTCTATACTGTGTGCCACTAATGGACGTCAACCAAACCGGGCGGCTTACAAGGAAGCTCTTTCACAGGGCACCCACCGATTGTCCTAAAACTTGAATATTGAAACGAGAGGAGAAAAATAAGAGTTACCTATTTTTTAGCTGCCCAATTTCAAAGTTAAAAAAGGGGTGCCACCTTATGAAAAATTAAGGACTTTCGGGAAAATTTGTATAAGAGCGGAACTAACAGGAATTTAGCCAAACGCAAAAATAAGGGTCAGCTTAATTTTAATAGAGATTATTATATATGATTTTGAGTGTCGTACGTATATACATCTCCATATCAACTTCCCCAACGTTTGTACTTTGTTGGCAATAAAAAACTTGGGGAAGCTGAATTGGAAAGTTTCATGACAATCGGTGGGTGCCCTGTGAAAGACCTTCCTTGTTAGTCGATAAGCGCACGACTTATGACTTTGTACGCCGTCAAGATCGTCTCCTTATCTTTCAAAATGGAGTTCCTGCCTTTTACTTGCCTGCTCACCTCTTCAGAATGCCTGGCAAATACAAAATTGCTATCGAAGTGGACCTCAAGAATCTTAGGTGTTCTCACCGTTTAAATTCTATGGGAATATTGAGCTCCCTGGTTACCTCTTAAGTCCATTTGGTGAAGAGTGTGGCCGTCGACTTGGATGTTAAGAGTTCTAGGTTACCGTTTGACAAAAAGTTGCGCTGAGTTGTCAGATAGCCGTTAAGCCGCTTCGATATTCATGCCTGTGCTCAAAATTGTGCAGTCAGCAGCATAGGATACTATTTTCAGCCCTGGGGTGGGGTCGGGATTTTGGAGATGTAGATTTTAAACATGATAGGGGAAAGAACCCCGCCTTGTGCCATATCCTGTTTATTTCTCCTTAATCCCGACCTTGAACTTCTAAACTCTACATATGACTACCATATTAACCGATTTCCTAAACTTCATAAAGATCGTTCTTCAGCAGATTTAAAGTCCTCTTTTTTTTGCGATCTTAACGTTGATCGGGATGTGATCAAAGTTGAGAGCGATGTGGGCATGCCAGGTGGTAAAGGCAACAAGGTTAAGGTTTACTATTGAAAGATCTATTGTGCTACAACAGATTGCGCCGACGCACGTCAAGTGCGTTTCGTTGATAACAAAGTTATTTGTGTTCTCAGTTTGTTCGGCGCCTTAACGCTTAGGTATCTAAAAAAACGTTTTTGTGGAAAAGACCTAATTAAAAGACAATTGGTACACCAACGGTTAAAGCAAGTGATTAAATGAGTTATGCATTTCAAAGAGAAATGTTTAAACTTTACCCTTAACTTACTTTTAAGCCGTCAGCGCATCGGGTTCATCTGATCAAGAGTATAATTGTGATCACGTGTATAAGGTGTCGTTCAGTTATCATCAAGTTTTTTATATGATAAAAATATTTTTTAGAGAATAAGACATCATTTACCGACAGTTGGTGCCCTAAGGGTTAAGGCGTCTTATTAAATGAGTTTTGCATCATTAAGAGCAATGTTTTTTTTTACTCTCGACTATTTTTAAGTCGCTATCAATCGGGTTCATGAGTTGTCAAAAATGCCTAAAATGGCGATTTTTTAAACTTTGAGTTCAATTCTCTCAAAAACATGTTGGAAAAGTTTAAAGAACAGATTTGTAATCACTAGAATTCCCAGTCGAATTAGGTTTTATTTAATGTTCGGTAGTGTAGTCATTGGTATTATAAAATAAAGAATCTCTTTTATTATAATCTTTAGTTCTGTTAGTACTGGCTCTAGCGTTGCCAGCCACTTCTAATCTTAATGTACATTTCGTGTATTTAAAGTTTCCACATTCTTTCTCCCCTCAATTTAACCCAACCTTATCGATAATTTGTTTTCCCTAACCAATTGGCAAATTTCATAACAACCAATTACAATTGCAGTTTTTTTTTCTTTTGTTATTTTGAAACTTTTTCTATAAAATATTTGTGTCCAATGCAATGTGCAGCGAATTTTCTATTACTCCTAGCAGTTGTAGTAACTCTAATTACCATTAAAATAACATTTTTGAAAAAAAGAACTATTCGCTTGTCTGCACTACTCAACGTCGTTAACATCTGTGCTCCATTTAAGTTTTACGCACGCATTCGTTCAAAACACTCACAATCAGTATTATTTGTTTTTTTTTTTCTCCAAAACAATAACAAGTCGTAACAGTTGTGGAAGAGGTAAAAGGTAGGGAAATTTCTAATATTACCAACCACCAATATACACCACCCATCATCCATCATTCATGTAAGAGAACATCAATATAATTCTATCAAATGGCAATATTCTTCTTGGAAATGAAAACATTGAGGTTTTGTATTTTTAAACTTATTTTGGTAAGGGGAAGCGGGAATGGGGTGTAAAATTAATAGGAAATAATATTTAGGGGGATTCACAGGTTTTTTAAAGGAATATTTAGTGATGGAGGTTGTAAGGGAAAAGTTTTAAAAGTCTGATGTGAAGTGAAGAAAATTAAAAAAAAAAACTTATTAATCCCTATAAAATTATGTGAAAAATAGCCAAACTTCCGAAATACAGATGGGGTATTAACTGTGTTGTCTGAAATTTTCTAATTTTGGCATCTTATCTGTTATTTATCCGACCTTGACTGAAGCTGCATTCAAGATCTATTCTGACAATTAAGGCGAGGTAAAGTCACGAACCATTTGACATTCGACTCATATTTCGAACCAGGGCATCCCAAGGTCAATGAGTTGCAGGACTGGGAAACACAATAAATGCTCCTACGGAATTAGAACGCGTTGATAACCCTTTTAAGAATTGCAAACACAAACGGCTTTGCTTCCTGAGGAGACTACTAATCGAAGATTGGCAAATGGATGGGTTTGTAAGACTACACGACAAGAGGAAATATGTATATTGATTATATTACGATCTAGCATGGTCCTGTCCATCTTCCTGGGTATCTTAATGAGTATGGCTTCTTTTATCACTTGAGACATTGTTCATTAGCGTCATTTCACAGAGTTTGAAATTAGACATTGCTGAAAAAAGTGACTGTCATGTTGAGCTGTCAAATGCGGATTTCAAATCAATGAAATGATGGTGTGTGTCGATGCCTTTCTCAAGGGTCTTCTCTAGAATTTATCGGAGTGTAAATATTTGGTTCATGGTAAATTTTCCAGATCTAGCTTTTCTTTATCCTTTATCACTTAAAGTACATGCATCAATTTTAAGTCATTTTTAAATTAACTTTCTTTCTGACATCTGTGAATACCCCTCATGTACTTGGCACTGCAAAGTTATCTATGTAGCGTTATCCTGGGAAGTTTTATATATAAAAAAAGGATATTTTCTATTTCAAGTGTAACATGTGCAATTTACTGTTCACCTGTGTCTCAACGAATGTCGCATCATTAGTTTAGCAAAACGTTAATCGTTTTATAAAAGGAAAGCAAAACAAGTAAAAAAGTTAAGTTCGGTCTTGCCGAATGTATAATACCCTTTAAAAAAATTTCCGCTGAAAATAATTTTGAGGTAAAAGAGTTGGTAAAGGGAATTAATTTAGAAAAATAACTTTTTTTTGGACAACAAATTTCTGAGGGAAAAACAAGTAGAAAAGTTAAATTCGACTTTGCCGAATCTATGAATACCCTCCACAATGCATTTTTTAACGAGAAAAAATTAACAATTTTGATTAGAAATATCTAAATAAAATAGCAATTAAAAAATAACAAAAATCAAAAAAAAAAAATGTTTGGTAAAAAAAAACTTTTAAATTTTTTAATCCATATTTTTCATCTATTTTATGTAGAATTTCAAGCTCGACACATTGATGCTAAATTTTTGTAAATCCGTCCAGTAGTTTCGGAGCATGGACGTATACGGGGGGTGGGCACAGGGGGCACGTGCCCCCCCCCTTTTCGATTTGAAAAATTGAGAAATTTAATAAAAAATTTAAAAAAATAAAAAATGATGTTTATATCAAAATATCAGAAAAATATAAAAAAATAATATTGGTTTTTATCTAATAAAAATTATGTATAGGGTGACCATTTTTTTCTGAACTCAAATCAGTATGCCCAAGTTTTTATGTTCGTTTGTTTATTTTTTTTAGAAATAACTCTCTGAAAACTCTTTTCTATGGCAAAACACTGATGGTTTTTCAACACTCAAAAAATGTCGGTTAAACTAACAAACTCAATTACTATTTCAGTAAAAACAACTGTTGGAAAACAACTGTTAAAAAACAACTGTTAAAAAACAACTGTTATAAAAACAACTGCCATGAACTGTTTTCGTTATTTTGCATGAAATTTAGTTAACTTCAAACACACTTAGAAAATGATGTAAGTTACTACATGTTAGTTGTTTGTATATTTTACAGTAGTTAGTTATTTTGAACTACAAAGTCAGTTGTTTTTGTATGAAAAATATCAAACAACTATTTCTGTTAGTTATTTTAAGTCGTTTTTTTGAACAACTAACAAAAAAGTACTGTGATGTAGTAACAGTTATTTAAAGTAGCTAATTTTATTTTTATCTCTGAAAAATTTTCAAAGTTTTTTTCCAAAAAATAAAAATAAATTTTCGTTCTTTTTTTATTTTTCACAACTTTTGGTTCAGAAAAAATTAAAAAAAAATATATACTGATTATTTTTACTACATTTTAGTTGTTTTGACTACAAATGTAAGTAGTTTTTACTACATATGCAAGTCAGTTGTTTTTGTCAGTTAAAATAACTAACATTGTTAGTTGATTACTGAAAAAGTAGTTGACCCCAAAATAACTTAAAAAGTAGTTATTTAACTTACATTTTCAGTTGATTTTACTAACATAATTTTTTGAGTGCAGCTTCATTTCTGTGCATTAAATATAACAGAAACTCACACGTTTTGAGAATAAAAAAAATTCCTCAGATTTTGAGGACCTTTGCTCTTAAGTTTTAATAACTCTTCCTTTTAGAAAATTTTCCAGGTAATAAGCACATGGTTTTTTTTAAATAGACCTGATGTTCTGAGCGCTTTTTCCAATAAATTCTGATGACATTACCTCATCGAACATCTTAGAATCATTTGGATTCGTTTAATTACATTATCTTTCTTAAAATATATAAAATTTATTATTCCCTGAACTTTGCGTTTAGAAAACCTGAAAGATTCTGTGCGCCTTTTATATAAATTTTTGACGATCAAAATAATCTCATGCTCAAATACATTTCTGCGTTAAGGAACCTCTGATTTAAGAACTCTAAACTCCTTAGAATTAACTCAAATTATCTCATTGTGAGACTTAAGTTATAAAAAAGCTACTCTGACGACTTCTTATATGGAAATTCAAGTTTTATATAGAATTTTTGAATGAAAATATTTTTTATGTTAAATTGTTCAAAAATCAGTACAATCAGTACATATTTCAAAAAATCAGTACAAATCAGTACAACGTTTTTTGATCAGTACACATGATCAAAAATCAGTACTGATCAAATCAGTACGAATGGTCAGCCTAATTATGTACCAGAATCATGAATATACATTTTTATAAAAAAATGTTCAAACTATAAGATTCTAAGACACTTTTTCTATATTAAAATCTGTGATATTATGTCTATAGGAAAATTTCAGATTCTGAAAAGCTTTTCTATAGAAACATTTTTAGATACCAATACAATAAATATATATATTTTTTTTAATCTTTAAACTTAAATGTTTCGAAAATGAAACGCACCAACGATTACGTAGCAGTAGATCACCTTTTATTGTGAAAAACGCTACACGCTTAAAAATGTTGTTAATTATTTGGAATAAGAAGGTAAAACTCTATTTAGTTCATAGATTTTGATTTTGGAAACAATTTTGCTCATTTTTTGCATTTCAATGCATTTTTGCAAAGAGTGCTTCATCGAAAATTTTGATATTTATCGCAAATGCCAATTCCAAATAACATTTATGATGGTGACACTTTTAGGTTACTTTTTGTTCTAAGAACCGTTTTATAGAAAAAGATCTCCGAGTTTGAGAATTTGTCAGCCATTATTTTCATAAAAAATTTTATTTTTTCAAGTGAAAATTCGTAGATTCAAACATTTTTCTTGTACAAAGATTTTGAGATTTCTATATTTTTGTTTATAAAAAAAATCTGCACTCAAAAAATTAAGTTAGTAAAATCAACTAAAAATGTCAGTTAAAATAACTACTTTGTAAGTTGTTTTTGGGGTCAACTACTTTTTCAGTTAAATCAACTAACGATGTTAGTTATTTTAACTGACAAAAAACAACTGACTTACGTAGTAAAAACTACTTACATGTAGTAAAAACAAAACAATCAATACATAATTTTTTTTTTTTCAAAAAATTTTTCAGAAAAAAAAATTGAAGACCAAATTTTTTTTTTTTTTTTTTAAAGTTGTGAAAAATATTTTTTTTTTGGAAAAAAACTTTGAAAATTTTTCAGAGATAAAAAAAATAAAATTAACTACTTTAAATAACTGTTACTACATTACAGTATTTTTTGTTAGTTATTCAAAAAAAAAACGACTTAAAATAACTAACAGAAATAGTTGTTTGATATTTTTCATGCAAAAACAACTGACTTTGTAGTTGAAAACAACTTCCCTGCAAGCATTTCGATACGAAGAAGATACGCCAGCGTATCGCCTGGAAGATAAATTGTATTGCGGGGGATATCTTCTTCGTATTGCGGAAGAAACACCCTTTGGTAGAAATCGTGTCCCGAAAGCGATACGTCCAGGAGATACGAAAGCAATTCTTCCAGACGATAAAAGGACAATATTGCCAGATAATCATTTGGAAGATAACTTTAGGATATCGCCAATAATATGTATGGAAGATAAAAAGAAGATGTCATAGTTTTGTCTCATAAGAGAAGAAATATGATTTTTATTGGATGTTATTAGAATTAAATACATAGAATTTTAAAAAATATCATAGATTAGATTACAATAAAAGGGAAATAATATAAATTCACGAAAAAGAAAAAGGAACTTTTGGAACAAACCACCCATTAACATTAAAATTCAATTAAATACCGCTATCGAAACCAGGTCATTGAATAAAATAGGTTATTGCATCTTTGAAACCATATTGTAATTAATGGAGTTCTTACATCGTTTGAAACAATACAAACTTTTTCATATGTAGATGGACCGTCATCTGAAACAACATGAAAAACTTAAAATTTGTTTGTTTGTTTGAAGTGGCTGCTAACGCTGTAAATTTGCACACAAAAGCTAATATATTTTTAATAATCACATTAAATGCAAAATTAAACAGAAAAATATCGATTATGATTGGAAAAAAATATTTTTGACAACAAATAAAATGTTTTTATTTCGTATTTTTTTCATCCGAATGATAAAAGGAAGATATCGTATATGAATCGCGCAGGTGAAAAAGCACCTGGAAGATAAATTTTTGATAATTTGGCGATTTATCTACTTTATAAATAAAAAATATATATATTTTTTTTTTAATATTGCTTAAATTTCTTCGAAATGATAAAAGGAAGATTTTCAAAAATACTACTTTGATGATATTTTATTACGATAAAAAGAAGATATTGCCGCAATTTCCCCTAGGCGATATTTTTTCCAAATGCTTGCAGGGTTACTACTGCAAAATATACAAACAACTAACATGTAGTAACTTACATAATTTTCTGAGTGTGTGTTCCAAGACACTTTTTTATATTAATAAAGATAAATTAGCGGTGGGGGAGAGGGGGAGGGGTTAGGTCCTAGTTAAAAATGAATGACAAAAAACATTTTGGGAGTTGTGCCCCCCCGTTTTCAAATTCCAGGATACGTCGCTGTTTCGGAGATAAAACGATTTTAAGATTTTTTTGATTTGAGGAAAAATTAAAATTTCAAATTCTCTCAAGGGTTGCAACAATTTGGTTTTTCGTCAATAGCTCGGTAAATATAGGCCCGATTTGGGTCGGAGACCTATACGTCCCAACTTTTTATGCTCTTTCAGAATATGTAACCCAAATTTTTACCTCGTAAAAAAATATTTTTCGACAAACTTGGCAAACATAGTCAGTGCGTAAGAAAAAATATGGTAAACTCCAAAACTACTGGACCGATTTACAAAATTTTAGCGTCAATGTGTCGAGCGTGAAATTCTAAATAAAGTAGCAATTAAAAAATAACAAAAATTCAAAAAAATGCGTAAGAAAAAATATGGTAAAATCGCTATAACAAAACTACTGGACCGATTTACAAAATTTTAGCGTCAATGTGTCGAGCGTGAAATTCCAAATAAAATAACAATTAAAAAATAACAAAAATGTTGTAAAAAACTCTTTTGTTGTCATTTAAATAAAAAAAGTACTATTATTTTTTTTTTTTGAGTGTAAATTTTTTTTCGAGTGTTATGTTTTTTTACTGTAAAAATATTTCTGAGTGAATGCACGTACGTATGTACCAAAATATTGTCATTTTTGTAAAAAAAAACTAAATTTTTTTTTAGTGTAAAATTTTTTTTGAGTGTAAAATTTTTTTTGAAAGTAATTTTTAAGTTACCAATGCTTTTAAAACTAAACAAGCTTAAAAAACATTGCTTTAAAATTAAACAAGTTTAAAAAGCATTGTTTAGTTACCACCACCAATACTTTTAAAACATGTGACACGTGGTGTTTTAGATGAAACTAATCTGAAATTCAAGGTTTTGCTTATAACTTTTGAACCACTGAACCGATTGAGCTGAAATTAAATACCAAACAGACCTGTTTGAACACCAAAGATACATGTCAAGCTTCAGCAGTCTCATTATTGTTAGTTATCGTGTTTTTTATCTCGTAAATTCGCGAAACACGCTTTCCGAAATTTACTCTTTTGCTCATAACTTTTGAACCACTGGTCCGATTTGGTTGGGTTGCAATACCAACCTGACCAGGTAAATGACCAACATATATGCCAAACTTCAGTAGGCTCTGTAAAGTCTTTCAAAAGTTAGCGTGTTTTCTACGGACGGACAGGCAGACGGACGGACGGACATCGCTAGATCGACTTAAAATTGATCGAGGATCATTAATATATATACTTTATGGGGTCCTAGATCAATATTTCGATGTGTTAAAAACGGAATGACAATCTTATATATACCCTCTATCACTAGAATGGAGGGTATAAAAAGTATCGGAAATAATCAAAAAAAGCAACCTCTAATGGGCAAGACCGCCTCTAGACGGGCTATCCTTTTATGCATCTCCAGAAGTATCCTTGTAAGTACTCCATTTACCGAACTTGCAAAATCATTCTAGAGGCTTTGATCTTCGCACCTGAATTTTTTAAAGCTCTGGATCAATTGAAAATATTTTTTTTTTTAATTTTTATAAAAATACGTTTTTGAAAAATATTTAATTTTGGCAATTTCCCTAAAACTTGCACTTTGATTGACAATAACTTTTTATACCCTCCACTTAGTGATAGAGGGTATATATAAGTTTGTCATTCTGTTTGTAACTCATCGAAATATCGATCTGGGACCCCATTAAGTTTATATATTCATGATGCCCGATCGATTTTAAGACATTCTAGCGATGTCCGTCTGTCCGTCTGTCTGTCTGTCTGTGGAAATGCTGTCGCGGACAAAATATTGCACAGAGATGACTGAAACTTAACATGTTTATTGGAAGTTCTCCCGAGAAGTTTGGTATTGCATTTGAGCGATATCGGTTCAGCGGTTCAAAAGTTATGAAGGAAAATGTAAGCACACCTCAAAAATTTCAGTACATTCAACATAACCTAAAAATACAAAATGCTTTAATTCGGCTTCTGGTTGCCATTTGTGAACATAATTGAACACCAAATGGTATTTAAACAAGCACGAACATATTTTTTGACAAAAAAAGAAAAAATCGCGGATTTTTTTACCAACTTTTTTTTCGCGGAAATTTTTTTTCAAAAATTTTTTTTTTTTAAATTAAAATTTTTTTTAAATTAATTTTGAAATTGTGGAGGGTATCACTACATTCGGCAAGGCCGAATTTAACTTTTTTACTTGTTTACTATATGTCCGATCACAACAGTGAAAACAGGTACGGGTCAATTGAAGTCTAACAAAAGTCCCTATTAACCCTTGATTGGCATAAAAAAATAATTTGATGCATTTTGGGTCAATTTAGTATGCCCCGTCTAGAGGCCCTATTAACCCTTGATTGGCAAAAAAAAATAATATGATGCATTTTGAGTCAATTTAGTATGCCCCGTCTAGAGGCAGGGCTGTTTACATACTCTTATGTCAACTAGCAGCCAAATTAAAGCACTTTGGATATTTAGGTTATGTTAAATATCCCAACATTTTCGAGGTGCTCTTACATTTTTGGTCATAACTTTTGAACTGCTAAACCGATCTCGCTCAAATACAATACAAAACTTTTTGAAGTAAAAAAAAAAGTATATTTATAAAGCGACAGTCAAATCAGTTTATTATTTTGGCAGTTATCGCCATTTCAACAGACAGACGGACATCGTTAGAATGTCTGATAAATAACACTGTGCAACAAGAAAAATGAGCCTCAATGGCTTCAACGCCATATGAAAGTAGACCATCAAGTGAACAAAATCACCAAAGGGTTTTGCAAAGTCAGTTCGGATTTCTTTTTTATAGCCCACTGAAGTTTTTATATTTTTATCAAAGCCGTTTGGAAAACGTCAAAAATACTATTATAAGAACAAATCTGAGCTTCAAAACATGATTTAATGTCTTAAGTGAAATTTTATGGCGGTTCTTTTCTTAGAACATTTTAACCCTCTAACTGCATTTTGCGCATGTGGAACAAACTTTGAACCCTTGACAACCCCTAGTGAAATTTTATGAGGAAAATATTTGTAGAACATTTTAACCCTCTAAATGGACGTTTTATTAGACTTCTGTATTTAGCTTTTGAAAAAGGACTAAAATGACCCCTTAAAATGGCAGTTATAGGGTTAAAATGTTCTAAGAAAAGAACCGCCATACAATTTCACTGAAGACATCAAATCACATTTTGAAGCTCAGAAGAGTTTTTATTATAGTATTTTTAACGTTTTCGAAACGTCTTTGATAAAAAAATGAAAACTTCAGTGGGCTATAAAAAAGAAATCCGAACTGACTTAGAAAAACCCTTTGGTGAATTTGTCCATTTGATAGTCTACTTTAATATGGCGTTGAAGGCATTGAGGCTCAAAGCGATGACCCAAAATTTGTTGCACAGTGTAATAAATATCCATTTCCTAAGCGGCCATCAGACGTCAGACAAATCTTACAATTTATCTAACGACCGAATGCAAATTTCTCGTGTAATGGCAGGTTGTACAACTTGTCAACCAACCGTTGAAAATATCAAATTTTTTTTGGATATTTTCGCTGGTCGGCTAACAAGTTGTACAACTTGTTGTTGAGTGTAATTTCATTCCATCCAACCGCCTTATTAATAATATGTGTTCGAATGTTTGTTCGTAAATATTTTTATAAAAAAAATGAGCGGTTGAAAGACAAATTTGTTGACATGTTAGCTAGGGTTGCCATTTTGAGCAAAAGAGGACGTGGGCATCAAAAAAGGAGGACATTTGTCTCCAAAAAGAGTACATTTTTCCCCCACTAAAAATTTTCAGTCCCACTAAAAAATCAATAAAGATATGAACATTTTTAAAAGCGATTATGAAAATCAATGAAATTTCTCAGATTCTATTGCGTTCGGAAACGGAATTATACCATTTTCAAAAATATACGCCAACTTCACTTTAATAACAACGCAACAAATCGAAGGTTTTTGGCTTCGGTTGAACGACTCATAGAATTTTTAAGGATTTTGACTCGCTGATTTTAAATCTGTACTCTTGACTTTTTCATCACTTCTAGAATTTCATTTATTCGCAGTTAACAATGCGAAAAACGCGATTTTTGTCTTTTTTTGAAAGCCTGCACAGTAGCCTTTGTTCGGAATAAAAATCTAGTATTAAGCATTCGAGTTGAATTGAGCTACTGTCTCATAAATAGGAAAAAAATGAAGTTGTTGCAATTTTATTGACCAAACGTATGAAAAAAATTAGAAAAAGCACAATTTTAAAAGGCCATAATAAAAAAACCGAATGATCAATCTGTACTGTGATGAGCTTAAAACTTAGGAAAAAATTCAGTTTTTTTTTTTTTATAGGGTTTTAAAACCATTAAAGATATCATTTTTCGCATTTTCAACCGTGCATAACTAAAAATCTGGACGTGTTTGAACAATTTGGAGAAGAGATTTGAAATCAGGAGATCAAAGACTACTAAAATTGTTCATCAGAACTCAAACCAGTGTAATTGAAAGTGCTATAGTTCCGAAAAATAATTTTGTTTTAGCTTTTCCGAGCTAATATTGAATTCTATTACAGAATTGACTTAGTGATATGCCCAAAATAGAATGCTTTTTTATTAAAAATATACGCCTTTTTATGCGTTTTTTTTAAAGTAAGCATCACTATCACTGGTGAAAAGTTCCACATTTTGGCAAGCAAAGTTAGTTATTTGAGCAACAATACAACGATGTCAAGAATTCCAAAGTTTCGATGCAATAAAAAAAATAATGGTGAAAAGTGCAAAAAGTAGGACAACCCCGGACACTTGCTGAAAAAGAAGCCGGACTGCCCCGGACGCCCTAAAAAAGAGGACACAGTCCGGGGAAAAGAGAACGGATGGCAACCCTATGTTAGCTAATGTAATTCAAACCCATTTTTTGGTCGTTAAACAAATTGTAAAATTTATCTGCCGTCTGATGGGCCTTTTACATTTCGTTGAGTTACAAACGGAATGACAAACTTTTATATTCCCTCTATCACTAACAATAAGTGGAGGGTATAAAAATGGAATAGAATGTGGAAGTGTGGTTAGGTACATAAAGAGTAAATTTTTAAGGGTGGTTCATTTTAAAACCCATTAATAAAAACTACAAACAAATGTTGCATTCTTTTGTAACTGTTAATGTTTAATAACCATGATAAGAATACATATTATTTTTTTGTGATTATTATACCATATTTATTTAGGTAATTTCTTGGGAAAATTTTCCAAACTGATCACTTGAATTTGATTGATTGTCATTGATGATGGATTGATTATGATATTTTAATTTATATTTTCTGTTTTTTTTTTTCATATTTTATAACTCTTTTTTTTGTAAATAATTTAATTACCAAGCACCTGCTAAAATTCCGAGTGTCCTTAGAAATATAATAAGCTTTTCATAAATAGTAATAAATATGTCAAATGCATTTGTTGTATACTGTAGTTAAATAGAAGATTTTTCCCAATGATTATGTACAATATTTCATATTCTGTTCTATTGTTTTGTCTTGTTGGGTTAATAAATATAATAATAATAATCAATTACGGGGGCGGTTTATTTGTCCGCATTTACGTTTAACTTATTGCGCCGAGACAGCTGTCAATAGACATATGGTTACAACAGACAGACAGACAGACGGAGAGATATAAAATGAATATAGCCATAGCAATTTACAATAATTGCGACAAATTGATTAGACTTGTGATTGCGGTAATTACGTACAGAATTTACTTATTTTAAATTACATTTATTATAAATCAAAATTTAATGATGAAACTAATCGGTGTTTTTTGAACTTATTAAATAGGAAAATTAGTGGGATAGTCATTAAGCGGTTAATCGATTAATTTTGTAAAAATATTTAAATGAATAATTGAAAATCACTAATGTTTAAATAACGATCAATTTTAATTTATTAACCAAATTAACGAATTTGTATGCTGTTTCAGAGAATTTAAATTGTTCAGCCTTATAGTTATTTTTGTAATGGAACTAGCAAAAATTCCGGAGTCTTTATCTCAATAGAGATAAAATTACCATTTCTATTCAATCCTGACTCTCACCAAATTTTTGAAAGCACAAAATGTTTGTGTATTTGTTTGCAAAATATCCTAAAAGAGAAAATAAAGTTAGCATAAGAACTAAGTAGGTACTTTCATAAAGGGAACAATAAATGGCCTCGAACTAGAATAAACTCTTTCTTTATTGCACATTTAAATGGTCCAATTTTTATCATTTTTAATAAAAATTAAAAAAAACAAGTAAGAGTGTTAAATTCGGCTGTGCCGAATCTTTTATACCCTCCAACATGCAAATAAATAAAAAAAAAATGCAGGGGCGTCTTCTTTTTGTTTGGGGGGGGGGGGTCGGTAGTGGTAATTGGGGGGCACAATTCCTTTCGAATAAGTGTTAAAAAAAATAATGCTTATGCTTTTTGCACTAAAGAAATACAAATTTATCATTATATAAAAAACAAGTGAGAGTGTTAAATTCGGCTGTGCCGAATCTTGTATACCCTCCAACGTTTAAAAATAAATTAAAAAAAAATTGCAGGGGCGTTTAATTTTTTTTGGGGGGGGGGGGCTATTCGGGGATCCTTGGGGACACCTTCTCTCTTGTAAAAAATGCTTTTTCAAGCATAAAAATGTTTCATTTGCTTAACAAAAATACAAAAAACCTATAAAAAGTTACCTTTTTTCATTAGTTGGTTTACTTCGTCAAGGGGGAACTTTTTCCCCCCTGGTCCGATTTTGCCCATCTCCGAACTTAACCAGCCTATAAACATAAGACATATACGTGCCAAATTTCAGGAGTCTACCACTTTTATTTTAGACTGTATCGTGTCTTCCACAGACGGACGGACGGACGGACGGACGGACAGACGGACATCGCTAGAATGTCTTAGAATCGATCACTGATCAATAATATATATACTTTATAGTGTCCTAGACCGATATTTCGATGCGTTACACACGGAATGACAAAGTGAGTATACCCCCATACTGTAGTTGGAGGGTATAAAAAATTTTATTCCACGCCCATAAAGGGGGGGGGCGGACCGTAAAACGATTTTTTCTAATTCTGTGGGTCCAAATGCAGGACCTTGAACTTCTTGTAGCATTAAAATGTTGGATTTGTTAAACAAAAACACAAAAAATCATGTAAAAATATGGTATTTTTCAGAGGTTTGTTTAGTTCTTCAAGGGGGAACTTTTTCCCCCCTGGTCCGATTTTGCCCATCACCGAACTTAACCAGCCTATGAACATAAGACATATATGTGCCAAATTTCAGGAGTCTACCACTTTTATTTTGGACTGTATCGTGTCTTCCACAGACGGACGGACAGACGGACGGACAGACGGACATCGCTAGAATGTCTTAGAATCGATCACTGATCAATAATATATATACTTTATGGGGTCCTACACCGATATTTCAATGCGTTACACACGGAATGACAAAGTGAGTATACCCCCATACTGTAGTTGGAGGGTATAAAAACAAGTAGAAAAGTTAAATTAGACTTGGCCGAATCTATAAATACCCTCCACAATGCCCTTTTTAAGTGATAGTAAATTTTCTAACGTGAAAAAAATATAATTTTTGATTAGAAATATTTTTGAAAAATTTTTGAAAAAAAAAAATTTACTAATTTTTTTTTTTTTGTGTAATTTTTTTTTTTTGACTGTAAAATTTTTTTTGAGCGTATTTTTTTTTAGTGCAAAAATATTTTTGAGTGACAAAAATACGTTGTAAAATATTTTTGTGACTTACCAATGTTTTTAAAACATGTTTAACGGATTTTCAACACTTGTATTTAAGGTGAACCTAATCTGAAATTCACGGTTTTGCTAATTACTTTTGAACCACTAGACAGGAGAACGACAAATATATATGCTAAGCTTCAGCATCCTCAGAATTGCATTCGAAAGTTAGCGTGTGTTTTATCTCGTAAATTCACGAAAAACCCTTGCCGAAATTCAGTCTTTTGCTCATAAACCACTGGACCGATTTGGCTGGCTTGCAATACCAACCTGACCAGGTAAATTACCAACATATATGCCAAACTTCAGGAGCCTGCGTATAGTCTTTCAAAAGTTAGCGTGTTTTCAACAGTCAGACAGACGGACGGACATCGCTAGATCGTCTTAAAATCGTTGGAGGATCATGAATATATATACTTTATGGGGTCTTAGACCAATGTTTCGAGGTGCAACAAACAGAATGTTAAACTTATATATACCCCCTATCACTAGAGTGGAGGGTATAAAAAAGGGTTTCCGCCTTATGAAAAAATAAGGAATTTTGCCAAACGAAACAAGTAGAAAAGTTAAATTTGACTTGGCCGAATCTATGAATACCCTCCACAATGTCGTTTCAAGTGATAGTAAATTTTCTAACGTGAAAAAATAACATTTTGGATTAGTTTTTATTTTGTGTAAAAAAAAACTTTTTTAAGTAATTTTTGAAAAAAAGAATTAATCTACTAAATTTTTTTTTTGAGTGTAAAATTTTTCTTGAGTGCAAAATTTTTTTCGAGTGTAAATTTTTTTTTTAGTGTCTTACCAATTTGTGACTTACCAATGGTTTTAAAACATGTTTAACGGTTTTTAACTCATGAATTTAAGGTAAAACTATTGTGAAATTAACGGTTTTGCTAATAACTTTTTAACCACTCGCCCGATTTGGCTGAAATTCAATACGAAGCAGGCCAGGAGTATGACAAATATATGTGCCAAGCTTTAGCATCCTCAGAATTGCCTTTCGAAAGTTAGCGTGTGTTTTATCTCGTAAATTCAGGAAAATCCCTTGCCGAAATTCAGTCTTTTGCTTATAACTTTTGAACCATTAGACCGACTTCGCTGGATTGCAATTTTTTCGCCAGAACTTTTGATCTTTGACAACCCCTAGTGAAATTTGATGCAAAAAAAGAACATTTTAACCCTTTTAAAGCACGTTTTATTGGTGTTCTATGAAGATATTTAAAAAAGGATCAAAATGGCCCCTAAAAATGGATGATAGAGGGTTAATATGTTCTAAGAAAAGAACCGCCATTAAAATTCACTGCAGACATTTTTGAACATTATTTGGTTCAGAATTAGTTTTAATACTATGTTTTTTACTTTTTCCAAATACCTTTGAAAAAAAATTAAAAACTTCAGTGGGTCATAAAAAAACTCAAGCTTAGTTTTTAAGTTCCTTAGTTGGGTTTTGTCTTCTGTTGGTATAACTTAATTTTTTTTTGGTCCCATTCAAGATACATTCGGAGACCCCAAATTTGTTGCACAGTGCAACAAGAGAATTTGTCTTTAATTACAAAAAGAGAATTTGTCTTTTGGTGTGTTTTTCAAAAAGTGGATTTAATTTTAGATTAATCTTATTTTGTTTAAAAAAATATTTTAACATACCAAAAATTTGGAAAATGAAAAAAGTTATAAATAAATCAAAATTAATCCAAAGTGGACTTATTAAATCCTAAAATTTTATTGGATTAATTTTGATTTATTTATAACTTTTCTCGTTTTCAAAATTTTTTATTTTTTTTCGGATTATAAGTAATTGCTAATTTATAGTAGATTACGGAAAAAAATATTCCAAATTTGTTTTGGCATGTTAAAATATTTATTTTAAACTAAATAAGATTAATCCGAAAATAAATCCACTTATTGAAAAACACAGCATTTATGGAAAAACTCTCAGATCATGACAAATTTTTTCTATAGACTAAGTCTCAGCTTTTGAGACATTTTCCTAAAGAAAAAGTCTTAGATTCTGAGACATTTTTCCATAAGAAAAATTCTCAGAATCGAGAAATTTTTTCCAAAAAAAAGTCAAAGATTTTGTGAAATTTTTCCTTAAGAAAAAGTCTCAGATTCTGATAAATTTTTTTACCCTCCAACCACAGTATGAGGATATACTCAATTTTGTTCGTGAATATCGGATCGAAATATCGGTCGGAGACCCTATAAAGTGTATATATTAATGATCAGTCTCAGATTCTGAGACATTTTTCCTATAGAAAAACTCTCAGTTTCTAAGACATTTTTCCTATAGAAAAAGTCTCAGATTCTGAAACATTTCTTCTTTAAAAAAAGTCTCAGATTCTGACAGTATGAGGATATACTCAATTTTTTTCGTGAATAACGGATCGAAATATCGGTCGGGGACCCTATAAAGTGTATATATTATTAATCAGTCTCGGATTCTGAGATATTTTTCCTATAGAAAAACTCTCAGTTTCTAAGACATTTTTCCTATAGAAAAAGTCTCAGATTCTGATACATTTTTTCTTCAAAAAAAGTCTCAGATTCTGAGACATTTTTCCTATAGAAAAAGTCTCAGTTTCTGAGACAGTTTTCTATAGAAAAAGTTTTAGATTCTAAAACATTTTTCTTAAGGAAATTTATTTTATAAAAGAATGTTTCCTATAGAAAAAGTCTTAGATTCTGAGACATTTTTCCTACAGAAAAAGTCTCAGATTCTAAGACATTTTTCCAATAGAAAAATTTCTCAGATTCTAAGACATTTTCCCTATAGAAAAAGTCTCAGATTCTGATACATTTTTCATATAGAAAAAGTCTCAGATTCTGAGACAATTTTCTCAGATTTTGAGACATTTTTCCTACAGAAGAAGTTCAGATTCTGACTTTTTCTTTAGAAAAAATGTCTAAGACTTTTTATGAAGGATGTCTCAGAATCCGAGACTTTTTCTATAGTAAAAATGTCCCAGAATCGGAGACTATTTCTATGGGAAAAATGCCTCAGTATCTGATACTTTTTCTATAGGAAATATGTCTTAGAATCTGATACTTTCTATATAGGAAAAATATCTCAGAACCTGAGATTTTTTCTACAGGAAAAATGTCTCAGAATATAAGATTTTTTCTATATAAAAAATGTCTTAGAATCGGAGACTTTTTTTATAGGAAAAATGTCTCAGAAATGTAATGAAAACAACAAGTTACCATCTTTTAAATTTTTTACAAAAAATTTGTTTTTAAATTGTTTTGATTTTTTACACATGGTAACCCAAATTTATTTAGCAAATATTTTTCAGGTCATAAATACAAATACCCCCCCATAAAAATAAAACAAAAGATGTTTGCAACATATGGCAACATTTGTCCCAAAGAAATAAAAAACAATAATAAAAAAAATTTGTACAAACTTAAAGTAATTTATTATTTTTGGTAACAATAAATTGTAATTAAAAAAAATATGTAAATTAGAAAAAAGAAGTTAAAACATTAGGGATTGAAACATTATAAAGAATTTGAAAATTAATATTCAACTGACAATTTGATATAATTTATAATTTATTTGAAACTAAAGCAATTAGAATTGGACATCTATGCCACGAATTGCCAGATATTTTTTGTGCACTTTTGGGCGGGATTTTTTGCACTTTAATCAATCACAAATCGAGAATTTACGGCTTTAGTCAAAAAATGTTAACCTTTTTGTAACCTTTTTAGAATCTAATCCGTGTATATCAAGGGTTAAGTGTAATTTGTTTAATTTATTACATAAAAGTTTTTAACTTTTAAATGTTGTTTTTTTATTTTTAGTACCAAAAGGTACATAAAAATAAAATGTATTTATTCGGCCTTTATATATGTATATATATTCGATTAGAGTTTTATTCTAGTTCGAGGCCCAAAAATATTTCTATTTATGATATTGTCATAATAGAGTATTTTTAATTTATTGCTTTAAAAAAGTTACTATCTCATAGTATGTCTGTACTGATCAGTTTCATCCCCACTAAAGGAATCTTCAGCAGACTTTAGAGAATCATCGTTGGTCAATCAAACATCAAACCAGACATAATATTTGATATATTTCCCAAGTTATATGAGAAGTACTATTATGAAGGTCCGAAATCTGTTTTCCAACAAAAATAACTCTTTTAAAGCAAAAATTGTATATATTAAATCACCGTCGGTAACTATTAATATATGTGTTGCTGTTATTTTACAATAACAACAGTGCCTAACCAAACAATAGTGTTGGTAGGATAAGTCGTACTAAACTTTGTGTTAAATGTTGTTTTTTTATTTTTAGTACCAAAAGGTACATAAAAATAAAATGTATTTATTCGGCCTTTATATATGTATATATATTCGATTAGAGTTTTATTCTAGTTCGAGGCCCAAAAATATTTCTATTTATGATATTGTCATAATAGAGTATTTTTAATTTATTGCTTTAAAACAGTTACTATCTCATAGTATGTCTGTACTGATCAGTTTCATCCCCACTAAAGGAATCTTCAGCAGACTTTAGAGAATCATTTTTGTTGGAAAACAGATTTCGGACCTTCATAATAGTACTTCTCATATAACTTGGGAAATATATCAAATATTATGTCTGGTTTGATGTTTGATTGACCAACGATGATTCTCTAAAGTCTGCTGAAGATTCCTTTAGTGGGGATGAAACTGATCAGTACAGACATACTATGAGATAGTAACTTTTTTAAAGCAATAAATTAAAAATACTCTATTATGACAATAAATAGAAATATTTTTGGGCCTCGAACTAGAATAAAACTCTAATCGAATGTTTTTAACTTTTATTACTTCTTTCTTGCAACTTTTCAATTTTGCTTAAATTGTCCATTTTATTTCAAAAATTGTTAATCTAAACACTTTCATCAATTCATTTGTCAACGTGTAATTCCAATGTCACCAAAAATACAACCCTGCTCTTAAATCAACAAACTCCTTTTAAACTCACCTCATTGAGGGTGTTTAGTGAATGACCTTTTTCGTTGTTTTATTTTTTTTTTGTGTATGGCTGAGTGAAATATATAAGTCAAAAACTAAATATAATTTTCTATTTTGTTTTTCTACCTTATCTGCAAATGTCAGCTGACATTTAATGTTATAAAAAAAATTTGTTTGTTATATTTGGAAAAGCACGCAAAAAAATCTGTATCAACCAAAATAATGTTTCAGGTAAAAAAAAATATTTACGTATTTTCTATTATTATATTTTACTTACTCAACATATAATTAACCCATAATGAAGCGAAAGTTTTCTTAGGAAATCACTGTTTTTAAAAAATGTTGGTGTTAAATTCTAGAAAAACGTTCTTCTTACACTCAAAAAAAAAAGACTTAACTATAACTTTGGAAAAATTTTCTTTAAAATAGTTTATAAATTTTCCCACAATTTAGTTAAATTTAAATGAAAGTTGGGAAATTTTCGTCACTGTTAGTTCATATTCTGTCAAATAGTCCATTATTTTCCTTAGTGGAATTCCCAAATACATGGAAGAAATTCTTACCGCCAAAGAAATTTTCCCTAAAAATATGACAAAAAATCTTTATTTTTAAGACATATTTCTTTTCTTTAGTTTTAGGACGTAATTTTCTACTAATTAGTTCATCTTCTTAGATTTGAGGAAGTTTTTTTCCACTATTTTAGTACATTTTTTATATTTTTTTTTTTTTTAAAACTTAAAATGGCGATATCTCGAAAACTAAGCAATATAGAGCAAAATGGAGGCCATTTTTTGGTATTTTTTGGTATTGCCGGTCCTCTTCACATTTGTGGACCCCAATGGGTCCTAACTTTGGATTTAAAAAAGTTGGCATTCCCGAAAATTTTAAAATGCTCATATCTCGGTAAATATTGCCAACACAATAAAAAGTTCAAAAGCATTTTGGTAGTTTGTAACACGGATAACAAGACTATCAAATACCGAAAAGCTCTCCAAATAATAGTTTAAAAGTTACCGAGTTTTTAAAATCCTTAAGACCCTAGTGGTCCCCTAAATTCACGTATATCAAAAACTAATCAAGTTATAGCGAAACGAACAAAAATTATGGATCAAAAAATATGACGATTCTTAAGGAGCCCAAATGGGTCTGGACCCATCGGGTCCAAACCCAATGGGGTCTACACTAGGGTGGCTCGTTTTTGGGCTTTTCTCTCTGATCAAATTCTAATACCCGCCAAAAGTGTCGGTCCCCTAAGGGTAACTCACATGCAAAATATCACTCCGATCGGAGTTTATCTTCTGTCTCCACTTTGAGCCTCAAAATTGTGGTTTTTGGGAAAAAGGACTTAAAAAAAAAAAAAAAAAAATAAGTTTTTTTATTAAAATAATGAAAAAAAATTTTTTGTATAATATTTGATCATAAATACTTAAATATGAAATTTAAAGATTTTACGGTATCATTAACCCGTTCAAACTTGATACCAAAAAAATGGCATGATTTTGGGGGCGTTCTCAAAACACCTTTTTTCAAAATTTGAAAATTTTATTAAAAAAAAATTTTAAATATACCATTTTTTCTTTCTGAGTTCATTAAGAACACCTTGGAGAAGAAAAATGTGAAATATGGTGGATATCCGTCGAGCCACTTTTTGGGAATCGCGGGGGGAAGTTAGCGGATTTCAAGGAAATGTTGGTTTTATCAATAATTTGGATTAAAAAAATCTTATAAATTTCATTTTTGGGCAAATTAACTGTTTTTTGGTGTCGTGGCATTCTATTAGATAACTTTAAGTCTGTCATGAAATCTTACCGATCTAGGACGTCTTTAACCCATATTGGCTGGGGGTCAAAATGACCCCCGCAAGAAATTTGAAGTTTAGAGCTTAAATTTTGTGCTATAAACAAGTATAAAACGGCTTTTGTGTGTTTTACCTCAACTACTATTTCATAATAATATATTATCTTTAAAAAAATCGTTAACCCTTCTTGGTAGGGGGTCAAAAATTACCCATTCAATAAAAATATAAATTTTGTTGATATCAAAAAATTCAAGCACTATGCCGAAAAGTTTTTACCGGGGTCATTTTTGACCCCTGGCCAATGTGGGTTAAGATATCTTAAACAGGTGAAATTTCAGGGCTGATTTAAAGTTATCTAGTAGACTGCCACAAATTAATTTTCTATAAAAAATATATACTTTTTATTGAATGGGCCATTTTTGACCCCCTACCATGAAGGGTTAACGATTTTTTTAAAGATAATATATTAATACGAAATAATAGTTAGGGTAGAAAACACAAAAGCCGTTTTATACTTGTTAATAGCACAAAATTTAAGCTCTAAACTTCAAATTTCCTGCGGGGGTCATATTTGACCCCCAGCCAATGTGGGTTAAAGACGTCCTAGATCGGTAAGATTTCATGACAGACTTAAAGTTATCTAATAGAATGCCACGACACAAAAAAACAGTTAATTTGCCCAAAAATGAAATTTATAAGATTTTATTAATCCAAATTATTGATAAAACCAACATTTCCTTGAAATCCGCTAACTTCCCCCCGCGATTCCCAAAAAGTGGCTCGACGGATATCCGCCATATTTCACATTTTTCTTCTCCAAGGTGTTCTTAATGAACTCAGAAAGAAAAAATGGTATATTTAAAATTTTTTTTTAATAAAATTTTCAAATTTTGAAAAAAAGGTGTTTTGAGAACGCCCCAAAATCATGCCATTTTTTTGGTATCAAGTTTGAACGGGTTTATGATGCCGTAAAATCTTTAAATTTCATATTTAAGTATTTATGATCAAATATTATGCAAAAAAAATTTTTTCATTAATTTAATAAAAAAACTTAAATTTTTTTTTTTTTAAAGTCCTTTTTTCCAAAAACCCCAATTTTGAGGCTCAAAGTGGAGACAGAAGATAAACTCCGATCGGAGTGATATTTTGCACATGAGTTACCCTTGGGGGACCGACACTTTTGGCGGGTATTAGAATTTGATCAGAGAGAAAAGCCCAAAAACGAGCCACCCTAGTCTACACCCAATCGGGTCCTCAAATGTGTATGAATTAAATTGAAATAAAATTTTTCATATTTTTTAGTTCAAATTGGCCACAAGCCCATCAGACTTTTTCCATACGGTTTACAGATAAAACCGGTACACAAAAAAAATGAAAATGAGTTTCAATCACTTAAATGATTATATCAATTACTATTATAATCAGTGTTGGCTACCGTTACCCTTTCAATACCGTTACCGATTAAAAACCCTTTAATATTGGCTACCGTTACCGTTACCAATACCGAAACAAAAATTTTTAAAAACCGTTACCGATAAAAAACCGTTACCTTTATTCTGATTTTTACCGGTATTAAATCGGTTTTGTTTCGGTTGTATTAATATTACTTATTTTCATTTTTTTGTGGATTAAAAACAGTAATATAGTCTACAGTAGAGATGGGCACATGAGCAGATTAGTGCATGATTCACCTGATTCACACATGATCACGCGTGAGTGTGACTGAATTCAATTTTACAATGATTGTGAGTGAGTGTGAAGAAGTGTAAGATTTTTGAGCAAGTGAGTGTGCGTGAGTCGATTTTTTTGCGTGAGTTTGCGTGACTTGTTTTCTCTTCATATTTCTTTTCGTACCAAAAAAGCAACAAACAAAATTTAAAATTTGGCTAAACTTAAGATTTCGTCCCACAAAGAGCAAAAAAATGTTAAATTTCGTCTGAACTTTAAATTTTGCTTAAAATTTGTAAGATTTTTGAAATTTTAGTTTTTGAACTATTTTTGTTCTGTGAGTGTGAGTCAATGTGAGTGAAGCTTGTGTGAGCACACGTAAGTGTGAGAGGTGTTAAATTTACTCACGTGATTGTGAGTAGAAAAAATATGCTCGTGAGTGATTGTGCGTGATTAAAAAATTTCTGTCGCGAGCGTGAGTGAGTGTGAGTCAAACATCACCTCTAGTCTACAGTATATATTAATACAGTCTTGCACCTCATAAAAATTATATGTTATTGATCAGTGATCGATTGTAAGTGATGTTCGTCTGTCCGTCTGTAGAAGACACGATACATGCTGGTGCGTCTTATGGTCATAGGCTAGTTAAGTTCCGAAATGGGCAAAATCGGACCAGATGAAAAAAAAATTCCCCAGAGAAACTTACACAACCCCAGAAAAACATATTTAAGAAACTTTTTTTTTGCTTATTTGTTAAGAAAATTAAAAATTTTTATGCCGTGTGAAGTTCATTGTTCAATATAAGAAAATGCGATTTTTTTCCGGCCCGCCCCTTAAGGGGGCTTGTCTATAAAAAATAAAATTAAATACTAATAAATTTGTATTATTTAAGTGTAAATATAAATAAAATGAATTTCTTAACATCTATGACGAGGGGAAATGTGTACCTCCGATTCCGCCCGTCCTACCCCTTAAAGAACATCCCCTGAAACATCCTTGCCAAGTTTATTTATTCCTGTCGATTTTGTTTTTAACAACAGGACAAACAGTCTTGATGTTCACGCTGTTTATTTAAAATCAGCAAATTTCTCTGCTAAAATCAGAAAATTTTTCTGCTGTATTGACGATTTTTTTCTGCAGATTCTACCTGGATTATCCAGACAGAAATTTAGCAAACCGCATCTTTATAAACAGAAGATTTCTCAAATGACTTAAAATGCAGATTTCTCATATGACTCAAAATGCAGATTTTTTTGCTTATTGGACAAAGGTGTCGCTAGTAGAGACTCTCTACAAGCATGAGTTCGTATTTGTTGAATTACAATATTGTGTATACACAGAAAAAAATATCGTAAAATCAAGAGTAACAAAACAAATTGTTACCAACGAAATACTAGTTCAACAACGTTTTTAATTGTATCAACAATGTGTATTGTTAATGTGACAAAAATCCGGTTTTATTTCCAATTAAACGCATGAATTAAATTCATTGTTAAAAATTCCAAAAAATTCACATTAATAACACAAACAATTTATAAACTCATTTAACCAAGCACAAATATATGCGACGATAGCACGGTGGTAGTGTGCTAAACTCGAATCATGAAGGTTTCGGGTTCGCTGCCAGTTGGCGGAACAGTTTTTTATTTTTTTTATTTGAGATTATTATTTATTTTTAAAAACGCAAAAAGTGCATATTGAAATCACGGACACCTTATGTACGCATTTAGTCAACTTTAATTATACATGAGGAATAGCACGGTGGTAGTGTGCTAGCTTTGAATCATGAAGGTTTCGGGTTCGCCGCCAGTTGGCGGAACTTTTTTTTTTTTTAATTTCCAATTTTAGTTTTTTTTTATCATTCTAATTGTAGACTGTTTTAAATATGACGTTTAGTCAAATACAAATATGTATAAGGATAGCACAGTGGTAGTGTGCCAGACGCGTAGCACGAAGGTTGCGGGTTCGATGCCAGATGGCGGTAGACATTTTTATTTTTTTATTTTTTTTTTCTATTTTTAGATTATTTTTTATTCTATTTTTAGATTTCAGATTATTTTTTATTCTATTTTTAGATTTTACAAAATTTTCAATTAATTTCATTGTTAATGTAACAATGAATGATGTTGATTTTTTTTTCAAAAGTTACAAATGCCATTGTTGTATTGACAAAATCCAATGTAGGCTCAGTTTCAATTAAATGTTTAATTGTATTAACAATGAAATTAATTGTATTGACAAATTTTTTTTTTCTGTGTATGTTTTAATTTAATTCTGAGCTAATTCATAGTATTTAATACTAGTAAAAATATAATTATTTATAGACAGTGTACTAAACATAACAGTTTTTTTAATTTTTTCAATATTTTTTTTATTTTTTACGTGTTTTTTTACAAATTTATGACTTGTTAACATTTTTTTCATAATACCGGTACGTACCGGTATTAAAGTTTCGGTAGCGGTTCACCGTTACCGAAATAATCGAAAATACCGTTACCTTTACCGTTACCGATATAAAAAGTATGTAATACCAATACCGTTACCGATACCGTTATTCGTTTCGGTTGCCAACCCTGATTATAATTGATTTTGCAACTATTACGAAAGTGATAGTATTAATTACTAAAATTTGTAAAAGTTTAATATCGCAAAAGTGTATTTATTTTCAATTCACGGACATTTTCAAAATAAAAAAAAAAACAAGTAAAAAAGTTAAATTCGGCCTTGCCGAATGTAGTGATACCCTCCACAATTTCAAAAAGATTATTGCAAAAAACTTTATTTAAAATAAAATTACTTTTGAAATTTCCGCGAAAAAAAATTTTGGTAAAAAAAATCCGCGATTTTTTTCTTTTTTTGTCAAAAAATATGTTCGTACTTGTTTAAATACCATTTGGTGTTCAATAATGTTCACATATGCCAACCAGAAGCCGAATTTAAGCATTTTGTATTTTTAGGTTATGTTGAATGTACTGAAATTTTCGTTCATAACTTTTGAACCGCTGAACCGATATTGCTCAAATGCAATACCAAACTTCTCGGGAGAACTTCCAATAAATATGTTAAGTTTCAGTCATCTCTGTGCAATATTTTGTCCGCGACATCATTTTCCACAGACAGACAGACAGACGGACATCGCTAGAATGTCTTAAAATCGATCGGGCATCATGAATATATATACTTTATGGGGTCTCAGATCGATATTTCGATGAGTTACAAACTGAATGACAAACTTATATATACCCTCTATCACTAAGTGGAGGGTATAAAAAGTAATCATATCAATTAAAAAAATAATTAAAAACAAAATTGAACTTTTTAAAATTTTTAATTAAAATTTTGTTCTCTAAAATTTTTTGTGTGTAGCCGGGGCGTCGGTGTGAAATAAAACTTGTTAAAGTTGGTAAAACTCATTCTTATTAAAACGCTCTCTCTCTCTTTTCTTATTCTCCAGTGTTGCCGCATTTTGACAACAAATCTGTATTTTTTCATTCACAATTGTTCAACATGGTGACAGGAGATAATCCCATGGACATTATCTCCATAACGGAAATGGGGATTATGACCGAATACTTTACAGTCATAATCCCCATAATAGTTGTGGGATCTATGACCCTTTCTAAAACGGTCATAATCCCAACTGCCTGTCACGCAGAAAAACTTTTAAGACTTTTAAGACAAAAAAATATTTATATAATTATTATGACCAACTAGTATAGAGACATAATCCCTGTAATGGGAAATATTTGTTCATTATTAGGTCATTATTCCAATAAATCTGGAAATTATGTATATTTTTATGGGGAATATGACTGAATTAATTTCGGTCATAATCCCTATAAAAGAAATGGGGATTATGTCCGTGAGGATTATGTCACGTCACCGTGACATGACATAATATGTTATGTCACCGTGACATGATGTTTTGGTCCAACCTAATGACATTATCAATGTGTTTATCGATTTTTTCCATAAATCTACGCTTATTTTTTTAAAAAATTAGCAACACTGAACAAACAAATGACAGTTTTTGCTGTCGCCGTCCACCGCCATCGTGCCGGGCTTGTTCTGTTCACACTTTAGCATACCCTTCCGGTAATTCGTTACTGAACATATTATTTACCGGACAATAGAAGTATTAGAATCGTTTCATTTTTCCTTTTTATTCCATTTCGTCCCCAGTTCCATTTAATTTCCTTTCTTCTAGTAAGTTCTGAAATACAGGCGTGGATTCACGGGGGATTAGGAAATTTCCCCGCTCCCAAAACGAGTTCAAAATAAAAAGAAAAGAAATAAATAGAAATAAAAAGAAAGAAAGAAAGAAAGAAAGAAAGAAAGAAAGAAAGAAAGAAAGAAAGAAAGAAAGAAAGAAAGAAGAAAGAAAGAAAGAAAGAAAGAAAGAAAGAAAGAAAGAAAGAAAGAAAGAAAGAAAGAAAGAAAGAAAGAAAGAAAGAAAGAAAGAAAGAAAGAAAGAAGAGTGGAGATGGAGCAGAAGAAAAAAATAATATACATATATATTAGGGGTGGGATAGTGCACGAGTTTTCGATTTCGACACGCTAGAACCGCTTATTTTGTGAGGTTTGTAAAAAAAATGCATGGGCCAAAAAATGGGGCAGATCGGATAGGATCTAGGGGTCGCTCATCGGGGTCAAAGTTGGGCGTAGAGGGGAAAAAATCCACAAAAAGGCCCAAAACTCCCCTGGTTTTGCTCCTAGAGGGGTCAAATGTGAAACCGGCCCCCATTATTTTTTCGCCCTGAACACTTTTGCCAAACATACCTAAGCCCTATCTCCAATCCCTAAGGGGGGTCCCATACAAAGGATCAATTTTTAAAAAATCTTGCTCCTACCGCTCTAGCTGTCCTAGAAGTCACCCTAGATTAATCAAATGTATGACCGACCCCCAATATTTTTTCAACCCCAACATTTTCTTAGAACATACCTACCCCCTATCTTCAATCCTTAGGGTGGTCCCCATACATTTTTTTTTAGTTTTTCTTAAATTGTCATATTAAATCAGCTCCTACCGGTCCAATGGAGCCTCCTAGAGGAGTCATTATCAAGACCAACCCCCATTAATTTTTAGCCCCCAACACTTCTTCTGAACATACTAATTACATATCTCCAATTCCTAAGGGGTCTCCCACACAAAATGACATTTTTGTAAAACTTGCTCCCACCGCTCTAACTATTGCAGGGGTGACCCTAGAGAAGTTAAATGTGTGACCGACCCCCAATATTTTTTCAGCCCCAACATTTTCCCCAAACAAACTTACCCTCTATTTTAAAGCCTTAAGGGTGTCCCCACACATTTTTTTTATTTTTTAATTTTTTTTTATAAAATCTGCGCCTACCGCTCCCATTCTGCATTTTAGGAACGGCAAATGCAGACTGACCCCCATTAATTTTTGCCCCCTACATTTTTTCTGAACATACCTACGCCGTATTTCCACTTTGTAGGGGTGCTCCCCCGGGGAAAACTAAATTAATAATGTATGTAGAGAAGTCAAATGTATGACCTGCCCATATATTTTTTTAGCCAAAACATTTTCTTCAAACATACCTACCCTCTATCTTCAAGGTGTTACCCCACAATTTTTTTATTTATTTTATCGAGAAATCCGAGGTCTTTAATTTGTAATTTAATAGTAACTTTTGTTAAGCGTAAAAAAATATTTTTTTTTAACTTGAAAATAATAAAAAATGATAAATGATATAACTATAAATCAAATTAATTTATTTTTATCGTGTGATGGATATTGTTTCCGATTTTCGGCCACGACCTGAAGCAAAACTATTTTTTCCTCCTCGTTACGGCACAACACGTTGTTATAGTCTTCTATTAATTTTACGACTCTTTCGGCAGCGCCGTTGACAACATGTAATTTACGTAATATTTGCAGCGCTCGCTGGTAGTCCTTACGATTTTCCCAAGTATTTGGCTCGGAAGCAATGAAATATTCCGAAGCGTGCAAAAAATTATTCCGAAGCGTGCAAAAAATTTTGGAGTCTCAGGTGTGACGTAGTGGCTTAAATCAGTTTTCATGAGTTCTTGATTCACTTGTTTCGATGCCATGTTAATTTTTTTCACACCTTCGAATCCAACAACATGTACTGGAGGATTACAATCCTTGTTGCCACTGTCGCCGCTATCCTCTGAGGCATCTTCTTCCCCGATATCATCGTATTCTTCTTCCTCGCTGTCTTCGTTAGGCGATTCGTCCATCTCATCGTCAGATAACTCTTCCTCCAATTCCTCTTTCTCTTCTTCAAATACACGAATTGCATTCGACATTTTTCGTTTTGTTTCACAAGAGATATTCGGATCAAATAGTGCGACAGCAACAGCTTCTCCACTGAGATACCAGAGATGTCCACCGAATCTCTTGACCAATCGTTGCGACGGAATCTTATCAATTGAAGCATAATTGGCAATCGCTTTCAAAAAATTCAAATCATTATTTGGAGCTTCTATTGCTTTGATAGCGCTAAACGAAGCTTTTACGTAAATTGTTATGATGAAAACGGTCACATCAAGAAGTGCATTTAATTCTTTTTTGGTCAAACCGATATATTTTCGGAACAAAAACATTTTTAGGCAATATATGCCTTTTGCCATCCATCGAGCATGACTGATGGGTCCTGGTGGGCTAAAATGCTTATTAGGAATATTTTCGCCAAGGTATAATAAAACAATTTCAAGAAACTTCTTGTAGTCGTCTCTGGGTTGCTTTTATTTTATTTGAGCCCAACAAAACAACTTGGACTTGAGCTGGTATGTTGCCTGCCACTTCCTCATCTTATATGCCAAGACTGTACGGTTTGTCTTTTATATTTTCCCACTGCTCTTTAAAACGCGCAAACATTAGCACTCCTGGTCCAGACGTTTTGCCGAATTTGGTTTCAAACACTTAGTTTTCCCCAGGGGAGCACCCCTACAAAGTGGAAATACGGCGTAGGTATTTTCAGAAAAAATGTAGGGGGCAAAAATTAATGGGGGTCAGTCTGCATTTCCCGTCCCTAAAAGGCACAGTGGGAGCGGTAGGCGCAAATTTTATAAAAAAAAATTTAAAAAAAAAAAATGTGTGGGGACACCCTTAAGGCTTAAGAATAGAGGGTAGGTTTGTTTGGGGAAAATGTTGGGGCTGAAAAAATATTGGGGGTCGGTCACACATTTAACTTCTCTAGGGTCACTCCTAGGGTTGCCAGACGTCCCGCATTAGGCGGGATTGTCCCGCTTTGTGACAACAATTCCCGCGTCCCGCGCGTGATTCCAAATTCCCGCTTTTTTTAAGCGTCAGAAAATAAGGAGAAGAAATTTTCTGATTTCTGCAATCAGTAGAAAAATCTACTGGTTCGTTAAAAATTGTTATTGATGTAGAAGTGAATATAAGTTTCCATAGTTCATAGAGCTTAAGCGGGAGGAATATAGTTCACTATTTTTGTTCATACACTTAAAATACTACCTCTGTCCAATCAGCACAAAAAAATCTGCTGAAAATAAAACCATATTGAGCTCAATGCTGTTTATTTTGCCAAGACAGCAGAAAAATCTGCTGATTTTTGCAGAAAAATCTGCTGATTTCAGATAAACAATTCAAACATCTAAAACGTATTTTATTTATGTTAAGAAGACTTTTTAAAAAAGTATACATTTTATTTAAAACTAATTAAAAAGCAATTGTATTTTTTTTTACGAAAATTTTAAAATTTTTTTTTTCAAAAATATGCTAAAAGTGTGATATTTCAAACTGAAAGTTGTTTAACAAACTTTTCCTTAGAGTTTTTTGTCTACATGTAGATTAAAAAGGGAAATACATATCGTCATTGCGCCAACCAGAACCGCTATGTGTATTTTAAAATTGTTTGAAGAGACTTAAATAACAGCTAAATTTGGTACTTTTGTGCTGTTTTTTAAAATTCAAATTAATGTAATGCAATATTATTTAAATGTTAATGAAAGAAATATTGTGTTAAAGAACCGCGAAAGGTCAAAATAAAGCTGATTTGTAAGCTTCTTCAAAAAGTTTTGAAAAACACATAGCGGTTTTGGTTGGCGCATCGACGATATATTGGGGAAAAAGTAAAATGGACAATATTATGCACTACTTTTGTCCCGCCAAAATTTTTGAAATCCCGCCATTTTTGTAATTTTTTTGTGTTTGTCCCGCTTTTTGAAAATAAATTTCTGTCAACCCTAGCCATTCCTGCGATAGTTAGAGCGGTGGGAGCAAGATTTACAAAAATGTCGTTTTGTGTGGGAGACCCCTTAGGAATTGGAGATATGGAATTGGTATGTTCAGAAGAAGTGTTGGGGGCTAAAAATTAATGGGGGTTGGTCTTGATAATGACCCCTCTAGGAGGCACCATTGGACCGGTAGGAGCTGATTTAATATGACAATTTAAGAAAAAATAAAAAAAATGTATGGGGACCATCCTAAGGATTGAAGATAGGGGGTAGGTATGTTCTAAGAAAATGTTGGGGTTGAAAAAATATTGGGGGTCGGTCATACATTTGATTCCTCTAGGGTGACTTTTAGGACAGCTAGAGCGGTAGAAGAAAGATTTTTTAAAAATTGAACCATTGTATGGGACCCCCCTTAGGGATTGGAGATAGGGCTTAGGTATGTTTGGCAAAAGTGTTCAGGGGGAAAAAATAATGGGGGCTGGTCTCACATTTGACCCCTCTAGGAGCAAAATCAGGGGAGTTTTGGGGCTTTTTGTGGATTTTTTCCCCTCTACGCCCAACTTTGACCCCGATGAGCGACCCCTAGATCCTATCCGACCTCCCCCATTTTTTGGCTCATACACTTTTTTTACCAACCTCACAAAATGAGCGGTTCTAGCGCTTCCAAATATTGCTGCTTAAAATCTCACACAACACTATCCCACCCTTAATATATATAATATTTTCTAAAGGAAAAGTCTGGGAATCTTATTATTTTTCTATAGGAAAATCGACAAATTTTCTTTCGAAAAAACGAAGGAAAAGAATGAAAAAGGACGAAAAAATCAAAGAATTTTTTTGAATAGAAAATTCAGGAAAGAAAATAGCAAAAAAGGAAATAATCTGAGAATTTTTCTATGAAAAATGCCCAAGAATTACAACATTTTTTTTTTTTTAATTTTTCGGAATCTTAGAATCTTTATAAAGGGAAAAAGTCTCTGAATCTTTGAATTTTTCTGTAGGAAAACTCTGATTTTTCTATAGGAAATTTTGAGAATCTTTCTATGGGAAGTGAAACTTTTTCTGTAGAAAAAATTAATTAGAATATGAAGAAAGTTTCAGAAAAAACATTTTTTCCGTAGGAAAAGTTAGTAAATTTTTTATTGAAAAAATCTCAAAGTTTTTTATTGTAAAAATCGGAGAATTTTTCTATATGAAAAGTGTGAGACTGTTTCTATAAGTAAACTATGCTAATTTGCTTCGGAAAAAATTTAACAACTTTTCTACATAATCTGAAAGTTTTTCTACATGAAAAATGTCTCAGTAGGGCGGCACAAACAATGACTTTTTTCGAGTTTGGTCGATTGCCGGGCAAATCATGGTTCGTTTTGGTATAAAAACTCTATGTTTAAATTTCTGGCCAAATCGGACAAAACTAAACCGTGCCTTTGGGGGAGTTAAAGTTTTGACCCAAAAAAAATGTTTCCCATACAAACCAATTTTTATACCCTCCAACTACAGTATGGGGGTATACTCACTTTGTCATTCCGTGTGTAACGCATCGAAATATCGGTGTAGGACCTCATAAAGTATATATATTATTGATCAGTGATCGATTCTAAGACATTCTAGCGATGTCCGTCTGTCCGTCCGTCTGTCCGTCCGCCTGTGGAAGACACGATACAGTCCAAAATAAAAGTGGTAGACTCCTGAAATTTGGCACATATATGTCTTATGTTCATAGGCTGGTTAAGTTCGGAGATGGGCAAAATCGTATCAGGGGGAAAAAAGTTCCCCCTTGAAGAACTAAACAAACCTCTGAAAAATACCATATTTTTACATGATTTTTTGTGTTTTTGTTTAACAAATCCAATATTTTAATGCTACAAGAAGTTCAAGGTCCTGCATTTGAACCCACAGAAAAAATCGTTTTACGGTCCGCCCCGCCTCCCCCTTTTATGGGCGTGGAATAAATTTTTTTTATATAATGATAAATTTGTATTTCTTTAGTGCAAATTTTTTTTTTTTTATTTATTTGCATGTTGGAGGGTATAAAAGATTTGGCACAGCCGAATTTAACACTCTTACTTGTTTTTTTTTTTCAATTATTATTTAACTTGATTAGCTTATTAACAACTAAAATTTTCATTTTGGTGGGATAAACCCTTCCGCTTCAAAACTGACTTCGAAAAAAAAGATGAGGGCCGTTGGGGTCCGACTCTAAAAATTAAAATTTAAGTTTTAAGTTTTGACTTGAAAGGATTTTAGCTGAGATATTGCTTTTTATGGTACATATCTACAAAAAATGTTATTCCTATCTGAGACATCTTTATGGTGTGAGACGTTAGGGGCACCTTCCCTTGCGATTTTGAACTTCTTCTGAGATAATAATGTTGCATTTGCTTAGCAAAAGTACAAAAACCCAGCAAAAATTGCGGTTTTTCGTAGGTTGGTTTAGTTCTCCAAGGGGAACATTTTTCCCCTTGGTCCGATTTTGCCCATTTAAGAACTTAACCTGCCTAGGAATATCAGACATATTCGTGCCAAACTTCGGAAGTCTAGCTCTTTTATTTTGGACTGTGCCGTGTCCTCTACAGACGGACGGACGGACATCGCTTGAATGTCTTAGAATCGATCACTGATCAATTAAATATATACTTTATGGGGTCCTAGACCGATATTTCGAGGCATTACACACGAAATGACAAAGTGAGTATACCCCCATACTGTGGTTGGAGGGTATAAAAACAGAAAACAGTACACTTTTTTACCCTCTTTGTATTGAAACTTTCAATAATGTACTTTTGTCAGAATTGTTTTTTTTTTTTTTTGTTAGACGATCCTTCGTTCTATATTTTAAGTTTCTAGAACCATTATTTCTGGAGACAAAGAAAAGTAGAAATTTAGAACGGAATTTCCAAAAAAATGTGTTTTTTCTGCCTGAGGGTTGTAAGTTCCAAAATTTCAAATTTCTCGCACTATTATAACTGGATTCATAAAGAAGCACCAAAGTACATTTTTTTACCCCTGTTCTCCCCCTTAAAAAGTCCATGAAAATTTTCAATAAAAAAATCTGATCAAATTAGATTTTTAATAATTTTAGTCATATTTTTAAACGTTCTAAAATGGATTAACAAATTACTTGAATCAATTAAAAAATTAATTGAGTAGATTTGTATGTCCTACAACAATTTGTCTTACAGAGTATAGTTATACGTTTTCACTGATGTTTGTAATTTCTTCAAGTATACTTCTATACCCAACATCACTTTTTGAGTTCATTTGATGATATCCTTCCCTATAAAAAGGTGGTGGTTATTAAAGAATCCCTCAGCGACCCACACTACTGCTTATGGGTTAATCCAATACATATTTTCATGTATAAAGGTTAGATGGTGCTGCTAAACCAAACCGACGTATTTAGGTAGAAAATTAGAGAAATGCCAAAAACAGTTTTAGTTGTTTGCATGAATCTATAAGTAAAAAATATATAAAAAAAAACAAAAAAAAAATTATAAAAAAAAAAATCAACGCCACAAGGTTATGGAATATTTTCTAAAATACATATTTTTTTGTTTGTATATTAATATGTCAGTTTAATTCACTGCAAATGATTTGTATGCTAAAACTAAATTGAATTTCTCCTTCTCCAGAACAGTGGGGTTTTTTTAATAATTCTTTTGATAATTTTTCGAAAACTTAGAGGGTGGAAATAATGAAATTTAAAGAATTTTATAAAAGATTTTTTATATTTACAAAACAAAATTTGATTAAATATAAATACTACATGACATCTGCAACTTCACCAAAAATGTACTTTTAATATTATAGGTGCTCAAAAAGTACTTTTTGAAAGGTGTTTTTTGTACGCACTTTTAAAACGAAGCGCAATTCTGTTGCTGCTCATTAAAATCCTTTAAAACATTGGAAATTCAACCCTAAAACAGAAATGTACTTTTAATGCTCTGGGTACTAAAAAAGTACCAAGTAGTTTTTTAGTACCAAAACCAAATTTTAATATCTTATATCCGAGCTTTCTCGTACATAACCTGCGCCTTAGACTTACACTTAAGATCTTTAGCTCCATCAAAAGGTACTTTTAATACTCTGGGGTCTCAAAAAGTACTTTTCAAAAAGTTTTCTATTAATATATTTTACCAATTGTATTTCAGAAATTTTCAATTGCTTTTCAGAAGTTATCAACTGTATTTTAGAACTAATCAAATATATTTCAGAATTTATCAATTGTATTTCAGAAAATATCAATTGTATTTTAAAAATTTTGAATTTGTATTTCAGGAAATATCAATTGTATTACAGAAGTTATCAATTATATTTCAGAAATTATCAATTGTATTTCAGAAATTATCAAGTGTATATTAGAAATTTTTATTTTGTATTTCAGGAAATATCAATTGTATTTTAGAATTTATCAATTGTATTTCAGAAACTAACCTTCGTAAAAGAATTGGAAATTTCTGAAATACAATTGATAATTTCTGAAATAAAATTGATAAATTCTGAAATACATTTGATTAGTTCTAAAATACAATTGAAGGGCTTACTGCAAAAACTTGATAAGCAACATTTTATATTTTGGCGTTTTTTGTCATCTACTGATGTCCTATTGACAGATTTTTTGCAGAATTTTTGCATAAACCCTTCGTACAAGTCTCTTGAGTAGGAAAGTTCTTCAAAAGATCTATTTTCTACATAATTTCAAAAGTTTTAAGGCAAAAATGACCACAACATAAAATGTTGCTTATCGAGTTTTTACAATAAGCCCTTCAACTGATGATTTTTGAAATACAATTGATAATTTCTGAAATACAATTGTTAAATTATGAAATACAATTAATAATTTCTGAAATACAATTGATATTTTCTAAAATACAATTGATATTTTCAGAAATACAATTGATAATTTCTGAAATACATTTGATATGTTCTGAAATACAATTGATAACTTATGAAAAACAATTGATAAATTCTGAAATACAATTGATAAATTCTTAAATACAATTGATACATTCTGAAATACTATTAATAATTTCTGAAATACAATTGATACATTCTGAAATTGATAATTTCTGAAATACAATTGGTAACTTATGAAAAACAATTGATAAATTCTGAAATACAATTGATTAATTCTGAAATACAAATGATAATTTCTGAAATAAAATTGATAATTCGGAAATACATTTAATAAATTCTGAAATACAATTGATAATTTCTGAAATACAACTGATAATTTCTGAAATACAATTGATTAATTCTGAAATACAATTGATAATTTCTGATAAACAATTGACCATTTCTGAAACACAATTGATTAGTTCTGAAATACAATTGATAACGTATAAAAACAATTGATAATTTCTGAAATACAATTGATAAATTCTGAAATACAATTGATACATTCTGAAATACAATTGATCCATTCTGAAATACAATTGATTAATTCTGAAATACAATTGATAATTTCTGATAAACAATTGACCATTTCTGAAACACAATTGATAAGTTCTGAAATACATTTGATAGTTTCTGAAATGCAAATGATATTTTCAGAAATACAATTGATAATTTCTGAAATACATTTCATAAGTTCTGAAATACAATTGATAACTCATGAAAAACAAGTGATAATTTCTGAAATGCAATTGATAATTTCCATTCTGAAATACAATTGATCCATACTGAAATACAACTGATCCATTCTGAAATACAATTGATAATTTTCGAAATACAATTGGAAATGTAGTTTCAAATTTCTTTAGTTAATTATTTTCTAATTTATTATTTAAAAATGTTTAACATATTTTTCTTTTCTTCTTTTTCTAGGTAAATATTCCTCTAAATCGAATATACTTTCGGAAATTATAATATCGGATATGGTATGAAAAACTATTTAATTTTTAAATTTATTTAAGAAGTTCACATCGCCCGAAACAATGACGCCAATTCAAAATTAAATTTTCAAAATCTGAGACTTTTTCTATAGGAAAAATGTCTCAGAATCTGATGCTTTTTCTATAAGAAAAATGTTTCAGAATATGAGACTTTCTTTAAGAAAAATGTTTCCGAATCTGAGACTTTTTCTGTAAAAAAAATGTTTCAGAATGTGAGACTTTTTCTATATAAGAAAAATGTCTCAGAATATAAAACATTTTCTATAAGAAAAATGTCTCAGAATCTGACACTTTTTTAAAAGAAAAATGTCTCAGAATCTGAGACTTTTTCTATAGAGCAAAAATGTCTCAGAATCTGAGACTTTTTCTAAATCAGATTTTGAGTCATTTTTTCTATATAGAAAAAATGTCTCAGAATCTGTGACTTTTTCTATATATAAAAAGTGTCTCAGAATCTGTGACTTTTTCTATATACAAAAAATGTCTCAGAATCTGAGACTTTTTCTATATAAGAAAAATGTCTCAGAATCTGAGACTTTTTCTATATAAGAAAAATGTCTCAGAATCTGAGACTTTTTCTATATAAGAAAAATGTCTCAGAATCTGAGACTTTTTCTATATAAGAAAAATGTCTCAGAATCTGAGACTTTTTCTATATAAGAAAAATGTCTCAGAATCTGAGACTTTTTCTATATAGAAAAAATGTCTCAGAATCTGAAAATTTTTCTATAAAGAAATCTTAGAATCTGTGACTTTATCTTTAAGAAAATTGTTTCAGAATCTGAGACTTTTTCGATAAGAAAAATAAGACTTTTAGTTAAATCAATTATTTAAATCGGCTAAAAGTTCGATTTATTTAAATATCGCAAATGTACTTGCAATAAAAAAAATAAAAAAATATTTGTAGACATCAAACTGAAGAAATGAAAAACCAAAATAAAAAATCCAAAGGCAGCTGGCAATACTCCCAAAATGTCTGGCAGAGATTTGTTTTTTTCTTGTATATTGCTGGATTGGAATATTTTGTAGTATTTTCTTTTTATTATACTGCCATAAGACTATTTGGATATAAAACATGCGAGTTTGTGCTACGTACGAGCACAAGCTGGCGATACCAAAATATGTGAGTGTACTTTACACTAATTCCAATTTGATTTAGGAATTTGCTAAAATGATTTTTGAATTTGATTAGATTTTAGTTATACAAAACAAAAATGGTGTAAATATTGAAATTTGTCGGATTACCAAAGAATCTTAGAATCAATTGATAATTTAATTGATTCAATTAATCATTTTGTTGGTTCAATTAAATATTTAATTGATTTTACAAAATGTTTCTCTATTTAATGCTATCAAAGAAAAATGTAATACTTATAATTAAAATTTTTGTTGGACCAATTAAATATTTAGTAGCATAAATAAACTGTTTAACTGAATTAATTTTATATTTAAATGATTCCATTAATGTTGCTAATGATTATTAAGTTTAAGAATCAATTGTAAAAGTAATTAAGGCAATGGAAATAGTTTATCTGGTGCAACTATAAAATCAATTAAATTTGTAAATATTAAATCAATTAAATGTTTAATTATAAAACTAGAAACTATAAATATTCACATATATAAAAAACCATTTCCATTAACAAGACAACCCGACATTTTAAATCCTACTGATGATAACACTAACTGGAGTATTTGAAACAGGTTTAGGAATACCAGAAATGTCTCTAATTTTAAGAAATTAAATTTTTCAATTTGAACCCTTATAACAAATATATTTAGAGCCCGAGCTGGATCTGAACTTACAGAAAAAACACAAAAAAAATATCAATTTAAATGTTAATTTGTTTTATTAAACTATTTATTGAAACAATTAAGTTTTAATTAATAATATGTTAATATATTTTTGAAATTTATGGTCAAAATTAATTCAGTAAATAAAAATTTATTGAGTAGATGAACATTTTTAACTAAAATTATATTTTTTTTTTATCAATTAAGTATTTAATTGAAAAAGAAAATCAATATTTTAAAAAATATACCGTGCCAATTTTATTCAATTAATCAATTAACCACTTCCTAAATCCTTTTGCAAATGGTGTAAAATTTTTTACATTCGTACAAATTATTATTTGTACTGCTGATATTAAAAGCAGCAATAGCAATATACATACGATACGTAAGCAGCAATATTTAGCAGCATTATCAGTGACGTCTGTCGCTGTGGCAGCAATAACAGCTGCTATTGCAATAATTCTTATTACCAAAAGTAGATGGCAGATGAAGTACAGATGATGGCATAAACTTATGTTAAGATTAACTTTATGGGGAATATAAGTAAAAGCAAAAAGAGAAAAAAAAACACCAACTGGGGGACAGGGAATTTGTAAAAAAGATGAATGTTTTAGCAAATGTCTGGCACAGATTGAAACCAAGTACCCAAAAAAAAAAAAATATTAAAACAAAAAAACCAATTGCCAAAAGGCAAAAATAACAATTCTACACAATTTCAATACTCAACAGAAAAAATAAATAAATAAAATAATGAAGCAATTGAATAATTTAAAAAAAAAAATACAATATCTGTACATAGAATTTATAAATAACTTAAGAAAATAAAAGTTTTGTATGGCAAATGAACTTCAGACTAAAATACACAGTTTTGGTTAGTCAATATGCAACCCAACAATATTTTTTAATACTCATTGGTAAATTTTTATTTTAAATTTCTGGAACTTTTTGGTTGACTAGAAAACAAACTCTTTATATGAAAAAAAAAACAAAAAGTTTCATTAAATTTTACTATGTATGATGAAATTTTTCATCAAAATAGTGAATTCTTTCATTTTTTTTAAGAAATGTTTCATCACATACATAAACAAGTTAAAAGAAGTGAGAGTGTTAAGTTCGGTAGTGCCGAACTTAACACTCGACGCCCCCCACACCAGTTAGTTTAGTTTAGAGGTTAGTTTAGTTTTTAAAAGAGAAACTTTTATCCCCTTGATCCGATTTTACACATTTCCGAACCTTACCAGGCAAAGACCATAAGAAATATTCGTGCCAAAACTTCAGGAGTCTAGCACTTTTATTTTGGATTGTATCGTGTCCACCACAGACGAACCGAAAAAAAAACGGACGGGCATCGCGAAAGTGTTTTAGAATCGATAACTGATCAATAATATATGGGGCATTCCAAGCCAAATCACTCACTTTTAGACCCGACCCCTTTCGATTTATTTTATTTTTAGATATGTTTTAGTACTTATTAAATGCAACTTGGACACCAATATTCAGCCTTTTATTTCAAGATGGTGTTGAGTAATCAAAATTTGACCATTGAAAAATATAGATATTTTAAAAAAAGTTGGACAACGTTTTGTTGGTATTTAAATGAAGTTTTAGAAAAAAAATATGAAAAAATTATTCGAAGTAATTATCACTTTTTTTGACGTTTAAAAATTAAAATCGACTTTTTGAAAAAGTCCGAAACCTTCGATTTTTTTGTAAAAAACTATAAAAATTCATATAAAATAAATCAGAGCCAAAAAATAAAAGGTGCAATTTTTAAAATTTAAAAAAAAATAGAAAGAATTGTGATCACATCTCGAATTATGGCTTAAAAGTTGCGTAATTTAGAGTAGAATTTTTATAGCTTTTTACAAAAAAATCGAAGGTTTCGGACTTTTTCAAAAAGTCGATTTTAATTTTTAAACGTCAAAAAATAAGTGATAATTACTTCGAATAATTTTTTCATATTTTTTTTCTAAAACTACATTTAAATACCAACAAAACGTTGGCCAACTTTTTTTAAAATATCTACATTTTATAATGGTCAAAATTAATTAAAAATTTCAATTTCTTAATTTTTTTGAGAAAATCGCCATTTTGAAAAATTGATTACTCAACGCCATCTTTAAATAAAAGGCTGAAAATTGGTGTCCAAGTTGCATTTAATAAGTACTAAAACATATCCAAAAATAAAATAAATCGTAAGGGGACGGGTCTAAAAGTGAGTGATTTGGCTTGGAATGCCCCATATACATTATGAGGTCCCCGACCGATATTTCGATGCGTTCACACGAAATGGCAAGTACAACCCCATACTGTGGTTGGAGGGTATAAAAATATTTAATATGGTCGTTTTGGGGGGGGGGGGGGGGCTTCGGCGGCGGCTATGGGAAACACCTCATCCTAGCGAAAAATGTTTACTACTTCATTTATTATGCATTTTTCAGTACAGTTATATAGTTTTATCATTATTTAAATTTTTTTTATATCCACGCCCTCAAAAGTGGGCGGACCGAAAAAAGGGACTTTGAACTTCTTCTACCGTAAAAAATACAAAAACACTTGAAAAATGTTTTGTTACAGAGGTTGGTTGAGTGGTTCAAGGAGAAAATTTTTTCCCCCTGTTTCGATTTTGCGCATTTATGAACTTAACCTGCCTATCACACTGTACAACACGATTTTGTATCTTGGATGGGATTAAAAAAAAAAATAAAAGTATACTAAAACCCCAGGAGGGTTTTTAAAACTTAGCTCTAGTTCTTGTTTTATAGCCCACTGAAATTTTAAAATATTTTTCAAAGATGTTTTGAATAAGTCAAAAAAAAGTATTAAATCCAATTCTGAGGTAAAAAATGTTAAAAGATGTTTACAGTGAAATTTAATGCCGGTTCTTTTCTTATAACATATTAACCCTCTATCTCCCGTTTTTATGAGTCACTTTGGTCCTTTTTTTAAATATCCTCATAGAACACCACTAAAATGTTAAAATGTTCTACAAGAATTTTCTGCATCAAATATCACTAGGGGTTGGATAACAATTGACAGAGCTGTAACAATTTTTCTAAAAAAGGAAATTAAGATTTAGCTGGAAATTGATTTTCGGATTACCCAGGCAAAAAAAAATAAATTCTTCATAAGAGGTCATGAAAGGTTTTTGGCACGCTGAATCCGAATCCGGCCTTAAAATTTCTCTATCGCCTCAGGTTTTTGAGATATTTAACATATCTTGTTACATGAAAAACTTAATGCGATGGAGCAATTTCAAAGTCAAATTCGAAATCATCGGGACAAAAACCTTTAAAATTTTGGTACGCGACCTCGCATGATGTTGGTTTTATTTATTTAATTTTTTTTTGCCGAGGCGATTTCATGCAAAATCTTAATTTTCTTTTTTAGAAACTTATCACAACTCTGTCAATTGTTATTTGATTTTTTCATAGTATTCAGAATGAAGGTTATTAAACGAACTATAGCAGAAAAACATCGGTAAACTCAAAAAATTAAAAAAAAAATAGATATTATTGAAAAAATATGTAATATAATATATGTATAGAACAATTTACACACATGAAAATCCCTTCTTCTTCTATCCAAAACAGTTCAAAAATTTAAGATCGGTTGAAAAGTTTCTGAGTTACACGTGGTTTAGTGAATAAAGTCCCAAAAAAACGTTTTTGGACCATAACTTTAAAGTTTGAGGGTGTCTGGCATGTTTGGTGGGCATTTTTCTGACCATTTCGACAAGACCTACAAAAAACAAAACAATTTTTGTTTTTTTTTTGTAGCACAGTGTAATAAACAAAATTTTAATTTCTCAAAAAATGTTTTTGTTGGTTAACCATAAATTATATTTAAACATATGCCAAGTGACCAAAAACTTCTCATACTAAAGATTGACAATGCCAATGTTGATGATGATGAATATGCCGATGGAAATGGACAGCATTTGTTAAATGTACTTGAATTTAAATGCAAAGTACATACAAGAAGAAGTGCCAGCAGTTTGAATGCAAAAATGTAAAAAAAAAAATAATATTTACAAAAAAAAACTACAGAACTCGAAAAAAAGAAAAAAGTAAAACGAAACATGGTCGAGTCCATGAATACCCTACAAAATAAAGGGACAAGCCGACTACACATTCCTTCTGGCATTGGCTGGATGTTGAAATTTCGACTAAGTCGATCACGCAGAGAAGATATATGATTGTGTCAACCATAATTTAAGAACGCCATATTATGATTGAACAATTTATCATAACTTATCATAATAATGATATGATAATTTTTAATATTATAATTAAGAACCATAATATGATTGCAACCAAAATTTTATGATTGCTATAAAAATATTATGATATAATTTTCAATCATAATATAACGCTCTTAAATTATGATTGCCACAATCATATCAATTCTCTGATTGATACACCATCGGCTGCTAGACCGATTTTACTAAAATTCAATGTTAATCACATCAGGACTATAACCAATATATATGCCAAACATCAGTAATCTCCACACTCAAAAAATTATGTCATTAACTGTTTGTAGTTTATTTAAAAAGTTTTCCGTTTAGTCATTTTTAAAAGAAAAAACATTTATTTGATGTTCAGTTTTTATTAATGACTACTTCAGTCTTTTGTTTCAAAAATAACACACTAAAATATAAAGACTTTCATTAACATTCAATTTTTAAAGTCATTTATTTTTGTTCTGTAAGTAAAAACTACTGATTATTCTTTTGATTTTTAATGATTTGTGTAAGTAATTTTTTTTCAAATTGTTGGTATTTTTTAATGAAATATCATTAGTTTTTACATACACAAGTCAGTTATTTTTTTGTAGAAAAAAAAATCCAAAAAATTATTTATAGAAACATAAAAACATGTTTGTATCAAGTGACTTTGGCACGATGGGTAGAGTGTCTGGCCAGAATGTAGTTGATTTGTTCTGTAAGTAAAAACTACTGATTAATCTTTTGATTTTTAATGATTTGTGTAAGTATTTTTTTTTCAAATTGTTGGTGTTTTTTAATGAAATAGCATTAGTTTTTACCTATACAAGTCAGTTATTTTTTTGTAGAAAAAAAAAATCAAAAAATTATTTATAGAAACATAAAAACATGTTTGTATCAAGTGACTTTGGCACGATGGGTAGAGTGTCTGGCCAGAATGTAGTTGATTGCAGGATCGATTCCCCAACAATTTTATTAAAAATTTTTAAAAAAATATTTCAATAAAAAATTGTAAAAAATTACCTACGAAACCATTATTTTTTTGTTTTTGTAGATTATTTTTTCGAAATTTGTTGGTAAAAATAACAGAACTATCATTAATTTTTAATGTTTTCGTTGGTTATTTTTTTCGAATTTGTTGGTAAAAAAGAGTGAAAAAAACGTAATTTTTTAATGTTTAATGTTATTTATTTTAGAAAATTTTGTCAACAGTAAAAAATAAATGTTGATGTTTGTTAAAACAAATGAATAGTTACTGGGATGGTTTTTAATTGTTTATTCACTGGTTTTAAGTGTGTTTTTCATTTGTTTTTGCCTACAAAATATTTTGAGTGCAACATATCTTACGAATGTTCGCATGTTCTCAAGAGACATCCGGACAGACATTGCTAGTTTTTCGAAAAACTCATCGGAAATCATTACAAATATTCTTTTACTGTGTTTTTCAAGTTGTTACCAACAATATGAATATCTTATATACACCATCTACTACTAAGTAGGGTGCATACAAAAAAAAAATTATAATGAAATACTTTGTTGCTGCTGTTGTGCTACAAAAGAGTCATCTTGAGATGAAGTGTCGCATATGTTGATGCCATTTGAATCAACAACAGAAAACATTTGTAAACTAAACAAATGTGTAATACGAAAAAAAAATCATATTATAAGAGTTTTCAAGGAGACATTATGGTCGTCGTTTTCTCTCTTCATATATATGTATATAGGACAAACAATAAATATTCATACAAACATAGCAGCAGTTGGGGAAAGAAAAATAGCGGTCAGAGGACATTGTTCCACTCAAAATAAATTCTCTGTCCAATCAGCAGAAAAATCTGCTGATAATACACCCATTTTGAGCCATATGAGAAATCTGCTGGTTTTAGCAGACACGGTTTGCTGAAAATATGGCATGATTATCTATGTGAAATCAGCAGAGAAATCTGTCAAAACCACAGAGAAATCTGGTAAGACATTTTCTACACTCAAAAAATTATGTCATTAACTGTTTGTAGTTTATTTAAAAAGTTTTCCGTTTAGTCGTTTTTAAAAGCAAAAACATTTGTTTGATGTTCAGTTTTTATTAATGACTTCTTCTGTCCTTTGTTTCAAAAATAACACACTAAAAAATAAAGACTTTCATTTACATTTAATTTTTAAAGTCATTTATTTTTGTTCTGTAGGTAAAAACTACTGATTATTCTTTAAATTTTTAATGATTTATGTAAGTAATTTTTTTTTAAATTGTTGGTATTTTTTAATGAAATATCATTAGTTTTTACCTACACAAGTCAGTAATTTTTTTGTAGAAAAAAAATCAAAAAATTATTTATAGAAATATGAAAACATGTTTGTATCAAGTGACTTTGGCACGATGGGTAGAGTGTCTGGCCAGAATGTAGTTGGTGGCGGGATCGATTCCCCAAAATTTTATTAAAAATTTTTAAAAAAATATTTCAATAGAAAATTGTATAAAATAACCTACGGAGTCATTAATTTTTAATGTTTTCGTAGGTTATTTTTTTGGAATTTGTTGGTAAAAATAACAGACCTGTCATTAATTTTTAATGTTTTCGTAGGTTATTTTTTTAGAATATGTTAGTAAATAAGAGTGAAAAACCCGTAATTTTTTAATGTTTAATGTTATTTATTTTAGAAAATTTTGTCAACAGTAAAAAATAAATGTTGATGTTTGTTAAAATAAATGAATAATTACTGGGAAGGTTTTCAATTGTTTATTCACTTGTTTTAAGTGTGTTTTTCTTTTGTTTTTGCCTACAAAATATTTTGAGTGTACAAAACTTGTTTTCATGAAAACTTTAATAATTTTTTTTTTAATTTAACCTTTGAAAAAATAAATAAAAAAAAAATGTTTCTATAAAATAAGCACTTATTTTTTTAGTTTAGTTTTGTCATTTATTAGTCTCCATCATTTTAATTGTATAAAAAAGAAGAAAATAAAATAACACTTGAAAAAAAATATTTTGAAATTCAGCAAACAGAATCAGTAAATACGCAGTAAAATGTCTGTTATTATGTAAAACTGAATGCAGAGATTTTAGTAAAAATATCAATTTTACCAGAAAATCTGCTGAAAGTTAACTAAATCAAATTGAAAGTCGCTTTACAGATTTTTTGACAGAGTTTTTCTTTTGATAAAAATTTAAACAGCGTTTAAATGCAGAAAATTATTTTTCGTACTTTTTGATTTTATTAAGAACATATTGGTACTTTTTTAATTAACAGATCCTTCTTAAGAATTTACAGATGTAAATAATTCGAAAAAGTTCGATTGTAATTCGAAAATTCCATTACCTTCCCCCTCGCAATAAATTTTAACTAATTTATTTATTATACTTTTTGCACTTTAGTAGTACCATTTTATCATTATTTAATGATTTTTTTAAATCCACGCCCAAAAAAGGGGCGGCGCGAAAAAACCACACTTTCTAGTCCCCTGGGTCCAAGTACAGGACCTTGAACGTCTTCTGACATAAAAATGTTTCAGTTCTTTAACAAAAATGCAAAAAAAAAACTGTAAAAAATTTCGGTTTTTAGAGGTTGGTTTAGTTCTTTTAAGGGGAATTTTTTCCCCCAAACACAATTTTGCTTATTTCCGAACTTAACGAGCCTATGACCGTAAGCCATATTCGTGAAAAAAACCTAGTCTAGCTCTTTTAGTTAAGACATCATCGTGCTTTTGACTGACGGACGGACGGACGGACATTCATAAAATGTCTAAGAATCGACCATTGATCAAAAAAAATAAATACTTTATGGGGTCCTCGACCGATATTTCGATAAGTTACACATGCAGTGGGAAAGTGAGAATAGCCCCATACTGTGGTATAAAAGATCACTTGTAATTTGAAAAAGATCAATTGTAATTCGAAAACATTAACTTTAATTCTAGGATTCCGATTGTAATTCGTAGATCATACTTAATTCAAATAGTACCAATTGTTATTCGAAAGTTTTGAATCGAAACAGATAAGTTTTTACACCGTCCGACAGCCAATATTACACAAAAAAAAACTTTGTCAAATTACAAGGAAAAGTCTCGTAATCCCCTTTTACCAATATTTGACAGTTTTCCTTGTTTTTTCACAAACAAATTTGTAATTTTACAAATTTCCAAAAAAAATCTAGTAAATTCACGAGAATTCCTTGTAATTTCAATTGCGCCAAAAAACTGTAAAATTACAAAATAATTGGTAAAAAGCTTGTAAAATTACTAGGAATTCTCGTTAAATAGGAGGTAGCAAAAAATTTTGTAAAATTACAAAACCTCCTTGTAAATTTTATCGTGTCAAAATATTTGTAAATTTACAATTTTATTGGTAAAAACCTTGTAAAATTTCAAAATTATTATTAAAAATTTTGTAAAATTAATAGGAATTTTTGTCAAATAGGAGGTAGCAAACAAATATAAAATATTTGTAATTTTACAAGGTTTTTTTTTTGAGTGTAGTAATTTTATAAGCTTTTTACCAATAAAATTGTTAATTTACAGTTTTTTGGCGCAATTAAAATTACATGAAATTCTCGTGAATCTACTAGATTTTTTTTTTTTTGTAAAATTATCTTGGAAATTTGTAAAACTACGAAAAAAATTATAAAATTACAAAAAAAATTTAAATTTCGATCCAAATTTGTTAAAAAACAAGGAAAACTTTCAAATATTGGTAAAATGGGATTACGAGACTTTTCCTAGTAATTTGACAACGTTTTTTTTTTTTGTGTGTACCCAGTTTCTGAAGTCATTGAAGTTTAATTTTTTTTAGTGCCATAGAGGGCAAAAAAGTACTTTTTTGATTGAGCTCCAGTACCATTTCCAAATTCCGATTTTCCCACACTGTGTCTTATGTAACTGGTAAGGTCAATTTCGAAGATGGGAAAAATCGGACCAGAAGAAAAAAAGTCGGCAAGCAAGTGCACGTTTTTTTCGGGCCGCGTGAGTTGATTTTTTTGCGTGAATTTGTGTGATTTATTTTCTCTTTATATTTCGTGATTTGAAAATTCCTGACGTGAGTGTGAGTTAAAAATCGCTCACGCGTCCATTTCTAGTATTGGTTATAGAAAAAAAATAATGAAATTGTGTTATTTGCGCTTAAATATCACAAAAAATAAATTTGTAAACATTTATAAAGATGGGAAATGATCCACCTCTCACCCCCCCCCCCCCCCCACCCCCCCCTCCCAAAAAAAAATAAATATCTTTCGGAGACTTCATAAAATATAGATATATGAATGATCCTTAATAGTGTCCGACCGAATAATTGTCTTCGGCCAAAAAGCACTATTCGTCCGCTATTTTGCTTCGGCCACAATTTTGGTCACGCGTGATTACGCGTGAGTGTGACTGAATTCAATTTTACTCTCGTGATTGTGAGTGGAGAAAAAAATTGCGTGAGTGAGTGCGCGTGAGTAAGTTTTTTGCGTGAGTGAGTTACGTGAGTCGATTTTTTTGCGTGATTTAGTTTCTCTTTATATTTCCTTTCGTACCAAAAAAACAACAAAAAAAATTGTAAAATTTGCCTTAACTTAAGATTTCGTCCCGAAAAAAGCAAAAAAATAAGATCCCGAGTAAAAATTTTTATATGATGCAATATATAATGATATGTAACACAATATATATTTATACGCAATTTGATCCGAATAATAGTGGATGTTTTTGCATTAAAAAATATCAACTTGTATAAAATATGATTTGATTTCATCCGAGTTTTGACCAGACATTGCCATATATTGGTGGATCTAATTAGGTCTAATTGCATAAAAACATATAAAATCCTGGTGTTTTTTGGTTTAGGTTGAGATACACCACAGGTCAACGATACATTCACCAAACATATAATTTTCTAAAACAAAAAAATTTTTGGGTACGCTTCGAACCAGATAGGTGATATACATAACCCTAACAAGAAAATGTTTAGGAACATTTTTAAAAGTTTCTTATACTTTGCCTAAAAAACTTTGAAAATTTTTGGTTAATTGGAAACATTTATAGTTTTATATGGAACAGAATAACCTATATATAATTTTATGTTTAATTATGTAGAAAATCAAATTTTGTATTGACCCTCATATGATTTTATATAATTATATCAACCGTACACCTTTTAATCCGAATCATGATTAAATTATATATAACTACATATGACTGCATTTAAAAATTTAGAAAATATCTCACGCGATGTATAGTAATATATGATTTATTATGTTTGCATCAAGTTATATATTCTTTTTTTATTTTTACTCGGGATATAAAATTTAGCAGACCTTTAATTTTTGTTGAAAATTTTTAAAGATATTTGAAATTATAGTTTTTAATTTTAATTTTTATAAATAAGAGTTTCGTGAGTGTGAGTCAACGTGAGTGTGAGTGAAGCTTGCGTGAGTGCACGTTTGTGTTAGTTGGTTTAAAATTTACTCACGTGATTGTGAAAAGATAAAATGCATGAAATTGGGACACATTTTCAGGGTCTTGACCGACTATTACTTTCTTACTTGTTTTTTCTGCTCTCGTTCACTCACGCTCACGTGAGTGACTAAAATTTTTCTCACGCTCACGACTTTTCGCTCGTATTTACGACAATTTTTATATATTAAAAAAAAATCTCTAATTCCAATCTTTTTAGCAGACCTGCTATATTTTTCTCCACAATTGTTTGAAGATACCGTTACTGCTCTCCTTTTAAATTATTTTTTTTTTTAGTTATTCCAATAAAAACAATACGAAAGAACATTACATTTGGAAACATATTGAAAGCAAATTACAGACACAGTTGTCTCTTACACCATTTCCAATTTGAACTTTTGCAATTTTTAACTACTATTGACCGAAAATTTGTAAAATATTTATTAAAAAAAATGCATTGACGTGTATGTCATATAATAAATCGTATTGTTTTATACAACTCTAGTCTTCTTATTAGTTGTAAAATTTTTACTAACAAGGGAAGTATCTCAACCCTTATGAACCGATTTGCCTGAAACTTAAAATATATATAAATGAGACGATTTTAAGGTTGGGGTGTCTCGGTTTTTCGGCCATATCAGTGTTTCAAAATTTCGTTGTCCCCTTATGAAACCATATGGACCTCCGGGAAAATTTCGATAGCTCACGAACTAACAGGAATATCCTCTAGAGCAAAAATACGGGTCGACTTAAATTTAATAAAGATTATTTCGTATTCATATGGACATCGTAGCTCTATGTCTTCATATAAATACCCCCCAAAATTTTCACATTTTCATGAAAAAAGTATTTAACGAACCCAAACTTTTACAAGGTTATGCCACTGTTGGATAGGCATTAAAAAACCTTTCTTCTCATATGTAAACATCATATAGTTTCTTACAAAAAAATGGCTGAAAAATCCAAAAAACGATTTTTTTGCCATTTTTTGACCCATGTTTTGAACCCCTAAATCCCCGATATGGCCGATAAGCCGAGACACCCCAACTTTAGAATTGTCTCTTTTATATATATTTTACGTTTCATGCAAATCGGTTCATAAGGGTTGAGATACTTCCCTTGTAAGAGTAAATTCGAAATTTAATTACAAAAGTTATTGAATCAATTGCAAAAGTAATTAAATCATTAACAAAAGTAATTAAATCAATTTAAAAATTAAAGTAATTAAATAAAAAAGTAATTTAATCAAATACAAAAGTAATTGAAACTATTGTAAAAGTAGTTTAATCAATTACGAAAGTAATTGAAACAATTACAAAAGTAATAGAATCCTTTACAAAACTATTTAAATCAATTATAAAAGTAATTAAATCAACTACAAACATTATTAAATCAACTACAAACCTAATTGAATCAATTACAAAAGTTATTGCTGCAACTACAAATGCAATTAAATCAAATACAAAAGTTATTGAACTACTAGTTTAGTATTTAACAAAAAAAAAATACCAACACAGGAATTGTAAATCATTTTTTTTTCCTGTAAACAACTATGTATTTCTAAACTCCCTTTAAAAATGGTGTAAAAAAATACAAAAATAAGTATCGGTTTTGTAACTTTTTTTTTCTATTTTACTTATTTTGAATTGTAGATGAAGTTGTATAAACGTTAAAGTATTTATTTTTATATGCAAAGACATATCGAAAATATATTCTAGGGTCCCAGTTTTAAAATGCATTTGGAAAATTACAATATTTTGAACATTTTCTTTATTTCCATTTTCCGAAGAAATCCACCAACTAAACTTATTGCATAAAAGTTCTGCTAACAAGTAATTCAAATGTATTGATATCGATACAAAATTCGATATTGTACAAATATTTTTTAGGAATTGTTTTATAACCCATAGGCAATGCAAGTTTATTCACTTAACTTTGTTAATGGCATGGCTATATGGGAATATGGTAATGCTTTGCGTATGGGCTGGTAGTTGGGAGCAGGAGCAAGAGGTGGTGATAGATGGTGGTTTAGAGTATTTTTTGGGTACCATATGTTTTTAATAGCTTTAGCCTTTTGTAATGCTTTAAAAACTTTTCTACCATCATGGCTTTTATTTTTAATAGCAAATCGATGTTTTTTTATATATTTTTAGTTTTTATTTCTTTTCTGAGAATAAGAAAATGCAAAATATTTAGCTTAATTTTAGTTTTAAACTTCTTAAAAATAGAAATTATTTTGTAATTTTAAGAGTAAATAGTTGAGTAATGGGAAGTTATTTTAAATGGAATTTAAAATTATATGTAAGACTTTGATATAACCGCTGCACAGTGCCACATTTGGCCAATCTAGCACGACAAAAATAAAAAAAAAGGCCCCAAATTTTTATGATTTGTTTGTATGTATTATAAAACATTCCTAATAGCACGGAAATAATCATATAAGAACGATAATTCTGCTCGTTATTAAGATGTGGATGTATAAAGTCGCATCTTGTAAGATCCTGTATTTAGTGTACATTATTTCGAAATAATTAAGTCGAGTTTAAACTGTTGTAACTTTTTAACAAAAAGAGATATTTAGTCTTTTTTTTTTTTTGGTAATTTTAAAGGATATTTAAATGTTTTAAGTCAAATTTTTCCTTTTATTTAATTTTTTTTTTGCTAGTTTTTATTAAATTTTTAACGTAATACAAATTTTTGAAAAGAAAATTATGTATTTATTTTTTTTGATGGAATAGAACTTTTGTTTTTGGTTTGTATTGGTCGCCGGACTTTTTCAGACATATTAACCAATATCCATAGTACTTGTTTCAATGGCTAACTTTTGCGGCCGTCTGCGACCCCGAATACAGTGGGGCGATATGTAAACCTCGTTTTTACATATTTTTTAAATATATTTTTTAAAAGTGGGCGTGACAGTTGTCCCCCTTTTTTTGTGATATTGTTTCTACAGTCATTGGGAAAATATGTACTAAATTTAAAGAAATTATAACCAAAATTAAAATGTTTAAAAAAAGGGGGCGTGGCATATAACTGGCCTCCCATATTTTTCAAAATGTTATTTTCGAAGTTAAAACAAACATGTATACCGAATTTCAAGTCAATATAAGCAAAATTGGATTTTTGTCGTCCTAGATTGGCTAAATGTGGCACTGTGCGCCGGTACTTCTTAACCGGTCATATTAAATAACGGATAAATGGATCCGTTTTTGAGTTCCCATTTCTGAAACTCTTCCCTACATTTTATACCCTCCATCCACTCTAGAGATTGAGGGCATATATGTTTGTCATTCCGTTTGTAACACCTCGAAATATTGGTCAAGGGCCCCATAAAGTATATGGGGCATTCCATATCAAATCGGACACTTTGATTTTTTTTTTAGATTTTCCCAATTTGTTTACAGTTTTTAGTACCCTTTGAAAACTCCTTTGTGGTAAATTTTCAGATTTTTTTGATGACCCGTTCAAAAGATATCGAATTTTTAAAAATTGGTAGTTTGTTCCTGTACTCAAACTTCTTTTACTCATAACTTCTTTAATAATGGTCCAAATTGCAATTTTTTTTTTCAACATTTTTATTTTTTTACCTACTTTTAAAAAAATATCTAAAAAATTCCTAAAAGTGCTCTAGTATGCGATTTTTAAGTTTTAAAATTTAAATCTTATTTTTGAAAATGTATGTACTCTAGACCGACTCACCTTATATGGGCAAAAAAAAAGTTAAAGTTGTACCCCCATCAAAATTAACTTTGACATGTTTTATGAATATTCCCAAAATATTTGGGCTCTAGCGATAATCTCCCGTGAGCTAAACCGCGTCAAAAAAAGATCCAAAAATGGTATTTTTTATGAATAAAAAATTCAGTAAATTTTTTTTTGTCCAATGAATGACCAAATATAATAGATATTTCCGAATTCTTTGATTCTGCATTAAAACATTTTAAAAATCTAACCACAGACTCGAGATAACGAGATGTTTATGTCAGTTTTTTGATGCTTTTCAATTCGAATTTACTGAAAACTTAAATAACTTTGGTATTTTTTGTCCGATTTTCACTTCTAATACATCGTTAGAATGGTGTTGACCACCGCTTGGGATTGTAGTCAACAATTAACCCTTAACTGCACTGTCTTACATTTTTAAAAAATTTACTTCGACATCATTTAAAACCATTATATAACCACAAAAAGCATATCTTTGTGCAGGAAACACGTTTAATTAATATATTTGGCCACAATTAATTTAACCCATGCATGATCAAAATATTTTGGCAAACATTTTTAAAAACGTTTTTGCGGAAATTATTGAAAGCTAGTTGTAATACTTTAAAAAAATAAAATAAATAAGGTTTTTGTTTATCTAGACGTGCTTATTAATATCAAATAATTATTACGTGTAACACTTTCCCGGTCAATTTTTTTTTTCCAAATTTGTATGTGCAAATAAATTTTAGAAATAAAATATAAACCAATTTTCTCTTAATCGCATATATTCGTGCAAAAAACGTCTCTAATAAATAGATCTTAATATTTTTTATTTAACCCATTCATGACCAATTTAAAAAAAAAAATATGGAAAAAATTTAAGTCCAGTTGTAATACTTAAAAAAATATTATAATTGATATTTTTTTGACACATTTGCTTATTTAAAATATTAGATGCGTTTTTTTGCACGAATATATGCGATTAAGAAAAAATTTGTTTATATTTTATTTTAAAAATTGATTTGCACATACAAATTCCGAAAAAAAAATTTGACCGGGAAGTGTGACCCGTAATAATTATTTGATATTATTTAGCACGTCTAGATATACAAAAACCTTATTTATTTTATTTTTTTAAAGTATTACAACTAGCTTTAAATAATTTCCGCAAAAACTTTTTCAAAAATGTTTGCCAAAATATTTTGATCATGCATGGGTTAAATTAATTGTGGCCAAATATATAAATTAAACGTGTTTCCTGCACAAAGATATGCTTTTTGTGGTTATAAAATGGATTTTTAATGATGTTGAAATAAATTTTATAAAAAAGTAAGACAGTGCAGTTAAGGGTTAATTTTTGACTAAAATCTCAAGCGGTGGTCAACACCTTTCTAACGATGTATTAGAAGTGAAAATCGGACAAAAAATACCAAAGTTATTTAAGTTTTCAGTAAATTCGAATTGAAAAGCATCAAAAAAACTGACATAAACATCTCGTTATCTCGAGTCTGTGGTTAGATTTTTAAAATTTTTTAATGCAGAATCAAAGAATTCCTAAATATCTATTATATTTGGTCATTCATTGGACAAAAAAAAATTTACTGAATTTTTTATTCATGAATAATACCATTTTTGGACCATTTTTTGACGCGGTTTAGCTCACGGGAGATTATCGCTAGAGCCCAAATATTTTGGGAATCTTCATAAAATATGTCAAAGTTAATTTTGAGGGGGGTACATCATGAACTTTTTTTTTTGAGTCACTCTAATGTACTCTTTTTTTTTGTGTAAAACTTCTATCGATTCTACAAATTTTTTGCCCAGTAGGATCGTGGGATAACGATTATTACTATTTTTGAAAATTTTTTGAAAAAATTTTATTGTAATTTTCCAATCTTAAAATCATTTCTACTGCTCTAATGGTGCGTCATAGAGGGGTCATTTCCAGGACCAACCCCCATTAATTTTTACGTTTCAACATTTCTTCGGAACAAACTAATAACCTATCTCCAATTTCTAAGGGGGCTCCCACACATTTAAAATTTCGATATCTTTTGAACTTGTCATCAAAAAAATCTGAAAACTTACCAAGAAGGAGTTTTCGAAGGGTACTAAAAACTGTCAACAAATTGGGACCATCTAAAAAAAAAAAAAAATTTCAATGTGTCCGATTTGACATGGAATGCCCCATATATATTCATGATCCTCGATCGATTTTAAGACGATCTAGCGAAAAAATTTCATGAATATAAAAAATATTTTATTGAAATTTTGTTTGTGTGCGTTTAACGCGTACTTTAATAACCTAATCAAATCTGATTTTAGTCGGACCACTTTTGGACCATATCGCCCGATATTCAGTTTAAGCGGTTTATTAAAAACAAATAGAAGCTTGTTTCTCTTAAATTTGGTTTGTGATTACTTTTTATTTTTTATTAAAGATTTGACAAAAGATAGATCCAATCGGTCCACTTTTGGACCAAGGCCCCATATTAAAATTTCACCCGATATTCAGTTTAAGCGGCTTATTGGCAACAAATAGAAGCTTATTTCTTTCAAATTTGGTTTGTGAGATTTTTTTACTTTTTATTAAAGATTTGACGTAAGATAGATCCAATCGGTCCATGTTTGCTTTTGGGATCCATTTTCCGGGGAACACTGGTGTAGGGTATTATATGGTCAGTCTTGACCGACTATAGTTTTCTTACTTGTTTTTAGTTGTTTTCGTGAAAAAACATTTGCTTGGAAAGCATTTTGAGTAAAAACAAGTAAAAAAGTTAAATTCGGCCTTGCCGAATGTAGTGATACCCTCCACAATTTCAAAAAGATTATTGCAAAAAACTTTATTTAAAAGGAAATTACTTTTGAAAAAAAAAATTTTTTTGAAAAAAAAAATTTCCGCGAAAAAAAATTTTGGTAAAAAAATCCGCGATTTTTGTCTTTTTTTGTCAAAAAATATGTTCGTACTTGTTTAAATACCATTTGGTGTTCATTTATGTTCATATATGCCAACCAGAAGCCGAATTAAAGCATTTTGTATTTTTAGGTTATGTTGAATGTACTGAAATTTTTGAGGTGTACTTACATTTTCGTTCATAACTTTTGAACCGATGAACCGATATCGCTCAAATGCAACACCAAACTTCTCGGGAGAACTTCCAATAAATATGTTAAGTTTCAGTCATCTCTGTGCAATATTTTGTCCGCGACAGGATTTTCCACAGACAGACAGATAGACAGACAGACAGACGGACAGACGGACATCGCTAGAATGTCTTAAAATCGATCGGGCATCATGAATATATATGGGGCATTCCATGCCAAATCACTCACTTTTAGGCCCGACCCCCTTCGATTAATTTTATTTTTGGATATGTTTTAGTACGTATTAAATGCAACTTCCAGCCAAATTTTCAGCCTTTTATACCAAGGTGGTGTTGAATAATCAATTTTTCAAAATGGCGATTTTTTCCAAAAAATGAAAAAATTTAAATTTTCAATCAATTTTGACCAGTAAAAAATATAGATATATTAAAAAAAGATGGACAACATTTTGTTGGTAGTTAAATGTAGTTTTAGAAAAAAAAATATGAAAAATTATTCGAAGTAACTATCACTTGTTTTTTATCGTATAAAAATTAAAATCGACTTTTTGAAAAAGTCCGAAACCTTCGATTTTTTTTTAAAAATGTCAAAAAATTCTACTCTAAATTACGCAACTTTTAAGTCATAATTCGAGATGTGATCGTCATTCGTTCTATTTTTATTCAAATTTTGAAAATTGCACTTTTGTTTTTTTGACTCTGGTTTATTTTATATGGTGCTCCAAAAAAAATAATTTGGTAAATATTGACCGTAACTTCCCCTAGATATATTAACTTGGGTGAAAAAATACGTTTCAGAAAATTTTAGGATGATCGGACATGGGTAAGGCGTGCCGCATCGGCTTTGAAGTTTGAAAATCGGATTACAAGGGAAAATATGAATTTTTTTCTGTTTTCTTAATTTTTTTGGTATTTTAAGTTAATTTTGAATTCAAATGGTTACAGAATTGAAATGTAGAGTAAAATGTCTCTCTATTAAGGTCATAAAAACCGAAATCGGTTTAAAATCAGCCAAGTTATTACAACTTCCCCAGGCATCTAACGTGTGGCAGACAACTTGATTAATCAATACAATCCGATTTTTGAAATTCATTGAAATTTTTTACTGTAATAACATTTTTTTATTCTTCAAGTTCAAATGTTATTAGATGACAAGTATTTTTCATGTTGTGTCTTGCTAACATTTTTTAAATTAGTGCTAAAAATGCCTGCATTTTCCACACCCTTTTGAAATCTCTATTTAAAAAAAAAAAATATTTTTTTTGTTTTAAAATTTGGAAAAGTCAAAAAAATATTACACTGAAACATGAATAATGAAAAAATGTTATTACAGTAGAAAATTTCAATAAATTTAAAAAAAGGGCCTCGTATTTTTTAATCAAGTTGTATGGCACACGCTAGATGCCTGGGGAAGTTGTAATAACTTGGCTGATTTTCAACCGATTTTAGTTTTTAGTACCTTATTAGAAAGGCATTTTACTCCACATCATAATTCTGTAATCACTTGAATTAAAACTTAACTTAAAATACCAAAGAAATTGCGAAAACAGAAAAAAAATCATATTTTTCCTTGTAATCCGTTTTTTAAACTTCAAGGACCATGCTAAGCGCCTTACACATGTCCGATCGTCCCAAATTTTTGTGAGACGTATATTTACCTCCAAATGAATATATTTAGGGTAAGTTAGGGTCAGTATCTACCATTTTTTTTTTTTGAGCTCCATATAAAATAAATCAGAGCCAAAACATAAAAGGTGCAATTTTAAAAATTAAAAAAAAAAATAGAAAGAATTGTGATCACATCTCGAGTTATGGCTTAAAAGTTGCATAATTTAGAGTAGAATTCTTTTAGTTTTTTACAAAAAAATCGAAGGTTTCGGACTTTTTCAAAAAGTCGATTTTAATTTTTAAACGTCAAAAAATAAGTGATAATTACTTCGAATAATTTTTTCACATTTTTTTTCTAAAACTACATTTAAATACCAACAAAACGTTGTCCAACTTTTTTTAAAATATCTATATTTTTTACTGGTCAAAATTGATTGAAAATTTAAATTTTTTAATTTTTTGGAAAAAATCGCCATTTTGAAAAATTGATTACTCAACACCACCTTGGTATAAAAGGCTGAAAATTTGGCTGCAAGTTGCATTTAATACGTACTAAAACATATCCAAAAATAAAATTAATCGAAGGGGGTAGGGCCTAAAAGTGAGTGATTTGGCATGGAATGCCCCATATACTTCATGGGGTCCCAGATCGATATTTCGATGAGTTACAAACGGAATGACAAACTTATATATACCCTCTATCACCAGAGTGGAGGGTATAAAAAAATTTGAGTGAAAACAAGTGATAGTGTTAAATTCGGCTAATTTTCGAGATAAGCTTAAAATGTTAGTTTTTTTGACGTTTGAACCCTCTATTTTTAAAAACGGTTCTGGTAAAGATTTTGTTTTTCGGTGAGCACCCAAGATTCATTATCAAGAAAAACATTTACAGTGTTCGCACCTTGAGGTGCGACAAAGTCGGTTCCGACAAAGCGTGTTATAACTTTTTAATTTGTTTTTCTATGTGTACATTTTGCATTCCACTTTCAAACGAAAATATCTTTGTGGCATCTTTGTTTTCCAAGTAATTTTTATAATATTTGCTAAACTGTCTTTTGCAAAATAATGTCATTAAATGCAATTTACAAAAAAGCCCTGGAGAAAACAAAGTTTTTAACAAAAACGTGTCCACACTTTAAATGCAATTAGGCTGTTAAAAACACATGTGTGTGGGGATACACACACACCTCCTCCACCACCTCTTCCTGCATCACTTTTGACCTAACCACCCGGTAATTTATATCCAAATGTATTTTGTACATACAGCACAACAAGAAAAAAAAATACTTTTTGGTTGTTATCAAAAGGCATGTGTTACAATTTTACTACATTTTTTTTTAAAAAAAGGAGTAAAACGGTGGGCGTTTAATATATATTTTTTTATCGTCGCCAGATTTTCTTTCTGGCTGCATGAGTTTGAATATATTTAACATTCAGTGCTTTTGTATTACAATATTTTGCCACCTACATTTGATGTTGATATCGTATTGTATTTCGGTTTTTGGGATATTGTGTGTTGGTTGCATCACATATCAAAAAACACTTAAAGCAACATTTGTGTTGCACGTGTTTGGAAATGAAATCGTTTTTATTTTGGTTACAATTTTTTTTATTTTTTGGTTTTTTTGGATAAATTTTTCTACGTGATTTGGTCACAAATATTTTTTTTATTATTAAATTTTTCTTTTATTAAAGAAAATACAAAAAAAAAAAACATTTCGAATGTAACATTTGTCAAATTTAATTTGTTGTCATGATTTATTTAAATCCTTGAAATTAGGTTAAATGTTGCACAACAACGCGTTGTAACAAATGATCAACAAATCGAAAGTTTATTAGCACGTAGGCGTTATTACCACTGTGCAACATTTAACCTAATTTCAAGGATTTAAATAAATCATGACAACAAATTAAATTTACCGTTGCAACGGTAAAGGATTGTGATAGCAAGCCAGAGTTCGATTCTCAGATTAGGCACAAAAAATTTGTTTATTTTTTTCAAATATTTATTAGGTTCTGTTTATCACTACTGTCTCTCTCTACACCCTCCTTCGTTGATAAATATCACTAAAACGTCAACAAAGTAAAATAATAATAAACAAGTAAGAAAGTTGTAGTCGGTCAAGGCCGGCCATATGATACCCTACACCAGTGATTTCCGGAAAATGGGTCCCAAGTGCAAACATGGACCGATTGGATCTGTCTTTTGTTAGATCTTTATTTGGTGTAGAAAACACACACAGATCAAATTTTAGTGGAATTGATTAATTTTTTTTGTCAGGCTACTAAAGTGCACGTTTAACACCTAAAAATAAAATTTTTATCAAATATTTCCATTTTAATGAATTTTGAGTGAATTGTGTGAATATCGGGAGGGTGGTTTGTATGGGGACTACCAGAAGGACTGACCCGATTCCTTTGAAATTTGGAATGGTGATTCGTGCTAAATTTCAAAGCGATATCTGTTATAATACAGTTATTAGAGTCATTTAAGCTGAATCCAAAGGGGGCGTTTGTATGGGGCTAGGTTTTAACATGGACCGATTTTCTCCAATTTCAATAGGTTTCGTTCTTGGGCCAAAAGATGCTTAAGTTTCAAATTTCAAGTCATTGAAAATTGCGACCTGTATTGTGCTTAAACCGATAGGTGGACAGACGGACGGACGGACATCGCTAAATCGACTCAAAAAGTAGTTCTGAGTCGATCGGTATACTTGATGGTAGGTCTAGCACCAATATTTCGGGTTGTTACAAACATCAGCACAAACTCATTTTACCCTGTACCACAGAGTGATGTTGGGTATAAAAATGGTTATTAAAAAAATCCGCCAAATCGATTGATAACAAAAAAACCACAATAAAAAACAAGTAACAAAGTTATAGTCGGTCAAGACCGACCATATGATTTTCCGGAAAATGGGTCCCAAGTCCAAACATGGAACAATCGGTCCATCTGTCTTTTGTTAGATCTTTATTTAGTGTAGAAAACACAAATCAAATTTTAGTGGAATTGGTTTATTTTTTTGTCAATAGACCAATTTAACTGAATATCGGTCGAAATTTTTATGTGTGGGACTAACAATAAGTCCAAAAATGGTCCAATTATATTTCGATTTGATTATGTTACTAAAGTGCACTTTTAACACGTAAAAATAAAATTTTTATCAAATGTTTCCATTTTTATGAATTTTTAGTGAATTGTGTGAATATTGGGAGGGTGGTTTAAATGGGGACTACAAGAAGGACTGACCCGATTCCTTTGAAATTTGGAATGGTGATTCGTGCATACAAAATTTGTTTACCTGCTAAATTTCAAAGCGATATCTGTTATAATACGGTTATAAGAGTCATTTATGCTGAATCCAAAGGCGTACGGACATAGCGCCCAAGGTCTTATCGCCCAAAACCGTAAATGACATATCGCCCACGCTGCGACATATAGCCCAAAATGACAGGTCTAAAAATGTTATTTCTCCCAAAACAAAATTGTCAAAAAATCCAAAATATTTTTTTTGGGCGAAATGTTGAAATTACGACTTCTATAATTTGTTTTATTGTAATAAAGGTGTTCTGCGTAGCCGGCCTTCGGCCGGGCTTAGGGATTACATACTCCATGCATTAAACCCACCCTCTCTGCAAACCAAAGCCATTTTGGTTATCAGGCCTTTTTGAGGCATAACAAATTTGGTAGCGTAAAGGACTGCTACCCTAGAAAACTTTACTTTGCGGAGAGGGTGGGTCTAATGCATGGATTTTGTAATCCCTAAGCCCGGCCGAAGGCCGGCTACGCATAAATTAATTAATTTTATGATTATTTTTTGGGTGCTATGACATTTTATAAATATAACATTTTGATATTTGGGTAATATGACATTTTTGATAATTTATATAAATTTAAAGAAAATTGTTAAAATACCCAAAAATAATGACCATATCGTCCAAAAAATTTTGCAATAACAACTAACACACATTTTTTTTGGGTGGAATGACTTTTTCAAATTGGGCGATATGCACTTGGGCGCTATGTCCGTACGCCGAATCCAAAGGGGGCATTTGAATGGGGGCTAGGTCTTAACATGGACCGATTTTCTCCAATTTCAATAGGTTTCGTTCTTGGGCCAAAAGATGCTTAAGTTTCAAATTTCAAGTCATTGAAAATTGTGACCTGTATCGTGCTTAACTATAGATGGACAGACGAACGGACTGACATCGCTCAATCGACTCAAAAAGTAATTCTGAGTCGATCGTTATACTTGAACCTAGGTCTAGGACCAATATTTCGGGTAGTTACAAACATCAGCACAAACTCATTATACCCTGTACCACAGAGTGGTGTAGGGTATAAAATAAAAGTTCTGACCCAAAAACTAGACCCACTATTCTCTATGTTCTTTGATTTCCCGAATTCAATCCCGCCATCAGAATTGAATTCTATAGTTGGGTTTTGTTATAATCTTACAAGGAAAGTCCATAGAGCCTGCAAAGTCCGCAAAGTGAACTTTCCTGATTTCTTTGAATTTTATACACAAGATAAAAAAAAATAAGATAGACCTGTCTGAACTCGATCGACCTATCTGAGCATTTACCAGATCGGTTTCATTCGAAAGATAATTTTTAGGCACATACTTTGGTATGCCATTTTATTTTTCAATGTTCCAAATGTTCCCTTTGCGGACTTTGCTTGTTAGATTACATGAAACTTAATTAATTTTTCAAAATAAAAATTGCTTTATTCAACCTTTAAAATATTATATTTTATTCAGGTTTATTCTAGCTCGAGGTTACTATTTTCTTTATTAAATAGAAAATTATTCGCATAGAATAATTTTCAAAAAAATTACACTACCAAACATCGAAAATACGTCTAGGACGCGACCATATACATTTGATTACATTACTTGTCAAAAATCTGGAATCCAAATTTTTCCATCACATCAGGTTTTCGAGAAAATTGAGGTCAAAGTTCAAAATCATCGCCGTTTTGGGCATTTTTGGAAACTCATAGCGGATGAACCCGATGTAATGGCGACTTTAAAATAAGTCGAAGGTACAGCTTAAACATTACCCGTTAAGATGCAGAACTCAGTTGTTCAGTCGCCTTAATCCTTTAAACTCCAATTGTCTTTCAATGATGCCTCATTCCCTAGTACCGAAAAAAAAACCTTTTTGGGGGAAAATACCTTATTAAAAGACAATTGGTGCTCCAACGGTTAAAGCGACTGTTGAAATGAGTTATGCATCTTAAAGAGCAATGTTTGGGATTTGTCCTTGACTTATTTGTAAGTAGTCAGCACATAGAGTTTATCCGCTATGAGTTGTCAAATAAGTCCAAAAACGCGATGTTTTTTTTTTTAATTTCTCAAAAACCTGATGTAATGGAAAAGTTTTGAAACCGGATTTGTAACCAGAAGACAAATTGTAATCATGTGTATAATGTGGCGTTAATGTCGCATCATATTTTTTTTCATATGATTAGTAACGAAAAAAACGTTTTTGGGGAATAAGGACAATTGGTGACATAAGGGTTAATGCGACTGACAAAATGAGTTCTGCATTCTTAAGAGCAATGTTAAAGATTTAAATCCGATTCTAAGGTGCCAAAATGTACAAAAAAAGCTAAATATGTTCTTTTATAACACAAAAAGAAATTTTGAGTACCAACACAAATCTGGCATCCTTTATAAAATCTAGCTTTTGTGAACCAAAAAAAAAAATTATGAGTAAATTGCATTTATCATTTGCTAAAGGCATTAATTCTTTGTTATTTTTTTGTGTTTCCAAAAGGTACCATACCATTATGAATTCCTGCATACCATTTTGCATACACTCTATCTCTCTTACTTTTACTAAGGTCGTCGTAGTTGGCCGTTATTAAGGTACAACAAATGTTCAATGTGCTGTTATATTAAATATGTGCTCTGTTCAGGAGTAACGGCTGTTTTTGATGGCTCTTTAGTTTCAACTCAACAATAGCAGCAGCAGTAGCGGCAACAACGACAAAAAAAAAGTACTTTGTATTAAATGTACCAACCATGTGAGTTTCTATGTTTGTTTGTTGTACAATAAACATACTTATGTTTGCAATATTGCGGATTTCAATTCCACATGTGTATGAACACATTTACACACATTTGGGCAGAGAGTCAAGTGAAAAAATAATAGTTCAAATGACTGTTTAAATCTTTCAGCGAACAAAGGTTCACTTTTTGAGCGATTCTAGAACTAGGGAACACACAAACACTTGCAACATCTAGGAGATTTTAAAAAGTTGACAATTCTTGACTTATTAATTAGGTTAGAGAAATAGGCAGTCGCCTTTTCGTAAGCACACATATGTCCTTTGATAAACATGATCCTGTTGCGTTACCTATAAAAGAAAGGAAAGAAAATACAAGGCGGGAAGAAGAGAGGAAGAGATGAAAAGGTGTGCTCAAGTTGCCTAACTGGGATCCAAACTGAAGAGCTAAGAGTCCCGGAAGAACAAGTTTATCCTATTGACGTCCATACCAGATAAACATGTCAAATTCGCCAGTGTCGTGGTGCCAAAATATTCGGCTCTCCGATGGGCATATGCCGGACATTGACATAAAAAGTGCGATGACGTATCTTCCTCCTCCACGTCCTAACATCACACGCAATTGTCGTTCAAACCCTGTAATATGGAGATACTTTGTTTGACCGTGAGAAAAATTTCGCATCAAGGAACTTCTAAGAAAGTTATTGTCTTACGAGATATCAAGCAGATTCTGATTTCAACGTTTCCTCTGTAGCATCAGCTTCAACTACAGGAAAATTTAACGCGGAATTAATCGAAATCCTTTTTAGAAAAACATGAGCTAACCAGTTAGCAAGAGTATGTTCTGCTTTTATTGTTTTTTTTTCGTGAAAGCCAGTCTACAACAATTTGCGATTCTTATGAAACTCCTAAGATATTTTGTTTCAAGATCCGACAAATAGCAGGTATCATAGATTAGATATCTAGATTAGGTCATTGTTAATATGAAACTTAAGTTTTTCTACGATATTTTCGAAAACTTCACACAAAAATTGTGGATTTATAGAAATTCTCGTAAAAAACCTTGTTAAAGTTGCTTGAAAAGTTCAAAAACAAGCAAGTATCATATAGGCCTTACAAAGAGCTGTTGGTTTCTTCCGAAAGGAAAACAATACCTTAATTTTTACCAAATTAATGACAAACTAACTCCAAGGTTCAGAAATTAAGAGTAACAGGTATTCGACGAAATGAGCGTTTCTTATCCTGTTGTTGCTTAAAAGCTAAATTAGCTTCTAGCGATATGGTTATGAACCGTAGGTAGAGTTGGGTCTCCTGCCAGAGATTCCCATACACACTGCCAGTTGGCCGATTATACAGTGTCCTGTAAGAACTCCCACTAAATGGCTTACCGTTCGTTTGCCAAATGTTAGAAGACATTATGTCCTCTTAGGTTTTGGCATTGGCGATAGGGTTATCCTTCATTCTATTCTCTGATATGCTATCAATTTTGTTCATTAATTCCACTATTGAAACCGAGATGTCGGGCATGTTTCCCCAACGACTCAGATCCGGTCCTTGCACACTCATCAGCCAATTCATTCCCAGCGACCACACTGTATCCAAGGACCCAGATTAGCTTCACTGTATGCTGCCTGAGGGTTTCTATACAGTCCCTAACGATTCCCGGTTTCACAGTGTTTGTTTCCAATTCCTTTAATACTTCAAGAAAAAACTTCAAAAAAAAACTTCAAGGTTCAGAAAGATATGATTACAAGTATTAGGCGGAATGAGTGTTACTTATTCCACACTGTCGTTCGTTATAAGCTAAATTGACTTCTAGCAATATGGTTATGTACTGTAGGTAAGGTTGGGTTTGATGTGGCTGTACGTCAGCACACATAGACTTCGAGTCCCTGACAAAGATTCCCAGATTATCGAGTTTCCTGTCAGTACTCCAACTAACCGTTCGTTTGCCAAAAGTAAGAAGACTTTCTGTTCCCTTTGGATTTGGCAGTGGCCACAGGGATCTCGATATCCTTTACGTAGTCACTGGTATCCTATCCTATTCCCTAATAACATATCAATTTCGTTCATCCATTCCACTTAGGAACCGAGTGTCGTGTTCAACCTGTTTCCCCAACGAGTCAGAGCCGTTTCTCGCACATTTATCAGCCAAAGCATTTCCAGCGAAACCACTGTGTTTAGAGATCTAAATTAGCTTAACTATATTCAGAATGATTCGACGAAGGGATTTAATACAGTTCATAACGATTCCCTATTTTACAGTGTTTGATTTGACGTTGGTCTCTTGTCATAATCATCTGCGCAGCTTAATCAATTGCAAGTACCACATCCTGGAAACACTACATTTGTTAGGAAGTTTTAATGTCGCATGATTTCAAGACATTCAGAATATACTGAACCGTACGTATCTCCTATCCGTCCGTAAAAATTAAGATCTCGTTCTCTGTTATAACAGAGTTTTTTGCCTAACCTTTCCTAGTTGGTACTTTCACTTCGTATGTTCAGTCAAAATTCATTTTCTTTGGGATATGGTCGGTTTTCTGTTCCAGTTCCGTCAGATAGATTTTTTTTCTAAGTTGGTAACGCAGGTTACACTGTCCAATTAGGTAGGACGTAAGGTTTCGAAGATCCTTTTTGTCCAAAGACAGTAATCGTTTTGATACGGTGCTGGATGGAGTTATGAATCTTTTTGCCTGCTGCTGTTCTATGATTCACTCCATATTTTGAGTTTTTCCCTAACATGTCCCGATGGCAGACCAAAGAGTGGTTCAGGGCAAATGAATGTTCGCCTTGCCAAACAGTCGGCGCGTTCGTTAACCGTGTGCCCCTCATGCCCCTGAATCCATACGAGTGTCAGGTTTTTATGTCGTCCAAGTTCGTTAAGTAACTCAATACAGTTCATGACCAGTCTGGATGTCACCCCATAAGCTATGAGAGCTGGTAGTGCAGCCTGACTGTCAGACATTATGTGAATATGGGAGCCGTTTGTTTTTCTTCGAAGACATTCGGTTACACATTCATGAATGGCATATAGTTCTGCCTGAAATATTGATGGGGACATTTCTCACATAGACATCTACCAGCGTTTTCAATTTAGAATCGACATATATTAATAAGATTTTTCGATGACCTGGAATGCCGGTGTTTTGTTGACTTCTCTAAAAGAACATCTAAGGGAATTAGAGTGTTTTTAGAAGTAGACATTTGTATCAGAGGTGGATTAAGAAAATAACAATTAAAGAAATCACAATGAGCCTTGTATTCGCCAAATGGCGAACGCCCATCTTACCTAACCGTCATTATGATTTTACCAACATTACATAGTTGAGTGTTTATTTCTATATATTTGTACATTTATATGTTTTATACAATTGAGGCAGTCTGTGTCTGACTTTGGCAACATATGTTGGCACGTGTCGTTTCCATACATTCCATTTACCACTTATAGCATACACACACACACACACACACACGCACTTAAAGTTGCACACATCCAATTTAACATCTACATGCTGCATTACTAGAGGTTGTTTTTTGTTGTTGATACCATTACTAACTGCTGTTGGCAAATCTGCCTCTTTTTGTTGGTTCTTTTGGTTTTGGTTTGTTGGAATTCTGTGTTGTTATTATTTTGCTGTTGTTGTTTCAGTTGTACTTTTGGGACAGCATCAGCACATCAGGAACAGCACAACAACATACAATAGCAACTTACAGCATGTTGATTGTATGTATTTGTTTGTATGTATGAATGGAATATTTTGTATGTATATGAATGTTATATAGAGTCATAGTGTACTTTGTAGAGTATGTTGTTGGAATTCAATTAAAAATTGTGAATGACAGCAGGTGCAGTTGATTGCTTATTTCTCTGTTGCCTCTATTGAGTTTAAAAATATTAGGGTAACAAAAAATATTTTGAGATATAAAAGAATTCATAAGTGGATGGATCTTGTGATCCTTAAAGGAAGCGCTGCGATTTAAATGTAGTTGTAATTAAAGCCTAAAAGTATGCAACATAAAAATTATAAATCTACTTTAGGGCGTTTCAGCAAAACTTTTTTTTGGATTTTCGAAATTCTTGAAGCGGAACATTAATTCTTATGGCCCCATAGACTTTTGAGATTTTTTTCAGATTTTTGGAAGGTCGAGATCGACTCGCTCAAATCGATTTTATGTAAAAAATGAGGTTATGCACATAATTTTTTTTCTCTGGTCCCTTTTTTTACAAAACTGGATACATTACTTCTAAATCTCGATTTTTTAATACGGGCACACCACAAGGAGGTGTTCTTTCGCCGCTTCTTTGAACCTGGAACTGAATTCAATGCTGCTATCTCTAGAAGCACGTGGTTGTCATGTTGTCACACATGCTGACGATGTCGCGATAGCGGTAAAGGTAACACATCTGCCAACTTAGAGGGATATTTTTCAGGATTCTCTGAAAGAGCTGTCTAAATGAGCAAGAGGTTGTGGTCTGAGAGTTAATACAAGTAAAACAGAGCCTGTTTGGTTTACAAAGAAAAATAGGGTTAATGCTTTTGATCCTATTTCTCTGGATGGCACTGAAATCACCTTCCAAGATGGAGCCGAGTATCTTGGCGTTGTATTGAGAAACGGCTGAGAAAAGCAACGATTGCTTTATAGTCCTGTAAAAGGGCCATTGGAAAACTATGGGGCTTTAGCCCTAAAGTCGTTCATTGGATTTAAACAGCAGTGGTGCGTTCAATTCTGCTGTACGGAATCATTGTCTGGTGGCCTGCTTCAGAGACAAAAGGGAACTGTGTCTTCATCACGAAGGTACAGAAAATGGCGTCGATGGGCATCATCATCTTCGTACTACACCTACGGCTGCATTAGAAATCCTCCTCCACCTGATACCATTAGACATATTCGGCAGGCAGTATGCGGCTACGTCGGCAATTCCTCTTAATAAGACACTGCAATGGAGGAGCAGCAACTGTGGCCATAGCGCGATCTTAAAGATGATAACAATATCACAAAATGTGGACTGTGCTCCCTCTATGAGCCTTTTTGAGCTCCACTTTACCACTATGATACCATCCAGGTAGTCTTGAATGAGGGGCATTCCGGGCAGTGGAGCCTCCAAAAATGTCTGCACTGATGAATCGAGGCTGCACAAACAAGTGGGCTTTTGGAGTCTATTCGGAGGAGCTTGGGTTGAGCCTTGCTCGAAGATTGCCAGATCATTGCAGTGTTTATCAGACAGGGATGCTGGCAATAAAGAAAGTAGCTGACTGGTTGAGCTGCAATTTATTGTCAACAACTGCAGTTGACATCTATTCTGACAGTCAAGCCGCGGTCAAGTCCCTGGAGTCAATTCTTCTGAAAACAAGATCTGCCCTTAACTGCCGCACTTATTTTAATGAGATGGCCAAGCAGTTTGACATACGACTTATATGGGCAACGAGACATTCCAGAAAGTTGAAAAGCGGATGAGCTTACAAGACTATCTTACAGTTTCCAACAAAATCGGAATGTGTTGGTATGCCTCTGAAGGCTTGCAAGCGAAACCTTCGCCATTGTTCCGCGATGGAGACTAATTAAATATGGGCAAATGGATGGACGTGTGAGACAACACGACAGATTTGGCCTTCTCCTAATCAGAAGCACACAAATGAGCTGATATCGCTTCCTAGAGGAGAGATTTCGACGGTGGTGGCTGTAATTACCAGAGACTGTTAAATACTGTTAAATATGCAGCCAAATTACGTTTTCCGGAGTTGCATAGATAAGAAGGAGTTGGAATATAACGAATACTTTATCTGCCATTATCCGGCACTTTCTGGTCAGAGACTTGCTTCACTGGGATGTAGGGAACTGCGCGATCTTTCTGATTTGTCAGATGTTAAAATTCAATATCTAAGGAGTTTCATAGGAAGCTCAAATTGGTTTAACCGCATAGACTTGTGGGGAAACCTATTACAGAACCGTGGTATCGTAACGGACTTTAGAGGCTACTTATCCTGACATAAAACGTCAGCAGCCACTTACAGCATAACCTTCCGGTTTAGCAAAATGTTTGCTGGGTTATGACAGGCTTTTGAAAAAGTACTATATGTAAAATTTTTTACATCAGAACTAACAAAAAGTGCTTTTTCTTGTATGTTTCTTACCACTAACGATCCCACATTTAAAGTTTCTGGTGGGTGCTGTGTCCTAATGGTTTTTGGGCCAGCAAGCCAGGGTTAAATTCTCAGCTCAGGCAAAACAACATTTTTTTCTCATATTTATTTCTCATATTAAAACCACCTGAATTTAGCATGATTCCTAAGGGCAATGTCTCAGTTTAGAACCACTGTTGGTGGCGCTATTACGATGCATAGAAATTATTTGTCTTTTCAGCCCTTTTTAAATCATTCTTTATAGAATTCATAGATTCACGGGTCTTTGGTACCCAAAAAAAGAAGTGCACTTATAAATTTCCTCCTAATATGTATAAATATGACTCTTTGTATATATGTTTGTAACTTTATCCATGTATGTTTGTATATACATTTTGGGATTCCTGATGGCTTTTCACAACAAATGTGTTATATTTTTAAAAAATAAAAGTACAAAACAAACACTACATTCTATTGTATTATGCCTTAATTATAAATCCTACATTGTTTTTCAGTAAGTACTTGCATACATAGTTCGTGTTTCATTTCAATTATTATTTCGTTAAGGTTATAACGATTTATACTTTTTGTTAAAATAGTAATTAAAATAATTTTTACCCTCCCCCTCCAAGGTTATTAAATGCGTAAATATTTTCCAATGAAATCACTTTTGACAATTATAAATTCTTTTTAAAGTTTTAATTTAAACCGTTTACTTGGGAATTTTGTGATGAATTTTAATTGATATTTTTATGAGAATCATCGATTTTATTTTTTTTACTAGCAAGCTCGTCCGGTACTTCGTGTCTAGTAATAATAAATATTGGATAATAGAAAGGTCAAGATTAGAGTACCCATTTCTAAATTTCTCCCCCAACGGAATTTTTATTTTATTGATTGCACCGTGCGTCACACTTTTGTATACATGAACCAGACTGATGAATTCTAAAAGTAGGGCCGAAAATAAAATACAGTTGTTGCCCAATTTTTCCAGATAAATTTGCGTTTCCCATCGCTATAAATGTTTAAAAATTCAGTTTTATCATTATTTTTGTTTTTACACGCCTACAAAAGGGGGCGGACTGAAACAAATGACATTTTCTTGTTTCCTAGATCGAACTTCATGGCTATGAACGTCTTCTGATGTAAAAATGTTTTATTTGCTTTGTAAAATTACAAAAAAACCTCTGAAAATTGTTTTTTTTTTTTTAAAGGTTGATTTAGTTCCTTAAGGGGGGCATAAAAAATACAATAAAAAGCAGGTTGATGTCGCACAGTGGGGAAAATTGACTTTCTTTTGTCTGATTTTTTCTACAGGTCGCAATTCTTAACCGATTTTATTTGAAATTCTGAAAAAAAATAATATATTCTGAACTTTAAAAAAATATTAAAATAAAACAAAAACGATTTTTAAAACCGATGCGGAATTTTATTAGCTAAAATACAAAAAAAGAAAAACCAAAATCGGTTAAGAATTGCGACCTGTAGGCAAAATTGGACAACAAAAGTCCATTTTTCCCCACTGTGTGTCGGTTTGTTAATGAAATACACTTACACATGAATATTTCATACACCAATGCAATATTATACACTCTACTTTTATAAAAATTTACCTCACCTTGAAAGTTTTTTAAAATTTATAAACCAATTGAAGTGCAATAAAGTTACTTTTAATCTTAAACTGATCATATATTAAAAAACTCACCACCCGCCAAATAAACCTTCCAACTACAAACAAATTGTGTTTGTCTCCATTAAAGCTTGCTATTTAAATTGTGTTCTCTTTACAATTTTTTGAAAATCATCCTTCTTTAAAAAATTAGCCAATTAGAACAAATTGTGGTCTTGTTCTAATAACGATTATAATATTGTTTAAAACACACCACAATCCAATTTGTTTGATTTTTTTTTTTATTAACAAAAAATTATTTTTGGCTCAGCCAACTTTTTTAAATAAATTCACGACATTTTTTTAAATTCACCACACTTTTATGAAACTCACCACACCTTAAAAACTGTTCCAATTAGTAAAAGATTTAAAGAGTAATAAAATCTGATACTTACATTTTCTGACTAACTTCTTTAAAAGTCATCACTCTTTATACAAGATACATATGTACCAGACATGTGCACGAATGCATTAAAAAGTCGTTTAGAGACATTCTAAAAATTTAGAATGAAAAACACTTTTTTATTCTTTCAGTTCGAAAGGAATGTATAATGAATTTTATGCTTGCAATGAAGTGAAACAACCAAAAACGAGTACAGTATTTTAGAATTAGAAATATTCTAAAATACTATACTCTGAAGCGAATAAATCAAATGATTTTTTGGAGGATTTTTTTTTTTTTTTTTGACAATTTTTTTTTTTTACAATTTTTTTTTTAATCTCATATTTTCACTCACTCACCGAACAAAAATTTTCATTTTCAAAAATTTCGTTCGTTCACTCACGGCATACCCAAAATTTAAAATATTAAAATTTAATAAACTAATATCTCGAAATTCTGATTAATTTTTATAAAAAAATAAAAAAATTTTTATTCGACCTTTAAAATATTATATTTTGAGTAGGCTTTTATTTCTAGCTCGAGGTCATTATTTCCTTTAATAATTTTCTTGAAAATTATTCAATGAGAATATCATAGTTTTAATTAGTAAAGGAAATAATGACCTCGAGCTAGAAATGAAAACCTACTCAAAATAGAATATCTCAAAAACTAAACCAGATAGGGCAAAACAGAGAAAAATTTCGGATCGAAATCGATGACAACCCTACAGGGAAAGTTTCTTCTCATATGTGGACCCTATTGGGTTCTAACTTTGAATCAAAAAATTCGAATTCCCGGAAATTGTAAAATTCTCATATCCCGGTAACTACCGCCGACACGACTAAAAGTTGTGGAGCAATTTTGTATCTCTTGATTCGTAGAACAAGACCAGAAAACACCCAAAAGCAATTCGAGCAATAGTTTTCGAGTTATTTAAGTTTTAAATGTGTTAAACCTATTTATTGGGTACTAAAAATAAAGTCTTAAAACTAAAATTTTCATATCTCGAAAACTTAGCAAGTTAAAGCAAAACAGAGCAAAATTTCGGATCAAAATCGATGGCGACCCTATAGGGTTTCTCAACATGTGTGGATCCTATAAAGGATTGTTCTCGGTTCAAGAGCTACAAAATTGCTTCACAAATGTTTGTCGTGCACTTTAAAATTTCCGAGAATCCGAATTTGTTGATACAAAGTTAGGACCCAATTGGGTCCCGACATGTCGTCATCGATTTTGATCGAAATTTTGCCCCATTATGCTCTATCTTGCTTAGTTTTCGAGATATGGCAATTTTAGTTTTAAAACTTTATTTTTAAGACCAAAAAACAAGATGTGTGAACTTTTTTGATACCCTCCAACCACAGTATGGGGGCTTACTCACTTTGTCATTCCGTTTGTAATGCATCGAAATATCGGTCGGGGACCCCATAAAGTATATATATTATTGATCTATAATCGATTCTAAGACGTTCTGTGAATGTCCGTCCGTCTATCTGTAGATAACACAATGCAGTCCAAAATAAAACAGCTAGATTCCTGAAGTTTGGCACAAATATGTCTCATGGTCATAGGCAGGTTAAGTTCGCTAATGGGCAAAATCGGCCCAGGGGAAAAAAGTTCCCCCTTGAAGAACTGAACCAACCTCTGAAAAAATACATTTTTTTTACATGTTTTTTTTGTATTTTTGTTAAATATATTAAACATTTGATATATTTATTGCGATGGGAAGGTGATCTCAATGTCCCCCCCCCCCCTGACCACAAAAAAACGACCCTGACAAAAATTTAATTTTTTAATTTTTTATACATTTTGGAGGGCATAAAAGATTCGGCACAGCCGAATTTAACACTCTCACTTGTTTTTTTTAATTTTTTGCGTGAGTTTACTACACGGTGTAATTTTTAGAATCAGTATTATGTTTTTCATTCTAGAAACAAATGTTTTTTGAATTCTAAACGTTTAAACAATAAAAACTTTCATTGCGTTGTTACTCATCATTCTAAACATTCTAATTCGGAACTCTGAAGCGAATGATTCGGTGTAAGCGAAGAAACGAATGTATCCGTGCACATGTCTGCGTTTTACCGACCACTACCTTACAAGAAAGGTCTTTCACAGCCGATTATCCTGAAACTTGCATATAGGAAAGAGGGGAGCAAAAAAGAAGCTACCGGTTTTTTTTATAGCTGCCCAACCTCACATTTAACGGGTCAAAGGGAGGGAGGAAAAACGGGATTTTTTCGGTTTTTTAGGATTTTTCCCATTTCTTCAAAAGAAACTATTTGAACATTATATACAGGTCGAAAGGTTTTTTGGAGCCCTATCGTTTTTGTCAACAATCGTTGGGGTAGTTTATATGGAGGTGTATATACGACCGCCAAAATCATATAAAATAATCTCTATCAAAATTAAGCTAACCCTTTTTTTTCGTTTAGCGCAGTTCCTGCTAGTTCGGCTTTTATACGGGTTTCCCCGAAAGCCCTTATTTTTTCATAAGGTGGCAACCCTTTTTTAAATTTGAGATTTTTTCCCCTAATTCCCATATTCAAGTTTTAGGACAATCGGTGGGTGCCCTGTAAAAGACCTTCCTTGTTAGTGGATCTATTTTCCAGTATGTGAACCTTGATTCAACTAATTTTTTAACCATTTTAAAATCTCAAATGTATTAACTTACAAACATTTGTTTTAACCTCTCAGTCCGCCGAAATTTATTATCAAAATGACTACAGTGTTCTTAATTACATGTTAACCTCTCTTTCTTACTAATTGTTAACTCTAATAACCCCAACCTCTATAATTTTTTTATTATTAATAAAAGCACAAATGTTTAATATTATAATTTACACTCCCCACCGCTTTAAGGAAAATTTATTTGCCCTTTTTGATTTTATTTTTAAATATTTAAAAAAAAAAAAAAAATTAATAATCTTCCTTACTACTTTTTGTTAAACCATATTTTATTTATTGTGAGAACAATTGTACACTTTAGCACATGTAGAAGAGAGGAGATGTTTTGAAATGCATTAACTTTGTGAATACATTTTCTAAAATTCCAATTCATAATAAAAATATTCAGATATTTTAGTAATTCATACATAAAATTTATGTGAGAAATTATGACAACAGCTGTCAGATGTTGTTGGTCATTGTTATGTGTATAATACGTTAAATACTTTTTACTTATTTAAGGTTTTCCATAAATGGAAAATTAAAAATTTGATTGAAATTATGTAAATGTTATTAGCTTCAAGTCAGGGAAATGTTTATTTAAATTTTGCTAGAGTAAACTGATTTATAATGGTTCAAGTTGAAAAAATGCAGAAGAAAAATTGAATTTCTAAAAATTGTAGACATTTCTGGTATTTTCCATTCCGGTTTCAAACACCACAGTTAGTGTTATCATCAGTAGGATTTTAAATGTCGGTTTGTCTTGAAATGAAAACTGTTTTAATTTAATTATCTAATTTATTATACCCTTCAACCACAGTACTCACTTTGACCCCATGAAGTACATATATTATTTGCTGTGTTTTTCAATAAGTGGATTTATTTTCGGATTAATCTTATTTAGTTTAAAATAAATATTTTAACATGCCAAAACAAATTTGAAATATTTTTTTCCGTAATCTACGATAAATTAGCAATTATAATCCGAAAAAATGATAAAAAAATTTGGAAAATGAAAAAAGTTATAAATAAATCAAAATTAATCCAAAGTGGACTTATTAAATCCTAAAATTTAATTGGATTAATTTTGATTTATTTATAACTTTTTTAATTTTCCAAATTTTTTTATCATGTTTTCGGATTATAATTGCTCATTTATCATAGATTACGGAAAAAAATATTCCAAATTTGTTTTGGCATGTTAAAATATATATTTTAAACAAAATAAGATTAATCTGAAAATAAATCCACTTTTTGAAAAACACAGCAATTGATTATTGAATAACACCTTTAAATCGAAATTTCGAAAATGTAATTTTTTCAGAGGGCTTTTTTGCTAGGATCCTGGACTCAAAATGTTAAGTTAGGAAATCGAAAAAGTACCAAAGTACTATTTTTTTTAACATATTTAACTCTTTTAAAATCAGAAATTCCTCAAAGTCTTTTTTCAGAATGTGTTATTCCAATGGAGAATCCTACATTTTATGACCCATATTTTTATTACCATTACTTTTTTTTATCCTGTTAGCACTTTTTTATCCTATTAGCATCGAAACTTTCTAAAAAGTACTTTTGTAAGTTAATTTTTTCGCTGGATTATACACATTTTAAGTTTGTATAACCATTATTTCAGGAGATAGAAAAAGTACCAAAGTGCAACTTTTCCACTTTTGCCCTATTAAAAACAACTTTTTTGGAAAGTTTTTTTTTTTTTTGGTTAGAAAAAACAAGTTTTTATTACCATTATTTAAAGAAATATAAAAGTACCAAAGTACACTACTCTACCTCTTCTAGCCTCCTTAGAAACGGAATTTACAAAAAGATTTTTTTTTCATCGTACATTTTAAACTTTAACCCCCAGTCTCTGTAATACGAACGCCATTCGTCTGCGACGAATTTGCATGTATTTTGTTTTTGTTACAATAACAAAATACACACAAATTCGTCGCGAACGAATGGCGTTCGTATAACAGAAACTGCCGATAAGTTTCTAGAACCAAATTGAAAGTAATAATCTACAATTATTTACACTTTTTACCACATTCAAATCTGAATTTCCAAAAGGTAATTTTTCGACAAAGTTTTAAGTTTCTATGACCATTGCTTCAGAAGATGGAAAAAGTATCAATGTATACTACTTTACCCCTTTACTCCTTAATATCGAAATTTCAAGACAGAACTTTTTTTAATGGATTGTTTTTTTGCCATTTTTCTAAATTTTAAGTTTCTAGCAGACAGGTGCACGAATGCATTTAAAAGTCGTTTAGTGCCATTCTAAAAACTTAGAATGAAAAAATCATTCTATTCTTTCCGCTCGAAACAAATTAAAAATGTATTCTATGAACAAAAAAAAGAATCTTAGAAAAAAATTCGAAAAACAATTTCTGAAGCGAAATCTGCAAAAAGGAAAAACTGCATAAGTACTTTTTAATATTTTTTTCGAGAGCAATTTTGAGTTATAAATTTTCATACAAAATCACTATGAATTGATATTTTCAATAAAAAATATGCTGTAGATTATTTCTACAATCATAATAGGTGTTAAAATTAAAATGTAAAGAGTAATCGAATAAAGGAAGTGTCCGACCAAATACACCTTTTTTGGCCGAAGCCGAATATTCGGCCAAATTTTCACTATTCGGCCAAACCGAAGCCGAATATTAAAAAAAAAAAATATTTATGTAGTAAAAACAAGAAAAAAAAGAAAACTCGATTTGGCGGGATACTCAAATGCATGAGAATGTTGTCTAGATTGATTTTATTTTAAGCAAAAAAAATTTTTGGAAATTTTTGTAAAAAAATATATTTTAGAGTGTAAGTTTTTTTCGACCTAAAATTTTTTTTGAATGTACAAAATGTTTTTAGTTGCAAAAACACTTAGTAAAATGTTTTTGTGGCTTACTAATGTGATTCAAAGTTAGTTTAGTGTGTTTTTCAACATAACATATTAACATAACTCGACTTATGCACTTTTTACTTTTTGTCACAGAATAATAGTGCCATGAACCCTGTCGGGTTCATGACGCTATTCATTCGATTTTCAAAAAATATTTAAACAAAAAAACAAAAAAAAAAATTGAAATAAAAAAAAATCTGTCAAAATATTTTTTTTTTCCAAAACGTAAAAAAAAAAGTCTGCTGAAGATTCCTTTAGTGGGGATGAAACTGATCAGTACAGACATACTATGAGATAGTAACTTTTTTAAAGCAATAAATTAAAAATACTCTATTATGACAATATCATAAATAGAAATATTTTTGGGCCTCGAACTAGAATAAAACTCTAATCGAATATATATACATATATAAAGGCCGAATAAATACATTTTATTTTTATGTACCTTTTGGTACTAAAAATAAAAAAACAACATTTAACACAAAGTTTAGTACGACTTATCCTACCAACACTATTGTTTGGTTAGGCACTGTTGTTATTGTAAAATAACAGCAACACATATATTAATAGTTACCGACGGTGATTTAATATATACAATTTTTGCTTTAAAAGAGTTATTTTTGTTGGAAAACAGATTTCGGACCTTCATAATAGTACTTCTCATATAACTTGGGAAATATATCAAATATTATGTCTGGTTTGATGTTTGATTGACCAACGATGATTCTCTAAAGTCTGCTGAAGATTCCTTTAGTGGGGATGAAACTGATCAGTACAGACATACTATGAGATAGTAACTTTTTTAAAGCAATAAATTAAAAATACTCTATTATGACAATATCATAAATAGAAATATTTTTGGGCCTCGAACTAGAATAAAACTCTAATCGAATATATATGTAAAAAAAAATTTTCGAAAAAAAATTTTTTGTTAAAAAAAAATTTAAAAAAATTTTTGTCAAAAGAAAAAGTATTTGATAACGAAAATGTTTGTCAAAAACAATACACTCAAAATATTTTGTGGGCAAAAACAAATGACTCTTTTGTAGCACAACGGCAGCAACAAAGTATTTCATTATAATTTTTTTTTGTATGCACCCATCCACACAAAAAAATTCAGAAACACGTTCGTCGTTTTTTTCGAGAAAATCGCATTTGAATATTGAATTTTACGACAATTTTGGAATTTCCTTTTATTTTCTTGTTAAAACATGGCGTATGAGTAACAAGTTTTTGCGAAACCAACGAGTTGATCCCATTTTATTTATTTGTTCATTTGTGGTGCAATATAGAGATCGGCGTGAATGCGATTTGACCCACGCAAGAAATATTAAAGTCACTGACGACTCGTTATTATTTTTAGTTTACTTGTGCAATGACATGAGTCAATTTACTGTTACTCACGCAGTTTTTGATTACGCTCACGGTTGTTCATTCACGCTGATGATGATTTTACAAAAATAATAAAAACAACAAATTTTCTATGAAAAAAGCACTGAAAACGGAAACTCAAAAAAGCAGTAAAATTCCAAAAAAAAATAGTTAAAAATCACAAAAACTTACTTAAGAAAAATTTTAAGCATTCACTCATCTCGCAAAAATTGGACTTCCTAATCACTCACGAAATGTTCTACTCACGCTACCTCTTTGATATCGTGTATAGCTTAGTACGTGACTCGCGAGTCAATTTTTTCAAATGTTGAACGTTAAAGGATATGTACCTATAATGTAGTGTCCGATTTATTGCTCCCGCTTAAATGCGCTTATCCAAAATATTAAATAAATCAGAAGGATATTGATGCATTTACATAAAAAAACTCTTATAAACGCACATCAAGTGATCTTAAGATTTTGAACTCATTTTAGTGTTGAAATTTCAGTAAAATTTGTATGATACTACTCTTACCAGTTTTAGGCATTTAAGCGAGTAATTCTGTATTTTTTTATTTAAATTGAAATCTTTATGAAATCTTAAAACAAATTTTTTTAACAATTGACGATTTGTTTTCGATATAAACGGTCAGAAGGACATTGATGCATATCTAAAAAAAAACTCTTCTAAACGCATCTTATCAGTTTTACGCATTTAAGCATTTTACGCATTTACGCATTTAAGCATTTTACGTATTTAAGCATTTACGCATTTAAGCGAGATGAGTGAATGCTTGAAATTTTTCTTAAGTAAGTTTTTGTGATTTTTAACTATTTTTTTTTTGAATTTTACTGTTTTTTTGAGTTTCCGTTTTCAGTGCTTTGTTTTCATAGAAAATTTGTTGTTTTTATTATTTTTGTAAAATCATCATCAACGTGAGTAAGCAACCGTGAGCGTAATCAAAAATTGCGTGAGCGTGAGTAACAGTAAATTGACTCACGTGATTGCACAAGTAAACTAAAAATACACTCAAAATAATCACTCTGTTAAAATACAGAGATACTCTGCTAAGCCAGCAGAAAATACCATAGATTTCCAACCAGCAAGATTTTTTGTTATTTTACGAAAAAAACTCTGTAAAATGATTTCGATAAAAAAAACTGTAAATTTACAGAATTATCTGTAAAATGTTGACGAAAGCGGTCAGAATTTTACCAAGAAGCATGGATAAGTAATAAATTGACTCAAAATAACGGCAAATGCCATCATTTAAATGCGCCCGCTTAAATGTTTCGCATCCGAATGTTTCACTTTGAAGAAATTATTAATAAACTCGCTAGATGTTCTCAAGTTTTTTTTTTCATAAACCTTTCATTTTCAGTTCCACATTTGAGCGCGGTCATTCCAATAAACACTTTTATAAAATTAAAGGGTAATCGTTTAACAATGTCTTGACTTTTTCTATATATCTTTTAAATGCGCTTGATATGGCTTTTCCACAACGGTCACTATTTGATTCCTGATCAATTTCTCATCCCTTAATGTGCAAGTTTTGTTGAAAATTGGGAAATGCCCGCTTTAATACTTCCAAATTGTAATTTTACGTTTTTTATTTTGGCAAAAATTAAAATTTTTTGTACGTGTAACTCCAATTTAACACGACATCCTCGAAAATTTACCAGATTTTATTGTAATTTCAGACGATTTTTAAAGAGGTGTTGAAATATTTGGAAGTTTTTTGAGTTTTCGGTCACAAGAAAATGCAAAGTATTTTCTTAAAATCTGTATTTTGGCAGATAACTTTGTCAAATATCTGTCGAATTGAGATTACAGTCATTTAACAGAGTATTTAACAGAGTAATTTTTTTGAGTGTATTAGCGAGTCGTCAGTGACTTTAATATTTCTTGCGTGGGTCAAATCGCTTTCACGCCCATCTCTATATTGTACCACACATGAAAAAACAATTAAAATGGGATCAACTCGTTGGTTTCGCAAAAATTTGTTACTCATACGCCATGTTTTAACAAGAAAATACAAGGAAATTCCAAAATTGTCATAAAATTCAATATTCAAATGCGATTTTCTCGAAAAAAACGACGAACGTGTTTCTGAATTTTTTTGTGTGGATGGACAAACATCTAAACTTAAAAAAAAAAAAATTAAAAAAAGAAAGTGGCCGGATTTTTGATAAATTGACTTTTTTAAAAAATGGAAAATTTCAGAACGCGTTCTGAAAATTTTCCAAAAAAAAAATTTTAATCAATAGCCCATACAAAACTATATAAGAATGTAAATTTTTGAGATTGTGGTGCATTCCGTTTTAATGTGATAAATATTTAATCAAGGCAACTCGACACAAATTTCACCATTTTTCCAATATTTGACCACGCCTCCTGAGCCCAGTTTTTGAAAAATTGAAAAACCAAAAACGCAATTTTCTTAGTTCCATATAGAGCTATCCATACAACCTATTCAGAAATTCGTGCGACACGTGTTTTTTTTCGCTGGACATTTGGTGTGTAATGCCTCATATTGGAAAGCAAAAAATATGAATTTTTTGATAATTTTGTCATAAGCTTACAATTCATTTGTTAAATCAATCATTATTTTGATTGACTATAAATAAAAAATTGATCAAATCGAAAAAGTCATTGATTGGAAAATAAAAATCAATTAATCACCTACAATTTGATGATTGATATAACAATTTCCTTCATCAGAGGAGTTGCATTATTTTGATTGACTATAAATAAAAAATTGATCAATCTTTTGATCAAAGTCGAAAAAATGTTTGATTGAAAACATTTTCAATCAATCACCTACAATTTGATGATTGGTATAACAATTTTGTTTAACTGGAGGAATTTCAATAAAAAAATTGATTGAATCCGCATTTTTGTTGATTGAAATTCGTTTAAAATTTTTCTGTGTAGTTGTCGACGCCTTAGCTAGTTGAGTCACCAATAGCGACAAATATCACCACCTAGCACTCACAAGGGAAGTCTCCTTAGTGTCACCCGCGAATGTTAATGGTAATGGTTTTATTTTGTAGAGGGACAAGTATTTTATTTTTTTTTTTGTAAATAAAAAAAAAAATAAATAAAACAAGTAGAAAAGTTAAATTCGACTTTGCCGAATCTATGAATGCATTTTTTTTAAAGCGTAGTACATTTTTAAACGTGAAAAAATTAACAATTTCGATTAAAAATATTTTATGTTGAGTAAAAAACTCTTTTTTTGTATTTTTTTTTTTTTTTTTTGAAAGAAAAATTACTATTTTTTTTTTTTGAGTGTAAAATTTTTTTTGAGTGTAAGGTTTTTTTTACTGTAAACATATTTCTTACGTACGTATGTACACAAAATGTTGTCATTTTTTTAAAAAAAAAAACTAAATTTTTTTTTGAGTGTAAAATTTTTTTTGCGTGTAAAATTTTTTTTGAGTGTAAAATTTTTTTCGAGTGTAATTTTTAAGTTACCAATGCTTTTAAAACTAAACCAGTTTAAAAAGCATTGCTTTAAAAATAAACAAGTTTGAAAAGCATTGTTTAGTTACCACCAATGCTTTTAAAACTTGTTAAAACACGTGTCATTTTAGATGAAACTAATCTGAAATTCAGGGTTTTGCTTATAACTTTTGAACCACTGGACGGATTGTGCTGAAATTTAATACCAAACAGACCCGTGGAACGGGAAAGATACTTGCTAAGCGTCAGTAGTCTTGTCTTTCGAAAGTTATCGTGTTTTTTATCTCGTATATTCGCAAAACACCCTTGCCGAAATTTACTCTTTTGCTCATAACTTTTGAACCACTGGACCGATTTGGCTGGATTGCAATACCAACCTGACCAGGTAAATGACAAACATAGATGCCAAACTTCAGTAGCCTCTGACAGACAGACAGACAGACAGACTGACTGACGGACCGACGGACGGACATCGCTAGATCGACTTAAAATCGATCGAGGATCATAAATATATATACTTTATGGGGTCCTAGACCAATATTTCGAGGTGTTACAAACGGAATGACAAACTTATATATACCCTCTATCACTAGAGTGGAGGGTATAAAAAAATTAATAAAATAATAAATCTTAATAATATTAAAATGGAATCAAATTGAATCATTATATTGATGACACGTTACATTGGACGAAAAATCTATGCAAAATTTCATCATATTGATGTAGCTTTTCATCAATATAAAAAAGTTTTTTGTAAGTGTACTAATAATCCTTCAGAATCCTTACAAGGTTTCTAAGAAATCTTAAAATAAAAATTTGTTATTTTAAAAATATTTTGAAAAAATTTGTTTGTATTAAATAAAATTATTTTAACAAAAACAAAGTTGATATTAATTCCTTTATAAAAACATAAAGTTTTATAACAGGCTTCCCAAAGGCATTCCAAAAATAACATTTCAATTAATGTTTAAAAATATATTCTTACAATGAAATTCTAAACAACAGGACTTTTTATTATTATTAGTTCTCTGATGATTATAATGTATTTTTATATGATGTTGTTGTTTTGTTTTATTTAGCATCTTATTAAATAACAAACATCTGTAAATTTTTGCAGCTGTAAAAACATGTAACTTTTTGTTAAGTCTTTATGGAAAGTTTTGAATATCCTTTTTTTGTCAGCTAAACTTTTATTGATGGGTTCTAAAATAGAATGGATGATATATTTAAATTATTTTTAGTTGTAACATAGCGGGCTTAAATTTGTCGTTGATGTAATGTGTAGAAACAGTTAAAATAAGTTCTGCCTAAAGTTTAGAGAACAATCCGGTACGGTACTGGGTCTAAAACAGTGATGGTAGACGGCGATATTAAAAACTTTTATTTGTGTGGACATTTTTAATAAAAAAAGCTTTAAGCTTTTGTAAATGCAAAAAAAAAATAATAATACGAACAGAACAAGCACGGCACGGGGGACGGTTTCCAATTAGAATGAGTTTTGCCACGTTTAAAAAATAGAACAAGTTTTATTTCACACCGGTGCCAGCCACCGGTTTTATCTGTCAAATCGTATGGAAAAAGTCGTGCCGGGCTTGTTCTGTTTCTACTTTAAGTCGGAGAAATCGTCTTAGAAAAAATTAATATTTTTTATTTAAACACGGTTTCTAACTTTTAAGGGTTTATGAAAACTACTGCTTCGTTATTGAATGTTTCAGGTCTTACCCATTTTGGAGCCTTCAAAGTTTTTTCTGCCCATAATTCTTTATATAGAAATTTTGAAAAATTTGGGGCTGTATTTTTTTTGACCGATAGGTGGCGTTAAAAAATGTGTGCTTTTAAAGTTCTGAATCTTCTTAACTAACCACTTATTAAAATATGAATAAAACGCCTACTTAAAATAGTCGAAGGGTATATAAAATTCGTTTTAGTCTTAACTTTATCATTAGTTTTTTTTTTCATTTACATTCAATAATATGGTTTGTATCATTGAGACTTTGAAATCTTCTGTTTTATATCCAATACACATTGTCATTTTGGCATCAGTTTTTGTGTTTATTCATTCAATGGGACTTGAGTATTTTTGTGTATCGTTCGCTGAAATTCAAAATTATATAAATGCAATTTTATATCTATTTTTTTTTTAAATTACAGATATTCTAATCCTTGAATAAAATCCCAGATTCTAAAACAATTTTCCCATAGAAAATATATCAGATTTGAGACAAGTTTTCTGATTTTGAAAATTTTGTTTTTCTAAAGAAAACATTTTTCAGAATCGGAAACTTTTTCTGTAGGAAATAGTTTCAGAATCTAAAACTTCTTCTAGATTCTCAGATTCTAAGACATTTTTTCAATCGAAAAAGTCTCAACGACTTTTTTTCTATACATAAGATCTCAGATTCTGAGACATTTTTACTATAGAAAATTTTCAGATTTTGAGAATTTTTCCTTTTCTCAGATTCTGAGACATTTTTCCCATAGAAAAAGTCTCAGATTCTTAGACATTTTTCCTATAGAAAAAGTCCCAGATTCTGAGACATTTTTCCTATGGAAAAATCTCAGATTCTGAGACATTTTTCTTTAGAAAAAGTCTCAGATTCTGAGACGTTTGTTTATAAAAAAAGTTTAAGATTCTGAGACATTTTTTCTATAGAAAATATCTCAGATTCTGAGACATTTTTTTCATAGAAAAAGTTTTAGATTCTGAGACATTTTTTTATAGAAAAAGTCTCAGATTCTGAGAAATTTTTCTATAGAAAAAGTCTCAGATTCTAAGACATTTTTTCTATAGAAAAAGTCTCAGATTCTAAGACACTTTTTTTATAGAAAAAGTCTCATATTCTAAGACATTTTTTCTATAGAAAAAGTCTCAGATTCTGAGACATTTTTTCTATAGAAAAAGTCTCAGATTCTGAGACATTTTTTCTATAGAAAAAGTCTCAGATTCTGAGACATTTTTTCTATAGAAAAAGTCTCAGATTCTGAAACATTTTTTCTATAGAAAAAGTCTCAGATTCTGAGACATTTTTTCTATAGAAAAAGTCTCAGATTCTGAGACATTTTTTCTATAGAAAAAGTCTCAGATTCTGAGATATTTTTTCTATAGAAAAAGTCTCAGATTCTGAGACATTTTTTCTATAGAAAAAGTCTCAGATTCTGAGACATTTTTTCTATAGAAAAAGTCTCAGATTCTGAGACAATTTTTCTATAGAAAAAGTCTCAGATTCTGAGACAATTTTTCTATAGAAAAAGTCTCAGATTCTGAGACAATTTTTCTATAGAAAAAGTCTCAGATTCTGAGACAATTTTTCTATAGAAAAAGTCTCACATTCTGAGACAATTTTTCTATAGAAAAAGTCTCAGATTCTGAGACAATTTTTCTATAGAAAAAGTCTCAGATTCTGAGACAATTTTTCTATAGAAAAAGTCTCAGACTCTGAAACAATTTTTCTATAGAAAAAGTCTCAGATTCTGAAACAATTTTTCTATAGAAAAAGTCTTAGATTCTGAGACAATTTTTCTGTAGAAAAAGTCTCAGATTCTGAGACAATTTTTCTATAGAAAAAGTCTCAGATTCTGAGACAATTTTTCTATAGAAAAAGTCTCAGATTCTGAGACAATTTTTCTATAGAAAAAGTCTCAGATTCTGAGACAATTTTTCTATAGAAAAAGTCTCAGATTCTGAGACAATTTTTCTATAGAAAAAGTCTCAGATTCTGAGACAATTTTTCTATAGAAAAAGTCTCAGATTCTGAGACAATTTTTCTATAGAAAATGTCTCAGATTCTGAGACAATTTTTCTATAGAAAAAGTCTCAGATTCTGAGACAATTTTTCTATAGAAAAAGTCTCAGATTCTGAGACAATTTTTCTATAGAAAAAGTCTCAGATTCTGAGACAATTTTTCTATAGAAAAAGTCTCAGATTCTGAGACAATTTTTCTATAGAAAAAGTCTCAGATTCTGAGACAATTTTTCTATAGAAAAAGTCTCAGATTCTGAGACAATTTTTCTATAGAAAAAGTCTCAGATTCTGAGACAATTTTTCTATAGAAAAAGTCTCAGATTCTGAGACAATTTTTCTATAGAAAAAGTCTCAGATTCTGAGACAATTTTTCTATAGAAAAAGTCTCAGATTCTGAGACAATTTTTCTATAGAAAAAGTCTCAGATTCTGAGACAATTTTTCTATAGAAAAAGTCTCAGATTCTGAGACAATTTTTCTATAGAAAAAGTCTCAGATTCTGAGACAATTTTTCTATAGAAAAAGTCTCAGATTCTGAGACAATTTTTCTATAGAAAAAGTCTCAGATTCTGAGACAATTTTTCTATAGAAAAAGTCTCAGATTCTGAGACAATTTTTCTATAGAAAAAGTCTCAGATTCTGAGACAATTTTTCTATAGAAAAAGTCTCAGATTCTGAGACAATTTTTCTATAGAAAAAGTCTCAGATTCTGAGACAATTTTTCTATAGAAAAAGTCTCAGATTCTGAGACAATTTTTCTATAGAAAAAGTCTCAGATTCTGAGACAATTTTTCTATAGAAAAAGTCTCAGATTCTGAGACAATTTTTCTATAGAAAAAGTCTCAGATTCTGAGACAATTTTTCTATAGAAAAAGTCTCAGATTCTGAGACAATTTTTCTATAGAAAAAGTCTCAGATTCTGAGACAATTTTTCTATAGAAAAAGTCTCAGATTCTGAGACAATTTTTCTATAGAAAAAGTCTCAGATTCTGAGACAATTTTTCTATAGAAAAAGTCTCAGATTCTGAGACAATTTTTCTATAGAAAAAGTCTCAGATTCTGAGACAATTTTTCTATAGAAAAAGTCTCAGATTCTGAGACAATTTTTCTATAGAAAAAGTCTCAGATTCTGAGACAATTTTTCTATAGAAAAAGTCTCAGATTCTGAGACAATTTTTCTATAGAAAAAGTCTCAGATTCTGAGACAATTTTTCTATAGAAAAAGTCTCAGATTCTGAGACAATTTTTCTATAGAAAAAGTCTCAGATTCTGAGACAATTTTTCTATAGAAAAAGTCTCAGATTCTGAGACAATTTTTCTATAGAAAAAGTCTCAGATTCTGAGACAATTTTTCTATAGAAAAAGTCTCAGATTCTGAGACAATTTTTCTATAGAAAAAGTCTCAGATTCTGAGACAATTTTTCTATAGAAAAAGTCTCAGATTCTGAGACAATTTTTCTATAGAAAAAGTCTCAGATTCTGAGACAATTTTTCTATAGAAAAAGTCTCAGATTCTGAGACAATTTTTCTATAGAAAAAGTCTCAGATTCTGAGACAATTTTTCTATAGAAAAAGTCTCAGATTCTGAGACAATTTTTCTATAGAAAAAGTCTCAGATTCTGAGACATTTTTTCTATAGAAAAAGTCTCAGATTCTGAGACATTTTTTCTATAGAAAAAGTCTCAGATTCTGAGACATTTTTTCTATAGAAAAAGTCTCAGATTCTGAGACATTTTTTCTATAGAAAAAGTCTCAGATTCTGAGACATTTTTTCTATAGAAAAAGTTTCAGATTCTGAGACATTTTTTCTATAGAAAAAGTCTCAGATTCTGAGACATTTTTTCTATAGAAAAAGTCTCAGATTCTGAGACATTTTTTCTATAGAAAAAGTCTCAGATTCTGAGACATTTTTTCTATAGAAAAAGTCTCAGATTCTGAGACATTTTTTCTATAGAAAAAGTCTCAGATTCTGAGACATTTTTTCTATAGAAAAAGTCTCAGATTCTGAGACATTTTTTCTATAGAAAAAGTCTCAGATTCTGAAACATTTTTTCTATAGAAAAAGTCTCAGATTCTGAGACATTTTTTCTATAGAAAAAGTCTCAGATTCTGAGACATTTTTTCTATAGAAAAAGTCTCAGATTCTGAGACATTTTTTCTATAGAAAAAGTCTCAGATTCTGAGACATTTTTTCAATAGAAAAAGTCTCAGATTCTGAGACATTTTTTCTATAGAAAAAGTCTCAGATTCTGAGACATTTTTTCTATAGAAGAAGTCTCAGATTCTGAGACATTTTTTCTATAGAAAAAGTCTCAGATTCTGAGACATTTTTTCTATAGAAAAAGTCTCAGATTCTGAGACATTTTTTCTATAGAAAAAGTCTCAGATACTGAGACATTTTTTCTATAGAAAAAGTCTCAGATTCTGAGACATTTTTTCAATAGAAAAAGTCTCAGATTCTGAGACATTTTTTCTATAGAAAAAGTTTTTCTGAGAAAAAAGTTTCACATTCTGCGATTCCTTGAAGGAAGTTTTTGTTGAAAAATTCTAGTGCTTTGAAACATTTTTCCGGTAAAAAAATGGAATATAATTGAATATTTATTTTTTTCCTTCCTTTTTCCCCCTCTCCTTTCCTTGCTTTTCGATTCAAGAAATCCTTTAAAACGGATTTTTATTTTATTTCAGGCTGCTGAAGTTATCTGTTGAAGTGAGCTGAAATCGATTAAAAAAAATCGTTTGCGTTTGTTTGACATTTACGTAGATTTGCATTTGAGGTAACGGTATAACAGTATAGTTGTTTTAGCAATTGAGTGATCACTTTGAAAATTCATCTAAATTTGGTTGACCACTATGCATATAATCCATATTCGATTGATGTATTGATCATTAAATGATGGATTAATAATTTGATGCTAATAAAATTCAACAATAGATTTCTTCTTTGACGGGCCACACTTTCAAATTATAATCAATAGGGATGAGATTTTCATGCACTAAAAAATCGAAAATATGCGCTTAAAATATGCGCTAAAAAATCCTAAATATGCGCTAAAAAACCTAAAACTATGCACTAAAAAATAAAATGTGTGCAATAAAAATCTTGTTTTCAGAGGAAAAACTTCTTAAAATGCAAAAAATAACGCCGTGTTAAAAAGTAACATTTAAAACTTTATATAAGCAAGATTTTTTTAGTAATTAAGAATATAAAAAAAAATTAAAAAAAAAATTTTATTATTTTCAAAATATATTTTTAAAATGTAAAATAGTTCGCGACCTTGGAACAACAAGGTTCTATTTGCACCAACACTACTATTGAGAAAACTAAGGTTGAATATTGTTAATCGCTTTACTAAGTCAGTTTTGAATAAATTTAAAAACGGTTTTTGAATAATTTTAAATTAGTCCTTAAATTTTATTATGTATTTGAAAATATTCGCTCTACTATATTAGTTTTTGCACAATTTGAGTCTCAACAAGTGAGAGTGTTAAATTCGGCTGTGCCGAATCTATTATACCCTCCAAAATGTAAAAAAAAATTAAAAACAAAAATTTGTCAGGGGCGTTTCTTTTTTTTTTTGGGGGGGGGGGGTTGATAGAGTCAGTGGGGGACGTTGAGAGCACCTTCCCATCGCAATAAATATACCAAATGTTTCATTTAATTAACAAAAATACAAAAAAACATGTAAAAAAGTGTATTTTTTTAGAGGTTGGTTTAGTTCTTCAAGGGGGAACTTTTTTCCCCCTGGTCCGATTTGGCCAATTTCCGAACTTAACCTGCCTAGGAACATAAGACATATTTGTGCCAAACTTGAAGGGTCTATCTATTTTATTTTGGACTGCATCGTGTTAACTACAGACGGACGGACGGACGGACAGACGGACGGACGGACGGACGGACGGACGGACATCGCTAAAATGTCTTAGAATCGATCACTGATCAATAATATATATACTTTATGGGGTCCCCGACCGATATTTCGATGCGTTACACACGGAATGACAAAGTGAGTATACCCCCATACTGTAGTTGGAGGGTATAAAAAGCAGATAGAACTCTGTTGCTCAACGATAAGGCACATGAATTTGGACAACATGGTTCTAACTGCCAAATAGAACCTTGTGTTTCTGTAAGAAATAGTTTTTTGCAGATAGAACCTTGTGTTATTTGGATTTCAATATAATAATACAACATTTGCTAATCAAAATTAAACCGACTTACAAGGTAAGCCTCCCTAGTGTCCACCTGCGATCTTCATAATATTTTTTTTTGTAGAGCAGGAAAAATAACGTCATACGTTATTAGGGGGGGGGTACATAAGGGGAAGAGAACGGTCAGTTTTTAGTCCTGGTAATGAGTATTTCATTGTAATGCTTTCATCATCGGCATGAGATTTAATAAAATACTCCATTGCTAGGGCCATAATGGAATTTTTGCTTTGTAGTACCACCAGAATAGCTTCATGTTAACAGTTTTCTGATATTCTTGTCTTCGAATACTTTTTCGACAGTTTTTTTGGAAGGCTGATGCTATATCGTTCACACTTCTTCCGCCAGTGCTGCTGTTGGAGTAACTGAAGTTTTATCAAAAGCCTTTTATTTCATGTGTTTTTACTTTAAAAATCTTGCTTCAGGAATTCGTTTTGCGGATTTTAATTCCTAATCGCATCTTTTAGCTACCCCAGTTGCATTATTTTTCTTCTCGAGTGTGTTAAAACTATTTTTTGGGAGTCGGAAAAGCTCCAAGCTAAGCCACTACCACTCTTTATTTTCAATAAGTTTCAAGACAATACTGTGCTCATGTGACTTTAAACACATATATCTCTTTACAGTTGGTTCTAAACTAAAAAAAAAACCTTGTCAAATTACTAGAAAAAGTCCCGTAATCCCATTTTACAAATATCTTACAGTTTTCCTTGTTTTTTAACAAAAAATTTTTTTATCGATATATAATTTTTTTTTTGTTATTTTACAATTCTTTTCGTAAATGTACAAATTTCCAAGGTAATTTTACAAAAAAGAAATTAGTTAAGGCACGAGAATTCCTTGTAAGCATTATCGCATCAAAAAAGTTGTAAATTTCCAATTTTATTGGTAAAAAACTTGTAAAATTACAAAAAAGCTCGTAAGTTTTACTACCAATTTTCGTAAAATAGGAGGTGGAAAAACTTAGTTAAGTTACGAGAAGTCCGTGTAATTTTTATCGCGTCAAAAAGTTGTAAATTTAGAATTTTATTGGTGAAAACCTTGCAAATTGTTTGTAATTTTACAAGCTTATTACCAATAAAATTGTAATTTTTACTAGAAACTCTCTTAAAATACTAGAAACTCTCTTCTCATTTTACGAGAATTTTTTGGTAACTTTACAAGATTTAAAAAAAAAAAAAAAACATGTTTAATTACTTGAAAAAGTCTCGTTATCCTGTGTTAATTTGTGTTTTGTGTGATCGAAATTTACATTTTTTTATAAATTTCTATTTTTATTGGTAAAACGTTAGTTATCCGCAGCCAAAATTAACGAAAAAATTTTAAATTTACAAGAAAAAATTATTGTTCACAAGGAATTCTAGTAATTATACCCTCCAACTACAGTATGGGGGTATACTCACTTTGTCATTCCGTGTGTAACGCATCGAAATATCGGTCGGGGACCCCATAAAGTATATATATTATTGATCAGTGATCGATTCTAAGACATTCTAGCGATGTCCGTCCGTCCGTCCGTCTGTCCGTCCGTCCGTCCGTCTGTAGTTAACACGATGCAGTCCAAAATAAAAGAGCTAGACCTCTCAAGTTTGGCATAAATACGTCTTATGGTCCTAGGCAGGTTAAGTTCGGAAATGGCCCAAATCGGACCAGGGGAAAAAAGTTCCCCCTTGAAGAACTAAACCAACCTCTTAAAAATGCTAATTTTTTGACGTTTTTTTGTATTTTTGTGAACCAAATGAGACATTTTTATGTTCGTAGAAGTTTATAGTCCTGAGCTTGGACCCAGGGGATCAAAAAATGTCTCTTTTTTTGCCCCGCCCCCTCTTTTAAGGGCGTGGATAGAAAATAACTAAAATAATTATAAAACTATAATACTTAAGTGCACAAAGCAGACAAAAATGAAGTTGTAAACATATACCGTGAGGGCCAAGTAGTCACCCCAGCTCACCGACCCCTCCCCCTACCTTATCCCCCCCTCCTTAAAACAACGCCCCTGTAAATTTTTTTTTTATTTCTTTACATGTTGGAGGGTATAATAGATTCGGCACAGCCGAATTTAACACTCTCACTTGTTTTATAATAAAAACAAAAATCTCGGAATTTTTACAAGGAATTCTCGTAAAAAAGGATGTAGCAAAAAATCTAGTTAAGTCGCGAGAATCCCTTTTAAGTTTTATCGCGTCAAAAAAGCTGTAAATTTACAATTTTATTGGTAAAAAGCTTGAAAATTACAAAATGTTTTGGTAATTTTTAATAGGAATTCTCGTAAAATAGGAGGTTGAAAAAAAATTACAAGCTTTTCTTATCATTTAACAATTTTTTTTGTTAAGTGTATTTGTGCAATATGCAATTTTTAATCTGTGCAACATGGTTCTGTTTCCAATAAAAGTGTCCACATGGTTCTATCTGCAAAACAATATTGGCTTTTTTGGTAAACAAGGTTCTATCAGCCAGTTAGAACCTTGTTAACGGAATCTCATACCAAAAACACGTAGATAGAACCTTGTTGAATTGAATATCTCAGAAGCTGTAAGAGATAGAGTAAAACTGAGAACGCCAATCGAAAGAGCGTAGTCGCTTTAGTGCGATGCGATATATAACTCATTTTTGAAAAAAATGTCAGTTAGAACCTTGTTGTCCCAAGGTCGCGAGTTTTTAAAAAAAATAAATTTCAACTTCTGTTTTTGCTAATTTATGCCAAAATATGCAAAATATGCACTTAAAAGTTGGAAATATGCACAAAATATGCATTTAAAACCAAAATATGCAAAATATGCATTTCCCCAAAATACGCCAAAATATGCAAAAACAAATCGATGCCATTTGAATGCAAATTTCTTGATTCGGAAAGATAATTGGTCGATATCGTTTTTAGACTATCAACAAAAAACATGGATTTGCATGGAAATCTCATCCCTAATAATCAATAATAATGAAATTTTGAACAAATCGAAAATGAGAATTAATCATATCACATAACCACAAAGTAATCACTGGGCCAAATTTAATCAACCTGAACTTTACAGTTTTGTGTATTTCACATTGTGTAGACGACCAAAAAGCGCTGATGATGAAATGGTGGAAACTTCCGAAAGCTATTTTTCTCCATTTTAAGAAATGCAGATTTGTTCAATTATAAAAGTAACTGTTTGTGTATTTTAAGCCTGCGAAATGTTGCAGCTGTAATTATACTAGAAAAGAATAAAAAAAAACCCCAGCCAGCATCTTTCTATGTTATTCTTTCGTTTTGTTTGTTGTTTGCTTCATATAATTGTAAAATTGAATATTTGTTTGCTCTCATCTGGAATATTTCTTATTGCCATTGTTGTTCTTGTTTCGTTTTTTTAGTTTTTTTGTATTACTAAACGATGTAAAACAGATGCTTTTCTTTTTGAATTGTTGTTTTTGCTTAATTTTTTTTTGTTTTTAAATTTACTTAAATTTGAAAGTTGATAATAGATTTTTTTTTACATTTTCCATCAAATTTTCTATGGGATTTCTTTTGGAGCTCCAATTGTGATTTATCTTCAGTGTAAAATTTTCAGGGAAAGCTATGGAATCTTTTTGTATGGCAAAAAAAGTTTGTCTTCCGATTTCGAACGTCCAGGCAAATTTTTATTCTTCTAGGCCTAAAACGTATGTGGTATAAATTTGAGGACAATAGGGTTAAATTAACCCGTGGCACCCGGCAATCAAAGAGATGCATTTTTAAAAAATTAAAATAAAAATTTCTTGTGACACATTAAATTTGTTACCTTGTCAAATTACTAGAAAAAGGCTCGTATTCCCTTTTTTACTAATATTTGAAAGTATTTCCTGATTTTTAACAAACAAAATTCGATCAAAATTTTAATTATTTTTGCAATTTTAAAATTTTTTTTTTTGTAATTTTACAAATTTCCAACTTTTTTTTACAAAAAAAATCTAGTAAATTCACGAGAATTCCTTGTAAGTTTTATTTTGCCAAAAAAGTTGTAAATTTACAATTTTATGGGTAAAATTACAAAAAAACTTTTAATTTTTACTACACTCAAAATAATAACTCTGTTAAATACTCTGTAAAATGACTGTAATCTCAATTTAACAAATATTTGACAGAGTTTTCTGTCAAAAAAAAAGATTTAAAGAAAAAACTTTGTATTTTTTTGTGACAAAAAAAAACAAAGTTTCTTCTGTAATATTACTTTTAACTTTGTAATATTAATTTTACAGATAATTAACAGATATTTCTGCTAAAATACAGAAATACTCTGTATTTTTTATAACCAAAAAACTAAGTTTAATCTGTATTTTTACTTATTTCTATGTCATCTTAATTTCATAGTTAAAAACAGAGTTTTCTGTAAAAACACCAAAATTTTATCTGTATTTTTTTTTTAAATGTTAAAAAATTAACAAAAAAAATCTTTTCTAAAATCTTATAAAAATTTTACAAAATAACATGTTTTTTACTAAACTCTGTAAATTTACAGAGTTTTTTTCTGTAAAATTTTGGTTGCATAAAATGCATTTTACGAATATATGTAAATTTACAGAGTTTTTCTTTGCTAAATGGTGTTATATTTGACCAGTATTTTACTAGAAACTCTGTAAATTAACAGTTTTTTTTGTCAAAATCATTTTACAGAGTTTTATAGTGAAATTACCAAGAAATGTTGCTAGCTGGAAAAGTATGGTGTACTTTGTTAAATTAGCAGAGTTTTTCTGTAATTTAACAGAGTTATTATTTTGAGTGTAGGAATTCTCGTAAAATAGGAGGTAGAAAAAAATCTAGTAAAATCACAAGACCTCCTTGTAAGTTTTATCGCGTCAAAAAAATTATAAATTTACAATAAGGGCTCAAGTTGAAAAAATGCAGAAGAAAAATTGAATTTCTAAAAATTATAGACATTTCTGGTATTTCCTATACCGTTTTCAAACACCCCAGTTAGTGTCATCATCAGTAGGATTTTAAATGTCGGTTTGTCTTGTTAATGAAAACTGTTTTTATATATGTGAATATTTTTAGTTTCTACAGAATAAAAGGTACTTTTTATAAAAGGTACTTTTTATAAAAGGTACTTTTTATAAAAGGTACTTTTTATAAAAGGTACTTTTTATAAAAGGTACTTTTTATAAAAGGTACTTTTTATAAAAGGTACTTTTTATAAAAGGTACTTTTTATAAAAGGTACTTTTTATAAAAGGTACTTTTTATAAAAGGTACTTTTTATAAAAGGTACTTTTTATAAAAGGTACTTTTTATAAAAGGTACTTTTTATAAAAGGTACTTTTTATAAAATGTACTTTTTATAAAAGGTACTTTTTATAAAAGGTACTTTTTATAAAAGGTACTTTTTATAAAAGGTACTTTTTATAAAAGGTACTTTTTATAAAAGGTACTTTTTATAAAAGGTAATTTTTATAAAAGGTACTTTTTATAAAAGGTACTTTTTATAAAAGGTACTTTTTATAAAAGGTACTTTTTATAAAAGGTACTTTTTGTAAAAGGTACTTTTTATAAAAGGTACTTTTTATAACGCAATTTCCATAAAGTATTTTTTCCAGAATGTTTTTTTCACATCAGGATTTTACATTCCAAATTTCAAGTTTCTCTGCTTATTATTTCAAGAAATAACAAAAGGTACTAAAAGTGCACTTTTTACCGCTTTGAAAATCAAAATTTTCAAAATTTGTTTTTTTCAGCAGAGGATCCTACATTCCAAATTTCAAGTTTGTATGACCATTTTTTCATTAAATAAAAAAATGTACCAAAAGTACACTTTTTACCCATTTTAACCCCGTAGAATCAACATTGGCAAAAATCCACACTCAAAATAATAACTCTGTTAAATTACAGAAAACTCTGCTAATTTAACAGAGTACACCATACTTTTCCAGCTAACAACATTTCTTGGTAATTTTTCAAAAAAAACTCTGTAAAATGATTTTGCAGAGTTTATAGTAAAATACTGGTTAAATATGAAAGCTCTTTTACAGATAAAACTCTGTAATTTTACTACAAAACTCTGTAAAATGATTTGGACAAAAAACTGTTAATTTACAGAGTTTCTAGTAAAATATTGGTTAAATAAACCACCATTTAGCAAAGAAAACTATGTAAATTTACATAATTTGTAAAATACATTTGATGCAAAAAAAAATTTACAAAAAAACTCTATAAATTTACAGAGTTTAGTTAATTGCATGTTGTTTTGTAAAATTTTTAAAAGATTTCTGAAAAAAATGTTTTGCTAACTTTTTTTGCTACTTTTTCAACTTTTTCTCAAAAAAAAAAAAAATTTACACATAAAATTTTGTTGCTTGGTAACAAAAACAAAAACTACTCAAAACAAAAAACTTTTTTGGTTATAAAAAAAATACGAAGTATTTTGCTTAGATCTGTATTTTAGCAGAAAACTCTGTTATTTATCTGTAAAATTAAGATTACAAAGTAAAAAGCAATATAACAGAGGAAACTTTGTTTTTTTGTCACAACAAAATACAAAGTATTTTCTTTAAATCTGTATTTTGACAGAAAACTCTGTCAAATATCTATTGAATTGAGATTACAGTCATTTTACAGAGTATTTTGCAGAGTTATTATTTTGAGTGCAGCCTTAGTGAATCTTTTTTCCGGAAGGTGAACCTACATTGCAAATTTCAAGTTTCTAGTGCCATTATTTAAGTAAATATAAAAGGTACTAAAAGTACAGTTTTTTACCCTTTTTACCCCCTTAGAATCATCATTGGCAAAAATCCAGCCATAGTGGATCTTTATTCCAAGAGGTGAACATACAGTCCAATTTTCAAGTCTCTATGACTATTATTTCAGGAGATATAAAAAGTACCAAAAGTACTGTTTTCTACCCTTTTTACCCCCTTAGAATCAACATTGGCAAAAGTCCAGCCTTAGTCCAAATTTCAAGTATCTATGACCATTATTTCAGGAGATATAAAAAGTACCAATAGTACAGTTTTTTTTACCCTTTTTGCCCCTTAGAATCAACATTGGCAAAAATCCAGCCTTGGTAGAGCTTTGTTCCGGGAGCTGAACTTACATTCCAAATTTCAAGTTTCTAGGACTATTTTTTAAGGAAATAGAAAAGGTACCAAAAGTACAGTTTTTTACCCATTTTACCCCGTTAGAATCAACATTGGCAAAAGTCCAGCCTTACTGGATCTTAATTCCGGTCCAAATTTCAAGTCTCTAGCCTCAGTGGCTTGGGCTGGGCGATGATGAGTCAGTCAGTCAGTCACATTACTCTTTCATATATAAATAACTTCAAGTAACTTCTACAGTTTTTGACGGATTTTTTTCAAACCTCTTATTTTCTTCGTAATAAATCAGACTTGGTCTTCACATACAGAAATGAAATTTAAAAAAATTTTAACTTACAATTAGTCAAATTTTATCCAGGCCCCGAAAAAGGGCTGTTAAAAACATCCGTATACATAGTATTTTCTGGCGTAGTTTTAGTTCTTGAAGCGATAACTTTTTTCCCCCTGGTCAGATTTTGTCCATCTACCAACTTAACCAAACTAGGGCCATAAGTCATATTCATGCCAAATTTCAGGGGTATTGCTATTTTGGTTCGGACTCCATTATGGTTTCTACAGACGGACGGGCATTCATAAAATGTCTCAGAATCCGCCAAGATTCAATAATTGATATACTTTATGGGATTCCCGACCGATATTTCGATGCCTTACACACGGAATGAAAAAGTGAGTAATAATAATAATAGTTTGATCACATGATCAATTATTTTTATTTATTCTTTCTATATATTTACAACTCATTTTTAATAAATTCCACCTAACCGAGAACTGGTAACACAATGACCGTCGTCTCGTTGTAGCGAAAAAACCAAGGGTTCTGGTGGGAATCGAACCCACGACCTCCACGTTGAAAGGCTAGCACGCTACCAACTAGCCTACGGGGGCCCCCTGAAAAAGTGAGTATAACCCCATACTGTGACCCATCGCCACAACACTGTGCGACTCACAGTTTGCGTGTTTTGTGTGCAAAAATAAAAATGTTTTCAAATTGTTTTCAAAATAAAATATCCTGTTATTTTATCCTTTTATCCTATTTATCGCGAGAATAACAAAAGCATACTTTTTTACACACACACAACACACACACACTCACTCACATACATACACTCAACAAGAATTCCCAATGCTTAAAACTATAATCGCACACTGTAGCCTGCACATGTGAATCATTGTGCACTGTCAAACACACCAAACCAACCCAACTGCCAGTCAGCTCGGCAGGCTGGCAGACTGGCAAGCAGTCAGGCAGGCAGCCAAGCAATTCATTCATCCATTTTTATACAATTCATTGTAGAAAACAAGTGGCGCATAGCTGTCGTCAACACCTGTGTTTTGTTCTTTTTCCCCAATACTCTGGCAAACACAATACAGACAAACCAACATCTCTTTTTTTTCAGAATTTTTAAGCAGACTATTATAGTGTTCAAAATAATAACAAAAACATTAAGGATAATATAAATACATACACCCAAACATATAGAGAAATACTCATACTATTGCAGGACACACATACTTAAACACTGTTAAAACTATATAAAAACAGAGTTTTAACTGTAGTTTTTATTCTCTCTTTTCAAAAAAAACACTATGGGGTAAGAAATTGAAAAAAATTTTAATAAGAACCAGTAAGAAAGTTAAAGTCGGTCAAAAATCTTATAATACCCTGTACCAGTCTTTGCGGGGAAATGAATCCCACTCCAAACATGGCTCCAAACTTTGGCTTATATTATTGCCTATACACACAAAAAAACAAGTTTGTAGTGTTCATAATGGAGGGGCAAAATTGTATGATTGTAATTATGATTGTAGCCAAATATAGTGTATGATTATGCCAAACATAGTCCAAAACCCATTCTAAACATAATATGATTGCAGCCAAACAAAGTTTTAATCACACTATAACTTTAGTTTTTTTGATTTTAACAGGGGATGAGACTCAAAGTAATGCATCATGCATTACGTAACAAATTGAATTTTCTAATGGAAAATGTCTCCAAGATCCATAACTTGCTGTGCACGGAATAAGCACTTCAGCAAAGACACTATCTTCACCAAATTTCCTAAGCTTTTGGCCCATAGTTCCAAAGTATATTTTGTTGTTAATTTATACTCTTAAGGACTTAAATTGTTTTAGTTGTGTACGTGTATTAGTGCATCCTAGTTTGAGTGATGATTTTGTTTTTCTTGTACAATTTTTTTTTCTGTTTCTGTTATTTTTACACTTGTCACAGTTGTTTTTTTTTCTCTTTCTCACAGTTGTTTTTCGTGTATCTGTGTTGCATGCAACATGATATATTTGCGGTTAAATATATTTTGTGTGCGTGACATGTGTTTCATGTTTAATTATGGTTGTGATTCTTTTTTTTTTTATTGTGTCGTCGGTATGAAAAGTTTCGTTGAACCCCTTTAATGATGGGTATAAAGTTGTGATTTCTTTTAAAAATATATTTTTTTTTTTTGGGTGACAAAATACAAAACGTACCCAGCTAAACTTAGATTACCAAATAAGGTATAAAATAAGGTATGGGATCTCTTATTTTATACATTGCAGCATTAATGATTTTAACAGGCGATGAGACTCAAAGTAATGCATCCACATTATCACAAAGAATACCAGTAAGGTGTAAAATAAGTCATAAATTTATAAAGAAGAATACGAGTAAGGTGTAAAATATATGATATTTTATAGGTTACGAGAAATGAAATAATATAGCATACCAGAAGATAATATATAAGGTGTTACGAGTAGTGAAAAAGTAATTTTGTATTAAATTTACTCACGTGATTGTAAGTGAGTGTAAGTAGATAAAATATGCTCGTGAGTGTGTGTCGTTAGAAATTTCCTGTCGTGAGCCCATCTCTAGTTTAAACTTATGCATTTTTTTATAAAATAATTATTTTTTATGTTATTGTAATGCATTATGCATCCAATTATAAATAATGCATTATTTTAAACTTTTAAAAAATTCATAATGTAACCATATATAAGTCATCCATGATTTAATGTTTAGAAATAATAAATATGAAGTACATTTTTTCCAATAATCATGCATTACGTAGCAAATTATTAGTAATGCATTATTTTTCACTTGAAAATAATACGTTGTGGAACAAATGTTTGGTAAGACATCCTAAAGTAATACTACAAATAAGGTATATACATTACCTGGTAATGTGTTATATAATCACTACCCATTACCAAAGTTTTGCTGGGTAGTATTCGCAGATTTTATATTTTTTTTTTTTAAAAATATATTATGGGCGGTCATACATTTTGTTGCTCTAAGGGCACTTTTAGGGCAGTTAGAGCGGTTGGAACAAATTTAAAAAATGTCGTTTTGTGTGGGAGCCCCCTTAGAAATTGTAGATAGGGTATTAGTTTGTTCCAAAGAATTGTTAAGACGTAAAAATTAATGGGGGTCGGTCTTATAAAGGACCCCTCTATGACGCACCATTGGAACAGTAGAAATGATTTTAAGATCGAAAAATTACAATAAAATTTTTTCAAAAAATTTAAAAAAATAGTAATAATCGTTATCCCACGATCTTCCTGGGCAAAAAATTTGTAGAATTAATAGAAGTTTTACATAAAAAAAATTCAAAAAAATCGAAGAGTACAAACATTTTCAAAAATGAGATTTAAATTTTAAAACTTAAAAATCGCATACTAGAGCGCTTTTAAGAATTTTTTGGGATTTTTTTTTTCGAAAGTACGTAAAAAAACAAAAATTTAAAAAAAAAAAAAATTGAAATTTGGACCATTATTGAAGAAGTTATGATTAAAAGAAGTTTGAGTGAGGAAACAAACTACCAATTTTAAAAATTCGATATCTTTTGAATGGGTCATCAAAAAAATCTGAAAATTTACCACGAAGGAGTTTTCGAAGGGTACTAAAAATTGTAAACAAATTGGGAAAATCTAAAAAAAAAGTTTTTCAAAGTGTCCGATTTCACATGGAATGCCCCATATACATTTTCAAAAATGAGATTTAAATTTTAAAACTTAAAAATCGAGCACTTTTAAAAATTTGTTTGGATTTTTTTTTTTAAAGTACGTGAAAAAACAAAAATTTTGAAAAAAAAATTGCAATTTGGACCATTATTGAAGAAGTTATGAGTAAAAGAAGTTTCAGTAAAGGAACAAACTACAAATTCCCTGTAGGTTAGTTGGTAGCGTGCTAGCCTATGAAACAGGGGGTCGTGGGTTCGATTCCCACAAAAACCCTTGGTCGATTTCGCTACAACGAGACGACGGTCATTGTTACCAGTTCTCGTGTAGGTTAAAATTATTATAAATAATTTGTAATTAAAATTGGAAAAATAAAAATAAAAACTGATCATTGGATCAAATTATTATTATTATAAAAAAAAAAACTAAAAATTTTTGAAAATTCGATTTCTTTTGAACGGGTCATCAAAAAAATCTGAAAATTTACCACGAAGGAGTTTTCGAAGGGTACTAAAAACTGTAAACAAATAAGGAAAATCTAAAAAAAAATATTTAAAGTTTCCGATTTGACATGGAATGCCCCATATACAAAAACTATAAACTAAATGAGAATTCAAAATAGAGATGGCACATGATCAGATTAGAGCTTGATTCACGTGAATCACGCGTGAGTGTGACTGATTTTAATTTTACTCACGTGATTGTGAGTGAGTGTGAGTGTAGAAAAAAATTTTTTTTTGCGTGAGTGAGTGTGCGTGTGTCGTTTTTTTCAGCGTGAGTTTGCGTAAATTATTTTCTCTTTATATTTAGTTTTGTATTAAAAAAGCAAAAAAAAAATTTAAAATTTGGCTTAACTTAAGAGTTCGTTCCGAAAAAAGCAAAAAAAAAGTAAAATTTCGCTGAAATTTTGCTGAAAATTTTGAAAGATTTTTAAAATTATAGATTTTGGAATTTTCGTGAGTGTGAGTCAACGCGAGTGTGAGTGAAGCTTGCGTGAGTGCACGTGAGTGTGAGTTGTTTTAAATTTACTCACGTGATTGTGAGTGAGTGTGACTAGAAAAAATATGCTTGTGAGTGAGTGTGCGTGATTCAAAAATTCCTGTCGTGAGGGAGTGTGAGTCAACAATCACTCACGCTCACATCTCTAATTCAAAACACCACGAGAATAAAAAAAAATTATAAAAGTTGTATTAAATTATTTACTCAACATTTTTTTTTTTAATTTTTGAGTAAATTTTAAATTGAGTCAATTAAAAAATTACTCATTTTTTTTTTTAATTTTAAGAAGTGATTACTCACTCAAATTGTTTTTCTCGATATTATTTTCTTTGTATCAGATGTTGTCTGACTTTGACTGCAGAAAATGTAATGTCTCTTTAGAGAACAATTAATTTGCTCATCTGCCCATCTGATTAGAAATAGGCACATGAGCAAATTAGTGGGTAATAAACGTGATTCACGCGTGTTTAAGAGTGAGTGTGACAAAAACTTAATTTTACTCACGTAATTGTGAGTGAGTGGGACAAAAATTGCGAAAGTGAGTCAGATTTTTACATCAGTCTAGAAAAAATCAAAAAAAAAATTGGCTAAACTTAAAATTTCGTCACAAAAAAAGCAAGAAAATCGCTAAATTAAAATTTTGCTAAAAATTTTATTAGATTTTTGCAATTTTTTTCTGTTTTTTTTTTTTTTGTCTAAAGAGGAGTTTTGTAAGTGTGAGTCAAAGTGAGTGTGGGTGAAGCATGTTTGAGTGGACGTCAGTGTGAGTTGTCTTTAATAGAAAAATATGTTAGCGAGTGAGTGTGGGTGATGAAAAAGTTCCTTTCGTGAGTGTGAGTCAAAAGCCACTCACGCACCCATCTTTGTTGACACCTGAAAGTTTTCACTTAACATTTTACCACCTTATCTCACTCTGAAAATTGTCAATATTCGTTATCAATAATTATATTTAAAAATCTCTTACTAGTAGTTTATTCTAGAGATGGGCGCTGGTAACGTGATTTGCGTGATTCACGTGAATCACGCGTGTGTGATTTTCATTTCAATCACGTGATTGTGAGTGAGCGTGAGTTGAAAAGAAATCTGAGTGAGTGATTAGTGAGTGAGTCATTTATTTTTTGCGTGAGTTTGAGTGATTTGTTATTTTTGATTTCCCCAATTTTGTATACCCTCCACTTAGTGATAGAGGGTATATATAAGTTTGTCATTCCATTTGTAACTCATCGAAATATCGGTCTGGGACCGATGCCCGATCGATTCTAAGACATTCTAGCGATGTCCGTCTGTCCGTCTGTCTGTCTGTGGAAAATGCTGTCGCGGACAAAATATTGCACAGAGATGACTGAAACTAAACATATTTATTGGAAGTTCTCCCGAGAAGTTTGGTATTGCATTTGAGCGATATCGGTTCAGCGGTTCAAAAGTTATGAGCGAAAATGTAAGCACACCTCAAAAATTTCAGTACATTCAACATAACCTAAAAATACAAAATGCTTTAATTCGGCTTCTGGTTGACATATGTGAACATAATTGAACACCAAATGGTATTTAAACAAGTACGAACATATTTTTTGACAAAAAAAAAAATTCGCGGATTTTTTTTTTCCAAAATTTTTTTCGCGGAAATTTTTTTAAAAAAATTTTTTTTTTCAAAAGTAATTTCCTTTTAAATAAAGTTTTTTGCAATAATCTTTTTGAAATTGTGGAGGGTATCACTACATTCGGCAAGGCCGAATTTAACTTTTTTACTTGTTTTTTTATAGTTCTTGTAAAAAAATATTTTTTTTGGATTTTTGTTTTTGCTAAGAAAATTTTAATATGTGAGTAGATTTCGCGTGACTCACGCGTGAGCGTGATTGAATCTGGCGTGAGTCACGTGTGAGCATGATTAATTTTTTTATTACTCACGCGAATAGTGAATGAGCGTGAGTAACAAAAAAAAATTGCGTGAGTGGAATATTGTTTGCGTGAGTGAGTGTGAATCAAAATACACGTGTTTATTCCCAAATCAGGTCCCCCACTTTTTCAAGTATTTTTTGAAAAAACTTTCTAAATTACAAAATCACATGTATAAGTCGCCGGCCTTTGTAGTGGTTTTTTGCAACAACTGGCATGTGGTGATAGCACACACAAAAAAAAATAATAATAAGTGTTTTTTTCTGTTGGTTGTTCGTCCAGGAACTATGTCTGCACCAACCAGGATAACGAATGTTTTCCAAACAAAACAAAAAAAAAATAACTCATCGCACTGGTACAAAAAAATATTTAACTCAACTTTTGCCAACACAGCAGCTACAAAGCCTTGATGTAGTGAAAACGGATTACAATATCCTGAATTCTTTTCATTCACATACATGCAAATTAGGGAGGGTCGGTTCTTTTTTTGTCAAAAGTCTTATAGTAAAATATAATATACAAAAAATTCTAAGAAAATTTTTCCATGGAACCATAGCTCTAAAATTCAAAAATTGCCAATAACCGGCTTTCATAGTATTTATGAAAAAATTCATAAAACTTATTAACTTTTTCATAATAATTAAATGTTTTTTTATAGTATTTATGAATAAATCATAATATGTGTAGTAGAGCACCCACAAAATGTATGGGATGTGCAAAAGTGTATTTTTTATCGCTCCCCGCACATTTTCGGTTGAGTTGGGAGTAAAAAATAATATCTATCCAGAAATTGGACTTCTAGGTTGCAAACAGACCAAGCAGTTTGAACTTTTGACCTCAAAAATGGGCTAAAAAACTTTAATAGATTAATTTGGCTGTAACTCTTAAAATAAAAGTTTTTCGCAATTAACTTTTATAACAATTTTTATGTAGAATTAAAATGCAAAGATTTTTCTCTCATACTGTTTAGACCTAAATATGTCCGATCGCGGTGTTTTAAGAGGTTAAAGTCAAAATTTGGGTCAGAACTTTTTTTTAAAAAATTCTCGTAAATTTTTAAATTGGGGAAAATTTGAGCTCTTTGCACAATTCACTAGGGTGTTGAATGTACTTTTCCAAAATTTTTTTTTTTGCAAAAATATATCGACCCTTCCATGAAAAAATCCCAAAGTTCTTCTCTGAATCTCTTTTTTTTACCATTCAACCTCAATATAGGCGAATACTCACTTTGTAATTCCGTGAGTTTCGCACCGAAACATCTGTCTAGGATTTCCCTAAATATATATGGGGTATTCAGTGCCAAATTGGACACTTTGAAAATTTTTATTTTAGATTTTTTAATTATTTTTAAATTTTTTTTAAAACCCATTAAATCCCCCATCCAAGTTAGTTTTCAAAATTTTTAAATTACCCGTTCCAAAGATATCGAATTTTAAAAAAAAAAAAAAAACAACTATCGTTTTCCGTATTTCTATCAAAACAAATTCAAAAATGGTCAACATTTTTTTTTTAATTTTTGTTTTTTTATTAAAAATTTCTTAGTGTTCTAATATGCGATTTTTAAATTGACCTCAAAAATGGGCTAAATTTTTTCAATCTTTTCTTAAATTTTTTTATTTGATTTTTTTTTTAATTTTTTGTGGTAAACTTAACATTTTCTTAAAGTTATAAGCTTAAGTAGATCATGGGATTATGGTAATATATAAAAAAGAATTAAAAATAAAAAGGTAATTAATATATTCAGCGGTTTTTGAGTTTTTTTGTTGTCTTCCAATCTTTATTAAAACACTTTGACGAAAAAAAGATAAAATTTTAACAAATTATTTCGAATTTGGACCATTTTTAAAGAAGTGATAAGTAAAAAACAGAAAAAATCGTGTTTTTTTTTTTTATAATTCCATATTTTTTGAACGGATTATCAAAAAGGATATCAAAATTTACTTGGAATGGGTTTTTGAAGGGTACTACAAAATTGAAAAAATATAAAATTAAAAATTTTCCAAGTGTCCGATTTGGCATGGAATACCCCATATATACTATGTGGAATCCTAGACTTATCTTTCGTTGCGTAAAACACGCACTTACAAAGTGAATATACCCCCATAACGTGGTTGGAGGTCAAAAAAATTGTGGTTCAGAGTAGGATTTTGGCAATTTTTCATGGAAGGGTCGATATATTTTTGCAAAAAAATTTTTTTTGAAAAGTACATTCAATACCCTAGTGAATTGTGCAAAGAGCTCAAATTTTCCCCAATTTAAAAATTTACGAGAATTTTTTAAAAAAAGTTCTCACCCAAATTTCGACTTTAATCGCTAAAAACACCGCTATCGGACATATTTAGATCAAAACTGTATGAGAGAAAAATCTTTGCATTTTGAATCTACAAAAAAATTGTTATGAAAGTAATTTGCGAAAAACTTTTATTTTAAGAGTTACAGCCAAATTAATCTATAAAGGTTTTTTTGCCCATTTTTGAGGTCAAAAGTTCAAACTGCTTGGTCTGTTTGCAACCTAGAAGTCCAATTTCTGGATAGATATTATTTTTTACTCCCAACTCAATCGAAAATGAGCGGGGAGCGATAAAAAAAACAATTATGCATATATGGGTGCTCTAATGTGTAGTTTAATTAATATTTAAAATTTTTTCATAAATTCTATAAAGAAGTTAAAAAATTTAATAAAAAAGTTCACAATTTTTTATGTATTTGTTCATAAATACTATGAATTTCGTTCATTAGCAAATATTTTTTTCTGTAAATACTTTACAAAGGGTTTGAGTTTCGCTGAATCCAAATCTGTACTCAGAAAATCTCCATATCTGGTTTTCGAGATATCATAGCTTGAAATTATCTAGTTGGCAACGTCTTCGAGCCATCCTCAATGACAGCGCGGTTACATGTCAAAATAACTGCCGACATCCACACGACATCTCTATGTACTGAGTTGAAGACAGTTTCATATAAATTTTCAAAATGTCCTGACTCAAAGTCAGCAGTAGTCAGGTCATGCTGACTTTCTGGGGACATGTCACCTAAGACATGTCTGATAAAGGTCAGATTTAAAATTCTTATTTGATCGACCCGCCCTAATACACATGTTAAGTAAGGTGGCATTAACATTGCAAAATCTGGCAATAAGAGATATTGTGTTATATAAATATTCTGTTAAATTTAAAAAAAAAAAGTATAAAGAGAGTTGTGATGTGATTACGTATAAATAATGGCACATTTGACAAACCGCAGGAGACAACAGAAAATTTAGGTTTTGCTTTAAAATCAATTAAATTTTTGTAATAACTCTTTTTATAGCAGATATTTCTAAAGGAAATTTCATAAGTAACCATTTGGAAATTTTTAAGAGTTTGATAAGATTAAAACTTTCCAGAAGTTGATGGCTGACATCCTTTTATAACGTAAATATTGGGTAGAGAAACTTAAATCGGACTCTTCTTAAAGCATAACTACACAGAAAAAAATATGGAGGAATCAAATTTGAGTGTTTAAGTTTAAAAACAAAAGTTGAGTAATTTTTTAATTGACGCAATTAAAAATTTACTTAAAAATTTTAAAAACAATTTGCGTAAATAATTTAGTAAAACTTTAATAGTTTTTTATTTTTTTTTTAAGCTCTCATAGTTTTTTGAATTCTCGTTTAGTTTATAGTTTTTTGTGTATGTATATGAAAGTTTGCAATCGTCTTTATAAAATTTTCCTATGTTTTTGAGACATAAATATGTTTGGTTAAGTTTGAAAAACAAGTTTTTTGTTTTTTGTAAAAAAATTTAAAACTTTTTTAAACTTTAAAAAAAAATAAATTCATTTTAAGTAAATGTTTAATTGTGTCAATTAAAAATTTACTCAAATTTTTTTTCAAATATTTAATAAATTCTAATTAAAAATTTACTCAATACTATTAAATCGTTTACTGGTGCAAAATTGAGTAATTTTTTACTCAATAGTATTAAAAATTTACTCAAATATTTTATTTATTTTTTCCTGTGTATTGACAAGCACTTGTTTTGCTTAAAATAGTCGTTGTAGTTCTTGTTGAGTTAAAATTTTTTTGCACATATAATAACCTTAGTGTGGTCATGGTTTTGTTTAAAAATAATGTTTCTTAAACCACAAATAAACTAAAAATTGGTAAAATTGTTAATGATATATTTTTTTTCTTTTCTTTTTAGGTAAGTGTTTAATAAAAACTAAGATCATTTGAATAGTAAGTAAATTGATACACTATTTTGTTTTTGTTTTAATTTTTAAAAATTGTGGAAAAAAAATATCGAGGTCCTATATTCAAAACCCTCTATCTAAACACACACAAAATTAGTGGCTAAAAATTTTCAATTAAATGTATTGATCAACAAAATTTAAATGAGTCAATCAATGTTTTGATTAAAATTTTTGTTACAAAATTTCAACATACCAGATTTTTTTTCGCTTAAATTTATTTGAAAAGATTAATTCAAAAATATACAAAATATTCGGGCTTTACTTTATTTATTGTTAGCAACATATTGGAAAGCAAAAAAGATGAATTTTTTGATAATTTTGTCATAAGCTTACAAATCATTTGTTAAATCAATCATTATTTTGATTGACTTTAAATAAAAAATTGATCAAATTTTTGATCAAAATCGAAAAAATGTTTGATTGAAAAAATTTTCAATCAATCACCTACAATTCGATGATTGATATAACAATTTTTTTAATTGGAGGAATTTCAATCAAAAAATTGATTGAATCCGCGTTTTTGTTGATTGAAATTCGTTTCAAATTTTTTCTGTGAAAAAATACAACATTCCAGGAGTGCCAAAAAACTGTTTATTTCGCGTATTGTTTGAGTAATTAAAATTCGATATTCTACAAAAAATTTTTAAATCAACTACTGAATGTAACATATAATTCCTTTTTTACATTTTGCACTATTAGGGACTTTATGATAGATAGAGGGTTATGTTTCTCAAAAATATTAAGTACACGAACGGAAATGATCAGATAAAGGGTTTTGCATTTTAATAAAAAATTCCGAAATTGCGGTTTTGGTCCACAGGTGCTGATTTTTTAATACAAAAATTATTTTTTTTACCGAATTCATCTCAAAAGTTGACAAACTGTTAAGCATGTTATGTAAAAAATAGTAAAAAAATTTAAAAACCCGATTTTGGTCCACAGATGCTGATCAGCATCGCGATTTTTAATTTTAAAATTTTTGTTTCATAATTTATACAAGACATCCAAATTTTGAGCCATATTTTTCAAAAAAGTCAAACAAGAATTTTCAGAAAAAATTAGCATCAGTGAAATTCTGGAATTTTGGAATTTTGTTGACAAATTCATGGTCAGCATGCAAAATTTAGTATGAAAACATATAATGCATGATGAAATTATTCAAAAAAAAAAAATATTTATAAATTAATTATTTAAAAAGATAGAGGGTTTTGCATTCAGAAAAATTAATTGTGTAAGAGTTAGAGAAAACCAAAAATGTAAATAAAATAGCAAAACAAAATATTTTTGTTCTGAATTTTATACCATAGATGAGGGCCGTTGTACCGAATATTTTGCCATCAAAAAGTAATTTTCTTGAAAATGGAAGATAGAGGGTTTTGAATATAGGCCTTCGATATTCGGACAGAAATGCAGGACTTTGAACTTCTTGTAGCATAACAATATTGCATTTGTTAAACAAAAACACAAAAAATCATGTTAAAAAGAGGTTGGTTTAGTTCTTCAAGGGGGAACTTTTTCCCCCCTGGTCCGATTTTGCTCATTTACGAACTTAACTTGCCTAGGAACATAAGACACATTTGTGCCAATTGTCGGGAGTCTAGCTCTTTTATTTTGGACTGCATTAGACGGACGGACTGGCATCGCTAGAATGTCTTAGAATTGATCACTAATCAATAATATACTTTATGAAGTCCCCGACCGATATTTCGATGCGTTACACACGGAATGACAAAGTGAGTAATCCCCCCTATACTGTAGTTGGAGGGTATAAAAACTATATCGAATCTTTATGTACTTTGACTCCTGAACTTGATTCCGCCATTAGAATTAAATTCTATCGTTTGGTTTTCTTGTAATTTTACAAGGAAAGTCCACAAAGTAAAACTTGTGTATAAATTTCGAAGAAAACTGGAATAGTTACTTTGGGGAACTTCCTTTTCAACGATAGATTTTTTGTTGGATGGCAGATTTGAGTCTGGTTTCTGGGTCAGAATTTTTTTTTTGTTAATTAAACTTTCTGTTGTGGTAGCTTTTTATTTAATACTCTAAGCTATATAAAATTTTAACTTCTTGTAATATTATAATTTAAAGATATGATTAACATATAAAAAGGACTTATGCTCCTTTCACCTTATGTGTCAAAAACATAATGTTATTTATAGTATACGTAATCTTAAAATAAACTCAAAATTTATTTTAGAGAGAGGAAAAAAATAGAAAAATGGGATTTACAACTTTATAATGTACTTATACAATACCAACATTATCTAAGTTTTCCCAGTAAGAAATTTTATATTAAACACAGAACAGGGAATCTTAAGGAACAAGGACAGTTGCAAAAAAATATTCCAACGTCATGTTATTTTGTTCTACTTTTGGGGTTAGAAAGAGAATAATATGTGCCAAATCGTTTTTGAATATTTCACTCGCTCCTAATTAGTAGAAAGTGTTGCCACGTTTGGTTGAAACTGTCAAATCTGTATTAAACTGTGGCCATGTCATATCGCTTTTTCAGGATTAATTAAAAAAAAATTGTTATACCCTCCACTTATTGTTAGTGATAGAGGGTATATATAAGTTTGTCATTCCGTTTGTAACTCATCGAAATATCGTTCTGGGACCCCATAAAGTATATATAATTATATGTCTGTCTGTCTGTGGAAATGGTGATCACGGCCAAAATACTACAAGGAAACTTAACATATTTGTTGGAAGTTCTCCCGAGAAGTTTGGTATTGAATTTGAGCAATATCGGTTCAGCGGTTCAAAAGTTATGAACGAAAATGTAAGGACACCTCAAAAATTTTAGTACATTCAACATAACCTAAAATACAAAATGCTTTAATTCGGCTGCTGGTTGACATATGTGAACATAATGGAACACCAAATGGTATTTAAACAAGTGCAAACATTGTTTAAATACCATTTGGTGTTTTTTTTTGCGGAATTTTTTTTTTTTAAACTTTTTTTTTAAATGTAGTTTCCTTTTAAATAAAGTTCTTTGCAATAATCTTTTGAAATTGTGGAGGGTATCACTACATTCGGCAAGGCCGAATTTAACTTTTTTACTTGTGTTTTTTTAAATTTTGAAAAATTCAGGAGGTCCGATATCATTTTCATTGTCACTGACAGTACAGTCACTTACATTTTTTAACAACATTTCTTACCGGGTTCATAATTTAAATGTTCTTATATTCCTGTTGAATAACCGACGAAAAAAATCCTTATTCTCATGGTAAAAACTAATTTTTATATTTGCCTGTCGGCATCAGACATAATTTAAGTTATTTTTTTTTATAAAAAGAGAATAAAAGTGGTTTGTTGAAACAAAAAAAAAAACTAAGGATAAAATGAAAATTACACAGAAATCAAAGTAATAACAATGAGCCTTAATTTTAACACAGCAAAGTAAAATGTCAAAATCAGATATAACTTGTGCAAAATGTATGTTAAGCCCAGCAAAAGTTTTGCAATCGAAATAAAGGCTTGAAATATCCCTATTAATGCTGCTCTCTAGCTCCTGCACCTCCATCACGAAAATACGACTTCTTTAGAATGGGTGAACACTCATTGCATTCTCTACTCCGCCTCATCTTCAAATATATACTTAAGCCAACCCGATTTCCTAACATATTCTACTAGAGAAGTCAATGAGACACCGTTTAGGCATTCCAGGTCATCGAAAAGTCTTTGCTTCTAATGATTTAGGCGACGACTCATTAGTCCCGGACATTCAAACAACAAGTGTTTCACTAACGACTCCACTTTCACTTCCCCATAGCTCCTACAATGGTCCCTGTCAAAGATTCCCATTCGCACTTCCGATTATACAGTGTCCTGTATAAGAAGATTTTGTGGCTTCTAGGTTTGCGATATTCTACACGTAGTCAGTGATATCCATCTTTTCCTTATTCTATTTCCTGCTTTACTGTCAATTTCGTTCATAAACTCTACTATAGGTATGCAGATGTTAGGTTCAACCTGCCCCCCACCCCCACTGACTCAGAGCCCTTTCTCGCATCATCCAATTCGTTCCCCGCAACCCCACTATGTCCGGCGATCCAGACTAGCTTGACTGTGTGTTGACGGATTTGGCGTTGGAATTGTAGACAGTTCCAAACGATTCCCGATTTCTCAGTGGTTGATTCCAAGGTCTTCAGAGCTGCGGGACTATACACGAAATGCTTATGGCGCAGGGATGTAAGATCCTTGCCATAATTATCTCAACGGCTTTATCAAATGCCAGTGCATCAGCCTGGAAAACACTACACTTGTCCGGAAGTTTCAATGGGGCCCTGGTTTTAAGGTTATCAGAATTTAATCCCGAACCATATTCGATCCGTCCGTGTTAATTGAGATCGCATTCTCTGTCATAACAGAGTCTTCCCAAGTTGTTACTTGGGTTTCGAAGGTTCTATCAAATTTTAATCTGCGGTATCCGGTATCCGCTCCAGATTCGTCGCGCCAACCGTATTTAATATGGTCGAATGTCCCCAATTATTTGCGACTCTCTTAACCTGAGACTTCGAAGTGTCTATCAAAGCTCGTGTGCAGAAATAGTTGGTTTCTGTTCCAGTTCCGCCCCGCCCACCGTACTTGATATGGTCAAGTATTAGCAGTTTTGACTCTCTTAACCTGAAAGCCGATTTAATAGCACCAGTGACACTCACATACTCCTGTCGTAGTACCTTTTGTAGGTTGCAGAGATGTGATTTCTTATCCATTGATCTCAACCACACGAGGCTTCCATAGATCAGTATTGGTCTAATTATCACACCATACAACCAGTGTACGATATCTGATTTTAGACCCCACCTTTTTCCAAAAGTTCTCCTGCATGTGCTAGAAGCACATAACGACTTCTTCATTCTGTTTTCTGTATTCGTCTTCCAAGATAGCTTAGTGTCCAGTATCTTTCCTAGGCATTTCGTTTCATTAGATATGTAGTTCCAGAGTGATTTCATCTTGTTTGGGAAGATCAAACCTGTCTAAGTTCTTTTAATAAACAAAAAAAGTTCGGTTTGTCGGTTTAACTCCCAGATCATTGCACTTTTACCACGTCGAGAGTATCTTTTGCGCTAAAACCATGAGTTCGCTAATCGTTGTTAAAAACTTACCATTGATTAGGATTACAATGCCATTAGCGTAGCTAACCACCTTGATACCCATTTCGCTGGGAAACTTGAGTTTCTTTTTATTACAGGATTTCACAGAAGTGGAGAGATCACTCCCTTGCCCCTTGTAACGACTTTCTTCGCTTCACAATAATCTATCTTAGAACTAATTGCCATGCTTTCCAGCATGTTGCCCGTCCATAGAGTAATCTGTGTTTGTGCCTGTATTTCCCAAGGCCTGAAGGATTGTTCATATTTTCACATTGCTGAATGCACCTTCCAAGTCCAAGTAATAATGCTAATAAATACTCGCGAAGAGTATCCTGAATCAACCCGAAAACATCTCTTAAAGCAGTCTCCACAGATCTACCCTTAAGATAGGCGAGTTGGGCCTTGCTGAAAATTGTCTGATGTAAGAGTAGTTCTCACATAAACATCTGTCAGTATTTCAGTGGTTTCAGTTAAAACGATGACGACTGATAGGTCTATAACTCCGTGCGGTATTGTGGATTATCTTTCCTTCTTCTCTTTTTGCATATCTTACTAAAGTAATCGTTTTTCGAAAACCAGACTTTCAGATGAGGACTGCCTAAAAATCCGTCGTTATTTTACCAACATTTTACTGGGTTTTCGTAAATTTTGTATACAGCTTTGTAATCGTTTTACAAACATCATTGTAGTAGTTATATATTCTACATGGAGGTATACATATGTATGTATTAAATACTTGTCTTGGTTTGTTACTAAACTGTGGTGGCAGGCTAACAGCATAAACAGTTGGCGGTAAATTGTGCGCTTAATAGTTTGGCAACACTTTGTGTGAGGATTTTGTATGAAATGCCATTCGCATACATGTTAGAAGTATGATGATAACATACATACCATTCATACATACTACATTTTCTTTGTACAGTGGATAGAGTACATAGGAAAAACAACAAAGAACGAACTCAGAAATGAAAACAACAACTAACAATCACAGCAACATGAGTCACAAAGTAAAGCAATTATTTTCACAGCTATTCTCTGGCAAGTTTTTTAAATCAACAGTGTAGCCAATCATTTAAAGATTTAAAAATTCTGAACGTTTTTAACATATCTCTGTTCAAAACGTTCATATACTTGCCAATAGATGAACAATGTCTGAATTGGGAGCGTCTATCAACTCTCGATTTTTTCAGTAGGGGAACACCATAGGGAGGTGTTGTTTATTCACTTTTTTGGAAGCTGACACTGACTTCAATGCTGCTATCTCTTAAAGCACGTAGTTGTCGGATATGCTGATGATGTCACAATAGTGGTAAAGGAAAAGCAACTGCCAACTTTAATGGACATTCTTCAGGGTTCTCTGAAAGATCTGTCTAAAAGAGCACAAGACTGTGTTCTAGGAGTTAATCTAAGTAAAACAAAGCTTGTCTTGTTTACAAGGCAAAATAAGATTCCTGCTTTTGATCCAAATTTTCTGAACAGCACTGAAATCGCCTTATCAGATGGAGCTAAATGTCTTTCTGGATAGGAAGTTGAATTTCAGGCGAAATATTGAGAAACGAGAACATAAAGCAACGATTGTTCATATTCCTGTAAAAGGTCCGCGATCTAAAACGATAAGGCTTTGGCCATAAATAAAAAGTTTATGCAGCAGTTTTGCATCCAGTTCTGCTGTTTCGAAACATTATCTGATGGAAACATTGTCTGGTGGTAAAGAGACAAAGTGATATGTGTCTTTTTATACGAAGGTACAGAGAATGACGTCGATGTGCATTAATGCTGATCTTCGTACCAAACCTATGACTACATTAGAAATCCTCCTTCACCTGATACCATTGGACATATTAGGTAGGCAGTATGCGCAAATGTTGGCAATCCGACTGAATAGTAAACTGCATTCGAGGATCAGCGATTATGGCCTTAGCGCGATATTGAAGAAGATAACAATACCACAAAAAGTGAACTGTGCTCCTTCTATGAGCCTTTTTGAGCGTCACTTTACTACTATGATGAGGGGCATTCCGGGTAGTAGATCACCCATAAATGTTTACACATATAGATCAAAACTACAAAAACATGTGGGCTTTGGAGTCTATTCCGAAGAGCTTGGGTTGAACCTGGCTCGAAGATTGCCAGGTCGTTGAAGTGTTTACCAGGCAGAGATGCTGGCAATAAGTGAAGTTGCTGACTGGTTTAGTTGCAATATCTTGTCAAAAACCGCAGTCAACATCTATTCTGACAGTCAAGCCGAGCTCAGGTCGCTGGAGTCCATGTTTCTGAAAACAAGATCTGCCACACGTCTTTTAATTTGCCCAGCAGTTTGACATACGACTCATATGGATCCCAGGGCTCAGAGACATTCCAGGGAATTGCAAAGCTGATGAGCTTGCAAGACTTGGAACTACCTTACAGGTTCCAACAGAATTTTGATATGTTGGTATGCATCTAGAAACTTGTAAGGAAAATCTACGGCTTTGTTCCGCAACAAAGACTAATCAGAGATGGGCAATGGGATGAAAGTGTGAGACAATACAACAGATCTGACCCTCTCTTAATCAGAAGCGCACAAGTGAGCAGATATCGCTTCCAAGAGGAGAGATTTTGACGGTGGTTTCTGTAATTACCGGACACTGACTTACAAGGAAGCACGCAGAGCGGTTAAATGTGCCGGCAAATGATTTTTTCCAGAGTTACATGGATGAGAAGGAGTTGGATTCTAACGAACAGTTTATCTGCCAGTGCCAGGCACTTTCTAGTCAGAGACTTGCTTCTCTGAGATCTAACGAACTGCACGATCTTTCTGATTTGTGGGATGTCAAAAATTAATATCTTAGGAGTATCATAAGAAGCTCAAATTGGTTTAACGGCAGGAACTATTAGGAAAACCTATTGCAGTACTGCGGTATCACAATGGACCTCAGAGTCAATGTGTGCTGACGTAAAACGTCAGCAGCCACTTACAATCTAACCTAACCTAACCAATCGGCACACCAGCCCGTAATGGAAGTAATACACTCAAAATAAATTCTCTGTCCAATGAGCAGAAAAATTTGGCGAATTCACTCGGTGGCCATAAGGATTCACTTAATTGTCATGTGTGATTCCCTTAATTGTTATTTGTGATTCCCTTAATTGTCATTTCCCTACTCCCCTCTGATACAAAAAACTTTTTACTTCTTAAACCACCTCGATTCTCTAAGATATTCTGTTAGAAATGTCAATGAGACATCGTTGAGGCAATCTAGGTCATCGAAAAAGCTTTGGTCTTAATGCTTAAGACGGCTTCTCATCAGATACCCGAATATTAACATAGGAAGTGCTGATTCCTCCTCCCCCTCCTGACTCCTTCTCCTCCACTTCCCCGACATTTCTACAATAAACCCTATCAGAAATTCCCATACACACGGCCATTTGGCGAATCGTACAGTGTAATGTTAGAAATCCCACTAATAGGCTTACCGTCCGTTTGCCAATAGTAAGAAGACTTGTTGTCCTCTTAGGATCTGGCAGTGGCCACATGGTTCGTGATATCCTGCACGTATTCAGTGATATCCACATATCCTTCATCCTATTCTCAGATATCTTATCAATTCCGTTCAATACCCCTATACAAACTGAGATGTCAGGTTCTACACGTTCCCCCAGCCAATTCGTTCCCAACGACTGTGTGCGGACGGTATTTGGATTCCGAAGGTTCTGTCAAAATTCGTCTGTGGTGAGATAAATTCGGTTCTCTGTTCCAGTTCCGTCCCGCCCACCGTACTAAATATGGTCGAGGGTCCCCAAGACCATATTAAGTACGGTGGGCGGGCCATATATACTCCCTAAAAAATATACTCCCTTAAAAACACAAATAAAAGTCAAAACATTTTTAAAATTGAATTTGTTACATTTTCAGCAATCAGTTCTGGGGCTTGTTGTATAAAACCCAGGAAAATTTTTTAAAACAAATTCCTGGTTCCATTGATTCTTGAATATGTTCTACGGTAATCACAGCAAAATTTTCTATTTAAACTATTTTTCCAAAAACTACTTGCTCTAAAAAACGATTGCTTTCGGGACAATTTCAAACAAAAATCATTGATTCTGGAATGTTAAGTAGAATCGGTTGCAGGGCAATTTGATGCGTTCTAGAACCGATTTTTGGGGACAGAAAATTTTGCTGGGAAGTAATTCTAAGAAAACCTGTTCCTAGGACACCTAAATCAATTTTTAACTGCTTTACTAAAACTCGTTAAATTTTTATGAAAATCGCTAACTAACAACAATGTACACCAGAAAAAGTTTCATTAAAAAAAAAAAAAAAAACAATAAAAACCAGCGGCACAAAAAAATAACAAAAATGAAAGTGCTGTTGCTGCTGCTGTTTTGTTGCTGTGATTTTGTTAAATTGTATGTATGTTGACGACATTTTTACAGATTTTTTTTTGTTAGTAGAAACTACAAAAGCTATTATTTCAGTTTACTCAGCATACAGATTTTTTTCTTGTTATTTCTTTTTGCTCTCAAAGTACCTTTACCAAAAAAAGAAAAAAAAAATCCCAAAAATTTTTGTTCAATTATATTTTGTAAAAAAAAAAAATAAAAATAATTTAATGTTTTGCTGCAATGTTTTCGTCGTTCTGTTTTTTTTTTTTGTTCTAACAGCTGTTGCTGACATTTGCTTCATTCGTCATTTTTGTGGCTTAAGAGTATGCTAAGAGGGGTTCCTCTCAACAAATAATGAAACGAACAAGAAAAAAAAAAATTGAAAATGGAAAAATATAAAGAAGGCAGCAAGTGGCTTGCACATGTTTCTTTTGACAACACACACACACTCTGGGAACACACTTTTCATTTTTTTCTTTTTTTTTATTATTTATAGTAAGAGAAAAATTATATATTTGCCACTCTATAAAATGTCAACAACAGCTGACTTACGCAGTATGTATAGAATACGAGGCATACTTACTACTTCAACAATGACAGCTCATAAAGTGTTTGATGATAGTTAGATGGTTGTGGGTGGGGTGCGGTGTTTGGTGGTGGTGTTGGGAAATTTTTTTTTGTTTAATAAAATATTCTACTTTATAGACAAGCAGCAAGTCTTAAATACACCCGGACAATGTTACTGTCTTATGTAAGTCTGATTTTGTTCTATTTTGTTTAACTACTCTCAGTGATGATTTTTAATGACATTTGTATTAACCCTTTTGTTTTTTTGAAATTTTAATGCATTAATTATACTTTGATTAAAGAAATTTTATGGAAATATCTATTTTATTTCAAAATACTTTAGAAGAAAACAGGAGGGCTTTTTAAAAACATAGAAAATTACATTATTTTCGGTTGACTCGTTTTGAATTTTCAACTTGGCATCCTATATTTGAATTGAATTCTCTTCATCTTTTGAGTTTTCAGCACCTCTAAAACGTTTTAGTTAATTTATCATGAGAGGTTTTCTTTAAGTTTGGTAAATTTAATTTTGACTTTTTAACGTGGTTTCTTGTAAACTTGATACACCCATCTACCGATTTTCTAAATTCGAACCGTTCACTCAGACATCTTAGTTTTCTGTATGCCTGAGTTTAAGGTTCAGTCTTCTCTGGTTGGTATCTGAACCACAAAGTAACAATTCATTACCGGTGATAAATAATCGGTATCAAGTTTTTTTTTTACTTTTATCTGCATTTTGCAATCTACATAAGAACGGACATAGCTGGGTTAGGTTAGGATGGCGCACATTGGTTGATGTTCATAGAACGAGCGGCTAAAAATAGAAGAAGTTCTCGAAGGACAATGAAACTTGGCACATAGGCATTTTTTGTTTGAATCAAGAAAAAAAATGCAAAAATCAAAATGATCCGCCCACTTTTACGCCCACCTCCCATACAAAGTGAAAATTAAATTTTGACCTACGGCACTATTTTTTGGCACATATCATTTTTAAACACTCAGAATCATTTGTGTGAAATTTGAAAAATATCCGCCCACTTCCCATACAACTTGTATTGAAAAAGTGGCATAACTCCCTTGATTTTTAATGCACCAACTCAATTTTCACAAAAAATAAATATTATAATTGCAGAATGGGCTCCTGAAAATATATACCTGATCCGCCCACTTTTACGCCCACCTCCCATAGAAAAAAAAAATTTCCGCGAAAAAAATTTTGGTAAAAAAAAATCCTCGATTTTTTTCTTTTTTTGTCAAAAAATATGTTCGTTCCTGTTAAAATACCATTTGGTGTTCAATTATGTTCACATATGTCAACCAGAAGCCGAATTAAAGCATTTTGTATTTTTAGGTTATGTTGAATGCACTGAAATTTTTGAGGTGTGCTTACATTTTCGTTCATAACTTTTGAACCGCTGAACCGATATCGCTCAAATGCAATACCAAACTTCTCGGGAGAACTTCCAATAAATATGTTAAGTTTCAGTCATCTCTGTGCAATATTTTGTCCGCGACAGCATTTTCCACATACAGACGGACAGACGGACATCGCTAGAATGTCTTAAAATCGATCGGGCATCATGAATATATATACTTTATGGGGTCCCAGATCGATATTTCGATGAGTTACAAACGAAATGACAAACTTATATATACCCTCTATCACTAAGTGGAGGGTATAAAAATAAATCGCAGGGGCGTCCTTTTTTTGGTGGGGGTCGGCGAAGTTGGTGGGAGACACCTGTATCCCCGCTATATATGTTTACAAATTATTTGTTTATGATATTTACGCTTAAATAATAAATTTTTATCGTTATTTTTAATAAATTTTTATATCCACGCCCCCAAAAGGGGTCAGCCTAAAAAATCGAATTTTATAACCCCCTTGGTCCAAGCGCAGGTCTATGAACATAATATGGCATACAAATGTTACATTTGCTGAGCAAAAATTGAAAAAAATCGTAAAAATATCGTATTTTTCAGGGGTCGTTTTAGTTCTTCAAGGGGGAACTTTTTCCCCCTGCTCCGATTTTTCCCATCTTCGAACTTAACCTTACCAGAACATACCAGATATTCTTGCCCAATTTCAGGGGTTTAGCTCTTTTTGTTTGGACTGCATCGTTATTTCTACAGACGGACGGACGGATATCGCAAGAATGTCTTAGATTCAATCATGGATCAATATTATATATACTTTGTCGGGTCCCCGACCGATATTTCGATGTGTAACACACGGAATGACAAAGTGAGTATACCCCCATACTGTGGTTGGAGGGTATAAAAATCAGAGTTTCTGAAGCATGAACGAAAATTCATGTTTTGTTACTTTATTATTTTATAGTTTTTTTTGGAAAGGAGCATATAGGAGCAGCTGAGTTCTTTTTTAACTTTTAGCTGAGACTTCAAGCTGTAATTTGACATCTTTCGTTATACAGCGCTCCACAGCGCTAAAAAGATGTAGTCCACTAAAGTTGATAAACGGTACAATGGACTATTTTAAGTCTGAGCGCCATGGACTTGCCTAGACAAATTTACTTATTTTTTTAGGCTTGTACAACCCACCCTCAACTCAACTCAAAGTTGATAAAAATTGAAATTTTGATGTTGTTTATATATTGTTCTACGAAATTTTTTATATGGCACTTTTTATAACTTTTTTAATGCAAATCTCATCCATGACAATTGTCATTTACGAAAATATACAACAAAGTGAAATGATAAGTTTGCTATGATTGTAACAAAATATTGAATATACAGTAAATTTGCATGCCATTTTAAACAAGAGAACATATATGAACTTTGAGCGTGTCTGTCCAAACAAATAATAAATATATCAGCCTAATATTACGGAATCATAATATACTGATATCTGACAACAAAATACCAAAAAATTATCCAAATCGGCGAACATGAAAAAAATGAATTTCGGACACTCTTCAACCAATGTGTGGCGGTGCCAGATCGGCGTTCTGCATAGACCAATTGGTCCATAGCGATACCACAAAACTTTTTCCGCTTATCGATGTAAACGTAATACTTTGACCTTCATTACGAATTGCTTTAAACTTTTCAGGCCTATACTCGTAATTTCCTCCAAAGTCTCGATCTATGAACTTCAAGATCCCGATGTTGATTGGCTCAATTTATTAGCACTACCAATGCCTCCTATTGTGTCCAAGTTAGTGTCTGTACGTTTTCAAATGCATATCAGCTGGGTTTTATATTAAGAGTCTTCCAACACACCAGAAAACCATTTATTATCGCCGTATAAAATCAGTGGGACATATACTACTTTAGACTGCACCTCTGGCCAACTGTACATTTGGGAATGGAAATAGCACGTAGTGCCTTCCTCTTTCTTTCCTCTGAATTCTTGCCAAAGAGAGTTTAGAGTCCAGAATTAACCAAAATATGTTGCCTTCTTTGATAGCCCCAACACTGTTTCATATATAATTGATGCATTATCTTAGGACATTTTTTGATCAAATATTTGAGAATTTCATTCTTTCAATTTTCTAAAAAAAAGGTGATAAGACCGTTTCTTGCATAGTTCACATTATTACAATCGTCATTGCTTTTCCATTTCTAACTTCAAGTTAAAAAATATTTTCCCAACCTTTAAGCATTATTCCAAAGGCTGGGAAAAATTATCGCACAAGGAATTTCAGAAGGATTTCAGACCAATTAGTCTGTCTTCTTTTTTGTTAAAGGCAATGGAAAGAATGACAGCCTAATATTTGCGTACACCCTAAAAAATTGAGTCCAGTTTCCTACTACAAATTGGGTAAATTTCAACAAATTAAAAAAATATACTACTATAAATTTAGTAAATTTCCAATATTTTAAAGTAAAATTACGCAATTTGTGCAAATTTACCCAATTTATAGTAGGAAACTGAAATCATTTTAATTAGAGTGTAGACTAATGGACCCGAGGTTGCTTTCGACAAGGCAAAAAAACAACGGAAAAAGCTCTTCATGAACTCGTTGGTACCATCGATAGATCACTTTCGATAAAGGAGTACACCTGATAGTTACCTTTCTTGATGTAGAGGGCGCTTGTAATAATGCCCTCCCAGACTCGATAACTGTGGCTCGTTAAGCGGAGAATCGTTTTAATGGTGGATAATCTTCTTGCCAATAGATGTATACCGTCTGAATTGGGAGTGTCTGTCATATCTCGATTTTTTAATAGGGACACACCACAGGGCAGGCGGTTCGCCGCTTTTTTTTGAACCAGGCACTGAATTTAATGCTGCTCTCTCTAGAAGCACGTGGTTGTCATGTTTTCGCATACGCTGACAATGTCGCAATAGCGGTAAAGAGAAAGCACTTGCCAACATTGAGGGACATTCTTTAGGGTTCTCTGAAAGATCTGTTTAAATGGGTAAGAGATTGTCTTGTTCATAAGGAAACATAATATTCCTACTTTTGGTTCTATTTCTCTGGACGGCACAGAAATCACCTTCCTAGACGGAGCCAAGTATCTTGGAGTATTTCTAGATAGGAAGTTGAATTTTATGCGTAATATTAAGGAATGGGTGAAAAAAGCAACAACTGCTTTATATTCCTGTGAAAGTGCCATTTGAAAACGATGGTGCTTAAGCCCTAAAGTCGTTCATTGAATTTGAAATCATTGTTTGGTCATTATCACGAAGGTCTAGAGAATGGCGGCGATGTGTATCAATGGTACTCTTCGTACTACACCTACGGCTGCATTGGAAACTCTCCTTCACCGGATACCACTGGACATTCTGGATAGGCAGTATGCGGCTACGTCGGTAATTCGACTGAATAGCACACTACATGGGAATAACAGAGATTGAACTACAACCCAATTCAACATCTATTCTGACAGTCAATCCGCGATCAAGTTCCTGTAGTGCGATTCAGTAACTTTTTTAACGAAATTATCGATATCGTTAACTAACGAGAATTGTCGGTTGTTTTAACGAATATGTGATTCTATAAATTTTTCAATTAACGACAAGAATTAACGACAAAAATAGTTAATTTGAAATTTGTTTATTTTGAAATTGTATTGAGAACCGAAAAATTTCGTTAACTTTAACTTGAACAAAATTTTTGTTGATAAGTTAACGATTTTCAATAACGACAAAATTCGGTAGAAAAATTTTATAGAATCGCTTTTAAAGACAATTGTCGATAATTTACGATTTTTGACAATATAACTACCGATTTTTGTCGTTAAAAAGTTAGTGAATTGCGCTACTGGAGTCAATGTTTCTGAAAACAAGAACTGTCGCACGTCTTTTAATGATATGGCCAAGCAGTTTGAAATACGACTCATATTGGTCTCAGGGTACATACCATAAAAGGAAATTGCAAAGTCGATTAGCTTGCATGACTGGAAACTTCCTTATAGGTTTCACCAGAATTGGAATGTGTTGGTATGTCTCTAGAAACTTGAAAGCAAAATCTACGGATTTGTTTCACGAAGGAGACTTTTTGCCGGAGATGCATGGATGATGAGGAGCTATCGATAAGTTTATCTGCCATTGTCCGACACTTTCTGGACAACGACTTTTTCCCCTAGAATCTAGGGAACAGTACTATCTTTCTGATTTTTCGCATGTCAAAATTTAGTATCTTAGGAGTTTCGGTAGAAGCCCAAATTGATGTTGCGGCAGGGACTAGTGAAGGAACCTTTTACCGTCCCATGGTATCACAACGGACATCAGAGTCTATGTCTTACAACCTAACCCAACGCCCTCCAAGCCAACACATATTTCACTGACCTACACTCTGTACATGCCCAATACTGACTGGTGGAAGACGTCAACATCTGGGGGGAGACTTAATATCTCCGACTGATGGAACGATATACCAAATAGGATTCTCGGCTTTATTTAAAGTCTGAATAGATGTTTCTGGTCGCAGTGCATAGAGCCTCTTTAATCGGTAACATAAACGTAATCCCCATTTCCGTTATGGGGGTTATGACCAAATTCATTTCTGTCATAAGCCCCATAATGGTAGTGGGGTTAGGTTAGGGGTGGTGGAGCCTAAAGTTCAGACTCCTCGCATAGACCGGCTGGTCCATAGCGAAACCACAATTTCCTTTAGCGACGAAGATAAAACGCGTTAGTCCATGTTGCGAACAGTTTTAGTTGCGTAAGGGCCGTAGCGGCGATATCATCCAGATTCTCGATTTCTGCTTTACCTAGTATTCGCTCACGGTGTCTGGCCAATGCGGGGCATTTGCACAGAATATGTTCAACTGTTTCATCTGTATTAGGTTCATCACATTTTCTACAATTGGCATCCGAGATAAGTCCCATAGTTTTCGCGTGAGAAGCAATTAGGCAGTGTGCTGTGACCACTCCCGTGAGTAAACGACAATCCTCTCTGTTAAGAGAGAGAAGGTAGCGAGTTTTCCCGAGGTCGTAATGCGGCCAGATTCTTCTGGCGATACTGCTCGTGCTTAGTTCTCTCCATTTCCTGTTTGCAATAGAAATGCTACGACAGTCACTTCTCGTCCTATAGTACTGAATCGGGGGCTCAATAAGAACAAAAGTTCCTACGCCATCTGCTCCAAGCTTAGCGAGCTCATCAGCTTTCTCGTTCCCATCTACTCCCCTATGTCCAGGTACCCATACAAGAGATACGGTATTATTCCCGGATAGTTTCTGAAGATTCTCGTAACATTTAAAAACGACTTTTGATTTAATACAAAAGCTCATTAGAGCCTTTAGTGCAGCTTGACTGTCGACGTAAAAGTTTATCATTTTACCCGTTTCACCAAGAAACTGTGAGGCTGCCTTATCTATAGCAACTATTTCAGCCTGGAAAATACTACAGTGTAAAGGTAATTTGAAAGACTTCTTTATATCACAAACGTCTGAAGTAAAACCGGCTCCAACTCCCGTCGATTGTTTGGAGCCGTCTGTGAAAATATTTATAGCGTCATTTGGAGCGCAACGCCAGTCCGACCAAAATTCTCGAGTCGGAAATTCAACTTTAAATTTCCGGTCGAAAAGTAATTTGGGCACTTTGTAGTCAGTGACAACATTTTCCAAATTGTCCATGCTACTGTGTCCAAAGTTTCGGCGTCTGAGCCAATTTGATTCCTTGAGTCTGAGGCATGCCTTATAAGCCTCACCTTTAGCAAAGATGTCAGTGTGGGGACTATGACCGAAAATAATTTGGACATAATCCCAATAAAAAACGGACATAATTCCCAGATTTTTGGGTATAATGACCACGTAACAAATGACCAAAATCCCCATTACAGGTATTATTTTTTTTTGTCCTAAAAGTTTTTCTGAGTAGCCGGGCTTAGGGATTTCAAACTCCATACATTAATTTAGCGGCTTCGCTACCCCCTTCTCTCTGCAGAAAACAGACATTATGACCAAAATTGCTTTGGACTTATGGGGGTTATGACCGAAAAAAAGTTCGGTCGTATTCCCAACTTGGAACGAACATAATCCCCATTGGGATTGTGACCGTTTTGGAAACTGTTGTAGTCCCCACAACTATTATGGGGATTATGACCGTGATGAATTCGGTGGGGATTATGTCCTGTCACCTCTTTAATCTAATCTAATACTGGCTGCATTCCGCGAAACTAACGTAAGGTTTTGTAAGAATTCATATGTGCTCGCATAAAGAACATTACAAAGGCTGTCGGCTTTGGTTGTTCTCCCCGATAATCTGGAAACTGGGGCCCACTTTTTAAAATTTAATTATTTTTAACCCCAAGAAAACAAAAGTGTTAATTCACAGCCTTTCTATTTTACAACAGTAAATTACAACAACATGATTACAATCAACATAACTACTACTTCTACAGCTCGTACTACTACTTTCAACTATCAACTATGACTACTACTACTACTACGTAGTCGTACGACAACTCGTTATGCTGTTAGTGATGGTACTTGACAACACTTGTTGAAAGCATCACATTTGTTATTTTTAAAGCACTTCACTTTTCTTTAACAAAAGAGGAACAAAAAAAGTGTATTTCCTTGAGTGTTTATTTTTTTCTTCTTAAGTTTTCACTTAAAATTTTTTTTCTTTAAACTTTCTGTTAATTTTCATTTAACACTTTAAATGAACTTTTTCTCAAACATTAAAAGAAACTATTTTCTAGTGTTAAATTTTAGTTAGGATTTTTACACCTCATCGTTTAATTGGATACATGGAGATGATTAAAATATCAATGTTGTTCTTTCTAGTCATAAGAAGTCGATTTTTTGTTAGTATTTTCCCTCAACAAAAAATTTTTAATTAACTTCCTTCTGTTAAGTGTTTCTAAACAAGACAATGAATTTTAGATATTTGTTTAATAATATTTTTTTTTTTTTCAGAACTGTATATGAGGCATTCCATGTGAAATCGGACACTTTGAAAAACTTTTTTTTTAGATTTTCCCAATTTGTTTACAGTTTTTAGTACCCTTCGAAAACAACTTCGTGGTAAAAAATTTAGGTAAAAAAAAAATCCGCGATTTTTTTCTTTTTTTGTCAAAAAATATGTTCGAACTTGTTTAAATACCATTTGGTGTTCAATTACGTTAACATATGTCAACCAGCAGCCGAATTAAAGAATTTTGTATTTTTAGGTTATGTTGAAAGTACTGACATTTTTGAGGTGTCTTTACATTTTCGTTCATAACTTTCGAACCGCTGAACCGAAATCGTTCAAATGCAACACCAAACTTCTCAGGAGAACTTTCAATAAATATGTTAAGTTTCAGTCATCTCCGTGTAATATTTTGTCCGTGATCACCATTTCCACAGACAGACGGACATCGCTAGAATGTCTTAAAATCGATCGGGGATCATGAATATATATACTTTATGGGGTCCCAGACCGATATTTCGATGAGTTACAAACGGAATGACAAACTTATATATACCCTCTATCACTAAGTGGAGGGTATAAAAATCCCAAAAAATTCTTAAAAACGTTCTAGTAGCGATTTTTAAGTTTTAAAATTTAAATATCATTTTTGAAAATGTTTGTACTCTTCGATTTTTTTGAAATTTTTTTGTGTAAAACTTCTATCAATTCTACAAATTTTTTATCGTGGGATAACGATTATTACTATTTTTTTAAATTTTTTGAAAAAAAATTATTGTAATTTTCCAATCTTAAAATCATTTCTACTGCTCCAATGGTGCGTCAAAGAGGGGTCTTTTATAAGACCGACCCCCATTAATTTTTACGTCTTAACATTTCCTTGGAACAAACTAATACCCTATCTCCAAATTCTGAGGGGGCTCCCATACAACCGCTCTAACTGCCCTAATAGTGCCCTTAGAGCAACAACATGTATGACAGACAATATTTTTTTATTCCAAACATTTTCTCTGAACACACCTACCCTCTATCTTTAACTGTTAAGGCGGTCCCCATACAATTTTTTTTATTTTTTATAAATTTGTTTTATTTAATTAGCATCTACCGGTCCAATGGTGCGTCCGAGAGGGGTCATTAGTGAGACCGACCTGCATTTATTTTTACCCAACAACAATTTTTCAAAACATACCTATGCCCTATCTCCACTCCCTAAGTAGGCTCCCATGGAAATAACAGTTGGAGCAAATTTTATAAAAATGTAATTTTGTATGTGAGCCTACTTAGGGAGTTGAGATAGGGCGTAGGAATATTTTGAAAAAATGTTGTAGGGTAAAAATAAATGGGGGTCGGTCTCACTAATGACCCCTCTCGGACGCGACATTGGACCGGTAGAAGCTGATTAAATAAAACAAATTTACAAAAAATAAAAAAAATTGTATGGGGACCGCCTTAACAGTTGAAGATAGAGGGTAGGTGTGTTCCAGGCGCGGATCTAGGGGGGGGGGGGAGAATGAGATTTGTCCCCCCCCAAAATGATTTCAAAAAAAAAAAAAAAAAGAAAGAAAGAAAGAAAACAAGTAAAAAAGTTAAATTCGGCCTTGCCGAATGTAGTGATACCCTCCACAATTTCAAAAAGATTATTGCAAAAAACTTTATTTAAAAGGAAATTACTTTTGAAAAAAAAAAAAAAAATTTCCGCGAAAAAAAAAATCCGCGATTTTTTTTTTTTTTTTTTCAAAAAATATGTTCGTACTTGTTTAAATACCATTTGGTGTTCAATTATGTTCACATATGTCAACCAGAAGCCGATTTAGAGCATTTTGTATTTTTAGGTTATGTTGAATGTACTGGAATTTTTGAGGTGTGCTTACATTTTCGTTCATAACTTTTGAACCGCTAAACCGATATCGCTCAAATGCAATACCAAACTTCTCGGGAGAACTTCCAATATATACGTTAAGTTTCAGTCATCTCTGTGCAATATTTTGTCCGCGAGAGCATTTTCAACAGACAGACAGACGGACAGACGGACAGACGGACAGACGGACAGACGGACATCGCTAGAATGTCTTAAAATCGATCGGGCATCATGAATATATATACTTTATGGGGTCCCAGACCGATATTTCGATGAGTTACAAACGGAATGACAAACTTATATATACCCTCTATCACTAGAGTGGAGGGTATAAAAATTCCCAATTCTCGAGAGCATTTCTAAAAAGTTGGAAATACAGTCTAATATTTTTGAATTTTTTTGTTTGTTTGTATAAAAAATATTGATGTTAGACTCTATAAGCATACAAATTGGCTTATGACAGTTAAAGTCAGTCGTAATTGTGAATATGTCCATTTATTTGACTAAAAACGGTCTTATTTATGAAATAAATCGGTCAGTTAGGGGTCTCCTGGAAAAAAAAAATTGAGTAAAAAAAGGTCCCCCAAATCCAAAAGCTGTATCCTTTATTGTTAAGTTTTTTATGTATTTTTCTGTAAACATTCACAGCTCCCCCCCCCCCGACTCCAACCAAACTTTATTGCTTTACGAAATTTTTTTTGGTAAAAAAAAATCTCTCCCCAAATGAAATTCCTGGATCCGCGCCTGGTGTGTTCAGAGAAAATGTTTGAACTAAAAAAATATTGTGGGTCGGTCATACATTTTGTTGCTCTAAGAGCACTATTAGGGCAGTTAGAGCGGTTGGAACAAATTTTAAAAAATGTCGTTTTGTGTGGGAGCCCCCTTAGAAATTGGAGATAGGGTATTAGTTTGTTCCAAAGAAATGTTAAGACATAAAAATTAATGGGGGTCGGACCTATAAATGACCCCTCTATGACCCACCATTGGAACAGCAGAAATGATTTTAAGATTGGAAAATTACAATAAATTTTTTTCAAAAAATTTAAAAAAATAGTAATAGTCGTTATCCCACGATCCTCCTGGGCAAAAAATTTGTAGAATTGATAGAAGTTTTACACAAAAAAATTTCAAAAAAATCGAAGAGTACAAACATTTTCAAAAATGAGATTTGAATTTTAAAGCTTAAAAATCGCATACTAGAACGCTTTTAAGAATTTTTTGGGATTTTTTTTTTAAAAGTACGTAAAAAACTAAAATTTTGAAAAAAAAACAATTTGAAATTTGGACCATTATTGAAGAAGTTATGAGTACTAAAAACTGTTAACAAATTAGGAAAATCAAAAAAAAAAATTTTCAAAGTGTCCGATTTGACATGGAATGCCCCATATATTTTTTTCTCCACTCGTCTACTAAAATTTCTCTAGAGATGAAAACATTTTTCAAAACATTTGTGTTTAATATTGTAAATATTTTATTTTTTATATGTTTCGGTTTTTCACACAATTTTTGTTTGAGGATTAAAAATAAGTAAATTGTATATTAAAAGTATTGATGAATGTATTGGAAACAGAAGTGAAATGCTATATATTTTAAATTTGATAGAAAACAGCTGTGTTGTGAAATGTTTTTTTTTTTTCAAATTTAACACGTCGGGATGGAAAGCGGCGTCATGAGAGTTTGAGAACTTCACAAAAACGTCAAGGTTATTTGAATTATAGAAAAAATAAAAATGTATTATTCCCTGTTTTCTTACTACAACTCCCTAATATAAGAGTTTATAAAAAATTCTCTGAAAACAAAATTAAAAAAAAAGCTAGCTGACCCGACAGACGTTATCCTGTCCGAACTTAATAAGTTAATAACTGAATAAAAACTATTGGACCATTTTTAAAATTTTTAATGTTTAAACTTAGAAAAAGTCGACTTAGAAATATTTTTAAAAAAATTTCTGAAAGATGTCTACAAATAATTTCATTTTCCAGATCGACCCTCGTAGCACATTTATTATTTATTCAATCAGAACGCTATTAAGCTTAAATTGAAGCTTTGTAAATTACCTACATAACATTTTTTTTTTTAAATTATACTCGTTTGATAATAATAACGTTGAGTATTGTAAACTTAATAGGCCGAAACATCCGTCTAACGGCCAAAATCTTTCTTCTTTCAAATGACCTGGACCGGACGGTACACAGAAAATAATATTGTAAATTTTATTTTAATTAAAATTGTAATTGTTTTTTAATTTAATATCAATTAAATTTTTAGTTAATGTAATTAATTGTTTAATTAAATTTTTAACTTTATTTAAATTAACATTGTAATTGTTTTTATATTTAATATTAATTAAATATTTAAGTAATATAATTAATTGTTTAATTAAATTTTTAGCTTAACTTTTTTTTGCTTTGTTTTCCGTGTGTGTGTTCGAGTATGTGGTTTTCTCTTGCATGGTTTTACACACAAAAACAAATACAAAGGTATTAACAGTTTGTTTAACGTTTTTTTATTTCCCAAATATTTTTTTGAATTCTCATTTTGTTTATAGTTTTATGTATATGTATATAAAAGGCTTATAGTCAACTTTATAAAATTGTCTTATTATTAGTGACTTTGTCTTTACGGCATAAATATATTTGGTAACAAACCAATGGGGATAATGGCGCGGGGATTTTCGGTCCGAATTTCCAGCGCGCACTACCTTTAAGAAAATCCCCATCGATATTTCAGGCAGAACTTTATACCATACACTAAAAAAAAAAAAGTGTAATGTTAGCAAAAAAAAAGCTTGTAAACCTACAAGAAAATTTGCTGATTTTGAACCCACAATTTTTTTGCTAAAGTTAGCAAAAATGTTTTCCCAATAATTAGTTAACTGAATTTTTTTTTGAACTTAGTTCATACACATTTGAGGACCCCATTGGGTTCGGACTCAATAGCTCCAGACCCCGATGGGCCTAGACCTAGTTGGGTTCCTTAAAAATCGTCATAGTTTTTGATCCAAAATTTGTGTCCGTTTCGCTCTACCTTGCTTAGTTTTTGAGATACGTGATATTAGGGGACCACTGGGGTCTTGAGAATTAAAAAACTCGATAACTTCAAAAATATTACTCGGAGAGCTTTTGGTTATTTTGCGGTCTTGTTCTACGTGTTGAGAGCTACAAAACTTTTGGACTTTTTGTTGTGTCGGCAATATTTATAGAGATATGAGCATTTTAAAATTTTCGGGAATGATAACTTTTTTGGATCCAAAGTTAGGGCCCATTAGGGTCCACACATGTGAAGAGGACCGAGAACCAAAAATGGCCTCCATTTTGCTTTATCTGGCTTAGTTTCCGAGATAGCGCCATTTTAAGTTTTCCGAAAATAAAAAAAAATTTACCATTTATTTTTGCTAATGTTAGCAAAAAATCTTGTGAATATGTTGTCAACTCAATTTCAAATTTAGCAAAAGAAATTATTTCAAAGTTTGTTTAAAATCGCTAATGTGCTAAATGAAGTTTACAAGAATTTTTTGCTAACATGCTAATCTCAACTAAAAATTTGCTAAAAGTTAGCTAACTAGCATTAGCAAAAAAAAATTAGTAAATCTACTAACGTATTTTTTTGAGTGTATGTATATGTGTGTCCGAATGCTGACGTAGGTGTACAAAAATTACAAACATTTATTTACTATCCTACGATGTAACTTTGAAACTTGTCATGGATTGTATTCATTCCCTAAACGAACTAGGCCGCAAAAATTAACTAACTCTAAAACTACATTTAAATACCAACAAAATGTTGTCCTGCTTTTTTTCGATATCGATATTTTTACTGGTCAAAATTAATTGAAAATTTCAATTTCTTAATTTTTTTGAGAAAATCGCCATTTTGAAAAATTGATTGCTCAACACCATCTTGGTATAAAAGGCTGAAAAAGGGGGCCTCCGTAGGCTAGTTGGTAGCGTGCTAGCCTTTCAACGTGGGGGTCGTGGGTTCGATTCCCACCAGAACCCTTGGTTTTTTCGCTACAACGAGACGACGGTCATTGTTACCAGTTCTCTCTCTTGATGTAAATAAATAGAAAGAATAAATAAAAATAATTGATCATGTGATCAAAACTATTATAAAAGGCTGAAAATTGGTGTGCAAGTTGCATTTAATACGTACCAAAACAAAATTAAATAAATCGAAAGGGGTCGGGTCGGAAAGTGTGCGATTTGGCATGGAATGTCCCATATATAAATACAAGCTAGATTTAAAATTGAGTTGACCAAATTTTTACAAGCTTTTTTGCTAATATTAGCAAAATAAACGGTAAATTTTTTTTTATTTTCAGAAAACTTAAAATGGCGCTATCTCGGAAACTAAGCCAGATAAAGAAAAATGGAGGCCATTTTTGGTTCTCAGGCTCTCTTCACATGTGTGGACCCTAATGGGCCCTAATTTTGGATCCAAAAAGTTAGCATTCCCGAAAATTTTAAACTGCTCATATCTCGGTAAATATTGCCGACACAACAAAAAGTCCAAAAGCATTTTTGTATCTCTCAACACGTAGAACAAGACCGCAAAATAGTCAAAAGCTCTCCGAGTAATATTTTTGAAGTTATCGAGTTTTTTAATTCTCAAGACCCCAGTGGTCCTAATCACGTATCTCAAAAACTAAGCAAGGTAGAGCGAAACGGACACAAATTTTGGATCAAAAACTATGACGATTTTTAAGGAACCCAACTAGGTCTAGGCCCATCGGGGTCTGAAATCTAATGGGGTCCTCAGATGTGTATGAACTAAGTTAAAAAAAAAAAAAAATAGTTAACTAATTATTGGCAAAACATTTTTGCTAACTTTAGCAAAAAAGTTGTGGGTTCAAAATCAGCAAATTTTCTTGTAGGTTTACAAGCTTTTTTTGCTAACAAATCAGTTTTTTTTTTTTTTTTTAATTTAAACCAACACTCAGGGGATGCCCCCTACTAATGCAGTGCACTGTGTTGATCAGGAAATTAAGGTGTGGGAAGGAGGAAAGAGGGAGTAGTGTTTGTGGACATTTGATTTGAACTTCTGTATATTGAAAGTGGCTGGGAAGACCTCCGCGGGGAGTTTATTCCACATACGGGTTGTACGACCGAAAAACGATTTTTCTCTATAATGCGTTGTGCGAAACAAAGGACAGTCGATTACAAATCTACTGGACAAGCGAGTACTCCGAACAAATACCCGAGCTTCTGGAATAAGTTCACTTATCTCAGATGAACACCTCCCATGGTAATATCGATAGAACAGTGTTACACAACCCACATTCCGACGATGCTCTAAAGAATCAAGTTGGATACCCTACTGTCATTAATAAGCTTCACCGCACTCCTTTGTACACGGTCCAGAAGCCTCAGAATAGACTCTGAAGCTCCTGCCCATATGTGGGAGTTGTATTCCATTTTCGGTCGGATATAGCTGGTGTAAATAGTGAGGAGATCGGACGGAGTAAAATAGTTTTTACAGCGTTTCAAAAAACCGAGACACTTGAACGCTTCTTTCGACACTTGGAAAACGTGCTTATTCCAACGGACATCGCACTGTATTCGCATGCCCAGAACATCAAGAGTGTCCGATTCCTCAATATCTACACCACCCATTGATACAGATGACAATGTTAAATCCACAGTTCTGTGGGTTAACATACAACATTGGGTCTTGCGTGCATTAAAATCTACCTTATTTGCAAGACCCCACTCAGAGATTGTAGAAAGGTCATGGTTTAGTGTGTCATTCATATTTTGCCGCCTGATCCCAACCTCAATAAGGCTTGGCCTGCGATCAAAGGAAAATGAATGACAAATGTTGCTGTCATCTGCAAAAGAATAGATAGGGTTGGAAGTTTGAATAAGAATGTCATTAATAAATATAAGAAATAGAGTAGGAGATAGAACAGAACCTTGCGGTACCCCCGAATTTAGCCGAAACTCATCTGAAGAGACCCCATCTAGAACAACACGAATAGTGCGATCTCTGAGAAAACTCGAGATAAATTGAGAGAAGTCATTGCCGACACCAAAAGCAATAAGTTTTGACACGAGTGTTTCGTGCCACACACGATCAAATGCCTTGGAAATATCAAGAGCAACCACTTTACTCTCACCAAATCGGTGGGTCCGTCCAATATTCCGAAAGAAATGCTAAAAGGTCTCCCGTGGAACGACCACAACGAAAGCCATACTGTCGATCGTTGAGAAGTGAATTGGACTCCAAATAATTCACAGGATGGAAATTAATCATGCATTCCATTACCTTTGAAAACGTAAAACATATTGCAATTGGGCTGTTATTTTCGGGGTTTGAAGCCGCACCCTTTTTAGGGATTGGCTGTACATTAGCCACCTTCCAGCACGAGGGAAAAACTCCCGCACGATACGAAGAGCTAAAAAGGTGTGCCAATGGACGCGCCAACGTCGAAGAGCACTGTTTCAGCACCAGTGCTGAAACAGTGCTCACCGGCCCCGGTGACTTGTTTACGTTTAGATCTGCAAGAACCCTTTTGACTGCTCGAGCTCGAAAGAAAATCTTAGGCATAGTATTCGATATTCTTTCAATAACGGGTAGTGGTTGATTGCCTTCCGGCAAGAATGAATTTTCCGCAAAAAGTTTAGCCAACAGGTTGGCCTTATCAACCGGGTCCGTGAATGATTGATCGTCCTTTAAAAGTGTTAGAATAGTAGAACTAGCATTATTCCTAACTCTTTTAACGAATGACCAAAAGGTCTTACTGCCCCGAGGAGCAGAAAGCACTTTAGCACGAAGACGCTGTTCGTATAGAACTTTTTCACGCCTAAGTACTTTGGCACACTCGGTTCTTGCCTTTTTGCGCAGCAGATCAGTAACGCCGTTTTTGTTTAAACGTCAATTACTAAATGTTTTTTCTCTGGATCTGAATGCAATTCTGCACGTCTGGTTAAACCAACACTTCTGCTTTGGCCTAGCCGAAATATGCTTCGTGGGAATAAACGATTTCATTCCAAGCATTATTACATTTATTATCATTTTTGCAGCGGCATCGACGCTGTCGTCAAGAAAACAAAGTTGCCAGTTAAAATGCCGAAAGAAATCATTGAGCTCTGCCCAACGAGCCTTTTCATAGATAAAAATAGAGCGTTTCGCGGCTGATCCTGAGACGCTACGAAGAGCAGAATATGAAAAGGATGCAGAAATGGTACTGTGATCCGAGTTACCAAGGGGAGCAAATGTTCTCACTTCATACTTCCCGGGATGTGAAGTGAGAAAATGATCAAGAGTGTTCCGAGACTGCCCTTCAACACACGCATTATGTGTTGGTTCATCCACTAATTGCGCTAGGTGATTGAGCGCGGCAAAAAGTTCAAAGTATTGGCCCTCGGGAGTCGTTTGGCTCGTTTGTTTGCTGTGCTCATTCGTATATGATTTAAATAAACTATAATGTTAGCTGTAATAAATTTCCAAAAAATGTTAAAAAAATAATTTGCCCAATCTGCATTTATTTTCAATATTTAAAAATAAAAAAAAAAATTGCCCAAAACAGGTGATCGGAAAAATACTCATAAAAAATCAACTGACTCATAAAAATATAATGCTTCAAACATTCATACAAAAAAAGCTCAAAATAATTTGTAGACGTCTGCATATGTTTTAAATTGTCTAACAGGCCAACAAATTTCAAATAAATTTTTCTATTCAATTTCAATAACGATTCAATATTTTTAGTTTTTTTTTTCTAAATCTATTCATTCATACATTTATTCTTTCATTCATGCTGTGTGTTTGTGTTTTTTTTTTCAACTAGCTCTTTACAATTTCTTTTCATGCCATTAGTATTTAGCAGACAAAATTTATTAATGCAGGTGTTATTTTATCATATTGCTAATAAGTTAGCGCAAAAAAAGAAGAAACGAACAAAAATATTAACCATTAAACGTCCATATTGTGATTAGAAACATTTAACAGATCTGTAGAATATTTAACAAATTGATTTAGTTTTTATTTCCTTAATAAATTTGGAACAAATCTCTAAAACATTTTGATGAGATTTTTTAATAGATTTCTAAGAAATGTTTTGTTTGAAAAATGATTGAAAACAGAACATACTTATAAAAAGTTTTCACAAGTTCACACTTTAATATATGCAGAGTTGAAATTTTTGTGGTTTTAACGGAAATTCACTATTCAAATAATCTATGAAGAGCTGCTCACCTAAAGGGAAGTGATATCAAGTCTCTATCATCAGCACTTTTTGAAATGCTACACTTAATGCGTGTCAGAGTAAAATTAGCTATTTAAATAAAACTTTTAAAAAAATCGAATACACCAATAACATATATATATGTGAGTATACTCACCATTTTTCTTGGTGAAGAAGGTGTCTGGCTTATTTTAATCTGACACACATCAAGTGTGTGGCAATCGAAGAAGTGCTGATGATAAAAGCGTGGCATCTTGCGAAAGCTGTCGACATCTCCACTTATCATGTGTTGTCACTTGATTTTTTCTTAGATTTTTCTATTGTACAAAAGGGAGTCCCGTCAAATTAAAACTTTTGAATTTCGTCTCGTAATACCTGCCGAACGATGTCCACTGAATAGCTGATTGTGGGAAATCTTTGAAAAAATTTTGCAAGGGCATCTTCAGTCGGCCACCAGGGTTGAAAATTGAAAAAATTATGTTTTTCTACCAGCATTCATGTATGAATTTTTAACCTAATTCGGCTCAAAAATTAGAAATTTTTGCGTACAATATCGGAAAAATATTTAAAAAAAATGTTTAAACAAATTTGAAATGAAAAGTAAATTACACCGCTCTACAAATCTGAGGGTTGTCGCTGCGTTTTGGATGAAACCAAAAAAAGTTGATAGGTTTTGATTTCCCGATTCCAAAACGGTCACTCAAATTTTTCTATCACGTCACAATTTTGAGAAAATCGCGGTTAAAGTGTCAAAAAATGCCCATTTTGACAATTTTTGAACGCCTGTAAAATAAGATCCTGACATGCAAATGACTTGGTATCAAGCTCATTCGAAAGTTTATAATTTTCTCTTTCAGACAAGATCAAATCTTCTTGGAATTTAATTTTCTAAAATGATAAAAAAATCATTAGCCACAAGTGCTTTAAATCTAAAATTTACGTATGAATTTGTATGGAAATTTGTTAAAAAACACTGTGTAAATAAACTAAATATTGAAAAAATGGAAGGTTTTTTGCTAATGATTTTTTTACCATTTTGGAAAATTAAATTTTTAGAACATTTAATCTTATCTTTAAGAGGAAATTACAGGCTTTCGAATAAGCTTGATTCCAAGTCATTTGCATGTCAGGATCTTATTTTATAAGCTTTTAAAAAGGGTCAAAAACGTCCTTTTTCTGCACTTTAACCGCGAATTACACAAAATCCTGATGTGATAGACTAATTTGAGCTCCGGATTTGGAATCAGCGCAATAGAAGCTATGCAAATCACTAACCAGAATCCAATACGCATTTTCTTGTTGAGCTGTGTTATTTATTTTATTTAGTAAAATCTGCGCTGTTTTATATTATTTAATGGCTTTACTAATGTATTACAATTTAAGGTTGGAGTAAAATTTTGTGTGAGAAAACTAAGTAATACAATAAAAAAAAAATTTAAGTGCATTTTTTCTACCACGTATACTGCAATCAGGTAAATTAAATAAAATTTTAGTGACGTCTACACATGGACGTATACAGGGGGTGGGCACGGGGGACACGTGCCCCCCCCTTTCGATTTGAAAATTTTTAAACTTTTATCCAGAAAAATGCATTATACAAAAAAAAAAAGTTTCTACATATTTTGATTTTAAAAGATTTTATTTTTTATTATAAAAATTAGAGTTTGAAATAATTTCGTTTCTAAAAAGTCATACCGAAAAATCAGTAAAATATGGTTAAAAAACACATAATATTAGTTTTATCCAATAAAAACTATACTTTAGTATCATGAAAATTAATTTCTACAAAACAAATTTCAAACAATAATATAAGGGAAGTATCAACCCTTATGAACCGATTTCCCTGAAACTTAAAAGACGATTTTAAATTTACATATTTTCATGAAAAAAAAAAATATTTAACGAAGCCAAATTTTTACAAGGTTGTGCCCCTCTTGGATAGGAATTAAAAACATTTATTCTCATATGGAAACATCATATAGTTTCTTAGAAATAAATGGCAGAAAAATCAAAAAAAAATTTACCATTTTTAACCTCAAAATCCCCGATGTGGCCGATGAATCGAGACACCACAACCTTAAAATTGTTTCTTTTATATGGGGTTTCTTCGTCAACTCTTTAAACACAGGTTTTTTTGGTCGCTTACGAAGAATCTGAAGTTTGAATTTTAAAATTCAAAATGGCGGATCCAACATGGCACAAATATTTTTAAAAAATAAACCGATTTGCTTGAAACTTTTTATACCCGAGTTTTTAGGGTCTCTAAAAGAGTTTTGAGTGAATCTGCTATTAAAAAAAAAATATCGCCATGTTGGATCCGACATTTTAAATTTTAAAAATCCAACTGCAATTCTTCTTAAGCAACTCCAAGAACCCGAGCATGAGGAATTTTGAGCAAATCTGTAATATTTTTAAAAAATTGGGCGCCATATTGGATCCGCCATATTCAAATTCAAAACCGCACTCGGTATTCAAAATCAAATATTTTTAAGTAATTTCGAAATTTTTTAAAAAAATTTTAAACCCATACCAATTTTGGAGAGAAGGGTGGCCAGGTTGACGAAAAAACCCTCATATATATTTTAAGTTTCATGCAAATCGGTTCATAAGGGTTGAGATACTTCCATTGTAAGATACATTTTCTCTATTAAAATCTGAGATATTATTTGTTTATTAAAATTCTTAGATTCTGAAAAGTTTTTTGTATAGAAACATTAATATCTGAGAATTTCTCAGACATTATTTTCATCAAAAATGTATAATTTTTTACAAGAAGTTTAGATTCTAAAAATTTTTCCTGTACAAAGATTTTGAGATTTTATAAAAAAAATCTAATATTCCAAGACATTTTTTATGTAAATAAAGACGAAATCGTGGTGGGGGGGGTGGAGGTTAAGGTTGTAGTTAAAAATAAATAATAATTGGCGATGACGAAAAATTGTTTTGGAATTGTGTCCCCCCCGTTTTCAAATTCCTGGATACGTCGCTGCGTCTACACGTAACTTACCTAAAATTGTTATTAATGAACATTTTCATTAATTTCAATTATACACTCAAAAAAAAAGTGAACTAAAATCTGGGAAAATTAACTCAATTTTGAATAAAATAGGGAATGATTTGGCTCCAAAGATATTTTTTTTTTGGTTTTAGTTCATAATTTTCCCAAAAATAAGGAAAACAAAGTTATTTAATTTTAAACCAATTTTAACTAGAAAATGGGAAAAATTATACTTCACATTTTAGAAATAGATTGGGTCTAGACCCTGGACCCATAGGTTCGGACCCCATTTAACTCGAGACCCCGTTTGGTCCTTTAAGGTTCCCCATAGATTTTTAACCAAAACTTGTGTCCGTTTCGCTCTAACTTGCTTAGTTTTTGAGATACGGTAATAAGGGGCCTGATAGGGTCTTGAGGATCTTAAAAACCGGATAACTCAAAAATTGTTAATCGGAGGGCTTTCGGGTATTTTGCGGAAATGTTCTACGAGTCAAGAGCTACAAAAATTCCGTTGGATCTTTTCTCGTGCATGTATAAAATCTCGAGAATTTCACATTTTAGATATAAAATTAGGGTCTTGAGACCCCGACAGATATGCAGAGCTAGGCTATTCCATATTTTTCTTTGTAGTCTTTCTTTTGAAAATTTCATCATGATATATTTTCAAAGACATTTTTTTCCTTAATTTTAGTTATGTCTTTTTTTTCAGTGTAGGTTGTTATTTGCATTCACTTACCTACTACTATTCCACATTTAATCAATGAATACTTTCATTCATTTCATGAAAGACTTTTATTTTTTCCATATAATTTTTCATTGAAAGAAACTTTAGTGACTTTGGTTTCATTGATTAAATGGAGCCTGTCTTCTGTTGAAAACGTGAGTCATTTTTCATTAAGCTTATGTCAATTTTTATTACTCAAAGCATCGTGAACTTTTTTTCAGTGTAGCAAAATAATCTGGAGCCATTTTTTTAAATTTTACAAAAAATAACATTAAAACAAACTTACAAGGAGAGTCTCCCTGGTGTCACCCTCCGATCGTTAAGAAATTTTGATATGTTGTTCAGAAAATTAATTCGACACGTATTTTTTTAGCGGCCCAACCTCATATTTTAGGGGGGTCGATTTGTATGGAGGGAATTTGACCTTTTTCAGTTTTTTACGATTTACGCCTATTTACTCAAAATTTATATAGGCATATATCGTGAACCTATATTCAAAATATGCCAACTCAAATTTGACGGAAATGAGTTTCCGATGGCAAATAGCTCCCCAATGTAATACCTATCTGCCATAAAAATTTCAGGGCAAAAAAATAATTTGTTGTCGTTTTACATCCATTTTTGTTATTCTGCTAACTCAAAGTACATATTTTTTTGGTGGAAATAAATGCCAACTCCCATTGTAAATTTCCAAAAATTTTTTAAAAAAATTTAAAAAAAAAAAATTAGACCACATATCTTATTGCATTTGCCATGCTAAACACGAATCTTGTAAAGATTTTGATATCTAATGACTGGTTCTCGAGATATTGCGATTTTAAAAATATCGGTAAATAGCGTTTGCAAAAAAAAAATTGCTTGTATTTATGTAACTTTCAAACTATTTATTAGATTAAAACATTATGAATGGGGCAAATAAAGTCAATGATATAAGCTTTCAAAATAGCTGGTTTGGAGTGACCCAAAAAAGTTGACCACCCTGAGATTAAAAGGCTTTCGGAGCTAGTAACTTTTAAAAATATGCAAAGATTTTTAATTTTTTGTTCAGTTTTTGCAATGTCCGTACTAAGGATAGGTTAGGTTAGGTTAGGTTGTAAGTGGCTGCTGACGTTTTACGTCAACACACGTAGACTCTGAGGTCCATTGTGATACCACGGGATCGTAATAGGTTTCCCTACTAGTCCCTGTCGTTAAACCAGTTTGAGCTTCTTATGAAACTCCTTAGATGTTGAATTTTGACATCCGACAAATCAGAAAGATCGTACAGCTCCCTAGATCCCAGTGAAGCAAGTCGTTGACCAGAAAGTGCCAGGCAATGGCAAATAAAGTGTTCGATAGTTTCCAACTCCTCTTCATCCATGCAACTTCGGCAAAAGTCATTCGACGGCACATTTAACCGCTCTGCGTGCTTCCCTATAAGACAGTGTCCGGTAATTATAGAAACCATCGTCGAAATCTCTCCTCTTGGAAGCGATATCAGCTCACTTGTGCGCCCCTGATTAAGAGAAGGCCAAATCAGTCGTGTTGTCTCACACGTCCATCCATTTGCCCATCTTTGATTAGTCTCCGTCGCTGAACAAAGCCGTAGGTTTTGCTTGCAAGTTTCTAGAGGCATACCAACACATTCCAATTCTGTTGGAACCTGTAAGGTAGTTCCTAGTCTTGCAAGCTCATCGGCTTTGCAATTCCCTGGAATGTCTCTGTGCCCTGGGACCCATATGAGTCGTATGTTAAACTGCTTGGCCATCTCATTTAAAGACGTGCGGCAGTTAAGGGCAGATCTTGTTTTCAGAAACATTGAATCCAGGGACTTGACCGCGGCTTGACTGTCAGTATAGATGTTGACTGCGGTTGTAGACAAGACATTGCAGCTCAACCAGTCAGCCACTTCCTTTATTGCCAGCATCTCTGCCTGGTAAACACTGCAATGATCTGGCAATCTACGAGCCAGGCTCAATCCAAGCTCTTCCGAATAGACCCCAAAGCCCACTTGTTCGTGCAGCCTCGATCCATCTGTGTAAAAATTTATGGTAGCTCCTCTTCCCGGAGTATCCCCCATCCAAGACTCCCTGGATGGTATCATAGTGGTAAAGTGGCGCTCAAAAAGGCTCAAAGAGGGAGCACAATCCACATTTTGTGGTATTGTTATCTTTTTCAAGATCGCGCTATGGCCACAATCGCTGCTCCTCCATTGCAGCGTGCTATTAAGTCGAATTGCCGACGCAGCTGCATACTGCCTACCCAATATGTCCAAGGGTATCAGATGAAGGAGGATTTCTAATGCAGCCGTAGGTGTAGTACGAAGAGCACCAGTGATGCACATTGACGCCATTCTCTGTACCTTCGTGATAAAGACACAGTTCGCTTTTGTTTCTAAAGCAGGCCACCAGACAATGATTCCATACAGCAAAATTGGACGCACCACTGCTGTATAGATCCAATGAACGACTTGAGGGCTAAAACCCCATCGTTTTCCAATGGCCCTTTTACAGGAATACAAAGCAATCGTTGCTTTTCTCACCCGTTCCTCAATATTACGCCTGAAATTCAGCTTCCTATCTAGAAATACTCCAAGATACTTGGCTCCATCTGAGAAGGTGATTTCAGTACCGTCCAGAGAAATAGGATCGAAAGCAGGAATCTTAATTTTCCTTGTAAATAAAACAAGCTCTGTTTTACTAGGATTAACTCCTAGACCACAGTCTCTTGCCCATTTAGACAGATCTTTCAGAGAACCCTGAAGAATGTCCCGCAATGTTGGCAGATGCTTCCCCTTTACCGCTATCGCGACATCGTCAGCATATGCGACAACATGACAACCACGTGCTTCTAGAGATAGTAGCATTGAATTCAGTGCCAGGTTCCAAAGAAGCGGCGAAAGAACACCTCCTTGTGGTGTGCCCCTATTGACAAATCGAGATATGACGGACGCTCCCAATTCAGACGTTATACGTCTGTTGGCAAGTAGGTTTTCCACCATTAAAACGATTTCACGCTTTACTCCCAGACCAGACAATGCCAATATTATCGATTCTGGGATGACATTATTAAAAGCCCCCTCAATATCAAGAAAGGCCACCATAGTGTACTCCTTTACCGAAAGCGATCTCTCGATGGTACCAACGAGCTCATGAAGAGCTGTTTCCGTTGATCGTCCCTTGCTGTATGCATGTTGCTTTGTCGAAAGCAACCTCGGGTCAATCACTCTACGCAAATATGAGTCTATCATTCGTTCCATTGTCTTTAACAAAAAAGAAGACAGACTAATTGGTCTGAAATCCTTCGGAGCTGTGTGGGAACTTTTCCCAGCCTTCGCACTGTGGGCCAGCATCCAAGAATTTTGGCCAAAACTAGAATACAGAGGATAGAAGTCTTTATAATATGCCAAAAGAGGTTTAGGCAGTGGCTAATCACAAATCTGGAATCAAAAATTTAAAATTCAAAATGGCGGATACAAAATGGCGGCCATAAATTTTTAAATTTGAATATATAATACTTAAAATATTTGTTTATAAAGGAAATGGCGACGCTGATTACGAATATGAAATCGAAAATTTAAAATTCAAAATGGCGGATTCAAAATGGCGGTAAAAAACTTTTAGATTTGTATACATCGAACTTTATTTATTGGTTTATGAAGGATATGGCATCGCTAATTACAAATTTGGAATCAGAAAATAGAAATTCAAAATGGCGGATTCAAAATGGCGGCCAAAATTTTTAAAATTTGTAAATATTAAACTTCAATTATTTGTTTATCAATGATATGTCGTCACTAATTACGAATATGAAATCGAAAATTTTAAATTCAAAATGGCGGGTTCAAAATGGTGGCTTTTTATTTAAAAATTGGTAAATATTGAACTTAAATTATTTGTTTCTACTTGATATGGCTTCGATGTTTGCGAATATAGTATTAACAGCAAAGTGTTTTCGTGAGCACATTAATATAAACAAAATCCAAGAAAGTCGTAATTAACAAGAAAAGTTTTGTTATTGTAAATTACATCCAAACTATTTTATGGAAATGCACTTAAATGAAGAGGTGTTAACTTTATTTTTATTTGTCTTCTTTTTTTCTCACACAGAAATAATGTAATCAACTAAAGATGAAATATTGCACCAAAATATACCCAGTAATATTTTGAATTCCAAAGAAACGGTTATGTGTTGCGAATCGAATATTTACCACTTTAACTAAACATGTCAAATTGTTGACGCTTTTAAACGAAAAATTAATTTATGCTCAAACTCCGCATTTAAAAAACACGGATAAAAAAGTTATTAAATTCTAATCCGGACCATTAAACTGCATTGAAATTTCAGCATAAATGTAACATTAAAAAGTAGAACTTGAGGACGCAGTTATACTAGATATATTCTATATGAATTCTACAATAATGTTGTTCCTAAAAAAAACCTCTCAAAAATGCTCATCAATTGCCACTATCGGCTAATTAAAGTGGTAACCCATAAATATTATCCGCTTAAATGCGCCAATGAATATGTGAGAATTAAGAATTTATAAAAGTCCGAATAAAAGCCAAACTAGCAAAAATATCGCCATAAATATCGGCTTAATCATAATAGAGATTATTATACACGAATTTGGGGGTCCTACACACAGAAAACAGATTCAGTTGCAACAACCGAATTGTTTGCCAACTGAATTTTTGCGGTTCCAACAACTATCACTCAATTCAGTTGCCTCTACCGGTAAATTCTATCATAAGCACCGAATATTTTTATGTCAAAATTGACATTGGTTGGAGTGATCGAATTTTAAAAAGCGTTATATGGTGGCCCCAATCAATATTTTTTATACACTGTTTCCATACAAATAAAATTTTTAATATTTTTTTTAAACAATTTTATTAAATAAATTATTAAATATATAAAATTTTAAAGTGAAATAAATACATCTAATACAATAAATTAATTAGTAATCAGACGATAGTTATTACTACTGAAAAATATAAGAGAATTTTCTATAAAAAAAAATTGTCAGAATGTGAGAATTTTTCCAATGAAAAAAATATGAGAACTTTTCTTAAGAACAAATCAGAGAATTTTTCCATAAAAAATATATCAACATCTAAGAATTTAAAAAAGTCTCAGATTCTGAGACATTTTGTTCTAAAGAAAGAGTCTCAGAATATACGATATTTTTTTTTCTATAAAAAGGTCTAATTTTTTCTGTAGAAAAAGTCTCAGATTCTCAAACTTTTTTCTATAAAAAAGTACTCAGGTTATAAGACATTCTTCCAAGTCTCAGAATCTGAGAAATTTTAACTATAGAAAAAGTCCCAGATTCTGAGACATTTTTGCCATAGAAAATTTCTCAGATTCTGAAATATTTTTTCTACAGAAAAAGTCTCAGATTCCAAAACATTTTTTCTATAGAAAAAGTCTCAGACATTTTTCCTATGGAGACATTTTTTCAATAAAGAAATTTTTTTCTATAGAAAACTTCTGAGATTCTGAGACATTTTTTCTATAGAAAAATTCTGAGATTCTGAGACATTTTTTGTATAGAAAAAGTCTCAGATTCTGAGACATTTTTTCCATAGAAAAAGTTTCAGATTCTGAGACATTTTTTCTATAGAAAAAGTCTCAGATTCTGAGACATTTTTTCTATAGAAAAAGTCTCAGATTCTGAGACATTTTTTCTATAGAAAAAGTCTCAGATTCTGAGACATTTTTTCTATAGAAAAAGTCTCAGATTCTGAGACATTTTTTCTATAGAAAAAGTCTCAGATTCTGAGACATTTTTTCTGTAGAAAAAGTCTCAGATTCTGAGACGTTTTTTCTATAGAAAAAGTCTCAGATTCTAAGACGTTTTTTCTATAGAAAAAGTCTCAGATTCTGAGACAGATAAAGTTTCAGATTCTGAGACATTTTTTCTATAGAAAAAGTCTCAGATTCTGAGACATTTTTTCCATAGAAAAAGTCTCATATACTGAGACATTTTTCCTGTCGAAAATTCTCAGATTCTGAGACATTTTTAATTCTAGGAAGTCCCAGATTCTGAAATGCGTTTCAATTTAATCGAAAGCTGCTAATAAATGGATTATACTAAAAGAATAATTTTGTTGTAAATTAATACCCGACTGACTGTCAATATAAATATGATGATTTTAAGGACCCATCCCTTGAGTAAATGCTGTTCCAGATACCTCATTTGTTGTGGAATTTTATAGATCCATAAGTATCAATAATAAGAGACAGTTTTAGATTCCTATAAAAATCCGGCGTATCACACATGTGCACATAAAATCTATGTATATTGATTTGTTGATATGAAGCTGTCCACAAAAAGAATATTGAGGGAAATTTCACGGGAATTGTAGACCAAGAAACTGCAATGTAAAATATGTAGTTTGTGTATTAAATAAATGCTATGTTTTATATTTATTACAATACTTACATGAATATTCAATTATTGTTGAAGTTTAATTTGATGAACGTCTTTTTAAATTAATTTAATTTTATAGGTTTTTATGAAAATTTGACATTCTAAATGCAGGGAACGAAAAATATTTTCTTGTAACAAATTGTTGACTTTTGTGACCAATAACAATTTTTTTAACAGTTGTGCTAGCTAATTATTTTAATAACGATTTTTTAAAATTGGTGTTAGTTAAGTCAACTGATAAGTGTATTGTTAGGACATTCATTTTGTTAAAATGCAATTCCTTCGGTTATTATAATAGTTTAACACTTTTAGTTAAAGAAATTTTACAATTACAAATGAATTAGTATATTAGTAATCGACTTTTTATAGTCTTAATTGTTTTCCAACTATTTTGTTTTCTGTGTGTATCTATGTATATAATATAACGTTTATATGTATATAGTATAGTTTACAGATTTTTGACAATTACAACTTAATAAAACCGAATATCGCTAAGTCCAATACACCATTTAATAGGCCTTTAAAAAAACTTTCGATCTGTATGAAATGTTCATATAGCTCCTTTGAAACAGATATAAAAAAACGAAATAATACCGTTTTCCCCCTCCCATTTCCCCTCTTTAACCGCCGAGATGGCACCTTAAAAAAACAGGTTAATCTTTGATTTCGACCTTCTATAACATACGTGAATTGCAGAACAATCGGAGTGCAAGTGATTTGATCTTCCGTGCTAGTGTAGAAGTGTAATCTGAAAGCCATTTTTTAGTTAAAGGACAATATCTCGAAAGTTTATGAATGGTCGCAGACGGTCGCAAAATTCTAGTTAGGGGACATATTAAGGAACACATTGGCATTAAAGGTTTTCCAAAATCGTTTGGAGCTTTTTGGAGATCGATGTTGAAAAATGGCGATTTTCAAAAAAATCGTTATTTTTTTGGGGAAACTTTAATTTTATACCTTCTTTAGATAATTATTGAAGTGTTTTAGATTTTGATATGTTAATAAGTACTTCTTTAGTGATTTCTGAATGATTTTCAGTCAAAAATTCTTTAATTTCCAAAGTTTTTTTTAATATATTTACAAAAAAAAATTGTCACAAAAATTAGAAATATTGATTTTGACCTCTTGCCAAAGAAAATCAGATAGCCACAATATTACAATATTTTATTTACATAATATTGAACATTCCAATATTTTGAATACATCAACAGAATTTGGATGCAGCGAAATGGACTTTTGGCCATAAAACGGAGATCCTGGCCCACTGTGCTTCGGGATAAATACGACTCTGGTATCCCTCCATTTTAAAGGAATATACGACCAGTTGATGCATGCTGTGTATAGATTATACAGTAACTAAGGATAACAAAAACCAAAAAAAAAATTTTTTTTAAATTTTTCCAAAAAAAAATTATTTTTATTTTCCGACAAAATATGCCAACTCTAAAAAAATATTTGTTTTTTGATATAGTAATAAATGCCATCTCTCAAAAATACGCAAACAAGTGCAAAATATGAAAATTTTTGCTTAGGTAAAAATTGTTTAGAATATTTAAACCATCTTGTGGAAGGTACATTGTTTATTTTTGCAATAATATGCGAAATAACTAGTTTTTTAGCTCTCCTGAACAGTAAGCTTTTTCGAGTTGGCATTTATTGAATATAGTTCGACGATATGGTATCAGATTAAAGGTAATTAAAATACCTATCTCGTGATGATATTCAAAAAAAACCGAATACCGAATAGTGGCGAATATTCGCGACATCCCTATTTTTTACCAATAAAATTGGCTCATTTAAAATTACGAGGAAATCCTCGTAATTTTACGAGAATTTTACATACCTCCTATTTTACGAGAATAGCCTCGTAAAATCACAAGTTTTTTTTTTTTGAGTGTAGTGATAGAGGGTATATATTAATTTGTCTTTCCCTTTGTAACTCATCGAAATATCGGTCTGTGACCCCAATAAAAATATATATTCATGATCCCCGATCGATTATAAGACATTCTGGGGATGTCCGTCTGTCTGTGGAAATGGTGATCACGGCCAAGATATTACTCGGAGATGACTGAAACTTAACATATTTATTGGAAGTTCTCACGAGAAGTTTGGTATTGCATTTGAGCAATATCGGTTCAGCTGTTCAAAAGTTATGAAGCCAAATGTAAGGACACCTCTAAAATTTTAGTACATTCAACATAACCTAAAAATACAAAATGCTTTAATTCGGCTGCTGGTTGACATATAAGAATATATTTTAACACCAAATGGTGTTTAAACAAGTACGAACATATTTTTTGACAAAAAAAAAAAAAAAAATCGCGGAAATTTTTTTTCAAATTTTTTTTTTTTTATACCCTCCACTCTAGTGATAGAGGGTATATATAAGTTTGTCATTCCGTTTGTAACACATCGAAATATTGGTCTAGGACCCCATAAAGTATATATATTCATGATCCTTGATCGATTTTAAGTCGATCTAGCTTCGTCCGTCCGTCCGTCCGTCCGTCCGTCCGTCCGTCCGTCCGTCTATCTGTCTGTCTGTCCGTTGAAAACACGCTAACTTTTGAAAGACTTTATGGAGGCTCCTGAAGTTTGACGTATATGTTGACCATTTACCGGGTCAGGTTGGTATTGCAATCCAGCCAAATCGGTCCAGTGGTTCAAAAGTTATGAGCAAAAGGGTAAATTTCGGCAAGGGTATTTTGCGAATTTACGAGATTAAAGCCACTCTAACTTTCGAAAGACAATTCTGAGGGTGCTGAAACGTGTTATATATCTTTGTCGTTCCCCATGTCTGTTTGGTTTTGAATTTCAGCAAAATCGGTTGAGTGGTTCAAAAGTTATAAGCAAGGCTCTGAATTTCAGATTCTTTTCATCTTGAACTCTTGAAAACTCGTGAAACAAGTTTTAAAAGCATGGTGAAATACCAGATTTTTTAAAACTTGTTGTTGTTTGTTTTCCTGCAGTGGGGTGCAGTTTAGTTGTTAGACAAGTAAATATTTGTTATTGTTTTGTTATTGTTAGTGTAACTGTATGTAACGGTGTATAGTAAGTGTTTTTGGGAAAAAATCAAATAAATAATATGGGTTAGTTTGTTTTTGGTTTTTAAAGAAGATGATGGAAAAATAAAAAGAGAGAAATATGTGAAATAGTTTTTTTTTTTGTATTACCTATAGGTGTACAACAACAAAAATATTTTACAAAGTAATTTTGTTACTCAAAGAAATTGTACACTAAAAAATATATACACTCAAAAAAATGTTCCACTCAAAAAAAAATGTTTTTTTTTTAATTAAATTTTTTTTTTTCAATGAAATGTCACACCCAAAAAATGTTGAGTCAAAAAAATTTTACACTCAAAAAAATTTGATTGATTAAAAAAAAGTTCTACTCAAAATAATATATTTCTAATAAAAAATTTGTAATGCAATTTTTTTAGAAAATTACTATCAGATAACATTGTGGAGGGTATTCATAGATTCGACCAAGTCGAATTTAATTTTTCTACTTGTTTTAATTATTTCCTTTAAAACAAAGTTTTTTGCAATAAATCTTTTAGAAATTGGAGGGTATCACTACATTCGGCAAGGCCGAATTTAACTTTTTTACTTGTTTTTTTGTAATTTTTCAATTTTTGTTTTTGTTGTAATTTTACAAATTTCCTGGGTTTTTTTACAAAAAAAAATCTAGTTAATTCACGAGAATTCCTTGTATGTTTTATTGTGCCAAAAAAGTTGTAAATTTACAATTTTATTGGTAAAACGTATATTTACAATTTTTTTTTGAAAAAAGCTTGTAAAAGCTTATTGGTAAAAAGCAAGGAATTTTTGTCAGATAGGAGTTACAAACTTTTCTTGTAATTTTACAAGGTTTTTTTTGAGTGTACACACAAGCACTTTCAAACTGTCCTTGTTAGGTTGAGGCCCTAAGAAATGACCCTTCAATTGTTTCATAGTGTTATTTGTCTCCAACTTCGACTGTCACAAAATAACTCTATTTTCTCTGTGTAACATTTTACTAAATTTCAAAATCTCTATTGTTTAATAAAAATATAGCAGCTGCTTAACAGCTGTGCTGATACTTCTATACATACCATATGATTATATATAGTATACTCTGTAGTCGTAAAAAAAAAAAACATTTTGTTTTAATGGAGTTATATATAAATAATTCAGCCAATCAACCCCCTTTATATGTATTTTTTTTTACTTGAGATATAGAAAAAAACATCATCATCATCATCAACAGCATTTATTTGGTTTCAATCAGCCAGCCAGCCATTCAGTTGTTATTTTAAATTGTTAGTAGCAGCAAGTGTTGCTTATTTGATTAGTTGGTTAAATAAAGGTTCCGCATAAAATTCCTTATTTCTCCTCGTGTTAACTATTTGCTAGCAAATTCTAGTATTTAGCAGCTGTTTTTGCTTTTTTGTATGATAGTTAGTTAATGGTTAGTATTGTTTTTTGTTCGTTTTTTTTTTTAATTATAAACAACATTTAGTTGTTTGAATTCCCACATTTAATTTAGTATTTGACAACTATTTTACATGCAAACTACTCTTTCAACGATAGACATTTTGATGTTATCGTTATAATATTTCAAAATAAAAAAAAAACAAGTAAGAAAGTTATAGTCGGGCAAGACCGACCATGTGATACCCTACACCAGTGTTTTCCTGAAAATGGGTCCCAAGTCGAAACATGGACCGATTGTATCTGTCTTTTGTTAGGTCTTTATTTAGTGCAGAAAACACACACAGGTCAAATTTTAGTGGAATTGGTTTATTTTTTTGTCAATAAACCAATTGAACTGAATATCGGTAGAAATTTTTATATGGGGGACTTAGTCCAAAAATGGTTCAATTATATTCCGATTTGATTAGGTTACTGAAGTACATGTTTAACACCTAAAAATAAAATTTTATCAAATATTTCCATTTTTATGAATTTTGAGGGAATTATGTGAATATCGGGAAGGTGGTTTGTATGGGGACTACCAGAAGGACTGACCCGATTCCTTTGAAATTTGGAATGGTGATTTGTGCAGACAAAATTTGATTGCCTGCTGAATTTAAAAGCGATATCTATTTTAATACGGTTATTAGAGGCATTTAAGCCGAATCCAAAAGGGGGCGTTTGTATGGGTGCTAGGTCTTAACATGAACCGATTTTCTCCAATTTCAATAGGCTTCTAAATCGACTCAAAAAGTAATTCTGAGTCGATCGGTATACTTGAAGGTAGGTCTAGCACCAATATTTCGGGTAGTTACAAACATCAGAACAAACTCATTATACCCTGTACCACAGAGTGGTGTAGGGTATAAATATTAACTACACTATTTAATTTTTAGTATTTATCGTAGATTTTGAAAATCATGTAGTTTATAAATACACTTAAAAACAAGTAAAAAAGTTAAATTCGGCCTTGCCGAATGCAGTGATACCCTCCACAATTTCAAAAAGATTATTGCCAAAAACTTTATTTAAAAGGAAATTACTTTTGAAAAAAAAAAATTTGAAAAAAAAACTTCCGCGAAAAAAAATTTTTGTAAAAAAAAAAATCCCCGATTTTTTTCTTTTTTGTCAAAAAATATGTTCGTACTTATTTAAATACCATTTGATGTTCAATTATGTTAACATATGTCAACCAGAAGCCGAGTTAAAGCATTTTGTATTTTTAGGTTATGTTGAATGTACTGAAATTTTTAAGGTGTGCTTACATTTTCGTTCATAACTTTTGAACCGCTGAACCGATATCACTCAAATGCAATACCAAACTTCTCGGGAGAACTTCCAATATATATGTTAAGTTTCAGTCATCTCTGTGCAATATTTTGTCCGCGAGAGCATTTTCCACAGACAGACAGACAGACAGACGGACAGACGGACAGACGGACATCGCTATAATGTCTTAAAATCGATCGGGCATCATGAATATATATACTTTATGGGGTCCCAGACCGATATTTCGATGAGTTACAAACGGAATGACAAACTTATATATACCCTCTATCACTAAGTGGAGGGTATAAAAATGTGCAAAAATTGGTAAATAAGCAAAACTGATATCATGTGCTGTTTTTAGCCGCGAAAATTTTAAATTGAAATATAATTATTTCGTAGTCGTATTGTAGTCTACAGGGTGCGCTAGATGATGTTCAAGTTAAAAACATCTAATACTTAAAGAAATTCGAAGCTTTTCTCTTATATCCATATAGATTCCCAATTGTTAAACCGTGATACAAAATCGAACTTTACGAATCGGAATGGGACAAAACCAAAAGCAAATTAAAGTTTGTTTTTTAGTCCAATTTTGCTGTATGGAATCATTGTCTGGTGGCCTGCTTTAGAAACAAAGGCGAACTGTGTCTTTATCACGAAGGTACATAGAATGGCGTCGATGTGCATCACTGGTGCTCTTCGTACTACACCTACAGCTGCATTAGAAATCCTCCTTCACCTGATACCATTGGACATATTGGGTAGGCAGTATGCGGCTGCGTCGGCAATTCGACTTAATAGCACGCTGCAATGGAGGAGCAGCGATTGTGGCCATAGCGCGATCTTAAAGAAGATAACAATACCACAAAATGTGGACTGTGCTCCCTCTTTGAGCCTCTATGAGCGCCACTTTACCACTATGATACCATCCAGGGAGTCTTGGATGGGGGACATTCCGGGTAGTGGAGCCACCATAAATTTTTACACAGATGGATCGAGGCTGCACGAACAAGTGGGCTTTGGAGTCTATTCGGAACAGATTGGATTGAGCCTGGCTCGAAGATTGCCAGATCATTGCAGTGTTTACCAGACAGAGATGCTGGCAATAAAGGAAGTGGCTGACTGGTTGAGCTGCAATGTCTTGTCTACAACCGCAGTCAACATCTATACTGACAGTCAAGCCGCGGTAAAGTCCCTGGATTCAATGTTTCTGAAAACAAGATATGCCCTTAACTGCCGCACGTCATTAAATGAGATGGCCAAGCAGTTTAACATACGACTCATATGGGTCTAGCTCTGAATTAAAAAAGCGTTGAGGGTTTTGTATTTGAATATGCCAACTTTCATTTGCTTTTGGATTCATCCCAATCCGATTTTGGTTGTTGCACTGTGTTATTAACACAACGAAGACAGTTAACTGTCGCATTTGACGTTTAAAAATGCTAAACTTGATGATAAGCAATAATTGACAATTTTATTTTGACATTTGATGACGTGCAATTAATGGAAGAATGGTAGTCTACCATCAATTGTCAACCGTACACAGAAAATAAAAATTGTCAATACAATTAATTTTATTGTTAATACAATTCAACATGAATATAATTAAATATTTAATTTTATTGTTAATACAATTAAAAATTTAGTTACAGTTAAACATGAATACAATTAAACATTAAATTGAAAAGGAAACTATAAAAATTGTCAATACAATTAATTTTATTGTTAATACAATTAAACATGAATATAATTAAATATTTCGTTTTATTGTTAATACAATTAAACATGAATTCAAATAAATATTTAATTTTATTGTTAATACAATTAAACATTTAATTACAGTTAAACATGAATAAAATTAAACATTAAATTGAAAACGAAACTATATTGGATTTTGTCCATACAACCATGACTTAACATATTTTGTTCAATTAAATTCATTGTTACGTTAACAATGTAATTAATTGAAAAGTTTTTAATAAAATATATTTAAAGAAATGTTTTCGTAATAGCAAAAAGCAAAGTAGTTTTACAAATTGGAAGGCTTTCTCTTTGCTATGATACTATATTTTTTGGAAAAAGTTTTTCCTCTGATTTTTAATGACTGGTCAATTCTATATTCTAGAAGGCTTAAAACTTATGTGGTACAAATTTAAGGCCAATGGGATTAAATTCACCCGTGGCGCTCGGCTATTAAATTTCTAATTGTTGAAAATTTAAAAAAAAAAAAAATTTAAAACAAAAAAATTAAAAAATATATTTCTTGCGATACATCATTATACCCTTCACCACTCTGTGCTATAGGGTACAATGAGTTTGTGCTGGTGTTTGTACTTACCCGAAATATTGGTCCTAGATCTACTTTAAAGGATGCCGATTGACTTTTTGAGTCGATTTTGCGTTGTCCGTCCGTCTTTCCGTCTGTCCACTATACAGGTCGCAATTTTAAATTTTTTATTGACTTGAAAATTTAAACTTAAGCACATTTTGGTCCAAGGACAAAGCCTATTGAAATTGACAAAAAAATTCCAAAATGGCGGTTTTATTCTAGGTTCAAGAAAATTAAACAAAAACAAGTAAGAAAATTATAGTCGGTCAAGACCGACCATATAATACCCTACACCAGAGTTTCCCGGAAAATGATTCCCATGGACCGATTAGATCTATATGTTTTAAAATCTTAAATAAGTGTAAAAAACACTCACAAATCAAATTTGAGTGAAATAGGCTTCTATTTGTTAACAATAAACCGCTTAAACTGAATATCGGGCGGAATTTTCACAAGGGGCCTGAGTCCAAAACTGGTCCGATGATTACAAGGTTTGATAAGGTTATTTAAGTACGCGTTTAACATACACAAACAAAATTTTAATTAAAAATTTTCTATTTTCATGAAATTTGAGACATTTATGTGAAAATCGGGAAGGTGGTTTGTTTGGGGGCTACAAGAAGAACTGGTCCGATTTCTTTGAAATTCGGAATGATGATTTGTGAAGACAAAACATGTTTACCTTCTAAATTTCAAAAAGATACCTATTATAATACGGTTATTAGAGTCATTTGAGCCAAAACTAAAGAGGACCTTTGTATGGGGGCTAGGTCTAAATATGGACCGATTTTTTACAATTTCAATAGGCTTCGTCCTTGGGCCAAGAGAGGCTTAAGTTTCAAATTGCAAGTCGATTGATTCAAAATTGCGACCTGTATCGTGTTTACACCGTTTGCATGGACAGACAGACAGACGGACGGGCGGACGGACGGACGGACATCGCTAAATCGACTCAAAAAGTGATTCTGAGTCGATCGGTATACTTAAAGGTGGGTCTAGGACCAATATTTCGGGTAGTTACAAACATCAGCACAAACTCATTATACCCTGTACCACAGTGTGGTGTAGGGTATAAAAATGTATTCTGTAGAAACTATAAATATTTACATATGAGGCATTCTACACCAAATGTCCAGCGAAAAAAACATGTGCACCGTACATTTCTGAATAGGTTGTATGGATAGCCCTATATAGAACTAAGAAAATCGCGTTTTTGGTTTTTTAATTTTTCAAAAACTGGGCTTAGGAGGCGTGGTCAAATATTGGAAAAATGGTCAAATTTGTGCCGAGTTGCCGTGTTTAAATATGTTTCAAATTAAAACAGAATGCACCACAATCTCAAAAATTTACATTCTTATATAGTTTTGTATGGGCTATCGATTAAAAATTTTTTTTTTTGAAAATTTTCAGAACCCGTTCTGAAATTTTCCATTTTTTAAAAAAGTCAATTTATCAAAAATCCGGCCACATTTTTTTAATTTTTTTTTTAAGCTTACAAGGGAAGTCTCCCTAGTGTCACCCGCTGATCTTTATGGAATTGGTTTTATTTTGTAGAGCACAAAAAATAAAGGGACACGTATTTTTTTTTAGCGGCCCAAATTCATATTTAGGGGGTAAAAAGGAGGGGGGAAGACAAGGCCATTTTTCAGTTTTTTTCGTTTATCTCCTAAATTATGCAAAGAAACCTAGTCATGTTACATACCAAATGAAAGGTCTTTGGAAAACCTATCTGTGTGTGCTAAGAACGTGTCCAAACATGTACAACTTTTTGTCATATTGAGTAAAATACCAAAATTTTAGGACATTTTTGTTAATAAGTCGAAAAATATTAACTTCTTCGGCCCGTTGTTAGCACCACGGGATAGGTATTTTTAATACCTTTAATCTGATACCACACATGCCTATAATAATTTTGTTTAAATAGGCGTAAATTGTAAAAAACTGAAAAAGGTCAATTTCCCCCCATACAAATCGACCCCCCCTAAAAATGAGTTTGGGCCGCTAAAAAAAAATACGTGTCGAATTAATTTTCGTTCTTAACAACATATCCAAATTTTATGAAGATCGGAGGGTGACACCAGGGAGACTTCCCTTGTTAGATATTTGTCCATTATCACAAAAAAATTCAGACACGCGTTTTTCGTTTTTTTGAGAAAATCGCATTTGAATTTTAAATTTCATAATAATTTTGTAATTTGCTTGTATTTTCTTGTTTCAACAGAGCGTATGAGTAATATTTATGCAATTAATAATACTCATTAGCAACGTTAAAACAAGAAAATACAAGCAAATTACAAAATTGTTATGAAATTTAAAATTCAAATGCGATTTTCTCAAAAAAACGAAACACCCGTGTCGGAATTTTTTTGTGAGGACGGACAAACATCTAAACTTAAAAAAAAAAAAATAAAAAAATATGCCGGATTTTTGATAAATTAACGCTCTTAAAAAATGGAAAATTTCAGAACGGGTTCTGAAAATTTTCAAAAAAAAAAAGTAATCGATAGCCCATACAAAACTATATAAGAATGTAAATTTTTGAAATTGTAGTGCATTCCGTTTTAATGTGATAAATATTTAATCAAGGCAACTCGCCACAAATTTTACCATTTTTCCAATATTTGACCACGCCTCATAAGACCAGTTTTAAAAAAAAATTGAAAAACCAAAACCGCAATTTTCTTAGTTCCATATAGGGCTATCCAAACAACCTATTCAGAAATTTACGGGACACATGTTTTTCTGTAGCGCGACATTTGGTGTGGAATGCCTCATATATAAAAAAAAAAAACAGTTTCCATTAACAAGATAAACCTACATTTAAAATCCTTATGATGATAACAATAACAGAAGTGTTTGAATCCGGTATGAGAATAGCAGAAATGTCTATAATATTTGGAAATTCAGTTTTTCTTCTGCAGGCATTTTTTCAACTTGAACCCTTATAACAAATATAATTAGAGCCCGAGCTCAATATGTGCTTATAGAAAAAACACTAAAAAAATCTCAAGATTTTTTTACCATTGACTCTTTTATACACTCATAGAAATATCTTAGTAGAAAAATTAGTAAACCCATTGTAGATCAAGTTTTACAGAATAATGCCGTATTCAACAAAAAATAATGTTGATATCGTTGAATAATCAGTAAAGTTGAATCAACTATTTACAACGATTATACAGAATTCAATAGATAAATCAAAATGGAAAAAACAACCCTGTTCGTTCAGTTTTTTTTTTATTATTAACGAGTGACGAGTGAGTTGGTAGCAATGTGAATCGTGATTATCTCTTATAAAATTATTTTATGTGTTTGTTTTTTATAAAAATATTTAATATTATAAAAATAAATAAAAATAGGATCTGATTTGTAAAAATTTGGTAAGTAAAAAAATACATTGATTACTTTATGTATTCATACTATATTAAAACTTTTTTGTTTTTTTTTAAGGATTTTGTTTGGTATCATCAGAAAACTGGAGAATGGCTTATGAGTGCATAACATGAATAAACGAAGTGTGTGTGAAAATCTTCAAATATTGCAGCTTAAAAAGCCGACGAAAATACAAAAATATTGTGATTTATGTTTAATAAAAGAATATTAACAAATAACAACAAGTTTTTTTTATTAATAAAATTTCTTATATTAACAAAAATATGAGTTGAATTTACAAAAAATTAGAGTTGATTTACAAAAAAACGAGTTGATCAACTTTTACAAAAACTGACAATAATTTTTATTGAAATCAACATAAATATTTGTAGGGTCAAAATCAACAATGATTTCTGTTGAATTTACGATTTTCTTTGGGAATACAATGATTTTTGGTTGAGTGTAGAGATTGAAAACAACATTCATTTAAACTTAATTTGAGCCACATCAGACATTTTTAAACCATGGCGCCTTCAATCAAAGAAAAATTTCTAAAAAAACACAAATTTTAATCGAAGGGGGCCACGGTTTGGCTTAAATGAATTTTAAATGGAAGTTTGTATCAAGCTCTATAAAATGGTCAAGAAAAATTTTTGTGAACTTCTTGACCATAGGAAAAAACCTTAATTTTTGCAAATTTTAAATAGCGATATTTCAAAAACCATTTGACCGATATTTAAAAATTGTTTGATAGTCGTGTTGAGCGCATTTTTTTTTATACCCTCCACTCTAGTGATAGAGGGTATATATAAGTTTGTCATTCCGTTTGTAACACCTCGAAATATTGGTCTAGGACCCCATAAAGTATATATATTCATGATCCTCGATCGATTTTAAGACGATCTAGCGATGTCCGTCCGTCTGTCTGTCTGTTGAAAACACGCTAACTTTTGAAAGACTTTATGGTGGCTCCTGAAAATTGGCATATATGTTGGGAATTTACCTGGTCAGGTTGGTATTGCAATCCAGAGAAATCGGTTTAGTGGTTGAAAAGTTATAAGCAAATGAGTGAATTTCGGCAAGGGTTTTTCTGGAATTTACGAGATAAAACACACGGTAACTTTCGAACGGCAATTCTGAGGATGCTGAAGTGTGGCATATATATATGCCGTTCCTCTGGTCCGGCTCTTTTTAAATTTCAGTCAAATCGGTCTAGTGGTTCAAAAGTTATTAGCAAAACCGTAGATTTCAGATTAGTTTCACCTTAAATTCACGTGTTGAAAACCCGTTAAACATCCCAGCAAAAATAAATCGAGATTTTGGCGACACAGCATCTGTTTATAGCATACCGTAGCGCATCCAAAGAGCGCTCTTAGGGATGCAGTAAAAAGAAGGGGAAAAAATTTTAATTTTTTTTTAAGATTTTTTATATAAAACTTATAATGTGTAATTATTTTTTGATAAAAATTCACACTTGCTTTCCTTTTTAATATTTTTAACACTTTTTGAATAAAAAAACATGAGTTTTAGACAAAGACACATGATTTGACTGCATCATTATTGCGCATTAATCAGCGCTGCAAAGAGCGCTTAAATCATAGCATCTTTGACCGCTGTTCCCAAAAAAAATCCCATAAAAAATGTGAAAATGAAAATTTCCGATATTTTTTTGATGTTCACTTCCGATTTTTTTTTTCATTTTGTTTCACATAAATAAAGTTTTGTAAAGTAAAACGAATGAATTTTTTTGTTATATTTTTTTAAATTTTAGTTATTTGATTTCAACTTTGAATTTACAGCATCTTTATTCTGCTTAAATCAGCTCTACAAATATACATGAATTCACTGCATCTTTAATCTGCTTAAATCAGCGCTAAAAAGATACATGAATTTACAGCATCTTTATTCTGCTTAAATCAGCGCTCTAAAGACACGTGATTTCAGTGCATCTAAAGAGCGCTGTTTCTGTGTATCCAACTAGCGCTCTAAAGTGGGACATCGCCTTAGGGAATCATGCATGAATTCAGCGCAATTGGATGCGCTCCTTTACTCAAGTTCCCCTTCCAAAAGCTGCTGAACGTTCAGCAAAATTTCTGCTGGGATGTTTTGAAAACATTGGTAAGTCACAAAAATATTTTGCAAGGTATTTTTGTCACTCAAAAATATTTTTACACTTAAACAAAAAAAATACACTCAAAAAAATTTTTATACTCAAAAAAAATTTTACACTCAAAAAAAAATTTGTAAATTAATTTTTTTTTTTTAAATTAATGAAAAAAAAGTTTTTTTACACAAAATAAAATATTTCTAACCAAAAATGTTATTTTTTCACGTTAGAAAATTTACTATCACTTAAAAAGAGCATTGTGGAGGGTATTCATAGATTCGGCCAAGTCGAATTTAACTTTTCTACTTGTTTTTATTTTTTCTTAATTTTTTTTTAAATTTTCTTCCACCTTTTATTCCTCAACTAATTTCTTTGAGTGTTACGTTTTTATTTTTTTAACATTTTAGAGGTTGTTCAGCAGGTTTGCATGTCAGACATTAATTCCAAGCATAAATTTATTTAAATGTTTTTCAAAATAAGTAAACAAATAATAAAAAAGGGGGTCTTAATAATGTGAGAAATTCATCACTTGCTGATTGTTTATGAAATGTTGGGTTGATGTTTTTATTATAATTATATATTTTTTGGTTTTGTTTTTCGTGATTTTAACAATTTTATTTATGTGCTGGTCTTTCATTATCTATTTCTAGATGGCTCTCGACGGTAAAACGATTATAAAAGAAGAAATTACAGATAAAGACGCCTATGAGGCAACAGCATCATCAAATTCCACACGCCGTAATAAAGGTAAGTTACCAAAAACCAAAATCTAAAAAGATTTGTCCAAGTGTATGAAATTAGACTAGACTCCCATTCTTGTTTTTTTGGTAATGAAGCAACACTTAGGAGGGTATACAGGAGGGTTGGGCCTGAATCTGAGACTTTCTATAGGAAAAATGTCTCAGAATCTGAGGAAATTATCAAAGAATCTAAAACTTTTTGTAAAGGAAAAATGTCTCACAACCTGGGATTTTCCTATAGAAAAAATATCTCAGAATCCAAGACTTTTTCTACAAGAAAAATGTCTTATATTCTGAGACTTTTTCTATAGGAATAATGTCTCAGAATCTGAGACTTTTTCTATAAGAAAAATGTCTCAGAATCTGAGACTTTTTCTATAAGAAAAATGTCTCAGAATCTGAGACTTTTTCTATAAGAAAAATGTCTCAGAATCTGAGACTTTTTCTATAAGAAAAATGCCTCAGAGTCATTTTTCTGAGAATTTTTCTATAAGAAAAATGTCCCAGAATCTTTTTCTATAAGAAAAATTTCTCTGAATCTGAGGCTTTTTCTATAAGAAAAATGTCTCAGAATCTTTTTCTATAAGAAAAATGTCTCAGTATCTTTTTCTATAAGAAAAATTTCTCTGAATCTGAGGCTTTTTCTAAAGGAAAAATTTCTCAGAATCTTTTTCTATAAGAAAAATGTCTCAGTATCTTTTTCTATAAGAAAAATGTCTCAGAATCTGAGACTTTTTCTATAAGAAAAATGTCTCAGTATCTGAGACTTTCTGTAAGAAAAATATCTCAGAATCTAAGGCTTTTTCTATAAGAAAAATGTCTCAGAATCTGAGACTTTTTCTTTAAGAAAAATGTCCCAGAATCTGAGACTTTTTCTTTAAGAAAAATGTCCCAGAATCTGAGACTTTTTCTATAAGAAAAATGTCTCAGAATCTGAGACTTTTTTATAAGAAAAATTTCTCAGAATCTGAGACTTATTTATAAGAAAAATATCTCAGAATCTGAGATTTTTCTATAAGAAAATGGTCTTAGAATCTGAGACTTTTTCTAAAAGAAAAATTTCTCAGTATCTGAGACTTTCTGTAAGAAAAATATCTCAGAATCTAATACCCTATTCACACGTACAGTTTTAAATCGTTTATAGCAGCAATATTTTCAGCACTTTCTTTATTCTATTACAGTATATTGACAGAAAATGCTAAAAATAATTGCTAAAAACGATTTAAATCTGTATGTGTGAATAGGGTATAAGGCTTTTTCTATAAGAAAAATGTCTCAGATTCTGAGATTTTTTCTATAAGATAAATGTCTCAGAATCTGAGATTTTTTCTTTAAGAAAAATGTCCCAGAATCTGAGACTTTTTCTATAAGAAAAATGTCTCAGAATCTGAGACTTTTTTTATAAGAAAAATTTCTCAGAATCTGAGACTTTTTCTATAAGAAAAATTTCTCAGAATCTGAGACTTTTTTTATAAGAAAAATTTATCAGAATCTGAGACTTTTTCTACAAGAAAAATTTATCAGAATCTAAGACTTTTTCTATAAGAAAAATTTATCAGAATCTGAGACTTTTTCTATTAGAAAAATGTCTCAGAATCTGAGACTTTTTCCATATAAAAATTTTTTCAGAAATTTTTCTGAAAAATGTTTTAGTATCTTAGACTTTCTCTATAGAAACATGTTAGACTTTTTCTAAAGGAAAAATGTCTCAGAATCTGAAACTTTTCCTATAAGAAAAATGTCTCAGAATCTGAGACTTTTCTTAAGGAAAAATGTGTCAGAATCTGAGACTTTTTTGTAGGAAAAATGTTTCAGAATCTGAGACTTTATTATAGGAAAAATGTCTAAGAATCTGACAAGGGAAGTGTCTCAACCCTTATGAACCGATTTGCCTGAAGCTTAAAATATATATATCAAGGAGACAATTCTAAGGTTGGGGTGTCTCGGCTTATCGGCCATATCGGGTATTTAGGGGTTCAAAACGTGGGTCAAAAAATGGCGAAAAAATCTTTTTTTGGGATTTTTCAGCCATTTCTTTAATACACCAATAACATATATATATAATACACCAATAACATATATATATGTGAGTATACACTCAAAATATTTTTTAGGCAAGACCAAATGAAAAACACACTTAAAACCAGTGAATAAACAATTGAAAACCATCCCAGTAATTATTCATTTGTTTTAAAAATATCAACATTTATTTTTTACTGTTGAAAAAATTTTCTAAAATAAATAACATTAAACATTAAAAAATTCAATTTTTTTCACTCGTTTTTACCAACAAATTCGAAAAAAATAACCTACGAAAACATTAAAAATTAATGATAGTTCTGTTATTTTTACCAACAAATTTCAAGAAAATAACCTACGAAAACAATAAAAATTAATGATTTTGTAGGTAATTTTTTACAATTTTTTATTGAAATATTTTGTTAAAAATTTTGAATAAAATTTTTGGGGAATCGATCCCGCAATCAACTACATTCTGACCAAACACTCTACCCATCGTGCCAAAGTCACTTGATACAAACATGTTTTTATATTTCTATAAATAATTTTTTGATTTTTTTTTCTACAAAAAAATAACTGACTTGTGTAGGTAAAAACTAATGATATTTCATTAAAAAATACCAACAATTTAAAAAAAAAATTACTTACACACTCAAAAAAATAAACTGGTAAAACGCCTGGTAAAATGCCTTGTAATCCCGTTCTACCAATATTTAACAATTTTCCTTGTTTATTAACAAAAAATCTTGTACTTTGCTCAAACGAGAACTACAGTTTTATTGGTAATTTTACAAGTTTATTTTCGTAATTGTATTCTACAATTTTGAAAGGTTATTTTATAAAAAAAACTGTAATTTTACAACAAAGTTTTTATTACGAGGATTCTAGTTGAATTACAAAAAAAAAAACTTTATTTTACAAAAATTATGTTATACGATGATTTATGTTGTTTAACAAAAAAACTTTTTTTTTTGTATTTTTTTTTTATTGAAAAATATTTAAAAAAAAAAGTTGACAAAATTTTGAAAAATTTATTACGAGGATTAATTTAAGGAGGAGTAGTTAATTTACAAAAAAAAAAAACAGTTATTTTACAAAAAATTATTTTATTACGAGGATTTATGTTGTTAACAAACATTTTTTTTGTAAATTTACCATTTTGGTTTGTAAATTTACCATTTTTTTAAACATATTTACCATTTTTTCTTGTAAGTTTACCATTTTTTTTTGTATTTTTCCGGTTTTAAAACAATATTTTTACCAATAAAATTGGTTATTTTACCAATTTTTGGTGCATTCAAAATTACGAGGAAATCCTCGTAATTTTACGAGAATTTTACCTACGTCATATTTTACGAGAATAGCCTCGTAAAATCACGAGATTTATTGGTAACTTTACAAGTTTTTTTTTTTGAGTGTACTTAAGTTCTAAAATTATAACAAAAATAATAATATTCTTCATTTACGATTGTAAAATTTAAGAAACATCCTTACAATTTTTATATATTTTTTATCTCATCGATGATTTCTTTTTTAAAAGTTAGAAATTTATGAATATTTCCCATTCAGTTTAATTTCCAAGAATTGTTTGTTTAAGTTAATGGAAAATTCTTGTGTTTTCTTAATGTTTCTAAACGAGGTTTACTGGATGCTTTTATGTGAGTGTAGTTGTTATTTTTTTTTTTGTATCCTTAAAGATGAAAATAGTTAATATGAGGGTATAACACCACTGGTTTGGTCTAGATAATAGAATTCAATGATGACAATAAAGGCAACGTTTAACTATAGTTTTTTGTTTGTTATTTTTTTTGTTTGCTTTCATTCTCGTCCTTTTTTTAAGCATTTTATTTTTTTTTTTTCATATTCGTTTGTAAGGATTTTTTTTGCCGTTGTGTGCTATATAAGTAAACGTCCATTTGCTGTGTGAATTTATATATGTGTGTGTGTGTTTTTAAAGCTTTAGCAGTTTACTTTTGTGATAATAATTTGTGGATACAGCTGCATCTGTATGTTTTCTCAGCCATTCAACCATAAGCTTCCTTTAACCTGCTTTTTGTTTTGTTGTTTTTGTTCTTGTTCATCCTCAAGTGTTTTCCATTCCATAATCGGTTTTTCGTATGAATTTTTGTGTTTTTTTTTTTCTTTTTTATTTTTCATTCCTGTAAATGTATTGTTTGATGATATTCATTTACAAACACATTCACACATACACTTATACACATATTCAGAGAGGATAGGGAAATGTATGTTGTTATAAGGATAATACATCATTCAAACATTGAGTATATTTGTAAATGTATGAAAGTATGTTTGTTTGGGTGAATGTGTATGTGTATATGTGTGTGTGTGTGAGGATATGTACTTTTTGTCATATTAAGAATCGTCTATCATCTATTGTTTTCTTTATGTTTACACAACAGATTGTTATTTTTTTTTCTTTGCTTCCTTTTAGCATAAAGACCCACAAAAAAAAAATACAATTGAAGTTTTGTAAACATTTCCATACACAAACAAACACACCCACATAAAAACATTCACATAAAAATAGTACAAGGTGTTTTAATTCTCATTGAAAACTTAAATAGAATTAAGATACACCTTAAAGTAAAAAGTTTGTAAAAACATGTGTTTGGTACGCTTCAACATGTAAAAAACCTAAAAAAAAAAAAAATTGGCAGGGTCGTTTTTTTTTTTAAATGAGAAAATTAACTAAATTCAAGGCAAATTGTTAATGATTTAGCTCCATTGCCATGTATTTTTACTTTTTAGTCCATATTTTTCTTAAAAATAAGGACCAATTTGAAAAAATGGGAAATTTCTTCCCATTTTCTAGTAAAAAAAAAACCATTCCTGATGAGAAAATTTTTCCTAAAAATTTGGTAATTTTATATTTTTTAATGGTTTATTTATTGAATAGCATGTGAATACACACATAATTCTCATTGGGTACATATTTTATTATAAATATGAAGAACCTTTTGTTTCTTAATAAATTTCATTAGTTTTTATAGTTAAATTACAGCGAAGACTTTGTGTTTGACGTTTGTTCCCAGACTATGGGAAAACACGCTAACACATACAATGTGTAGAAAAAATTTAAACATTTAATTTATTACTTGTTATACAAGATCAAACTTTTTTGTTCATATGCTTGAAATAATGAACCAAATGTGAACTACACAATTAAGAATGACAAAAAAGTAAAACAATATTAGTTTTTATGAAAAACTTACCAAAATATTGGAAAAAAACTTCCTCAAATTAATTTAGATAAATATAATGAACTAATTGGTAGTAAAATACGTCCCAAAACTGAATTTTTTTAACTGACAAGTTAAGTCTCCCTAGTGTCACCCGCAGATCTTTATGGAATTGGTTTTATTTTGTAGATCAGAAAAAATAAAGGAACACGTATTTTTTTTTTGCGACCCAAATTCATATTTAGGGGAAAAAAGGGCGGGGGAAGACAAGGCCATTTTTCAGTTTTTTTTCGTTTTTCTCCTATATTATGCAAAGAAACCTAGTTATATTACATACCAAATGAAAGGTCTTTGGAAAACCTATTTACGTGTGTTAAGAACGTGTTTAGACACAACTTTTCGTCATATTGAGTAAAATACCAAAATTTTAGGACATTTTTGTTAATAAGTCGAAAAATATTAACTTCTTCGGCCCGCTGTTAGCACCACGAGATAGGTATTTTTAATATCTTTAATCTGATACCACATATGAGGCATTCCACACCAAATGTCCCGCTACAGAAAAACATGTGTCCCGTAAATTTCTGAATAGGTTGTTTGGATAGCCCTATATGTAACTAAGAAAATTGCGTTTTTGGTTTTTCAAATTTTCGAAAACTGGGCTTAGGAGGCGTGGTCAAATATTGCACTCAAAAACAAAAAAACTGTAAAGTTAGCAAAAAATTTAGTTAAATTTAACTAAAAAAGCACCTGATTTTGGGCCTACTAAATTTTTAGTTAATTTAACTAAAAATATTTAGCTAACTTTTCGTAAAATGAATGTAGCAAAAAGAACCGCAACTTTAACTAAAAATTTAGCTGAAATTTCGTAACGTTTTTATGTACATATATTAACAAAAAAATTAGTTGAATTCAGCTAAACTTTTTGTTACTTTTCGTAAATTAAAATTTACAAAATATTTTGTAAAAAATTTTAAGTTTATTTTTTCTGTTTTTCATCAGCTTAAGTAGAACTTATGAGATTTGCGTAGGAGGCTACAAAAGAAATTTCACATAACAAATTTGTTACGAAAAATCAGCAAATTAATTAGTAAAAATTCGTAAGCTCAGTTTTGAAGTCAACAAAAAAAATTAATTCAAAATTTGTTCAAAACTATGATTTTCGTAAATTGAACTTAACTAAAAAAAGTAGTTAAAACGCTGATTTTAACTTAAAATTAGCTAAAAAGCCAGTAAACTTGAGTTAACAAAAAAAAATTTGTTATCTTTGCAGTTTTATTTTTTTGAGTGTGGAAAATGGTAAAATTTGTGTCGAGTTGCCTTGATTAAATATTTATCACATTAAAACGGAATGCACCACAATGTCAAAAATTTATGTTCTTATATAGTTTTGTATGGGCTAACGATTAAATTTTTTTTTTTTTGGAAAATTTTCAGAACCCGTTCTGAAATTTTCCATTTTTTAAAAAAGTCAATTTATCAAAAATCTGGCCACTTTTTTTTTTCTTTTTTATTTATTTTTTTAAAAGTTTAGATGTTTGTCCATCCACACAAAAAAAATCAGAAACACGTTCTCCTTTTTTTTCGAGAAAATCGCATTTGAACTTTAAATTTCATAACAATTTTGTTATTTGCTTGTATTTCTTTGTTTTAAAGTTGCGAATGAGTAATATTAATTGCATTAATATTCGTCATACGCTCTGTTGACACAAGAAAATACAAGCAAATTACTAAATTGTTATGATATTTAAAATTCAAATGCGATTTTCTCGAAAAAAAACGAAAAATGTGTTTCTGAATTTTTTTGTGTGGATGGACAAACATCTAAACTTGAAAAAAAAAAAAAAATTTTAAAATGAAAAAAAAAGTGGCCGAATTTTTGATAAATTGACTTTTTTAAAAATGGAAAATTTCAGAACAGGTTCTGAAAATTTTCCAAAAAAAAAAAAATAATCGATAGCCCATACAAAAATACATAAGAGTGTAAATTTTTTAGATTGTAGTGCATTCCGTTTTATTGTGATAAATATTTAATCAAGGCAACTCGTCACAAATTTGACATTTTTCCAATATTTGACCACGCCTCCTAAGCCCAGTTTTTGAAAAATTGAAAAACCAAAACCGCAATTTTCTAAGTTCCATATAGGGCTATCCATACCACCTATTCAGAATTTTACGGTACACATGTTTTTTTTCGCTGGACATTTGGTGTGGAATGCCTCATATGCCTATATTAATTTTGTTTAAATAGGCGTAAATTGTAAAAAACTGAAAAAGGTAAATTTCCTCCGTACAAATTGACACCCCTAAAAATGAGTTTGGGCCGCTAAAAAAATACGTGTAGAATTAATTTTCGTTCTTAACACATACTTCCCTTGTTAGCCAAATCTATGAATACCCTCCACAATGCCCTTTTTCAGTGATAGTAAATTTTCTAACGTGAAAAAAATAAAATTTTTGATTAGAAATATTTTATTTTGTGTACAAAAACATTTTTTTAAGTAATTTAAAATTTTTTCGAGTGTATTTTTTTTTTCTGTAATTTAGTGTAAAAATAATTTTGAGTGACAAAAATACGTTGTAAAATATTTTTGTGACTTAACAATGTTTGTAAAACATGTTGAATGGGTTTTCAACACGTGAAACTAATCTGAAATTCATGGTTTTGCTAATAACTTTTAAACCTCTGGACCGATCTGGCTGAAATTCAATACGAACGAGAACAGGGAAAAAATATATATACATAGGAAATATAAATACCAAGCTTCGGCATCCTCAGAATTGTCGATCGAATGTTAGCGTGTTTTTTATCTCAGAAATTCGAGAAAAACCCTTGCCGAAATTCACTCTTTTTGCTTATAACTTTTGAACCACTGAACCGATTTCGCTGGATTGTAATGCCAACCTGACCAGGTAAATGACCAACATATGTGGCGAACTTTAGGGGCCTCCGTAAAGTCTTTCAAAAGTTTGCTTGTTTTTATCAGACGGACAGACAGACGGACGGACGGAAATCGCTAGTTGCCTTAAAATCGACCGAGGATCATTAATATATATACTTTGGGCCTATACCAATGTTTCGAGGTGTTACAAACGGAATGGCATTATTATATATACCTTCTATTATTAGAGTGGAGGGTATAAAAAGTAGCTATCCTTTCGCCCATTCTTGGTCGTAGTCCCCCATAAAAATGTGCAGTTAAATCGGTATATTGGCCACAAATACCTGACGATTTCAACTAAATTTGGTTTGCGTGTATTTTCTACACTTATAAAATCCAAATATAGATTCCATCGGTTCATGTTTGGACGTGGAACCCATTTTCTGGAAAACACTAGTATAGGCAATTTTGGACACAGTAACATGGACAATATAAATAATATTGATTCGGATTACTTAGTGCCCAAACTATTTTTCGACCGGAAATATGAAATAAGATTTCCAACTCGAGAATATTGGTCTAACTGGTCAGGACACCCCTGCAGACACCGTAAATATCTTTACCGACGGATCCAAACAAACACATGGAGTAGGCGCGGGTTTTACGAACGTGGAACAAAACCAGAACTTTTCTTTTAACCTACCTTTGGACTCGAGCATATTTCAGGCTGAAATAGTTGCCATAACTAAAGCTGTGGAACATATCAGGGAAACCAAGGGAACAACCATAAATTTTTACGTAGATAGTCAGGCCGCCTTGAAGGCTCTTCAAGGATATTATATTAAATCTAAAATAGTTTTACAATGTTACGAGAACTTGCAGATGCTGTGTCTACACAACCAGGTTAATTTATTATGGGTACCAGGACACAACGGAATACAGGGAAATGAAAAGGCAGATGAACTCGCAAAACTTGGAGCTGATGGTTTAGGTACCATGGTGCCAGTTTTACCACCACTTCAACACTATAAACTTAAACGGAATTCCATCAATGTTGCAAAGGCGAACAGGAGGTGGAGAGAACTGACAACATGCAAAATCAGCAGAACTTTGTGGCCAACTTATGATCAAGGGAAAACTCAATATCTACTATCACTTACGAGAAGGGAATGCCGAGCTCTGACTGGGATAATAACTGGTCATTGTCTTATCGGCATCCATGCCAAGAATATTGGACTTACTTCAGACGCTAGTTGTAAAAGATGCGCTTCACCAGGAGTAGATGAAACGATGGAACACATACTTTGTCACTGCCCAGCTGTGGCAAGGAGTCGCCGATCCATTACCGGTCAGATAAGTTTCGGTACTTTGGAGGATATAACGCAAATGGATCTTAGGATATTGAAAAGATTCGCAATGACTTTGAACGTGTTTAATTTGCACCGCTAGCGGAAAAGAGTTTTGTGGTACCGCTATGGACCAAGAGGTCTATGCGAGGTGTCAATCGGACACCGCCACCCTAACCTAACCTAACCTAGTATAGGGTTGGTTTGACCGACTATAATTTTCTTGCTGCTTTTTATACCCTACACCACTCTGTGGTACAGGGTATATTGAGTTTGTGCTGATGTTTGTAACTACCCGAAATATTGGTCCTAGACCTACCTTCAAGTATACCGATCGACTCAGAATAACTTTTTGAGTCGATTTAGCGATGTCCGTCCGTCCGTCCGTCCGTCCGTATGTCCATCTATCGGTTTAAGCACGATACAGGTCGCAATTTTCAATCAATTGACCTGAAATTTGAAACTTAAGCGTCTTTTGGCCCAAGGACGAAGCCTATTGAAATTGGAGAAAATCGGTCCATGTTAAGACCTAGCCCCCATACAAACGCCCCCTTTGGATTCGTCTTTAATGACTCTAATAACCGTATTATAATAGATATCGCTTTGAAATTCAGAAAGTAATCAAATTTTGAATGCACAAATCCACAATTCCAAATTTCAAAGGAATCAAGTCAGTCCTTCTGGTAGTCCCCATACAAACCACCTTCCCGATATTCACATAATTCCCTCAAAATTCATAAAAAGGAAAATATTTGATAAAAAAATTATTTTTAGGTGCTAAACGTGTACTTTAGCAGCCTTATCAAATCGGAATATAATTGGACCATTTTTGGACTTAGTTTCCCATATAAAAATTTCGACCGATATTCAGTTAAATTGTTCTATTGACAAAAAAAATAAACCAATTCCACTTAAAATTGATCTGTGTGTGTTTTCTACACTAAATAAAGATCTAACAAAAGACAGATACAATCGGTCCATGTTTGGACTTGGGACCCATTTTCCGGAAAACACTGGTGTAGTGTATCATATGGTCGGTCTTGACCGATTATAATTTTCTTACTTGTTTATCTTTAATTTTTTCAATTTTTTAAAGGGCATAAAAAAATTCTGTTTATCTGAATTAATACGATCAATGTTTTAACACAGTGCACTGTGTATGTATTTCCCTACAGAAAAAATTTCAAGTTCTAAAAAAAATTTTATATTCGAGGCATATCTCTTGCTAAACATTTTTAAGCACATGTTTCGAATAAAACTAAATTAAAAGCATGATCAGCTGATCACAAAGATCTACAAACTTTTTTCTTTTGGAAAAATTCTAAAAGATAAATGACTGTCGTTTTATAGTACAACGTTTATAATTTTCTTATATATTTATTACTTTAAATATTTTTCCACAATCAACTACTTATGGAGCAACACATGTTGTTCAATAAATTTTTCAAAAAAAAACTAAAGATTCAGTTAAATTTTAACCATAACATCATTTCCCCCAAAATGACCATATTCAAAACTAAATTCACAACATTCTACGAAAAACTACAACATCAATATACCAGCAGCTGTTAATACTTTTAGTATTCTCTACTAACTAAGCTCTAACTATTTTTTTTTTCTGTAAAAAAAACTAAAAACTGTTTTAAACTTTATACAAAAAAAGTCCATTTCCTTGTGATATCTACTACTGCAACTGGAACATTGAAATTTTACAACAAAAAAAAAAAGTATGGTTTAGTTGACAATTCACATATTTTTGAAAACATGATGTTGACCATTATGGCTCAAAAACTTTTAAAAATACACATACACTCACACAACTATTTGGTTTCGTTATTTAGCAAATGTGTTGGTTAAAATAAAGGGATATATTTAAAGCAATGCATTCTCTCAAACTTTATCCGATATTTTTTTTTTGTATAGAAAATGTATCGGATAACGTTTTTTGAATAGAAAGCTTTAGCGGATACATTTTTTCGTGTATAAAACTTTGTCGGATAAAATTTTTCGGGTAGAAAACTTTATTGGATAAAGTTTTTCGTATAGAAAACTTTGTTAGATAAAGTTTTTTGTATAGGAAACTTTATCGGATAAAGTTTTTTGTATAGAAAATTTAAATGGATAAATTTTTTTGTATACAAAACTTCATCGGATAAAGTTTTTGTTTAGAAAACTTTATCGGATAAAGTTTTTTGTAAAGAAAACTTTATCGGATAAAGTTTTTTGTGTAGAATACTTTATCGGGAAAAAATTTTTCTGTAGAATACTTTATCAGATAACAATTTTTGTATAGAAAACTTAATTGGATAAAGTTTTTTGTTTAGAAAACTTTACCGGATAAAGTTTTTAGTATAGAAAACTTTATCGGATAAAGTTTTTAGTATAGAAAACTTTATCGGATAAAGTTTTTAGTATAGAAAACTTTATCGAATGTAATGTTTTCTAAAGAAAAACTTTATCCGATAAATTTTTTCATAAAAAAAAACTGTTTTTTTTTTTGTATGGAAAACTTTATCGGATAACGTTTTTTGTTTAGAAAGTTTTCGTATGGGAAACTTTAACGGATGAGGTTTTTCTTTAGAAAACTTTATCGGACAAAGTTTTTCATTAAGAAAACTTTAACGGACTATTTTTTGATTTATTTTGAAAACCTTATCGGATAAAGTTTTTCGTATAGAAAACTATATCGGATAAAGTTTTTCGTATGGTGAACTTTATCACATTAAGTTTTAAGTAGAGTAAGAAAAATTTATCGGATAAAATTTTTGGAATAGAAACCTTAATCGGCTTAAGATTTTCGTATTGAAAACCTAATCGGATTAAGATTTTTGTATAGAAAACTCTATCGGATTAAGTTTTTTCTATAGTAAAATACATCGGATAAAGTGTTTTTTATAGAAAACGTAATCGGATAAAGCTTTTTCTTTAGAACACTATCGGATAAAGAGTTTTCTATGGAACACTGTACCGGATAAAAATTTGTCCATAGAAAATTTTATCGGATAAAATTATTCGTATATTTGGATAAAGTTTTTTGTATAAAACATTTTATCGGATAAGTGTTTTCATACAGAAAACTTTTTCGGATAAAATTTTTGTTATAGAAAGCTTTGTCGAAAAAAGTCAAATAAAGATTTTGGCAAAGGGAACTTTATCGGATATAGTTTTCAATGCGAAAACCTTAACCTTAAAAAGTTTTCTATATGAAAAAACTTATCCGAAAAAATTTTTAACACGAAAAACTTTATCTGATAAAGATAAAGAAAAACTTTATCCGATAAAAGTTTCTATGGAAAAAACTTTATCCGATAAAGTTTTCTATAGAAAAAACTTTAGCCAATTTTTTTTCTATAGAAAAAAATTGTCTATTGAAAAAAAAGTTTTCTATAGAAAATATTTTATCCGATATATTTTACTGTAGAAAAAATCTTAATCCGATAGAGTTTTCAATGCTAAAATCTTAATCCAATTTGATTTTCTATACGAAAAACTTTATCCGATAAAGTTGTCTATTCAAAAATTGTATCCGATAATGTTTCTAATACGAAAAACTTTATCCGATAAAGTTTACTATACGAAAAACTTAATCCGATAAAGTTTACCATACGAAAAACATTATCTGATTTAGTTTTCTATAATGAAGTTTTCTATACGAAAATCTTTATCCGATAAAGTTTTCTATACGAAAATCTTTATCCGATAAAGTTTGCAAAATAAAAAACTTATCAGATAAAGTTTTCTAAATGAAAAACCTAATCCGTTAAAGTTTTCATTCTTAAACCTTAATCCGGTAAAGTTTTCTATACAAACGTTATTCGATAAAGTTTTGTATACAAAAAACTTTTTTTTAAGAAAATCTTTATCCGATAAAGTATTAAAAGCTTAATCCGAAAAAGTTTTCTGTACGAAAACTTTATCCCATAAAGTTTTCTATATAAAAAACTTTATCCGATAAATTTGTCTATATAAAAAACTTTATCGGATAAAGTTTTCTATATAAAAAATTTATCCGATGAAATTTTCTATAAAAAAAATTTATCCGATAAAGTTTTGTATACAAAAAACTTTATCCGATAAAGTTGTCTGTACGAAAACTTTATCCGATAAAGTTGTCTGTACGAAAACTTTATCCGATAAAGTTTTTTATATGGAAAACTTTATCCAATAAAGTTTTCTATACAAAAAACTTTATCCGATAAAGTTTTCTATACAAAAAACTTTATCCGATAAAGTTTTCTATACAAAAAACTTTATCCGATAAAGTTTTCTATACAAAAAACTTTATCCGATAAAGTTTTCTATGCAAAAATCTTTATCCGATAAAGTTTCGATTAAAGAACTCACTCCTTTTAGTTCATGTTAATACTGATTGGCCACTTTTGGTTTTCAAAACCAAAACAACAACAACAACAACTAAAAACTAGCCATTGGAGACAACAACAACAACTACATTAGCAATCATACATAGTACATGGTATAACATTGAAAGCCATTATAAAAGTATGTCTAAACAAAAATGATTCCTTACTCTATTCAAATAAAAAAATTTTTTTTTGTATCAGTAAATGCCACAAACCAAACAAGCATCATTTATTGTTTGCTAGTGTAAGTAAATATGTATATTTGTAATAATATTTAAATGTATGTGTAGTGGTATATATTTTAAATTGTATGTATGTAACAATGCAAATTTAACATTTCCTAGCATTTAATACTTTCCCACAACTTTTTCATACTCCTGCTGCTGCTGCTGTTAGTGGCCAGCACTCTTCTTTTTTTTTTGTCATTTACACAGCTCAACAAGAAAAAGCGTATTGGATTCTGGTTAATGATTTGGATAGTGTCTGTTGCGCTGATTCCAAATCCGGATCCCAAATTTGTCTATCACGTCAAGATTTTGAGTAATTCGCGGTTAAAGTGCCGAAAAAGGGCATTTTTGACCCTTTTTAAAAGCTTATAAAATAAGATCCTGACATGCAAATGACTTGATATCAAGCTCATTCGAAAGTCTGTAATTTTCTCTTAAAGATAAGATAAAATGTTCTAAAAATTTAATTTTCTAAAATGGTGAAAAAATCGTTAGCAAAAAAGCTTCCATTTTTTCAATATTTAGTTTATTTACACAGTGTTTTTTAACAAATTTCCATACAAATTCATACGTAAATTTTAGATTTAAAGCACTTGTGGATAATGATTTTTTTACCATTTTAGAAAATTAAATTCCAAGAAGATTTGATCTTGTCTGAAAGAGAAAATTACACACTTTCGAATGAGCTTAATACCAACTCATTTGCATGTCAGGATCTTTTTTTATAGGCGTTCAAAAATGGTCAAAATGGGCCTTTTTTGACACTTTAACCGCGATTTTCTCAAAATTGTGACGTGATAGAAAAATCTGAGTGACCGTTTTGGAATCGGGGGACCAAACCCTATCAACTTTTTTTGGTTTCATCCAAAACGCAGCGACAAACCTATGATTTGTAGAGCGGTGTTATCCATAGTACATATCGATACAAATATAAACACACAAATATTTGTATGAACCCAATACACACTAAAAACTTTACACAGCTGTGTCTCCATTTCTTTTAGGACCAAATGGATTTTTGCGGCTTATAGTATAAATATGTGTGCGTGATATAATGGTGATACAGTGTTTATGGAATATTTATAGAAAATTTATAAAAAAAAAAAATTATAATAAAAAAATAATAAATATAAAAAATAGAAATTGTATAAAAACATTAAGACTTTTACTTAATTATTATAAATTTCTTTGTAGTGGTATTTGTGAGAATATTTTGATTTCCGGTGCAATGGAGCGTATGTTTGATGGCATTTATTTAGTTGTTGTTTGATATTAATCATACGCATTGTTAGACCAAAAAGAATTTGAGATTTTCTAACGTTTAATTGTGAATTATTTTTATTAAAATTAATTAATTTTAATTAATTTAGTTAATTAAGTGTTAATTAATTTAGTTAATTAAAATTAATAATTTTTACAATGTTGTTTTTTTATTTTTAGTACCAAAAGGTACATACAAATAAAATGTATTTATTCGGCCTTTATATATGTATATTCGATTAGAGTTTTATTCTAGTTCGAGGCCCAAAAATATTTCTATTTATGATATTGTCATAATAGAGTATTTTTAATTTATTGCTTTAAAAAAGTTACTATCTCATAGTATGTCTGTACTGATCAGTTTCATCCCCACTAAAGGAATCTTCAGCAGACTTTAGAGAATCATCGTTGGTCAATCAAACATCAAACCAGACATAATATTTGATATATTTCCCAAGTTATATGAGAAGTACTATTATGAAGGTCCGAAATCTGTTTTCCAACAAAAATAACTCTTTTAAAGCAAAAATTGTATATACTAAATCACCGTCGGTAACTATTAATATATGTGTTGCTGTTATTTTACAATAACAACAGTGCCTAGCCAAACAATAGTGTTGGTAGGATAAGTCGTACTAAACTTTGTGTTAAATGTTGTTTTTTTATTTTTAGTACCAAAAGGTACATACAAATAAAATGTATTTATTCGGCCTTTATATATGTATATATATTCGATTAGAGTTTTATTCTAGTTCGAGGCCCAAAAATATTTCTATTTATGATATTGTCATAATAGAGTATTTTTAATTTATTGCTTTAAAAAAGTTACTATCTCATAGTATGTCTGTACTGATCAGTTTCATCCCCACTAAAGGAATAAATTAAAAATACTCTATTATGACAATTTTTACAATCTGAGAATTTCTCTATGAAAGAAATGTTTCTAATTCGAAATTAAATCAAAATATTTTCAAATCTTAGACTTTCTATAAGAAAAATGTAACTCATATAACACTGTGCAACAACTCTGTCAAATGCTATCCGATATTTTTAGCATAATCCTCATCGTATTTAGAATTAAATTTTCTTTAAGAATACGTTTATAAATATAAAGGTTGTTGAACGAGTTATATCATAAAAAAAATCGATAAAATTGAAAAATTTTCAAAAAATAGCCCAAAATTTAAATATTATTGAAAAAAATCAATACACTCAAAAAATTATGTCATTAACTGTTTGTAGTTTATTTTAAAAGTATTACGTTTTGTCGTTTTCAAAAGAAAAAACATTTGTTCAATGTTCAGTTTTTTTAAATGACTATTTCTGTTCTTTTTTTTAAATAACAACATAAAAAATAACGACTTTCATTAGCATTCAATTTTTAAAGTCATTTATTTTTGTTGTGTAAGTACAAATAACTGATTCTTCTTTAATTTTTAATGATTTGTGTACGTTATTTTTTTATTTTTTAATTGTTGGCATTTTTAAAAGAAGTCATTTGTTTTTACCTACTTGTGTTGGTTACCCTAAGAAAATTATGTCATTAACTGTTTGTAGGTTATTTTAAAATGTAATCAGTCAAGTTATTTTAAAAGAAAAATCATTTATTTTATAAAGTATTTCTTGTTTTCAGCTATTTCGGTAGTTTAAAAAAAATAATTTACTGTCTTAAAAATTAATTTTCCGTTACATTAAATTTTGGCAGCAAAAAAATTTCTTCTACAGTTTTAATGTTTTTTCAATACAAAATAAGTAAATATTCATTATTTTTTTAATGTTTTATTTGTTTTAAGTCAATGGTTCCAGGGGGGCAACGAGCAAGATTTGTTTAGTCAAATTAACTACAAAAACTATTTTGTTTACCAAAATTAACTACAAAAATTTGTTAATTGGTAAAATTTTTACTAAAAATTTAGTTTAAATTCTTATATTACAAAAACTTTGCTAAATCAGTAGTAATTTTTCATTAAAAACAAAAATTAGAAAAATTAACAAATTTTTGTTGAGTGTTGGGGGGACAAGGCAATTTTTTAACTTTAAAGTGGGGCGTGGCGTAAAAAAGGTTGGGAACCATTGTTTTAAGTGAATATTCACTGGAATTTACCTACATAATTTTTTGAATTATTTTTTTTAAACAAAAAATCCAAAAAATTATTTATAGAAATATAAAAACATGTTTGTATCAAGTGACTTTGGCACGATGGGTAGAGTGTCTGGCCAGAATGAAGTTGATTGCGGAATCCATTCCGAAAAATTTTATTTAATATTATTTTAAAATAAAATTCAATAGAAAAATTGTAAAAAACAACCTACAAAATCATTTATTTTTAATGTTTTCGTAAGTAATTTTAACATGATAATGTTTTTAGGCTGGTGTCTTATTTTAAAAAAGTTGCAGGACGCCATCTCAGTTTGACTATATAAGTTAATAATTGAACAGTTCATGCGAATAAAGACGAATAGACCATTTGTAGAATTTTACAGGAAACTATAAAAACGCAGGAAACGGTTAAAAAATAATATTTTTGTCAACTGTTTGGTTTTGGCTTAAGGATTTAAGTCACATCTACCCATATACAAAATTTTAGTAAGGTATTCGAAAGAGAACTTGCCAAAAATTGGACATCAATTTTTCCTTAAATGGAAAAAGGGCGAATATCCAAAAAAATGTATTGAAATTTGAATAAAAATGTGTTATTTTGCAGCAGATTTTGACTACATTTTCATGAGACTTGCAAAACTTGACGAACTATGGTTAGTATTTGTTTGTAACACTTTAAGGACTTCAAGGATACACTTTTTAAGGATTGCAAGGACATACAAAAAAAATTTTTTTTTTGTTATTTTTTTTAATATTCCTGCCATTTGATGCAGTAGTAATTCTTTATGTCACTAAATACATTTTTAGGAATTATTATATTAACCCTTGACTGCATATTACGAAGTAACATAAAAGGACATGAATTTTTTTTTGCAAATCTTGTTAATTTGTTTGTATGTGCTAAAATTGTTTTTTTTTGTGTACAATTTAAAATTTTAGCTAATATCAATTTTAAACTCGCAGCTAAATAATTTTTATATAATATTTTGTAAAGGATGGATATTCGCTCTTTTTGCTTTCCACACTTTAAAGTCTTATAACTCAAGAACGGTAAAATGTTTTGCCAATATAATAAGTGTGGTTTATTCCTCGTAATGTTCTCTTAATACATTGTTACCGAAAGTAACATTTTTGTATGTTTTTGTGTTGTATTTAATCAAAATTGTGCGTTAGTTCACTCCCAATTTAAACAAAAATATAAAAACATACGAATTATTGCACTTTCAAAGTCATTTTTTAGCCTTAAAAGTCAAAATTTCCCCAAAATTTCTGCATAGGATTGTAGGGCTCTGCTAATAAAATGCATTTATGCAAAAAAACGTGTTTGCGAAAAAGTGGTGTATTCGTCCTTATTCGCATGAACTGTTCAATTATCGAAAAAGAAAACAAGAATTACTATTTTCATTTTCTTAAAACCAAAAATTTTAATAACTTGGGTTTGTAAATTGGATAATAATTCACCTCGTGGTGAACAAACCTGTTTTTCACCAGCTGGTGAATAAAAAGTAACATAATTATTTTTCAACAAAAAAATTTTTTTTTTTCATCAATTTTTTTTTTCATCAAATTTTTTTTTCATCAATTTTTTTTTCATCAATTTTTTTTTTCGTCAAATTTTCTTTTTTAATTGATTTTTTTTTTCATTAATTTTTTTTTTTTCATTTTTCATCAAATTTTTTTTTTTCATCAACATTTTTTTCATAAATTTTATTGTTTTTCCATCAATTTTTTTTTCATAAATTTTTTTTTTTTTCATCAAATTTTTTTAATCATATTTTTTCCATAATTTTTTTTTATCAAATTTTTTTATAAAATTTTTTATTATCAATTTTTTCCTCACCAAAAATTTTTTTCATCAATTTTTTTTACACCAAAAAATTTTTCTTTTATCAAAAAAATTCATCAAAAACTTTTTTTCATCAAAATTTTTTTTCACCAAAAATTTTGGGTTCATTAAATTTTTTTATACCCTCCACTTAGTGATAGAGGGTATATATAAGTTTGTCATTCCGTTTGTAACTCATCGAAATATCGGTCTGGGACCCCATAAAGTATATATATTCATGATGCCCGATCGATTTTAAGACATTCTAGCGATGTCCGTCTGTCCGTCTGTCTGTGGAAAATGCTCTCGCGGACAAAATATTGCACAGAGATGACTGAAACTTAACATATATATTGGAAGTTCTCCCGAGAAGTTTGGTATTGCATTTGAGCGATATCGGTTCAGCGGTTCAAAAGTTATGAACGAAAATGTAAGCACACATCAAAAATTTCAGTACATTCAACATAACCTAAAAATACAAAATGCTTTAATTCGGCTTCTGGTTGACATATGTTAACATAATTGAAAACCAAATGGTATTTAAACAAGTACGAACATATTTTTGGACAAAAAAAAAAAAAAAAAATCGCGGATTTTTTTTTTTACCAAAATTTTTTTTCGCGGAAATTTTTTTTCGCGGAAATTTTTTTTTTTTTTTTTTCAAAAGTAATTTCCTTTTAAATAAAGTTGTTTGCAATAATCTTTTTGAAATTGTGGAGGGTATCACTACATTCCGCAAGGCCGAATTTAACTTTTTTACTTGTTTTAACATAATTTAGTTTTTCGTGAAAAAAAAAGAAATCATTTTTTTTACCAAAAGTACTTTTTCACCAAGTCTAAGCTTTTTCATTTTTTAAATTTTCCATTTGTTTATCAAATGTACATAAAACAAGTGAGAGTGTTATATTCTTTGGTGCCGAATCTTTTATATTTTCCAAAATGTAAAAACACTTTTTTGCACTTATTTTTGCACTCACTTACGAAATGTACAGCTCTTTTGGGTTTTTAATGGGGTCCTCGACTAATATTTCAATTCGTTTTGCATGGAATAGCAAAGTAATATAACGTTATTTTTTCTAAAAAAAACTTTGCTTTAGCAAGTACACCCAAATCTTCCGCAAAACAATATCATGATTTAATGTTTTGGGCAAGGGTTAAAAATTTGCAGGCATTTTTTTTTGAATTTGTTTGTGAAAATGACACAACAATCATTAATTTTTAATGTTTTCGTAGGTTATTTTTTTCGAATTTGTTGGTAAAAAAATGAAAGTGACGTTATATTTTAATGTTCGATATTATTTTTTTTAAAAAACTTTATTAACAGTAAAAAATTAATGTTGATGTTTGTTAAAACAAATAAATAATTACTGGGATGGTTTTCAAATGTTTTATCACTTGTTTAAAATATATTTTTCATTTGTTTTTGCCTACAAAATATTTTGAGTGCAGATATCTTTATTATATGTTAAGAACAATTCATACACATAAAAAGCCCTATCCTATATTCTATCCAGAACTGTTTAAAAATTTAAAATCGGTTGAAAAGTTTCTGAATTACACAAGGTTTAGTGAGAAAAGTCCCAAAAAAAAAACGTTTTTTTGACAATAACTCTAAAATTTTAGGATGTCTGGCAGGTTTAATGGTCATTTTTGTGATCTACTCGACAAAACCAACAACCTTTACTATGTCACATCAGAAACATTTTTTCACTGTAGCACAGTGTAATTCTCCATGTTAATGTTTAACGCATTCTTAAGTTTTATTTTCTTATTTTATTGCTAGCAGTAAATTTTTTTTTAAAGACATAACAAATATTTGTTAAATTTCCATGTAAAACATTGTAATAAATACAAAATTTTAAGAAATTTTACAAATAAAAAGATTTTATTATAATTTATGTTGTTGTTTCAACACACATGTTAAAATACACAAAATTATGCTCAAGAAAAAAAAACATTCATTTATTTTTTATCAGTAAAGAAAATGTAAACATTTAAAACAAATATTTCTCAATTAAAGTTCTTGTTAATTTTATATAAAAAAAAATCATGTTAATTTTTAAAAACATAAAAGCAATAAAATAATTTATTTTCAACAAATTGTCCAAAAGATTTAAAAAAAAACTCAGTCAGTTTTCAACTTACGTTTTTTATTAGTTCGGAAAAAAATTTGGAAGCTCCGTTTGGGACTGAAGCTGGACCCCTTTTTTATATTCGCCTAAAAATTTATTCTATAAATAGTACATTTAAAGTTACCTGTACTAAATTTTAAATTTTTAAACTTCCTTTTTAAAATCTTTAAATAACAACTGTTAGAAGTGTGGGTGCGTTTTCCCACTTCAATACAATTGATAAAACTTAAGTAAATATTGTCCCGCATTATTTTAATGTTTTTTTTTCTCTGAATTTTCTGTGAATTCATACAGGTGTAAATGTTTTCACAATAGAAAACAAAACCAAAAAAAAAATATATATAAAAATAACACAATGATAAATAAATTTATATAAATTGCATGTTTTTATCTTTTTCTTTTGTATAAAATTAATTTTTTTTTAAACTACACTAAAGAAAAAATGTTTTAGATTCTTAAACATTTTTTCTATGGAAAATGTATAAAATCTTGAAAAATTTTTCTTAGCTTTTGTTAGATTCTTAAATTCTAAGATTTTGAAACATTTTTCATATCGAAAAAGTTTCAGACTCTGAAGCATTTTTTTTTTATAAACTTTTCTTAGAACTCACCTTTCGTAAAAATTAGGTACACTGTTAAGCAAATTTGCGTTGATCTAGTGTATCTCGAATGAGTCAAAAACAAAACGAAAATATACACAGAAAATAAATCGTTAAATTTAAATCAACAAACATTAATTGCAAATCAACAAAAGATAATCTCAACCACACAGTAAAAATTTTATTTCAAAATTCTTTTATTATGTCAATTAATAGTGATTAGGGCTTCCAATCGGGATTGGTTTTTCTGAATCCCGGGATTCGGGATTGAAGAAAAATTTTCGGGATCCCGATTTCGGGATCCTGGGATTTTCGGGATATTTTGAATCCCGGGATTCACGGGATTTTTTGGAAATTTTCGGGATTTTCAAAAATTTTTAGTATTTTTTGTCAATTTAACAAATTTACGCGTTCGTAAAAATTACCAAAGTTTTGTTGATGTTGTTAACTTCAAAAAAAAGGTCAAGATTGCTCCTGCGAAGAATAACCGTATTCGGTTCTTTCGTCGTGGCTCATCGTTGTAAACTTTTAGTGAGCGTGAGTTGAAAAAAAAAAAAAAATAAATGAATTTTCAAATTTTTTCATAAGTGATTAATTTTTTGCTAATTTTTTTAATTTATTTGATTTTTTTTTTTTAATTTTATTTGTTTTTTATTTTTTCTTGCAAAAAAAAATATTTTTTAGCATTGTTTTTTTTTGGTAAAAAATGTGTTAGCGAGAGTAGAGTTTTCATGACTCAAGCGTGAGCGTAAATCATAAGTGAGTGATTCCATTATTGTTTGCGTGAGCGTGACTGAGTGTGAGTCAAAACCCACTTACGCCTTTAAAAAAATGTTTTAGTAAAACATAAAATTAAAAAATATTACAACCTAAAGAGTTAAAATGTGTCAAAAGCCATTTACGGCAATATGTTTCTTGTAAGATTAAAAGGAATAAATATAAAAGCCCTTATGTCGAACCACCACTAGTTTTTACAATTTCTTTACATTTCTCAAACGTTTCACCTTTTTCTATAACAAAAACATGGTACCTTACGGAACTTTTGTCGATTTTTTTTTATTTTGTTCCACAAAATTCATATTTTATTCAAAATATTTAAAAAAAAAAAATCTAAAAATAATAAAAAATATTGAAAAAAATAAAAAAATCGGGATCCCGAAAATCCCGGGATTGAAAATCAAAAATCCCGAGATTCGGGATTTGCCTAATCCCGAAAATCCCGGGATTTCCGGGATCGGGATGTCCCGATTGGAAGCCCTAATAGTGATTGTGTCTGTTAAATTTCTTTGTTGAAAAAAAATGTCATTTGTCAGATTAACAATTGTGTTTGTTTATTTTTTTTTTTGTTAAAAAAAAAACAAGTGAGTGTGTTAAATTCGGCTGTGCCGAATCTATTATACCCTCCAAAATGTAAAAAAAAAATTAAAAACAAAAATTTGTCAGGGGCGTTTCTTTTTTTTTTGGGGGGGGGTTGATAGGGTCAGTGGGGGACGTTGAGAGCACCTTCCCATCGCGATAAATATACCAAATGGTACATTTAATTAACAAAAATACAAAAAAACATGTAAAAAAGTGTATTTTTTTAGATGTTGTTCAAGGGGGAACTTTTTTCCCCCTGGTCCGATTTGGCCAATTTCCGAACTTAACCTGCCTAGGAACATAAGACATATTTGTGCCAAACTTGAAGGGTCTAGCTATTTTATTTTGGACTGCATCGTGTTAACTACAGACGGACGGACGGACAGACAGACAGACAGACAGACAGACAGACAGACAGACAGACAGACAGACAGACAGACAGACAGACAGACAGACAGACAGACAGACAGACAGACAGACAGACAGACAGACAGACAGACAGACAGACAGACAGACAGACAGACAGACAGACAGACAGACAGACAGACAGACAGACAGACAGACAGACAGACAGACAGACAGACAGACAGACAGACAGACAGACAGACAGACAGACAGACAGACAGACAGACAGACAGACAGACAGACAGACAGACAGACAGACAGACAGACAGACAGACAGACAGACAGACAGACAGACAGACAGACAGACAGACAGACAGACAGACAGACAGACAGACAGACAGACAGACAGACAGACAGACAGACAGACAGACAGACAGACAGACAGACAGACAGACAGACAGACAGACAGACAGACAGACAGACAGACAGACAGACAGACAGACAGACAGACAGACAGACAGACAGACAGACAGACAGACAGACAGACAGACAGACAGACAGACAGACAGACAGACAGACAGACAGACAGACAGACAGACAGACAGACAGACAGACAGACAGACAGACAGACAGACAGACAGACAGACAGACAGACAGACAGACAGACAGACAGACAGACAGACAGACAGACAGACAGACAGACAGACAGACAGACAGACAGACAGACAGACAGACAGACAGACAGACAGACAGACAGACAGACAGACAGACAGACAGACAGACAGACAGACAGACAGACAGACAGACAGACAGACAGACAGACAGACAGACAGACAGACAGACAGACAGACAGACAGACAGACAGACAGACAGACAGACAGACAGACAGACAGACAGACAGACAGACAGACAGACAGACAGACAGACAGACAGACAGACAGACAGACAGACAGACAGACAGACAGACAGACAGACAGACAGACAGACAGACAGACAGACAGACAGACAGACAGACAGACAGACAGACAGACAGACAGACAGACAGACAGACAGACAGACAGACAGACAGACAGACAGACAGACAGACAGACAGACAGACAGACAGACAGACAGACAGACAGACAGACAGACAGACAGACAGACAGACAGACAGACAGACAGACAGACAGACAGACAGACAGACAGACAGACAGACAGACAGACAGACAGACAGACAGACAGACAGACAGACAGACAGACAGACAGACAGACAGACAGACAGACAGACAGACAGACGGACGGACATCGCTAAAATGTCTTAGAATCGATCACTGATCAATAATATATATACTTTATGGGGTCCCCGACCGATATTTCGATGCGTTACACACGGAATGACAAAGTGAGTATACCCCCATACTGTAGTTGGAGGGTATAAAAATTAAGAGCTTTTACTTTTATCAGATCAACTAATTGTGTTTGTGTTTGTTGAATTTCTTTGTTGAAAACAAAAAAAATATTTTTTCAACAATCAAAGTATACAAACGTTTGTTGATATTACAAATTTCCGTATAGGAGCACTTTCAGTCAAAAAATTAATTGTATTCACAAATATGGGGGTCAATATAACAATTCGGTTTTTTCTGTGCAGTTTGTATACTCCCCACATCAAAATAGTAGTCTAGGACCCCATAGGGTATAAATATATATGATCAGTGATCGTTTTCATCTGTAGTAAACACGATTTAGTCCAAAATATAAGAGCTATACTCCGGAAGTCTGGCACGAATATGTCTTAGTTCGTAAATAAGCAAAATCGGACCAGTGTGTAACGCATCAAAATATCGGTCTAGGACCCCATAAAGTATATATATTTATGATCAGTGATCGATTCTAAGACATTCCACAGAGGTAAAAACCGGCCAAAACTAAAAAAAAAATTTGTTTCTTTTTTCCAAATTGATGCCAACTGAGAGATAACACTTCAAAACATACGATTACAAAGTTTTGTGCCAATCCCTTGACTAGTTTAGGTTTTATAACGAAGCAAAGTTGAGTAATTGTATTTATTATTTTTTAAATTTAAAAGTTGTGATTTGCAACTTTGAAATCCAAGTAGGCTGTAAACTTAAAAAAACAATTTTTTGTCTTGAAATTGATATATTTTGAAAACTTAGCATTATTTTTACATGTCATACGCATTTCGGTAATTTCGAGTGCGTGGATCAATTTAAACAGTGATGGTTAAAATAAACCTAAAAAAATAAAAAAATATAAAAAATACAAACTTTGGAAAGCCCAAAAAAATACTTTTTGCTCAAAATTGCTCTTAAGTCGCTGCACCACAAATTAGTATAAGGGTTCCCAAGTAAGTACTAATTAACATCAGTACCAAGTTGAACCAAGTCTTTCAGTTAGAGCCTTTTAAAGTTGGGTCACTTATATGTAAATAAAGATCTTTTTGAGCTGTGGAAAACTCATAAAAAAAGAAGATGGATGAAATAATGACGATTAAGACACAACATCTTAAAACACCTTCAAAAAATTTTTTTTCGCGAACAAAAAAAAAATTTTTCGCGGAAAAAAAAAATTCCGCGGAAAATTTTTTTTTTCGGGAAATTGGTTTATTATTATATTCTTAACCTACCTACAACATTTTATAAGTTTACACAAAAAATTAAAGAAGTTATAGGGTTTTGGCCGAAATTTACCACTGTGCATTCTAGCGATGTCCCACAGTGCTTTGTCCCATTGACAAAAATCAAAAAAAAAAAAGTTCCCATCGTTTTTATTAAAATATATTTTTTTGGTAAGGTAATAAGGTAACTTAATATTTTAATAATAATCCCTTTCGATATAACTCTTTTTGTCGCCACAAGGGGTCGCTAAAGTTAGAGAATTTCCAAGCAAAAGGTATTTAAAAAAATAATATTATTTTGAGTTTTACAAAAATAGTTCCCAAAAATTCAGTTTTTAAGATAATGACTTGATTTTTTCTGAAAAAAATTAAAAAATATATTTGAAATACGGAAAATTTTTTGTTGGAGATAAAAAGTTAAAGTATGTGCCTTTTGTCAGACTTTGAATTACTACTTTTTTTTTGTGAGGATCTTTAAAATAACAAAAGTTTGATGGAGTATTAAAAAAATATATGTTAACCGATTTTTGATTTCATAATTTTTTTTTAAAGCCTTGACCTTTATCTTTCAAAGAAAAAAAACAACGCTTGCAACTTTTGAGTAGAACTTTAGATATATTTTTTTTTTAAAGTGCCTAAAATCACATTTTTGAAAAATCCATTTTAGTGGCTGACGAAAATAGCCGTAACTTTTTTGCTTTTTAATGAAATGGCTTGATTTTTTTTTTTAAAAAACTTTAAAATATATATTCTTTTACCAGAAAAAATTACCTTAGTATTAAGCAATAAGTTGTTTTTCTAAACGCATTGAAAGTTACCTAAATTTTTAGTTTGAAGACCCAAAATTTGCAAATTTTGAAAAAATATTAAAAAAATATATGTTAACCGATTTTGGATTTTTTTCTTTTTTTGAGAAGGTAAAATCTTTATCTATTAAATAAAAAAGTAAACAGTTGCAACTTTTTTTTAGAACGGCAAAAAATTTTTTTTTTCGAAGTGTCTATTTTTTTGTTATTTTTTGGTAACGGCTAAGAGTTGACAATGTTTGAAAAAATATTATAGAAATTATGTTAAACCTTTTTTCAACCCAATCAGCAGAAAAATAAGAAAAAAAAGTAGAAAAGTTAAATTTGGCTTCACCAAATCCATGAAAACTGTCCACAATGGCAAACACAATTTGAATACAAATGAATTTGAGTAGGGCAGTATGCTTCTTCCCATGGATAAAAATAAAAAAAATAAAATTGTCTAAAATTGTTATTAAAGACAGATTTTTTGAAAGATAATTAAGTTTTTCAAATAAATGTGAAAAAAAAAACATTTAATGTAATTGCTTTTGATGCCACGAGAGGGCTCTAAACTCAGAGAATTTTATGCAAAAGTAACTTAACATAATAATTGGGTTAATTGTTTCAAGACATTAATTCTCGAAAATTTATTTTTTTAAAAAGTGATTTGAAGTTTAGGATTTTTTTACCCATTATGGATTATTTAATTTTTAACTGTAGCTAGAAATTATGTTTAATTTAATATGTCAAATTATAAGTTAGATTAAAGAAACTGTGAAAAAAAAGTAATTTGGTATTGCTCTTTAACCCTTAAATACCCGTTTTATAGGTTTTATGTTAGAATTTTTGTAAAAGCGAATAATGTGACCCTTTAAAATGGGAGATAAGGGTTAATATGTCCCAAGAAAAACTGCCATTAAATTTCACTAAAAATATGTAAAAACATAATTTAGCCCAGCAGTAAATTCAATAAATTTTTTAGTAAATATAATATTTTTCTTATTTCAATCTACTTCAGTAAAACACAATTTAACAATATATGATACTTTACAATTTCTTTTTTATGCATTTTCCTTATATCGTACGAACTTTTGACCTTTGAAAACCCCTAGTAAAATTCGATGCTTAAAAGTTTTGTAGAATACTTTAACCCTTTAAACCCACGTGTTAGTGGTTTTCTATGAGGGTTTTTGGAAAATGGACTAAAATGACCCCTAAAAATACGAGATAGAGGGTTAATGTATTCCAAGAAAATAACCGTCATAAAATTTCACTGCATACATCAATTAACTTTATTTAGCTCAGAACTTGCTTAAATACTTTTTTTTTTTACTTTTTCCAACCGCTTTGGAAAAAAATTCCACCATTTTTCAATAAAGGATATTTTTGTATTTTCCAAATTAATAATCCGGTTTTACCCAAATTTGGCAATAATATATTCCTTATAAATATCAATTTACGTACCAACTTTTGTTACGATCGGACTATTTTTGTTGTAGTTATAGCGTTTTTAGGAAAAAGGATATATGGCAGGACCTAGAGTCCTTACTTCGATTAAGCTGAAAATTTACATACATATTGCTAGTTGTATATGCATCCGAATAACCACTTTTTGTTCTTTTGCGGACATTATTGTAGCTAAAATAACATTTTTAAGTTTCAGGACACATGGGAGGTAGGCGTGTCCTTGCACCGATTTTTCCAAAAATTCATATTTTTCTTAATTAAGGTATTTGCTGTTAGTGTATGAAATTTCAAAAACGCCTGACCACTCCATTTATTTTTGCCGATTTTAACATGGGAACAAAGCACTGTGTGTCCGTCCGTCTGTCCGTCCGTCTGTAGTTAACACGATGCAGTCCAAAATAAAATAGCTAGACTCCCGACATTTGTCAAGAATATGTCTTATGTTCCTAGGCAGGTTAAGTTCGTAAAGGAGGAAAATCGGACCAGCGGGAAAAAAGTTCCCGCTTGAAGAACTTAACCAACCTCTGAAAAATACCATATTATTACATGATTTTTTGTGTTTTTGTTTAACAAATGCAACATTTTTATGCTACAAGAAGTTTAAAGTCCTGCATTTGGATCCAGTGAATTAGAAAATGACGTTTTTTCGGGCCGCTCCCCCCCTCCCCTTTATGGGCGTGGAATATTTGTTATTTTTAAATAATGATAAACTTGTATTTCTTTAGTGCAAAAAGCATAAAAATGAATTTTTAAACACGTATTCGAGAAGAAATGTGCCCACCGCCCAATTACCACTACTGACTTCCCCCCTCCAAAAAAAGAAAACGCCACTGCAATTTATTTTTTCTTTATTTGCATGTTGGAGGGTATAAAAGATTCGGCACAGCCGAATTTAACACTCTTGATTGTTTTTTCTGAAATTAACAATAGAATTTTAATTTTTCTCTTAATTTCGGTAAAATTGAAGCAAAATTGTCGATACATCGATTAATAGCTTTAAAGGCGACAATCAGATTGAAAAATGGGTGATTTGAGATTAATAAGGCCACGGATTGGGTCCAGAGATATTTTTGTTTAAGTTAAACCACTTTTTAAAAAAGTTGAAAATTTGGAAATTTAGCAATATCTCGAAAACTGTTCTACTTTTGAAACTTTCGACTTCTTTTCGGATTCAGCACGAGATTTTACATAGAAAATAAATAAAAAATGTCGTGGATCAAAATCTCTATAAACTAGAGTAACCAACCATGCGGTTGTAAAAAATGCAAGGGAGTTTGACCGGTTGCTAAAACCTCAAAAGTTCGGTTGGAATATTAACGGTTATGTAAGTGTATAACAAATTTTTGAAAATCTTTAATTTTTTTGCCCTATTCTTAGATTTCTAACTCAATATCTTAATACACACTTTTATAAACGACCTTCACATATCTTTAAATTTTGAAAGATGAGATCTAAGATTTTGTTTATACATAGCAATCATATCTTGGACTTTTCCTTTAGGAAAATATATCAGAATCTTAGAATTTATCTGAACAAAAAATGTCTAAATCGAAGACAATTTTTCACAATTTTGCCTATTTCTATAAAAAAAAAATCTTAAAAGATCTATTTCCTGATTTATTACACTCAAAAAAATACGTTAGTAGATTTACTAATTTTTTTTTTTTGCTAATGCTAGTTAGCTAACTTTTAGCAAATTTTTAGTTAAGATTAGCATGTTAGCAAACAATTCTTGTAAACTTCATTTAGCACATTAGCAATTTTAAACAAACTTTGAACTAATTTATTTTGCTAAATTTGAAATTGAGTTGACTACATTTTTACAAGGTTTTTTGCTAATATTAGCAAAAATAAATGGTACATTTTTTTTTATTTTCAAAAAACTTTAAATGGCGCTATCTTGGAAACTAAGCCAGATAGAGCAAAATGGAGGCCATTTTTGGTTCTCGAGCTTTCCAGAGTATCGCCGGTTCTATTCACATGTGTGGACCCTAATGTGGGTCCTAACTTTGGATCCAAAAAAGTTAGAATTCCCGAAAATTTTAAAATGCTCATATCTCGGTAAATATTGCCGACACGATAAAAAGTCCAAAACCATTTTTGTAGCTCTCAATACGTAGAACAAGACCATAAAGCTCTCCGAGTTATATTTTTGAAGTTATCGAGTTTTTTAATTCTCCAAACCCCAGTCCCCTAAAATCACGTATCTCAAAAACTAAGCAAGATAGAGCGAAACGGACAAACATTTTGGATCAAAAACTATGTCGATTTTTAAGGAACCCAACTAGGTCTACCCATCGGGTCTGGACTTATCGGGTCCGAACCCAATGGGGTCCTTAAAGTATGAACTAAGTAAAAAAAATTCAGTTAACTAATTTTTGGCAAAACATTTTTGCTAACTTTACCAAAAAAATTGTGAGTGTAAGCACACAATATTTTCTGCAAATTTAACAAAATTTAAAAACTGGAAATATTTACAAAAGTATGTTTTAGGTTGATGTTTGACCAAACTTTGAAAATGCATTTATCTGATGGTTGGTCTTCGTGTTAGTTAGTAAAAAGGATATGTTTAACACATACAAACAAGCTTATTCCTCATGCTGACACCCTCTTACTCATCGAGAAATATAATATCATTCCCATACACTGTAACCCAGCAACATTTTCGGTTGCATAGAATCGCTGAAATTTGTTCGTAACATAGAACATAAGAAGTATGCAAACAGGGATGTATTGAAGTATTTTCCAATATTGCTTATTCTAGCTTCTCGCCATTCTTTAGAACCAGTTGTGAGTTTAAGTTATAGAATTGATTATAGATCTGATGTAGATCAGATATCTTAAATTTTTTTTACGAACTCCACAGAAAATGTTGCTGGGAATATAAAACATCCTTTACTATGATGGTAACAACATCTGTCCAACACATCATAAATGCATTAGTTAAACAACATGAAATTCGAACAACTGCAAGATGTGAACTTTTAAAAAGATGTTTTCAGTGCAGGGTGGTATAATGGGATGCATTATCCTTTATCATTAAACTAAATGCAATTTTCCATTATTTTTTCCCCCTCTTAATATCAAACTGACCATTTGTTGTAGGCTAAAGTTCTAGATAACATAACTGTATAAATATTCTACCAAAGGCTAAGAAATGTTAGGGGGAAAATTGAAGTGGCATCTACAAAATGTTACAACAACATCAACATTCAAAACAATCTGTATGTCGGGCAACATCAGCAGAAACATGAACATTTTGTGAAACATGGCAAATAAATTAGCAACATTTTGTATAAATTGCTTTATGATGTTGCAACAGAAACAACAACTACTTGTTGTTTTTGTTCTACATAGGTTGTTATTTGGTGTAGTTGTTCATGCTGCAAGTGATGTTGTTGTTCTTCTTGTTGTTAGGACTGATGTTGTTCTTAGTTGTATGGTCATTTGTTATATAATTTTGTTATGATAGTATGAAACATATGTTATCAATTTCGTGTTTAAGTATGTAGGGTAACTAACTAACATGATTGTTGTTAATATCTGGAGGATATCATTTTGGGGAATTAGCGATGGAATTTTTAATTTAATTTTTTTTCTTAGTCAAAAAGTGGTGGTGAGCACTTAAATTCTTTAACAGACGGGGAAAATAGGTTTAAGGACTAGTTTCCATATGGAAAAGTCTGAAATCCTTGTATAAGATTTCATTCATGGATAGTGCTTAAGTTTTTGTATAAGACTTTTTCCTTTGCTTAAGGTTTTAGCTTTGTATAAAATATTTGTATTCATATAAGACTTTTTTGTATTATTATTAATAATTTCACCTAAACGAGAACTGGTAACAATAACCGTCGTCTCGTTGTAGCGAAAAAATCAAGGGCTCTGGTGGGAATCGAACCCACGACCCCCAGTTTCAAGGGCTAGCACGCTACCAACTAGCCTACAGGGGCCCCTTATTCATATAAGACTTTTTTGTATAAGACTTTAGTTTTTGTTTAAGACTCTAGTTTTTGTAAAAGGCATTAGTCATAGTTTTAGTCTTTAGTTTTAGTATAAGACTTTAGCCTAAAAAAAATACAAAACTTTAGTATTGTACAACACTTTAGTCCTGCAGTCTTTGTATAAGATTTCACTCTGTGGATATAAAAAGAATCGGACTGTGTTTTAGCAATTAGATTCTTTAACAGATGGAGAACATTTTTTTAAAGAATAGTTTTTCCATATGGAAAAGTCTATAGTCTTTGTATAAGATTTCATTCCTGATTTCATTCGTATAACACTTTTTCATTTGCTTAAGGTTTTACCTTTGTATACAATTTTTGTATTTATGTAAGACTTTTTCCTATAAGACTTTAGTTTTTGTTTAAGACTTACGTTTTTGTATAAGACTTTAGTCAAAGTTTGAGACTTAAGTTTTAGAATATGACTTTAGTCTAACTACAAAACTTAATATTGTATAACATTTCAGTCCAGCAGTCTTTGCATAAGATTTCACTATATGGATATAAAAAGAATCATACCATGTTTCAGCAATTAGATTCTTTAACAAATGGAAAAAATTTCTTTAAAGAATAGTTTTTCCACATAAAAAAAACTTTAGTCGTTGTATACAATTTCATTCATGGATAAAACTTAAATTTTTGAATAAGACTTTTTCCTTTGTTTAAGGTTTTAGCTTTGTATAAAATTTTTGTATTCATATAAGACTTTTTTGTATAAGAGTTTGTATATATTTAGTTTTTGTTTAAGACTTTAGTTTTTGTAAAAGACATTGATCATAGTTTTAGACTTTAGTTTTAGTATAAGGCTTTTACAGTCCTGCAGTCTTTGTATAAGATTTCACTCTATATATATGAAAAGAATCAGGCTGTGTTTTAGCAATTAGTTTTTTTACAGATGGAGCACAATTTTTTAAAGTATAGTTTTTCCATATGGAAAAGTCTGTAGTCTTTATAAAAGATTTCATTCATGGATAAAACTTAAGTTTTTGTATAAGACTTTTTCCTTTACTTAAGGTTTTAGCTTTGTATAAAATTTGTGTACTCATGTGAGCCATTTTTGTATAAGACTTTAGTTTTTGTTTAAAACTTTAGTTGTTGTATAAGACTAAAGTCATAGTTTTAGACTTCAGTTTTAGTATAGGACTTTTGTCTACGTACAAGACTTTAGTATTGTATAACACTTCATACCTGCAGTCTTTGTATAAGATTTCACTCTATATATATAAAAAGAATCAGACTGTGTTTTAGCAATTAGATTCTTTTATAGATGGAGCTCAATTTTTTAAAGTATAGTTTTTCCAAATGGAAAAGTCTGTAGTTTTTGTAAAAGATTTCATTCATGAATAAAACTTAAGTTTTTGTTTAAGACTTTTTCCTTTGCTAAAGGTTTTAGCTTTGTATAACATTTTTGTATTCATATAAGACTTTTTGTTTTTGTTTAAAACTTTAGATTTTGTATAAGACTTTAGTCAAAGTCTTAGACTGTTAAACGTTGATACACCTTTTATGAGTTTTTAATAATTAAACTTTATTTATTTTATTATTCTATAATCTACCCTAACTTAAACTATCTTACTCACTAATACAAATATACTTTAAGAGAGCGTAACGTGTACATGTATTCTACGTACCGTGTGAATACTCGTAGTCAGCAGTTTACCTGACTAGGCCATGCAGTAATTGTGTGGACAATTACTGTGGGAAATTTTATGTAGACGTATAAAAGTCTAAAGACGTATCAAATGTCGTCTGGGCAGAATTCACATAAAAACGTTGGTACGTGGAGTATGTAAATAATAACCGAACATTATACACGCTACACCTCCCTTTTACAAAAGAATGAATTTATATTTAATAAATTTATTCTATGTTCTATCTTAATTGTTCAATATATTTATCATAACTTTTATTTTTATTTTATTTTGTAATTTTATTAGCATTTTTAAATTAATAATCTTTTCGTCTTACTCTGTCTAGATGTACCGTCATTGTCTTGTCGTTAGCGTCCTTTATAGTACAGTTATTTTTATCATCTAAATTTATTACCTTATATGGGCCCTTATACAGACTATCTAATTTATGTCCTACATTTTTTAAATATACTAGATCATTAATGTTTATCCCTATGCTATTCTTATTCCTATCGTATAGTTTTTTCATTTTCATCTTGCTACTCTCGATGAGTTCTTTAGCTCTCTTGTGGGCTACCTGTAATCTAAATTTGATTTCCTTATCGTATGCGTCCAAGTTATATATTGGATCTATTTCCGCATTAGAAAGAAAGTCGTATAGATCAGGTATTTTACCGAACACCAACTCGTATGGGCAATAATCATGCACCAATGATGGAGTTGTGTTGTAACAAAATGTAAAATATTTCAACCATTCGTCCCAATCAGTTTTATCGACTGATATGTATGAACGAATGTATTCATTAAATGTTCTGTGGCTCCTTTCCACAGTTCCGAGAGTTTGATGATGATAAGCTGTTGAAGTAATATTTTCTATCTTCAGTAGCTTACATACTTCATCAAAAATTTGATTTTTATACTCCGTGCCCATATCTGTAACTATTCTCCGCATGGGTCCGTATATTATATACAGTGGTCAAATATTGCTTTTGCAATTACCTTCGCACTTTTGTCAATGACAGGTATAGAGATTAAATACTTCGTCAGGTCACAAATAATTGTGACAGCATACACATTGCCATTTTCCGATTTAGGTAACGGTCCAATGGTATCTATTTGTACAATCTCAAACGCATTGATAGGAGTTGGAGTTTTAATCATTTCCTCCTTTGTGTTCCTAAATGTCTTGTTTGTTTGACATTTAGTACATGACTTAACGTATTTGGTGACGTCTTTTGTCATGTTTTTCCAAGAATACTTTTTTCGTATCTTGTTTAATGTACGAGTTATCCCTGGATGGCCACCCCAGATTGGATCATCGTGATATTTTCGTATAATTGATTCCTTATCGTTATTATCTGTAATCTTTGTTATTCTGGGCGTCAGTTCAATTTTTACTCTCTTGAGAATTTCATTTCCCTTTTTCTTATATTCAGTGATCCGTATTCTTTCGAATATATCGTCATTTAATGACTGCTGCAGCTTTTCCATATTGTTATCAACTGCTAATTTTTCAAGCATTGGAAATAATTGAATTAAGTCAATTTTTCCATTATTGATAAGTTTATCTATTTTAATTTTGATCACTTTATTTTCATTATTTTTATAGTCGACTTTAATTTTCTGTAAATATATATATTCGCCATTTATCGTTAGTTTGGCACTTTGTTTACTTCTTCTTGCACTGAACGCCTCATATATTTTTAAATCTTCTTTTATTTTTTCTTTATTTGTTGAGTTTGACTCTTTCTCATTGTTAGCTTTCTTACTCTGCTGTCTTGTTGTAACTTTAAATACTTTATCAGCTTGTCCCTTTATTTTCTTGATTTCTTCGAAATCTATTCTTGACAAAGCATCAGCAGTATGGTTATCTTTACCCCTCAAGTACTCTACGGTAAAATCATACTCCTCTAAATCTAATCGAATTCGCGTCAACTTGGACGACGGATTTTTCATAGCAAACAAATATGATAATGGTCGATGATCCGTTTTGACCAGGAATTTTGTACCATAAATATATGGTCTGAAATATTTAATGGCCCAATGAATGGCCGCTAATTCCTGTTCGATTGTAGATTTATTGCTTTCGCCTCTGGTAAAAGACCGTGAGGCGTATGCAATAGGTAGTTGTAATCCATCGTACTCTTGGCTTAGTACGGCACCGCATGCATATTTGCTAGCATCGGTTGTAATACAGAATTGTCTGTCAAAATCTGGATATTGTAAAATTTCTGGACTCATTAATGAATCCTTCAAGTATCTGAAAGCTTTTTCACACTCTTCGGTCCACTCGAATTTTGCATTCTTTTTACATAGCCTCGTTAATAGTCGAGAATGTTCCGCAAAATTGGAAACAAAACGTCTATAGTAATTACAAAAAGCTACAAACCGTTTAGTTTCGTCGGCATTTTTAGGTACAGGATAGTCTTGAATTATCTTGAATTTGCTATCATCTGGAAGTATGCCTTTATCTGTACACTTGTGTCCTAAATAGGTCACCTCGTGACTGAAAAATGAACACTTTCCTGGATGAAGTTTTAGATTATATTTTCGGCACGTCTCGAATACATCTGTTAAATTCTTCAACATGTGATGTTCTGAACGACCCAATACAACTAAATCATCCATGTATAAAAATGCTTGGGCTGGTGAAAGTCCAGCAAATGCAATCGTCATCATTCTTTGGAATGAGTTTGGAGCTATTTTAAGTCCATATGGTAGACGATTGAAACGAAATGAACCTTTATCCGTTGAAAATGATGTTATATCTCTTGAATTTTCATCTAATTCAATTTGATGAAATCCGGATGTTAAATCAAGGCAAGAGAAAAATCTAGCTTTACCCAATTGGTCAAGAATATCATCTATTCTTGGTAATGGAAATTTATCCGCAATTAATTTTTTGTTGATACCTCTGTAATCTACTACTAATCGCCATCTTTTCTCAGTATTTCCCGGTAAGGATTTCTTTGGTACCAATAGAATAGGACTATTGTATTCAGAAGCTGAAGGTTCTATTATATCATCGTTTATCAATTTGTCAACCTGTTTGGTAATTTCCTCTTTATGTGTGTGAGGTATTCTGTAATTCTTAATGTACGTAGGTTCACTATCCTTTAGCCGTAGTTTTTGTTTATAAAAATTATTGACAGATATTTTCTCAGTTTCTAGCGCGAAAACATCAATGTACTTTTTGCATATTTCTTCTAGTTCCGGCCTGACAAAAGCTGGAAATTTTCTGGACAGTATTTGCAATTTAGCCTTGTCATTCTGTTCCTCAACTGGAACTATTGTATCATAGTCGTTTAGACTTTCAGTTTTTATATGAACATTCGGTATAATTATATTATCGGATGTGGTATTTATCACCCTTACGAAAGGTTGTACGGTATTCACAATTGTATTTGTAATGAATATCCCATTTTGAAGTTCTTGGTTTGGGATTAACACTTCTTTTTCCGAACTCTGAATGTTTATCGTTCTAATTACCTCTGATCTTGCAGGTATTGATATTGAATTAATACTAGGTGAATTGATCATTGGAATAGAAATTTTTTCAGGATAGTCATTTGGTCTTAAAATTAACCAATCTTGACTCTCTTGATAGTCCAGTACACAATTGTAATTTCTAAAGAAATCGAGACCGAGTATTCCATCAGATGGAATAGGAAAATCACCTTTCACCACATGAAATTCATGTTCTATTAATAGACCATTAAATTTTAATTTCGTTCTGACTTTTCCAAGTGTATATGTTATACCTTGACCTATGCCGTGCAGGCTTGTTGTTATATCTGTATTTATTGAAGTATCATTTATTTGCCCATTTTTTATTACTGAGATATCCGCGCCAGTATCAATCAAAAATACTAATTTTCCATTATTTAATGTTGTATTTAGGGAGATGTATGATGTTAAATTCAAATTCATACTAAAAATTTTACCGCTTGTTCCATTTCCGTTTAATGAGTACTTGGGGATTGTATATTTTCCGTATTTTCATGTGTTATTCGGACGTTACGTCCTCTAATACTGTTATTATAACCATTATTGTTACGATTATTATAATTACTATTATAATTGTTATTTCGTTTATTTCCGCGGTTACTATAATTTCGATTATAGCTACGACCATTGTCACGATTGTAACCACCACGACCGCGTCCACGGCCATAATTGTTGGATTTGTAATGAAATACATTGGAGCTCGAAGCGCCTGAGTCCGTACAGGAATTAACGAACTTTGAAACTGCATCGTTCATTGTCGCAAAATTCCCAGACTCCATTATGAGCTTTACTCTTTCATTTGACGCATTTTTCGTCATAGCCTTCACTGCGGCTTGCGTCGAGTATTTTTCCGCTGTCGCGTGTGGTAATCCATCAGCTATGTATGCGTTTGACAATGCTTTTGTCAAATCTTCGATCTCTGCTGTAAAAGCATTGGCTGATCGATTATTTTGCTTCACGTTCATTAGCTTAGCGGTGAGTACTTCAGTTGATTCACCTTTAATAGTTCCCTTTAGTTTGCTAATAACTTGCTGAATTGTAGTTTCAGTTGAAATTAATGTTCGTGAAGAACCTTTTAATTTTGTTTTTATCAAATTCATTGCAATCTCTTCATGAGCTTCTTTTAGTGTATCCACTAAATTTAAAGCATCAAGAAATGATTGCAGATTTTCGGGTTTGCCATCGAAATCCGGAAGGATTCTCGAAGCTAGACCAAGGAATTCTGTAATAGTTTGTGGCATTTTTATTTATCTTTTTGTTATCTTTTCCGCAGATGAAGAAGTATTGGCCATATTATAATTTAAATTTAAATGATAACACCATTAGTTAATTTGGGTCATTCAAGAATTAAAAAAAAAAACATGAATGTATGTCGCACCATCCTTATACCCACTGGTGTAAGTGTCAGGTTGAAACGGCATACATCGGTCATCACCAATCAACGACCGAACAGGTTATTCATTCTTTATTATTATACTACTGGAGGGACTCGTAAGTATCACAGTAGTTTATTATTTGTTAGTATTTGTACTGGAAGGATTACTAATGTTTCCAGTACATGTAATATGTTAGTTTTGCTTTTTTTTTCATTTTAGTTCTAAGTTATTTATTATTATTTTTTTTTTTTTTTTTAGAATTTATTTCAAATTTATAAAAAAAATTAGCTTTGTTTTTCAATTTTATAAAAAAATTATTATTATACATTTTTTTTTTTTACATTGTTTTGTCTTTTTCATTTACATTACCATTTGTTGTTGCTGGCTGCTGCTGGTGCTGTTGTTGCTGCTGTAATTGTTGTTGTTGTACTTCCAGATGTTGTAGTTGTACTTGCAGATAAATTGGTCAATTGGTGTAGTTTCATTATTTAATGCACCCAATTATTGTCATATTAAAGTTGATGCGCAATAATTATCTTCTAAATTTGTGCAAAGTGGTTGTGTTTGTTGTTATAGCTATAGTCGTAACAGCATTTGTAGATGTTGTTGGGGTAGGTTTGTAGATGTTGTTGTTGATTCAAATTTGTTGTGTAGGTAAATTGATTATCCAAAACTTGCAAGGATTCTTTAACATAGCGTTATTGTTGTAATTCTTTTTATTTTTTTTTTTCGTTTAATGTTGTATATTCATTTCTCTGGTTGTAATAGTCCCATATGTTGTTAGCGGGTTGTTGGGATAGCGGTTCTTCATGGTTTTCATTTTTTTTTTTTTGATTGTTTTTATTTAATTAGGAATGTTTAAAAGAGTTCTATCCAATTTTGTTTTTTTTAACACCAACTATAATTAATTTTTTTTTTTTTAATATTTTTAATTAATTTTTCTGTTTATGCGGATTCAATTTTGTTTATTATCACAAAGTTTTTGTTTTATTGTTTGGCAAGATCGCCATGTTAAACGTTGATACACCTTTTATGAGTTTTTAATAATTAAACTTTATTTATTTTATTATTCTATAATCTACCCTAACTTAAACTATCTTACTCACTAATACAAATATACTTTAAGAGAGCGTAACGTGTACATGTATTCTACGTACCGTGTGAATACTCGTAGTCAGCAGTTTACCTGACTAGGCCATGCAGTAATTGTGTGGACAATTACTGTGGGAAATTTTATGTAGACGTATAAAAGTCTAAAGACGTATCAAATGTCGTCTGGGCAGAATTCACATAAAAACGTTGGTACGTGGAGTATGTAAATAATAACCGAACATTATACACGCTACAAGACTTCAGCTTTAGTATAGGAATTTAGTCTAAGTACAAAACTTTAGTATTGTATAACACTTCAGTCCTGCAGTCTTTGTATAAGAGTTCACTCTATGTATAAAAAATACAATTTTTGTATAAGATTGTTTCCTTTGCATAAGGTTATAGCTTTATAAAGGATTTTTGTTTCATATAACACTTCTTTTGTATAAGACTTTTGTTTTTGTTTAAAATTTTAGTTTTTGTATAAAACTGTAGTCATAGTATTAGACTTAAGTTTAAGTATAAGACTTTAGTCTAAGTAAACTTTAGTGTTGTAAAACACTTCAATCCTCTAGTCTTGGTTTATGGTTTTGTTCATGGGTTAATACTTTAATCATAGTATAAGACTTATGGCTTTCTATAAGACTTATGGTACTATATAAGACTTAAGTCTTTGGTCTCAGTTCAAGTAAAATACTTGAGGCTTTATTATTTGCAAAAAACTGGAGCTATAAGACTTTAGGTATTTTATTGGAATTAAGTCTAAATAAGTATAAGACTTTAGACTCAGCATTAAGCTTAAGGCTCAGTAGCAGAATTTAGACTAAGTATAAGACTTTAGTATAAATATAAATTTTCAGCGTTTGTGAGTTATTTAGAGACCAATTTACTTCTCAACGATTGACAGTAGGCCTTTCGTAGTGAGACTCTAGCATTCTTTCCGAATGTTAGAGTCTATCTCTTCACCGATTTGGTGAGAGTAAAGTTTTTGCTCTTGATATTTCCAAAACATTTAATCGTGTGTGGCACGAGGAGCTCGTGTCAAAACTTATTGCTTTCGGTGTTGATAATGACTTCTCTCGATTTGTTTCTAGTTTTCTCAGAGATCGAACTATTCGTGTTGTTCTATATAGGCTCTTATTAGATGAGTTTTAGTTAAATTTATGGTTGCGCAGGGTTCTGTTACATCTCCTTGCACTGCATTAGTAGGAGGCATCCTCTGAGTGTTGGTTTAGTTAAATAAAGGACATTATACTTTTATCAGGAAAAGTGTCTCAAACCAAGGCGGAAATCTAGTAGTACTTCTATATTTTCGTATAAGACTTTTAGAATAACATTTTTATTCTTATAACATCAAAAAGTATTTTTCTGATTTCGCGAACTTCGTATAACACTTAACACTTCGCTTAAAGTGTCCTTTTACAAAACAATAAAATAATTCTATATAATTTCCTTTTATTTTTCCAGCCACCTCAAATTCTTCCAGCAGCAGTAAAGATTCCATAACAACCACATCAAACGGCAATATTAACAATACAGGTACAAATCCAACCGCCACAATATCAAATTCACGTTCCTGTCGTACGCCCGACTCACCAGAATCTGCCAGAGCCATAGCTCCTCGTTCTCCCATGTCTCCGCAATTACATCAACATCACTCTAGTTTGGCACCACCACCCAGACCGAATCGCAATGCCAGCGCTTCTCCAGTAATTAATGGTGCAACGACTACACCACCTCCACAATCCCAGCAAACGGTACAAAGTGCACAAGCAGCTGTAGCCGCTGCTGCAGCAGCTGCCGCTCATGTAGAGCAGGCTCGCCTGTTGGGTAAAATACGTAAATTTTTAGGATCTCTAGTGCAATTGGCTCAAGAAGTGCATCCCGATGTAAGTGATCGTGTACGAGCTTTGGCATTATCTTTGGGTAGTGGTGGCATAAGTATTGATGAATTCCGTATGGCTCTACAAGAGGCCATTAACTTGCCTTTAAGGCCGTATGTCATTCCACTATTGAAAAATCATATATCTTTGCTGCAACGGGAAATTGCAGCATTAGCCAGGGCTACAAATCAAGTAAGTGCGAGATTAATATAAATTACAACTTTCTAGAGACTGAATGTTTTTATACATCTCGAATTATATTTACCCAAAAAAATTTCCAACATTTCATCTTTATTTTATTTGTTGTACCTTAGACCACTCTCCAATATGTTACCACCAATGAAAATTCAGTTATGGAATTCTCTTCCCATGGACCACCAGCTGAATATAGTGACATTTTTGTTCAAATCGATGGTCAATCCAATGGTACTTCAGCAACAAGTCTGGTTTTTAAAAGGCGACCCTCTGATACACTAATGGAACCCCATGGTCATAATGGAGCTCAAGAATGGAGTGATTATATGGCGGCTTATCCACCACCTAAACGTATACATACCCATAATCCACATGCCTCACAATCCGAATCTCGCTTACCATTTGCCTCCGCTCAGCCAACTATTTTTGATTATTCAACATCGGGTACATCCGGTACACAGTCGGAGGGGACATTCAGCAATTTAATGGAAAAGGTAAAAATTACTTGACAATGTTTTCTAAAAAAAAACACAATTTGATATTTTAAAATTCAAATTTCTAGTCCAATCATCGTGATGATCGTGATTTACGATCTGCGGTAACCAATGAAGCGGCCGCTCATCGTCCCTTGGCCCGTTCGGTAATGCCTACTGCCAGTAGTGGTCCAGGCGGGGGTGGACCTGGTGGTGCGGCTGGAATACAGGGTGAGGAGGAATGGAAAAATATCCATACCATGCTAAATTGTATTTCCGCTATGGTTGATAAAACCAAACGAGCCATTACGATACTGCAACAACGGGGCGTGGAACCACAACAACCGAATTATGGAGAAGTTACACCGGCCACGCTTATGGAAATTCGTAGACAAACAGAAGAAAAAGTTTCGGAATTTAAGAGAAATGCAGAAGATGCGGTAAATCAAGTAAGTTGCTAAAACTATCTTATACGACAATTTCTTATACAAGACTGAGATCTTATGGGAAGGAGGAGAAAAATAAAATAATATGCAATGAAAAAAGTGTTGCTAACTTTTGAAAAATATTTTCCTTCGGAAAAACCCAAAAAACTCGAACTAGAAGAAACTTTGCCAAAAGCAAATTTATTTTAAAAAAAATTATTATAGGTGATTTTGGCGATCTCATTATTTGTTTCCCTTCTTTTCCATATGCATGTTACAGGACAATCTATGGGTACCCATTCAAAGACCACCTTGTAAGACAAACGTCGTATACAATGACTAAAAAATGTTTCACTAAGACGTTAAACCAAGTATTAAGTATGTAATTTACTCATTTTTTACTAAGGCTAGAGCCTTATTGTAATGCTTTATCTACAAAGTTTTATCTACAATGCCAAAATCTTATACTTGAACTTACATCTAATTTAAATATTAATATTTTGTGTTAACCCTCAACACTAATACTAAGACTAAAGTCTTATGCAAAAAATAAATTCTTATACTAAAAATACAGTCTTAAAGTAACAAAAAGTCTTATATAAAGACTTAAGTCTTATATTAAGACTAAAATCAATTTTTTACACTAAAGTCGCATACTAAGACTAAAGTCTTATGCTAAGACTAAATTGTTATACCAACACTAAAGTCAAAAGTGTTATACCAACATGTAACACAAAGACTAAGGTCTCATACTAAGATTAAAGTGATATACTACGACTGAAGTCTTATACTAAGTCTGAAGTCTTATACTAAGAATAAAAAGTTATACTCAGACTAAATTATTATACCAAGCCAAAGTATTATACTAAAAATTAAGTTTTATAATAGGAATTAAGTCTTATACATAGACAAAAGTATTTTACGAGGCAAAAGTCATATACTAAGACTAAAGTCTTATAACAACATTTATGTCTTATATTAAGTCTTGAGTTTCTTACTAATGTGCAGTTCACACTTTCTGTTTTTGAGTGTTTAAGGCGACATGTTAAAAAAAATCTGTGTTATGTGTCTATTACGTTTTTATTCTGTTAAACAACTTTTTTAAGGTCGGAAGCGTTAATTCCGTATAAGACTAAAGTTTTATACAAAGCTTTAAGTCTTATAATAAGATGTAAGCCTTATACTAAAACTAAAGTCTTATACTAAGACCACATTTTTATACCAACACTTTTACAAATACCTATGTCTTATACTAACAATGGAAGTCTCCCTGGTGTCATCCCCCGATCTTCATGAAATTTGGATATGTTGTTTAGAACGAGAATTAATTCGACACGTATTTTTTTTAGCGGCCCAAATTCATTTTTAGGGGGGTCGATTTGTATGGGGAGAAATTGACCTTTTTCAGTTTTTTACGATTTACGCCAATTTAATTAAAATTAGTATAGGCATATTTGGTATCAGATAAAATTACCTACCTTGTGGAGCTAACAACGTGCCAAATATGTTATTATTTTTTGACTTATGAACAAAAATGACCTAAATTTTTGCTGTTTTACTCAATATGATGAAAATTTGCGCATGTTTGGACATGCGGTTTGCACACGTAGATAGGTTTTTCAAAGAACTTTTATTTGGTATGTAACATGACTAGGTTTCTTTTCATAATATAGGAGATAAACGAAAAAAACTGAAAAATGGCAGTTTCTTCCCGTCTCATTTGCACTCCCTAAATATGAATTTGGGCCGCTATAAAAAAATACGTGTCCCTTTATTTTTCCTGCTCTACAAAATAAAGCAAATTCCACCAGGGAGACTCTCCTTGTAAGTCTTCAGTCTAAACTAAATTCTTATACCCTTAATAAAATCTTATTCTAAGACTGAAGTTTTGTTCTTATACAAAAGTATACTAAGACAAAGGTCTTATACTAAGATCAAAGTCTTACACTAAGACAAAATTCTTATACAAAGACAAAAGTCTTATACTAAGACAAAAGTCTTAATTTAAGTCAAAAGTCTTATACAAAGACAAAAGTTTTGTACAAAGACAAAAGTCTGATACTATGACAAAAGTTTTATTCTAAAACAAAAGTCTTATACTGAGACAAAAGCTTTATACTAAGACAAAAGTCTTATACACAAAGACACAAGTCTTATACTAGGAAATAAGTCTTATACTAAGACAAAAGTTTTCCACAGAAAAAAGTTTTAATTAAAATTGTACTTACACAGTAAAAATTGTTGTTCAATATGTTATGTTTTGTTTTATACACAGAAAAAAGTATTATTTAAAAATGTTCTTGTATTTATATTTATAGACAAGCCCAGATGATGATACTCAAAGAGTATCGAAATATCGGCAACAAATAAAAATAAAATTTATACTAAGACAAAAGTCTTATACACAAAGACACAAATCTTATACTAAGACAAAAGTTTTCCACTAAGACAAAAGTTTTATACTAAGACAAATGCCTTATACTAGTCAAAAGTCTTATACTAAGATACCAGTCTTATACTAAGAATAAAGTTTTATACTAAGACAAAATTCTTATACTAAGACAAAAGTCTTATACTAAGACAAAAGTCTTATACTAAGACTAAAGTCTTATACTATGACAAAAGTTTTCCACTAACAATAAGACAAAAGTCTTATACTAGTCAAAAGTCTTATACTTAGACAAAAGTATTATACTAAGACTAAAATTTCATACTAAAACAAAAGTGGTATACTTAGACAAAAGTCTTATACTAAGACAAAAGTCTTATACTACGACAAAAGTCTTATACTAAGACAAAAGTCTTATACTAAAACAAAAGTCGTATACTAAGACAAAAGTCTTATAATAAAACAAAAGTGTTATACTAAAACAAAAGTGTTATACTAAGACAAAATGTTATACTAAGACAAAAGTCTTATACTTAAACAAAATTTAAATACGAAGTGTTAAACTAAGAATAAAGATTTATACTTAAACTACGGTCTTATATTCAAACTAATGTCTAAAATATATCTTATATTTTAATGATCACAATTTATTATTTTTTATTTTCTTTCTACAGGTCAAACGTCAAGCCGTTATAGAAATCCAAAGAGCCGTGGTAGCGGCCGAAACACGTGCCGCTGAAGTTATGGCTCAGGAACGTTTGCGTATGGAAAAGTTTTTCGTAGAAATGAGTCGACATTCCGGTAGCGAAAGAGAGTTAGATAATAAATCACCCTCCATAGCTGCAAGTCAAAATGTAAGTTTTGATGTTAAAACTTATCACATAAATAGAACAGAATATTAACAAAAGGAATTTTTTTACATACATAAAAAATAAAGGCCTGTTGGAATTGTGGTCGCAAGGCAACAGAAACTTGTTCCGGTTGTAATTTGGCTAGATATTGTGGAGCATTTTGTCAGCATAAAGATTGGGAACATCATCATCAGGTAAAAATAAAAAAAAACATATTAGAATCTTGTTTTTTGGAATGTCTTTAATAAAACTAAAATTATAAAACGAAAATTTAAAACAATATTTAAATTCCGAAATTCTGTTAGGGCAAATTTAAATTTGCTAACAAAATTGTTGCTTGTCTGATGTGGAACAATTATTCGTATATTTTTTTTTTTATTAATATTAAATTTCGATTTACTTTCAGATTTGTGGCACTACTCGAACTACCGATCTCTCAACAAAGCATCCATCTCAAGTTATACCCCTTTCGGCAACTATTCGTGGTTCATTAACACGTTCTCCACCCACTCCCTCACAACCATCGGCCCATCCACAAGCAGCACAAAATCAAGCCACATCAACAGCGTCAACAGCACCGCAGCCGAGTTCATTGGTAGCCAATGGCATCGGTTCTAAATGACGTATTCGCATGATGAAACCCAAAAAGAAATACATGTGCTAGTCAAATTATATACTATTATTAATTAATAAAAACCATACATATAAATAAAAATAAAAAAAAAAAATTAAATAAAAACTTAAATTTACAGAAAACAAAAAACCCAAATCCAAAATCTTTAAAAATACAATTTAAGAATTTTTAACTTGGAAAAAAATTTTAAATTATTTAAAGAGTAAAAACAAAAAACAGTCACCATTAAATTAAAAAAATATAAAAAATAAACAATTACAGCAAACCAAAAAAAAAAGGAAAGTTATTAACTAAACAAACACTTAAAAAACCATAGTAATTATAACAAAAACAAATAGCATTAGAAAGTAAACACAATAAAGGCTGCCAGCTACGGGGCCAGTCACAGAGTCATTTCTGTGCGGAAGTGGTTGCCAAAGGTTTCCTCTAAAAACGTTAAACGAAATAATTTTTCAGAATGAAACCACTCATATGCAATTTAATTCCAATTTGATTTTTTATAGTGATATCGTTTCAAAAAAAATTTGTTGAGTTTAACGAGCAATCTACTTATTCCACTTGCGAACAGAATCGAGTCTATGACATGTCCCCAATACAAATAAAACTAAACGAGTTAACCGATTTTAAAAGATAATAAATCTGTCGCACACATATTTTTGTTGCCTATAGCCTTTATTGTGTTTACTCGTTTAGATGTCTTAACAATTTTACTTGTCTCTCTCTCTAATTCCACCTCTCTATCTCTCTTTAATTCCTTTTCTCCCTAGCACTCTCTTTGATTGCTTCTTACAAGAGAGTTTTACAAACTCTTAAATAAAACCAAAAAACCCCACAAACACATAATAATATAAATATTTAAAACCTTTTTTTTTACTCTCAGAGCTTACAAATTTAGCTCTTTGCATTGCATTTTTTAATTGTTTAATAATTTTTATAATATTATTCATTATTTTAATTTTTTTGGTTTATTTTATAGATTAAAAAAAAAGGAATTAAAATTAAAGTCAACAAAAAAATTTAAGTAAATCTCAATTTTTGTAGTTTGTAAATCATTATATTTTTCTTTTTTAATTTTAGTAAAGTTTTATTATTAAATTATTTATTTTTTATTATTATTGTATTGTATAATTAATGTATGTACTATTATCAATTAAATTATTGCATATTAATGTATAATTACATAATTTATGTTAAACTCTTCTTAATATTAAAAATATTAAAAAAAATAATAACAATATGAATACATGAAAAAATAAAAATAAATAAATCAAATGTTCAAAACAATTCAATTGTTTCAGAAATTTTTATTATTGTTTGACCAATCGGTAAGTATGGAATAATTTAAAAGCAACTGCACCCCAGATTGAGTATAATTTGTAACTAATTCCTGAGCTGCTTAATTCAACGACTTGGCTCCAAAAACTTCTTGATTATGCTTTTAGAGGGCTGAATTTGAAGCCTATCCATTTTACGAGATACAAATTTGGCTTACATATTATGAAAGAGCATAAAAAGTTGGGACGTATAGGTCTCCGAGCCAAATCGAGCCAATATTTCCCGAGTTATCGACGAAAACTTAATTCTGGTAAACCAGAAATTTTAATTTTTCTCAAATAAAAAAAATCTTAAAATCGTTATATTTCCGAAACTACTGGACGGACTTACACAATTTTAGCATCAATGTGTCGAGCGTGAAATTCTGCATAAAATTGATATCAAATAAATAGAAAAAAATCTAAAAGTTTTTTGATAAAAAAGCAGTGGTAAGCCTTATCTTTCTTTTCCAAAATATTTTTTTTTTGCATTTTGTTCTTTTTTGGTCGCTATATAATTTAGAATTTTACGCTCGACACATTGACGCAAAAATTTTGTAAATCGGTCCAGTAGTTTTGACCTTATTACGATTTTTACCATATTTTTTCTTACGCACTGACTAGAGTTGCCAAGTTTGTCGAAAAATCTTTTTTTTTTGAGGAATAAAAATTTGGGCTACATATTCTGAAAGATCATAAAAAGTTAGCACATACATATAAGTCCCAGAGCAAAAACGATCGAATATTTCATGAGTTATTGATGAAAAACTAAATTGTGGCAACCCTTGAGAGAATTTGAAATTTTAATTTTTCTCAAATAAAAAAAAAAATTAAAATCATATCTCCAAAACTGCTGGACGGATTTACAAAACTTTAGCATCAATGTGTCGAGCGTGAAATTCTACATAAAATAGATGAAAAATATCGAGTAAAAAAATTTCAAAGTTTTTCGACAAAAAAAGCAGTGGTTAGTACATACTTTTTTTTTGACCAAAAAATTTTTTTTTGATTTTTGTTATTTTTTAATTGCTTTTTTATTTAGAATTTCACGCTCGACACATTGACGCTAAAATTTTGTAAATCGGTCCAGTAGTTTTGGAGTTATAGCGATTTTACCATATTTTTTCTTACGCACTGACTATGGTTGGCAAGTTTGTCGAAAAATATTTTTTTACGGGGTAAAAATTTGGGTTACATATTCTGAAAGAGCATAAAAAGATGGGACGTATAGGTCTCCGACCCAAATCGGGCCTATATTTACCGAGCTATTGACGAAAAACCAAGTTTTGGCAACCCTTGAGAGAATTTGAAATTTTAATTTTTCTCAAATCAAAAAAATTTTAAAATCCTTATATCTCCGAAAATACTGGACGGATTTACAAAACTTTAGCATCAATGTGTCGAGCGTGAAATTCTACATAAGATAGATGAATCCTTTTTTTTGACCAAAAAATTTTTTTTTGATTTTTGTTATTTTTTAATTGCTATTTTATTTAGAATTTCACGCTCGACACATTGACTTTAAAATTTTGTAAATCGGTCCAGTAGTTTTGGAGTTATAGCGATTTTACCATATTTTTTCTTACGCACTGACTATGGTTGGCAAGTTTGTCGAAAAATATTTTTTTACGGGGTAAAAATTTGGGTTACATATTCTGAAAGAGCATAAAAAGATGGGACGTATGGGTCTCCGACCCAAATCGGGCCTATATTTACCGAGCTATTGGAGAATTTGAAATTTTAATTTTTCTCAAATCAAAAAAATCTTAAAATCGTTATATCTCCGAAACTACTGGACGGATTTACAAAACTTAAGCATCAATGTGTCGAGCGTGAAATTCTACATAAAATAGATGAAAAATATCGAGTAAAAAAATTTCAAAGTTTTTCGAAGGATGTACTTTGGTCAAAAAAAAAGGATGTACTAACCACTGCTTTTTTTGACGAAAAACTTTGAAAGTTTTTTACTCCATATTTTTCATCTATTTTATGTAGAATTTCACGCTCGACACATTGATGCTAAAGTTTTGTAAATCCGTCCAGTAGTTTCGGAGATATAACGATTTTAAGATTTTTTTGATTTGAGAAAAATTAAAATTTCAAATTCTCTCAAGGGTTGCCACAATTTGGTTTTTCGTCAATAGCTCGGTAAATAAAGGCCCGATTTGGGTCGGAGACCTATACGTCCCAACTTTTTATGCTCTTTCAGAATATGTAACCCAAATTTTTACCCCGTACGAAACATTGATGCTAAAGTTTTGTAAATCCGTCCAGTAGTTTCGGAGATACACTCAAAAAAATAAAACTGTAAAGTTAACAAATTTTTTTTTGTTAACTCGAGTTTACTGGCTTTTTAGCAAATTTTTAGTTAAAATCAGCGTTTTAACTACTTTTTTTAGTTAAGTTCAATTTACGAAAATACTAGCTTTGAACAAATTTTGTATTAATTTTTTTTTGTTGACTTCAAAACTGAGTTTACGAATTTTTACTAATTAATTTGCTGATTTTTCGTAACAAATTTGTTAAGTGGAATTTCTTGTGAAGCCTCCTATGCAAATCTCATAAGTTCTACTTAAGCTGATGAAAAAATATAAAAAATAAACTTTTAATTTTTTACAAAATATTTTCTAAATTTTAGTTTACGAAAAGTAACAAAAAGTTTAGCTGAATTCAACTAATTTTTTTGTTAATATATGTACATAAAAACGTTACGAAATTTCAGCTAAATTTTTAGTTAAAGTTGCGGTTTTTTTTGCTAAATTCATTCTACGAAAAGTTAACTAAATATTTTTAGTTAAATTAACTAAAAATTTAGTTGGCCCAAAATCAGGTGCTTTTTTAGTTGAATTTAACTAAATTTTTTGTTAACTTTACAGTTTTTTTTTTTTTTGAGTGTATAACGATTTTAAGATTTTTTTGATTTGAGAAAAATTTAAATTTCAAATTCTCTCAAGGGTTTTTACCAAATTTTTTAATTTTTTGGTAAAATAGTTGGTTAACGATAGGTATTCTAAATTATAAATATAAAATTTTTTGATGAAATATTGGCAGAGTTACAGGGTTGGGAAGTTTTGAAGTTTTTGAAAATTTCGGTTTTTTTAAAAATTTTTAATTTCGTTTTTTTTAAAAAAATGGTATGTATGATACTTTATGAGAAATCAATCAATTTTTGTTGTTGTTTTGTATCACTGTGTTATTAAAGAAAAATCAAAAACAAGTCACAATTTAAAAAAATATTTATAAAACTGAAAACCAAATGCAAACAAGTGTATACAGAATCGTAAGATGTATGATAAAAGTACAAAATAATTGCATGTGGTAACTGATGATTGGTATAAAATCCTGTCATTATCATCAACATTTACCACACAAATACATACAGACATACACAAATACACATGTATATATTTGATGTGTAGGGACACATAATAGGGTGGTTCCTTTTTATTTAACTGATCAAACGCATAATTTAGATTTTTATTTAAAAACGTTTCTTTAAAACCAATGTTATGGAAAAGTATATTGTCCTGTGAGTGGTCCATAGGAACAAGTATCGTTTTATACCTATCAAACGACATCGTGTTTATACCTTGCCCCCATACTAACGACCCTTTAAATTTGCTTAAATGGCATAAAAACCGTATTAAACATGAACCGGTTGATATACGTCTAAATGCAGAGATTAAGTGGAGTAAAACTGCATTAACAGTTTTTCATTTTGTGATTCTTTTTCCTTTTAAAAGGACTTCAAAGTTTTAGGGGATTACATTTTTGTCAAATATTTTTTAAATATTTGAACTTGTCTTTTAATGTTGATGACAAATAAAAAAGGAGAATCTTCGCTAATTCGTTTTTTTTGATGGATGTGAATAATGTCCTTTCAAGACATTATTAAAATATTTTGTTAAACGATTTTTTTTTTATTTAAAAAGATAAGTTTTAAAAGGACATTATTTACATCCATTTCCTGATATGTCAAAATAATAAAATAGGCATTTTAGCGGAGATATTTTCTTTCATTTGCCATCAATAGTGGCATCCTTGGATGAAATCAAATGTTTGAAAAATATTTTACAAAAATGTTTTTCTCCAAAACTTTGAAGTCCAGGTAAATTTTTTAGGAATCGGACCAGTTCTACTTGTAGTCCCCATGCATACCACCCTCCCGATATTCACATAAATTTCTCAAGCTTTATAAAAATACTCGTAATAAATATATTATTAAATTTGTGTGTATGTATTTAACGCGTACTTTAGTAACCTAATCATATCTGACTTTATTTGGATCATTTTTAGACTTAGGCCCCATATAAGAATTTCGCCCGATATTAAATCGGTCTATTGGCAACATAGCCTATTTTACTCCAATTTAGTTTGTGTGTGTTTTCTACACTTGAATGTATGTGTGGAACAATGTGCTAAAATCCAATTTTTGGAAATTGCGTTTTTTTGCAAAATCGTACCTTCCTACAATAGTTCGACCTATTTGTAAACAAAATTGTTAAAAACTTGATGGTTTACGAATTACAATCTTTTACGAATTACAATTGATCTTTTACGAATTACAATTGATCTTTTTCGAATTACAATTGATCTTTTTCGAATTACAATTGATCTTTTTCGAATTACAATTGATCTTTTACGAATTACAATTGATCTTTTTCGAATTACAATTGATCTTTTTCGAATTACAATTGATCTTTTACGAATTACAATTGATCTTTTTCGAATTACAATTGATCTTTTACGAATTACAATTGATCTTTTACGAATTACAATTGATCTTTTACGAATTACAATTGATCTTTTTCGAATTACAATTGATCTTTTACGAATTACAATTGAAATCTTCGAATTACAATTGATCTTTTTCGAATTACAATTGATCTTTTACGAATTACAATTGGAATCTTCGAATTACAATTGATCTTTTACGAATTACAATTGATCTTTTACGAATTACAATTGATCTTTTTCGAATTACAATTGATCTTTTACGAATTACAATTGATCTTTTTCGAATTACAATTGATCTTTTTCGAATTACAATTGATCTTTTACGAATTACAATTGATCTTTTTCGAATTACAATTGGAATCTTCGAATTACAAATGGAATCTTCGAATTACAATTGGAGTATTCGAATTACAAATGGAATCTTCGAATTACAAATGGAATCTTCGAATTACAAATGGAATCTTCGAATTACAAATAGAATCTTCGAATTACAATTGATCTTTTTCGAATTACATCTGTAAATGGTGTAGTTAAAGTGTAAATTGGAAAAAGGTGCTATATCCATATAAAAACATAATATTGTTTTACATAATACTAAGGGTGGATTTTGATAATCCATCAAATTTTTAGGTTCAAACTTTAAAATTTAATGGTTAGTAACTTATTTCATAACTTGTGCAAATTTTTTAACCCATTATGGAAAAGTTGTTTAAAATAAACCATAAACAGTTTTTTTTTTTCTTTTGTTAAATTAACTGCTTTTTATTATTTTTATATAAAAATGATTAGTGCTGGACTCCGTCTTAATTTTGCAGAATTCATCACGCTAAATTTAAATTTTTAAAAAATAACACAAAAAACTTAAAACTACTTGGCAAATGTATTGAAATTCCTAGTAGAAATTGTAACATATCAGATTATTCCACTAGAACAAAATTTCACATGTATTTTTTTGCTACTTCCCCTTATTTGTTTTTAATGAAATTTTGTACATAGATGCATGTGGTCCATCTTCATCGAGCTGCAAAAAGAAATTTAAAAAAAATAATTTTTTAGCGACTTATTTAGATTTTTGCTTTTCCTGAACAATTTGGTTTTTGGATTATAGCACCTTGTTCCACACCCACATTCATATAATAAAGATCTAAAAAAAGTTAGAAGAAATCGTCCCATGTTTGGACTTGCGACCCATTTTTCGGGAAAGACTTTTGTATGGTATTATATGGTCTGTCTTGACCGACTATTATTTTCTTACTTGTTTTTCGTTAACATTGGTTAAAGTTGTACTGTTGCCTCGATATAAATTTTTATCGGAGTTATTTTTTTTCAGGACTGTTATGGGACAGCATTGCGACCTGGTGAAAAATTAGAAAGTTGAAAATTGAACCACCCTAACTTTTGTATTTGCAAAAGGCCAGCATGTTTGTTTTTGGCATCAAACTTTTAATGAAATTGATGCTCTTGTGTAATATTAAACAAGTAAGAGTGTTAAATTCGGCTTTGCCGAATCTTTTATACCCTCCAACATGCAAATAAATAAAAAAAAAATTGCAGGGGCGTTTTTTTTTTGGGGGGGGGGGGTGGTCGGTAGTGGTAATTGGGGGGCACAATTCCTCTCGAATAAGTGTTAAAAAAATTAATTCTTATGCTTTTTGCACTAAAGAAATACAAATTTATCATTATATAAAAAAAAAAAAATTATTCCACGCCCATAAAAGGGGGGGGGGGGGACCGTAAAACGATTTTTTCTAATTCTGTGGGTCCAAATGCAGGACCTTGAACTTCTTGTAGCATTAAAATGTTGGATTTGTTAAACAAAAACACAAAAAATTAAGTAAAAATATGGTATTTTTCAGAGGTTTGTTTAGTTCTTCAAGGGGGAACTTTTTCCCCCCTGGTCCGATTTTGCCCATCTCAGAACTTAACCAGCCTATGAACATAAAACATATATGTGCCAAATTTCAGGAGTCTACCACTTTTATTTTGGACTGTATCGTGTCTTCCACAGACGGACGGACAGACGGATGGACGGACAGACGGACATCGCTAGAATGTCTTAGAATCGATCACTGCTCAATACTATATATATTTTATGGGGTCCTATACCGATATTTCGATGCGTTACACACGGAATGACAAAGTGAGTATACCCCCATACTGTAGTTGGAGGGTATAAAAAGAGAATGGGTAAAACATAGTTAGAGAGAAAAACAGAGAAAATAAGGACTTGTTTACACATTCAACATAAAATCAACAACAATTTTATATGCAATACTACATAGTGGGAATTTCCCACACACACAAACACCATTTTTTTTACACCCACATATTTTATGAGATAGAATGAGAGTTATAGAACATTATAAAGATAAACAGACACTATAAAACAGAGATGGTATATTAAATCATTTACACTCAAAAAAATAAAACTGTAAAGTTAGCAAAAAATTTAGTTAAATTTAACTAAAAAACACCTGATTTTGAACCTACTAAATTTCTAGTTAATTTAACTAAAAATATTTAGTTAACTTTTCGTAGAATGAATGTAGCAAAAAAAACGTAACTTTAACTAAAAATTCAGCTAAAAATTTCGTAACATTTTTATGTACGTATTAACAAAAAAAATTAATTAAATTCAGATAAACTTTTTGTAAAAAAAATTGTAAGTTTGTTAAATATTGATTTTATACACTAACACTTCACTTATTTTTTTTCTTTTTTTTTCAGGATTAAGTTCAGCTTAAGTAGAACTTATGAGATTTGCATTGGAGGCTACACAAGAAATTTCTAAAATTTTTTTACTTGACAAATATGTTTCGAGAAATCAGCAAATTAATTACACTAAAAAAAAAAACTGTAAAGTTAGCAAAAAATTTAGTTAAATTTAACTAAAAAAACACCTGATTTTGAACCTACTAAATTTCTAGTTAATTTAACAAAAAATATTTAGTTAACTTTTCGTAGAATGAATGTAGCAGAAAAAACCGTACTTTTAACTAAAAACCTTTCATTATTTTTCTTATTTTTTTTTACAGCATTAAGTTCAGCTTAAGTAGGACTTATGAGATTTGCATAGGAGGCTACACAAGAAATGTTTAAAAATTTTCAGAAGACAAAAATTTTACAAAAAATCAGCAAATTAATTAGTAAAAATTCGTAAACTCTGTTTTAAAGTCAACAAAAAAAATTAATTCAAAATTTATACAAAACTAGTATTTTCGTAAATTGAACTTAACTAAAAAAAATAGTTAAAACGCTGATTTTAACTAAAAATTTGCTAAAAAGCCAGTAAACTCGAGTTAACAAAAAAAATTTTGTTAACTTTACAGTTTTATTTTTTTGAGTGTAATAAAAATTCGTAAACTCAGTTTTAAAGTCAACAAAAAAAATTAATTCAAAATTTGTTCAAAACTAGTATTTTCGTAAATTGAACTAAATAAAAAAAGTAGCTAAAACGCTGATTTTAACTAACAATTTGCTAAAAATCCAGTAAACTTGAGTTAACAAAAAAAATTGTTAACTTTACAGTTTTATTTTTTTGAGTGTATAGTTCCTTTTAAAGGTACCAACATTAAAAAAATCAACATTATTGCGGGGTTCTAATACACACAAAAAAATAAAACTGTAAAGTTAACAATTTTTTTTTGTTAACTCGAGTTTACTGGCTTTTTAGCAAATTTTTAGTTAAAATCAGCGTTTTAACTACTTTTTTTATTAAGTTCAATTTACGAAAATACTACACCATTTACAGATGTAATTCGAAAAAGATCAATTGTAATTCGAAGATTCTATTTGTAATTCGAAGATTCTATTTGTAATTCGAAGATTCTATTTGTAATTCGAAGATTCCATTTGTAATTCGAATACTCCAATTGTAATTCGAAGATTCCAATTGTAATTCGAATACTCCAGTTGTAATTCGTAAAAGATCAATTGTAATTCGAAAAAGATCAATTGTAATTCGTAAAAGATCAATTGTAATTCGAAAAAGATCAATTGTAATTCGTAAAAGATCAATTGTAATTCGTAAAAGATCAATTGTAATTCGAAAAAGATCAATTGTAATTCGTATAAGATCAATTGTAATTCGAAAAAGATCAATTGTAATTCAAAGATTCCATTTGTAATTCGTAAAAGATCAATTGTAATTCGTAAAAGATCAATTGTAATTCGAAAAAGATCAATTGTAATTCGAAAAAGATCAATTGTAATTCGTAAAAGATCAATTGTAATTCGTAAAAGATCAATTGTAATTCGTAAAAGATCAATTGTAATTCGAAAAAGATCAATTGTAATTCGTAAAAGATCAATTGTAATTCGAAAAAGATCAATTGTAATTCGTAAAAGATCAATTGTAATTCGAAAAAGATCAATTGTAATTCGTAAAAGATCAATTGTAATTCGTAAAAGATCAATTGTAATTCGAAGATTCCAATTGTAATTCGAAAAACATCAACTGAATTTACATTGATAATTTACGAATTACAATTGGAATCTTTGAATTACAATTGATCTTTTACGAATTACAATTGATCTTTTACGAATTACAATTGATCTTTTTCGAATTACAATTGATCTTTTACGAATTACAATTGATCTTTTTCGAATTACAATTGATCTTTTACGAATTACAATTGATCTTTTTCGAATTACAATTGATCTTTTACGAATTACAATTGATCTTTTACGAATTACAATTGATCTTTTACGAATTACAATTGATCTTTTTCGAATTACAATTGATCTTTTTCGAATTACAATTGATCTTTTACGAATTACAATTGATCTTTTACGAATTACAAATGGAATCTTCGAATTACAATTGATCTTTTACGAATTACAATTGATCTTTTACGAATTACAATTGATCTTTTTCGAATTACAATTGATCTTTTACGAATTACAATTGATCTTTTTCGAATTACAATTGATCTTTTACGAATTACAATTGATCTTTTACGAATTTCAATTGATCTTTTACGAATTACAATTGATCTTTTACGAATTACAATTGGAATCTTCGAATTACAAATGGAATCTTCGAATTACAATTGGAGTATTCGAATTACAAATGGAATCTTCGAATTACAAATGGAATCTTCGAATTACAAATGGAATCTTCGAATTACAAATAGAATCTTCGAATTACAATTGATCTTTTTCGAATTACATCTGTAAATGGTGTAGTTTTGAACAAACTAAATTTTTTGCTAACTTTACATTTTTTTTTTTTGAGTGTAGTACTTAAACATTCATTAGTACAAAGTTCACTCGAAAGTTTTTTTAGGTAAGAAACTTAGAATATATACCACACTAAAAAAAAAAACTGTAAAGTTAGCAAAAAATTTAGTTAAATTTAACTTAAAAAGCACCTGATTTTGGGCCTACTAAATTTTTAGTTAATTTAACTAAAAATATTTAGTTAACTTTTCGTAGAATGAATGTAGCAAAAAAAAACCGTAACTTTAACTAAAAATTTAGCTGAAATTTCGTAACGTTTTTATGTACATATATTAACAAAAAAATTATTTGAATTCAACTAAACTTTTTGTTACTTTTCGTAAACTAAAATTTACAAAATATTTTGTAAAAAATTGTAAGTTTATTTTTTCTGTTTTTTCATCAGCTTAAGTAGAACTTATGAGATTGGCATAGGAGGCTACATAAGAAATTTCACTTAACAAATTTGTTACGAAAAATCAGCAAATTAATTAGTACACTCAAAAAAAAAAACTGTAAAGTTAACAAAAAATGTAGTTAAATTTAACTAAAAAAGCACCTGATTTTGGGCCTACTAAATTTTTAGTTAATTTAACTAAAAATATTTAGTTAACTTTTCGTAGAATGAATGTAACAAAAAAAACCGTAACTTTAACTAAAAATTTAGCTGAAATTTCGTAACGTTTTAATGTACATATATTAACAAAAAAATTAGTTGAATTCAACTAAACTTTTTGTTACTTTTCGTAAACTAAAATTTAGAAAATATTTTGTAAAAAATTAAAAGTTTATTTTTTCTATTTTTTCATCAGCTTAAGTAGAACTTATGAGATTCGCATAGGAGGCTTCACAAGAAATTCCACTTAACAAATTTGTTACGAAAAATCAGCAAATTAATTAGTAAAAATTCGTAAACTCAGTTTTGAAGTCAACAAAAAAAAATAATTCAAAATTTGTTCAAAACTAGTATTTTCGTAAATTGAACTTAACTAAAAAAAGTAGTTAAAACGCTGATTTTAACTAAAAATTTGCTAAAAAGACAGTAAACTCGAGTTAACAAAAAAAAATTAGTTAACTTAACAGTTTTATTTTTTTGAGTGCAAAAATAGTGAATTGTAAAAGGTAACCAAATAATAATTTAGTTAAACAATATCGAGATTTTTTAGAGTACCAAAACAATGCTGAGTTTCTAAAAGTACCAAAGCAAATTCAATCAAATGGTATCTAGAAAATATAGTTTATTATGGTTTGCAAATTGTACATCGCTTAAGGTACCAAAACGTTAATCTATAGTGCTCTAAAAAAAGTACCACTGTACAACAAGGCCACCTACTACCAAACCCACCTATATGAGTTGTACAAACAGATGGGAAAAAAGTAAATACATTGCCAGTGGCAGACACATGATAAGGTTTAGAAGAAAATTTAGTTAAAACAAACAAAAATTACAAACATGTGTGAGTATTTAAGCAACCAACAAAATACACATAAACATACAAAAAATTGCAATGGTTAACAACAATGAAGCATATTTTAAAGCGAATTTAAAAACAAGTAGAAAAGTTAAATTCGACTTGGCCGAATTCATGAATACCGTCCACAATGCCTTACACTCAAAAAAATAAAACTGTAAAGTTAACTAATTTTTTTTTGTTAACTCGAGTTTACTGGCTTTTTAGCAAATTTTTAGTTAAAATCAGCGTTTTAACTACTTTTTTTAGTTAAGTTCAATTTACGAAAATACTAGTTTTGAACAAATTTTGAATTAATTTTTTTTGTTGACTTCAAAACTGAGTTTACGAATTTTTACTAATTAATTTGCTGATTTTTCGTAACAAATTTGTTAAGTAGAATTTCTTGTGAAGCCTCCTATGCAAATCTCATAAGTTCTACTTAAGCTGATGAAAAAATAGAAAAAATAAACTTTTAATTTTTTACAAAATATTATCTAAATTTTAGTTTACGAAAAGTAACAAAAAGTTTAGCTGAATTCAACTAATTTTTTTTGTTAATATATGTAGATAAAAACGTTACGAAATTTCAGCTAAATTTTTAGTTAAAGTTACGTTTTTTTTTGCTACATTCATTCTACGAAAAGTTAACTAAATATTTTTAGTTAAATTAACTAAAAATTTAGTTGGCCCAAAATCAGGTGCTTTTTTAATTAAATTTAACTAAATTTTTTGTTAACTTTACAGTTTTTTTTTTTTTAGTGTAGTAAATATTTAAACGTGAAAAAAAAAAATTAACGATTTTAATTAGAAATATTTTATTTTGAGTAAAAAACTTTTTTAGTCATTTTTGTAAAAAAAATACTAAATTTTTTTCTGAGTGTAAAATTTTTTTTGATAGTAACATAGCAGCAAAATTTTGAATTACCAGTAATGTGTTTTGTAATCCAAAACAACTGTTAATAAGTAGTTACTTATAGAATGAAACACTAATTATTTTAACAAGGGCGTGAGACAAAAATAATTAGTGAAGAGTATAGAGTTAAATAAGTAGTTACTGACTCGGATTACTAATAAGGAGTAAGAACCCATTACCAATAAGAAGTAAAATAATTAGACAATTAAAACATTTAAAACTTAAATTGTTTTTACTAACAATAAATAAAAAAATGAGTAATTTTTATCAAGTTTTTAAGTACTATTTAAGTTAATTGAATTGTAAAGGTTAAAAAATGCAAGTGCAAGGAGATATTATTACTTGAAAGTACTTTTATTGCATATTACTGAAAAGTAGTTACTTTTAGGCTTTAAATAAGGTTAATGGTAATGTGTACTCATTATAAATAATGTACTTGGTAATGATTACTTTACACAACTCATTACCATGATTTTGCTGGGCTTTTCTTAGATTGTAAATTTTTTTTGGTGTAAAAGTATTTTTGGGTTACAAAAATACTTTTTAAAATATTTTTGAGGCTAGCCTAGAGACAGACAGACGGACGGACGGACATCGCTAGATCGACTTAAAATCGATCGATGTTCATGAATATGAGGCATTCCACACCAAATGTCCCGCTACAGAAAAACATGTGTCCCGTAAATTTCTGAATAGGTTGTTTGGATAGCCCCATATGGAACTAAGAAAATTGCGTTTTTGGTTTTTCTAATTTTCAAAAACTGGGCTTAGAAGGCGTGGTCAAATATTGGGGAAATGGTCAAATTTGTGGCGAGTTGCCTTGATTAAATCTTTATCACATTAAAACGGAATGCACCACAATCTTAAAAATTTACATTCTAATATAGTTTTGTATGGGCTATCGAATAAAATTTTTTTCTTTGGAAAATATTCAGAACCCGTTCTGAAATTTTTCATTTTTTAAAAAAGTCAATTTATCAAAAATCCGGCCACTTTTTTTTCTTTTTTTAAATGTTTTTTTTAAGTTTAGATGTTTGTCCATCCACACAAAAAAATGAGAAAAACATTTTTCGTTTTTTTCGAGAAAATCGCATTTGAAATTTAAATTTCATAACAATTTTGTAATTTTCTTGAATTTTCTTGTTTTAACGTTGCGAATGAGTAATATTAATTGCATGAACATATATGCCCACATGCTGCAGGAGCCTCCGTAAAGTCTTTCAAAAGTTAGCGTGTTTTCAACAGACAGACGGACGAACGGACATCGCTAGATCGTCTTAAAATCTATCGAGGATCATGAATATATATGGGGCATTCCATGTGAAATCAGACACTTTGAAAAACTTTTTTTTAGATTTTCCCAATTTGTTTACAGTTTTCAGTACCCTTTGAAAACTCCTTCGTGGTAAATTTTCAGATTTTTTTGATGACCCGTACAAAAGATATGGGTAATTCCATCATGTCGAACGTGATCGTTGCACACATAAAAGTTGAAAAAAGTCAAAATAAAAAGATTTTTTTTCTTGACAAAAAGGGAAACTTATAGCTCTTAACCAGCTCTATAATTGTTGCTCAGGTTGATTTTGAAATTTGTTTCAAGCTTTCGAGAAAATCGCAAAAAAGACAACCATTCGCACGGGACAAAAAACAGAAGTCGTTTTCGCGACTATCAATCAAAACTCTGATTTCAGCGAAACCTGAGGCAATATCACAATGCGACTAATTTTGAAATGTTGGCTTATAATGTCTCTTAAAAGTTGTAAAATTTTACCTCAAAATTATTTCTACTTTTTATACCCTACACCACACCGTGGTACAGGGTATAATGAGTTTGTGCTGATGTTTGTAACTACCCGAAATATTGGTCCTAGACCCACCTTTAAGTATACCGATCGACGCAGAATCACTTTTTGAGTCGATTTAGCGATGTCCGTCCGTCTGTCCGTCCGTCTGTCTGTCTGTCTGTCTGTCTGTCTGTCTGTCTGTCTGTCTGTCTGTCTGTCTGTCTGTCTGTCTGTCTGTCTGTCTGTCTGTCTGTCTGTCTGTCTGTCTGTCTGTCTGTCTGTCCATGTAAACGGTGTAAACACGATACAGGTCGCAATTTTTGATCAATTGACTTGAAATTTGAAACTTAAGTCTCTCTTGGCCCAAGGACGAAGCCTATTGAAATTGGAAAAAATCGGTCCATATTTAGACCTAGCCTCCATACAAAGGTCCTCTTTAGTTTTGGCCAAATGGCTGTAATAACCGTATTATAGAAGGTATCGTTTTGAAATTTGAAAGGTAAACATGTTTTGTCTTCACAAATCATCATTCCGAATTTCAAAGAAATCGGACCAGTTCTTCTTGTAGCCCCCATACAAACCACCTTCCCGATTTTCGCATAAATGTCTCAAAAGTCATGAAAATAGAAAATGTTTAATTAAAATTTTGTTTGTGTATGTTAAACGCGTACTTAAATAACCTTATCAAACCTGATAATAATTTGGACCAGTTTTGGACTCAGGCCCCTTGTGAAAATTTCGCCCGATATTCAGTTAAAGCGGTTTATTGTCAACAAATAGAAGCCTATTTCACTCAAATTTGATTTGTGAGTGTTTTTTACACTTATTAAAGATTTTACAACATATAGATCTAATCGGTCCATGAGATCCATTTTACGGGAAACTCTGGTGTAGGGTATTATATGGTCGGTCTTGACCGACTATAACTTTCTTACTTGTTTTTAATTTAACTTTAATCACTGTCGCACGGGACATGTCGCACGGGGCCGTTTTTTCCATCATCATATTTATGTTTTTTTTGTTGCTCTTTTTTAACAAATTATAAATAAATAAGCTTAGAAAACTTGGCATATATATTTTTCGTTCCCCTGGTCTGGTTCGTATTGAATTTCAGCCAAATCGGTTCAGTGGTTCAAAAGTTATTAGCAAAACTGAGAATTTCAGATTAGTTTCACCTTAAATTCACGTGTTGAAAACCAGTTAACATGTTTTTAAAACATTGGTAAGTCACAAAACAATTTTACAGCGTATTTTTGTTATTAAAAAATTTTGTCACAAAAAAGTACACTCGAAAAAGTTTTACACTGAAAAAAATTTTTCACTCAAAAAAAAATTTAGTAAATAATTTTTTTTTTCAAGGTTGGTTACCGAAACGAATAACGGTAAGGGTAACGGTAACGGTATCTAATTTTTATTTATTTCGGTAAAGGTAACGGTAAGTGTTTTCAAATCGTTTCGGTACGTACCGGTATTATTAATTTAGTTAAAAATTTGAAAAAAGATAGAACTGAAAGCTAAAAATATTTTATAGACCCAAAAACCAGTATAGATTTGATATGATTATTATTTTTGTCATTTATTTTATGATAATTTGCAAATTATAAATTTAAAATTATGTTAGCAATTTGATTTTATTTTTTTGTTCGTTAAAATCCCTTAAAACAGGTAAAATTTTGAATACCGGTACAATACCGGTAAATTCTAATAATTATAACGGTAACGGTAAGGGTAACGGTATTTTAAAAATATTTTTAGCGGTATCGGTAACGATAACGGTATTCGATTTGAAAGGGTTTTGAATCGGTAACGGTATAATAAGGGTAACGGTAACCAACCATGTTTTTTTTTCAAAAATTACTTAGAAAAAAATTTTTTACATAACATTAAATATTTCTAATCCAAAATGTTATTTACTTTCACTTAAAAAGGGCATTGTGGAGGGTATTCATAGATTCGAATAGTCGAATTTAACTTTTCAACTTGTTTAATTTATTGTCATGTAATTTCATTTCATCTTCCTTCAACTTTTCTCTTTATTTTTTTCGCCGTTTATACTCATCTATATTTAAATAATTTAAAAGAATGTATTAAAATAAGTAAATCATTTATTTAAGAAAAAAATATTTTTCAAAATTTTAAAATCCACACTTACCATGTCGCACGTGACCAACTTTATATAAGAACCAAGATCACAGATTTTATTATTTTTTAATTATTTTTTTTTTATTTTAATTGTAATAAAAATCTGTGTTTGTTCTCAATATTTGATGAACTTTCGTCATGTCCACTTGACGCACTAATTACAAATGTTGTTTTTCAAAGTCGCACGGGACATCGAAATATGTGATAAACAGGGAAACCAAAAATATGCTTTAAAAAACACGTTTTATGCGCTTAAAAAATGCCCTTAAAAACTGAAAATATGCTCTAAAAACAATAAAAATATGCTCTTAAAAAAAAATTATGTCCCTTTTTTGCGGTGTTTTTTACAATTTGTTAGAGAATAGACCCTCCAAATACGGTTAATATTTAATATTTTCTACCAAGTTGCTGAATCTAAAGAAAATATAGTTTCATATACCGATATAAAGCAAGAACAGGCCAAAGGGGAATCAATCGTCACAATTCCGTAATTGTCGAAAAAACATCCTTGTTGGAAAAACAATTTAAAAAAAATGGTGTCATAAAAAAAATTGGAAAAGAATGCTCTAAAAATTGAAAAAAAAAAATGTTCTAAAAATGTAAAAAAATGCTCTAAAAAGTGGAAAAATGCTCTAAAAATTGAAAATATGCTCTAAAAATATGCTCTTATGCTAAAATATGCTCTTAAACCTAAAATATGCAAAAATATGCTCTTAAGGCTAAAATATGAAAAAATATGCTCTAACAAATCGATGCCAGATTTCTTAAAAACTTCTGAAACGGATAAATACCTTACCCATTTACATATCAATAAAATGCACAGGAAAAAACATGATACTGCATATTTTTGGTTTGCCTGGTGATAAAGCATAGCAAAAACTAACCGTTATTTTTTGAATTGCATAGTTTGTTAAGCATTTTTTTAGCTCTTTGTATCTCCAGAAAGATTTTTTAAAAGCAAAAGTCAATATTTAATGCTTCTCTTTAAGAACTTTTAACGAAACAAAAGGTGCAATAGAAATGTCCCAATGAGAAAAAATTGGCTTGCTCGACTTTACATTAAATATCTCGAAATGGGTTATGAATAAATGTAAAATTTGTTCACGTTAGTAAAATTTGATTGTTTTCCTACGAAAATATGTTACAACAAATTCGTTTCAAGAACTTTTGGTTTTTTGGTCTTGGTAGACCTTTCGAAAAAAAGTTCCCATTGTGCGGGCTTAATTTTAAAGCTTACCTCGAAAAAGTTCCATAGCCAAAATATAAGATTTTTAGGTCGCGATTTGGTACCGCCGAAATCGTTATTTGTTCATAACTTTGTCATTTGATGTCCGATCGTTTTAAAAAAAAAAATTGTTTGAAAGTCCTTCGCGAGTACTAAATTTGACCCATATCTGGTTTTGACCTCTGAGCTCATCTTCGTGTCATGAGTGTTAGTTTCTCAGCTTTCTACCCACCTAAATGATTTTTATTTTTCCATTAAATTATAGCATTGAAAAATTCATGAAATTCTTCCCTTAGAAGTACCCTCTTAAATTAATTAACAAAAAAGTTACATTCAATTTTAAATTTCCATAGAAAAAGATTTAAAACACTTGTTCGTACCCAGCAAAAACATGGTAATGAGTTGTGAAAAGTAATCATTACCAAGTACATTATTTATAATGAGTACCCATTACCATTAGCATTATTTTAAGCCCAAAAGTAACTACTTCTCAGTAATATGTTATAAAAGCACCTCAAAGTAATAATATCTCCTTGCACTTGTAGTTTTTAACCTCTACAATTCAATTAACTTAAAAAGTTCTTAAAACCTTTGTAAAATTTACGCAATTTTTAAGTTTTAGTAAAAACAAATTAAATTTTAATATGTTAATTATTTTACTTCTTATTGGTAATGAGTTTTTACTACATATTAGTAATCCGAGTCAGTAACTACTTTTTTATCTCCATACTCTTCACTACTTATTTTGTCTCACGCCCTTGTTAAAATAATTAGTGTTTCATTCAATAAGTAACTACTTATTAACATCTGTTTCGGATTACAAAACCCATTACTAGTAATGCCAATTTTTGCTGGGTATGTATTTAAATACAAACTAAAAAAATTAAATATAGTTTAAAGGCATAATAACAAGTGTTTTTTCTAATTTTCTTTATATTGTATATGAAAATCTTAAATCAAATGTAACTTTTTTGTTAATAAATTTAACTGGATACTTCCAAGGGAAGAATTTCATGAATTTTTTAGTGCTATAATTTAATGGAAAAATAAAAATCATTTAAATGGGTAGAAAGATGAGAAACTAACAATCATAACAAGAAGATGACCTCTGAGGTTAAAACCAGATATGAGTCAACTTTAGAACTCGCTGAGGACTTTCTAACAATTTTTTTTTTTTAAACGATCGGACATCAACTGACAAAGCTATGAACAAAAAACCATTTCGGCGGTACCAAATCGCGACCTAAAAATCTAATATTTTGGCTATGGAACTTTTTCGAGATAAGCTTTAAAATTAAGCCCGCACAATGGGAACTTTTTTTTCTCCTTTATGGTCGACCCAGTCTAAAGTGCCCATATCGAATTTTGAAAAATTGGTAGTTTGTTCCTTTACTCAAACTTCTTTTAATCATATCTTCTTCAATAATGGTTCAAATTTCAATTTTTTTTTTTTCAAAATTTTTGTTTTTTTACGTACTTTTTAAAAAAATATCCAAAAAAATTCTTAAAAGCGCTCTAGTATGCGATTTTTAAGTTTTAAAATGTAAATCTCATTTTTGAAAATGTTTGTACTCTTCGATTTTTTTGTGTAAAACTTCTATCAATTCTACAAATTTTTTGCCTAGGAGGATCGTGGGATAACGATTATTACTATTTTTTAAAATTTTTTGAAAAAATTTTATTGTAATTTTCTAATCTTAAAATCATTTCTACTGCTCCAATGGTGCGTTATAGAGGGGTCTTTTATAAGACCGACCCCCATTAATTTTTACGTCTTAACATTTCTTTGGAAGAAACTAATACCCTATCTCCAATTTCTAAGGGGGCCCCCACACAAAACGAAATTTTTTAAAATTGGTTCCAACTGCTCTAACTGCCCTATTAATGCCCTTAGAGCAACAAAACACACCTACCCTATAATTTTAACTGTTAAGGCGGTCCCCATACAATTTTTTTTATTTTTTGTAAATTTGTTTTATTTAATCAGCTTCTACCGGTCCAATTATGCTGTTAAGGCGGTCCCCATACAATTTTTTTTATTTTTTGTAAATTTGTTTTATTTAATCAGCTTCTACCGGTCCAATTATGCATCCGAGAGGGGTCATTAGTGAGACCGACCCCCATTTATTTTTACCCTGCAACATTTTTTCAAAACATACCTACGCCCTATCTCCACTCCCTAAGTAGGCTCCAATACAAAATTTGCTATATAATTGTCAGCATTAAAGAAATGATTTTTCTTAATTGATACGACAACTTATATGAAAAGTCAGTACATTTATAGAACTTGGGGAGTCCGACAAAAATTATGACATGTCAATAAGTTGTCTTTAGTAAAATGTATTCACTTGCTGACTTCTACCTGATGAATCATTACTGACATTGTCTTAAAGACAAAATTTCTAATTGGGGGGTTTAAGAGTCGAATTTCCTATGGCGTTACGTTAGGTTAGGCTATAAGTGGCTGCGGACGTTTTACGTCAGCACTAGTGTTTGGGAATTCCCGGACTTTTCAATTTCCCGGGAAACGGGAAAAAAATAATAATCCCGGGAAATTTTCTTTATTAATATAAATCATAAAAAACATTAAAATTTGACAAACTTTTTATTACACTAAAAAAAACTGTAAAGTTAGCAAAAAATTTAGTTAAATTTAACTAAAAAAGCACCTGATTTTAGGCCTACTAAATTTTTAGTTAATTTAACTAAAAATATTTAGCTAACTTTTCGTAGAATGAATGTAGCAAAAAAAAAACGTAACTTTAACTAAAAATTTAGCTGAAATTTCGTAACGTTTTTATGTACATATATTTACAAAAAAATTAGTTGACTTCAGCTAAACTTTTTGTTACTTTTCGTAAACTAAAATTTCCAAAATATTTTGTAAAAAATTGTAAGTTTATTTTTTCTGTTTTTTCATCAGCTTAAGTAGAACTTATGAGATTTGCATAGGAGTCTACATAAGAAATTTCACTTAACAAATTTGTTACGAAAAATCAGCAAATTAATTAGTAAAAATTCGTAAACTCAGTTTTGAAGTCAACAAAAAAAATTAATTCAAAATTTGTTCAAAACTAGTATTTTCGTAAATTGAACTTAACTAAAAAAAGTAGTTAAAACGCTGATTTTAACTAAAAATTTGCTGAAAAGCCAGTAAACTCGAGTTAACAAAAAAAAATTTGTTAACTTTACAGTTTTATTTTTTTGAGTGTTCAAACAGTTTTATTACAGATAAAGAATTAATTAAAACATAAAAAATCAAAAAATAAAAGTTAAAAATCTTGAAATCCATTAAAAAAAACAAAAAAAAATTGCAATTTTTTTCCCCAAAATATAGCTAAAAATCGCAAAAAAATTTCAAATTGCGTTATTCGTGCAAGAACTAATATAGTTGGCAGCATTTTTAATATTTGTTTTGGAAATGTAAATTCTAGGTTCAAAATTTTTGTATTTTTTGACAGTCTTAACAAAATAATCATTACACTCAAAAAAAAAAAAAAACTGTAAAGTTAGCAAAAAATTTAGTTAAATTTAACTAAAAAAGCACCTGATTTTGGGCCTACTAAATTTTTAGATAATTTAACTAAAAATATTTAGCTAACTTTTAGTAGAATGAATGTAGCAAAAAAAAAAACGTAACTTTAACTAAAAATTTAGCCGAAATTTCGTAACCTTTTTATGTACATATATTAACAAAAAAATTAGTTAAATTCAGCTAAACTTTTTGTTACTTTTCGTGAACTAAAATTTACAAAATATTTTGTAAAAAATTGTAAGTTTATTTTTTCTGTTTTTTCATCAGCTTAAGTAGAACTTATGAGATTTGCATAGGAGTCTACATAAGAAATTTCACTTAACAAATTTGTTACGAAAAATCAGCAAATTAATTAGTAAAAATTCGTAAACTCAGTTTTGAAGTCAACAAAAAAAATTAATTCAAAATTTGTTCAAAACTAGTATTTTCGTAAATTGAACTTAACTAAAAAAAGTAGTTAAAACGCTGATTTTAACTAAAAATTTGCTGAAAAGCCAGTAAACTCGAGTTAACAAAAAAAAAATTTGTTAACTTTACAGTTTTATTTTTTTGAGTGTACAACTCTGCTAAAAGTTAAGATGGATTAAGTTTCTGCCAAATGAATACAACACGAATAACTAAATAAAAATTCAGTTATTACTTTAGCTTTTATGAATTTTAGTTGAGCTATTCTGAATTTCAATTAAAATTCTATATGGAGTTTTCTGAACAAAAATTAATCTTTTCTAAATTTTTATTGAGATTTTATACATTTTAGTTTGGACTTTTCTGAATTTTCATTGTGCTTTCCTGAATTTCAACTAGAATCTTAACTTCTTAACTTCAATTTTGATATTCTGAACATTAATTTTAAAAATTGGCTATTTAAATTTATCTTTTCTAAATTACAATTGCTTTCATTTGAATTTAAATTAAATATTAACAAATGGTAAGGGATTCGTTTGCTCTGTCCTTGTCATTACGTTTTTCTGCTAAACCAAACAAAAAAATATTTTAAATTGCATAATTTTAGGCTGTGTACATAGATCAACAAAATCTAACTAAAACAACTGCTGGTTGTTATTTAGATTTCCACGAATTTTGTATTGGTTGTGTTTTGGTGGGTTTAAACAATAAACAAAATAAATATACAAACAAAAGCTTAATTAATGTTTATTCCCTAACGTTTTATGGTGCATTTCCGTTGCTGATACCGGAAACTAAACAAATATCAACAAAAAAAAACACACACTGCTCTACACATACACACATTAAGGCATACACACACATTATCACTCAACGTTTTTACAGTTTAAATAATAAACAACCGTTAAACAACAGCAACAATCAACGAGATATCAACAGCACGCGTTTTACGAATGAATCGGATCGGTTATAAAATCTGTTAAAAGGAATTTGTTGTTTATACTAAAAATCTATGTTTGTGTGGTTGTGTTAAGAGTGTATGTGTGTGTGCGTGTGAAATACTGACAATGAGTCTGTTTATTTTCATTTGATTACCACTACTCTCATCTGTGTAGCAATTTGTGTATGTATTTATGTGTTTGGATTTTCCCTTGATTGTTTTTCTTGTTTATACTACACTCAAAAAAATAAAACTGTAAAGTTAACTAATTTTTTTTTGTTAACTCGAGTCTACTGGCTTTTTAGCAAATTTTTAGTTAAAATCAGCGTTTTAACTACTTTTTTTAGTTAAGTTCAATTTACGAAAATACAAGTTTTGAACAAATTTTGAATTAATTTTTTTTGTTGACTTCAAAACTGAGTTTACGAATTTTTACTAATTAATTTGCTGATTTTTCGTAACAAATTTGTTAAGTGAAATTTCTTGTGTAGCCTCCTATGCGAATCTCATAAGTTCTTCTTAAGCTGATGAAAAAACAGAAAAAATAAACTTACAATTTTTTACAAAATATTTTGTAAATTTTAGTTTACGAAAAGTAACAAAAAGTTTAGCTGAATTCAACAAATTTTTTTGTTAATATACCCAGCAGAAATAAATCGAGATTTTGGCGACACCGCATCTGTTTATAGCATACCGTAGCGCATCCAAAGACCGCTCTTAGGGATGCAGTAAAAGGAAGGGGAAAAAAATTTAATTTTTTTTTAAGATTTTTTATATAAAACTTATAATGTGTAATTATTTTTTGATAAAATTTCACACTTGCTTTCCTTTTTAATATTTTTAACACTTTTTGAATAAAAAAACATGAGTTTTAGACAAAGACACATGATTTGACTGCATCATTATTGCGCATTAATCAGCGTCGCAAAGAGCGCTTCAATCATAGCATCTTTGACCGCTGTTCCCAAAAAAAATCCCATAAAAAATGTGAAAATGAAAATTTACGATATTTTTTTGATGTTCACTTCCGATTTTTTTTTTTTTTCATTTTGTTTCACATAAATAAAGTTTTGTAAAGTAAAACGAATGAATTTTTTTGTTATATTTTTTTTTAAATTTTAGGTTTTTGATTTCAACTTTGAACAGACAAGGAAAAAATTCGAATTTTATTTAAAATTCATAAGGTATTTGAAATAAAATTTTTGTTTAAATAAAATTCTCAAAAACATTTGAATTTTATTATTTCCAAAAATAAAATTCTCAAAAAAAAAAGAATTTTATTTTTGGTTTGAATTTTATTTTTGAATTTTATTTTTGGTTTAATTTTATTTTACTTTTGGTTTGAATATTTATTTGTTCAAAATATATTTGTTATTATGGAAATAAAATTATTTTTTTTATTAATAAAATTCTTTAAAGAATTTTAAATAAAATTTTTTTGAATTTTATTTCTTCTAAGAATTTAAAATAAAATTTTTAAGAATTATATTTAAAATTCTTTCTTGAATTTTTTTAAAAATTCAAAATTGAATTTTATCAATAACGAATTTTAAATTTTATTGTTATTTCTTGTCTGACTTTGAATGAACCCGTAAACAAACACCAAACTCGATTTTATGTGATTCGGAAAATATCATGTGATTTGAAAAGTTTTGAAAGACATAACAGAGGCCCTTAACACATTTTAAATGATGATAAATAGGCCAACCAAAAAACAGCCAATGCTTATTTGTTATTTCGATGAATTAACCGATTTGGATTAAACACCAACTCTAATCACGAAAAAACAGAAAAACTAAGATACATTTGTTATAACTTCTTTTGAATATTTTTTCATTTATTGGTAAATTTTTTGTTTTTTATCTCATTTTTACATTTTAATTTTAGAACTTTAATTTTAGAAAATACAAATTTTATTACAAAAAATGTCCAATCATATATTAGAAACTCCAATTATATTTAAAAAAATTCCAAATATAACTCAAAAATTTTAAATTATATTTCAAAAATTTCCATTGATAGTTCAAAAATTTCCAACTTTATTTTAGAAATTTCAATTTATATTTACAGAAATTTCAATTAATATTTTAGAAATTTCAAATTGTATTTAAGAAAATTTCTAAATGCTTTTCAGAAAATTACATTTGCATTTAAATATTTCCATTTGGATTTCAAAATCTTATAATCGCTATTAAGAAAATTCCATTGAAATAAAAAAAAATCCATGTGTATTTTAAAAATTTCCAACTGTATTTCAAAAACTTCCGTTTGTATTTAAAAATTTTCTAAATTCTTTGCAGAATTCACTGCATCTTTAATCTGCTTAAATCAGCGCTAAAAAGATATATGAATTTACAGCATCTTTATTCTGCTTAAATCAGCGCTCTAAAGACACGTGATTTCAGTGCATCTAAAGAGCGCTGTTTCTGTGTATCCAACTAGCGCTCTAAAGTGGGACATCGCCTTAGAGAATCATGCATGAATTCAGCGCAATTGGATGCGCTCCTTTACTCAAGTTCCCCTTCCAAAAGCTGCTGAACGTTCAGCAAAATTTCTGCTGGGTATGTACATAAAAACGTTACGAAATTTCAACTAAATTTTTAGTTAAAGTTAGCTAAATATTTTTAGTTAAATTAACTAAAAATTTAGTAGGCCCAAAATCAGGTGCTTTTTTAGTTAAATTTAACTAAATATTTTGCTAACTTTACAGTTTTTTTTTTTAGTGTAGAAAATGTATGGCTGTGTGTGTGTGTGTGTGCGTATAAATTTGTGTTTATTTTATTCCGTTTTAAATGTTGAAATTGCGTGTTTTTGAATGCCAATGAAGCATGAAGTACAAATTTTATTTTAATGTTTTATACACTTTTCTATACACATATGTACATCCATCATCAGCTATACACATATGATGCATACGATTTTGATTCACACGGTATGATTATTGTGTGGCACTTAATTGAGGGGAAATTTTTCAAAACGAAAATATTAAAGGTGGCTCAGAATCTGACATTCTTACACTCAAAAAAATAAAACTGTAAAGTTAACATTTTTTTTTTAGTTAAAAAAAAAAAAAACTGTAAAGTTAACAAAAAATTTTGTTAATTTTAACTAAAAAAGCACCTGATTTTGGGCCTACTAAATTTTTAGTTAATTTAACTAAAAATATTTAGTTAACTTTTCGTAGAACAAATTTAGCAAAAAATACCGTAACTTTAACTAAAAATTTAGCTGAAATTTCGTAAAGTTTTTATGTACTTATATTAACAAAAAAATTAGTTGAATTTAGCTAAACTTTTTGTTACTTTTCGTAAACTAAAATTTAGAAAATATTTTGTAAAAAATTAAAAGTTTATTTTTTCTATTTTTTCATCAGCTTAAGTAGAACTTATGAGATTTGCATAGGAGGCTTCGCAAGAAATTCCACTTAACAAATTTGTTACGAAAAATCAGCAAATTAATTAGTAAAAATTCGTAAACTCTGTTTTGAAGTCAACAAAAAAAATTAATTCAAAATTTGTTCAAAACTAGTATTTTCGTAAATTGAACTTAACTAAAAAAAGTAGTTAAAACGCTGATTTTAACTAAAAATTTGCTAAAAAGCCAGTAAACTCGAGTTAACAAAAAAAAATTAGTTAACTTTACAGTTTTACTTTTTTGAGTGTGGCTTTTTAGCAAATTTTTAGTTAAAATCAGCGTTTTAACTACTTTTTTTTAGTTAAGTTCAATTTACGAAAATACTAGTTTTGAACAAATTTTGAATTAATTTTTTTGTTAACTTTAATACTGAGTTAACGAATTTTTACTAATTAATTTGCTGATTTTTTGTAACATATTTGTTAAGTGAAAAGAGTGATTACTATTTAAGAAATTTCTGGTGTAGCCTCCTATGCAAATCTCATAAGTTCAACTTAATATGATCTTACCCAGCAGAAATATATCGAGATTTTGGCGACACAGCATCTGTTTATAGCATACCGTAGCGCATCCAAAGAGCGCTCTTAGGGATGCAGTAAAAGGAAGGGGAAAAAATTTTAATTTTTTTTTAAGATTTTTTATATAAAACTTATAATGTGTAATTATTTTTTGATAAAATTTCACACTTGCTTTCCTTTTTAATATTTTTAACACTTTTTGAATAAAAAAACATGAGTTTTAGACAAAGACACATGATTTGACTGCATCATTATTGCGCATTAATCAGCGCTGCAAAGAGCGCTTCAATCATAGCATCTTTGACCGCTGTTCCCAAAAAAAATCCCATAAAAAATGTGAAAATGAAAATGTCCGATATTTTTTTGATGTTCACTTCCGATTTTTTTTTTTTTTCATTTTGTTTCACATAAATAAAGTTTTGTAAAGTAAAACGAATGAATTTTTTTGTTATATTTTTTTAAATTTTAGTTATTTGATTTCAACTTTGAATTTACAGCATCTTTATTCTGCTTAAATCAGCTCTACAAAGATACATGAATTCACTGCATCTTTAATCTGCTTAAATCAGCGCTAAAAAGATACATGAATTTACAGCATCTTTATTCTGCTTAAATCAGCGCTCTAAAGACACGTGATTTCAGTGCATCTAAAGAGCGCTGTTTTTGTGTATCCAACTAGCGCTCTAAAGTGGGACATCGCCTTAGGGTATCATGCACGAATTCAGCGCAATTGGATGCGCTCCTTTACTCAAGTTCCCCTTCCAAAAGCTGCTGAACGTTCAGCAAAATTTCTGCTGGGTAATGCTGTGAAAAAATAGAAAAAAAAAATAAGTAAATTGTTAGTGTTTAAAGTGTTCGGTGAAATAAAAAAAAAAAGATGTCAACCTAAAAATATAAAACAAAATTTACAAAATATTTAGTTAATTTTAGTTTACGAAAAGTAACAAAAATTTTAACTGAATTCAGCTTACTTTTTTGTAAATATGTACATAAAAATGTTACGAAATTTTCAGCTAAATTTTTAGTTAAAGTTACGTTTTTTTTTTGCTATATTCATTCTACGAAAAGTTAGCTAAATTTTTAGTTAAATTAACAATAAATTTAGTAGGCCCAAAATCAGGTGCTTTTTTAGTTAAATTTAACAACATTTTTTGCTAACTTTACAGCTTTTTTTTAGTGTAGATTTTGAGACAGTCTTGGCATACAAAAATTCTCAAATTCTGAAACATTTTTTGTACCGAAAATTCTCAAATTCTAAAATTTTTTTTGCATAGAATAATTCTAAAATTCTGAAAGAAAATATAAGATTGTAAGACATTTTTGGTATAGAAAGTTTTTTTAGATTCTGAGACTTTTTTCGTTTAGAAAAATTATTAGATTCTGATAGATAGATTCTGATAGAAAAATTCTCAGACACTGAGACATTCTTCGTATAAAATATTCTTAGATTCTAGGACATTTTTCGCATTTTTAGGAATCTAAAAAATTTTTGGTATATAGAAATTCTCAAAATCTTAGTCGTTTTCCATGTAGAAAAATTCTTAGATTCTGAGATATTTTTAGTGTAGAAAAATTTTCAGATTTTGAGACATTTTTCGTATAGAAATTTTAGACATTTTTCGTATAGAAAAATATAAAAATCTTCGTATAGAAAAAATGTCTCAAAATCTGTGACATTTTTCATGCATAAACAATTCTCAGAATTTGAGACATTTCTTATGTAGAAAAATTCTGAGATGTTTTTCTTACATTCTAAGATATTTTTCGTAATAAAAAATTCTCAGATTCGACGACATTTTTGGTATAGAAAAATTCTCAGATTCTGAGATGTTTTTTTTGTTATAAAAAAAATTCTCAGACCCTGAAACATTTTTGAGATAAATAATTTTTAGATTCTAAGACATTTTTCGAATAGAAAAACTTTTTCGTAAAAAAAAAAAAAATCTCAGATTCTGAGATTTTTCGTACTGAAAAACTCTCAGATTCTGAGATATTTTTAGTATAGAAAAATTCTCAGATTCTGATACATTTGTCGTATAGAAAAATTCTCATATTCTGATACATTTTTGGTATAGAAATTTTTTCAGATTTTGAAACATTTTTCGTATTAAAAAAATTTCAGATTCTGAGACATTTTTCGCATAGAAAAATACCCAGATTCTGAGACATTTTTGATAATGAAAAATTCTCAGATTCTGAGACACTTTTCGTAAAGAAAAATTACCAGATTCTGAGACATTTTTAGCATAGAAAAATGCTCAGATTCTGAGAAATTTTTTGACACATTTTTAGTACACTAAAAAAAAAAAACTGTAAAGTTAGCAAAAAATTTAGTTCAATTTAACTAAAAAAGCACCTGATTTTGAGCCTACTAAATTTCTAGTTAATTTAACTAAAAACATATAGCAAAATTTTTGTAAAATGAATGTAGCAAAAGAAAACCGTAACTTTAACTAAAAATTAAGCTGAAAATTTCGTAACATTTTTATGTACACTCAAAAAAATAAAACTGTAAAGTTAACAAATTTTTTTTTGTTAACTCGAGTTTACTGGCTTTTTAGCAAATTTTTAGTTAAAATCAGCGTTTTAACTACTTTTTATACCCTCCAACTACAGTATGGGGGTATACTCACTTTGTCATTCCGTGTGTAACGCATCGAAATATCGGTCGGGGACAACATAAAGTATATATATTATTGATCAGTGATCGATTCTAAGACATTTTAGTGATGTCCGTCCGTCCGTCCGTCCGTCCGTCCGTCCGTCCGTCCGTCTGTCCGTCCGTCCGTCTGTATTTAACACGATGCAGTCCAAAATAAAATCGCTAGACCCTTCAAGTTTGGCACAAATATGTCTTATGTTCCTAGGCAGGTTAAGTTCGGAAATTGGCCAAATCGGACCAGGGGGAAAAAAGTTCCCCCTTGAAGAACTAAACCAACCTCTAAAAAAAAACACTTTTTTACATGTTTTTTTTTGTATTTTTGTTAATTAAATGAAACATTTGGTATACTTATCGCGATGGGATGGTGCTCTCAACGTCCCCCACTGACCCTATCAACCCCCCCCCCCCCAAAATAAAAGAAACGCCCCCGACAAATTTTTGTTTTTAATTTTTTTTATATTTTGGAGGGTATAATAGATTCGGCACAGCCGAATTTAACACTCTCACTTGTTTTAGTTAAGTTCAATTTACGAAAATACTAGTTTTGCACAAATTTTGAATTAATTTTTTTTGTTGACTTCAAAACTGAGTTTACGAATTTTTACTAATTAATTTGCTGATTTTTCGTAACAAATTTGTTAAGTGAAATTTCTTATGTAGCCTCCTATGCAAATCTCATAAGTTCTACTTAAGCTGATGAAAAAACAGAAAAAAAACTTACAATTTTTAACAAAATAATTTGTAAATTTTAGTTTACGAAAAGTAACAAGAAGATTAGCTGAATTCAACTAATTTTTTTGTTAATATCTATATATATAAAAGAGTAACGTGACTGACTGACTGACTGACTGACATACTCATTCATCATCGCCCAGCCCAAACCGCTGAAGCTAGAGACTTGAAATTTGGACTGTAGGTCGACCTCCCGGAATATAGATCCACTAAGGCTGGATTTTTGCCAATGTTGATTCTAAGGGGGTAAAAAGGGTAAAAAACTGTACTTTTGGTACTTTTGATATCTCCTGATATAATGGTCATAGAGACTTGAAATTTGGCCTGTATGTTCACCTCCCGGAATATAGATCCATTAAGGCTGGATTTTTGCCAATGTTGATTCTAAGGGGGTAAAAAGGGTAAAAAACTGTACTTTTGGTACTTTTTATATCTCCTGATATAATGGTCATAGAGACTTGAAATTTGGACTGTATGTTCACCTCCCGGAATATAGATCCATTAAGGCTGGATTTTTGCCAATGTTGATTCTAAGGGGGTAAAAAGGGTAAAAAACTGTACTTTTGGTACTTTTTATATCTCCTGAAATAATGGTCACAGAGACTTGAAATTTGGACTGTATGTTCAACTCCCGGAATATAGATCCAGTAAGGATCGATTTTTGCCAATGTTGATCCTAAGGGGGTAAAAAGGGTAAAAAAATGTACCTTTGGTACCTTTTATATATTCTTAAATAATGGTCCTAGACAATTGAAATTTTGAATGTAGGTTCAGCTCCCGGAATATAAATCTACTAAGGCTGGATTTTGCCAATGTTGATTCTAAGGGGTAAAAAGGGTAAAAAACTGTACTTTTAGTACCTTTTATATTTTCTTTAATATTGGTCCTAGAAACTTAAAATTTGCAATGTAGGTTCACCTCCCGGAAAAAAATATTCACCAAAGCTGGGTTTTTGCCAATGTTGACTCTACCGAGGTAAAATGGAAAAAAGTGTACTTTTGATACTTTTTTTAATTTACTGAAATAATGGTACTTTTTATAAAGAGTACCTTTTATAAAAAGTACATTTTATAAAAAGTACCTTTTATAAAAAGTACCATTTATAAAAAGTACCTTTTATAAAAAGTTCCTTTTATAAAAAGTACCTTTTATAAAAAGAACCTTTTATAAAAAGTACCTTTTATAAAAAGTACCTTTTATAAAAAGTACCTTTTATAAAAAATACCTTTTATAAAAAGTACCTTTTATAAAAAGTACCTTTTATAAAAAGTACCTTTTATAAAAAGTACCTTTTATAAAAAGTACCTTTTATAAAAAGTACCTTTTATAAAAAGTACCTTTTATAAAAAGTACCTTTTATAAAAAGTACCTTTTATAAAAAGTACCTTTTATAAAAAGTACCTTTTATAAAAAGTACCTTTTATAAAAAGTACCTTTTATAAAAAGTACCTTTTATAAAAAGTACCTTTTATAAAAAGTACCTTTTATAAAAAGTACCTTTTATAAAAAGTACCTTTTATAAAAAGTACCTTTTATAAAAAGTACCTTTTATAAAAAGTACCTTTTATAAAAAGTACCTTTTATAAAAAGTACCTTTTATAAAAAGTACCTTTTATAAAAAGTACCTTTTATAAAAAGTACCTTTTATAAAAAGTACCTTTTATAAAAAGTACCTTTTATAAAAAGTACCTTTTATAAAAAGTACCTTTTATAAAAAGTACCTTTTATAAAAAGTACCTTTTATAAAAAGTACCTTTTATAAAAAGTACCTTTTATAAAAAGTACCTTTTATAAAAAGTACCTTTTATAAAAAGTACCTTTTATAAAAAGTACCTTTTATAAAAAGTACCTTTTATAAAAAGTACCTTTTATAAAAAGTACCTTTTATAAAAAGTACCTTTTATAAAAAGTACCGTTTATAAAAAGTACCTTTTATAAAAAGTACCTTTTATAAAAAGTACCTTTTTGAAAATTACCTTTTATAAAAAGTACCATTTATAAAAGGTACCTTTTATAAAAAAAACCCTTTTATAAAAAGTACCTTTAAAAAAAAGTACCTTCTACAAAAAGTACCTTTTATAAAAAGTACCTTTTATAAAAAGTACCTTTTATAAAAAGTACCTTTTATAAAAAGTACCATTTATAAAAAGTACTTTTTATAAAAAGTACCTTTTATAAAAAGTACCCTTTATAAAAAGTACCCTTTATAAAAAGTACCTTTTTTAAAAAGTACCTTTTATAAAAAGTACCTTTTATTAAAAGTACCTTTTGTAAAAAGTACCTTCTATAAAAAGTATGTTTTGTTAAAAGTACCGAAAGTACACTTTTTGATACTTTTTTATTTCTTGAAATAATAATCATAGAAACTTGAAATTGGAAAAGGTTCCAAAAAATATAATGGTCACAGAAACTTAAAATTTGGAATGTAAAATCCTTCGGTAAAAAAAAGATGTGGAAAAGTACTTTTTGGAAATTCCGTTTCTTAACGGGGATAAAAAGTACTTTTAATATTTGCTGAAACAATGATCCTATATAATTGAAATATGGAGTATAGGATACTTCGGTGAAGAAAAACCATTCTGGAAGAGGTACTTTTTGGAAATTCCGTTTCTAATGGGGGTAATAAACTGTACTTTGGTACTTTTTTTGTTCCTATAATAATGACTTTAGAAGAAGAAGATGGAATTGTAAATGAAATGGAGTAGAACGGGGGAAAAAAATGAAATAGAGCAGGGCACAATATGGAATGATATTTTTTACTCAAATTTTTCGTATTTAGTTTTTTTCTCCATATTTTTTCCCTCTATATATTTTTTTACTCAAACTTATTTTTTTTATTCCAATTTCTTTTTTCACTAAAATATTAATTCACTCAAAATCCAAAATCCCGACATAAGGGCTCGAAAATTGACAATATATTTTTCCCCCGGAACGAACATGATAACATACCAGCGAAGTTATTCAAATTTTATTGTTTAAATTATTTATTGAAATATTTTTTTATGGAAGACTTAAACGTCCACAAGCAAATAAAACAAAGACTACGTAGAGGAATTTTTTGGAAATCGATAGAGTAATCCTTATCCTTCTATTATCCAGTATTCAACACAACCGGTAACGAAGTACCGGGATGGTAAGCTAGTATGTACATATAAACGTTACGAAATTTCAGCTAAATTTTTAGTTAAAGTTACGTTTTTTTTTGCTACATTCATTCTACGAAACGTTAGCTAAATATTTTTAGTTAAATTAACTAAAAATTTAGTAGGCCCAAAATCAGGTGCTTTTTTAGTTAAACTTAACTAAATTTTTTGCTAACTTTACAGTTTTTTTTTTTTAGTGTAGAATAATTCTCAAATTTTAATACATTTTCGGTACAGAAAAATTCGTAGATTCTGAGACATTTTTCGTATGGTAAAATTTTCAGATTCGAGACATTTTTGTATAGAAAAATTCTCTGACTTTTTCTCTAATTCTCAAATTTTAAGACATTTTCGTATAGAAAAATTCTTAGATTAAGAGACATTTTTCGTATAGAACAATTCTCATTTTTCATATAGAACAATTCTAATTTTTCGTATAGAAAAATTCTTAGAATAAGAGACATTTTTTTGTATAAAATTTAATAAATTGTCAGATTCTGAGATATTTTTCGTGAAGACAATTCTTAGGTTCTGAACTATTTTCGTATATTATAAAAAAAAATATCAGATTCTAAGACATTCTGCTTATAAAAAAATCACAAATTCTTAGAAATTTTTCGTGTAAAAAATTCTTAGGTTCTGAACTTTTCGTATATAAAAAATTCTCAGATTCTAAGACATTTTTCGTATTGATAAATTTTCAGATTCTGAGACATTTTTCGTATAGAAAAATTCACAGAGTCTGAAACATTTTTCTATACGAAAAATGTTTTAAAAGCTGAGAATTCTTCTTCTCAGAATCTGAGAACTTTTTTGTATATCAAGATTTTAAGATTTTGAGATATTTTTCTTATAGAAATATTCTCATAGAATTTTTTTGTATAAAAAAATTGTATAGAAAAATTCTCAGATTCTTACGACATTTTTTGTATAAAAAAATTCTAAGAGTCTGAGACATTTTTCGTATAGAAAAATTGTCAGATTCTGAGAGATTTTTTGTATAAAAAAAATCTCAGATTCTGAGAGATTTTTCATAAAGAATTTTTTCAGACATTCTTCGTATAAAAAAATACTCAGATTTCGATACATTTTTTGTAAAGAAAAATTCTCAGTTTCTGAGACAATTTTTGGTATAGAAAAATTCTCAAAATTCTCAGGTTCTGAAACGCAGAAATATTGTTACAAATAATTACCACCCCACTGTGTTTGTTTATTTTGGCGTTCCATTTTTATGTTGATTCCATTATACATACACTTCATCTCTTATGTATTGATAGACAGTTTGTCCTCTGAATATACAATAAATTTTATGGAAAAATACTTTAATCGTTAATGTACTTTTTAGCATAATATTTTCTATTGTCCTTAGAAAACAAACATATACTTCGCTCTATGTATATGTTGATAAAAGGATTATATTTGAACTTTTCTATAAAGTGTATGATTCAGGGATGGAAAATCTGAATTTTGAAATGGTACTGGACCTCAACCAAAAAAGTACTTTTTCGCCCTCGACGGTACTAAAAAAAAATTAAAGTCCAGTTTCGGTACGACAAACGCTGTAAAAGTTATTAAATTGAGGACATCCTTATTCATTTACTTATTGTATAGAGAAAACTTCAATAAAGGTTGGCTAAAATCAAAAATTTCATGTATTTGAAGCTTTTGAAACATTTTTCCAATGAAAATCAGTCGATTTATTGGATCTTTTTTTTAGATTTGGTTGAAAAATGTATGAAATTTTCTTGTATAGAAAAGGTACTAAACCAGTCGCGGGGGTACTACGGTATTTTTGAGAGTGAAAAGGTACTGAAAAAAGTACTAAAGTACTAACTTTTCCATCCCTAGTATGATTGTTTCACGTTCAAATAGTTGTGTAAATTTTGTATATCTGTGAGATTTTGAACACTTGTTTTGCCAAAACTATTTAAGTTATTTGTATTACCCTCATACACAACATAATCAAATGTTATTTATGCAAAAAATATCAAATAGAATACAAATGAAATATTCAAGATTTCATTAAAAAATTAAAAACTTATTAAAAATTAGAAATATGTAGCAATTTTAACATTCAAAAAACATCAATTAAAATGCGGTAAAAAATAAAATTTGAAATAAATCTATCAATTTTTGAGAAAGATTATTCTAGCTCAAGGTCATATTTCTTTTACTAATCCTTACGATGATATTGTCAAAGTAACAATTTTCAAGAAACTTTTTATAAAGTTGTTTGTTTTAAATTGAATCACACAGAAATTTTTTTTCCAAATTTCCAACTGAAATTCAGTTAATACAACTAAAAATCGGTTGATACATTTACATATAGTTTGTCTTTATTGAATATCGGTAGTATCAACTAAAATCAGATTAATACAGCAGACATTTATTTGATACAACAAAAAAATTCGGTTGTCACACCAAAAAATGATAGCGACAACCGAATTATGAGTTGATACTACTAAAAAATTCGATTGGAAATTTATTTTTCTGTGTGTTGGTTTGGTAATTTTGCAAGACTTACTCGACACGTGTTTCGGAATTCGTCAAATTCCATTGTCAAGAGTATTTAGCAAATTGACAATCGTTTGTGGCAAAACATAAAGTCTTATATTCGTACACTCAAAAAAATAAAACTGTAAAGTTAACAAATTTTTTTTTGTTAACTCAAGTTTACTGGCTTTTTAGCAAATTTTTAGTTAAAATCAGCATTTTAACTACTTTTTTTAGTTAAGTTCAATTTACGAAAATACTAGTTTTAAACAAATTTTGAATTAATTTTTTTTGTTGACTTCAAAACTGAGTTTACGAATTTTTACTAATTAATTTGCTGATTTTTCGTAACAAATTTGTTAAGTGAAATTTCTTGTGTAGCCTCCTACGCAAATCTCATAAGTTCTACTTAAGCTGATGAAGAAACAGAAAAAATAAACTTAAAATTTTTTACAAAATATTTTGTAAATTTTAATTTACGAAAATTAACAAAAAGTTTAGCTGAATTCAACTAATTTTTTTGTTAATATATGTACATAAAAACGTTACGAAATTTCAGCTAAATTTTTAGTTAAAGTTACGGTTTTTTTTTGCTACATTCATTCTACGAAAAGTTAGCTAAATATTTTTAGTTAAATTAACTAAAAATTTAGTAGGCCCAAAATCAGGTGCTTTTTTAGTTAAATTTAACTAAATTTTTTGCTAACTTTACAGTTTTTTTTTTGAGTGTATGTAAATAGGCATAATGAGAAATGTACTAAATACACAACATAATACAGCTCTAAATTTCAAACGAAAAGTCATAACAAAACCATCACTATTTAATTCAAACATACCTTCATATATACAGCTTGTATTACAGGCTAGTATATACATACAGACAGTAGATTTCTTACGCGAGTAAGATGTTCACTGCTTTTGTTGTATTCCCTCTTATTCATAACATGAACAGAAGGTGAGGCGTGCTATCCTTTTGTTTAAATTCTGTTTAAATTTTTAAATTAATAAAAATTATTTATTATTCGACCTTTAAAATTCTATTTTTGAGAAAGATTATTCTAGCTCAAGGTCATATTTCTTTTACTAATCATTACGATGATATTGTCAAAGTAACAATTTTCAAGAAACTTTTTATAAAGTTGTTTGTTTTAAATTTATTGGTTTGGTCATTTTGCAAGACTTACTCGACAAGTGTTTCGGAATTCGTCAAATTCCATTGTCAAGAACGATTGCCACAAACGATTGTCAATTTGCTAAATACTCTTGACAATGGAATTAGACGAATTCCGAAACATGTGTCGAGTAAGTCTTGCAAAATGACCAAACCAATCAATTTAAAACAAACAACTTTATAAAAAGTTTCTTGAAAATTGTTACTTTGACAATATTATCGTAACGATTAGTAAAAGAAATATGACCTTGAGCTAGAATAATCTTTCTCAAAAATAGAATTTTAAAGGTCGAATAATAAATAATTTTTATTAATTTAAAAATTAAAACAGAATTTAAATCTATCAATTTTAAAAAATTATCATTTATTCAAAAAACAGGACACACCCCTCTTCAAGCAAGTTTAGGTTTTGTAAAAATGGTGACAAAATGAATTAAGAACTTTATTAAGAACAAATTTTTCTAGCACAACCACACCAAATTTCCAACGAAAAAAACATGTTTCCCATAATTGTCTGAATAGTTAGTATTAATAGGCCTATATGGAAGTAAGAAAATTTTTCGTTTTTGGTTTTTAAAATTCTCAAAAACTGGGCTGAGGAGGCGTGTTAAAACATTGGAAAATTACTAAATTTGTGTCGAGTTCCGTTGATTTAATATTTATCTAATTAAAACGAAATGCACCACACTCTCAAAAATTTACATTCTTGCATTTTATTTTATGGGCTATCGATTAAAATTTTTTATTTTTGAAAAATTTCAAAACCCGTTCTAAAATTTTTCATTTTTTAACGGGGCAATTTATCAAAAATCCGGCCACATTTTTTTTTAATTTCTTTTTAAAAAGTTTAGATGTTTGTTTATCCAAACAAAAAAATTCTGGAGAGCATTTTTCGTATTTTTCAAGAAAATCCCATTTGAATATTTTATAATGTCAACATCGCGTATGAGCAACATTATTTGCGAAATTCTGTGGTTTCGCAAATATTTGTCGCATATGAGTAACATTATTTGTCGTCTATGAATAACAGTGGCGGTTACAGCTTTGGCGTTTGGGGGGGGTTAATTTTTTTTTTTTGCTTCGAATAAAAAAACTCATTATGATTTGTTGGCAGAGCAAAAACAGGGATACGTTTCTTTTGCAAAAAAGTTATGGGAAAGCTATAAAATCATTAAATGTATTAGTTTTTGCCGAAGGAAGTTGTTCATTTTTTTTTTAAATTTTTCTAAATTTGAAAATTTTTCAAATGTCTCAGAATTTTAGAATTCTTCTCAGAAAAGTCTCAGATTTTGCGACCTTCTTCCAATTTAAGTTTCATCTTCTGAAACTTTTTTCCAACAGTAAAAAGTCTCAGACTTTGAGGCCTTTTTCTTTTTAAAAAAGATTCAGATTTTGAGACTTATTCCTTAAAATAAGTCTCAAATTTAGAGATTCTGAGACATTTTCTGATACTTTTTCCTATCGAAAAAGTATCAGATTCTGCTATCTTTTGTCCTATTACACTGAAAGAATTTTGTTCATTACGGCTATGAAAACGTACATTGATTCTATGAAAAAAATCATTAGAAGTGAGCCAATGATGCCCTTCATAGAATCTATGAAACAAATTCATAGAAACCAGAAACCTATGAAAAAGTTCATAGGCTATGGAAAAAAAATTATTATTCAATTCTATTTTTATTTATTTTATTATTTCAATTTTATTTTTTTTTATTTTATTTTTTTTATTTCATTTATTTACTATTTTCTATTTTTAAAAATTTCTATTTTTTTTTTAACTTATCCCCACCGAGATTCGAACATAGAACCTCTTGTTCGTGAAGCTTAGTGTCTAACCACTTAGCTAAATTATATAAACAAGTAACAACACTTAAAAGCTATTTTGAATAATATTCTGCTAACATATTAAGTTTGTGTCTTTGCTCTGTCACAATGCTCTGCCAAAAGCTGTAGCCCCGGTCAGGGCAGCAATGAAAATTTTTTTTTTAATGTTTTTTTTATTTTTTTTTTATTTTTTTAATAAATTTATTCAACTGTTTTAATTATTGTAACATTATTTTAATTATTTAAAAAATTAAATGGCATATTGATGGCATTTTCTTCTATGAATGACATTCATTAATTCTATGAATTTTTTCTATGAATTTAATAAAATCTATGAATAAAATTCTATGAAAAATTTCAGAATACTAATGAATATTCATTCAGCCAATGAATTGTTTCATAGATTCTATGAATTTGGTTTTATGAAATTTGTTCATAGATGGAATGAACAATAATTCTTTCAGTGTAATAAGTCGCAAATTTTGAGACATTTTTTCCGTAGAAAAAGTCTGGATTCTGAGATCTTTTTCCTTAAAAAAATGTCTCAGATTCTGAGACTTTTAGAACTCTGGAATTCTTCAACAAAAAGCCGAAAAAGAAAATTTTTGAGGATGTGAAAAATTTTAAAGTTTTTTGAACCTTTTTCTATAGAAAAAGTATCAGATTCTGTGACCGATTCTAAGACATTCTGAAAAAAAATTTCCAAAATACCTAAAATAGAATACCAACATTTTTACACTAAAAAAAACTGTAAAGCTAGCAAAAAATTTAGTTAAATTTAACTAAAAAAGCACCTGATTTTGGGCCTACTAAATTTTTAGTTAATTTAACTAAAAATATTTAGCTAACTTTTCGTAGAATGAATGTAGCAAAAAAACCGTAACTTTAACTAAAAATTTAGCTGAAATTTCGTAACGTTTTTATGTACATATATTAACAAAAAAATTATTTGAATTCAGCTAAACTTTTTGTTAATTTTCGTAAATTAAAATTTACAAAATATTTTGTAAAAAATTTTAAGTTTATTTTTTCTGTTTTTTCATCAGCTTAAGTAGAACTTATGAGATTTGAGTAGGAGGCTACACTAGAAATTTCACTTAACAAATTTGTTACGAAAAATCAGCAAATTATTTAGTAAAAATTCGTAAACTCAGTTTTGAAGTCAACAAAAAAAATTAATTCAAAATTTGTTCAAAACTAGTATTTTCGTAAATTGAACTTAACTAAAAAAAGTAGTTAAAATGCTGATTTTAACTAAAAATTTGCTAAAAAGCCAGTAAACTTGAGTTAACAAAAAAAAAATTGTTAACTTTACAGTTTTATTTTTTTGAGTGTGCTGTCGAACAACACACATGTTTAATAACTAAAACGCCAGATAAAAGTACACTCAAAAAATACGTTTGTAGATTTACTAATTTTTTTTTTTGCTAATGCTAGTTAGCTAACTTTTAGCAAATTTTTAGTTGAGATTAGCATGTTAGCAAAAAATTCTTGTAAACTTCATTTAGCACATTAGCAATTTTGAACAAACTTGGAACTAATTTCTTTTGCTAAATTTGAAATTGAATTGACAACATTTTTACAAGATTTTTTGCTAACATTAGCAAAAATAAATGGTAAATTTTTTTTTTATTTTCAGAAAATTTAAAATGGCGCTATCTCGGAAACTAAGCCAGATAGAGCAAAATGGAGGGCATTTTTGGTTCTTAGAATTTCCATACTTCCGCGGGACCTCTTCACATGTGTGGACCCTAATGGAACCTAACTTTGGATCCAAAAAAATTAGCATTCCTGAAAATTTTAAAATGCTCATATCTCGGTAAATATTGCCGACACAACAAAAAGTCCAAAAGAATTTTTGTAGCTCTCAACACGTAGAACAAGACCGCAAAATAACCAAAAGCTCTCCGAGTAATATTTTTGAAGTTATCGAGTTTTTTAATTCTCAAGACCCCAGTGAGCGAAACGGACACAAATTTTGGATCAAAAACTATGACGATTTTTAAGGGTCCGAACCCAATGAGGTCCTCAAATGTGTAAGAACTAAGTTAAAAAAAAAAACAAGTTAACTAATTATTGGCAAAACATTTTTGCTAATTTTAGCAAAAAAATTTTGGGTTCAAAATCAGCAGATTTTCTTGTAGGTTTACAAGCTTTTTTTGCTAGCATTACAGTTTTTTTTTTTGAGTGTATAAGCTTCCGTAGCGTAGTGGTTAAGAAGTGTACTCTCAAATCGGAAGGTGGCGAGTTCGATGCTGGCTGGCGGCGTATGTTTTTCTTTTTTCTTGTTATATTTATTCACATCTTGTGACAGATATTTAGCAAACCGTGTCTGCTAAAATCAGCAGATTTCTCATATGGCTCAAAATGTGTGTATTTTCAGCAGTTTTTTCTGCTGATTGGACAGAGAATTTATTTTGAGTGTAGACAATCAGTTTTTATGTAAATCAAATTAAGATCCTGTAACATTTTTCTGTACAAAAAAAAAAACATATTCTAACAAGGGAAGTATCTCAACCCTTATGAACCGATTTGCCTGAAACTTAAAATATATATCAAAGAGACAATTCTAAGGTTGGGGTGTCTCGGCTTATCGGCCATATCGGGGATTTAGGGGTTCAAAACGTGGGTCAAAAAATGGCGAAAAAATAGTTTTTTGGATTTTTCAGCCATTTCTTTTTAAGAAACTATATGATGTTTTCATATAAGAAGAAAGGTTTTTTTAATGCCTATCCAATGGTGGCATACACATTTTCCTGAAAAAAATATTTAAAGAAGCCCAATTTTTACAAGGTTATGCCACCATTGGATAGGCATTAAAAAAACCTTTCTTCTCATATGAAAACATCATATAGTTTCTTAAAAAGAAATGGCTGGAAAATCCAAAAAACGATTTTTTCGCCATTTTTTGACCCATGTTTTGAACCCCTAAATCCCGGATATGGCCGATAAGCCGACACACCCCAACCTTAGAATTGTCTCTTTGATACATATTTTAAGTTTCAGGCAAATCGGTTCATAAGGGTTGAGATTAGGGTGGCAGCTATTTTGCAAAACTTCGAATTTCAAGGAGTGCACCCCTAATTTTTATTACATTTGGTCTAAAAATGCTATGCTAAAAATTTCAGCCAAATCGGACAACGTTAACACGAGGCTCATCGAGGTCAAAGGTCAAAGGTCAAAAAATAGCCATATTTTGATTAAAAACATTAAATAAATGGTGTTGTTTTTTGAATATATTGTTAAAAAGTGGTACACGAGTTGTTTTTAGTATAAGAAGATAAATTAAAAATTTTTGGGTTTTCAAAAATTAACCCTTGTAAGTCTTTCGGGGTCAAAATGACCCAATTTTCATAAAATGACCCCTAAATCACGAAAATCAGCCCCAATTTTCTAAATTTATTGAAATAAACCAATGTAAACCCATATTTATATTCTATTCTATCATAAATACTCAGATATGAAATACTGTCTTTCTAGGATGGCATTCACCCGTTTCACGTTAAGGCCAAAAATATGCATTTTATTTGGCGTTATTCTCAAAACTGATATTTTGGTTTTTTTAAAATTTTCTTAAACAAAATTATGAAAAATGCTGAAAAAACCACAGGAAAAAAATTTTTTGGGGGATATCCCTCGGATAGTTTGGCGGGGGCATCGATTTAAACTCAGCGGATTTCGAGGAAAATGCCTTTTTCGCCCACAATTTATTCAATATGGAAAAAATTTGGTAAATATTTTAAAATTTGACAAAGTCAGGGCCATTAATTATTAAAAGCTATGTTAGACATTAACCCTTAACGTTTTAGGAAAATAGAATAATATTAACCCGGTTTTTATTCGGGTCAAAGGTCAAATTTAGGGATATTTGGATTTTTTTCGAAAAAGGCATCTAAATATGAAATTTTTATTGCGATTTTTTATAAAACTTGGTATAATTATTGTACGAGCTCAGAAAAATAATTATTTAATTTTTTTAAAATTAACCCATAAATGAACATGGGGTCAAAATGGCCCAGCACATTAAAATTTCTTTATATAGATTTTTATATTTTCTTTCGATTTTTATAAAACTTGTTATGGTTATGTGCGAGGTCAGAAAACTAATTATTTGATTTTTTAATTAACCCATAAATGAACATGGGGTCAAAATGGCCCAGCACGTTAAAAATTCTTAATATATTTTTTTTTATTTTTTCTATTTCTATAAAACTTGTTATTATTTTCATGCAACGTCTGAAAAAATAATTATTTGATTTTCATTGTTCATTTATGAGTTAATTAAAAAAAATATCTGACCTCGAACAACGGTTATACCAAGTTTTATCGAAATCGAAAACAAAAAAAAAATCATTAAGCATTTTTTACGTGCCCCCATGTTCATTTATGGGTTAATTAAAAAAATCAAATAATTAGTTTTCTGACCTTGCACAATGTTTATACCAAGTTTTATAGAAATAAAAAAAATATATATTAAGAATTTTTCGTGCTGGGTCATTTTGACCCCTTGTTCGTTTATGGGTTAATTTACGAAAATCAAATAATTATTTTTTCAGACGTCGCATAAAAATTATAACAAGTTTTATAGAAATAGAAAAAATAAAAAAATATATATCAAGAATTTTTAACTTGCTGGGCCATTTTGACCCCATGTTCATTTATGGGTTAATTAAAAAATCAAATAATTAATTTTCTGACCTCGCACATAATCATAACAAGTTTTATAAAAATCGAAAGAAAATATAAAAACCTATATAAAGAAATTTTAATGTGCTGGGCCATTTTGACCCCATGTTCATTTAAGGGTAAATTTTAAAAAAATTAAATAATTACTTTTCTGAGCTCGTACAATAATAATACCAAGTTTTATAAAAAATCGCAATAAAAATTTCATATTTAGATGCCTTTTTCTAAAAAAAATCCAAATATCCCTAAATTTGACCTTTGACCCGAATAAAAACCGGGTTAGTATTATTCCATTTTCCTAAAACGTTAAGGGTTAATGTCTTACATAGTTTTTAATAATTAATGGCCCTGATTTTGTCAAATTTTAAAATATTTACCAAATTTTTTCTATATTGAATAAATTGTGGGCAAAAAAGGCATTTTCCTCGAAATCCGCTGAGTTTAAATCGATGCCCCCGCCAAACTATTCGAGGGATATCCCCCAAAAAATTTTTTTTTATATGTTAACATATATTTTATAAGATTCTGTGGTTTTTTCAGCATTTTTCCTAATTTTGTTTAAGAAAATTTTGAAAAAACCAAAATATCAGTTTTGAGAACCACGCTAAAAAAAATGCATATTTTTGGCCTTACCGTGAAACGAGTGAATGCCATCCTAGAAAGACAGTATTTCATATCTGAGTATTTATGATAGAAAATAATATAAATATGGGTTTACATTGGTTTATTTCAATAAATTTAGAAAATTGGGGCTGATTTTCGAGTTTTAGGGGTCATTTTGTGAAAATTGGGTCATTTTGACCCCGAAAGACATACAAGGGTTAATTTTTGAAAACCCAAAAGTTTTTAATTTATCTTCTTATACTAAAAACAACTCGTGTACCACTTTTTAACAATATATTCAAAAAACAACACCATTTATTTAATGTTTTTATTCAAAATATGGCTATTTTTTGACCTTTGACCTTTGACCTCGATGAGCCTCGTGTTAACGTTGTCCGATTTGGCTGAAATTTTTAGCATAGCATTTTTAGACCAAATGTAATAAAAATTAGGGGTGCACTCCTTGAAATTCGAAGTTTTGCAAAATAGCTGCCACCCTAGGTTGAGATACTTCCCTTGTTAGTGATAGAGGGTATATATAAGTTTGTCATTCCGTTTGTAACTCATCGAAATATCGATCTGGGACCCCATAAAGTATATATATTCATGATGCCCGATCGATTTTAAGACATTCTAGCGATGTCCGTCTGTCCTTCTGTCTGTCTGTGGAAAATGCTGAAACTTAACATATATATTGGAAGTATTTGAAATTTTTTTACTCCATATTTTTATACCCTCCACTTAGTGATAGAGGGTAAATATAAGTTTGTCATTCCATTTGTAACTCATCGAAATATCGATCTGGGACCCCATAAAGTATATATATTCATGATGCCCGATCGATTTTAAGACATTCTAGCGATGTCCGTCTGTCCGTCTGTCTGTCTGTGGAAAATGCTGTCGCGGACAAAATATTGCACAAGATGACTGAAACTTAACATATTTATTGGAAGTTCTCCCGAGAAGTTTAGTATTGCATTTGAGCGATATCGGTTCAGCGGTTCAAAAGTTATGAACGAAAATGTAAGCACACCTCAAAAATTTCAGTACATTCAACATAACCTAATAATACAAAATGCTTTAATTCGTCTTCTGGTTGGCATATGTGAACATAATTGAACACCAAATGGTATTTAAACAAGTACGAACATATTTTTTGACAAAAAAAGAAAAAAATCGCGGATTTTTTTTTACCAAAATTTTTTTTCGCGGAAATTTTTTTTTTCAAAATTTTTTTTTTTTTTTTCAAAAGTAATTTTTTTTTTTTTTTGAAATTTGGTCTGGGGGGGATTTCCCCTTCCCCCCCCCCCTTGTACTCGCACATGTTGAGTAACATAAATCGCGTATGAGTAACATAATTTGCGAAATTCGTTGGTTTTGCAAATATTCGTTGCTAATAAACAGTGTTGACACAATAAAATACAAGAGAATTATAGAACTTTTATAAATTCTAATACTTAAATGCGATTTTCTTGAAAAATACGAAAAATTACGTCCCGAATTTTTTTGTGTGGATAGAAAAACATCTAAACTTAAAAAAAAATAAAAAAAAAATGTCGCCGGATTTTTAATAAACTGACTTTTCTAAAAAATTGAAAATTTCAGAACGGGTTGTAAAACTTTTTCCAAATAAAAATTTTTAATCAGTAACACATAAAATAATATTATTTTATGAAAGTTTTAGAGGTTATGGTGCATTTCGTTATATTCTGATAAGTATTTAATCAAAGGAAACTCGAAACAAATTTAACAATTTTTTTATATATAACCACGCCTCCTTTGCCCTTTTTTTTGAAAATTTAAAAAACTAAAAACGCAATTTTCTTAGTTTCATATACCATACCACTTATTCAAACATTCATGGCACATGTGTTTATTACTTTTTGGGGTCCACTGTTACATATTCTTACGTTGCTTCCAGAAATAGGACCTGATTTTATATATAATGGAACTTCTGATTCCAAAATTACTATCCACATTTTTTGAGCATGTTCCGTTTTCAAGATATTCGTGTTCGTAATATTTTAATTGATGCTCAATGGACATTCATAAATTTGACTGTTTTTTTGGTGGTTGTGTAAAATTTTGGCTTTGGTGTTTCTTGACAGTAACAATAAGTTTTCTGTAGTAACATTTTATAGCCAACATCTTTGTAAAAGGTGGAAACTTTAGAAACTTTTCTATCGAAAATTTCAAAAAATAAAGACCTGCTTTAAATTGACAAATAATTTTGAATTTTGAGACTTTTAATGATTATGTTTATAACAAACACATGTAATATGAAGTAAAAACAAGTAGAAAAGTTAAATTCGACTTTGCCGAATCTATGAATACCCTCCACAATGCATTTTTTTAAAGGGTAGTACATTTGTTAACGTGAGAAAATTAACAATTTTGATTAGAAATATTTTATTTTGAGTAAAAAACTCTTTTTTAGTCATTTAAAAAAAAAAAATTACAAATTTTTTTTTTTTTTGAGTGTAAAATTTTTTTCGAGTGTAATGTTTTTTTTACTGTAAAAAAATTTCTGAGTGAATGCACGTACGTATACACACAAAATATTGTCATTTTTGTAAAAAAAAAAAAAAATTTTTTTGTGCAAATTTTTTTTTGTGTGTAAAATTTTTTTTGAGTGTAAAATTTTTTTTGAGTGTAAAATTTTTTTCGAGTGTAATTTTTAAGTTACCAATGCTTTTAAAACTAAACAAGTTTAAAAAGCATTGCTTTAAAATTAAACAAGTTTGAAAAGCATTGTTTAGTTACCACCAATGCTTTTAAAACTTGTTAAAACACGTGGCATTTTAGATGAACCTAATCTAAAATTCAGGGTTTTGCTTATAACTTTTGAACCACTGGACCGATTGAGCTGAAATTTAATACCAAACAGACCCTGGGAACGACAAAGATACATGCCAAGCTTCAAGCTTTTCGAAAGTTATCGTGTTTTTTACCTCGTAAATTCGCGAAACACCCTTGCCGAAATTTACTCTTTTGCTCATAACTTTTGAACCACTGGACCGATTTGGCTGGATTGCAATACCAACCTGACCAGGTAAATGACAAACATATATGCCAAACTTCAGTAGCCTCTGTAAAGTCTTTCAAAAGTTAGCGTGTTTTCTACGGACGGACAGACAGACAGACAGACAGACAGACAGACAGACAGACAGACAGACAGACAGACAGACAGACAGACAGACAGACAGACAGACAGACAGACAGACAGACAGACAGACAGACAGACAGACAGACAGACAGACAGACAGACAGACAGACAGACAGACGGACGGACGGACGGACATCGCTAGATCGACTTAAAATCGATCGAGGATCATAAATATATATACTTTATGGGGTCCTAGACCAATATTTCGAGGTGTTACAAACGGAATGACAAACTTATATATACCCTCTATCACTAGAGTGGAGGGTATAAAAAAATGGTCATAACCAGTCATAACTGCAAATAGGCCTGGATATTTCCGAATTTAAATTGATCTTTATCAATTTTTTAATTGATCATTTTCAAATGGAATTTGAAAAAATGAGTTCCTTATATTAAATGAAAAATGTTTAAATAAAAATTTAAATATCTTGTGAATTCAAACGGATAAAATAAATTAATAAATTTTGAATTAAAAACACACAAAATTATATAAAAACATCTTCAAACAAATTCATAACCACACATACACACACAAAGAGCAACAAGAAAGGCACTCTAAAAACAACAAAGGACATCAGCAACAGCTTGTCTCTGATGTATTTTTGTGTGGATATTGTTGTTGCTGTTGTTGTCGTCGTTGTTTTTATTGTTGAATGTATAGAAAACAAACTTGATAAGTTTACCTTTTGTTATTTGTGTATATCAAATGTTCAAAAATGTTAATGTGTGTATGAAGGTGAGCTGACTCTACACCATTTACAGATGTAATTCGGAAAAGATCAATTGTAATTCGAAGATTCTACTTGTAATTCGAAGATTCCATTTGTAATTCGAAGATTCCATTTGTAATTCGAAAGTTCTACTTGTAATTCGAAGATTCTATTTGTAATTCGAAAATTCTATTTGTAATTCGAAGATTCCATTTGTAATTCGAAGATTCCAATTGTAATTCGAAAAATATCAATGGAAATTCGGTTGATATTTTTCGAATTACAATTGGAATCTTCGAATTACAAATGGAATTTTCGAATTACAAATAGAATCTTCGAATTACAAGTATAATCTTCGAATTACAAATGGAATCTTCGAATTACAAATGGAATCTTCGAATTACAAATGGAATCTTCGAATTACAAGTAGAATCTTCGAATTACAATTGATCTTTTTCGAATTACATCTGTAAATGGTGTAGATGTGTGTGTAAAAGTGTATGTATTTCTTTGTATATGTATGTATATTTTAAAGTGTATGAGTAATAACGAGTATGTCCTTAAGGTAGGGTTACCAGATTTGAAATATGGAATAACAGTACATTTGGTCTCAAAAAACAGTACATTGCAAATAAAAACAGTACTTTTTTAAAAGTCTTATTTTATATCAAACTACAAAAACTTAGCCCTTTTACCCTGATTTCAAACAGATCTCAGCCAAAACGAGCATAAAAGGTTGTTAACGGAACGGTGGAACATTTTAGTTAAACCGTCTCAAATTTATTCTATTTTTTTATCAATGTTGAAAAAAATTGCGATTGACTTTTTGGAGCATTTGTCTTAGTTGCCGCGATATCTTACTTGAAAAGCTTTTGTAGTCTATGCTTTCGCTTAACTAAAACACCGATCTTCCTATCAAAAACAAATGAAAAAAATCCATAAAACAGTGTTTTAATTAAAACACGATTTTAAAAAGCAAACGCGAAACGATATTATTGCTTTCAAACAAAGGCCTAACTAAATTTTGGGAAAATGTTTTTTTTTCACAATTTAGTAAAATTTAATAAAATTTTTGAAATTTCTTTGACATAATTTGCAACCAATTAGTTCATCATATTTATCTTCTTAGAATTGATAAAGTTTTTTCTTCAGGTTTAGTAAATTTTATGCAATTTAAGCAATTTTTTTTTTCAAAAACTAAGCCAGAAAGAGCAAACAAGTGTTCATTTTCGATTCTTAAAATCTCTAAAGAAACTCCGGTCCTCTTTCAATGTATGGACTCCTCAATTTGAATGTAAAAATTTGGGCGTTCCTCATTTCTCAGAAAATATTGTCGAAACCAAAAAAATGCCAAATACATTTTTGTAGTTCTTTACAAGACCGTCTTAAAACCTCCGTGTAATAGTTTTTTTAGTAATACCGTTAAAATTCTAAAGACCCTTTTGGGCCCTTAAATTCCCGTATCCTTAAAACTAAGCAAGGTGGAGCGAAAAGGGCAAAGATGTTGAATCAAAATTTATGACGATCCTTAATAGACCCAATGGGACTGGGCCTAAGGTGGTCTCGACCCATGGGTTCCGAACCTAATGGGGTCTGCCCGCAATCGGAACTTTAAATGAGATGTACTTAATAAAATAAATTTTTTCCCATTTTCTAGTTTTTTATTTTTCAAAAAAATTTAGATAAAAAAAAGGAAAGCATGGCAATGTAGCTAAATCATTATTGAATTTAGTTAAGTTTTCCGCTTTTTAAATAATTTTTCTTTTTGAGTGTGGTATAAAATTAAATTGCATTTAGCTCCTTTTTAAAAATTGAATTAAAATTTTGTCAAATATGAAACATTTTTCGAAAAATGTTACATTTTGGTGATGAGTATAAAAAAACAGTAGAAAAACAGTACACGCTTTAAAAAAAACAGTACTTTTGCGTACTGTTTCAGGTGCTGTGCATAAAACAGTACTTTTTATAAAAAACAGTACATGTACTGTTTAAAACAGTACGAATGGCAACCCTAGCCTTAAGGCGATAACATACGATAAATGCATGTAAAATGGTTAAAATGTTCATACACAAACACATTCAAATGAACATTGTACAATGCAGAATATAACACGAGAAATATACATTACTACATTATATGCAGAGTCTGAAAATAGTTAATTTATTTTGGTTTTAAAAATGTTTCCATCGAAAATTTGTAGAGTTATCGATTGTAAGTGTTCTGCAAAAAATTGTGTATTTTTTTTTATCTATATATCGATAACTCTACATTGTGTATAGAAAATTGTAGAGTTATCGATGTATCGATAGCACAAAGTTTTCTATAGAAAATTGTACAGCTATCGATATATCGATAACACAACATTTTCTTTTAAAATTTGTAGAGTTATCGATATATCCACAACGCAAATTTATAAAGAAACTTGTAGAGTTATCAATATACTGATAACATAAGATTTTCTACAAAAGATTTGTAGATTTATAAATATATCAAAAACCAAACATTTTCGTTAGAAAAATATTCTTTCAACAAGTTTGTGTTATCGATGTATCGATAACGCAAAATTTTCTTTAGAAAATTTGTAGAATTATCGATATATAACTAACACATAATTTCAATAAAAAAAACGTAGATTTATCGATATATCGATAACACAAAACTTTTTATAGAAATTGTACAATTTCGATATACATGAGGCATTCCTCACCAAATGTCCAGCGAAAAAAAAACATGTGTACCGTAAACTTCTGAATAGGTTGTATGGATAGCCCTATATGGAACTTAGAAAATTGCGTTTTTGGTTCTTCAATTTTTCAAAAACTGGGCTTAGGAGGCGTGGTCAAATATTGGAAAAATGGTAAAATTTATGGGTAGTTGCCTTGATAAAATATTTATCACATTAAAACGCACCACAATCTCATTCATATATAGTTTTGTATGGGCTATCGATTAAATTTTTTTTTTTTTTGGAAAATTTTCAGAACCCGTTCTGAAATTTTAGAGTTATTGATATATCGATAACACAAAATTTTCAATAGAAAATTGCAGAGTTTTCGATATATTGATAAAATTGTCGTTAAATCGATAACACAACATTTTCTCTAGAACATTTATAAAGTTATCGATAAGACCAAATTTTCTTTAAAACAAATTATAGAGTTATCGATAATACAAAATTTTTCTATAGAATATTTAAAGAGTTCTCAATATGTCGATATCACAAAATTGTCTATAGAAAATTTGTATATAGAAATATTGATAACACAATTTTTTTTTATAGAAATTTATAGAGTTACCGATAGTATAAAAGTTTTTATAGAAACTTCTAGAGTTATCGATAACACAAAATTTTTTATAGAAAATTGTAGAGTTATCGATAAAACAGAAAATTTCAGCGTTATCGATATCAAAAATTTTGTTACAGGAAACACACAATTTACTATAAAAAATTGAAGGATTATCGATAATACAAAATTTTCTAAAGAAAATTGTAAAGTTATCGATACAACAAAATGTTCTCTAGTAAAATATAAAGTTATCGATACATTGGTGAAACAAAATATGCCATAGAAAGTTTGTTTAGTTATCAACAATGCCTAATTTTCTTTAGAACATTTTTTAAGTTATCGATAACACAAAATTTTCTACAGAAATTTGTAGTTGTCGAAATAGCGAAAAATTTAACTTTTTATAGAAAATTGTAGAGTTATCGAAATATCGATAACACAAAAGGTATCATAAATGTTGTTACAGGAAATTGTGAAATTGTGAATTGTGAACAATTTTCTATAGAAAATGTAAGGGTTATCAATAGCACACAGTTTTCTATAAAAAATTAAAGGACTATCGATAACACAAAATTTTCTATAGAAAATTGTAAAACTCTCGATACCACAACATTTTTTATAAAATATTGTAAAGTTATCGATGGCACAATATTTTCTATAAAAAATTGTACACTTATCTAGTAAAATATAAAGTTATCGATGCATCGATACCAAAACATTTTCTATAGAGTTTTATTAGTTATCGAAAATGCCAAATTTTCTTTAGGACATTTTTAAAGTTATCAATACATCGATAACATAAATTTGTAGAGTTGTTGAAATTGAAACATTTGAAGAGTTGAAGAAATTTGTAGAGTTGTTGAAATTTGTAGAGTTGTTGAAATAGAAAAATTTGAGGAGTTGTCGAAATGGCGAAAAATGAAAATTTTCAGAGATAATTGTATAGTTATCGAAATATCGATCACACAAAATTTTCTATTTTTAAAATGGAGAAATATCGAGAACTAGGGTTATCGATATCATAAATTTTGTAACAGGAAATTGTAAAACTATAGACAGCACACAATTCTCTATAGAATATTATGGATTATCGATAACACAAAATTTGCTATAGAAAATCGTAAAGATATCGATACCACAAAATTTTGTATCAAATATTGTAAAGTTTTCTATAAAAAATTGTAGAGTTATCTAGTAAAATATAAAGTTATTGATGCATCGATAACACAACATTTTCTACTGAAAATTTGTAAAGTTATCGATAGCTGCAAATTTTCTAAAGACCTTTTTTAAAGTTATCGATGCATCGATAACACAACATTTTCTACAGAAATTTGTAAAATTGTCAAAATAGCGAAATTTGTAGAGTTATCGAAATAGCGATGAAATTAAATTTTCCGCAGAAAAGTGTAGAGTTATCGAAATATCGATAACACAAAATTTTCTGTTAAAAAATAAGCATTTATTAGTAACAAAATTAAAGAAATTAAAGTGTTATTGACAAAATTTTTGTTTGATCAAGAAGTATACTCTGAATCTTCCAACGGGTAAATTAGCCAATTTAAGTAAAGTTTGAATTCCTTTAAATTCCCTTACATTCCTTTACTTTTAGTTAAATTCACATGCACACTCACACACACACGTTCATAAACATTTAACAAAAACAATCATGATACTGATGTTGTTGCTTGCTTGCTGATGATGAAACTTTTGAATATTCACTCAAGAGTTAAAAACATGAACAAACATGCACAAAATTACTCAGGTAATAATAACACATAGCAGCAACAAAAACAACAACAAAAAACATATAGTAGTATTGTCAACAGCATGTATGAATGATGATGATGATTATACAGCAGTGGAGCTGGTAGTAGCAGCAACAACATCAGTATCATCACATCTACATATGGCAACAACAGATACAGCAACAACAGTATCAGCAACAACAAATAGAAAAATCCCAAAGAGATGATGCTGCTGATGATGGAACAAAAAAAGAAACAAACAAATTTTAAAGAGACACAGCTGCTGGCTGAAAAACCACAAAAGATATAAACGAACGAAGTTGCCAGTCACCAGTGCTGCCAGGCTTTTTTTGTGAAAAATCGTCAAAATTTGGGAAAAAATCGTCAAAAGTTTTAAAAAAAGTCGTCAGAAAATCGTCACTATAAAAAATTGAAAAAAAAACACATTTTTTGATGCATCAAAAATTTATTGTGCGTTTAAAAATGTTAATATATGTATTAACATTTTTAAACGCACAATAAATTTTTTTCTATCCACTTTTGTTTAATGAATTTTTTAAATTTACGAACATAAAATATTTTTTAGCTAAATAAAAATTTGTTTTAACAGACAGCAACATTCAATTTAAACAGCTGATCACTGTTTAGATATATCATGAAATCTTTTTTAAATTTCAACTCAGTGAAACTAAAATAAATGTTTAAAAAAACCGTCAGTTTTAGGAATTTTGAAAAACTGTAAATGCAGTTGTGTAAACAAGACCTTGAAACATCACTGAGCAATGTTTAAGGATTACCCCACTTTATCCGTAAAAGTTACAGAGGGCTTCAAATAATCCATAGTTTTTAACTTCTTTCGCATTTTTTTTAAGTTCTCCTTATATTTCAATCTTTTCCGGCATAACACAAAGTCAGTACATATAAAAGATTATTTTAATGTTGGATTGATACTCTCAAAAAAATAAAACTGTAAAGTTAACAAATTTTTTTTGTTAACTCAAGTTTACTGGCTTTTTAGGAAATTTTTAGTTAAAATCAGCGTTTTAACTACTTTTTTTAGTTAAGTTCAATTTACGAAAATACTAGTTTTGAACAAATTTTGAATTAATTTTTTTTGTTGACTTCAAAACTGAGTTTACGAATTTTTACTAATTAATTTGCTGATTTTTCGTAACAAATTTGTTAAGTGAAATTTCTTGTGTAGCCTCCTATGCAAATCTCATAAGTTCTACTTAAGCTGATGAAAAAACAGAAAAAATAAAAAAACAAGTAAGAAAATTATAGTCGGTCAAGACCGACCATATAATACCCTACACCAAGGTTTCCCGGAAAATGGGTCCCATGGATCGATTAGATCTATATGTTGTAAAACCTTTAATAAGTGAAGAAAACACTCACAAATCAAATTTGAGTGAAATAGGCTTCTATTTGTTGACAATAAACCGCTTTAACTGAATATCGGGCGAAATTTTCACAAGGGGCCTGAGTCCAAAACTGGTCCGATGATTATCAGGTTTGATAAGGTTATTTAAGTACGCGTTTAACATACACAAACAAAATTTTAATTAAATATTTTCTATTTTCATGAAATTTGAGACATTTATGTGAAAATCGGGAAGGTGGTTTGTATGGGGGCTACAAGAAGAACTGGTCCGATTTCTTTGAAATTCGGAATGATGATATGTGAAGACAAAACATGTTTACCATCCAAATTTCAAAGCGATATCTTCTATAATACGGTTATTAGAGTCATTTGAGCCAAAACTAAAGAGGACCTTTGTATGGGGGCTAGGTCTAAATATGGACCGATTTTTTCCAATATCAATAGGCTTCGTCCTTGGGCCAAGAGAGACTTAAGTTTCAAATTTCAAGTCAATTGATTAAAAATTGCGACGTGTATCGTGTTTACACCGTTTACATGGACAGACAGACAGACAGACAGACGGACGGACGGACGGACGGACGGACGGACGGACAGACGGACGGACGGACATCGCTAAATCGACTCAAAAAGTGATTCTGAGTCGATCGGTATACTTAAAGGTGGGTCTAGGACCAATATTTCGGGTAGTTACAAACATCAGCACAAACTCATTATACCCTGTTCCACAGTGTGGTGTAGGGTATAAAAATAAAGTTATAATTTTTTATAAAATATTTTGTAAATTTTAGTTTACGAAAAGTAACAAAAAGTTTAGGTGAATTCAACTAATTTTTTTGTTAATATATGTACATAAAAACGTTACGAAGTTCAGCTAAATTTTTAGTTAAAGTTACGGTTTTTTTTGCTACATTCATTCTACGAAAAGTTAGCTAAATATTTTTAGTTAAATTAACTAAAAATTTAGTAGGCCCAAAATCAGTTGCTTTTTTAGTTAAATTTAACAAAATTTTTCGCTAACTTTACAGATTTTTTTTTTGAGTGTAGATGCTTCATCGCTTGGTAAGAAGTTATAAGACGGTTAAGTTTTGAAACCAAAAATTAAGAGTTTTTAAATTTTCGAGGTTTTTTGATCAGGGATTTCGGCCCCCTCTATAAAATGAAAAAAGTTGAACTAGAGTTGGTAGCTGTTGTAATTCTTAACATTTTGGAATTAATCCCGTTAATGTGCCACGAATAGTTAAGGAGTTTCAGCAGATCAAAGTTCGAAAGAAAAAACGTAATTTTTTTTTAAATATCAGTTTTTCGCGAGGCACATTCGCGGTTTCATTCGAAATTTGGTGGACTCTTGCGTAAACCGAGTTTTTTAGGAGTTTACATAAAAAAATCACTGGCGGGTTTATAAAAAATAAATTGCAAAAATTTTGTGGCATTTTTGAAAATTGAGCGAAATTTGCAAATCTGTTTCCAATTTTTTTTAGTAGCAATTAATGCATCATGTTCATTTTAATACACCAAAAGACGTGCCTTAACGAGTAGAACCGATTTACTTTATGACTTTTTACTTTAAGCCATTCTGAGCGGAAAGCGCGATGATTTTATCTAAACCTGTTTTTATCTGGCACATCCAAGGCTTTACACGAAATCGAATGAAATTTTGTTTAAATGAAAGCCCACTTGATGTGTCATCATAAAATCAGAAGCGGGTTAAAAAATTTTGATGATTATAGATTTTTTGGACCATATTAAATTTTCTTGTTATAAAAAAGCATCACCGATTTTTTTAAACTGGTACAATGGTACGATTTTCCGTGATTTTTTTTTTCAGTAAAACCAACGCGCATTGCCTAAATATGTTATAAAAAATTTTGAAACTTTTCTTTTACCGCGAATTAATCGCGATTTTAGGTACTTACACTCAAAAAAAAAAAAACTGTAATGTTAGCAAAAAAAGCTTGTAAACCTACAAGAAAATTTGCTGATTTTGAACCCACAATTTTTTTGCTAAAGTTAGCAAAAATGTTTTGCCAATCTGAGGACCCCATTGGGTTCGGACCCGATAGGTCCAGACCCCGATGGGCCTAGACCTAGTTGGGTTCCTCAAAAATCGTCATAGTTTTTGATCCAAAATTTGTGTCCGTTTCGCTCTACCTTGCTTAGTTTTTGAGATACGTGATTATGGGGGACCACTGGGGTCTTGGAATTAAAAAACTCGATAACTTCAAAAATATTACTCGGAGAGCTTTTGACTATTTTGCGGTCTTGTTCTACGTGTTGAGAGCTACAAAAACGCCTTTGGACTTTTTGTTGTGTCGGCAATATTTACCGAGATATGAGCATTTTAAAATTTTCGGGAATGCTAACTTTTTTGGATTCAAAGTTAGGGCCCATTAGGGTCCACACTAGGGTGGCTCGTTTTTGGGCTTTTCTCTCTGATCAAATTCTAATACCCGCCAAAAGTGTCGGTCCCCTAAGGGTAACTCACGTGCAAAATATCACTCCGATCGGAGTTTATCTTCTGTCCCCACTTTGAGCCTCAAAATTGGGATTTTTGGAAAAAAGGACTTTTTAAAAAAAAAAAAAAAAAATTTAAGTTTTTTTATTAAAATAATGAAAAAAAAATTTTGTATAATATTTGATCATAAATACTTAAATATGAAATTTAAAGATTTTACGGTATCATAAACCCGTTCAAACTTGATACCAAAAAATGGCATGATTTTGGGGACGTTCTCAAAACACCTTTTTTCAAAATTTAAAAATTTTATTAAAAAAAAATTTTAAATATAGCATTTTTTCTTTCTGAATTCATTAAGAACACCTTGGAGAAGAAAAATGTGAAATATGGCGGATATCCGTCGAGCCACTTTTTGGGAATCGCGGGGGGAAGTTAGCGGATTTCAAGGAAATGTTGGTTTTATCAATAATTTGGATTAATAAAAACTTATAAATTTCATTTTTGGGCAAATTAACTGTTTTTTGGTGTCGTGGCATTCTATTAGATAACTTTAAGTCTGTCATGAAATCTTTCTGATCTAGGACGTCTTTAACCCACATTGGCGGGGGGTCAAAAATGACCCCCGCAGAAAATTTGAAGTTTGGAGCTTAAATTTTGTGCTATAAACAAGTATAAAAAGGCTTTTGTGTGTTTTACCTCAACTATTATTTCATATTAATATATTATCATTAAAAAAATCGTTAACCCTTCTTGGTAGGGGGTCAAAAATTACCCATTCAATAAAAAATATAAATTTTGTTGATATCAAAAAATTCAAGCACTATGCCGAAAAGTTTTTGCCGGGGTCATTTTTGACCCCTGGCCAATGTGGGTTAAAGATATCTTAAACAGGTGAAATTTCAGGGCTGATTTAAAGTTATCTAATAGACTGCCACAAATTAATTTTCTATAAAAAATATATACTTTTTATTGAATTGGCCATTTTTGACCCCCCACCAAGAAGGGTTAACGATTTTTTTAAAGATAATGTGTTAATACGAAATAATAGTTAGGATAGAAAACACAAAAGCCGTTTTATAATTGTTAATAGCACAAAATTTAAGCTCTAAACTTCAAATTTCCTGCGGGGGTCATTTTTGACCCCCCGCCAATGTGGGTTAAAGACGTCCTAGATCGGAAAGATTTCATGACAGACTTAAAGTTATCTAATAGAATGACACGACACCAAAAAACAGTTAATTTTCCAAAAAATGAAATTTATAAGATTTTATTAATCCAAATTATTGATAAAACCAACATTTCCTTGAAATCCGCTAACTTCCCCCCGCGATTCCTAAAAAGTGGCTCGACGGATATCCGCCATATTTCACATTTTTCTTCTCCTAGGTGTTCTTAATGAATTCAGAAAGAAAAAATGGTATATTTAAAATTTTTTTTAATAAAATTTTCAAATTTTGAAAAAAGGTGTTTTGAGAACGTCCCCAAAATCATGCCATTTTTTTGGTATCAAGTTTGAACGGGTTAGTGATACCGTAAAATCTTTAAATTTCATATTTTAGTATTTATGATCAAATATTACACAAACACTTTTTTTCATTATTTTAACAAAAAAACTTAATTTTTTTTTTTTTTTTTTTTTAAAAGTCCTTTTTTCCAAAAACCCCAATTTTGAGGCTCAAAGTGGAGACAGAAGATAAACTCCGATCGGATTGATATTTTGCATGTGAGTTACCCTTAGGGGACCGACACTTTTGGCGGATATTAGAATTTGATCAGTTTACAAGAATTTTTTGCTAACATGCTAATCTCAACTAAAAATTTGCTAAATGTTAGCTAACTAGCGTTAGCAAAAAAAAATTAGTAAATCTACTAACGTATTTTTTTGAGTGTAGATATTTTTTTTTTAAATCGTTGGTCATTAAAGGGTTAAATTTATATCATATATTTTAGAAGAAATGATATATCCTGGCATGTTTTAATAACGCATGCAACAAATGTGTAGAAAAAAAATATTTAAAATATTTTTAAGATTTTTAAAAACCGCTAAATCTTAAAACCGCAATAACTTTTGACCCCCTTGCGAAATTTAATTGACGCGAACGAATTTCTTATTCTTAAATAGCTTCTAATATTTATGGCAACTTTCATCGATGTGCCATCAAAACAAAAATCACATTATTTTTACCTCAAAATTTAAGTCTTAGCCGGAACTCCTCATATAAGGTTAAGTAAGATTGGACAACTGGTCGGCCATGTCATTATTTTGACAAATTTTGGTGTTTCTTTTAATTTTTATTATTTGCAATTTCACACACTTTTAGCAGAAACAATTACTTAATTTTTAAAGATTAATTAGCAAAAATTAAAAATAAAAAAAAAAAAAAATACAAAAAATCACACAATTTTCTTGTACTTTAAACAAATGAAAAAAAATTAAATTGACAATTTTCACAATTCCTTTTTGGTTCGATATTTTATTTTTTTAGTACACACCGATTTCTGTCGTTCTTCTTCATCCTTTATACATATATGTCATTCGTGCTGCTGATAAAATAAATATCATTAAGGGCGGATTACTCAATGTCCAGTTAGCTGCTTACTGCAAAAATTTGTATGAAAAAGTTAAATTTAACGGAGAATTAATTTTTTAAATTAAACGGAGCATTGAGTAATCCAGCCTAAATCTTAAACAAATAGAATTTCTTTCGTTTATTTTTACTATAGAAAACAAACTACAAAGACATTAAAAATAAGTGTTATTTGTTTTAGAACTTTAAAACGCTTCAAAATAAGACCCACGGTAAAATAATGTTTTTTCGGGCACTTTTTCAGATTTTAAAAGGATATAAATTTGAAAAAAAATAATTTTTAGTATCAAAAATTGTTTGTAAAAAAAAACTCCTGCAGATAAGCCACCTGGCTTCGCAGGGTTAGTTAAGATAAAATGTCAAAATAATTTCGAAAATAAAAATTAAAAAAAAAAAAATTTTTTGGATCTTAAAATGACCCTTCGAAAACACCCCGAAAGAACTGACTCAAGAGAGCTTAAAATGAACGTATCAAGTACATATTTTGTTTGAAAATGTATCGATAAAGACTCCAATTATTCTCTGAGTTTTCGTTTTTGAGTCTAAAAAGAGGGGTCTTTTGGATGAATCGCAACAATTTAAATTAAATAAAAAGAATAAGCATTTATTTTTTCATACAGAGCAAAAATGAATGACTTTAAAACGACATAATTTTTTAAGTGCAGTTATATTTCCAAAAGAGAATGAAATGATGTAAATTTGTGTCTTTCTTCTGTATTTTATTTCTTATCGAGTTTCATTTAATTTTTGTTTTCAAACCATTGTAAAATTGAAAAAGTTGCAAATTTTGATTTTTGTGAATAAAAGTCGAGTTACAAAAAATCGTCAATATGTATGGGAATCAAATCAGAAAATCGTCAGTCGTCATTTTGCAAAAATTCATGAATAAATCGTCAAAATGACGAAAAATCGTCACTTCTGGCAGCACTGGCAGTCACACACATTTTTATATGCAGTGCCATACATACACAAAAGGTAACCCAATCCTCTGTCATTCATCCATACATTTTTTTTGTGAAACATTCTGCTGGCCAAAAGGCAGTATTCAGGTAGATATGGCAACAACAATTTATATTATCATCAACAGCAGAAGTTGGTAACAGCAACAACATATGTATGAACAATATATAGAACAAAGATGAGAGCGTGAGTGACTTTTGTCTAACACTCACCACAAAAAATTTCCAATCACTCACACTCATTCACAAGCATATTTTTCCTGTTGACACTCACGGATTAAATTAAAGACAACTCACATTAACGTGCACATACACAAGCTTTACTCACATTCACGAAGCTCTTATTTATACATACAAAAAAATAAAGTTTTAAAAATCTAGCAAAATTTTTATCAATTTTAGAGTTTACCCAAATTAAAAAAAAATATATATAATTTTCCCAAAGTTGGCAACATTTATCCAAAGTTTGAAACATTTTTTGTCTTTTTCGGGATGAAAAGAAATATGAAAAGAAAACTAATCACGGAAACTTACGCAAAAATATCGACTCACAGATACTCACTCACACAAAAACCTTACTCACGCACACTGACACTCAATTTTGCTTTCGCTTACTTTCACTAACAATCATGTGGGTAAAATTTAGTTTGAGTCGGACTCACTCTGGAAGCACTTGAATCACGCACTACACTATGCATGTGCCCATCTCTAATATAGAAGCCCGTTTTTCTCAACCCATCGAATATCTATTTAAGTTAAGGAAATGAATTTGGTTCCTTTTCTGAATGTGTGTGTATTTTCCTTGCAGGTGAGTAAAGCAAAAGTTTTTGTAAAACAGTTATCGGTTTGAATGTGAATGGGTGGATAAATTGGTAGTTAAAGCAACAAATGTTTGGTTTTTGTTGTAACCATTATTAAAGAGTAAGAGAGTATGGTTTAAAGTTTAAAGAATCTGAAAATGCAAATTCCTTCAATTGTGTCTGCAATTCCAGATCATGTTGGTAACCCTTACGAAATAATGTAAGAGACAAAAAAGTTGAAAGAAAGTATGAAGTGAGGTTGAGATTGCTAGAAATAGAATTGTAGTGTTGGAAACTGTCAAAATTTATTCTGTAGAAACTATAAATATTCACATATATAAAAAACAGTTTTCATTAACAAGACAAACCGACATTTAAAATCGTAATGATGATGACACTAACTGGGGTGTTTGAAACCGGTATGGGAAACACCAGAAATGTCTATAATTTTTGGAAATTCAATTTTTCTTCTGCATTTTTTCAACTTGAACCCTTATAACAAATATAATTAGAGCCCGTGCTCGATCTGTACTTACAGAAAAAATCAAAAAAAAAAATTAAGCTAGGTAAGTTGCTCATTTTTATACCGTAGACCATTCTGTGGTAATTTGATCAAAGAAAAGAATTCTCATAAAATTTTGTAAAATACTTCAAAATTTTGTTTAAATAAATTTAAACAATTTTTTCGAGTTTTTTAACAATGCTTTGGTAAAAACAATTATACAAATATGATTCTTTATGTTTTTCCATTTTTAAGAATTTCGCGCACGTCACACGAACTTTCAGCCTTTGCCACCCCAAGTGAAATTTAATGAGAAAAATATTTTTAGAACATTCCCTTTAATCCCTTTAAAAAGACGTTTAATTAAACTTCTGTGTTTGGTTTTAAAAAAAGGTCAAAAATGACCCCTTAAAATAGCAGTTAGAGGGTTAATATATTTTACGAAAAGAACCGCCATACAGTTTGACTGAAGACATCAATTCATATTTTTAAGGCTCCGACACAATGTCATCGTACTCTGTACTACAGAGTACCATCTCTAAAAATTGATACGACATCATTAAAAAAATGAGTACACTCAAAATAATTACTCTGTTAAATACTCTGTAAAATGACTGTAATCTCAATTAGACAGATATTTGACAAAGTTATCTGTCGAAATACAGATTTTAAGAAAATACTTTGTATTTTCTTGTGACCAAAAAACAAAATTTTATCTGCAACTTTACTTTGTAATCTCTATTTAACAGGATAATAAACAGTTTTTTTTTTTGTTAAAATACGGATTTTAGAAACCGATGACCGATAAACCCCTCTTTAGAAAGTATCTTAAATTACAATAAAAACTCGTAAATTTTACGAGGATGACGTGCAAAATTGGAGTTACTGGTTAATAAGCTTATAATATTCACAAAAATAAAAAACTAAAAAGCATTAAAGGGGGCAAATTTAACAAAATTTTAAATAATTAAATTTTTTTTTAATTTTAATTTGTTTTTGATGCAGAGAAGTTTTATTTTTAAAATGGATTTAACTAAAACTTTGTAAATTTACAGAGTTTTTTTTTTGTAAAATTTTTAACTCATAAAATGCATTTAACTAAAATTTTGTAAATTTACAGAGTTTTTTGGTAAAATTCTTTTCGGTTTTATTAATATTTTACAGATAATTCTATAAATTTACAGTTTTTTTTTATCGAAATCATTTTACAGAGTTTTCTTCGTAAAATAACAAAAAATCTTGCTGGTTGGAAATTTATGGTATTTTCTGCTGGCTCAGCAGAGTATCTCTGTAATTTAACAGAGTGATTATTTTGAGTGTAAGTGCGAAAGAGAAAGGAACAAAATTTTTACGTTTTCCAAACGCTTTTAAAGAAAAATTAAAAACTTCAGTGGGCCTAGGGTTGCCATTCGTACTGTTTTAAACAGTACATGTACTGTTTTTTATAAAAAGTACTGTTTTATGCACAGCACCTAAAATAGTACGCAAAACATGGACGTATTCAGGGGGGGCCCAGGGGGCCCGGGCCCCCCCCCCTTTTGGATTGAAAAATTTTAAAAAGTTAATTTACTTCAACAAATAATACAAGTAACAAACATAAATTTTTTAGTATTGCAAATATTTTGGTTTTTGAAGAAAATTTGTAATATCTTTTTTTATTAAATTTTCTTGATTTTATTAAATTTTCGTTTTTTAAAAGTTATTTATATCAAAATATCTGTAAAATATGTATCGAAAACACATTATATTGGGTTTATTTAATGAAATTTATGCATCAGGATCATGGAAACAATTTTCTGTCCAAAATTTCAAACTCTGAGGTTCTAAGAGCCTTTTTCTTTATTAAAAGTCCCAGGTTCTGAGATATTATTTCCAAACGAAATTCTCAGATTTTGAAAAAAATTTTCTAAAGAAAAATCTTCATATATAATTTTTAATTTAGCACTTTTTTAAAAAAATTGGGTTTGAATTAAAAAACTGCAGTTTTAAATATTAAAAAACCACTTAGGACAATATTTAAACTGGAAAAAAAATTCGATTATTTTTTAAAATATTGCGCCAATGCAATAATATGTAACAGTAGAGCCGTAAAAATCGCTAAGGAATAAACAAATTTTTCAAGTCTTAATATCTTGATAACGGAATGTTATACAAAAATTTGGATGGATGATTGGGAATCAGGTCCTTTATTATGGCTCTTACGTGAGAATACGTAGCAATAATGACTAAACAAAACTTTTTTTTTTAATTTTCAAACGCGAATATCTCGAAAATGGAACGCGTTCACGAATACGTAACAGTAGAACCATAAACATGCCCAAATTAGCGTTATTGAATTTTCAAACGCAAATATCGGAAATATGTTAAACTATTTGAATATTTGATAATATAATTTGGAATCAGGAAAGCCAAATCAATTTTGTTCATATAATTTGATTTTTTTTTCTCAGAATATTTTCTATAGCAAACTCTCAGATTTTGATAATTTTTTTTTCAATAAAAAATCTCAGATTCTGAGGAAGTTTTTACTATAGAAGAATTCTCAAATTCTAAGACATTTTTTTATTAAAAAATTGTCAAATGCATAAAAACTTAAACTTATGAGACAAGTTTTTGATAAAGACCAAGATTTTTGCGTAATTTAACTAAGTTTTTGGTAAATTAACCATTTTTTGCGTAATTTAACCAAGTTTTTGGTGAGTTGTATTTATTACCCAAAAAATTTGGATAATATGTGTGTTAGTGTTTTTTGCGTACAGATTCTGAGATGTTTTAAATTTTTACGAGGTATTATTTCTCTGGACAAATTCACATTTTTTTTTTGTACGGAAGGGGGTAGGAGAAGGAGGTAGTCCTAGAACATAATGTTATAATTAGGGATGAGATTTCCATGCAAATGCATGTTTTTTATCGATAATCTAAAAACAATATCGACCAATTATCTTTCCGAATCAAGAAATTTGCGTTAAAATGGCATCGATTTGTTTTTGCATATTTTTGCATATTTTGGTGAAAATGCATATTTTTGCATATTTTCGTGAAAATGCATATTTTTGCATATTTTGGTTTTAAATGCATATTTTGTGCATATTTCCAACTTTTAAGTGCATATTTTGGCATAAATTAGCAAAAACGCAAATTGAAATTTATTTGTTTCAAAAACTATTTTAAATTTTAAAAATTTATTTTGGAAATAAGAAAAATTATTTTTTTTTTCTTTAAATTTTTTTTTATAAATTGTGTTAATTTCTAAAAAATCTTGCTTATATAAAGTTTTAAATGTTACTATTTAAACCCGGCGTTACTTTTTGCTTTTTAAGAAGTTTTTTCTATGAAAACAAGATTTTTATCGCACACATTTTATTTTTTAGTGCATATTTTTAGGTTTTTAAGTGCATATTTTGAATTTTTTAGCGCATATTTTAAGCGCATATTTTCGATTTTTTAGTGCATGAAAATCTCATCCCTAGTTATAATTAACAAAAAAAATTTTAAGTTGGGCCCCCCCCCCCCCTTTTCAAATTCCTGTATACGTCGCTGACGCAAAAGTACTGTGTAGCGTGTACTGTTTTTGTACTGTTTTTTTATACTTATCACCAAAATGTAACATTTTTCAAAAAATGTTTCAAAATTTAAATTCAATTTTTAAAAAGGATCTAAATGCAATTTAATTTTATACCACACTCAAAAAGAAAAATTATTTAAAAAGTGGAAAACTTAACTAAATTCAATAATGATTTAGCTCCATTGCACGGTGGTCAATTCCGGCCAAAAATCATTTTATTTTTTTATTAAATCTTGATGAACTTTTGATGCTATATTATAGCTAATACTTCAAAACATACAATTTAAATCTTTTTTGGGCCTTGTAACACTATATTATTGTCCATAGTGGTGCAAAGTTGAGTATTTTCTGCTTCTCATTTCAGCTTTTTTTAAAATGTATATTTTTGTTTTCAATAAAAGTTGCCTATGCATTTTTCTTCACATTATTTTTGTAAGTTCGGACATGGATTTTTAATTCCTATAGTAAATAATCATTCCATGTGGTTTTTGCAGATTTTGTGTGCGTTTTTGTCTCAAAGTGATGTGTATGAAAATTAGACAAAAATTACAAAAAAACTCTAAAAAAAATAAATTTTGAAAGACCATAAAAATCAATTAGAGGCTATTAGAGGTTAGCTATAAAAAGCAGTTTGTACTTTTAACTATTAAAAGTAAGTTTTTTAAATTTCAGCCCCTACTTTTACCGATTCTTTAAACCAGAGCATTTTTAGTGGACTCATTTTTTACAAATGGTGGACTTTTTAAACCTAAAAACTCCACCAAAATAGGGAATGTGAATAGATACTAACTTAAAACCCATAGATTTGCGTTAAAAAAACTTAAAAAAAGACGAAATAAAAAAAAATGTGGTTGAAGGGGGGTTGGATCTAAAAAACACCGTTAATGTTAGCAATTTTTAAACAGCTAAAAAAATAAATACGTAATAGTAGTATTATTTAATTCTGTTTTTTCATTTGAAAGAAAGAACATTTTAGCATTTTGAAAAATTGCATAACACAAAATTTGATCAACTAGAATTTTCAGGGTTGCCAGTTAATCGTGTGTTTTTTTTTTAAGGGAAAAATTGGCTGCATTTTTACAGCAAAAACTACTAAACCGATTTTGATGGTATTTTTTTTTTTGATTTGTAGATAATTAAATTTTCAAGCCATTTTTTGGCCATTTTTTTTTTTTTGGAAAAAAAATTGACTTTTGTTCAAGATATGCTAACGTAAACTCAAAAAATAGAAAAACTTCAATTTCTTCTTTCGTTCAAATATTAATAAGGTCAAAATTTAAAAATTGTCACGATAAGTAATAGAAAATTAAATAATCTACAAATCCAAAAAAAAAATGTATCAAAATCGGTTTAGTTGTTTTTGCTGTACAACTGCGGCCATTTTGTCCTTTAAAAATAGCATTCTACAATTAATTGGAAACCGTGGCAATTCTTTGTCTTTTAAACTTTTAAAAATATTACGATTATTAATATTTCAAATAAAAAAACGGAATTAAAAAGTATTGCGTATCTATTTTTTTAAAAAATTGCTAACATTATGGCAGTTTCTTTTAGTTCCAACCCCCACCTTAATTAGTTTGATACATTTGACACGTCCATGCTTAGTTGGCCAACCACTATATTTGTATGTCCAACGTTTTGGAGAGTGATCAGATATATTATTCTTAATTCGGATATTAAATTATTGCTGTTAATATGCAGACATGTTTGATACATTTGGGACGTCCATGATTATTTGGCCAACCACTGTATTTGTGGGTCCAATATTTGGGCAAGGTATCAGATATGTTATTCTTAATTCGAATATTAAATTTGAGCTGTTTACATGCAGAAATAAAGAAGTTATTGATTTTTGGCCGGAATTGACCACCGTGCATTGCCATGTTTTCCTTCTTTTTATCTAAATTTTTCTGAAAAATAAGAAAAAGAAAAAAATAGAAAATGGGAACAAAATTATTTTATTGAGTACATCTCAGTTAAAGTTCCGATTGCGGGCAGACCCCATTAGGTTCGGAACCCATGGGTCCAGCCCACCTTAGGCCCAGTCCCATTGGGTCTATTAAGGATCGTCATAGATTTTGATTCAACATATTTGCCCCATTTCGCTCTACCTTGCTTAGTTTTTAGGATACGGGAATTTAAGGGCCCAAAAGGGTCTTTAGAATCTTAACGGCATAACTAAAAAACTATTACACGGAGGGATTAAGACGGTCGTGTAAAGAACTACAAAAATGTATTTGGCATTTTTTTTTTGTTTCGGCAATATTTTCTGAGAAATGAGGAACGCCCAAATTTTTAGATTCAAATTGAGGTCCATTGAAAGAGGACCGGAGATTCTTTTGAGATTTTTAGAATCGAAAATGAACAATTTTTAGCTCTTTCTGGCATAGTTTTTGAAATTTTTGAAACATTTTTTAAAAAAAAATCCTTAAATTGCATAAAATTAACTAAACCTGAAGAAAAAACTTTATCAATTCTAAGAAGATAAATATGATGAACTAATTGGTTGCAAATTATGTCAAAGATATTTAAAAATTTTTATTAAATTTTACTAAATTGTGAAAAAAAAAACATTTTCTCAAAATTTAGTTAGGCATTTGTTTGAGTGCAATAATACCGTTTTCGCGTTTGCTTTTTAAAGTCGTGTTTTAATTAAAACACAGTTTTATGGATTTTTTCATATGTTTTTGATAGGAAGTTCGGTGTTTTAGTTAAGCGAAAGCATAGACTACAAAAGCTTTTCAAGTAAGTTATCGCGGCAACTAACAAAGGGAAGTCTCCCTAGTGTCACCCGTGGATCTTTATGGAATTGGTTTTATTTTGTAGAGAAAAAATTAAGGGACACGTATTTTTTTTAGCGGCCCAAATTCATATTTAGGGGGTAAAAAGGAGGAGGGAAGACAAGGTAATTTTTCAGTTTTTTTCGTTTATCTCCTATATTATGCAAAGCAACCTAATCATGTTATATATTAAATGAAAGGTCTTTGGAAAACCTATCTATGTGTGCTAAGAACGTGTCCAAACATGCACAACTTTTCGTCATATTGAGTAAAATACCAAAATTTAAGAACATTTTTGTTAATAAGTCGAAAACTATTATTTTCTTTGGCCCGTTGTTAGCATCACGAGACAGGTATTTTTAATACCTTTAATCTGATACCACATATGCATATATTAATTTTGTTTAAATAGGCGTAAATCGTAAAAAACTGAAAAAGGTAAATTTCCTCCCATACAAATCTACACCCCTAAAAATGAGTTTGGGCCGCTAAAAAAAATTTGTGTCGAATTAATTTTCGTTCTTAACAACATATCCAAATTTCATGAAGATCGGAGGGTGACACCAGGGAGACTTCCCTTGTAAGACAAATGCTCCAAAATGTCAATCGCAATTTTTTTCAACACTGATTTAAAGAATAGAATAAATTTGAGACGGTTTACCTAAAATGTTCCACCGTTCTGTTACAACCTTTTATGCTCGTTTTGGCTGAGATCTGTTTGAAATCAGGGTAAAAGGGCTAAGTTTTTGTAGTTTGATATAAAATAAGACTTTTAAAAAAGTACTGTTTTTATTTGCAATGTACTGTTTTTTGAGACCAAATGTACTGGTATTCCATATTTCGAATCTGGTAACCCACTGTGGGCCACAAGAAAATATAACCCGAACTAAATTTGCAAAATCCTTTGGTGATGGTCTACTTGCATATGGCATTGAAGCCATTGAGGCTCATTTTTCTTGTTCCACAGTGTTATAAAAGTTTCGTTACAAATTATTTAGTGTTTTTATTTAAAATTGAGCAACTTACGAGTTGCTCAAAATGTTTTAATAAATTTGTTGGTTTATTGGAATACCAAGTGGAAAATTTGTTAGCTTCGGAAGAGAAAATCAATGGCAACGACAACTGATTTCGACTCGGAGAGAAATACTGTCATTAAAACAAGTAAGAAAATTATAGTCGGTCAAGACCAACCATATATTACCCGACATCAATATTTTTCGGAAAATGGCTCAAACATGTGCCCCGATTAGTGAAAAAATCATGCACAAAATAAATTTGAGCGATATTGACCATAGAAAAAAATAGAAGTGTAACAGAGTCGTATTTCGCTTGAATAAGTATTGGTGACAGCACATTATGTAACTTTTGACGTTTAATAAAAACAATGCAACATAAGGGAGAACAACAACAAAGAAAACAACAAAAGAAAAAACAAAAGGTTTTAAACTATCAATAGTGCGTATTATCTTTAAAAAAACGTTGAATAAAGCAAAATAAATAATAAATTTAATTAAATGAAAGACAAATTCCATTTTTTATAACCAAAGAATTTAATTTGATATTAAATACGTGTGAGATGAGGAAGAACAAGCATTTTGCCACCATATTGGAAAATACATCAAATACAACACTGCGTACCTTCTAATCTTTTCTATGATATTGACTTATTTTTGTTGTTATAGACCGATTTAACTGAACATATGTCAACATTTTTATATGTGGACTAGATCCTCCAATTTCGCAACTCCGATAGCGAAAATCCCGAGATTTTCGGAATAAGGCGAATCACGATTCAAGGAATTTCTGATTATCAATAAACGGATTTCGGGATCCCGTATTTTTTAATAATTTTTATACCCTCCAACTACAGTATGGGGGTATACTCACTTTGTCATTCCGTGTGTAACGCATCGAAATATCGGTGTAGGACCCCATAAAGTATATATATTATTGATCAGTGATCGATTCTAAGACATTCTAGCGATGTCCGTCTGTCCGTCCGTCCGTCTGTCCGTCTGTCCGTCCGTCCGTCTGTGGAAGACACGATACAGTCCAAAATAATAGTGGTAGACTCCTGAAATTTGGCACATATATGTCTTATGTTCATAGGCTGGTTAAGTTCGGAGATGGGCAAAATCGGACCAGGGGAAAAAAAGTTCCCCCTTGAAGAACTAAACAAACCTCTGAAAAATACCATATTTTTACATGATTTTTTGTGTTTTTGTTTAACAAATCCAACCAGGGTTGGCAACCGAAACGAATAACGGTATTGGTAACGGTATTGGTATTACATATTTTTTATATCGGTAACGGTAAAGGTAACGGTCTTTTCGATTATTTAGGTAACGGTTAACCGTTACCGAAACAACGATACCGGTACGTACCGGTATTATGAAAAAAATTTACAAAACATGTTAAAAAGTCACAAATTTTGTTAAAAACACGTAAAAAATCAAAAATGTATTTAATAAAATTAAAAAAACTTATAAATTTAGTGCATTTTTAACATATAATTATATAGAAGTATTTAATACTATTAATTAACTCATACTGTATCACATTTATAGAAGAGCAAATATAAAAAATATATATGATAATCAGTTAACTATAGAAAATAGCAGATTCAGTACAGCTATCTTTTCTAAAGATAAAAATGCACTTCCTAATGTAAACATTAGTAAGTTTTGGTGGCTCACGGAATGAAGCCGCTTATTTTTCTTTTTTTACCCTTTGACTTCATATTTTGAATAAAGCAATGTTTTTCTTATAAGTTTCATTGCACATTTATAAATCCATAATAATAATATTATAAATTTAGTATTATATAAAACATATCTAGATTTAAAAAATACAGAAACAAATATAATTATTTAAGTACTAGAGCGCCCGTCAAGGGACAGTGTATGTTTATAAATTAAGATGTATGAACTATTTGTTTATTTATAGTATAAATACAGTAACTAATTTTCAAATAAATAAACATTTAATAAAAAAAAAAAAAAAAAAATTAACTCAGAATTTAAAATATTCACGATATATTGTAATTCAACAAATAAATTACTGATTTTTTACGGGTTTATAAGATGTCTCTGTCCAATTAGCAGAAATATCTGCATTTTGAGCCATTTAAGAAATCTGCTGATTTTAACTGACGCGTTTTTTTTTGTCTGGATAAATAAGGTAGTCTGCAGAAAAATCTGCCAAGACCGCATATAAATCTGCTGATTTAAGTTGAAAAATCTTCTGATTTAAGATAAACAGCCTGAAGATCGAAATTTTATTTTATTTAAGTAAAAATACTTTTTTTGTTAAAAACTGTTATAAAAAAAGAGAAGTTTATCAATAAACTTTTAAATTTTTTTAAAGAAAATTTTCTTATTAACAGGATAATTTCTGTAAAATTATTTAAATATTCATCTGATTTTTCACATTTGGACAATTTTTAGTTTTAGTCGTTTAAAATTGACAAAAATTAAAAAAATGTCAACAAATTTTGTTTGTAAAATTACAAAATAATCTGCTAAAATTTAAAAAAAAAAATTAAAATCAGCACACAGAGTCAATAAACATACAGAAAAATTTCTGCTATTTTTTAAAAAATAATAAGTTACAAAAGTAATTTTAGCAGAAAAATCTGGTAAAATTTTTATAATTCAAACTGAAAGTTGTTTTACAGAGTTTTTCTTCAGACTGTACGACTTGGGCTCATTATGTATTTACCTCACGGTGCCCTGGATAGGATTTAAATGAAATGTTGGTGTTACTCCAATTTCTAAGTGGATTATGTTTTTAGAAGATAAAAGAAAGAAAATGAGCCAAAAAAGAAAAAAAAGTACTAGGCGCTTTTTTTTGGCGGGCAAAAAGATGAATTTCAAAAAAACAAAAAAGAATTTATTCTTTCAAATGCATTAAAATTTGTATATGCGGATGCAAATTCATCACATATTTACTTATCAGTTAGATTTAGATATATATGTAACATATTTTTCCAGATATTAGACTTAAAAGAATAATTTCACTATTAATTGAAACTAAATGAAATATGTCCTTGTAAATTATTTATAAATGTAAGTTCTTAAAAGTTTTCAGTGTACTACTCAGACGGGCAGCAGAACACAAAGTTGCCTCAGTTTAGACCTTAGTGAGTCATATAATTTTAAAAGAATTAATACTTTTTTGTTAAAAATGTTTTTTCAAAACTAAGAAAAATCAGAAAACGATAGTAAAAATCATTAAAAATGTGTTTGCAATGCCTAAGGAAGAGTAAAATAAAGTAAATAGTTTAAAAAGAGATACAGAAAGTGGTTTGGACTATTTGTTTATTGCGAAACTTATGGATGGACTTAATATCCTTTTTTAATTTTGTTTATTTCGCCAAAAATCCTTTGTATATTTTGTTTGTATTGTTGGGGTAACTTCCCCCCTTTAAAATCTAGAGACAGGATCAATATTAAATGTGAAGTAACTGTTAGAGTTAAAACTTTAATTAAATTAAAGAAGAAATTTGAATTAGTCTCACTAAATAGTGAAATTATTCTTTTAAGTCTCATATCTGAAAAAATATGTCACATATATATTTAAATCTCACTGACAAGTGAATATGTGATGAATTTACATCTGTATAAAAAATTTTTACGGCATTTGAAAGAATAAATTCTTTTTTGTTGTTTTGAAATTCATCTTTTTGCCCGCCAAAAAAAAAGCGCCTAATACTTTTTTTTCTTTTTTGGCTCATTTTCTTTCTTTTATAGTCCAAAAACGTAATCCGCTTAAAAATTGGAGTAACACCAAAATTTTATTTAAATCCTCTCCAGGGCACCGTGACCTCCAGAGAACCACCTCTCTACGCTTCCATGCATGGATGACAACGCCAGCAACACTTAAGCGATTCAGTTTTGTCTCTTCTTTTATATGCCAACTGAAAAATGCTTACATTACGTGGCAACCACTTTTCTCTTCAGAAACTTTTAGGTAAATTGCGAATGTGATCATTGGTTGGACAGATTTTTTCATTGTTTTTGCCCAAATAACAATCCGATTTCCATTGAACAAAAATTTGTTTTTTTAACTTTACGTACATTAAAAATATTTTACTTTGTATTTTATCAGCAAAAAATTTAAAATAAGTTATATTAAGACAACCGAAACAATACCGTTATAATACCGGTAAAAATCCGAATAAAGGTATTGGTTTTTAATCGGTAACGGTATTTAAAATTTTTTATTTCGGTATTGGTAACGGTAACGGTAGTCAATATTAAAGGGTTTTTAATCGGTAACGGTATTGAAAGGGTAACGGTAGCCAACACTGAATCCAACATTTTAATGCTACAAGAAGTTCAAAGTCCTGCATTTGGACCCACAGAATTAGAAAAAATCGTTTTACGGTCCGCCCCCCCCTTTTATGGGCGTGGAATATTTTTTTTTTTTATATAATGATGAAATTGTATTTCTTTAGTGCAAAAAGCATAAGAATTATTTTTTTTAACACTTATTCGAGAGGAATTGTGCCCCCCAATTACCACTACCGACCCCCCCCAAAAAAAAAAGACGCCACTGCAATTTTTTTTTTTTTATTTATTTGCATGTTGGAGGGTATAAAAGATTCGGCACAGCCGAATTTAACACTCTTACTTGTTATTTTTATTTTTATATTTTTACAATAACACCGCTCCACAAATCTGAGGTTTCTCGCTGCGTTTTGGATGAAACCAAAAAAAGTTGATAGGGTTTGGTGTCCCGATTACAAAACGGTCACTCAAAATTTTCTATCACGTCACAATTTTGAGAAAATTGCGGTTAAAGTGTCAAAAAATACCCATTTTGGCCATTTTTGAACGCCTATAAAATAAGATCCTGACATGCAAATGACTTGGTATCAAGCTCATTCGAAAGTGTGTAATTTTCTCTTTCAGCCAAGATTAAATCTTCTTGGAATTTAATTTTCTAAAATGGTAAAAAAATCATTAGCCACAATTGCTTTCAATCTAAAATTTACGTGTGATTTTGTATGGAAATTTGTTTAAAAACACTGTGTAAATAAACTAAATATTGAAAAAATGGAAGGTTTTTTGCTAATGAGTTTTTTACCATTTTACAAAATTAAAATTTTAGAACATTTTATCTTATCTTTAAGTGAAAATTACAGGCTTTCGAATAGGCTTGATACCAAGTCATTTGCATGTCAGGATCTTATTTTATAAGCTTTTAAAAAGGGCCAAAAATGCGCTATTTCGGCACTTTAGCCGCGAATTACTCAAAATCCTGACGTGATACACAAATTTGGGCAAATTTGATTCAAATCACTAACCAGAATCCAATACGCATTTTCTTGTTGAGCTGTGTAATTTATTTAAATATAAGTTTAGTGAAACACAAAATTGAATAATCCGGCAAAACATGGGCCGATTTTGTAATTTTAAAATGTGCTGTCTAAACGGTGCCAGTAGCGCTTTCCTATTGGGTATTTAATAGTTTACAACTTCTAAAGAATAGTTAGATTTAAGTTTTTTATGCATGTGTGTAGTAAAGGTTGTTATTGTTGCATGGCAATGTCTCATTGAAATAACATATGTAAAGGTATGTATGTATCAGGATTGCAAAATGACTACATCAAAATTGTACCAACGAGCTCATAAAATTGTACTTTTTCGACCCCAATTGTAGCAAAATTTTTTTTTTTCAGTTTTTGATTTAGTTTTTTATTTTAATTTAAAAAAAGGAACGAAAAAATATTGATTACAAACAAATTTTTATAAAATTATCATTTTTACTTTATTTATGACTTATAACTGTATCAGATGGTATTCTGAGTCCTAGTACTGGTGGCAAATGAGGAATTTTCTAAAATAGATTTCAGAATACATGAGAGGTTTTCAGAATCTTACTGTCAGCCCTGGCAATGTGGCAAAATATTACTTTTTTCAAAAAATACATCTATTTTGAAAGAAAATTTTGAAAAGTACTCTTTTACCACCAGTACCAGGGCTGGCAAGTAGGTCTCTGAACACCCCCATTTATTTTTTGAAAGATGTACTCTTTTGGCATATTGACAGGGCTGGCAGCTATCTTTATATACCGGTCGACGCAGAATCACTTTTTGAGTCGATTTAGGTATGTTTTACCGTCCGTCGTTTTAACGTCCTCCCGATATTTACTTAAATCTGTTAGTACAATATTAGCCTATTTCACTCAAATTTGGTTTGTTACGACAATTTCAAATCTGGCCAAACATGGATCCAATCACAAAGAAATGATAGCAAAGTTTAGTCGACACCGCAAATCAATCGAAACTATAAACTGGTGAAATTCCATGAAAAAAACAGATGCTGTGTTTTTCAAAAAGTGGATTTATTTTCAGATTAATCTTTTTTCGTTTAAAAAAATATTTTAACATACCAAAACAAATTCGGTATATTTTTTTCCGTAATCTACGATAAATTAGCAATTATAATCCGAAAAAATAATAAAAAAATTTGGAAAATGAAAAAAGTTATAAATATATAAAAATTAATTCAAAGTGGACTTATTAAATCCTAAAATTTAATTGGATTAATTTTGATTTATGTATAACTTTTTTAATTTTCCAAATTTTTTTATTATGTTTTCGGATTATAATTGCTAATTTATCGTAGATTACGGAAAAAAATATTCCAAATTTGTTTTGGCATGCTAAAATATTTATTTTAAACTAAATAAGAATAATCCGAAAATAAATCCACTTATTGAAAAACAAAGCAAGAATCTGAGAAAGATTTAAAATTGTACCAAATGAGTCATTGGTGTACCATTGTACTTTTGAGCTTCGAATTGTACCAAAAAAGGTACAATTGTATCAACTTTTGCAACCCTGGTATGTATCCAATATATCTGTGTGTGTGTGTATACTTGCATACATATTCACTTATGTGTATGAGTTGTATCCTCTTCATCTCCATAATGATACTGAATTTTGATGATGGTGATGTGGGCTTTCTGTTGCTATTCTGCAGCACATCCATATCACACAGCATCAGCATTTTCAAAAAAGAAAATAATAAAAACAAGTAAGAAAATTATAGTCGGTCAAGACCGACCATATAATACTCTACACCAGAGTTTCCCGGAAAATGGGTCCCAAGTTCAAACATGGACTGATTAGATCTATATTTTGTCAAATCTTTAATAAGTGTAAAAAGCACTCACTAATCAAATTTGAGTGGAATAGGCTTCTTTTTGTTGACAATAAATCGCTTCAACTGAATATTGGGGGAAATTTCCACATGGGACCTAAGTCCAAAAATGTTCCGATGATAATCAGATTTGATAAGGTTATTAAAGAACGCGTTTAACATACACAAACAGAATTATAATTAAATATTTTCTATTTTCATGAAATTTGAGAGATTTATGTGAAAATTGGGAAGGTGGTTTGTATGGGGGCTACAAGAAGAACTGGTCCGATTTCTTTAAAATTCGGAATGTTGATTTGTGTGGATAAAACATGATTACCTGGCAAATTTCGAAAAGATACCTATTAAAATGCGGCTATTAGAGTCATTTGAGCCAAAACTAAAGAGGACCTTTGTATGGGGGCTAGGTCTAAATATGGACCGATTTTTTCCAATTTCAATAGGCTTCGTCCTTGGGCCAAAAGAGGCTTAAGTTTTAAATTTCAAGTCAATTGATTAAGAATTGCGACCTGTATCGTGTTTACACCGTTTACATGGACAGACAGACGGACGGACGGACGGACGGACAGACGGACGGACAGACGGACGGACGGACATCGCTAAATCGACTCAAAAAGTGATTCTAAGTCGATCGGTATACTTAAAAGTGGGTCTAGGACCAATATTTCGGGTAGTTACAAACATCAGCACAAACTCATTATACCCTGTACCACAGTGTGGTGTAGGGTATAACAAGTAAAAAAGTTAAATTCGGCCTTGCCGAATGTAGTGATACCCTCCACAATTTCAAAAAGATTATTGCAAAAAACTTTATTTAAAAGGAAATTACTTTTGAAAAAAACAATTTTTTTTGAAAAAAAAATTTCCGCGAAAAAAAATTTTGTTAAAAAAAATCCGCGATTTTTTTTTGTCGAAAAATATGTTCGTACTTGTTTAAATACCATTTGGTGTTCAATTATGTTCACATATGCCAACCAGAAGCCGAATTAAAGCATTTTGTATTTTTAGGTTATGTTGAATGTACTGAAATTTTTGAGGTGTGCTTACATTTTCGTTCATAACTTTTGAACCGCTGAACCGATATCGCTCAAATGCAATACCAAACTTCTCGGGAGAACTTCCAATAAATATGTTAAGTTTCAGTCATCTCTGTGCAATATTTTGTCCGCGACAGCATTTTCCACAGACAGACAGACGGACATCGCTAGAATGTCTTAAAATCGATCGGGCATCATGAATATATATACTTTATGGGGTCCCAGATCGATATTTCGATGAGTTACAAACAGAATGACAAACTTATATATACCCTCTATCACTAAGTGGAGGGTATAAAAATACTTTTGTTTAAACATTTGTCGTACACAGCTGACGATAATTGAAAATCCATCATTGTCGTGGTTTACAAAAATAAAAACGAACAAAAGTGAATTGTTTTTAAAAACAATTTCACTTATGTGTGTATTTGCAAAAATGGCAAAAGATATATGAATTTATACAAAATGAAATCTTAATACATACAAATCAATGAAATTTATGTATGAGTTCATGTTGAATTTATCCTTTATGAAAACACAGTACTTATTCAATTTTAAAAGAAACAGATAAATTCTCTATAATGTATGCGTAAGGGTAGGACGAATAATGACTTTTTTTGAATTTCGAATTATGGTTCGTTTCGGACAATATTAAAAAGTCCCGCTGGGGGTTTAACTCTCTATTTAGATTTTCGTCAATAACTCGGGAAATATTGGCTCAATTTGGCTCAGAGACCTATACGTCCCAACTTTTTATGCTCTTTCAGAATATGTAGCCCAAATTTTTATGAAGTAAAAAAAAATTTTTCGACAAACTTGCCAACTTTTGTCAGTGCGTAAGAAAAAATATGGTAAAATCGAAATAACTTCAAAACTACTAGACAAATTTACAATTTGTGTCGAGCGTGAAATTCTAACTAATAAAGTAACTAAAAAAGAACAAAATTCAAAAAAAAATATTTTGGCCAAAGAAAGATAAGGCTATATAACCACTGCTTTTTTTGTCAAAAAAACTTTTAGATTTTTTTTAACTCATTCGATATCTATTTTATGCAGAAATTCACGCTCGACACATTGATGCTAAAATTTTGTAAATCCGTCCAGTAATTTCGGGGTATAACGATTTTAAATTTTTTTATTTAAGAAAATTCTGATTAATTTTTATTAAAAAATAAAAATTGTTTTATTCGACCTTTAAAATATTATATCTTGAGGATGTTTATTCTGGCTCGAGGTCCTTATTTTCTTTACTAATTAAAACCATGATATTCTCATAGCATAATTTTCAAGAAAATTATTTTTTGTTTTAAATTTATTTATATTGGTCATTTTTGCAAGACTTAATCGACACGTGTTTCGGAATTTGTCAAGATTCCATTGTCATGATTATTTAGCAAAAATAGAAACGATTTAGTACAAAGTAGCAAACGAGTCTAATGACAAATCGTTTGTGCACAAACTAAAGTATAAGAACATATTCGACTCTATCCACAATGTGAATTAGAAAGACGAAGAAATTGTACTATACTAGTAAGGCAACGATTGTCAATAACCAACAAAAATATTTAAAACATTTTACATATGATAGTCCAATGGACTACAACAATATGTTTTTTGTTGTTGTGAATGTAATAACCACATTAGGGTTATTCATCACTATGGCGTGCCAACCATTATGTCCAAATTCTGATTAATTTTTAATTAAAAATAAAAATTGTTTTATTCGACCTTTAAAATATTATATCTTGAGGATGTTTATTCTGGCTCGAGGTATAATATAATATTTTAATGGTCGAATAAAACAATTTTTATTTTTTAATAAAAATTAATCAGAATTTGGACATAATGGTTGGCACGCCATAGTGATGAATAGGGCAAGTACTTTCATGCATCTAAAAAACGAAAATATGTGCCTATAATATGCGTCTAAAAATTCAAAATATGCACTAACAACTTCAAAAATATGCATCTAAAAATGATTGTTTTTACATAAATTAGGCTTTGTCAAACACTTTAAGGCTCTCGACAATTCTTAAAAATGTTTTATTGAGTGCAAACAATTTTTAATTAATAAATATTTTTTTACTTAAGAAGTTTTTTCGTTGAGTCACTAAATATTGCTGAAGTAAAAAACTTTATAAAAAAAAAATATTAAAATACAATTTTTTTCTAGAACAAGTTATTTTTCAATACTTTTTGTTCTCTATTCTAAAAAAAAATATATTTATTTTAATATATTTTTTAGCCTTTTTGCGGAATTTTCCGATTTTCAAGCCAAAGAATTAACTCAAAAGACCCCACCCTAACTCAAATCAAAATTAAAACGCAATTTTCCTGTAAAAAATCTTAAATTCGAAAATATTTTTTTTTACGATAGTAAAATGTCTCAGAATATGAAACATTTCTTAGAAACTAAAAATTATACTTCCAGAATCCATTTTCTTGAAAAAATGCATCAGAATATGATTTCCATAAATAAATACAATTTTCTATAGGAAATATGGGATATGTTTTTGAATTTTTCTAAGAAAGTTTTGAAAAAATATTGAAAATATTTTAAAAAAAAGTCCAATTTATATGAAAATATGCAAAATTATGCATTTATACTACAAATCAAACTACAAATCAATGCCATTTTATTGCAAATTCATTGATTCGGATAGATATTTAATTTATGTTATGTTTACAATGCTGAGTAAAAATATGCATTTTCATGAAAGTACTTGCCCTAGTGATGAATAACCCTAATGTGGTTATTACATTCACAACAACAAAAAACATATTGTTGTAGTCCATTGGATTATCATATGTAAAATGTTTTAAATATTTTTGTTGGTTATTGACAATCGTTGCCTTACTGGTATAGTACAATTTCTTCGTCTTTCTAATTCACATTGTGGATAGAGTCGAATATGTTCTTATACTTTAGTTTGTGCACAAACGATTTGTCATTAGACTCGTTTGCTACTTTGTACTAAATCGTTTCTATTTTTGCTAAATAATCTTGACAATGGAATCTTGACCAAATCCGAAACACGTGTCGATTAAGTCTTTCAAAAATGACCTACATAAATAAATTTAAAACAAAAAATAATTTTCTTGAAAATTTTATGTAGAATTTCACGCTCGACACAGTGCGTATGAAAAAATATGGTAAAATCGCTATAACTCCAAAACTACTGGACCGATTTACAAAATTTTAGCGTCAATGTGTCGAGCGTGAAATTCTAAATAAAATAGCAATTAAAAAATAACACAAATCAAAAAAAAAATTTTTTTGTCAAAAAAAAAGGATGTACTAACCACTGCTTTTTTTGTCGAAAAGCTTTGAAATTTTTTTACTCGATATTTTTCATCTATTTTATGTAGAATTTCACGCTCGACACATTGATGCTAAAGTTTTGTAAATCCGTCCAGTAGTTTCGGAGATATAACGATTTTAAGATTTTTTTGATTTGAGAAAAATTTAAATTTCAAATTCTCTCAAGGGTTGCCACAATTTGGTTTTTCGTCAATAGCTCGGTAAATATAGGTCCGATTTGGGTCGGAGACCTATACGTCCCATCTTTTTATGCTCTTTGAGAATATGTAACCCAAATTTTTACCCCGTAAAAAAATATTTTTCGACAAACTTGCCAACCATAGTCAGTGCGTAAGAAAAAATATGGTAAAATCGCTATAACTCCAAAACTACTGGACCGATTTACAAAATTTTAGCGTCAATGTGTCGAGTGTGAAATTCTAAATAAATTAGCGACACATTGATGCTAAAGTTCTGTAAATCCGTCCAGTAGTTTATGAGATATATTTTTTTTTTGATTTTTGTTATTTTTTAATTGCTATTTTATTTAGAATTTCACGCTCGAGAGAATTTTAAATTTTAATTTTTCTCAAATCAAAAAAATCTTAAATCGTTATATCTCCGAAACTACTGGACGGATTTACAAAACTTTAGCATCAATGTGTCGCTAATTTATTTAGAATTTCACGCTCGACACATTGACGCTAGAATTTTGTAAATCGGTCCAGTAGTTTTGGAGTTATAGCGATTTTACCATATTTTTTCTTACGCACTGACTATGGTTGGCAAGTTTGTCGAAAAATATTTTTTTACGGGGTAAAAATTTGGGTTACATATTCTGAAAGAGCATAAAAAGATAGGACGTATAGGTCCCCGACCCAAATCGGGCCTATATTTACCGAGCTATTGACGAAAAACCAAATTGTGGCAACCCTTGAGAGAATTTGAAATTTTAATTTTTCTCAAAACAAAAAAATCTTAAAATCGTTATATCTCCGAAACTACTGGACGGATTTACAAAACTTTAGCATCAATGTGTCGCTAATTTATTTAGAATTTCACGCTCGACACATTGACGCTAAAATTTTGTAAATCGGTCCAGTAGTTTTGGAGTTATAGCGATTTTACCATATTTTTTCTTACGCACTGACTATGGTTGGCAAGTTTGTCGAAAAATATTTTTTTACGGGGTAAAAATTTGGGTTACATATTCTGAAAGAACATAAAAAGATGGGACGTATAGGTCTCCGACCCAAATCGGGCCTATATTTACCGAGCTATTGACGAAAAACCAAATTGTGGCAACCTTTGAGAGAATTTGAAATTTTAATTTTTCTCAAATCAAAAAAATCTTAAAATCGTTATATATCCGAAACTACTGGACGGATTTACAAAACTTTAGCATCAATGTGTCGCTAATTTATTTAGAATTTCACGCTCAACACATTGACGCTAAAATTTTGTAAATCGGTCCAGTAGTTTTGGAGTTATAGCGATTTTACCATATTTTTTCTTACGCACTGACTATGGTTGGCAAGTTTGTCGAAAAATATTTTTTTACGGGGTAAAAATTTGGGTTACATATTCTGAAAGAGCATAAAAAGATGGGACGTATAGGTCTCCGACCCAAATCGGGCCTATATTTACCGAGCTATTGACGAAAAACCAAATTGTGGCAAAATTGAGAGAATTTGAAATTTTAATTTTTCTCAAATCAAAAAAATCTTAAAATCGTTATATCTCCGAAACTACTGGACGGATTTACAAAACTTTAGCATCAATGTGTCGAGCGTGAAATTCTACATAAGATAGATGAAAAAAATCGAGTAAAAAAATTTCAAAGTTTTTCGACAAAAAAAGCAGTGGTTAGTACATCCTTTTTTTGACCAAAAAATTTTTTTTTGATTTTTGTTATTTTTTAATTGCTATTTTATTTAGAATTTCACGCTTGACACATTGACGCTAAAATTTTGTAAATCGGTACAGTAGTTTTGGAGTTATAGCGATTTTACCATATTTTTTCTTACGCACTGACTATGGTTGGCAAGTTTGTCGAAAAATATTTTTTTACGGGGTAAAAATTTGGGTTACATATTCTGAAAGAGCATAAAAAGATGGGAAGTATAGGTCTCCGACCCAAATCGGGCCTATATTTACCGAGCTATTGACGAAAAACCAAATTGTGGCAAAACTTGAGAGAATTTGAAATTTTAATTTTTTTCAAATCAAAAAAATCTTAAAATCGTTATATCTCCGAAACTACTGGACGGATTTACAAAACTTTAGCATCAATGTGTCGCTAATTTATTTAGAATTTCACGCTCGACACATTGACGCTAGAATTTTGTAAATCGGTCCAGTAGTTTTGGAGTTATAGCGATTTTACCATATTTTTTCTTACGCACTGACTATGGTTGGCAAGTTTGTCGAAAAATATTTTTTTACGGGGTAAAAATTTGGGTTACATATTCTGAAAGAGCATAAAAAGATGGGACGTATAGGTCCCCGACCCAAATCGGGCCTATATTTACCGAGCTATTGACGAAAAACCAAATTGTGGCAACCCTTGAGAGAATTTGAAATTTTAATTTTTCTCAAAACAAAAAAATCTTAAAATCGTTATATCTCCGAAACTACTGGACGGATTTACAAAACTTTAGCATCAATGTATCGAGCGTGAAATTCTACATAAGATAGATGAAAAAAATCGAGTAAAAAAGTTTCAAAGTTTTTCGACAAAAAAAGCAGTGGTTCATCCTTTTTTTTTGATCAAAAATTTTTTTTTTGATTTTTGTTATTTTTTAATTGCTATTTTATTTAGAATTTCACGCTCGACACATTGACGCTAAAATTTTGTAAATCGGTCCAGTAGTTTTGGAGTTATAGCGATTTTACCATATTTTTTCTTACGCACTGACTATGGTTGGCAAGTTTGTCGAAAAATATTTTTTTACGGGGTAAAAATTTGGGTTACATATTCTGAAAGAGCATAAAAAGATGGGACGTATAGGTCTCCGACCCAAATCGGGCCCATATTTACCGAGCTATTGACGAAAAACCAAATTGTGGCAAAACTTGAGAGAATTTGAAATTTTAATTTTTCTCAAATCAAAAAAATCTTAAAATCGTTATATCTCCGAAACTACTGGACGGATTTACAAAACTTTAGCATCAATGTGTCGCTAATTTATTTAGAATTTCACGCTCGACACATTGACGCTAAAATTTTGTAAATCGGTCCAGTAGTTTTGGAGTTATAGCGATTTTACCATATTTTTTCTTACGCACTGACTATGGTTGGCAAGTTTGTCGAAAAATATTTTTTTACGGGGTAAAAATTTGGGTTACATATTCTGAAAGAGCATAAAAAGATGGGACGTATAGGTCTCCGACCAAAATGGGGCCTATATTTACCGAGCTATTGACGAAAAACCAAATTGTGGCAAAACTTGAGAGAATTTGAAATTTTAATTTTTCTCAAATCAAAAAAATCTTAAAATCGTTATATCTCCGAAACTACTGGACGGATTTACAAAACTTTAGCATCAATGTATCGCTAATTTATTTAGAATTTCACGCTCGACACATTGACGTAAATCGGTCCAGTAGTTTTGGAGTTATAGCGATTTTACCATATTTTTTCTTACGCACTGACTATGGTTGGCAAGTTTGTCGAAAAATATTTTTTTACGGGGTAAAAATTTGGGTTACATATTCTGAAAGAGCATAAAAAGATGGGACGTATAGGTCTCCGACCCAAATCGGGCCTATATTTACCGAGCTATTGACGAAAAACCAAATTGTGGCAAAACTTGAGAGAATTTGAAATTTTAATTTTTCTCAAATCAAAAAAATCTTAAAATCGTTATATCTCCGAAACTACTGGACGGATTTACAAAACTTTAGCATCAATGTGTCGCTAATTTATTTAGAATTTCACGCTCGACACATTGACGCTAAAATTTTGTAAATCGGTCCAGTAGTTTTGGAGTTATAGCGATTTTACCATATTTTTTCTTACGCACTGACTATGGTTGGTAAGTTTGTCGAAAAATATTTTTTTACGGGGTAAAAATTTGGGTTACATATTCTGAAAGAGCATAAAAAGATGGGACGTATAGGTCTCCGACCCAAATCGGGCCTATATTTACCGAGCTATTGACGAAAAACCAAATTGTGGCAAAACTTGAGAGAATTTAAAATTTTAATTTTTCTCAAATCAAAAAAATCTTAAAATCGTTATATCTCCGAAACTACTGGACGGATTTACAAAACTTTAGCATCAATGTGTCGCTAATTTATTTAGAATTTCACGCTCGACACATTGACGCTAAAATTTTGTAAATCGGTCCAGTAGTTTTGGAGTTATAGCGATTTTACCATATTTTTTCTTACGCACTGACTATGGTTGGCAAGTTTGTCGAAAAATATTTTTTTACGGGGTAAAAATTTGGGTTACATATTCTGAAAGAGCATAAAAAGATGGGACGTATAGGTCTCCGACCAAAATGGGGCCTATATTTACCGAGCTATTGACGAAAAACCAAATTGTGGCAAAACTTGAGAGAATTTGAAATTTAAATTTTTCTCAAATCAAAAAAATCTTAAAATCGTTATATCTCCGAAACTACTGGACGGATTTACAAAACTTTAGCATCAATGTGTCGAGCGTGAAATTCTACATAAGATAGATGAAAAAAATCGAGTAAAAAAACAAAAAAAGCAGTGGTTAGGTTAGTACATCCTTTTTTTTGACCAAAAAATTTTTTTTTGATTTTTGTTATTTTTTAATTGCTATTTTATTTAGAATTTCACGCTCGACACATTGACTCTAAAATTTTGTAAATCGGTCCAGTAGTTTTGGAGTTATAGCGATTTTACCATATTTTTTCTTACGTACTGACTATGGTTGGCAAGTTTGTCGAAAAATATTTTTTTACGGGCTAAAAATTTGGGTTACATATTCTGAAAGAGCATAAAAAGATGGTACGTATAGGTCTCCGACCCTAAAACTTTAGCATCAATGTGTCGAGTGTGAAATTCTACATAAGATAGATGAAAAAAATCGAGTAAAAAAGTTTCAAAGTTTTTCGACAAAAAAAGCAGTGGTTAATACATCCTTTTTTTTGACCAATTTTTTTTTTATTTTTGTTATTTTTTAATTGCTATTTTATTTAGAATTTCACGCTCGACACATTGACGCTAAAATTTTGTAAATCGGTCCAGTAGTTTTGGAGTTATAGCGATTTTACCATATTTTTTCTTACGCACTGACTATGGTTGGCAAGTTTGTCGAAAAATATTTTTTTACGGGGTAAAAATTTGGGTAACATATTCTGAAAGAGCATAAAAAGATGGGACGTATAGGTCTCCGACCCAAATCGGGCCTATATTTACCGAGCTATTGACGAAAAACCAAATTGTGGCAACCCTTGAGAGAATTTGAAATTTTAATTTTTCTCAAATCAAAAAAATCTTAAAATCGTTATATCTCCGAAACTACTGGACGGATTTACAAAACTTTAGCATCAATGTGTCGCTAATTTATTTAGAATTTCACGCTCGACACATTGACGCTAAAATTTTGTAAATCGGTCCAGTAGTTTTGGAGTTATAGCAATTTTACCATATTTTTTCTTACGCACTGACTATGGTTGGCAAGTTTGTCGAAAAATATTTTTTTACGGGGTAAAAATTTGGGTTACGTATTCTGAAAGAGCCTAAAAAGATGGGACGTATAGGTCTCCGACCCAAATCGGGCCTATATTTACCGAGCTATTGACGAAAAACCAAATTGTGGCAAAACTTGAGAGAATTTGAAATTTTAATTTTTCTCAAATCAAAAAAATCTTAAAATCGTTATATCTCATCTCCGAAACTACTGGACGGATTTACAAAACTTTAGCATCAATGTGTCGAGCGTGAAATTCTACATAAGATAGATGAAAAAAATCGAGTAAAAAAATTTCAAAGTTTTTCGACAAAAAAAGCAGTGGTTAGTACATCCTTTTTTTTTGACCAAAAAAATTTTTTTTGATTTTTGTTATTTTTTAAGTGCTATTTTATTTAGAATTTCACGCTCGACACATTGACGCTAAAATTTTGTAAATCGGTCCAGTAGTTTTGGAGTTACAGCGATTTTACCATATTTTTTCTTACGCACTGACTATGGTTGGCAAGTTTGTCGAAAAATATTTTTTTACGGGGTAAAAATTTGGGTTACATATTCTGAAAGAGCATTAAAAGATGGGACGTATAGGTCTCCGACCCAAATCGGGCCTATATTTACCGAGCTATTGACGAAAAACCAAATTGTGGCAACCCTTGAGAGAATTTGAAATTTTAATTTTTCTCAAATCAAAAAAATCTTAAAATCGTTATATGTATCTCCGAAACTACTGGACGGATTTACAAAACTTTAGCATCAATGTGTCGCTAATTTATTTAGAATTTCACGCTCGACACATTGACGCTAAAATTTTGTAAATCGGTCCAGTAGTTTTGGAGTTATAGCGATTTTACCATATTTTTTCTTACGCCCTGACTATGGTTGTCAAGTTTGTTGAAAAATATTTTTTTACGGGGTAAAAATTTGGGTTACATATTCTGAAAGAGCATAAAAAGATGGGACGTATAGGTCTCCGACCCAAATCGGGCCTATATTTACCGAGCTATTGACGAAAAACCAAATTGTGGCAAAACTTGAGAGAATTTGAAATTTTAATTTTTCTCAAATCAAAAAAATCTTAAAATCGTTATATCTCCGAAACTACTGGACGGATTTACAAAACTTTAGCATCAATGTGTCGAGCGTGAAATTCTACATAAGATAGATGAAAAAAATCGAGTAAAAAAATTTCAAAGTTTTTCGACAAAAAAAGCAGTGGTTAGTACATCCTTTTTTTTTGACCAAAAATTTTTTTTTGATTTTTGTTATTTTTTAATTGCTATTTTATTTAGAATTTCACGCTCGACACATTGACGCTAAAATTTTGTAAATCGGTCCAGTAGTTTTGGAGTTATAGCGATTTTACCATATTTTTTCTTACGCACTGACTATGGTTGGCAAGTTTGTCGAAAAATATTTTTTTACGGGGTAAAAATTTGGGTTACATATTCTGAAAGAGCATAAAAAGATGGGACGTATAGGTCTCCGACCCAAATCGGGCCTATATTTACCGAGCTATTGACGAAAAACCAAATTGTGGCAACCCTTGAGAGAATTTGAAATTTTAATTTTTCTCAAATCAAAAAAATCTTAAAATCGTTATATCTGCGAAACTACTGGACGGATTTACAAAACTTTAGCATCAATGTGTCGCTAATTTATTTAGAATTTCACGCTCGAAACATTGACGCTAAAATTTTGTAAATCGGTCCAGTAGTTTTGGAGTTATAGCGATTTTACCATATTTTTTCTTATGCACTGACTATGGTTGGCAAGTTTGTCGAAAAATATTTTTTTACGGGGTAAAAATTTGGGTTACATATTCTGAAAGAGCATAAAAAGATGGGACGTATAGGTCTCCGACCCAAATCGGGCCTATATTTACCGAGCTATTGACGAAAAACCAAATTGTGGCAACCCTTGAGAGAATTTGAAATTTTAATTTTTCTCAAATCAAAAAAATCTTAAAATCGTTATATCTCCGAAACTACTGGACGGATTTACAAAACTTTAGCATCAATGTGTCGCTAATTTATTTAGAATTTCACGCTCGACACATTGACGCTAAAATTTTGTAAATCGGTCCAGTAGTTTTGGAGTTATAGCGATTTTACCATATTTTTTCTTACGCACTGACTATGGTTGGCAAGTTTGTCGAAAAATATTTTTTTACGGGGTAAAAATTTGGGTTACATATTCTGAAAGAGCATAAAAAGATGGGACGTATAGGTCTCCGACCCAAATCGGGCCTATAGGTTAGGTTAGGTTAGGTTGTAAGTGGCTGCTGACGTTTTACGTCAACACACGTAGACTCTGAGGTCCATTGTGATACCACGGTATCGTAATAGGTTTCCCTACTAGTCCCTGTCGTTAAACCAGTTTGAGCTTCTTATGAAACTCCTTAGATGTTGAATTTTGACATCCGACAAATCAGAAAGATCGTACAGCTCCCTAGATCCCAGTGAATCAAGTCGCTGACCAGAAAGTACCGGGCAATGGCAAATAAAGTGTTCGATAGTTTCCAACTCCTCTTCATCCATGCAACTTCGGCAAAAGTCATTCGACGGCACATTTAACCGCTCTGCGTGCTTCCCTATAAGACAGTGTCCGGTAATTATAGAAACCAGTGTCGAAATCTCTCCTCTTGGAAGCGATATCAGCTCACTTGTGCGCCCCTGATTAAGAGAAGGCCAAATCAGTCGTGTTGTCTCACACGTCCATCCATTTGCCCATCTTTGATTAGTCTCCGTCGCAGAACAAAGCCGTAGGTTTTGCTTGCAAGTTTCTAGAGGCATACCAACACATTCCAATTCTGTTGGAACCTGTAAGGTAGTTCCTAGTCTTGCAAGCTCATCGGCTTTGCAATTCCCTGGAATGTCTCTGTGCCCTGGGACCCATATGAGTCGTATGTTAAACTGCTTGGCCATCTCATTTAAAGACGTGCGGCAGTTAAGGGCAGATCTTGTTTTCAGAAACATTGAATCCAGGGACTTGACCGCGGCTTGACTGTCAGTATAGATGTTGACTGCGGTTGTAGACAAGACATTGCAGCTCAACCAGTCAGCCACTTCCTTTATTGCCAGCATCTCTGCCTGGTAAACACTGCAATGATCTGGCAATCTACGAGCCAGGCTCAATCCAAGCTCTTCCGAATAGACCCCAAAGCCCACTTGGTCGTGCAGCTTCGATCCATCTGTGTAAAAATTTATGGTAGCTCCACTTCCCGGAGTATTCCCCATCCAAGACTCCCTGGATGGTATCATAGTGGTAAAGTGGCGCTCAAAGAGGCTCAAAGAGGGAGCACAATCCACATTTTGTGGTATTGTTATCTTTTTCAAGATCGCGCTATGGCCACAATCGCTGCTCCTCCATTGCAGCGTGCTATTAAGTCGAATTGCCGACGCAGCTGCATACTGCCTACCCAATATGTCCAAGGGTATCAGGTGAAGGAGGATTTCTAATGCAGCCGTAGGTGTAGTACGAAGAGCACCAGTGATGCACATTGACGCCATTCTCTGTACCTTCGTGATAAAGACACAGTTCGCTTTTGTTTCTAAAGCAGGCCACCAGACAATGATTCCATACAGCAAAATTGGACGCACCACTGCTGTATAGATCCAATGAACGACTTGAGGGCTAAAACCCCAACGTTTTCCAATGGCCCTTTTACAGGAATACAAAGCAATCGTTGCTTTTCTCACCCGTTCCTCAATATTACGCCTGAAATTCAGCCTCCTATCTAGAAATACTCCAAGATACTTGGCTCCATCTGAGATGGTGATTTCAGTACCGTCCAGAGATATAGGATCAAAAGCAGGAATCTTATTTTTCCTTGTAAACAAAACAAGCTCTGTTTTACTAGGATTAACTCCTAGACCACAGTCTCTTGCCCATTTAGACAGATCTTTCAGAGAACCCTGAAGAATGTCCCGCAATGTTGGCAGATGCTTCCCCTTTACCGCTATCGCGACATCGTCAGCATATGCGACAACATGACAACCACGTGCTTCTAGTGATAGTAGCATTGAATTCAGTGCCAGGTTCCAAAGAAGCGGCGAAAGAACACCTCCCTGTGGTGTGCCCCTATTGACAAATCGAGATATGACGGACGCTCCCAATTCAGACGTTATACGTCTACTGGCAAGCAGGCTTTCCACCATTAAAACGATTTCACGCTTTACTCCCAGACCAGACAATGCCAATATTATCGATTCTGGGATGGCATTATTAAAAGCCCCCTCAATATCAAGAAAGGCCACCATAGTGTACTCCTTTACCGAAAGCGATCTCTCGATGGTACCAACGAGCTCATGAAGAGCTGTTTCCGTTGATCGTCCCTTGCTGTATGCATGTTGCTTTGTCGAAAGCAACCTCGGGTCAATCACTCTACGCAAATATGAGTCTATCATTCGTTCCATTGTCTTTAACAAAAAAGAAGACAGACTAATTGGTCTGAAATCCTTCGGAGCTGTGTGGGAACTTTTCCCAGCCTTCGGGATAAATACGACTCTGGTATCCCTCCATTTTAAAGGAATATACGACCAGTTGATGCATGCTGTGTATAGATTATACAGCAACGGGGCTATACACGCAGAGAAAAAATATGGTTGCGACATGATCGCAGCAACTATACTATGATCTCTAAACCCAGTTATGATTGCAGCAATCAAGTTATTGTTTTTAAAATTGTATTTAATCATTTATATGGTTGTTTTAGACATTTAATGGTCGCTTCAATCATGATAAAATAATTGCAATATCCAAAAGTACAATATGGTTGTTGTAACAATGTTATAGTTAATTATATTCTCGACACACCAAAAATTTGAACATAACGTGATTATAACAATCATTAGATAATCACAACTTAATGAAAATTGATTTTTGCAAACATTGTCAGGTTTATTCATCAGTTTAGTGTTTTGCCAGCAAGCAGTAAGTCGCAAAGACGCCACTTACATTTAGTACTTTAAAAAATTTAAGGCAATTTGAGTTAAAAAATTGGATCAACGCAGAAGGAAATGAAATACAAAAAGCTACTTTATATAATTTATTTATTGTGTGGTTTAAAAATAACTTTCCATTTTAAATAAAAACTTCAAATCGAAAATATTAAAGTGTTTTTTGTGCATTTTTTGTTTACTGAATGTGTTATAATTGCTGAAAATAATTTTAATTTTGTAACAAATACGTTATGATTGCAGCAAATATGTTATGATTTTATCAATAACTTGATGATTTATACAATCATTCAATGTTAGTTGATGAAATTTTTTAGAAAAATTCCATAAGTTTATTGCACATCATTGATGTAAAACGCAGGTTGCCACTAAATTGAACCAAAATTAATAAAAATGGTTTCATATTTATAAAAACAACATTTAAAAACAAAAAATAAATTATTGGTGTGAACTTTATCAAAAAAAAAAAAAGTAATGAAGAATTTCTATAAACGTGTGGTATTAAAGCATAATATATTTTCTCAATTAAAAAAAAATATATGTATAATAAACTGGAATCATATTATGATAATTTTATAACATTTAAGCCATTATTGCCGCAATCATATAATGATTAACATTCCTTGTTGCCTTCAATCATATTAACATTATTGCTACAATCATATTTCCAATCATAATATGACGCTCTTAAATCATGATCACCGCAACCATGTTTTTTTTCTGCGTGTATAGTCCGACACTTGCTGCAACTCAGCCGGGATTATACCATCAGGTCCCGGGGATTTATAGGGCCTGAAGCTTTTTATCGCCCAGATTAATGTTGGCATATTTATTATTTCCGAAGCAATTTCAGATGCTTGGGCGTCAGAACGTTCCAAAGCTTGAAACGGCGTCATGGAATTGCCCGGAAAATGCGTGTTTAAAAGGAGATCCAGCGACTCTCCACTGGAGGAAGACCACACCCCATTAGGATCTTTCAGGTATCCCAGGGTGCAAGGAGAAGAAGCCAGAACCTTGCGCAGCCTGGATGCCTCAGAAACGTCTTCTATGTTTCCACAGAAGTTTTTCCAAGAATCACATTTTGCATTTCTGATCATCTTTTTATAACTCTTAAGTTGCAGCCTGTATGCAGACCAGTCCTCGTCCGCTCTTGAAAATTAAGCCTTATTAAAGAGCTTTCTGCTATTTTATTTAGAATTTCACGCTCGACACATTGACGCTAAAATTTTGTAAATCGGTCCAGTAGTTTTGGAGTTATAGCGATTTTACCATATTTTTTCTTACGCACTGACTATGGTTGGCAAGTTTGTCGAAAAATATTTTTTTACGGGGTAAAAATTTGGGTTACATATTCTGAAAGAGCATAAAAAGATGGGACGTATAGGTCTCCGACCCAAATCGGGCCTATATTTACCGAGCTATTGACGAAAAACCAAATTGTGGCAACCCTTGAGAGAATTTGAAATTTTAATTTTTCTCAAATCAAAAAAATCTTAAAATCGTTATATCTCCGAAACTGCTGGACGGATTTACAAAACTTTAGCATCAATGTATTGCTAATTTATTTAGAATTTCACGCTCGACACATTGACGCTAAAATTTTGTAAATCGGTCCAGTAGTTTTGGAGTTATAGCGATTTTACCATATTTTTTCTTACGCACTACTATGGTTGGCAAGTTTGTCGAAAAATATTTTTTTACGGGGTAAAAATTTGGGTTACATATTCTGAAAGAGCATAAAAAGATGGGACGTATAGGTCTCCGAACCAAATCGGGCCTATATTTACCGAGCTATTGACGAAAAACCAAATTGTGGCAAAACTTGAGAGAATTTGAAATTTTAATTTTTCTCAAATCAAAAAAATCTTAAAATCGTTATATCTCCGAAACTACTGGACGGATTTACAAAACTTTAGCATCAATGTGTCGAGCGTGAAATTCTACATAAGATAGATAAAAAATCGAGTAAAAAAATTTCAAAGTTTTTCGACAAAAAAAGCAGTGGTTAGTACATCCTTTTTTTTTGACCAAAAATTTTTTTTTTGATTTTTGTTATTTTTTAATTGCTATTTTATTTAGAATTTCACGCTCGACACATTGACGCTAAAATTTTGTAAATCGGTCCAGTAGTTTTGGAGTTATAGCGATTTTACCATATTTTTTCTTACGCACTGACTATGGTTGGCAAGTTTGTCGAAAAATATTTTTTTACGGGGTAAAAATTTGGGTTAAATATTCTGAAAGAGCATAAAAAGATGGGACGTATAGGTCTCCGACCCAAATCGGGCCTATATTTACCGAGCTATTGACGAAAAACCAAATTGTGGCAACCCTTGAGAGAATTTGAAATTTTAATTTTTCTCAAATCAAAAAAATCTTAAAATCGTTATATCTCCGAAACTACTGGACGGATTTACAAAACTTTAGCATCAATGTGTCGCTAATTTATTTAGAATTTCACGCTCGACACATTGACGCTAAAATTTTGTAAATCGGTCCAGTAGTTTTGGAGTTATAGCGATTTTACCATATTTTTTCTTACGCACCTATGGTTGGCAAGTTTGTCGAAAAATATTTTTTTAAGGGGTAAAAATTTGGGTTACATATTCTGAAAGAGCATAAAAAGATGGGACGTATAGGTCTCCGACCCAAATCGGGCCTATATTTACCGAGCTATTGACGAAAAACCAAATTGTGGCAAAACTTGAGAGAATTTGAAATTTTAATTTTTCTCAAATCAAAAAAATCTTAAAATCGTTATATCTCCGAAACTACTAGACGGATTTACAAAACTTTAGCATCAATGTGTCGAGCGTGAAATTCTACATAAGATAGATGAAAAAAATCGAGCAAAAAAATTTCAAAGTTTTTCGACAAAAAAAGCAGTGGTACATCCTTTTTTTTTGACCAAAAAATTTTTTTTTGATTTTTGTTATTTTTTAATTGCTATTTTATTTAGAATTTCACACTCGACACATTGACGCTAAAATTTTGTAAATCGGTCCAGTAGTTTTGGAGTTATAGCGATTTTACCATATTTTTTCTTTCGCACTGACTATGGTTGGCAAGTTTGTCGAAAAATATTTTTTTACGGGGTAAAAATTTGGGTTACATATTCTGAAAGAGCATAAAAAGATGGGACGTATAGGTCTCCGACCCAAATCGGGCCTATATTTACCGAGCTATTGACGAAAAACCAAATTGTGGCAAAACTTGAAAGAATTTGAAATTTTAATTTTTCTCAAATCAAAAAAATCTTAAAATCGTTATATCTCCGAAACTACTGGACGGATTTACAAAACTTTAGCATCAATGTGTCGAGCGTGAAATTCTACATAAGATAGATGAAAAAAATCGAGTAAAAAAATTTCAAAGCTTTTCGACAAAAAAAGCAGTGGTTAGTACATCCTTTTTTTTTTTTGACCAAAAAAATTTTTTTTTAATTTTTGTTATTTTTTAATTGCTATTTTATTTAGAATTTCACGCTCGACACATTGACGCTAAAATTTTGTAAATCGGTCTAGTAGTTTTGGAGTTATAGCGATTTTACCATATTTTTTCTTACGCACTGACTATGGTTGGCAAGTTTGTCGAAAAATATTTTTTTACGGGGTAAAAATTTGGGTTACATATTCTGAAAGAGCATAAAAAGATGGGACGTATAGGTCTCCGACCCAAATCGGGCCTATATTTTCCGAGCTATTGACGAAAAACCAAATTGTGGCAACACTTGAGAGAATTTGAAATTTTAATTTTTCTCAAATCAAAAAAATCTTAAAATCGTTATATCTCCGAAGCTACTGGACGGATTTACAAAACTTTAGCATCAATGTATCGCTAATGTATTTAGAATTTCACGCTCGACACATTGACGCTAAAATTTTGTAAATCGGTCCAGTAGTTTTGGAGTTATAGCGATTTTACCATATTTTTTCTTACGCACTGACTATGGTTGGCAAGTTTGTCGAAAAATATTTTTTTACGGGGTAAAAATTTGGGTTACATATTCTGAAAGAGCATAAAAAGATGGGACGTATAGGTCTCCGACCAAAATCGCGCCTATATTTACCGAGCTATTGACGAAAAACCAAATTGTGGCAAAACTTGAGAGAATTTGAAATTTTAATTTTTCTCAAATCAAAAAAATCTTAAAATCGTTATATCTCCGAAACTACTGGACGGATTTACAAAACTTTAGCATCAATGTGTCGAGCGTGAAATTCTACATAAGATAGATGAAAAAATCGAGTAAAAAAATTTCAAAGTTTTTCGACAAAAAAGCAGTGGTTAGTACATCCTTTTTTTTGACCAAAAAATTTTTTTTTTGATTTTTGTTATTTTTTAATTGCTATTTTATTTAGAATTTCACGCTCGACACATTGACGCTAAAATTTTGTAAATCGGTCCAGTAGTTTTGGAGTTATAGCGATTTTACCATATTTTTTCTTACGCACTGACTATGGTTGGCAAGTTTGTCGAAAAATATTTTTTTACGGGGTAAAAATTTGGGTTACATATTCTGAAAGAGCATAAAAAGATGGGACGTATAGGTCTCCGACCCAAATCGGGCCTATATTTACCGAGCTATTGACGAAAAACCAAATTGTGGCAACCCTTGAGAGAATTTGAAATTTTAATTTTTCTCAAATCAAAAAAATCTTAAAATCGTTATATCTCCGAAACTACTGGACGGATTTACAAAACTTTAGCATCAATGTGTCGCTAATTTATTTAGAACTAGCTGGCCCGGTCCGCGTTGCTGGTCCAAATATAAGATCAGTGTTATATTTCATCTCGCTTCCAATATATAGCCCTGCAAAAAATGTAATGAATTTCTTGGCTTACAAAGATTTGTGGGAATAGTTTTTAAGGACCCGATTAGGCAGATAATCATCTTCAAATTATATTTTAAGAACAAAAAAAATAACCATGTCTTCGACTATGCGACCTGTACAAATTTAAAACTTCTTTAGTATCATTATGAACAACACAACAATGAATTACGCATATCCTTCGTTCTTACTGTGAGCTATCGTCTTGAGTTCAAACAACCCTTTACAGTTTTCCCGAATTTTCCATTTTTTCGGGACACTTTTCTCATTTATATTTCCTTAAAAACCTAATTAGAACTATTATTAACATAAAGAAATCGGTCCGGTCATTAGTAGTCGACTTATTTAGACAAAAGTTGGCGTTAAAATTTGTGTGGTAAGTTCAACTTGATTTGGACCAAGTTTATGCGGAATCTATTAAGAAATATTTTTTTTAATAGATCGAGTTGGAGTAAAAATTAATTTTAGATATATCAAAAAAAAGTTGGCGAGGAGAATTTTTCTTTCCGACCAATTATATGGACTATAACGAACATTTAAAACAAAAAAATAGCCAAATCGGTCCAGGCGTTCTCAAGTGTTGCAAATTTTAAGGTTATTGAAAAATGTGGGCTTTGAAGTGGGGTAGTACAATAATTATTTCCGTAAAATCCTTACTTGGGCTACAATGATCATTAAAGAACAAAATTATCAAATCAGATCATTCGCTCTCCGATCTTAGATTAATTGAAAAACGTGGGAGTGGACAATTTTTCTTTCCGTAAAAACCTTTGTTGTGCTATCACGAATGTCAACAAATAGCCAAATCGGCCCTGTCGTTCTTCCGTTTTAGATGTATCGAAATAAAAATGGGCGTGAACAATTTTTATTTCCGTTTAAACCTAAGTTGGACTATGGCGACCCGATTTTAGATATATCGAAAAAAGGAGTTGTAAAAGTGGGAGTGATTAATTTGTTTTCCGAAAAAATCTAAGACGAACATTAAAAAAATAAGATGAACATTTAAAAAAAAAAAAATGTTATCCAAATCGGCCAGTTCTCAAGTGATCCGATTACCAACGAACTACATTTGATTTTTATTTATATTTTATAATTCTATATTTTATTTTTCTATAGAGCAGTTTTTATATACATCGAAAACATCATTCCTTAAAGTAAAAACCTTATTTGAATCAAACCAACTCGGTCCCTCCATTCAAAAGTAGGCGTGGAAATGGAAAATTGTTATTTCCAAAAAACCTTAGTTGGAATATGACGCACATTAAAAACAAAAATAGACAAATTGATTCAGCCATTCCATGATTTAAAATATATATATATTGGGAAAAGTGAGCGTAAAAGTAGGCGTGGAAAATTTTTCTTTCCTTAAGAATCTTTGGCGGACTATAACCGTTATAGATTTTTCGATACATAAAAAAAGTGGGCGTGGGAAATTTTACTATCCGTTAAAACCCTAGTTGAATTATGATGAAAATTTTCAACAAAAATTAGCCAAAGTGGGTTAGGTCAAGTTCTTTTTATGTAAAAACCAAAGTTGGAATATGATTAAAAATTCATTTAAAAAAATTTAGACAAATCGGTCCAGCTGTTTTCAGATTTTAGATAAATTGAAAAAGTGGGCGTAAAAGTGGGCGTGTTTGATTTGTCTTTCACTAAAAACTTATATTGGATTGCTACGAACATTTTAATACAAAAATACCCAAATCGGTGCAGCCGTTTTCCGATTTTAGATAAATTGAAAAAAGTGGGCGTAAAAGTGGGCGTGGTCAATTTTTCTTTACGTAAAAACCTAAGTTGGACTATGACGAACATTTCAAAAAAAGAACTGATGCGGTTACCAACGAACGACAATTGATTTTTATTTATATAGATTTCACGCTCGACACATTGACGCTAAAATTTTGTAAATCGGTCCAGTAGTTTTGGAGTTATAGCGATTTTACCATATTTTTTCTTACGCACTGACTATGGTTGGCAAGTTTGTCGAAAAATATTTTTTTACGGGGTAAAAATTTGGGTTACATATTCTGAAAGAGCATAAAAAGATGGGACGTATAGGTCTCCGACCCAAATCGGGCCTATATTTACCGAGCTATTGACGAAAAACCAAATTGTGGCAAAATAGCAATTAAAAAATAACAAAAATCAAAAAAAAATTTTTTGGTCAAAAAAAAAGGATGTACTAACCACTGCTTTTTTTGTCGAAAAACTTTGAAATTTTTTTACTCGATTTTTTTCATCTATCTTATGTAGAATTTCACGCTCGACACATTGATGCTAAAGTTTTGTAAATCCGTCCAGTAGTTTCGGAGATATAACGATTTTAAGATTTTTTTGATTCGAGCGTGAAATTCTAAATAAATTAGCGACACATTTTGATGCTAAAGTTTTGTAAATCCGTCCAGTAGTTTCGGAGATATAACCATTTTAAGATTTTTTTGATTTGAGAAAAATTAAAATTTCAAATTCTCTCAAGGGTTGCCACAATTAGGTTTTTCGTCAATAGCTCGGTAAATATAGGCCCGATTTGGGTCGGAGACCTATACATCCCATCTTTTTATGCTCTTTCAGAATATGTAACCCAAATTTTTACCCCGTAAAAAAATATTTTTCGACAAACTTGCCAACCATAGTCAGTGCGTAAGAAAAAATATGGTAAAATCGCTATAACTCCAAAACTACTGGACCGATTTACAAAATTTTAGCGTCAATGTGTCGAGCGTGAAATTCTAAATAAATTAGCGACACATTGATGCTAAAGTTTTGTAAATCCGTCCAGTAGTTTCGGAGATATAACGATTTTAAGATTTTTTTGATTTGAGAAAAATTAAAATTTCAAATTCTCTCAAGGGTTGCCACAATTTGGTTTTTCGTCAATAGCTCGGTAAATATAGGCCCGATTTGGGTCGGAGACCTATACGTCCCATCTTTTTATGCTCTTTCAGAATATGTAACCCAAATTTTTACCCCGTAAAAAAATATTTTTCGACAAACTTGCCAACCATAGTCAGTGCGTAAGAAAAAATATGGTAAAATCGCTATAACTCCAAAACTACCGGACCGATTTACAAAATTTTAGCGTCAATGTGTCGAGCGTGAAATTCTAAATAAATTAGCGACACATTGATGCTAAAGTTTTGTAAATCCGTCCAGTAGTTTCGGAGATATAACGATTTTAAGATTTTTTTGATTTGAGAAAAATTAAAATTTCAAATTCTCTCAAGGGTTGCCACAATTTGGTTTTTCGTCAATAGCTCGGTAAATATACACTCAAAATAATCACTCTGTTAAATTACAGAGATACTCTGCTGAGCCAGCAGAAAATACCATAGATTTCCAACCAGCAAGATTTTTTGTTATTTTACAAAGAAAACTCTGTAAAATGATTTCGATAAAAAAACCTGTAAATTTACAGAATTATCTGTAAAATATTGATAAAAGTGACCAGAATTTGACTATTTCATTTACTATTTGATTTCTGATCAATTTCTCTTTCCTTAATGTGCAAGTAGTGTTGACAATTGGAAAATGACATCGAGTAAATTTGCCCGCTTTAATGGTTCCAAATTGGAAATTTACTTTTTTTATATTTGTGAAAGTTTTTTTACGAGTACCTCCAATTTTACACGACATCCTCGTAAAATATACCAGGTTTTATTATTACAGAGCAATAAGTAAAATTACAGTAAAAATTTTGTATTTTGGTTACGAGAAAAAAACACAAGTATTTTTATAAAATCTGTATTTTAACAAAAAACTCTGTTTATTATCTGTAAAATAGAGATCACAAAGTAAAAAGTAAAATTACAGATAAAATTTTGTTTTTCGGTTACAAGAAAATACAAAGTATATTCTTAAAATCTGTATTTCGACAGATAACTTTGTCAAATATCTGTCGAATTGAGATTACAGTCATTTTACAGAGTTTTTAACAGAGTAATTATTTTGAGTGTAGGCCCGATTTGGGTCGGAGACCTATACGTCCCATCTTTTTATGCTCTTTCAGAATATGTAACCCAAATTTTTACCCCGTAAAAAAATATTTTTCGACAAACTTGCCAATTAAGTCAGTGCGTTAGAAAAAATATGGTAAAATCGCTATAACTCCAAAACTACTGGACCGATTTACAAAATTTTAGCGTCAATGTGTCGAGCGTGAAATTCTAAATAAAATAGCAATTAAAAAATAACAAAAATCAAAAAAAAAAATTTTGGACAAAAAAAAAGGATGTACTAACTAACCACTGCTTTTTTTGTCGAAAAACTTTGAAATTTTTTTACTCGATTTCTTTCATCTATCTTATGTAGAATTTCACGCTCGACACATTGATGCTAAAGTTTTGTAAATCCGTCCAGTAGTTTCGGTGATACATATAACGATTTTAAGATTTTTTTGATTTGAGAAAAATTAAAATTTCAAATTTTCTCAAGTTTTGCCACAATTTGGTTTTTCGTCAATAGCTCGGTAAATATAGGCCCGATTTGGGTCGGAGACCTATACGTCCCATCTTTTTATGCTCTTTCAGAATATGTAACCCAAATTTTTACAACGTAAAAAAATATTTTTCGACAAACTTGCCAACCATAGTCAGTGCGTAAGAAAAAATATGGTAAAATCGCTATAACTCCAAAACTACTGGACCGATTTACAAAATTTTAGCGTCAATGTGTCGAGCGTGAAATTCTAAATAAAATAGCAATTAAAAAATAACAAAAATCAAAAAAAAAAAAAAAAAATATCTCCGAAACTACTGGACGGATTTACAAAACTTTAGCATCAATGTGTCGCTAATTTATTTAGAATTTCACGCTCGACACATTGACGCTAAAATTTTGTAAATCGGTCCAGTAGTTTTGGAGTTATAGCGATTTTACCATATTTTTTCTTACGCACTGACTATGGTTGGCAAGTTTGTCGAAAAATATTTTTTTTACTGGGTAAAAATTTGGGTTACATATTCTGAAAGAGCATAAAAAGATGGGACGTATAGGTCTCCGACCCAAATCGGGCCTATATTTACCGAGCTATTGACGAAAAACCAAATTGTGGCAAAACTTGAGAAAATTTGAAATTTAAATTTTTCTCAAATCAAAAAAATCTTAAAATCGTTATATCTCCGAAACTACTGGACGGATTTACAAAACTTTAGCATCAATGTGTCGCTAATTTATTTAGAATTTCACGTGTCGAGCGTGACGCTAAAATTTTGTAAATCGGTCCAGTAGTTTTGGAGTTATAGCGATTTTAAGATTTTTTTGATTTGAGAAAAATTAAAATTTCAAATTCTCTCAAGTTTTGCCACAATTTGGTTTTTCGTCAATAGCTCGGTAAATATAGGCCCGATTTGGGTCGGAGATCTATACGTCCCTTCTTTTTATGCTCTTTCAGAATATGTAACCCAAATTTTTACCCCGTAAAAAAATAATTTTCGACAAACTTGCCAACCATAGTCAGTGCGTAAGAAAAAATATGGTAAAATCGCTATAACTCCAAAACTACTGGACCGATTTACAAAATTTTAGCGTCAATGTGTCGAGCGTGAAATTCTAAATAAATTAGCGACACATTGATGCTAAAGTTTTGTAAATCCGTCCAGTAGTTTCGGAGATATAACGATTTTAAGATTTTTTTGATTTGAGAAAAATTAAAATTTCAAATTCTCTCAAGGGTTGCCACAATTTGGTTTTTCGTCAATAGCTCGGTAAATATAGGCCCGATTTGGGTCGGAGACCTATACGTCCCATCTTTTTATGCTCTTTCAGAATATGTAACCCAAATTTTTACCCCGTAAAAAAATATTTTTCGACAAACTTGCCAACCATAGTCAGTGCGTAAGAAAAAATATGGTAAAATCGCTATAACTCCAAAACTACCGGACCGATTTACAAAATTTTAGCGTCAATGTGTCGAGCGTGAAATTCTAAATAAATTAGCGACACATTGATGCTAAAGTTTTGTAAATCCGTCCAGTAGTTTCGGAGATATAACGATTTTAAGATTTTTTTGATTTGAGAAAAATTAAAATTTCAAATTCTCTCAAGGGTTGCCACAATTTGGTTTTTCGTCAATAGCTCGGTAAATATACACTCAAAATAATCACTCTGTTAAATTACAGAGATACTCTGCTGAGCCAGCAGAAAATACCATAGATTTCCAACCAGCAAGATTTTTTGTTATTTTACAAAGAAAACTCTGTAAAATGATTTCGATAAAAAAACCTGTAAATTTACAGAATTATCTGTAAAATATTGATAAAAGTGACCAGAATTTGACTATTTCATTTACTATTTGATTTCTGATCAATTTCTCTTTCCTTAATGTGCAAGTAGTGTTGACAATTGGAAAATGACATCGAGTAAATTTGCCCGCTTTAATGGTTCCAAATTGGAAATTTACTTTTTTTATATTTGTGAAAGTTTTTTTACGAGTACCTCCAATTTTACACGACATCCTCGTAAAATATACCAGGTTTTATTATTACAGAGCAATAAGTAAAATTACAGTAAAAATTTTGTATTTTGGTTACGAGAAAAAAACACAAGTATTTTTATAAAATCTGTATTTTAACAAAAAACTCTGTTTATTATCTGTAAAATAGAGATCACAAAGTAAAAAGTAAAATTACAGATAAAATTTTGTTTTTCGGTTACAAGAAAATACAAAGTATATTCTTAAAATCTGTATTTCGACAGATAACTTTGTCAAATATCTGTCGAATTGAGATTACAGTCATTTTACAGAGTTTTTAACAGAGTAATTATTTTGAGTGTAGGCCCGATTTGGGTCGGAGACCTATACGTCCCATCTTTTTATGCTCTTTCAGAATATGTAACCCAAATTTTTACCCCGTAAAAAAATATTTTTCGACAAACTTGCCAATTAAGTCAGTGCGTTAGAAAAAATATGGTAAAATCGCTATAACTCCAAAACTACTGGACCGATTTACAAAATTTTAGCGTCAATGTGTCGAGCGTGAAATTCTAAATAAAATAGCAATTAAAAAATAACAAAAATCAAAAAAAAAAATTTTGGACAAAAAAAAAGGATGTACTAACTAACCACTGCTTTTTTTGTCGAAAAACTTTGAAATTTTTTTACTCGATTTCTTTCATCTATCTTATGTAGAATTTCACGCTCGACACATTGATGCTAAAGTTTTGTAAATCCGTCCAGTAGTTTCGGTGATACATATAACGATTTTAAGATTTTTTTGATTTGAGAAAAATTAAAATTTCAAATTTTCTCAAGTTTTGCCACAATTTGGTTTTTCGTCAATAGCTCGGTAAATATAGGCCCGATTTGGGTCGGAGACCTATACGTCCCATCTTTTTATGCTCTTTCAGAATATGTAACCCAAATTTTTACAACGTAAAAAAATATTTTTCGACAAACTTGCCAACCATAGTCAGTGCGTAAGAAAAAATATGGTAAAATCGCTATAACTCCAAAACTACTGGACCGATTTACAAAATTTTAGCGTCAATGTGTCGAGCGTGAAATTCTAAATAAAATAGCAATTAAAAAATAACAAAAATCAAAAAAAAAAAAAAAAAATATCTCCGAAACTACTGGACGGATTTACAAAACTTTAGCATCAATGTGCCGCTAATTTATTTAGAATTTCACGCTCGACACATTGACGCTAAAATTTTGTAAATCGGTCCAGTAGTTTTGGAGTTATAGCGATTTTACCATATTTTTTCTTACGCACTGACTATGGTTGGCAAGTTTGTCGAAAAATATTTTTTTTACTGGGTAAAAATTTGGGTTACATATTCTGAAAGAGCATAAAAAGATGGGACGTATAGGTCTCCGACCCAAATCGGGCCTATATTTACCGAGCTATTGACGAAAAACCAAATTGTGGCAAAACTTGAGAAAATTTGAAATTTAAATTTTTCTCAAATCAAAAAAATCTTAAAATCGTTATATCTCCGAAACTACTGGACGGATTTACAAAACTTTAGCATCAAGAAGTTTTGTAACTTTAGCATCAAGAAGTTTAGTAAGAAAAAATATGGTAAAGAAAAAATATGGTAAAATCGCTATAACTCCAAAACTACTGGACCGATTTACAAAATTTTAGCGTCAATGTGTCGAGCGTGAAATTCTAAATAAATTAGCGACACATTGATGCTAAAGTTTTGTAAATCCGTCCAGTAGTTTCGGAGATATAACGATTTTAAGATTTTTTTGATTTGAGAAAAATTAAAATTTCAAATTCTCTCAAGGGTTGCCACAATTTGGTTTTTCGTCAATAGCTCGGTAAATATACACTCAAAATAATCACTCTGTTAAATTACAGAGATACTCTGCTGAGCCAGCAGAAAATACCATAGATTTCCAACCAGCAAGATTTTTTGTTATTTTACAAAGAAAACTCTGTAAAATGATTTCGATAAAAAAACCTGTAAATTTACAGAATTATCTGTAAAATATTGATAAAAGTGACCAGAATTTGACTATTTCATTTACTATTTGATTTCTGATCAATTTCTCTTTCCTTAATGTGCAAGTAGTGTTGACAATTGGAAAATGACATCGAGTAAATTTGCCCGCTTTAATGGTTCCAAATTGGAAATTTACTTTTTTTATATTTGTGAAAGTTTTTTTACGAGTACCTCCAATTTTACACGACATCCTCGTAAAATATACCAGGTTTTATTATTACAGAGCAATAAGTAAAATTACAGTAAAAATTTTGTATTTTGGTTACGAGAAAAAAACACAAGTATTTTTATAAAATCTGTATTTTAACAAAAAACTCTGTTTATTATCTGTAAAATAGAGATCACAAAGTAAAAAGTAAAATTACAGATAAAATTTTGTTTTTCGGTTACAAGAAAATACAAAGTATATTCTTAAAATCTGTATTTCGACAGATAACTTTGTCAAATATCTGTCGAATTGAGATTACAGTCATTTTACAGAGTTTTTAACAGAGTAATTATTTTGAGTGTAGGCCCGATTTGGGTCGGAGACCTATACGTCCCATCTTTTTATGCTCTTTCAGAATATGTAACCCAAATTTTTATCCCGTAAAAAAATATTTTTCGACAAACTTGCCAACCATAGTCAGTGCGTAAGAAAAAATATGGTAAAATCGCTATAACTCCAAAACTACTGGACCGATTTACAAAATTTTAGCGTCAATGTGTCGCGTAAATAAAATAGCAATTAAAAAATAACAAAAATCAAAAAAAAAATTTTTGGTCAAAAAAAAAGGATGTACTAACCACTGCTTTTTTTGTCAAAAAACTTTGAAATTTTTTTACTCGATATTTTTCATCTATTTTATGTAGAATTTCACGCTCGACACATTGATGCTAAATTTTTGTAAATCCGTCCAGTAGTTTCGAAGATATAACGATTTTAAGATTTTTTAGATTTGAGAAAAATTAAAATTTTGAATTATTAATCGTCAATAACTTGGGAAATATTGGCCCGATTTGCCTAGGAGACCTCTACGTCCCAACTTGTTATGCTGTTTCAGAATATGTAACCCAAATCTTTACCCCGTAAAAAAAAAATTTCGACAAACATATATGATAAAATTTTTGGCGCATAAAAAAGCACATGAAACAACGAAAAATCGTTTGTCTAGCAACACAAATAAAATTTCTTTCTAAATTCATTTTGTGGCCCTAAAAGGGCCTATTTGTTTCAGTATTTGCTGTGGTAATGCTGCTCGTGACAACAAAAAGACAAGAATTATCCATCGTCATTTACAATTGGCCATACATAACCATGAAGAATTGAATAAATTGTTGTCTGGCGTAACTAATGCTCAAGGTGGTGTTATACCAAACATCCAAGCTGTACTTTTGCCCAATAAAACCGAAATGAAGGCATAAATATACGACAAAAATTTCGACGCAAAGATTTAAAAAACAAAATCCGTCCTTTTCAGGACGACAAATCATTTTTGAAAAGGAGTAAAAATTTTTCAAAAAACTAAAATTTCTGTGATATTTAATAAAAAAAATATAATGCTAGCATGTCTTTTCCTTTATTATAATGGGTTAACAATAAAAATGTTAGATTTAGTACAAAATGCTTAAAAAAAATATATGTTAAAATCGTTATAACTCCGAAATTACTCGGACGATTTACAAAAAATTAGCATTGAATTTTTTGGGATAAAAATTTAGGGCATATATTCTGAAAGAACATAAAAAGTTGGGACTTATAAGTCTCCGAGCCAAATCGGGCAAATATTTCCCGAGTTATTGACAAAAAACTAAATTGTTGCGACCCGTGAGAGAATTCAAAATTTTATTTTTTCTCAAATGAAAAAAATCTTAAAATCGTTATATCTCCGAAACTACTTGACGGATTTACAAAAATTTAGCATCAATGTGTCGAGCGTGAAATTCTACATAAAATAGATGAAAAATATGGAGTAAAAAAATTTCAAAGTTTTTTGACAAAAAAAGCAGTGATTATTAGTCCATCCTTTTTTTTTTTTGATATTTGTTCTTTTTTAATTGCTATTTTATTTAGAATTTCACGCTCGACACATTGACGCTAAAATTTTGTAAATCGGTCCAGTAGTTTTGGAGTTATAGCGATTTACCATATTTTTTCTTACGCACTTGCCAAGTTTGTCGAAAAATATTTTTTTACGGGGTAAAAATTTGGGTTATATATTCTAAAAAAGCATAATAAGTTGGGACGTACAGGTCTCCGACCCAAATCGGGCCTATATTTATCGAGCTATTGACGAAAAACCAAATTGTGGCAACCCTTGTGAGAATTTGAAATTTTAATTTTTCCTCAAATCAAAAAAATCTTAAAATCGTTATATCTCCGAAACTACTGGACGGATTTACAAAAATTTATCATCAGTGTGTCGAGCGTAAAATTCTACATAAAATAGATATCAAGTAAGTGGAAAAAAAATCTAAAAGTTTTTTGACAAAAAAAAAAATATATACTTCTTCTTGGATACACCAACGCACTGTGGCCGAAATCACAGATCTAGCGGCGCTTAAGTCAAAATTTAAAAATTAAGATCGATAAATGTTTTTGCACTGCATCATTTACCTATACTTTACAGAAAAAATTTACGTTTTTACTTTTGTTTTGCTTTCAATATTCGCACAGCTGTAAGCTTTCAAATATACATTTTCTGCAGCAAGTGTATTAAAGGAATTTGGGGCCTAATTACTCAGTGAGTTTTTCTTGTAACTTTTAAGTCAATTGTTTATACATTTTGAGCCAACAAGTTTTAATTGAAAGTAAAAGGTATGTTTTAACTAAAAAATACATGTTTGTGGCCTGTGTGTATCTAGTTTATTATTAGTTCATTATAGAAGTTTACATTTGTGATATAAACTATAGTTTCATGGACTGCAACTTTTGAAATTCGATCGTATTCGGTCCAATTCCTGTTTTGTTTATTATTTTGGGTTCTTTTTGTTGTGACGTTTCAGTATGGCGTGCTAGTTCGCACAAGTTGCTCGGGTTTTTAGGGTCCATCTGCCTGTCCAAATAAACAGTATAAATGCGATGCAGACCACAATTTTCAATCGATTTGGCTAAAATTTGAAATTTAAGATTTTTTATCGAAAGAACAAAACCTATCAAATTTTTGACAAAATCGGTCCATATTATCCCATAGCCCCCATGCTAATTTCCCCTTCCAGTTTTACTTAAAAAGCCCTAACAATAGTATTTTAACAAATATCCTCTTGAAATTTGATTGTTAAATGTTTTTTGTAGCCATAAATAATCACTCTAGATTTTAACGGAATCGGAACATTTTAACTTCTAGTTCTCATACAGACCACCCTCCCGATATTCACATAAATTTCCCAAAATACATAAAAACACTGAAATATATAAATATGGTTAAAAATTAAATTCTTTATAAGTTTTATAATCACAAAAATGCATTGGGCTTTATTATTTTACATTTCCGAATTAAGCGCCGCTAGATTGGGTGTTTCGGCCGCTGTGCAACGGTGCGACCACGACGACCAGTAGTCTTGGTATGTTGACCACGAACACGGAGACCCCAATAATGACGGAGACCACGGTGAGAACGAATCTTCTTTAAACGTTCCTATCTATTTTTTTGGCCAAAATATTTTTTTTTTGTTTTTGTTCTTTTTAAATCCCTATATTATTAAGAATTTCACGCTGGACACATTGACGCTAAGATTTTATAAATCGGTCCAGTAGTTTTGGAGTTATAACGATTTTACCATATTTTATCTTCCGCACTGACTAGGAATGCCAAGTTCGTCGACAAATCTTTTTTTACGGGGTAAAAATCTGGGTTACATATTCTAAACGAGCATAAAAAGTTGGGACTTAAAGGTCTCCGAGCGAAATCGGGCAAATATTTTCCGAGTTATTGACGAAAAACTAAATTGTGGCAACCCTTGAGAGAATTCAAAATTTTATTTTTTCTCAAATGAAAAAAATCTTAAAATCGTTATATCTCCGAAACTACTGAACCGATTTACAAAAGTTAAGCATCAATGTGTCGAGCGTGAAATTCTATATAAAATAGATATTAAATAAGTAGAAAAAAATCGAAAAGTACCCAAAAAAACGAATTGTTTTTCAACTAAAAATCATCTTTTTTTTTGCCAAAATGGTTTGGTTCTTATTTCATTCATATGAGGAGTTCCGGCTAAGACTTAAATTTTGAGGTAAAAAAGATGTGATTTTTGTTTTGATGGCACATCGATGAAAGTTGGCATAAATATTAGAAGCTATTTAAGAATAAGAAATTCGTTCGCGTCAATTGAATCGCGCAAGGGGGTCAAAAGTTATGGCGGTTTTAAGATTTAGCGGTTTTAAAAAATCTTAAAAATATTTTAAATATTTTTTTTCTACACATTTGTTGCATGCGTTATTAAAACATGCCAGGATATATCATTTCTTCTAAAATATATGATATAAATTTAACCCTTTAATGACCAAACGATTTAAAAAAAAAATATCTAAGTACCTAAAATCGCGAGTAATTCGCAGTAAAAGAAAAGTTTCACAATTTTTTATAACATATTAAGGCAATGCGCGTTGGTATTACTGAAAAAAAAATCACGGAAAATCGTATCATTGTACCAGTATTTAAAAAATTCGGTGAAGCTTTTTTATAACAAGAAAATTTAATATGGTCCAAAAAATCTATAATCATCAAAATTTTTTAACCCGCCTCTGATTTTATGATGACACAAGTGGGCTTTCATTTAAAAAAAATTTCATCCGATTTCGTGTAAAGCCTTGGATGTGCCAGATCAAAACAGGTTTAGATAAAATCATCGCGCTTTCCGCTCAGAATGGCTTAAAGTAAAAAGTCAAAAAGCAAATCAGTTCTACTCGTTAAGGCACGTCTTTTGGTGTATTAAAATGAACATGATGCATTAATTGCTACTAAAAAAATTGGAAACAGATTTGCAAATTTCGCACAATTTTCAAAAATGCCATAAAATTTTTGCAATTTATTTTTTATAAACCCGCCAGTGATTTTTTTATGTAAACTCATAAAAAACTCGGTTTACGCAAAAGTCCACCGAATTTCGAATGAAACCGCGATTGTGCCTCGTGAAAAACTGGTATTTTAAAAAAATTACGTTTTTTCTTTCGAACTTTGATCTGCTGAAACTCCTTAACAATTCGTGGCACATTAACGGGATTGATTCCAAAATGTTAAGAATTACAACAGCTACCAACTCTAGTTCAATCTTTTTCATTTTATAGAGGGGGCCGAAATCCCTGATCAAAAAACATCGAAAATTTAAAAACTCTTAATTTTTGGTTTCAAAACTTAACCGTCTTATAACTTCTTACCAAGCGATGAAGAACATATCAAGCCAACATTAAAATAATCTCTTATATGTACTGACTTTGTGTTATGCTGGAAAAGATTGAAATATAAGGAGAACTTAAAAAAAAGCGAAAGAAGGTAAAAACTGTGGATTATTTCAAGCCATTTTTATCGATTTTTCAACTTTAACCCTCTGTAACTTTTACGGATAAAGTGGGGTAATCCTTAAACATTGCTCAGTGATGGTTCAAGGTCTTGGTTACACAACTGCATTTACAGTTTTTCTAAATTCCAAAAATTGCCGGGTTTTACGCTCGACACTGAAAGAGCATAAAAAGTTGGAAAGTATAGATCTTTGAATTACACTGTGCAACAAGAAAAATGAGCCTCAATGGCTTCAACGCCATATGAAAGTAGACCATCAAATGGACAAAATCACCAAAGGGTTTTGCAAAGTCAGTTCGGATTTCTTTTTTATAGCCCACTGAAGTTTTTATTTTTTTATCAAAGGCGTTTGGAAAACGTCAAAAATACTATAATAAGAACACATCTGAGCTTCAAAATATGATTTGATGTCTGCAGTGAAATTTTATGGCGGTTTTTTTCTTAGAACATTTTAACCCTCTAACTGCCATTTTAAGGGGTCATTTTAGTCCTTCTTCAAAAACTAAACACAGAAGTCTAATAAAACGTCCATTTAGAGGGTTAAAATGTTCTACAAATATATTCCTCATAAAATTTCACTAGGGGTTGTCGAATGTTCAAAGTTTGTGCGACATGCGCAAAGTGCTTAAAAAGGGTCAAGTATAAATAATCAATGTTTGTTATTTATTTTTACCAAAGCAGTGTTAAAAAATATCGACAAAAAACAGTGGAAATATACTTTTGAGCTAAAAATGTTGTTCTGATGTGTTTTATAAAATTTTATGATGATTCTTTTCTTTGACCAAATTAACCCTCTAACTCCCGTTTTAAAGGGTCATTTATATCTTTTTTTAAAAGAAATACAAAAAAGTCTATAAAAAAAATGCAGTTAAAGGGTTAAAATGTTTTACAAATATTTTCTGCATCAAATTTTACTAGGGCACGTCTAAGACAGAAAGTTCGTCCAGCATATAGAAAATGCTTAAAAATTTTAAAGTATTCAAAATTTTTTTTTATATTTTTTTTTGGCCGAAATAAAAAAAACAAGTAACCAAGTTAAATTCGACTTTGTCGAATGTATTAATACCCTCCACGATGTAAAAAAGTTTATTTGCTAAAAAAACAAGTAGAAAAGTTAAATTCGACTTACAAGGGAAGTCTCCCTGGTGTCACCCTCCGATCTTCATGAAATTTGGATATGTTGTTAAGAACGAAAATTAATTCGACACGTATTTTTTTATAGCGGCCCAAACTCATTTTTTAGGGGGGTCGTTTTGTATGGGGGGAAATTGACCTTTTTCAGTTTTTTTCGATTTAAGCCTATTTAAACAAAATTAATATAGGCATGTGTGGTATCAGATTAAAGGTATTAAAAATACCTATCTTGTGGTGCTAATAACGGGCCAACGAAGTTAATATTTTTCGACTTATTAACAAAAATGTCCTAAAATTTTGGTATTTTGCTCAATATGACGAAAAGTTGTGCATGTTTGGACACGTTCTTAGCACACGTAGATAGGTTTTCCAAAGACCTTTCATTTGGTGTGTAACAAGACTAGGTTTCTTTGCATAGTATAGGAGATAAACGAAAAAAACTGAAAAATGGCCTTGTCTTCCCCCTCCTTTTTACCACCTTAATATGAATTTGGGCCGCTAAAAAAAACTACGTGTCCCTTTATTTTTTCTGCTCTACAAAATAAAACTAATTCCATAAAGATCCGCGGGTGACACTAGGGAGACTTCCCTTGTTAGCCGAATCTATGATTTTCCTTGCATTTTAAAAATAAAAACAATCTGTATGAAAATAGAATTAAAAGCTAATTTTAAATATATTTTATTTTCCTGTGGTAAGGCTGAATGTATTCATTTGCATAACCACATGTACGAATACATGTGAGGTTAATTTGGTCAAAGAAAAGAATCATCATACAATTTTATAAAACACATCAGAACATCGTTTTTAGCTCAAAAGTATATTTCCACTGTTTTTTGTCGATATTTTTTAACACTGCTTTTGTAAAAATAAATAACAAACATTGATTATTTATACTTGACCCTTTTTAAGCACTTTGCGCATGTCGCACAAACTTTGAACATTCGACAACCCCTAGTGAAATTTTATGAGGAAAATATTTGTAGAACATTTTAACCCTCTAAATGGACGTTTTATTAGACTTCTGTGTTTAGTTTTTAAAAAAGGACTAAAATGACCCCTTAAAATGGCAGTTAGAGGGTTAAAATGTTCCTAGAAAAGAACCGCCATAAAATTTCACTGAAGACATCAAATCATATTTTGAAGCTCAGATGTGTTCTTATTATAGTATTTTTGATGTTTTCCAAATGCCTTTGATAAAAAAAATAAAAACTTCAGTGGGCTATAAAAAAGAAATCCGAACTGACTTTACAAAACCCTTTGGTGACTTTGTCCATTTGATTGTCTACTTTCATATGGCGTTGAAGGCATTGAGGCTCAATGCGATGACCCGAAATTTGTTGCACAGTGTTATTGACGTTTTTGATGAAAGCCTATTCATATTATTACACTAATCCTTTTTTACACTGAAAAAAAAAACACTTTAAATTTTTTATACATAAAATTTAATTTTTATTTATTTATTTTATATCTTAATTTATATTTTTTTTTTTGGTTTTACATAATTTCTTTTGAAGCTTCTTTTTGTTTTATTTAAATATTTAAATAATGTTTTATTTTTTATAATTTTTTTTTTAACTTTCGAGCATCAATTACGGGAAAAATGATTTAATATAAATGTAAAAACTGCTTATTTGAACACAAATAAAATATGAAACTCATTATAATTTTTTTTTTTTTGACAAAGTTTTACATTTATATTAAATAATTTATATTTAAATTTTCCGAAGTGCAAAAAAAATTTTTTTTTTACATTAAAATATTTTTTTTTTTCACATTTGTATATGTAAGTATTACATAGGTATTTAAATATATATGAAATTTGTATATATTTTAAGACGTACACGATTGTAATTTATACTTAATATATACATGTAGATTTTTTAATTGTAACGATTTTTTATTTATATTATTTTAATTAATATATTTTTTTTATGTAATGTTTCAAATATGAGTTAAAAACTATTTTGTTGTATGTTTTAAATTTTTGTTTTAATATTTTTTGTATGAAATTTGTATTTTGTTTTACATGAATGAATTTGTTTTGTTGTGAATTATAAACTAAATGCAATTACTAGAGATTATTGATTTGCATAAGTATATTATTTTTTTACAGTGTAATATGGCGTGGTATGAATAGACAAAAAATAAATTTAATTTAGGACCAATTTTTGAATTCTAAGAATTTTTTTTTCTTTAGATAAGTTCTCAGATTCTGAAACATTATTGACTATAAAAAAATTCTCAGATTTTAAGAAATTCTTTCAATACCCGGCTAAAAATTAGCATGTATGGATAATTATACACAGTGATTCAAACTAATAAATGGAACAGCATATATGGGACAAAACGCGTCAACGGTCTACACCAAAAAACCGGTTTAAGGCCTCTGTTCTGTCTTTCACAACTTTTTAATTCACATGAAAATTTCCGAATCACATGAAATCAAGTTTAGTGTTTTGTTGATCACGTTTTCATTCGAAGTTGAAATCGAATAAATAAAACTTAAAAAATTATAAGGAAAAAAGTGCATTCGTTTTACTTTCACCAAATTTTATTTATGTGAACCAAAACGAAAAAGAAATTCGGATGTGAAATCTAGAACACCAAAAAATTTCGGAAATTTTCATTTTCACATTTTTTATGTGAATTACTTTTTTTGGAACAGCGCACTGTGGCCGAAATCACTGATCTAGCGGCGCTTAAGTCAAAATTAAAAAATTAAGATCGATAAATGTTTTTGCACTGCATCGTTTACCTATACTTTACAGAAGAAATTTACGTTTTTACTTTTGTTTTGCTTTCAATATTCGCACAGCTGTAAGCTGTCAAATATACATTTTCTGCAGCAAGTGTATTAAAGGAATTTGGGGCCTAATTACTCAGTGAGTTTTTCTTGTAACTTTTAAGTCAATTGTTTATTCATTTTGAGCCAACAAGTTTTAATTAAAAGTAAAAGGTATGTTTTAACTAAAAAATACATGTTTGTGGCCTGTGTGTATCTAGTTTATTATTAGTTCATTATAGAAATTTACATTTGTGATATAAACTATAGTTTCATGGACTGCAACTTTTGAAATTCGATTGTATTCGGTCCAATTCCTGTTTTGCTTGTTATTTTGGGTTCTTTTTGTTGTGACGTTTCAGTATGGCGTGCTAGTTCGCGCAAGTTGCTCGGTTTTTTAGGGTCCATCTGCCTGTCCAAATAAACAGTATAAATGCGATGCAGACCACAATTTTCAATCGATTTGGCTAAAATTTGAAATTTAAGATTTTTTATCGAAAGAACAAAACCTATTAAATTTTTGACAAAATCGGTCCATGTTATCCCATAGCCCATATGTTAATTTCCCCTTCCAGTTTTATTAAAAAGCCCTAACAATGGTATTTTCACAAATATCCTCTTGAAATTCGACTGCTAAATGTTTTTTGTAGCCATAAATAATCACTCTAAATTTTAACGGAATCGGAACATTTTAACTTCTAGTCCTCATACAGACCACCCTCCCGATATTCGCATAAATTTCCCGAAATACATAAAAACACTGAAATAAATAAATATGGTTAAAAATGTAATTCTTTATAAGTTTTATAATCACAAATATGCATTGGGCTTTATTATTTTACATTTCCGAATTAAGCGCCGCTAGATTGGATGTTTCGGCCACTGTGCAGCGGCCTAAGTATACTTTTGACAAAATGTTAGGATAATAGTAGGTACACTCAAAAGAAAAACTCTGTCAAAAAATCTGTAAAACGACTTTCAATTTGAATTAGCAATCTTTTAGCAGATTGTTCTGCTGAGAAGGATATTTTTACTAAAATCTCTGTCATTCAGTTTAAGAAAATAACAGACATTTTACTATGTTTATACCGATTTTGTGTGCTGAATTTCATTATTTTTTCAAGAAATTTTTTTATATAAAAAAAAAAGCAGAACAGATTGGCAGCAGATTGCTCTGCTGAAATCAGCAGATTATTCTGCTCAAATCAGCAGATTGTTCTGATAAACTCAGCAGATTTTTCTGCTAAAATCAGCAGATATTTCTGCTAAAATCAGATTTCTCTGCTGTCGAACAACACACATGTTTAATAGCTAAAACGCCAGATAAAAGTATAAGCTTCCGTAGCGTAGTGGTTAAGAAGTGTACTTTCAAATCGGAAGGTTGCGAGTTCGATGCTGGCTGGCGGCGTATGTTTTTTTTTTTTTTTCTTGTTATATTTATTCACCTCTTATGACAGATATTTAGCAAACCGTGTCTGCTAAAATCAGCAGATTTCTCATATGGCTCAAAATGGGCGTATTTTCAGCAGATTTTTCTGCTGATTGGACAGAGAATTTATTTTGAGTGTAGTCTAAAGTCCAAATAAAAAAATTTTCATTGAAATATTTTTAGAGTTACAGAGATGGGTAATTTTTTTTTTTTTTGCAAAGATCATAATTGGTTGAATTTTTATTGACACTTTGATGCGATAAAAATTTATTTTTAAAAAACGATTTTTAAAGTATTTTTGACGACCTTTTTCAATTTGTTTTGGTTTTTCAAATAAGTATAAATTTTACCTTAAAATTCAAGGTCAAATTATTTAAAAAAAAAATGTTCTTATATAGCGCCTATTTTGAGATTATTTTAACTCAGTTTATTAGAAAGCTTGACATTTTTATACCCCCCACTTAGTGAAAGAGGGTATATATAAGTTTTTAATTCCGTTTGTAACTCATCGAAATATCGATCTGGGACCCCATAAAGTATATATATTAATGATGCCCGATCGATTTTAAGACATTCTAGCGATGTCCGTCTGTCTGTCTGTCTGTGGAAAATGCTGTCGCGGACAAAATATTGCACAGAGATGACTATAACTTAACATATTTATTGGAAGTTCTCCCGAGAAGTTTGGTATTGCACTTGAGCGATATCGGTTTAGCGGTTCAAAAGTTATGAACGAAAATGTAAGCACACCTCAACATAACCTAAAAATACAAAATTCTTTAATTCGGATTCTGGTTGACACCTCAAAAATTTTAGTACATTCAACATAACCTAAAAATACAAAATGCTTTAATTCGACTGCTGGTTGACATAATTGAACACCAAATGGTATTTTAACAAGTACGAACAAATTTTTGGACAAAAAAAGAAAAAAATCGCGGATTTTTTTTTCGCGGAAATTTTTTTTCGCGGAAATTTTTTTTCCCAGAATTTTTTTTTTTTCAAAAATTTTTATTTTCAAAAGTAATTTCCTTTTAAAAAAAGTTTTTTGCAATAATCTTTTTGAAACTGTGGAGGGTATCATTACATTCGGCAAGGCCGAATTTAACTTTTTTACTTGTTTAAAAATGTTTTTATATATAAAAAACGTCAAGCTTTCTAATAAACTTAGTTAAAATAATCTCAAATTAGGCGCTTTATAAAATAATTTTTTTTTAATAATTTGACCTTGAATTTTAAGGTCAAATTTATATTTTTTTAAAAAACCACCAACGCCATTGAAAAGGTCGTCAAAAATACTAAAATTCGTTTTTTAAAAATAATTTTTTATCGCATTAAAGCAGTGGTCGGCTTCAATTGCACATGGATCCCGAACACATTCGGCTATTTACATGTATTCAACACGAATGTCAACAAAATTCACAACTAAGAGCATAAAAATACAACAACAAGCTGGTTGATATCGCTTTGTTTGAGAAATACACCAACACATGCATGTTTATTTTCATATACCAATGCATTCATATACTCTCTTTCTGCCGACCACTGCATTAAAGTGTCGATAAAAAATCAACCAAATATGTTCTTTGTGAAAAAATGAAAACTTCCCATCTCTGTAACTCTAAAAATATTTCAACAAAATATTTTTTATTTGACCTTTAGATTACCTACTATTATCCTTACATTTTGGCAAAATTATACTTAAATCGGTTTTTTGGTGTGGACTGTTGACGCGTTTCGCCCCATATTTGATATCAGTTCTTTAAAAGGAAAAATTATCAATACTAAACCTGAATTTCATCAATCGACTATTTTTGAAAAAATGTTAAGTTGGAAATTTTCCAAGCTTTAATTAATGCTTGATAGTGTCCAGATCGAGAAAATATTAAATGAGATGTGAGGGTCGCGCTGGAACATGAAATAATGTATGTATATTTTTTTGGAAATTTTTTTAAAAATATTTCTAAGTCGATTTTTTCCAAGTTGAAACATTAAAAATTTAAAAAATTATCAAATGATTTTTATTCAGTTATCAGCTAGTTTTTCCAACAACCTAAACAAAAACTTAAATTTTTTAAATACAGTTGAAGAAGTCGGCATTTTTTGACCTCCAACTCCATTGGACACCATTTTTTTTTAAACAAAGAAAATATGTTATTGTTTATTAATTTAAATACACCTCTAAGTAAAGTGTATAGTACACTTAAAAAAAAAAACTGTAATGTTAGCAAAAAAGCTTGTAAACCTACAAGAAAATTTGCTGATTTTGAACCTAAAATTTTTTTGCTAAAGTTAGCAAAAATGTTTTGCCAATAATTAGTTAACAATTTTTTTTTTTTAAATTAGTTCATACACATCTGAGGTTCAGACCCGATAGGTCCAGACTCCGATGGGCCTAGACCTAGTTGGGTTCCTTAAAAATCGTCATAGTTTTTGATCCAAAATTTGTGTCCGTTTCGCTCTACCTTGCTTAGTTTTTGAGATACGTGATTATAGGGGACCACTGGGGTCTTGAGAATTAAAAAACTCGATAACTTGAAAAATATTACTCGAAGAGTTTTGACTGTTTTCAGAAAACTTAAAATGGTGCTATCTCGGAAACTAAGCCAGAAAGAGCAAAATGGAAGCCATTTTTGGTTCTCGGGCTCATAGTATCATCGGTCCTCTTCACATGTGTGGACCCTAATGGGTCCTAACTTTAGATCCAAAAAAGTTAGCATTCCCGAAAATTTTAAAATGCTCATATCTCGGTAAATATTGCCGACACAACAAAAAGTCTAAAAGCATTTTTGTAGCTCTCAAAACGTAGAACAAGTAATATTTTTGAAGTTATCGAGTTTCGTAATTCTCAAAACCCCGGTGGTCCCCTAAAATCACGTATCTCAAAAACTAAGCCAGGTAGAGGGAAACGGACACAAATTTTGGATCAAAAACTATGACGATTTTTAAGGAACCCAACTAGGTCTAGGCCCATCGGGGTCTGGACCTATCGGGTGCGAACCTAATGGGGTCCTCAAATGTGTATGAACTAAGTTGAAATAAAAAAAATTTCAGTTAACTAATTTTTAGCAAAACGATTTTGCTAACTTTACCAAAAAAATTGTGGGTTCAAAATCAGCAAATTTTCTTGTAGGTTTACCAGCTTTTTTTGCTAACTTTACAGTTTATTTTTTTTTGAGTGTAATTTCTTTTTTTTTCTGACATCGTATTTTGGTGTAAAATTGGGGTCAAAACCTGCTAAAATGGAGTTTTGGCCCTATTTATGACCAAACTTACGATGTCACCGAAAAATAAATTTAAAAACAAATAAAACCTATTATAAAGAGCGACAAAAAATCTGTAATGTACACTCAAAAAAAAACCTTGTAAAATTACAACAAAAACTAGTAACTTGTTTTTGTTTGCTACCTCCTATTTGACAAAAATTTCTAGTAATTTTACAAGATTTTTAACAATAATTTTGTAATTCTACAAGGTTTTTACCAATAAAACTGTAAATTTACAAATTTTTTGACGCGATAAAATTTACAAAGAGGTTTCGTAATTTTACTAGATTTTTTGCTACCTCCTATTTTACGAGAATTCCTAGTAATTTTACAAGCTTTTTACCAAAAATTTTGTAATTTTACAAGCTTTTCACCAATAAAATTGTAAATTTACAGTTATTTGGCGCAATTAAAATTACAAGAAATTCTTGTGAATTTACTAGATTTTTTTTGTAAAATTATGTTGGAAATTTGTAAAATTACAAAAAAAAAAATGTAAAATTACCAAAAAACTATAAATTTCGATTTGTTAAAAAACAAGGAAGACTTTCAAATATTGGTAAAATGGGATTACGATACTTTTCCTTATAATTTGACAAAGTTTTTTTTTGTGTGTATGCTTGTAAAAACTAAAAAAAAAAAAATTTGAAAAATTTTTAGAGTGAGCATCCAACCAGCCTCAGATTTTGTTTCCGAAGTCAATTTTGGAGTTGAAAAAATTGTCCGATCGAAATGAACTTTTTTGCAGTTAATAAGCTAATAAAGCTCAATAAGATTCGAAAATAAAAAAATACAAATCGAAAAAAAATTAGCTTGACCTCAAAGGGGCGCGGGTTAAAGTTATCCAATTTGTCTCAAATTTGTTCTACATTAGTTTGAGACCGTGGCACATGATCCGCCCCGACGATATTCAATTAAAAAAAAAAAAAATCGCGCTGACATTTCGCTGCTATCTAGTGTATAGTAGGGTGGCTCGTTTTTGGGCTATTTTCTCTGATCAAAATCGAATACCCGCCAAAAATGTCGGTCCCTAAGGGTAACTCACATGCAAAATATCACTCCGATCGCTCCGAGTTTATCTTCTGTCTCCACTTTGAGCCTCAAAATTGGGGTTTTTGCTAAAAAGGACTTTAAAAAAAAAAATAAAATTTAAAATTTTTTATTAAAATAATTAAAAAAATATTTTTGTATAATATTTGATCGTAAATACTAAAATACGAAATTTAAAGATTTTACAGTATCCTTAACCCCTTCAAATTTGATACCAAAAAAATGGCATGATTTTGGGGGTGTTCTCAAAACACCTTTTTTCAAAATTTTAAAATTTTATTAAAAAAAATTTTTAAATATACCATTTTTTCTTTCTGAATTCATGAACAACACCTTGGAGAAGAAAAATGTGAAATATGGCGGATATCCGTCAAGACACTTTTCGGGAATCGCGGGGGGAAGTAAGCGGATTTCAAGGAAATGTTGGTTTTATCAATAATTTGGATTAATAAAATCATATAAATTTAATTTTTGGGCAAATTAACTGTTTTTTGGTGTCGTTGCATTCTATTGGATAACTTTAAGTCTGTCATGAAATCTTACCGATCTAGGACGTCTTTAACCCACATTGCCTGGGGGTCAAAAATAACCCCCGCAGGAAATTTGAAGTTTAGAGCTTAAATTTTGTGCTATTAACAAGTATAAAACGGCTTTTGTGTTTTCTACCCTAATTATTATTTCGTATTAATATATTATCTTTAAAAAAATCGTTAACCCTTCGTGGTAGGGGGTCAAAAATGACCCATTCAATAAAAAGTATATATTTTTTATAGAAAATTAATTTGTGGCAGTCTATTAGATAACTTTAAATCAGCCCTAAAACTGCACCTGTTTAAGATATCTTTAACCCACATTGGCCAGGGGTCAAAAATGACCCCGGCAAAAACTTTTGGGCCTAGTGCTTGAATTTTTTGATATCAACAAAATTTCTATTTTTTATTGAATGGGTCATTTTTGACCCCCTACCAAGAAGGGTTAACGATTTTTTTAAAGATAATATATTAATACGAAATAATAGTTGAGGTAAAAAACACAAAAGCCGTTTTATACTTGTTTATAGCACAAAATTTAAGCTCTAAACTTCAAATTACTTACGGGGGTAATTTTTGACCCCCAGCCAATGTGGATTAAAGACGTCCTAGATCGGTAAGATTTCATGACAGACTTAAAGTTATCTAATAGAATGCCACGACACCAAAAAACAGTTAATTTGCCCAAAAAATAAATTTATAAGATTTTATTAATCCAAATTATTGATAAAACCAACATTTCCTTGAAATCCGTTAACTTCCCCCCGCGATTTCCAAAAAGTGGCTCGACGGATATCCACCATATTTCACATTTTTCTTCTCCAAGGTGTTCTTTATGAATTCAGAAAGAAGAAATGGTATATTTAAAAAAAAAATTCTGAAAAAAGGTGTTTTGACAACGTCCCCAAAATCATGCCATTTTTTTGGTATCAAGTTTGAACGGGTTAATGATACCGTAAAATCTATAAATTTCATATTTAAGTATTTATGATCAAATATTATACAAAAAAAATTTTTGCATTATTTTAATAAAAAAAATTAAATTTTTTTTATACCCTACACTTAGTGATAGAGGGTATATATAAGTTTGTCATTCCGTTTGTAACTCATCGAAATATCGATCTGGGATGTTCTAGCGATGTCCGTCTGTCCGTTTGTCCGTCTGTCTGTCTGTCTGTGGAAAATGCTGTCACGGACAAAATATTGCACAGAGGTGACTGAAACTTAACATATTTATTGGAAGTTCTCCCGAGAAGTTTGGTATTGCATTTGAGCGATATCGGTTCAGCGGTTCAAAAGTTATGAACGAAAATGTAAGCACACCTAAAAAATTTCAGTACATTCAACATAACCTAAAAATACAAAATGCTTTAATTCGGCTTCTGGTTGACATATGTGAACATAATTGAACACCAAATGGTATTTAAACAAGTACGAACATATTTTTTGACAAAAAAAAAAAAATCGCGGATTTTTTTTTACCAAAATTTTTTTTCGCGGAAATTTTTTTTTCAAAGAAAAATTTTTTTTCAAAACTAATTTCCTTTTAAATAAAGTTTTTGCAATAATCTTTTTGAAATTGTAGAGGGTATCACTACATTCGGCAAGGCCGAATTCAACTTTTTTACTTGTTTTTTTTTAAGTCCCTTTTTTTCAAAAACCCCAATTTTGAGGCTCAAAGTGGAGACAGGAGAAAAACTGCGATCGGAGTGATATTTTGGACGTGAGTTACCCTTAGGGGACCCATCCTTTTGGCGGGTATTAGAATTTGATCAGAGAGAAAAGTCCAAAAACGAGCCACCCTAGTATAAAATATGTAATGCATGATGAAATTATTCCAAAAAAAATATTTATAAATTAATTATTTGAAAAGATAGAGGGTATTGCATTCAGAAAAATTAATTGTGTAAGAGATAGAGAAAAACAAAAATGCAAATAGCAAAAAAAAAATATTTTGGTTCAAAATTTTACACCATCAAAAAGTAATTTTCGTGAAAATGGAAGATAGAGGATTTTGAATATAGGCCCTCGATATGCTGTTAAATATTTTTCGAAGTTAATTTTAAAACTAAAAGCCTTATCCCACCAAATGAATTTTGTTTTTGTCTTTTATATCAAGTAAAATAATAATTAAAACAAATTAAAAATCAAAAAAAAAAAAATGTTTTAATGAAAATTCTTTCTGTTTTTGGGTCCAATCTTTAACCCCCTAGCGTATTGGGTTAAAATTGTCCGATTTGGCTAAACATTTAAACACAGAGTTTTAAACCAAAACGAACCATATTTTTTTTCTGGTAATCGACGAAATTTTGGAAAAGTCATTATTCGTGCTCGTTTTTCACCGGGTAGACAAAACATTTTAGATTCTGAGCATTTTTTCTATAAAAAAAAAACTTTTAGATTTTATGGAAAATTTCTTTTATAAAAATTATAAATTACTTTGAACTAAAAATATACAAAAAATAAAATAATTAAAATTTTAAACAATTTTTTTTTGTTTATTTCTTTCATTTCATTATTTTGTTTCTTTATTTTTATTTTGTCATACAAAAAATATTTATTTTTTTTCTAGTCTTTTACGTTGCTGCATGTTTTGTTTTGTTTTGTTTTTTTTTAATTATTTTTCATTAATATTAATTTAACAAAAATTATTAAAAATAAATCTAAAAATAAAATAATAAATAAAAAATAAAAAAAAATCTTTTTATTCTTTATGTACAATAAAATTTTAAATTTTGTTTATATTTATATTTTTTTCGTTGCTATATATTGTTAATTTGTTTAATTACACCCCGTCTACACTAGCAATAACACAGACATTAAATTAAACATTTGTTATTTATGGTTTGTATAAATGTAATTAGCAATCTTATTGCTAGTATAGACCATAATTTATGTTTTTGTTTTCGTTCATGTATGATTTTAATGGAATTATGTATTTTTAAAGGTACTTTAGGAGAATCAGGTTTTATTATATTTTAAATATTTTTTTTATAAAAAAAATTATGCTAGGATATGCTAAAATTGTTTACACAAATAGTTATTAAAGAAAATTATCAACTAAAAATTTTTATACTTACTTTGAAAATTGTAAAACGGCAGAAAAAGATAGCGGTGATTTCAGCGTGTAGTGATAAAAATTATAACCTCGTATTTCCAAAAAAAAAAAAATTGTTTTCATAACAAATGTTTGACAATAAGTGGCAAAAAATTTGAGAATTCAAACCAGAGAATCCCAACCTTTTTGGTTTAAGTATCGCCAAAAACGTGACCAACAATGCCACCAATCTGATGTTATGTAAAAAAAAAAATATTTCCAAAGTAAAAGTGGTTATCCTGGCAATTTGTTTAAAATACAAAATGGCGGATCCCCGAGGAAAACTGAAAGCGACGAGAAAAGCAAATAGAGAAAACGGAAAAACGTAGCAGAATTTAGTTGTCATAAAAAAAAGTGTAGCGGTTAATACCGAAAACACTTGCCGCTCCCATTTTAATTGTTCTCTAATACTGGGATTCTTAAACTTTTTGTTTCGACTATCAGCAATTTGATGTCCAACAATATACGCCACCAAATATATTTTTATGTAAAAGCAATTTTTCCAATTCAAAAGTGTATTCGTAGCATAACCTAAGTCGACGATTTCAAAAGTTTTCTGTAAATTACAAAATGGTTAATCTAGAGAATTTGAGATTTGACGTTGTTCGGTCTGAAAGATTTTTTTAATTGAAGATTTTGAAACCCGTGTACATTATAATTTAGCTCTGGTCTAATATGATCTGCTCACATCTTATTAAATATAATTTTATCTGATCAGATCTAAAATTTGGTCATCATTTTCTAAATCTGTTATCGATCTAATCATATCTCGATAATGGGGACCAAATTTGAGATCTGACATATACATATGATCAGATATGCGCAGTAGGTATTTCCATCAAATCTTAACTTTCGAATTTTTAATAGATTTTATGTTTTAAAATCAGCATCTGTGGACCAAAAGCGCTATTTTGGAATTTTTAAATACTTTTCCCAAGTATATATATAAAGTATGCAAAAATTCCTAGTTTTTGAGCCAGCTTTGGTTAAAAAATTCGGACATGAATTGAAAAATTTTTTCATAAATCTTCCCACAACAAACTTTTCCGTGACCAGATTTCATCAATTTTTACACGGGAAATTAATATTTAAAAAAGCTCAACTAAATTTCCAAAAAGCCCTATTGAAATTCTGAAAAGCTTTATTAAAACTCAACAAAGCTTAAGCGAAAAACACAATAGAAAGTCTAATTGAATTTAAGAAACTAAAGCGCAATTTAGAAAATAATAATTCAATTAAAAAAAAAACTTAAATTGAGAAAACCCCAATCTGAAAAACCCTGTTCAGAACATCATAATTGAAATAGAGAAAAACCCAATTGTAATTCAAAAGATCCCAAGTAAGAGTGTTAAATTCGGCTGTGCCAAATCTTTTATACACTCAAAAATGTTAAAATAAATTTTGTGAGGGGTTTTTCTGAGTGGTAGAGGGGGGGTTGGTGTTGGGGATAAAATGATTTTATATTATTTTTGCACTTTAATAATACAATTTTATCATTATAAAAAAAAAAAAATATGTCCACGCCCAAAAACTTTTTTGTAACTTTTTTTTTGCTACCTCCTATTTGACGAGAATTTCTAGTAATTTTACAAGATTTTTACCAATTATTTTGTAATTTTACAAGCTTTTTACCAATAAAATTGTTAATTTACATTTTTTTCAGGCGTTAAAACTTACAAGGAGGTTTCGTGATTTTACTAGATTTTTTGCTACCTCCTATTTTACAAGAGTTCCTAGAAAAATTACGAGCTTTTTAGTAAATTCACAAGCTTTTTACCAATAAAATTGTAAATTTACAACTTTTTTGTCGCAATAAAACTTACAAGTAATTCTCGTGAATTTACTAGATTTTTTTTGTAAAATAAAACTTGGAAATTTGTAAAATTACAAAATAAATTGTACAATTGCAAAAAAAAAAATGTAAATTTTGATCGAACATTTTTAACAAAAAACAAGGAAAACTGTCAAATGTTGGTAAAATGAGATTACGAGACTTTTTCTTGTAATTCGAAAAAAACCTTGTAAAATTACAAGAAAAACTTTTAACTTTTTTTGTTGTTTGCTACCTCCTATTTGACAAAAATTCCTAGTAATTTTACAAGATTTTTACCATTAATTTTGTAATTTAACAAGGTTTTTACCAATGAACTTGTAAATTTACAAAATTTTTTGACACGATAAAATTTACAAAGAGGTTTCGTAATTTTACTAGATTTTTTTGCTACCTCCAATTTTACGAGAACTCCTAGTAATTTTACAAGCTTTTTACCAATAAAAAGCCAGTGGGAGTTAAAGGAACATATCCCGGCAAAACTTAGATTACCAAATAAGTATTATCTTCTGGTATATATAGCATACCAGAAGATAATATATAAGGTGTTACGAGTAGTAAAAAAGTAATTTGGTATTAAATTTACTCACGTGATTGTAAGAGAGTGTAAGTAGATAAAATATGCTCATGAGTGTGTGTCGTTAGAAATTTCCTGTCGTGAGCCCATCTCTAGTTTAAACTTATGCATTTTTTTACAAAATAATTATTTTTTATGTTATTGTAATGCATTATGCATCCAATTATAAATAATGCATTATTTCAAACTTTCAAATAATACATAATGTAACCAAATATAAGTCATCCATGATTTAATGTTTAGAAATAATAAATATGAAATACATTTTTTCCAATAATCATGCATTACGTAGCAAATTATTAGTAATGCATTATTTTTCACTTGAAAATAATACGTTGAGGAACAAATGTTTGGTAAGACATCCTAAAATAATGCTACAAATAAGGTATATACATTACCTGGTAATGTGTTATATAATCACTACCCATTACCAAAGTTTTGCTGGGATATATATATTTACCAATAATTTTGTAATTTTACAAGCTTTTTACCAATAAAATTGTAAATTAACAGTTTTTTACGGGCAATTAAAATTACAAGGAATTCTCGTGAATTTACTAGATTTTTTTGTAAAATTATTTTGGAAATTTGTAAAATTACAAAAAAAAAATTGTAAAAATTACAAAAAAAAATTGTATAAATTAAAAAAAAAATGTAAATTTCGATTTGTTAAAAAACAAGGAAAACTGTTAAAAATTGGAAAAATAGGATTACGAGACTTTTCCTAGTAATTTGACAAAGTTTTTTTTGTGTATAGAACGTGAGGGAATCATCACCCAGATTTGCGATCGCAGTTGCATAAAATTTTTTTTAAAAATGTTCAGTAGTGTAATAAAATTGGAAAAGACCTATTAAACTTCTGAAAATTGAAATTCAGAAAAGTACAATTTAATTTCCCAAAAGCTTAAGTAAAACTGAATCTCACAAGGGAAGTATCTCAACCCATATGAACCGATTTGCATGAAACGTAAAATATATATAAAAGGGACAATTCTAAGGTTGGGGTGTCTCAGCTTATCGGACATATCGGGGATTTTAGGGTTCAATACATGGGTCAAAAAATTTTTCAGCCATTTTTTTCTAAGAAACTATATGATATTTAATTAAATTTAACTAAAAAAGCACCTGATTTTGGGCCTACTAAATTTTTAGTTAATTTAACTAAAAATATTTAGCTAACTTTTCGTAGAATGAATGTAGCAAAAAAAAACGTAACTTTAACTAAAATTTCGCTGACTTTAACTAAAATTTCGCTTTAGCTGAAATTTCGTAACGTTTTTATGTACATATATTAACAAAAAAATTAGTTGAATTCAGCTAAACTTTTTGTTACTTTTCGTAAACTAAAATTTACAAAATATTTTGTAAAAAATTGTAAGTTTATTTTTTCTGTTTTTTCATCAGCTTAAGTAGAACTTATGAGATTCGCATAGGAGGCTACACAAGAAATTCCACTTAACAAATTTGTTACGAAAAATCAGCAAATTAATTAGTAAAAATTCGTAAACTCAGTTTTGAAGTCAACAAAAAAAATTAATTCAAAATTTGTTCAAAACTAGTATTTTCGTAAATTGAACTTAACTATAAAAAGTAGTTAAAACGGTGATTTTAACTAAAAATTTGCTAAAAAGCCAGTAAACTCGAGTTAACAAAAAAAAATTGTTAACTTTTCAGTTTTATTTTTTTGAGTGTATGAGAAGAAAGGCTTTTTTAATGCCTATCCAACGGTGGCATAACATTGTAAAAGTTCGGCTTTCTTAAATACTTTTTTCACGAAAATGTGTAAATTTTGGGGGGTATTTATATGAAGACATAGACCTACGATGTCCATATGAATACGAAATAATCTTTATTAAATTTAAGTCGACACGTATTTTTGCCCTAGAGAATATTCCTATTCGTTCGGGAGTTATCGAAATTTTCCCGAAGGTCCACTTTGTTTCATAAGGGGACAACGAAATTTTTAAACTCTGATATGGCCGATAAGCCGAGACACCCCAACCTTAAAACCATCTCTCTTATATATATTTTAAGTTTCAGGCAAATCGGTTCATAAGGGTTGAGATACTTCCCTTGTCAGTAAATCACGATAAAATTCTGAAAAAAATCATTTAAGCTTGGAAAAGTCGCATTGAAGTTTAAAAAAGCTCTTTTGAAATTCAGAAAATCCATACTAAAATTGAAAAAGCTTAACTTAAATTTTAAAAAGCTCAATTGAAGTTCAGAAAAGATCAATTGAAAAAAAAAAATAGCGAGAGAATCGAATTTAAATTCGGGAAAGCTCAATTAAACTTTAGAAAAGCTCAATTAAAGTTCTGAAAATTAAAGTGAAATTGAGAAAAGCTTAATTGAAATTCAAAAAAGCCCAAATGAAATTCACAATACCTTAATTAAAGTTCAACAGATATAATTTAAATTGACTATTTCGAACACAGATTATAAAACCGCTAGAAATTTAAATTTTTTTTTTTTTAAAACATTCTAAATTTTGATTTTCTTTTTGTAACTAAATAAAAAAGGAGTTTGTTTTAAAGCATTTTTTGGGACAAAAATAAACATAAAATATATGTTTGTTTCATTTTTTATTATTATTATTTTTTTTTTTTTTTGTTTTTTTAACAATTAAATACATTTATATATTATTTAATGTATGTGTATTTGTTTTTTATTTTTGTATTTTTTTGTATAGAAGATATTCGTTTACTAATTTTAAAATAATGATATACATGTAGATTTGATAGATACAGATATACGTTATTTTATACTTTTTTTGTTTTCTTGTTTATAAATATATGAAAAATTATTTACAAAATGTGTTAAGAAGAGGGTGTTTTTGTTGTTAAAAATGAATTTATTAGAATTTTTTGTAAAATTATAAAAAAAAAAATCATAAAATTCACAAAAAATTTGTTGTATTTTCAAGGATAATTTTTAAATTTAAAAGGACAAAGCTTAAAAGCTTTCAACAGTTAAAGTCCTTTAAGAAACTGTTGTTAACATGTCTGTGTTGGCCTTCCTTATTCAAAATATTCTCCTTAAGATTTTCCACCAAAAAAATTCTAAATTTTATTTCAATTTTTTTTTTTTAATTTTTAACTAAAAAATTATTTGTTAATGATGTTTTTCTTTTTATACTTAAAATTTTTAAAAAATTTTTTTAATAATTTTTTTTTAATACATCATTTGTTTTTGTTTTTAACACATACATTTAGTTATTTTTTAACAAATTTTTTTTTTTGGATTTTTTTTTTGTAATTTTTTACTATTTTAAATATTGCCACTTACATATGTTTTATAAAAAAAATATTATTTAAAGCTTTTTATTTTTTGTTTTTTAGTTCGTTTTTCAAACTTACAAAATTTTTTTATTTGGGTTTTTTTTTCAAATTTAAAAAAAAATGTAACAATAAATAATGTTTATGTAATTTTTTCCTCAAAACTAAAAAAATAAAAAAAAAATATTAAAATACATAATTGTTTTTTGTTAAATAATACTATTATCTACATTAAATTTTTCGTATGATTTATTGGTTTTAAATCTTATTTAACTAACAAGACGGATGTATGATGTTCACTAATTTCAAAAATAATTGAATTCAAAATATTTTAAGGAACTGAAAAAACTAATGCAGATAAGGAATTTAAAAAACAAAAAAAATCTAAGAAAGGTTCGAAGGATAAGGATTAAATATTTAGGAAGTTGTTGACATTTCAAAAGCTGAAAATTTTATTTTTTTCGTTATAAAAAACTTTTTTAGTGAATTTATATTAAAAAAGCCACAATTTTGTGTGTATAATATCCAATTATTAAGAGATTAATTTATAAATGTAACGTCATTGACTTAAATATGAAGGCATTACTTTGTAATTGGGTCGTATAATCTTTGAAAAAAAAAATCAAAGAAATGTCAAAGGATACGGATTAAATTCATAAGAAATTGTTGACATTTTAAAAGCTGAAATTATTTTTTTTTTGTTATAAAAAACTTTTACGGTGATTTATATATTAAAAAAGCTACAATTTTGTGTGTAAAATGTCGAATTATTAAGAGAATAATTTATAAATGTCTCGTCATTGACTAATATATCAAGGCATTACTTTGTAATTGAGTCGTTAGAACTTGAAATAATATTTAAACAGTCTGCAAATCTTAGTGGTGAGTGTATATTTTTGTAATTTAGTTGGCATTGAATGAAATTTCTTAGGCGTATGATTTATTACTGTTCGTCATTGAATTAATATATAGCAGATAAATATAGCAAACGACGAATCTAACTTAAATTCTTTGCAAAAATATAAATTATTACTTCAAACAACTTTTCGAACGAAAATATTTTTTAACGGTACAAATTTTGATATATAACATGCTATTATTGAGCGAACTATTTATAAATGAAACGCCATTGGCTGAAATATCGTGGCATTACTTTGTAATTGATTCGACATTACTAGAAATATCATTTACAAGTCCTACAATTCTGGTAATGTTATATTTTGGTTATAATGTAACTAGCATTGAGTAAAAATTCTAAGAAAATGTAAACAAAAAATCATTTTTTATGGATTAATGGTTATACTTTGTTTGCATTACTTTCGAAATAACGATAGTGTCTATAAATTGATTTAAAATTGCTTTAATTGTCATTTAAATCCATAAAATCTCAAGGCATTGACTAAAATATCAAAGCATTACTTGGTAATTGATTGATAATTACTTAAAAAATCATTTAAATATTTTACACATCTTGAACTTTGTTTATATTTTTTAAACTTTAGTTGGCATTACATGAAATTAATTCAACTGAATTAATATATAGCAGATAAATATAGCAAACGACGAATCTAAATTAAATTCCTTGCAAAAAGATAAATTATTACTTCAAACAACTTTTCGAACGAAAATATTTTTTTAAAGGTACAAATTTTGATATATAACGTGATATTATTGAGCGAACTATTTATAAATGAAACGCCATTGGCTGAAATATCGTGGCATTACTTTGTAATTGATTCCACATTACTTGAAATAGCATTTAAACGGCCTACAGTTCTGGTAATATTATATTTTAATTATAATGTAACATTGAATAAAATTTCTTAGAAATTGTAAAAGCAATTAAATTTTTATGGATTAATGACTATACTTTATTTGCATTACTTCCGAAATAACGATAGTGTCTATTAATTGATTTAAAATTGCTTTAACTATCATTTTAATCATTAAAATATCAAGGCATTGATTGAAATATTAAAGCATTACTTGGTAATTTATTCATAATTACTTTAAAAATCATTCAAATATTTTACACATTTTTGACTTTGTTTAAATTTTCTAAACTTTGGCTGACATTGCATGAAATTAATTCAATTGAATTAATATACTGCAGATAAATGTGGCATACTACGAATCAAAATTCAATTCTTTGCAAAAAGATAAATTATTACTTCAAATAACTTTTCGAACGAAAATATTTTTTTAAAGGTACAAATTTTGATATATTCGAGCGAACTATTTATAAATGAATCGCCATTGGCTGAAATATTATGGCATTACTATGTAATTGTTTCCACATTACTTAAAATAGCATTTACACGGCCCAAAATTCTGTTTATGTTAAATTTTGTTTATAATGTTACTGGAATTGAGTAAAATTTCTTAGAAATTGTAAAAACAATTCATTTTTTATGGATTAATGGCTATAATTTATTTGCATTACTTTCGAAATAACGATAGTGTCTATAAATTGATTTAAAATTGCTTTAATTGTCATTTAAATCCATAAAATCTCAAGGCATTGACTGCAATATCAAAGCATTACTTGGTAATTGATTGATAATTACTTAAAAAATCATTTAAATATTTTACACATCTTGAACTTTGTTTATATTTTTTAAACTTTATATAGCAGATAAATGTAGCACGCGACGAATCTAAATTAAATTCATTGCATAAATTAAATTTATTATTTTAAACCACTTTTCGAACGAAAATATTTTTTAACGGTACAAATTTTGATATATTACGTGCTATTATTGAGCGAACGATTTAAATATGAACCGCCATTGGCTGAAATATCGTGGCATTACTTTGTAATTGATTTTACATTACTTGAAATAGCATTTAAACGGCCAACAGTTCTGGTAATGTTATATTTTAATTATAATGTAATTGGCATTGAATAAAATTTCTTAGAAATCGTAAAAACAATTCAATTTTTATGGAATAATGGTTATACTTTGTTTGCATTACTTCCGAAATAAAGATAGTGTCTATTGATTGATTTAAAATTGCTTTTATTGTCATTTAAACCCTTAAAATCTCAAGGCATTCACTGAAATATCAAAGCATTACTTGGTAATTGATTCATAATTACTTAAAAAATCATTTAAATATTTTACACATCTTGAACTTTGTTAATATTTTTTAAACTTTAGTTGGCATTGCATCAAATTAATTCAATTGAATTAATATATAGCAGATAAATATAGCAAACGACGAATCTAACTTAAATTCTTTGCAAAAAGTAAATTATTACTTCAAGCAACTTTTCGAACGAAAATATTTTTTAACGGTACAAATTTTAATATATAACGTGCTATTATTAAGCGAACGATTTATAAATGTACCGCAATTGGCTGGAATATCATGGCAGTACTTTGTAATTGATTCGAAATTGCTTTAATTAGCATTTACACGGCCTACAGTTCTGGTAATGTTATATATTGTTTATAATGTAATTGGAATTGAATAAAATTTCTTCGAAATTTTAAAAACAATTTAATTTTTATGGAATAATGGTTATACTTTGTTTGCATTACTTCCGAAATAAAGACAGTGTCTATTAATTGATTTAAAATTGCTTTTACTGTCATTAGAATCCTTAAACTCTCAAAGCATTGACTGAAATATCAAAGCATTACTTGGTAATTGATTTATAATTACTTAAAAATCAAAAATTTCTTTGAAACTTTAAAAAAAAACAATTTTTATGGATTAATGGCTATACCTTATTTGCATTATTTCCAAAATAACGATAGTGTCTATAAATTGATTAAAAATTGCTTTTACTGCCATTTAAATCCTTAAAATCTCAAGGCATTGACTGAAATATCAAAGCATTACTTGGTAATTGATTCCTAATTACTTAAAAAATGATTTACGAATATACGAAGTAATGCCAGGATTTTTTAGTCAATGTTGACAGTTTATTATATAAAAGGTAAGATTTCTTTGATTTTTTTTGGACACTTCTATGACATTTTAAGTAATTACAAAACAATTATCGAGTAATGCGGGCCAAAATTTGAATTAACTATAATATGTTCTCCAATATTGATTTATTTTGAATGTAATTATTTTAAATTTAATCAAAAAATCTACGTTTACAATGCTTTATAATACAAAAAAAAATATTTTACATATTTAAATATTATTTGAAGTAATTATGATGTAATGCTTAGATTTTTTTGTCAATGATGTTTAATTTCTGCGCAATAGACACGATTTCCTTAAATTCTGAGACATTTTGTTGGCCTTGTAAGTTATTTAACTGGCATTGAATAAAATTTCTTAGAAATTGTAAAAACATTTAAATTTTTATGGATTAATGGCTATACTTTATTTTCATTATTTCCGAAATAACGATAGTGTCTATTAACTGATAAAAACAATTATTGATTAAACAATTATTATGAATAAAGAATTAAAAAAAAAAAAATTGCTTTTACTTTCATTTAAATCCTTTAAATCTCAAGGCATTGACTTAAATATCAAAGCATTACTAGGTAATTGATTCATAATTACTTAAAAAATCATTTACGAAAATACGAAGTAATGCCAGGATTTTTTAGTCAATGTCGTCAGTTTTTTATATAAAAGGTAAGATTTCTTTGATTTTTTTGGACACTTCTATGAAATTTTACGTAATTAAAATACAATTATCGAGTAATGCGGTCCAAAATTTGAATTAACTATAATATGTTCTCAAATATTGATTTATTTTGAATGTAATTATTTTAAATTTAATCAAAAAATCTACGTGTACAATGCTTTATAATACAAAAAAAAATATTTTACATATTTAAATATTATTTGAAGTAATTATGATGTAATGCTTAGATTTTTTAGTCAATGATGTTTAATTTCTGCGCAATAGACACGATTTCCTTAAATTCTAAGACATTTTGTTGGCCTTGTAAGTTATTTAACTGACATTAAATAAAATTTCTTAGAAATTGTAAAAACAATTACATTTTTATGGATTAATGGCTATACTTTATTTGCATTACTTTCGAAATAACGATAGTGTCTATAAATTGATTAAAAATTGCTTTTACTGCCATTTAAATCCTTAAAATCTCAAGGCATTGACTGAAATATCAAAGCATTACTTGGTAATTGATTCATAATTACTTAAAAAATGATTTACGAATATACGAAGTAATGTCAAGATTTTTTAGTCAATGTTGACAGTTTATTATATAAAGAAATGATTTCTTTGATTTTTTGGACACTTCTATGACATTTTATTAAGTAATTACAAAACAATTATCGAGTAATGCGGGCCAAAATTTGAATTAATTGTAATATGTTCTCAAATATTGATTTATTTTGAATGTATTTATTTTAAATTTTGTCACCAAATCTATGTTTACAATGCTTTATAACATAAAAAAAAATACTTTACATATTTAAATAGTATTTAAAGTAATTATGATGTAATGCTTAGATTTTTTAGTCAATGACGTTTAATTTTTGCGCAATAGACACGATTTTCTTAACTCTGGAGATGTTTCTATGGCCTTGCAAAAAAATTATTAAGTAATGCCGACCAAGCTTAAAACAATATAAAACATTTTCTCAGATATTGAGATATTTTTAATGTTTTCATTTAAATTTAATAACCGAAAATCATACATGGTACCTAAGCATTGAGGCATTAGTTTTTTTCATGTAAAATGGCAATGAAATAGCAGGCATTGACATTGTTTTTCCATACAAAAGTAATGCCAGATCTCAAGTATGCCGAAAATATGTTGAAAATGCCTAATAATAAAAAAAATATATATTTCATATATTTAAATAACATTTCAAGTAATTATGATGTAATGCTTTGTATTTTTAGTCAATGCCGAACAATTTTTATACAATAGACTAAATTTTCATAATTTTTAAGACATTTTTATAAAATAATTTAATACATTTTTAACATAATCCTGATTGTAGGGATATTTATACCTTAATTTTAACGCGACTATAAGTTTTTTTTTTTAAATTATGAAAATCTATGACGCATAAAGTATTTAAAATACAATTACCCGGTAATGCCTTAAAATTTTGGGTAATGCCATTAATAATTTTAAGACTTTTGGAAATTACCTACAAAATTAATTAGTTTTTTTCTTTAAAATTGTTTCTAAAATCCCAATTTCAACTGAAACATTAAAAAATGTGACCAAATTAGATATTTAAAAAGTTTAATCAATTTTATACAATTTCTAAAGCTTTTATCAACAACTTCTTAAAAAATTTTTGTTTGGTTCTAATTTTTTAATATAAAATACAAATATAACAAAATTTTAAACAAAATTTTCATAACTAATTCCTTAAAAAAAAATATATATATTTTATTTAAAACATAAATTTATGTTTAATCCAAAATATATATATAATAATACATAATTGAATATACAACCTTTATACAGACATATTTAAAATTAATTTAAAATTTTGTTAAAAATATTAAATAAAAATAAATAAATTATTAAAAAATATGGTTAATTATTTACAAAATTTTTTTACTTAAAAAAAAAAACAATCTTTGGTTTAAAACAAAAAAAAAGTTGTATTGCAAAAATTAAAAAAATATAAATAAAAAAGGTTTGTTTTTTTATATTTTGTTTAAACTATATAAATAAATTAAATATAAAATTATTGTTTTTTTGTTTTAATTTTGTTTTTTTCTCATACTAAGCACAAAAATTAAACTTTAAGCTTAAATTTTTGTGACATTTTTTTTTTAGTTTTGTTTATCAAATAAAAAAAAAACTATGTTTTTTTTTGTTAATTTTATGGTAAAAAACAACATACAATTTTGTCACCTTCTCACTCGTTAAATGTAAAAATATTTATTTTATATTATTTTAATTATTAGTAATTAATTTATTATTATTTTGTTTTTGTTTTGGCTTGAGCAATAATTTAGGTATGTGATTTTTTTATTATAATTTTATTATTTTACAACCTGCATGGGATACCATAAATGTACAGAGAAAAAAGTGTGACTCTTTTGGATTTTTTGTTTAAAAAAATTTGCTAAGACTTATCGGAAAAATAGCTTTTCCGAAGAAACAGTGCAAGTTTTACATTTTTTTATATTTGTATTAAATTTCTTCCCTACGGCAAAAAAAACTAAATTGCTAGTTTTAATTAAAAATATAATTATTACAATTAAAACAAATACAAATAGCAAAAAAATTTGTAATTTTGATTAACATTTTAATTGATTCAATTAAGTCATTAATTGATTCAATATAGTCATTAATTGATTCAATTAAGTCATTAATTAATTCAATTAAGTCATTAATTGATTTAATTAACTTTTACAAATTCATTTGTTGATGCAACATCGATCATTTTTTTCTTTTGTAAATTGTGTCCATTAATTTTAGTATCAAAACTCGACTTCAATTTGTAGTTTTTTTTGCGAAAATGGACGTGATTTTCTTACAAATCAAAAACGATAAACGTGGATGGTTCTATACAAAATTTTCTTTTAAAATGTTTTTTATGGGAAATTACAAAAGTGTCACTTTTTTCAAGGTGGCAAGAAAAATTGTTTAAAGAAATAAATAAAAATTTTATTCATGATAAATAAAGCAAAAATAAATAAACAAAATGGAGATGACTCATTTGGAGACATTCGACCTAGTCCAAAAAATATTTCTAAATTTAAGACTCTGTCTTCAAGAAAAATGTTGCCAAATTTTAGTTTTTCTACTTCCTTTAAAAAATATGATAGAATCCGATATTTTTGTAACAGAAAAGCGTCTCAGAATTTTTCTACTGGAAATTATTTTAGGAGTCCGAAATCTCAAAACTTCTTTTAAAGGAAAATGTTTTGTATTAGTTTTTTATAGGAAAATTACTTCGAATTAAAGAATTCATCTTTAAGAACAATTTTAAAATCTGAGATTTTCGAAAAAGTTTTTGAAAAATTAATATGTTTCTGTGGAAAAAGTTGCCAAGAATTTAAGAATTTTCTTTGGAAAAATGTCTGGGTCTGAAAGTTTTTCAATGGGCAACATTTTCTTAGAATTCGCCATTTTAAGAAAAAAACCATTTCGGAATCTCTAAATCTTTTACGAGTCATGCGAAATCAGGCTCAAGAAGGAGGCTTAGAGGAACAAATTCTTGAAGAATTAATAGTGGCAGATCTTAAAAATCAAAGCGAAATCCAAATAGCTTTGACCAGTAAAAATGTGTGTGAAGGAGGGGGTAAGGGGTCCAAATTTTGCTATTGTAACTTATTTCAGATCGCAGTTCACAAATATCAAATGAAAATCAAAATCGCTTCAGCCGAAATGTATGGTCGTCAAAGGGTTGGGGAAGTGTTCTATAAAAAAAACCAATAGTAGGATATTACTTTTTTAGTTTGTTTTTCATGCGAAATTAAGAAGTCAATTAACATTAGATTAAAATATATAAATTGTAATTAAAAAATATGGAAAAATAATAAAATTATTTTTTTATCCCAAAAAACTTAAATCGTCCTTTTGGCCCCTTGCTGGGCGCCATTTGATTTTCGAAAGGATAATAATTTTAATTTTTTTTTGTTTTCCTGGCTGATATTGCATGAAAATCTGTCAAATAAACTTACTTTCAGTATTTATAAGTTATTATGATCTTTGAACTACTTGAAGAAGCAAATTGTTGTTATTTTATTCCAATATTTTCTTTTTCATGAAAAAATTTTAAAATTATTTAACACCGGAATATAAATTAATGCATTAAACCTACGGTTTTGCCAGTTTTACTCTTGTTAAACTTTAATCGTCTAACTGGCCCCTCTTTAGGCGCCATCTGAATTTGAAAAATTTAATGATTTCATATTTTTTATATCAAATATAACAAGTGAGAGTGTAACATTCGGCTGCGCCGAATCTTTGATACCCTCCAAAATGTAAAAAAAAATAAAAAAAAAAATCCAGGGGCGTCTTTTTTTTTGGGGGGGGTGGTTGTTGGGAGACGTTACAGGGCACCTTACCCTTGCGATTTTGAACTTCTTCAGAGATAACAATGTTGCATTTGCTTAGCAAAAGTACAAAAAAACCCTTCAAAAAATGTGGGTTTTCTTAGGTTGGTTTAGTTCTCCAAGGGGGAACTTTTTTCCCCCTGGTCCGATTTTGCCCATTTCCGAACTTAACCTGCCTAAGAATATACGACATATCGTGCCAAACTTTGGAAGTCTAGCTCTTTTAGTTTAAAAAAAAAATTCTACACCAGTGTTTTCCGAAAAATGTGTCCGAAGTCCACACATGGACCGATTTGATCTTTATTTGTTAAAGTCTTTTATTTGTGTAGACAATACACGGACACCAAATTTAATTGAAATTGGCTTGTATTTGCTGCCAATAAACCGATTTAATGGAATATTGGGCGATATTCCGGCTAACAATAAGTCCAAAAATGGCCTGATTACAACACCGTCCGACAAAAATGAAAAAAAAATCGTTGAACACGAACTGGATAATATACGTTTAAAACTAGAGACTAATTGTATTAAAACTGCATTTACAGTTTTTCATATCGTGATCCTGTTTAATTTTAAAAGGAGGATTCAATTTAATAAAATATTTTTTTTAATATTTTTACTTGTCCTAGGATGCCACTATTGATAGCAAATGAAAGAGGAGGAACTCCCCTAATTTTCTTATTTTTACATATCAAGAAAACAAAGGTAAGTTACGTCCTTTCAAAAATGTATCCTTTAATATTATTCAAAAATTTCAACAAAATATTTTGATAAAGTTTTCAAATGACTTTATTTACATCCTGATATGGCAAAACAGAAAAATTTAAAAATTGAGGGAGAACCTCCTCTTTCATTTGCCGTCACCAGAGTTATTCTAGGACAAGTACAAATATTTCAAAAATATTTTACAAAACGTATCCTTTAAAACTTTGAAGTCCTTTTAAAAGGAAACAGGATCACGAAATGAAAAACTGTAAATACAGTTTTATTTCATTTGAGCTCTACTTTCAGGCGTATCCCAGTTGGAAAATGTGTCACTGAGGAAATTTCCACAGTGATTCCTTGAGGAAATGTCTTCAGGTTCTGACAAATCATAGGTAATCCTTGATGACATGTCCTAACATTGTCAGCACTGAATGTTTGCTTTAAGAGTGTTGACAATTCCTCTAAGACGTCTAAAAGGAAATGTCTTCAGAATAGCTGTATATAAAATTAGAATTTTAAATCTGGGCAACTCTTCAATTTCCAACAAAAAGATGGCATTATTATCGATTTATTTAAAATAAAATCAAAATCTAACAAGTAGAATAAAAGTAATAAATAGACAAACAATTTGCAAAATAAAGTTTGGAACAGGTAGTAAGATGTGGGATTAATAAACTGGAGGTTCCAGGTTCAAACCCGGTTGGGACTAAAAAAGGCGAAAAGTTTTTGCTAAATATGAGAAAGATAATTTATAAAGGAAAATGGATAAAAGTAAAAACTAAAGGAAATACGAAAATTTTTTGTAAATTCGCACGACCTTATTCAGGCATTTCCCCAAAGAAGTCTTAGGTGAAATGTCCCTAGAAGGTCAGCCCTGACCTCTGCTGACTTTGAGTGAGGGCATTTTGAAAATTTGTATTAAACTGTCCTCAACCCAGTACATAGAGATGTCTTGTGCATGTCAGTTGTGACCAGCGTTGCCAATTTAGCTTTTTTCCCGCTAGATTTAGCTTTTTTTGAAATTTTTCGCGGGAAAATTTTGCATTTAGCTTTAAGCGGATTTTTTAGCTTTTTTTGAAAATTATTTGGCTTTTTTTTAGCTTTTTTTAGACATTTTTAAACTTTTTTTCATTAAATGCCAATGTAAAATGAGAAGAAACATAAATTTTTACTTGAAAAATTTCTCGTTTTGTTCAAAAACACAATTATATTTCAGAAACATCTAACTATTTATATTTTAAAGTTTGACAAAATGAGTTTTAGGAAGTTTTTTTTAATTTAAATTTTTTTTCAGAATTCTAGTAAGCAATTAAAAATTTTTAAAACTTTAATAACAATTTTTAAAATGTATTTGGAAATTTCTTAAATATGAATTTAAGAAAATTAAATTTTTCGAACATATAAAAAAGTTTCTAAAACATATTAATATATATATGAAGATTTCTGAAATGTATTTGTAAATATTTTTAATATTGTTTGTATTTTGTAAAATTGTTGGGAAAGTATGTATTTATAAACTGTTTTTCTAAATATTCAGAAATTATTAAAGAAACTTCCAATTTTTCCCAAATTTCTAAACTTTATTTGAAAATGTAATTCAATCAATTCAAAATACATTCTAAAATGCAATTGAAAAAATCAAAAAAAAAAATCTAAGTTGTATTTGAAAATTTCTTTGATTTATTTGGAAATTTATGCACAACGTTTTGAAATTTCTGAAATGCAATTTGAATTTGTTAACGTTAAAGATTTTCTTGATTGTATTATTTTTAATTCTTATTTATATGTACCTACATTCGAAATTTTCGGAAACATAATTTCTTTAAATTTTATGAAGATTTGTTATATTTTAATATTTTGTTTATTAAAAAGCATAATTTGGATCCCAAATATGCTGTAGATGGAATAACAGATCCCTATTTTACAATTCGATTGTAAAATTGAAGAAAAAGCTAATTTAAATCAATTAAAAAAAGTTTAGCTTTATTTTTTAGCTTTTTTTCAACTTTTTTAGCTTTTTTTAGCGGGTTTTTTGAAAAAATCTAGCTTTTTTTGTTTTCAAATTCTGGCAACGCTGGTTGTGACTCTGACATGTCACCGCTCCTTCACTGAGGATGGCTCGAGGACGTTGCCAACTGGGATATCATTCGGTTCATGTTTAATATTGGCTGTCGGACGGTGTAATCAGACTTATTTTGTGTACCAAAATCAGTGTTGCCACCAACAAAATCGTAAATTACACATGGATCATGCCAAAATTACACATGAAATCACGAATTACACATGGATTATGCCAAGATTACGCATGAAATTACACATGCTTTTTTTAATAACGTTTTTTTTTTTGTAAATTTTAAAAATATAACAGTTAAGTCTGTCGATTAAGTCGATTTTGACATAAGACTCCATTAAATGGGCAGTAGAGTTTGATGGCAGAAACGTACGCTGGGACCAGGAAAGCCCAAAAGTATTCCAAGAGAGACCTTCTAACTAAAAAATGTCATAAAATCTGAGACTAACGAAATGAAAAAAGTCTCATAATATCAAAATTTAAATCTGCGATAATTTTCAGAACCAGATACTTTTTTTCAGAAGCTGAGAAATTTTCTTTCTGCAGAATGATTATTTGTTTCTATAGAAAATATTTATGTCTCTGGACATGATTCTTTTTAAATCGATAAATTGATATAAAATCTGAGTAATGAATGACTCTGAAATTAACGGGTTTCTCTTTTAGAAACCAGGGGCTAGATAGACGATGCATAAACGACATCAAAATACATATCGTTATGAAGGGAAATTTAAATTTTTTTTTTTATTAATTATTGTCTAATCCAGAAACATTGAAAAACTTGGAAACATTTTGATTATTTTAGGAGCAACAATACTCCAAAAATCGACGATAGTCAACTATCGTTTTACGTGATCACAGTCCAGAACTTTTAATTTTTTTTTAATTTTTTTGATAATTTTTTAAGGTAAATTTTCTTATAATTTAATTTCTCTGAAACAGCTACATTCAGTTTCAGAGATATAATTGAGAAATTCCTTTGAATCAGTTTTATTGTGTTTTAGAGGCAAAGCGTTGAGAACCAATTGTTAAAATTTGGGTTTTTAGTTTTTGCGGGAATTCCCGGGATCCCGGGAAATTTAAAAATGAATCCCGCTTTCCCGGGAAATGAAAAAGTCCGGGAAAAGAAAAACTCTAATGGACAGTTAACAGCTAACTGGACATTGTGTAATCCGCCCTAAGCCTGGTTTTTACTGCTCAAAAAACCTACGATTTATATTTTTTGCGAAATTTCTGTCTGGATAATCTAAGTCAAATCAGAAGAAAATCTGAAAAAGAGCAAAAAAAAAAATATTGTGATTTCACCTGAAAATCTGCTCATTTTAACCGAAAACCCTGCTGATTAAAGCAGAAAGTCTGCAGACTTGATAAAAAAAAACAGAAACATATTGTTGTACTATTTTTTTCAAATTGTCAGTTTTTTTTTAATAAATTTTGAAAAATACTAATGATAACTAAGTATTTTTGTAAAATTAGCAAAATAGTCTGCTATTTTTTAATTTTGGCAATTTTTAATCGTTAAAATTTCACAAAATAAAAAAAAACAATTTCTGTAAAATTTTAAAATAATCAGCTGAAATGATCACAAAAATATTTTTGTAAACTCAGCATACAGAATCAGCAAAATGAATCAGCATACAGAATCAGCATACAGAATCAGCTTCTGTTATTTTTTAAAAGTGAATGACAGGGAATATCGTTAAAATAGTCAATTCTGCAGAAAAATCTGCTAAAAGTCTTGTTAAAACAAATTATGAAAAAAAATGCTCCAATAAGTAAAAATTTCAAATTACACATGAATTACACATGCAGACAATTACACATGGGCTACACATGAAAAAGAAAATTACACATGATATGTGTAATTACACATGAGGTGGCAACACTGACCAAAATACACATTTAACATCTGCAAACACAATTTTTTGTCAAATTTCTAATATTTTTAAGTATTTTGAAATATTTTTATAAATATCGGGAGGTGGCTTGTATGGGGACCACCAGTAAAAGTTGTCCGATCCCGTTAAAATTTAAAATGAGCATTTTTGAATATAAAACACATTTACCCACACTTTTTACGGGTTTTTGAGGAATTTAAGCCTAATTTGAAGGGGACCTTGCGTGGGGGTTAGGTCTAAACACAGACTGAATTTTCCAATTTCAAACCCAAAACAAATTTAACCTTCATCAAAATATGATGATAATTGCGACCTATATCGTGTATACAACGTTTAGATGCACGGACGGACAATGCCAAATCGGCTCAAAAGTTGATTCTGACTCGATCGTTACGCTTGGAACTAGGTCTAGAACCAATATTTCGTGTAGTTACAAACATCAGCGCAAACTCATACCACAGATAGTGTAGAGTTTACAATTGTGGAACAAAATTAGAAAAAATTGCACTTAAGAAACTATAATCGTTTTTATGGCCCCTCTCTGGACGCCATTTTTTATTTCAAAAGAATAATTCAAGTTTTTTTTATTTAAAAATAAATCTTTAAAATCAAATAGTTAATGATTTTGAAATTGAGCGCCAATCGCAAGAAAAATGTCTTTAATTCCTCGTTTTTTAAGTCAAAATTTGAAAAATAATTAACCCTGGATTAAAATTGACAAATTAACGCAGAAATTACAAAAAACAAATATTTAATTTTAATTGTGATCAAAAATGATGAAAAAAAGCAATTTTAACTTTTAAGAAATTAAAATGTTCTTACTGGCCCCACGTTGGGAGCCATTTGATTTTCAAAGAAGAATAATTTGAAAAAGAATTAACCCAGGATTAAAATTGAAAAATTAACGCAGAAATTACAAAAAAAAATTAATTTAATTATAATTGTGATCAGAAAATGATGAAAAAGTGCAATTTTAGCTTTTAAGAAATTTAAATGTTCTTACTGGCCCCACGTTGGGAGCCATTGGATTTTCAAAAAAAAAATATATTATTTTTTTTCTACATTTAATAATTAAATGTTAAAATTAAAAAACACTTAAAAATTTTTTTAAATTTTTTTAGAATCAAATTGTTATACAGTGAGCCTCAAAAGAAAGTGTACAGGTCTAAGTATATGTAATTCATTAACGTCAAAGTTGACAATAAAAACCCTTATTGTTATCAATCTACTATCAAAAAAAAACGCTATATAGAAAATTTTCAATACTATAATTTAAGCTTGATAGCTTCCAGATTGAGCAAATATTTAATACGATACGAGGGTCGCGCTGGAAAATGAAATTATTTGTAGGTGTTTTTTAGAAAATTTTAAAAATATATTTCCAAGTTGATTTTTTGCAAGTCCAAACATTAAAAATTTAAAAAAGAGTTGTAACGACCTTTTCTGCCGGGGTATACTCAGCCTAAGTCCAGGGGTTCGTTACAAGAAATAATTACACGGATATTTTTTTTTCCTTTTAATATAAATCAGTTGTTTGAACAGAGTATGTTTATTTTTTTATTCTTTTATTTACAAAGTTTAATGTATAATTTATGTAAGTACATATATAGGTGCTGTGTTGTTCATTTGTTCCTCGTCCAGTGTATTCCTGATATCTACGGCTTCCAATGGGAATGATCGGGTTAAAGTTAATAATACCACCGTTGTTTGCTGCCAGATTACGTGAGTAGAATAATACGCTCGTGACTTGATATTTACTCCGGTCGTGACTCGCTTCCAGTGTCTACCCACTAAATAATTTGATTTGGCTCGTGACTTGAAAATCACTCCCGGGCTAAGCTACACATGAACTATCTTTAATGAGTATTAAAAATATCACTCCTTCGTGACTAGTGTAATCACTAGGGGGCTATTGTCTTCGTGACTTGTTAATCACTAAGTAAGTTATAGGGGTTACTAGGAAATGATTCCTTCGTGACTCGATAAATCACTTAGGAAAAACTAATGATCTACGGGAGCGGTTACTCCGTCGTGACTAGTTGAATCACTTGGGAATCTAGTGTACTACGGGAGAGGTTATTCCGTCGTGACTAGTTGAATCACTTGGGAATCGAACGATCTACGGGATAGGTTATTCCGTCGTGACTAGTTTAATCACTTGGGAATCTAACGATCTACGAGATAGGTTATTCCGTCGTGACTAGTTGAATCACTTGGGAATCTAACGATCTACGAGATAGGTTATTCCGTCGTGACTAGTTGAATCACTTGGGAATCTAGTGTACTACGGGAGAGGTTATTCCGTCGTGACTAGTTGAATCACTTGGGAATCGAACGATCTACGGGATAGGTTATTCCATCGTGACTAGTTGAATCACTTGGGAATCTAACGATCTACGAGATAGGTTATTCCGTCGTGACTAGTTGAATCACTTGGGAATCTAACGATCTACGGGTTTATATATATAAAAGTTAAATTGTTAGTGACTAGTAAATCACTTAAAAAAAAATATGTTGGGAAACTCTGCCTTACGTTGTTTGTGACTAGTAAATCACTGATTGGGAAACTCTGACTTACGTTGCTGTTATCTCCTTCGATGATATTCCAAGACTGATCCCTGCTTTGTAATTTCCTCTGCTTTTATACTTTTCTGTTTCAAATTCAAACGCACAAGACAATGCATTTTGTTGTTGGGCTAACAGTGTTCAAATGTGCATAGAAATATTGTGTGTGTTTGTATGTATATCTGTTTGTATGTACATTCTTGGTTTAGTACAAGCAGTAAACAAATTCTTGATCTTAATTCTTTTGTATGTTGACTTATGCGTGACTATTTGTATGATTGAGTGTGCATGTACTCAAACAGGGTGTGACAATAAGTTTGACTATAAACTTGTCGTCACACTTCCCCCCTTCTTTGAGAAAAAAAACCAAAGTTGTTTTATTTTTTTTTTTTTATAACTTGGATACCCTTATGCGGTAACGGACTCCATCATAAATTCTTTAACAACCTACCAAATCACTCCACATTAAAAGGTTTCAATTCCCCTATATGTGCCGTCCTTTTTCTTTTATCAGCGGCGATCAGCTCCACGATAACTGGTGAAATAAATCCTTTAACCGTGTATGGTCCATCGAATTTTGGTGCTAACTTTGCGGCAAATCCATCCACAGCTTTTGACAAATGGTGTTGTTTTACGAATACTTGATCGCCTTTTTTCGGCTTCCATGATCGCCTACGGAGATTGTAATACCTTTTCTGGTCTTGTGCCGCCACTTCGAGGTTATGTCGGACCAATTTAAACACATCTTGTAAGATTTTTGCTCGCTCACTAGGTTCCTTAACCTCATTTCCCGTACCCGCTGTAACTTCATCGTATAAAACCTTTGGCAATCGTGGTTCTCTACCCTGAATTATAAAACTTGGGGTATATCCTGTAGATTCCGAAACGCTTGAATTAATTGCCAACATTATTTCCGGCAGATATTCGTCCCATGTACGTTGGTTTTCGCCGGTATATTGTGCGATCATAGTTTTTATCGTCCGATTGGCACGTTCGGTGGGATTTTCTTGAGGCGTATATGGAGCGGTTAGTTGGTGTTGAATTCCCATTTCGCTTAAAAATTTGATAAAAGACCTGCTTGTGTACTGAGAACCATTGTCGGTTATAAGCTTCTTGGGTACTCCAAAACGGCTTATAATCTTTTCACGTAATGCTTTTTTAACCGCCTCACTAGTAGCCTTTCTTAACGGTATAAGCTCAGTCCACTTAGAAAATTTGTCAAAAAACACAAGTAACATAGAATTTCCGTGTTTTGAACGCGGTAATGGACCTACAAAATCAGAACAGACGATTGCCCATGGTTCCTCGGGTATTTGGGTTAGCATCATCCCCGCAGGTTTTTGTTGGTTTGCTTTATATTGCTGGCATGACAAGCATTTTCTTACATATTTTGCAACGTCTTTGAACAACCCAGGCCAATAATACCGATTTGCCACACGTGCTATGGTTTTCCTGATACCTAGGTGCCCTGCACTTGGGTCATCATGATTTTCTTTTAAGACCCTCTCACGTAAATACTTTGGAACACATAGTTTCCATGGAAGACACCCATCGGATTCGTCTTTGTTCGGAATGTGACGATATAATTGGTCATTCTCGATTACAAAATCGGTGAACTTTTCTGGGTTTTCTTGTACCTCTTTACGCTTCCTTTCCAGCCAGGCACATCTATCATTCATGTTTTTAATGGAGCTTGCACACATTTTATTCAAAGGTTCCCTTGACAGAGCATCAGCGACTACATTGCTTTTCCCTCTTCTGTACTCAATTTCGAAAGAGTATTGTTGTAATTCCAGCGCCCACCTGGCAACCCGCCCCGTGGGACTTTCAATGCTGTTTAGCCATTTCAGTGACAAATGGACGGTGATTACTTTAAAATGATAACCTTCTAGATACGGTCGCATTTTCCGTATTCCCCAGATTATAGCCAGGCACTCTTTTTCTGTGGCCGAGTAGTTACACTCGGCATGATTTAACCGTCGGCTAGCATAGGCAATCACTCTTTCTTTTCCATCAATATCCTGTGTAAGCACTGCCCCTAGGCCGAAATCACTCGCATCTGTTTGTAGTACGAATTGCTTGCTAAAATCTGGACATGCTAAAACTGGTGCTTCGGTTAATCGCTCTTTTAATTTGTCGAACGCCTGTTGTTGATCATCGCCCCATTTCCATCTTTTACCTTTTTTTAACAGAGCCGTTATTGGTGCCACTAGTTTTGCGAAATCAGGTACAAATCTCCGATACCATGAAGCCACACCGAGTACCCTTCTTACCCCTTTCACATCTTTGGGAGGTAGCATCTCTTTTATCGCAGCTATTTTATCGGGGTCTGTATGAATACCATCTTCTCCAATAACATGCCCCAGGTATTTTATTTTCTTTTGCATAAAAGAGCATTTTTCAGGGTTGATTTTTAAATTAGCCTTTCTGAGTCTATAGAAAACCTCACGCAAATTTGACATGTGTTGTTCTAGTGTCTTTCCAATCACTACTATGTCATCTAAATAGGCAAATGCGTGTGGTTCCATTTCTGGTCCGATGATTTGATCTAAAGCACGTTGGAAAGTCGCTGGCGCTGAGTGCAGTCCAAAAGGCATCACTTTCCATTGAAAAAGCCCGCGACCTGGTACGGTAAATGAGGTAAATGGTCTACTTTTTTCCTCCATAGGTATTTGCCAGTAACCGTTTTTCAAATCAAGCGTGCTGAAGTATTTAGAATCTCGTAACCGGTCAAGAATTGAGTTGATTCTCGGCAGTGGGTAAGCGTCAGCAAACGATCTACTATTTAACTGGCGAAAATCACAACACAATCGCCACTTGCCATTTTTCTTTGGAGCTAACACAATTGGGGAACTATATGGGCTGCATGATGGTTCGATACATTGATTTTTTAACAACTCATCCACCAATTCGCTGATAATCTGTTGTTTGGCAGGGTTTGTGGGCATATACCTTTGTTTAAATGGTGTATCATCCTTCATTATTATCCGGTGTTTTGCTATGTTTGATGTACCAGTCATTACTTCAAATGGGGGAAGCTCGATTTTAAGAAACTCTTCCATAAGCAACTGTTCCGTTATAATTTGTGTTTCTGAACCTGTGTATCGTAAACATTTGTCTTTTGGTGTTGTTTCCTCATTTCCCAACTGGAAAATGTGGCCATCGAAATTAAAAGAAACTTGCATTTTTTCTAAGAAATCCATTCCCAATATCATGTCATCCAGAACATTGGACAAAATAAATAACGGAATATTAACTGTCTTATTGGCAAATTTAATGTCTACTACTACTGCCTCTTTAACTCTTGTGGTGGTGCCGTTGGCTAAGGATAATCCGACGTCTAAACATATTCGTGACCTTTCTGCTAGCATATTTTCTGCATATTTTACACTTATAAAGCTATTAGTTGCGCCAGTATCGATCAGTGCTGTAGCCTTCGTGTTCCCTATCATCACCATCGCAAACATATGACCTTGTGCAAGGAAGATCTGATCTGAAGTCTCGATTGTGTTCAGGGGTTTCTTAAATTGGACTCCACCACCCCTTATTGACGAAGCCCTTGAGCGTTTCCCGCTGATCTCCTACAGCATTCTTTTGTTCGTACACCAGGTCTTCCACAGTCCCAACAAAATAGTACCGGTGTGTTTTGGCAGCCTCTGTATCCGTGGCCTTCTTGTCCACAACGCCGACAAGCCGTACGAGGGTTAATTGCGGTAACCATTGTGTTAAAATTACTCTGGGGATTAGTATTATTTTGTGTTATTTGTGACTGTGTTTGTGGTGTTGGTATTGGTGCTGTATAAACTGGCAGTATTGGTGTCGTATAAGCTGGTAGTATTGGTGTCAAGCGAGTTGGTAAAGCAGGTGTGTTGCGAACTGGTACCATCCGAGTTGGTAGTACGGCCATTTGTATGTCTTCAAAGTCTTCGGCAAGCTTGGTTAGTTCTCTTAGATTTTTAAACTCACTTCTTTTTATATACCACCTGTATGTGGGGTTGATATTTTCATACAGTCTTTCGAGTTTTTTTTCTTCACTGTAGCCAGCTTGTCGCATAATATTTTGTAGTGCCACCATATAAACTTTAAATACTTCATTGGGTTGTTGTAGTCGAGATCGTATTTTATCTTCTATTTTTTTAAAGTATCCCGTTGGAAGAAAATAAGCCAAAAAGTCTTCTTTAAATGTCGCCCATGTTGTCCAATGACCATTGTTATTACGGAACCATGAGAGCGCTAAATCTTTTAGTAATTCTGCCATTGTACGAGGTAAACAATTTTTGTTAATCCTATATGCCTCGGCCAATTCTTCTACCCGCTCTAAAAACTCTAATGGGTCTTTACTTCCATCGTATCGGAATGACCATTTTCTGACTTTTTCGATAGCGTGTTCATGATCTTTGGCCTGTATACTTGTGTCCTCTTGTTGGGTCAGTTTTGTTTGCAACTCTTGTGCGAATAACGAATTTGTATGCAATTTATTATTTATTTCCATGCTATCTGGTTTGGAACTTGGATACATAGTAGAGGTATCACTTAACACGATATTTGGTAATGTAAAACCGAGTGTGTTTGTTTGGGGCAGTGTATCTGTTGCACATATTAAAGTCGACTCTTCTTGTTTAGCAGGTGATGCCACTTTTGCATATTTTTGTTCAAGAAGTTGTAATCTGCTCAGTATGGCGCTTGAGTGTTCATCGTACTTAATAAATTCTACCAGCTGTTTTCTAAGTTCGTCCACTGTGCCACTAGCTTCAGTACAAAATTCCTGCACATACGCGACCAGTTCTTCTTTACGTAAGCTATATACCCAATTTGTTTTCACCATTTTTTTTTTTTTTTTAACTGATATTTTGTGTTACTTTCTTGTTATAGAATTTGCTCGGGCGCCACTTGTAACGACCTTTTCTGCCGGGGTATACTCAGCCTAAGTCCAGGGGTTCGTTACAAGAAATAATTACACGGATATTTTTTTTCCTTTTAATATAAATCAGTTGTTTGAACAGAGTATGTTTATTTTTTTATTCTTTTATTTACAAAGTTTAATGTATAATTTATGTAAGTACATATATAGGTGCTGTGTTGTTCATTTGTTCCTCGTCCAGTGTATTCCTGATATCTACGGCTTCCAATGGGAATGATCGGGTTAAAGTTAATAATACCACCGTTGTTTGCTGCCAGATTACGTGAGTAGAATAATACGCTCGTGACTTGATATTTACTCCGGTCGTGACTCGCTTCCAGTGTCTACCCACTAAATAATTTGATTTGGCTCGTGACTTGAAAATCACTCCCGGGCTAAGCTACACATGAACTATCTTTAATGAGTATTAAAAATATCACTCCTTCGTGACTAGTGTAATCACTAGGGGGCTATTGTCTTCGTGACTTGTTAATCACTAAGTAAGTTATAGGGGTTACTAGGAAATGATTCCTTCGTGACTCGATAAATCACTTAGGAAAAACTAATGATCTACGGGAGCGGTTACTCCGTCGTGACTAGTTGAATCACTTGGGAATCTAGTGTACTACGGGAGAGGTTATTCCGTCGTGACTAGTTGAATCACTTGGGAATCGAACGATCTACGGGATAGGTTATTCCGTCGTGACTAGTTTAATCACTTGGGAATCTAACGATCTACGAGATAGGTTATTCCGTCGTGACTAGTTGAATCACTTGGGAATCTAACGATCTACGAGATAGGTTATTCCGTCGTGACTAGTTGAATCACTTGGGAATCTAGTGTACTACGGGAGAGGTTATTCCGTCGTGACTAGTTGAATCACTTGGGAATCGAACGATCTACGGGATAGGTTATTCCATCGTGACTAGTTGAATCACTTGGGAATCTAACGATCTACGAGATAGGTTATTCCGTCGTGACTAGTTGAATCACTTGGGAATCTAACGATCTACGGGTTTATATATATAAAAGTTAAATTGTTAGTGACTAGTAAATCACTTAAAAAAAAATATGTTGGGAAACTCTGCCTTACGTTGTTTGTGACTAGTAAATCACTGATTGGGAAACTCTGACTTACGTTGCTGTTATCTCCTTCGATGATATTCCAAGACTGATCCCTGCTTTGTAATTTCCTCTGCTTTTATACTTTTCTGTTTCAAATTCAAACGCACAAGACAATGCATTTTGTTGTTGGGCTAACAGTGTTCAAATGTGCATAGAAATATTGTGTGTGTTTGTATGTATATCTGTTTGTATGTACATTCTTGGTTTAGTACAAGCAGTAAACAAATTCTTGATCTTAATTCTTTTGTATGTTGACTTATGCGTGACTATTTGTATGATTGAGTGTGCATGTACTCAAACAGGGTGTGACAATAAGTTTGACTATAAACTTGTCGTCACAGAGTACAATAGTTTAAATTCCGTTATCAGCTTATTTTTCCAACGACCCAAACAAAATTTTTTAAATGCAGTAAATTTTTTTTAAAATACGCATTTTTTTGACCTCAAATTCTTTTAATCACCATTTTTTTTGTAAACAAAGAAAATGTTTAATTATTTTTATATCTCATTACTATACACTTAAATGTACCTTAATTAATAAACAATAACATATTTTCTTTGTTTACAAAAAATTAGTGGTTAAATGGAGGTCAAAAAATGCTAATTTTTTCCTGTATGCTTGGGTCGTTGGAAAAATGAGTTGATAACTTGATTTTAATTATTGTACTATTTTTTAAACTTTCAATGTTTGAACTTGAAGAAAATCAACTTAGGATTATTTTTTAAAAATTGTCTAAAAAAAACGTCTACAAATAATTGATAATAATAAGGGTTTTTATTGTCAACTTTGTCGTTTAAGAATTACATCTACTTTAGACCTGTACACTTTCTTTTGACACTCACTGTAGGTCTAGGACCAATACTTCGGGTAGTTACAAACATCAGCACAAACTCATACCATAGAGTGAGGTAAGGTTTACAAATGTGGAACAAAAATTAGAACAATTTTTACTAAAAAAAACTTTAATCGTCTTAATTAATGGCCCCTCTCTGGGCGCCATTTTCGTTTCAAAAGAATAATTTTAGTTTTTCTTATGTAAAAATTAAATTTTAATATTAAATGGTTAATGATTTTAAAACTGGGCGCCAATCGCAAGAAAAATGACTTTAATTCCTCGTTTTTTAAGTCAAAATTTTAAAAATAATTAACCCTGGATTAAAATTGACAAATAAACGCAGAAATTACAAAAAAAAAAAATAATTTAATTTTAATTATCATCAAAAAATATGAAAAAAAAGCAATTTTAACTATTACGAAACTAAAATGTTCTTACTGGCCCCACGTTGGGAGCCATTTGATTTTCAAAAGAAGAATAATTTGAAAAAGAATTAACCCAGGATTAAAATTGGCAAATTAACAGAGAAATTACACAAAAAAAGGAATTTAATTTTAATTGTGATCGAAAAATATCAAAAAAAAAGAATTTTAACCTTTAAGAAACTAAAATGTTCTTACTGGCCCCACGTTGGGAGCCATTTGATTTTCAAAAGAAGAACAATTTATTTTTTTCTATATTAAATTTTATGAATTAATGCAGAAATCTTAAAATTTTAACATAACATGTGTTTGAATTTAATTTTTAATTGTTATTTAATTTAAAAAATAATAGAAAATGAATGCAGAAAAACTGAAGTTCAAAAAATGTCATATTAAAATTAAATTTTTTTATGGATCTAGAAAGCGAAAATATTTTTTTCCTTAAAATTTATGGTACCCCATCCTGTTTTTTTTTACAACTTAATTTGTTTTTTTTTTTTTTGTTAATAATAATACTAAATTATTTTTTACACTAATACACACAATCACACTACATTTAATATAATATTTTGTTTGTTTTTTGTTTGTCATATAATTATATAAATTATAATTTCATTAATATTAAATTATATTTAATGATTTTGTTTTTTTTTAATTTAATTTTTTTTTAATCATTAGTAACAATACAACCAACACACCCTGTATGCCAAACCCAAAGAAAAAAAATATTTTAATTCTCTTTTTTTGTCAAACTTAAATGTCTGTGTTTTTTTTTTACTAAAAAAAAAACAGCTGATAAATGAGAAATTATGCTTTTAAAGCTATCTCTTACTAATTCTCTTATTTGTTTTGTTTATTTAATTACTTACATTCTTTGTGCTCTTTTTTAATCGCTGTTTTTTACTCTTAATCGCTGCATGAATTTATGAAACATACTGCAAGCATCTTTCTATCTCTCTCTTTCCTTCTTTCTCTCTCTTTCGCTCTTTTACAGTTTTTTTTTCCTATTTAACAACTTATCTCTGAATGTTTATCCTTATAACGTTCCGAGTAACCTTGTATGGTAAAAGGTGGAGCATTTGCTCCACCTCCTCCACCACCACCCCCTCCTACACTTAGCGGTGTTGTTTTTGTTAAATTACCATTCATTTTGTTAACATTCAAACCATTACTACCCTTATGCAATATAGAACCATTTAGTTTTTCTGTTCCCATTCCAATACCTCCTCCTCCTATCATACTATTCGAGGTGGCATCATTTCCACATTGTCCCTTAAGATTACCCACCGATGTGGACATCATTTGTATGTTGGCATACGAGGAGTGTTTATTAATATTATTATTATTAGGAGTTGTTGTATTTGTAGTATTTGTTTTTGTATTTGGAACTGTTACGGTATTATTCAGACTCTTTGTTAAAGCGGCCGGATCTAATGTTATACCATCCAGCTGTGATGAAAATGATAATGGCGGTTGTATAGTTGTCGGTGTCGGTTGTGGTGTATCCAAACTTATTAGCGTCGTCTCTTCAGCGGCATTAGCCGCAGCAGCGTGCGACGACAATGGCGGCGTTGTAGTGCTATTGTGTATTGTCCTTAAGCCATTCGATACGGGTGACCGTTGACTACTACTGCTATAGCCACTTGTATTACCGGGACCTTGGGCCCCCATTGATACGGTATTAATACTTTTTTGTGAACCATTCGATTGATTCAACAATGGTTGATCGCTCTTTGAGTTGGGCAATATAAATGAAGTTTCCCAACTTCCTTCGTTACTTGTAGAATTATTGTTGTACTGATGATGATGATTGTATTCTTCACCACATTCTTTAGCAGCCAATTGTGGTGCTGTGGGTGAAGATATTCCTGGCGGGGTACAAACATTGGTTCCAGTTGATACAGCCACTACCGGATTGTTAGTGCTGATATCTGTATTATCTGTATTGTTGTTGATTTGTTGATGTAGATTGTGTGTTATACCGGGTAGCGGTATTAAATAGTCAGATGTGGTTGGTATCTGTAGACAGATGTCATCGACCCCTTGAGGTCGTATTATTGTTTGATCTCTTTCGTTAGAGGGCGGGCGTAAAATGTGTGGTAGTGGTGCATTCATTACAGTAGCATCCTTAAGGAGATACAAAAAAAATACAAATTAATACCGAAAAAACTAATAAGACATTAAAATTGTCGGATGTCTCGGTTGTCTATTCCGAAAATAGTTAGAGTACACCATTTGCAGATGTTATTTTCAAATGATCAATGTAAATTCATAGACTCTACTTATTATTGGAAGATTCAAGTTATTCGTATATTCCAATTGAAATTTGAAGATCCTTCCTGTAAGTCAAAGACTGCACTTGTAGTTCGAATATCAAAAAATGCGTTTTTTACCCCTTAGCATCGAAACTTTCTTTCTTTAGTATTGTCAGAATGTTTTTATTTGCTGGACGATCCTACATTTCAAATTTCTAGAACCATTATTTTAGGAGATAGAAATGGTACCGAAGTAAATTTTTTAAACTCCATTAAAATCCAATTTTCCAAAAGGAACTTTTATCAGAACGTTTTTTTGGCTGAAGAGTTTTTATTATAAGTTTCTGTAGTCATTTTTTTAAGAAATAGAAAAAGTACCAGAGTACACGAATTTTGTCCCCTAAGAATCGGAATTTCCACTTTCGGAATTTGTTTCGACAATTTAAATTTCATGTTTCTATGGCCATTATTTCCAGAGTTAGAAAAATAACCAAAGTAAATTTTTTAATTCCATAACATCCAAAAAGTACTTTTTCAGAATGTTTTACATTCCAAATTTCAAGTTTCTATGACCATTATTTCAGGAATTATAAAAAGTACCAAAATACATTTGTTTGTTTACCCCGTTTTACCCCTTCTAGAATTGGATCACCTAAAAAATACTTTTGTCAGAAGGTTTTTCTCGCTATATGATTCTACGTTCCAATTCTGGAGTGTCTTGAACCGTTACTTCTGGAGTTAGTAAAAGTACTTACTTAAGTACATTTTTTAACCGATTAAAATCCGATTTTCCGAAATGTACTTTTTTAATAATGTTTTTTTTGCTGAAGGTTCTTAGTAGAGATGGGCACACGAGCAGATTAGAGCGTGATTCACGCATAAGTGTGACTGAATTCAATTTTACTCACGTATCGAGTGAGTGGAGAAAAAATTTCGTGAGTGAGTGTGGGTGAGTAACATTTTTGCGTTAGTGAGTGTGCGTGAGTCGATTTTTTTTTGCGTGAGTCTGCGTGATTTATTTTCTCTTCAGAATTCCTTGTGTACCAGAAAAAACAAAAAAATTGTAAAATATGGCTTAACTTAAGATTTCGTTCCGAAAAAAGCAAAAAAAAAAATTAGTTTCGCTGCACTTTAAATTTTGCTGAAAATTTTTAAAAAATTTTAAAATTTTAGTTTTTGTATAAATAAGAGTTTCGTGAGTGTAGGTTAGGTTAGGTTGTAAGTGGCTGCTAACGTTTTACGTCAACACACGTAGACTCTGAGGTCCATTGTGATACCACGGGACCGTAATAGGTTTCCCTACTAGTCCCTGTCGTTAAACCAGTTTGAGTTTCTTATGAAACTCCTTAGATTTTGAATTTTGACATCCGACAAATCAGAAAGATCGTACAGCTCCCTAGATCCCAGTGAAGCAAGTCTCTGACCAGAAAGTGACGGGCAATGGCAAATAAAGTGTTCGATAGTTTCCAACTCCTCTTCATCCATGCAACTTCGGCAAAAGTCATTCGACGGCACATTTAACCGCTCTGTGTCCGGTAATTATAGAAACCACCGTCGAAATCTCTCCTCTTGGTAGCGATATCAGCTCACTTGTGCGCCCCTGATTAAGAGAAGGCCAAATCAGTCGTGTTGTCTCACACGTCTATCCATTTGCCCACCTTTGATTGGTCTCCGTCGCAGAACAAAGCCGTAGGTTTTGCTTGCAAGTTTCTAGAGGCATACTAACACATTCCAATTCTGTTGGAACCTGTAAGGTAGTTCCTAGTCTTGCCTGCTCATCGGCTTTGCAATTCGTGAGTATAAGTCAACGTGAGTGTGAGTGAAGCTTGCGTCAGTGCATGTGAGTGTGATTGTATTAAACTTATTCACGTGATTGTGAGTAGAAATAATATGCTCGTGAGTGAGTGTGCGTGATTCAAAAATTCCTGTCGTGAGCGTGAGTGAGTGTGAATCAAAAATCACCTGAGTAATTTAAATACAACTCACACTCACGTCCACTAACGAAGCTTCACTCACACTCACGTTGACTCACACTTACGAAACTCTTATTTATAAAAAAAAAAATAAAAAAATAAAATTTCAGCAAAATTTTTTTCCTTTTTTTTGGTACGAAAGGAAATATGAAAAGAAAATAAACTCACTTACTCACACACTCACTCACGCAAAAATATTACTCACGCACACTCACGCAATTTTTTTTCTCTATTCACACTAACTCACAATCACGTGATTAAAATGGAATTCAGTCACACTCACGCGTGATCACGCATGAATCACGCTCTGATCTGCTCATGTGCCCATCTCTAGTTCCTACGTTTCAAATTTCAAGTTTCTTTGAACATTATTTTTTGAGTTAGATAAAGTACCAAAGTACAATATTTTACCCATTTTTACCACAGCACACTATTTTATCCCTTTTTGCTACATTCTCAAAAAGTTCATTCTTAGCATTTTTTTTTTTGAAACGCTCCTATATTCCAAATTTCAAGTTTTTATAACCATTATTTCAGGAGAAAATAAAAGTTCTAAATTACATCATTTTGCCGTTTTGGCCCCATAGAATCGGTACCCTTTCAGAATGTTTTTTCGCCGCAGAGTCCTACATTCCAAATTTCAATTAATCTTTTACAAATTTGAATTGATCTTTTTTGAATTTCACCAGACCGTTTACGAATTACAACTGATCTTTTTCCAATTTTATTTAATCTTTTTAAATTTCTATTGATCTTTTACGAATTACATCAGTAAACGGTGTAGTACCTATGACCATAGTCTCATTGCCACTTTGGTGACCTTTTATTCCTGCAATTTTCCACCATTTAAAATAAAATCTAACTCTATTTATTTCCTTTTCTTCCCCAAATATGCAAGTTTCATAAAAATCGATGATAACCTAATTTACAAAAACTCTCTTACCTCAGTTACTGTCTTAAGACGTTCTAAAAGACTTGAGAATGTAGGACGATCTTCTGGTGTAGGATTCCAGCAATCAGCCATAATTTTGTATATAACAGGCGGACAGCCGGGTGGAGTACCTAAGCGACCACCATTAGTAACCAACTGCATTACCTCGGGATTAGGTAAACCCGTATAAGGCATTAAGCCTAAACTGAAAACCTTTAAATATAAAAATTTATTATTAGAATTCATATTTTCTTATTCAATCTTTCAAAAAAAACTTACCTCCCACAACAAAACACCAAATGACCATACATCGGTTTTCGACGTGAAAATACCATCTAAAAATGCCTCCGGTGGCATCCATTTAATAGGTAACATTGCCTTACCGCCCTTACGATAATAATCACTGCGGTATATATCTCTGGCCATACCAAAATCAGCTATCTTAACAACTCTTCCAGGACCTTTACTACTTAACAAACAATTACGTGCGGCTATATCACGATGTATAAAACGTTGACTTTCCATATAACGACATCCCTTGGCCACATCGAGAGCACAAAATACTAAATCTTTCATAGTTAGCGGTGATGGTCTTTCTGGCTTATGACGCCCTTCGCGTAAAAAGTTCTTCAGATCACCCCCAGCCAATAGTTCGAGAACAATAAAGCGTGGATGACGATCAAAGCAGACACCAATTAAGTGTACCATATTGGGATGATTAAATTTAGCCATAATAGCAGCTTCCATTAGGAAATCTTCTTCGGCCTGGCGTGTAGACATTTCGGGTAAAGTTTTAACGGCAACGGGCATTTCAACGGCATCACCATCACGATGACGATATAAACCCTGATAGACTTCACCAAATGCACCTTGACCTAAAGCTCTGTAAATAAAAGAAAGAGATATAAAATAAATGGATGTTAGAGGTGGATGATTTGAATAGAAAAAAATGAGATTGCTGTGCCAAAACAGGAGAGCCGTTTTCTTCTATTAATTTTACAATCCAATTACACTACGAACGGAGAGAGAATGCTTTTCCTACCGTTAAGAGAATAAGTTTAGAACAGTGGTGCCCACGATAATGTATTGGTGATTTTTCACAAAAATTAAATACAATTGTTGTTGGTTGGTTGTTGTTAAAAACTGTACTTGCTTTCTCAAACAAACCGACGAAGTCTAGCTTCGTTTAATGCTGGCAAGCAACTGATTGATTTTGTTTTTACACCTCGTCCACAACTGATAAATATACTTAGCAAAAACGTCAAAATTGATATAACGCCAAAATATATATAGCAATAATTGCTTGGCAATTAGTCTGAGCAACTATTGCTGGCAATTAAACATTAAAATCGAACGTCATCTTTGTTTGGAATCCATCAAAATAGACGAAAAGTGTTTTATTTGGTTTATTCTGCCGACGTTATTCGTTATTGTCACCGAAAAAAAATCAGGTGGAGACCAGGTGTTACGCTCTCTGTTTTTATTTTCATTGACGTTCGGGTTGTGTACGTAATAGAGTTGTGTCGTTCACGAACGAACTAGTTCAATTGAACTATTCACTTAACTGAGCGGTTTATCTAGTTCGTTCATTTCAGCTCTTTTAGGTATTTTCGTTCATTCAGCTCAATTGGTCATATCTTCATTTTGATCTATCAGCGTCCAACCTGAATAAATTTACGTGGAGTGGAGTAGTGTTTGTGGATATTTGAATTAAAATTTTGTAGGTTATAAGTGACAGAAAGACCTTTGAAGAGAGTTTATTCCACATACGAATTGAAAACTAATTTTCTCTGTAATGCGTTGTGTGAAACACAAGAAAATCAACAACGGGTGTGCTCTACGAGGCAAGCGAGTATTCCGAATAAACACTCGGGCCTGGGGAATAATTTCACTTATCTCAGATCAACTCCTCCCATTATAATATCGATAGAAGAGGGTCACACAACCCACACTCCGACGATGCTCCAATGAATTGGATAAAGCTGGTATAAATAGTAAGGAGATCGTATGGAGTGAAGTAAATCTTGCACCCTTTCAGAAAACCAGGACACTTTAATGCCTCTTTCGACACTTGAAATACGTGTTTATTTCAACGGACATCACACTGTATTCTCATACCCAGAACCTTTGAAGGGAGTTTATTCTACATACGAATTATTTGACTGAAAAACGAATTTTCTCTGTAATGCGTTAAGCGAAACACAGGACAATCAACAACATACGGGTGTGCTATACGAGACAAGCGAGTATTCCGAAACTCGGGCCTGGGGAATAATTTTAGTTATCTCAGATGAACACCTTCCATGATAATATCGATAGAAGAGTGTCTGACAAACCCACATTCCGCTGATGCTCCAATGAATCAATAGAGTTGGATACACAACTGTCATTGATAAACTTTACCGCCCTCCTCTGAACACGGTCCAAAAGTTTCAGAATAGACTCTAAAGCCACTGCCCATATGTATTCCATTTTCGGCCGGATATAGCTGGTATAAATAGTAAGGAGATCGGATAAAGTGAAGTAAGTCTAGCACCGTTTTAGACAACCAAGAGACTTGAATGCCTCTTTCGACACTTGAACTACGTGTTTATTTCAACGGACATTACACTGTATTCTCATGCCCAGAACATCAAGAGTATCCGATTTCTCAATACCTATACCATCCATAGCTACAGATGGCAATGCTAACTCCACCACCCGTCTGTGGATTAACATACAACATTGGGTCTTGCATGCATTAAAATCGACCTTATTCGCTCGACCCCACTCGGAGATTTTGGTCCTGACTGAGTGTGTTATTCATATTCTGCCGCATGCCTTCTATCTCCAAAGAGCTTGGCCTGTGATAGAATGAAAATGAACGGCAAATGTTACTGCCATCTGCAAAAGAGTAGATCGGATTGAAGGTCTGACCAAGAAGGTCATTAATAAAAATAAGGAATAGAGTAGGAAAAGGAACAGAACTATGCGGTACCCCTTCATTTAGTTGAAACTCGTCTGATGAGACCCCATCTAAAACAATACGAATAGTGCGGTCTCTGAGGAAACTCATTATAACGCGAGAGAAGTCATTACTGACACCAAAAGCAACTAGCTTACAATTAGTCACGAGTGCCCTGTGCCACACACGATCGAACGCCTTAGAAATATTTAGAGCAAGCACTTACTCTCGCCAAAATGTGAAGAGACCGACTCCTATGTTCCGATACAAACGATAACAGGTCTCTTGTAGATCGACCCCTACAGAAGCCATACTGTCGATCATTTAAAAGTGAATCTAAATATTTCACAAGATGATAGTTAACATGCTCTCCATAACTTTAGACAGCGCAGAGCAAATTGCGATTGGCCGTTAATTTTGAGGGTTTTTAGCCGCACCCTTTTTAGAGATTGGCTGGACATTGGCCACCTTTTAACATGAGGGGAAGACTCCCGCACGGTACGAAGAGCTGAAACGGTTTACAAAAGGACGTGCTAACGTAGACGAGCACTGTTTCAGCACCAGTGCTGATATGCCAACCGGCCTCGGTGGCTTGTTTGCATTCCGCAAGAACCCTTTCAGGGTTTCGGTTCTTCAATAAAACGAAAACCGGTTTTGGGTTTAACAAATAAATTTGATGTAGTTTATTAGAAATTCAGCAAAATTTACTAATAAAATTTTCAAGTAAATGGCGCCCAAGCTGGGGCCAACCTCGAAACTCGAAGCGGAAGCACAGAATCTTCCACAGTATTTATGTGGATTTATGCTTTTGATGTTAAATAGTGTGGATTGTTGGTTGCGACGAGTTTGTTGCTTTAATTCTAACGTTATTTTCAAAAAAAAAAAAATTTTAAATTCTTTCACTAAACCAAAAAAAAACTGCGAAAAAAATCAATTGACATTCAAAAGAAGACGATTAATGGACCTATCGACAGTTATGACTAGTTATTATATTTTTTGTCATCTTAAAAACCGTCTGGGTAACAGGCCTTTATTTTTTGAAAATTTCAAATAAATTTTAAATTGTTTATGTTAAAACTATTTCTTAAAACATCTGTTATAGTTTGATATCATGAACTGATTTGTTTTGTTTAAATTTAAATCAGAAAAGTAACAACAGTTTCAGAGAAGAAAAATTTGTAGGGCACGTATAAATAAAAAAGGTGTGGAAAATTAAAATACTTACTTGACTAATCTTAAACTTTCTCTAGCAACTTGTGGTAAACTTTGAACATTTATGGTGCCATTTATGAGATCATCACATCCATAATTAGGATTGAAGTTATTTAAATTATTATCATCTATGTTATGGCGTAAGCGAGTCAATTGCATATCCTGTTCCATAAGCATCTTATGACGTTCTTTGGCCATCTTCTTGCGCTGATAACGATTATCTGTAAAGAAACATACATAAGTTACCAAGAGAAACTAAAGGGAATTCTGTAAAAACATAAAAAAGCACAACTTACATAGTATCACTATAAGAGCAGCCAAAGAAGCTATTAGTAATAGCATTAAGACCGTAAAGAATGATATTAAATAATTCAAAGGTATAGTTTCCGTAAGAGGCACTGAAAGGACAAAAAAAGGGTTTATTAGTATTTTTAAATTATCTTTGAAATTCCTTTTAAACTTACTATCACAGGCAGAAGAATTATCTTTACGTATTCTCCAACCTTCAGGACATATACATTTAACCGAAGATCTATATTCATCTAAAGCCAAACATCTATAATCACAACCACATCCTTCAATGGCCGGTATTATTATAACAGAACCAGCTCCTAAATTGGAACCTTCATAGAGGGCATCTAGCTCCTTAATAGTACGTGTATTGGTAATGTACGAAGTGCCACCTTCACCGTTGGATTGATTTAGGTAGACATCTCCGCCAGCAAAACCACCACCTCCGCCACCAGTATAACAACCACCTCCACCACCACCAAATCCTCCCTGACCATGACGTTTAACATTCGAACCATTATTTTCCAAATCAACATAACAAGAAAAACCACCACGTCCTCCCAACAGTAAAGCAGCCCCAAATTTAGCATCTAAAGCTTGATCGATGTTGGCACGCCAACCCCCACCAGGACCAGCAGTTCTCTTTGACAATGGTTCACCATTTATTTGTCCAGTTAAACCCTTACGTTGGGGATTTTCTTTTTGACCATGTTGAAAATCTTCATCTAAATAACGTCCTATACCGAGACCACCGCCACCACCAGCTACTATAAGAGGAACAGCCTCATTTCGTGCAGAATTTAACTAAAATTTAAAATTTTACATAAAATCTAGAAACACTTTTGTAATTGTAACTACTCACACTTACCAAAAACACATAGGAAGCACCCCCTCCTCCACCGGCACCATATTCCAAATTCATATTTTTCAACATATGTTGTTTGGAGGTAAAACTATATTTACTAAGATCGAGCTCAGGATCATTTGAACCACAACCATCTTCTTTGTAGCCCAATGATTTTATACAAGCATTTTCTCCCTGTTGTCCCACTAGTATGTAGAGTTCTTCATTTTTATGTAACTCCAAAACAGCCACGGCAACAGCACCGCGAGAAGAACCCACACCGCCAGAACCCAAACCACCACTGGCACCTTTAACAATGAATCTACAAAAAAAAACAAGAGATAAAGGAATTAGTGTAAAAATAGTTAGGTTTACAAAATTTTAGATTATTTCAACTTACGTATAGAATCCTTCATGCGGCACCTTCCATTTTTGCATACCCTTGTAGGGTATTTCATCGACAACTTTAACTTCTTTTATAATGCGGCTTCGATTATGTGTACTGTAATAGGTTTCACATTGGGCCTGCGAAGGACCTAACATACCACGATTATCACAGGTACCCAATTCGAGATCTAAAAATGAATAGAGAAAGATTTGAGGTTAAAAACAAAGTTGTGAAAGATTTGGTAAATTTACGATTCCAAATCGCTGTAAAAAATTTTCAATATTTAACTTAGAAAAAGTTGGATATGGATAAATCTGGCACGCAAAGATCTTTAAGATAAGATTGAACTCGATTTGTTGGGAAATGTAAGGCTTGACTTAGCTGCTAAAGCTTTGCGTCAGCACAGATAGAATCTTAGGTCCGTTGTGATACGACTGTCAATGCTAAAAGTCAGTGTAAATAGTCTCTGAGATACAGCCGGAATCGGTTTTACCTCAAGCCTACGCCCTACTTGCTTCACTGCGATCTAAGGATGATCTTTCCGATTTGTCGTTTGTCTTAGGAGTTTTATAAGAAGCTTGAACTGGTTTAATGACAGGAAGTAGTAGGAGAACCTGTTACAGTTCCGTGGTATCACAACGGACCTCAGAGTATATGTGTGCTGACGTAAAACATCAGCAGCCACTTACAACCTAACCTAGCCTTCGCTCGAGACCCGGGTAGATCGAAAACTGGTCTTTCTGTCATTTACTGTCTTAATTAATTTTCATTTACAACCATTTTGAAGAAGAAATCAACTGTCGAAACTGGAATATTATTTAGGGAAAGTGACTTGAAGAATTTCTTCAACTTTTTTTCATTAAAAAGGTCATTATTTGTTTAATTAGTAAAACAAATAATGACCTTGAGATAGAATATGTCTACTCCAAAAAAAAAGAAAACAAAATTTTTTTTGGTGAAAAAAAAAATCCGGGGAATGTTTTTTGTAAAAAAATATGATTGAACTTGTTTCAATACCTTTTGGTACCCAATTTTGTTCACATTTGTAAACCAGCATCCGAATTAAAGCATTTTCGAAAAATTGAGTATATTCTACATAACCTAAAAATAGGTTATGTAGAATATACTCAATTTTTCGAGGTATCCTTAAAATTTCGCTTATAACTTTTGAACCACTGAGCCGATATTGCTCAAATTCAATACCAAACTGTAACATATCAAATAAATATGTTACGTTTCAACCATATCTGTTGAGTATTTTGGCCGTGATCGTCATTTCAACAGACAGACGGACATCGCTAGAATGTCTTAGAATCGGTTACTGATCAATAATATATACTCTTTATTGGGTCCAGACTGATATTAATGAGTAACAAACGGAATGACAAACCCTCGATCACTAGAGTGGAGGATACACAAACACAGATAAAAGACAAAAATATAAAACTGCCTTTCTCGTTCCATGTGTGGACCTAATTTAATCCTAAATTTAAATCAAAAGAATGCATTCACGAAATTTTTAAAAGTTTAACAGTTGATTCCGAAAATTTTTTGTTTTACGACCTTAACCAGAAGCAGTGGGTAGATTGGTAACTATGTCTTGAGTATTCATGTTCCATTTGAACGATAAATCGGAAAATATGTCTACAGTTACATCTTCAATGAGGAGCCATTTTAAGACCATATAAGTCCATAGAAGACCGTCCAGTAGATCGGTCTACCGAGGTTAGAGGTGAAGCGGTTTGAAACTCGGGTACTAGGGGCTCTAGTTTCAACAAATTAATAAATTTGATGCAGCTAAATATAGAAATTCAGCAAACTTTACTAATAGAATATTTAAACAAATTCCGCCCAAGAAGGGGCTAATCTCGAACGCAAAGCTGTAACACAAGAGCCGTCACTTATTTGAGCATACCCCGCAAAAGGGAAGGGTCAGAATTAAAAGTGAGTAACAGATTTAATAGTGTGTTATCCAGCTTTCTCAGCAGATATAATGCGAATAATAGCTTCCCTAACATGTTTGTTCTACAATCTAAAAAAAAGCTGTGGGTTAGTGTTGTAAAAGTATTGAGTATTTGAGTACCGAGTACTCAATACTGCCTATTTTTTCGAGTACTCAATACTCAAAAGTAACTACTCAATACTTTCAGGGTTGTATTTTTTCACTTGAAATGCATAATTTAACCAACAAATGTAACCATAAAATGCAACTCTGTGTATGAAAAATATTTTTATTTTTTTTAAATAATTTTTAAATTGATTAAAAATAATCTAAACTTAAAAGCAAATCCCTTGTTACGCAAACACAAATAGAATTTTGATAAGAATTAATAAAATTGTAATTTATAAACATCTATTTTTAAATTTTTCAATTTAAAAAAAAAGTATTGAGTAGTATCGAGTACTCAGTTGAAAAAGTATCGAGTAGTATTGAGTAGTCAAAAGTAACCACAATTTACATCACTACTGTGGGTAAATCGGCAATTATGTCTAGAGTAATCATCTTATAGTCGAAACTATTTGAAGCTACCGCAAAAATGTGCCGTCCTTGGTACCGCAAAAGATCGTCACAATTACATTTAAATACATGGAAAACACATGAATTTCTTAAAAATTTTGTAAAACAATCTGGATAAAAAGCTGTGGGTAGATCGGCAATAATGTCCTTGTGACTAACAAAGACAGTCCAGTAGCCCGGTGAACACAAAGACCGGTCTGCATGGGTTAGACGATTATCCAGTTTGAAACTCGGATAATGAAGGCACTGGTTTTAACAAATAAAAAAAAGTTGATGGAGCTTAATATAGAAATTCAGCAAAATTTACTAATGGGATTTTTAAGCAAATGGCTCCTAAGACGGGGCTAATCTCGACACGCAAAGCGGAGTTACAGAAACTGCCACTTTCTTGTGGTTTAGGGCAACATAGGTTGAGATATTAAATGAAGAGTATTATAATAAAATTCAGCAAAATTTACTTAAATGATTTTCAAGGAAGTGGCGCCCAAGACGGGGCTAATCTTGAAACCCAAAGCGGACATACCCCGAAATAGGGAAACTTAGGTTAGGATTTAAAATATAGGTCATTTTAAATTTTTCGTATGCATTTCTATCTTCACAATTTTCTTTCCAGGTTACGTTACAATTAAAAGTCTTCCCGCCTTGGTTTAGTCTACATATTGTTTAGAGCTTGTAGCAGCTTTATGTCAAGAGCTTTTAGATTATTCAATATTTTAAGCATAAAAAACCTAAAGATAAAATTCTTAAAAAAATATACTTACAATTATGATTTGTAAAATCTTTATGTGTAGGACTTTTCGTATGCCGTACATTCCAATAATTATAACCATTCAAATGCTCTGGCGGTATATTAATACCAAAACATTCCGGAGACAAAGAAAAATCATCTACAGCAACATCCGAATAAATACGCATACCCATGCGAGCTTCAAATTGTAAATAGTATCTGGAATAGGAAAAATAATAGATTAATAAAAAAACTTTTTCAGATTTATATTCGAAAAAGATTGTTAATAGGGAAAGATTGTTAAAACTGTAATTCTCAAAAACATCAAATGAAATTCAAAGAAAATCAATTAAAATTCTTAAGATATGAATTAAAATGAAGAACTATTAATCAATAGAAACTATTAAAAGTTTAAACAGATCTTATCTGATCTGTTTATACCTGATCGTAACTGATTTCATCTAATGGTATCTGAATTTGACCAATATTGTCACAAATTTGACTTCTAATTATATCTGATCAGATACAATAATAAACAATCAGATCTGATCATATATTATCAGACCGATGAAGATCAAATGAGATCAACTCGATTTTAACACGGGAAAGATCGATATAAGTTCGAAGAAGAAAATCTATTTGATATTTGAAAATTTTTAGAGAAAATTTAACTGGTCTTAATCAAAATTCAATTTACCTTTATTAATATTTAACTGATTTTCCGTGAATTTTAATTAACGAATTTGAATAAATAATTTTCGGATATCAATTCGAATTTCAAATTTTATTTTTGGGATTTTAATTGATCTTGTTTAATTTCACCTTTTTTGAATTTTAAAACAAATAAAAAAGTATAATCCGAGTAAAAATTTGAAGGATCAGAACTGATCCGAAAAATGGATCGCTAAGATTAAAACTGATCTCATCTTAGCGATCCATTTTTCGGATCAGTGCAGATCTTTTAAATCTAGGATCATAAGTGATCTTACACAGATCAGTACCGATCTTTCAAATGTCGAATCAGATGTGATATATAAGAATATATAGTAAAATTTTTACTCGGGAACTTTTTTCCTCGACTTACCTTGATGTTATATTCGGTAATATATATTCAGCTCTTAACCAATCTGCTCCTTGATTTTTAGTACTCCACCATAGGGTCGTTGTAATATTTTCCTTTTCTTTCATTTCCACCACTGAAAGATTAATGCTTCCCGGATTTTTACCAAATTGATGTATATAGAAACGTACAACACACGAATTACGATATGGTGAATTTGGATCACCATGCACCGTGGGCGGAGGATTAAAGGTACGTGATAACATTATAGCATTACTGGCAAAACCAATTAATGGCCCCTTTTCACTATTATTACTATGTTGATTCATATTAACGAGCATATAATAACCCACGGTAGAATTAAGTAAATGTTGAAAAGTATGATCACTATCTGGCCCAGTATCGTATGTAGGCGAAGATCCTGTATGACGTGACCAAGAAAGTACAGTACGTCCCGAATCACGCCAACCACACCAATCATTTTCAAAATCACATCTAGCTCCGAACGGTATCTTTTCACAATTTAATAACTCATCTTCGGCCTCATCACAATCACGAGTTATATCACATATCCTTGGTAAAGGTATGCAAACTGGTACTTTATTCATCATACATTTAACCTGGGAAGTACTACATTTTTCTGCTTTGGTTCCCTCGGGGAAACAATTGATCATTCTCAAATTATCTATGGCCACATGAGCTTTTTGTCCTTCAAATAACTTGGGCACAATTTCAAAAACAATACGAAAATCTCTTGATATTCTACCGAGTCGAAATACTTTTCGTTCCCATTGACGATAATTATCACCGACAATTTCGGCGGGTACCCAGGAACTTTCTTGAGAATGTAATGGTTCGACGACTACACGTGATAAACCGTGACTCATGCCACTTTGATGCATATACACCTCGAGATAACATTTTTCCATGGTTGTACTAAATTGTGGTGATGTCAAATTAATCTGTTGAGTTGTTGGCGATAGACGGGCATACAGGAAATGGCCATTAGCATCATCTATATTATCAGCTAAGGGACCAGGATATAAACCAGTCATATTTTTCTTTGATACTTCAGTGCCACTCATAATATGAAAACCATCTTGTAGATTTTCAGTCCATTTCCAGGCGCAGGCTGTTTCAAATGTACAGCGTACGCCTAATAAATCTTCTATATCAGAATTTAAGGAAGATTCAGTATTGATTAAATAGGTATTCTGAAAAAAGGAAGAGAGAGAAAAAAGGGGGTTACAATTTTAATTCTAGAGAAAGGAATTAAGCAGTCGATGTCCAGTTAATACGATATATCATTCGTTATAATCAGGGAAACCAAAAATATGCTCTAAAAAACACGTTTTATGCGCTTAAAAAATGCCCTTAAAAACGGAAAATATGCTCTAAAAACAATAAAAATATGCTCTTAAAAAAATTATGTCCCCTTTTTTGTTGTATTTTTTACAATTTGTTAGAGAATAGACCCTCCAAATACCGTTATGTGCGATAGTAAGAGGGTTAAATATGCTCTACAAAAATATTTTCCTTACTGTTTTCTGCCAAGTTGCTGAATCTAAAGAAATCATAGTTTCATATACCGATATGAAGCAAGAACAGACCAAATGGGAATCAATCGTCACAATTCCGTAATTGTTGAAAAAAAACATTCCTGTTGGATAAAAAATTTAAAAATACATGTTGTCATAAAAAAAAATTGGAAAAGAATGCTCTAAAAATTAAAAAAAAAAATGCTCTAAAAATGTAAAAATATGCTCTAAAAAGTGGAAAAATGCTCTAAAAATTGAAAATATGCTCTAAAATTTTTTTTATTATATTCCTCTTTTAACATTGTCTGGTGAAGCTTTAACAAGTTCCAAGTAATTTTTCATGAATAAGATAGCATTTATTATCTTATTTTAGAAATCAAAATTCTTTTCGAATCGAATTTCGCTTTGAAGAAGACCCCCAGAAATTGGAAATATCACCACCCCTGTAAAAACGAAATATATAAAAACATATCTGCTTTGTTAAAAAAATATATGGATCATATATAAAAGGATGTAATCATATCTACTCCATATATCTTCATATCTGCTTCATATATATTCAGATCAGTAAATTGATTCTACCCGAGTAAAAAAGTTTTGATATAATCATATATTTTTTAATATAATTATAAATAAACATATCCATCATTGGATCTCAAAAATGGAGGATCCAAAAATATGTGATTATATCTCATTAGATCAAATTTGATATAATTCGATAACAAAAATGGAACGGTAAATTTCATCTAATTTGATATTGAAGATCATATTAGATATAATAATGTTTTATAATATCAAATTAGATAATGTTTACCCTTCCATTTTTGGGATTTAATTATATCAAATTTGATCTAATAAGATATGTATAATCATTAGGGATGAGATTTCCATGCAAATGCATGTTTTTTATCGATAGTCTAAAAACGATATCGACCAATTGTCTTTCTGAATCAAGAAATTTGCGTTAAAATGGCATCGATTTGTTTTCGCATATTTTTGCATATTTTGGTGAAAATGCATATTTTTCAATATTTTGGTTTTAAATTCATATTTTGTGCATATTTCCAACTTTTAAGTGCATATTTTTGCATATTATGGCATAAATTAGCAAAAACACAAATTGAAATTTATTTGTTTCAAAAACTATTTTAAATTTTAAAGATTTATTTTGGAAATAAGAAAAATTATTTTTTCTTTAAATTTTTTTTTTATAGATTGTCTTAAGTTCTAAAAAATCTTGCTTATATAAAGTTTTAAATATTACTATTTAAACCCGGTGTTACTTTTTGCTTTTTAAGAAGTTTTTCCTATGAAAATAAGATTTTTATAATAAAAACTATACTATGCCAACTATTTTTAACCAAAAACTTCTAAATTTCACGAAAAAAGCGCTAGAAACCGCCAAAAAATTAATTTAGCGGGGAAAATTTAAAATTTTCCCGCTAAATTGCAAAAAAAAGCGCTGAAAACCGAAAAACTTGGCCTTTTTGATTGACAAAAAAGAAAAATTAAAAAAAAAACTCCAAATTATTTTTTCTACGAAAATTTACTTTTTATTAAAAACGCGCAAGAAACGGTCGAAAAAATTTTAGCGGGAAAATACAAAATTCTCCCGCTAAATTTCAAAAAAAGAGCTAAAATTCGACAAACTTGGCGTTTTCGATTGAAAAAAAAAAAGAAAAATTGGAAAAAACCTCTAAATTTGTCCCACTAAATCCAAATAAAAAGCGCTAGATTTTCCCGCTAAAGCACCATTCCCGCTAAAACCAATTTTCCCCCGCTAAATGCAAACAAAAAGCGCTAGATTTAGCGGGAAAACCTCCAACTTGGCAACAGTGTTTTTATTGCGCGCATTTTATTTTTTAGTGCATATTTTTAGGGTTTATAGAGCATATTTTGAGTTTTTTAGCGCATATTTTAAGCGCATATTTTCGATTTTTTAGTGCATGAAAATCTCATCCCTAATAATCATATATTTTTGGATCCTCCATTTTTGGGACCAAATGACACATGGCGCCGAATTACTTTTTTAAGTCGGGTATATCTGGCATATATGACATACATGATCAGACATTTCATATATGAGGCATTCCACAGAAAAATAGGTTGAATGCATTGTCATATGGGGCGAAACGGTCCAAAGCAAAAACCGATTTAAGTATAATTTTGCTAAAATGTTAGGATAACAGTACGTAGTCTAAAGTTCAAATAAAAAAAATTTCATTGAAATATTTTTAGAGTTACAGAGATGGAAAGTTTTCATTTTTTTGCAAAGATCATATTTGGTTGAATTTTTATTGCCACTTTGATGCGATAAAAATTTATTTTTAAAAAATGATTTTTAAAGTATTTTTGACGGCCTTTTCAATGGCATTGGTGTTTTAAAAAAAATATATAAATTTGACCTTAAAATTCAAGGTCAAATTATTAAAAAAGAATGTATCTTATAGAGCGCCTATTTTGACATTATTTAACTAAGTTAATTGGAAAACTTGACGTTTTTTACATTTAAAAACATTTTTCAAAAAATGGATCGAGAATTCATTATTGCCAAAATAATTTTTTATTTATTTACTTATACTACACGCGATCATCGGCGTATACAGGGGGGGGCCCAACAACAACAACAAAAAAAAAAATTTTTTATATGTATTGGAAAACACGAATCTCACGAAAAAAACAACAAAAATTTTTTTGTTGTTGTTGTTGGGCCCTGAAAAAACAGTTTTGCATACGCCGTTGCACGCGATATTCGTACTTTTTGAGTGTTATTTTATACAAAAAAAAATATTTTCGCAGGAAGGAACTCTCGATCCATTTTTTGAAAAATGTTTTTAAATTAGTGCCTGCGGTCAGTACCGTAGTACCGGGAATACCGGTATTCCCGGTTCTCGGTATTACCGGGAAATGGTACCGGTTTCCCGGTTCTTGAATTTTTCCCGGTATTCCCGGGAATACCGGTATTCCCGGTTCCGGTTCTGACGGTATTCCCGGGACTACCGGTATGCATATTTTGTAAAATTTTGTAGAATTAAAATTTTTTCTTCGCTTTTACCAAAAAAAATACAAAACAGGTGAAAAACACCATTTCCATTTTTTTATGAATTTAAGAAGAAAATAGTTAAATGATTTTTAAATAATTTTTCAAACACAACTAAATATTTCAGAAATACTGATTAAATGGTGTAATTTAAATATTTTATGGTATAGTATTTTTTTGTTTTTTGAGAACCGGTACCAGGATCATAACCGGGAATACCGGTATTCCCGGGAATATATCTAGAACCGGGAAACCGGTTCCAGAACCGGGAATACCGGTATTCCCGGGAATACCGAGAACCGGGAAATGGGGGGCACTATTTTAAATGTAAAAAAACGTCAAGCTTTCTAATAAACTTAAAATAGGCGCTTTATAAGATAATTTTTATACCCTCCACTCTAGTGATAGAGGGTATATATAAGTTTGTCATTCCGTTTGTAACACATCGAAATATTGGTCTAGGACCCCATAAAGTATATATATTCATGATCCTTGATCGATTTTAAGTCGATCTGGCGATGTCCGTCCGTCCGTCCGTCCGTCTGTCTGTCTGTCTGTCCGTTGAAAACACGCTAACTTTTGAAAGACTTTACGGAGGCTCCTGAAGTTTGACATATATGTTCTCCATTTACCGGGTCAGGTTGGTATTGCAATCCAGCGAAATCGGTCCAGTGGTTCAAAAGTTATGAGCAAAATAGTAAATTTCGGTAAGGGTATTTTTCGAATTTACAAGATTAAAACCAATATAACATTCGAAAGACAATTCTGAGGGGGCTGAAGCTTAGCATATATATTTGTCGTTTCTCGAGGTTGTTTGGTTTTGAATTTCAGCAAAATCGGTTCAGTGGTTCAAAAGTTATAAGCAAAGCAGTGAATTTCAGATTTGTTTCACCTTAAACTGTTGAAAACTCGTTAAACAAGTTTTATAAGCATGGTGAAATACCAGTTTTGTAAAACTTGTTGTTGTTCGTTTTCTTGTCGTGGGGTGCAGTTTAGTTGTTAGACAAGTAAATATTTGTTATTGTTTTGTTATTGTTAGTGTAACTGTATGTAACGGGAAAAAATCAAATAAAGTATGTGTATGATTGAATGTTAATTTGTTTTTGGTTTTTAAAGAAGAAGATGGTAATATAAAAAGAAGAAAATATGTGAAATAGTTTTTTTTTTTTGCATTACATTATAGGTATAAAACAACAAAAATATTTTACAAAGTAATTTGTTACTCAAAGAAATTGTACACTAAAAAAGTATTTACACTCAAAAAAAAATGTTACACTCAAAAAAAAAAATGTACACATTATTATTTTTTTTTGTTTAATAAAATGGCAGACTCAAAAAAATGTTGACAGTCAAAAAAGTTTTACACTCAAAAAAATTTGATTGATTAAAAGAAAGTTTGACTCAAAATAATATATATATTTCTAATAAAAAATTTGTAATGCAATTTTTTGAATTTTTTTTTAGAAAATTACTATCAGATAACATTGTGGAGGGTATTCATAGATTCGACCAAGTCGAATTTAATTTTTCTACTTGTTTTTTAATAATTTGACCTTGAATTTTAAAGTCAAATTTATATTTAAAAAAAAAAACACTAATGCCATCAAAAAGGCCGTAAAAAAAAATTTAATAATTGTTTTTTTAATATAAATTTTTATCGCGTCAAAGTGTCAATAAAAATTTAACAAAATATGATCTTTGCAAAAAAATTAAAATTTCCATCCCTGTTACTCTAAAAATATTTCAACAAAAAATTTTTTTATTTGAGTTTTAGCCTACCCACTGTTATCCTAACATTTCGGCAAAATTACACTTAAATCGGTTTTTCGGTGTGGACCGTTGACGCGTTTCGCCCCATATATGAAACTAAGAAAATTGTGCTTTTGGTTATTCAATTTCTGAAAATCTGAGCTTAGGAGTCGTAGTTTAATAAAGGAAAAATTGTCAAATTTGTGTCGAGTTCCCTTGATTAAATTTTTTTCAAATTAAAACAATCTCAAAAATTTACATTCTTGTACAATTTTTGTGGTACAAATTTGAGGCGATAGACATTGGGGACATTTCATGATCTTGGGAAGAACCCCAATCTCGAAAACCTTTCGTTCGATTTAAAAAAATTTTAATATTTATGAAAAAAAAATATATTTCAAATGGAACTTTTCAATTTTAAAACGAAATTTTAAATCGCGTTTTTTTTTTTTTTAAATGGAGTTTAAACTAGAAAAGGGCGTGTGAGTGATTTTTGACTCACACTCACTTCACGATGACTCACACTCACAAAACTTTTATTCATACCAGAGACTAAATATAACAGTTAAATGTGACTTTTTGTTCTAAAAAAATCATGAAACGAATGTAGTCCAAACTAACAAGTGTCACCCGCGGATCTTTATGGAATTGGTTTTATTTTGTAGATCAGAAAAAATAAAGGGACACGTCTTTTTTTAGCGGCCAAAACTCATTTTTAGGGGGGGGGATCGATTTGTATGGGGGGAAATTGACCTTTTTCAGTTTTTTACATTTTTTCGCAACGAAAGGAAAAAACAAATCACGCAAAAAAAAATCTACTCACGAACTCTCATTCACGCAAAAATCGTACTCAATTTTTTTACACTCACGCTCACTCACCTGAGTAAAATTGAGTTCAGTCACACTCACACGTGATTACGCGTGAATCACGTGAATCACGCACTAATCTGCTCATGTGCCGATCTCTAGTTCAAACTGATTATTTTTCGATTAACATCTAAAAATGTCAATAAAGATAAAAATATCCCTGGAATCCATGCAGTTGCATGTATCGATAAATGTATATTTTATTTAAAAATACATTTTTATTAATGAAATATTTTTTTTTCGTCATAGTTGATAAATGTATTTTCATCTAAAAATACGTACAAGTGTAATTATAAAGAAATCCCAAAACATATTTATATCAGCGTATTTGTACATTGTGGATTTTAAATGCACATGAACATGGAATACACAACCCCTCGGCAGATTAGTTTTGTTAAATGAAGTTTGCTAAAAATATCATAGATGTCAAACATACTATATGAAGTAAGTTCCAACATTAAGATGTCCCGAAATCTGTTTTTTCGAATTTGAAAACGCTTGATTAAGTACACAACTGTTCGTGTTTAAGATGAACGCTCTCGGTTTTGAGAACACGACCGCCGAATACCCGAAAGCCTTACCAGTAAAAGTTTTTGAGTTAAGATTCATAAGACCCTACTAGGCCCCAAGATGCCTGTGTCTCAAAGTCTAAACAAGGTAAAGCATGACCCTTAAAGAAACTCGAATCAACTAAATCTGAACACATGGGGTCTGGACCCAATCCAGTCTCAAATGTGTGTGAACTTAATTGAAATAAAATTGTTCCCATTTCTAGTTAAAATTGTTTTTCCATTTTTTTTACAAAAATATGAATACAGAAAGAATTGAAAACGAGTTTTAATCACGAAAACGCGGTTTTAATCAATTTTTTGATTAAAACTCTTCCGATTAGGAAAATTGTTATACCCATCACAAAATTAATAGGTAACACAGGGCAACACTTTTTTTTTTTGCCCGGGTTCTTATATAGTTTTGGGTAATTGGGGTACGCTGATTTCAAATCTGGCTATCGTTTTTTTTTGGATCAGCTCTAATTTTCGAGATATAGCCTAAGGAAACTTTTAAAATAGGCTATTTTTGGCATGTTTATGAGTCCATATTTACCAACACTATTCTTACATCCACAAAGTGAATGACGATTTAAGGTATGTTAGATATGCTGATTCCAAAAATGCTCTTACTTTCGTTGAGTCATATTTATTTTTTGTGATATCGCTAAAATAAAATATTTAAATTTATGTCCTCTTAAATTTTGTCTGAATATTTATGCCCTTTTTAATAACTCGAAAACTAAAGCTGGCAGAAAAAAACTAATACCAGTTTTGGAATCCTCGCATCTAATATAGTTAAGTTCATGTTTAAAACTGAGGCTCTAAAATTAGTTTTGGAAATTATAGCCAAGCACAGTTGGTAAAAAAAACGTACTTTCTCGACTCTTTAACAGCGATTTGCTCGCGAACGCGAGCCGATGGAAAAAATTGGATAACAGATTCGGAATCAGCACACTAAAGTCCATATAAATCAGTTGTCAAAGGTCAGGCAAATTGAAAAAGTTCTACTTTTGTTAACCTGTGTAATTAATTGAATATGTTTTTTATTCAAACATTTTTTGATTTTGATCACAAATTTAACCAATTTTTTATTTGAAGTCAATAAAAATAATGATTGATTTAACAAATGAGTTGTAAGCTTTAAACAAAATTATGAAAAAAAATGCTTATTTTCTGGTTTCCGAGATGTTGCCAACATTAAAAACGTAAAACCCGATTATTTTAAATATTTTTTTTAAAAAGCTAGTATGTTAAAAAATTGTAATTCGACAATAAAGAAAATAACAAAAATTTTGATCAAAACAATGATTGATTCATTTAAATTTTGTTAATCAATAGATTTAATGGAAAATTTGTAGCCAATAATTGTTTGGCGTGAACTAATACGAAAGAAAAAAATCTTTAGCACCAAATCATTATAAATTTTTCTCCAATTTAATTAATTTTCCCATTTATTAGTTCACTTTTTTTTTAGTGCAAACCTAAAAAATTTATAATTAGGGACACGCTAACCAACATATTATAAGTATCTTATTTTTTTAATTTTCAGTGCAAAAATAATAAAACATCTGTCATAGTAACTCACAAAACGACCACACAAAATACGAAATGGAATTGTAGGGGTTTAAGGAATTCAATATTGATATGGAAGTTGTCAATGGGAGATTTTCGGAAGAAATGTATGTTTGGAGACGCATGAAAATCCATAGAAGCTGGGTGTTATTAAATGAAAAGAGTGCAGCAAGTTTGAGTTCATACTAGAGCCTACGGTCAGGACCGGTTACCCGGGTAACCGGTCTTTCGGTCTACCCGGGCAGACCGGTCTTTATATTAATATTTTTTTTTTTTAATTTCCCACTTCCACCATTTTTAAGAACAACTAAAGTGTCAAACTGAAATATTATGTAGAGAAAATGATTTTTTTACAAAACTTAAGAACAATTTGGTTTTTTTTTTTCATTAAAAATTAAAAATGCCGATATCTCAAAAACTAAGCAAGATAGAGAGAGCAAAACGGAGAACATTTTCAAAAGAAAGACAACAAAGAAAAATATGGAACATCCTTCCTCTATCGATGTGTGTGTGGACTCAATAGGTCCGAAATTTTGAATTAAAAATTCGCATTCCGGAAAATTTTAAAAAGCCAATATCTCGGTAGACCGAAAAAGACCGTCGAAATTTTTATGTAATTGCGACGGTCTTTTTCGGACTTTAGGACGTCACATTTTTGTGGTCGCCTCATATGACTCCATATGAAATAGGGATACTCTAGACATAATTGCCGATCTACCCACAGCTTTTTGTGCCGGTCGTTAAACAAAAATTTTGAGAAATCGGCTGTTAAACTCGTAAAGTCTTGTTTTTTCCATGTATTTACATGAAATTGGGACGGTCTTTTTCGGTCTTTAGGACGGAACTTTTTTGTGGTTGCCTCAAATGACTACATATGGAATAGGGATACTCTAGACATAATTGCCGATCTACACACAGCTTTTTGTGCCGGTCGTAGAAGAAAAATTTTGAGAAATCGGCTGTTAAACTCGTAAAGTCTTGTGTTTTCCATGTATTTACAGGAAATTGGGACGGTCTTTTTCGGTCTTTAGGACGGCACTTTTTTGTGGTTGCCTCAAATGACTCCATGTGGAATAGGGATACTCTAGACATAATTGCCGATCTACCCACAGCTTTTTGTGCCGGTCGTAAAACAAAAATTTTGAGAAATCGGCTGTTAAACTCGTAAAGTCTTGTTTTTTCCATGTATTTACATGAAATTGGGACGGTCTTTTTCGGTCTTTAGGACGGCACTTTTTTGTGGTTGCCTCAAATGACTCCATATGGAATAGGGATACTCTAGACATAATTGCCGATCTACACACAGCTTTTTGTGCCGGTCGTAAAACAAAAATTTTGAGAAATCGGCTATTAAACTCGTAAAGTCTTGTGTTTTACATGTATTTACATGAAATTGGGACGGTCTTTTTCGGTCTTTAGGACTAGGGTTACCAGATTTGAAATAGGGAATAACAGTACATTCGGTCTCAAAAAACAGTACATTGCAAATAAAAACAGTACTTTTTTAAAAGTCTTATTTGATATCAAACTACAAAAACTTAGCCCTTTTACCCTGATTTTAAACAGATTTCAGCCAAAACGAGCATAAAAGATTGTTTACAGAACGGGGGAACATTTTAGGTAAACCGTCTTAAATTTATTCTATTTTTTTATAAGTGTTGAAAAAAATTGCTGATAGACTTTTGGAGCTTTGTCTTACCCCTCAGCTCCACCTTCTATAATTGTGTAGACATAAAGCAGCAAACACAAACAAAACAATAACATATTTTTATTTGTTGTTATTGTTTTCTGTGTGTTTGTTGTTTTATGTTTACATAATTATGGAAGGTGTAGCTGAGGGGTTAGTTGCCGCGATATCTTACTTGTAAAGCTTTTGTAGTCTATGCTTTCCCTTAACTAAAACGCCGATCTTCCTATCAAAAACATATGAAAAAATCCATAAAACAGTGTTCTATTTAAAACACGACTTTAAAAAGCAAACTCGAAAACGGTATTATTGCACTCAAACAAAGGCCTAACTAAATTTTGGGAAAATTTTTTTTCCCACAATTTAGTAAAATTTAATAAAAATTTTAGAACTTTCTTTGATAATTTGCAACCAATTAGTTCATCATATTTATCTTAGAATTGATAAAGTTTTTTCTTCAGGTTTAGTAAATTATATGCAATTTGAGGGAAATTGTTTTTTCAAAATTGTTTCAAAAATTTCAAAAACTAAGCCAGAAAGAGCAAACAAGTGTTCATTACCGGTTCTAAGAATCTCCGGTCCTTTTTCACTATATGGACTCCTCAATTTGAATCTAAAAATTTGAGCATTCCCCAAAATTTAAAAATGCTCATTTCTCAGAAAATTTTGCCGAAACAAAAAAATGCCATATACATTTTTGTAGTTCTTTACACGACCGTCTTAATCCCTCCGTGTAATAGTTTTTTTAATTCCCGTATCTAAAAAACTAAGCAAGGTAGAGCGAAAAGGGCAAAGATGTTGAATCAAAATCTATGACGATCCTTAATAGACCCAATGGGACTGGGCTGGAGATGGTCTGTACCCATGGGTTCCGAACCTAATGGGGTCTGCCCGCAATCGGAACTTTACTCAATAAAATAAATTTTTTCCCATTTTCAGAAAAATTTAGATGAAAAGAAGGAAGACATGGCAATGGAGCTAAATCATTATTGAATTTAGTTAAGTTTCCCACTTTTTAAATAATATTTCTTTTTGAGTGTGGTATAAAATTTAATTGCATTAAAAATTGGATTAAAATTTTATTAAATATGAAATATTTTTCGAAAAATGTTACATTTTGGTGATGAGTATAAAAAAACAGTACAAAAACAGTACACGCTTTAAAAAACAGTACTTTTGCGTACTGTTTTAGGTGGTGTGCATAAAACAGTACTTTTTATAAAAAACAGTACATGTACTGTTTAAAACAGTACGAATGGCAACCCTATTTAGGACGGCACTTTTTTGTGGTTGCCTCAAATGACTCCATATGGAATAGGGATACTCTAGACATAATTGCCGATCTACCCACAGCTTTTTGTGCCGGTCGTAGAACAAAAATTTTGAGAAATCGGATGTTAAACTCGTAAAGTCTTGTTTTTTCCATGTATTTACATGAAATTGGGACGGTCTTTTTCGGTCTTTAGGACGCACTTTTTTGTGGTTGCCTCAAATGACTCCATAAGGAATAGGGATACTCTAGACATAATTGCCGATCTACACACAGCTTTTTGTGCCAGTCGTAGAACAAAAATTTTGGGAAATCGGCTGTTAAACTCGTAAAGTCTTGTGTTTTCCATGTATTTACATGAAATTGGGACGGTCTTTTTCGGTCTTTAGGACGGCACTTTTTTGTGGTTCCCTCAAATGACTCCATATGGAATAGGGATACTCTAGACATAATTGCCGATCTACCCACAGCTTTTTGTGCCGGTCGTAGAACAAAAATTTTGAGAAATCGGCTGTTAAACTCGTAAAGTCCTGTTTTTTTCCAAGTATTTACATGAAATTGGGGCGGTCTTTAGGACGGCACTTTTTTGTGGTTGCTTCAAATGACTCCATATGGAATAGGGATACTCTTGACATAATTTTCGATCTACCTAATTTCCGATCTACCTACAGTTTTTTGTGCCGGTCGTAGAACAAAAATTTTGAGAAATCGGCTGTTAAACTCGTAAAGTCTTGTGTTTTCCATGTATTTACATGAAATTGGGACGGTCTTTTTCGGTCGTTAGGACGGCACTTTTTTGTGGTTGCCTCAAATGACTCCATATGGAATAGGGATACTCTAGACATAATTGCCGATCTACCCACAGCTTTTTGTGCCGGTCGTAGAACAAAAATTTTGAGAAATCGGCTTTTAAACTCGTAAAGTCCTGTTTTTTTCCATGTATTTACATGAAATTGGGACGGTCTTTAGGACGGCACTTTTTTGTGGTTGCTTCAAATGACTCCATATGGAATAGGGATACTCTTGACATAATTTCCGATCTACCTAATTTCCAATCTACCTACAGTTTTTTGTGCAGGTCGTAGAACAAAAATTTTGAGAAATCGGCTGTTAAACTCTAAACTCATGAAATTGGGACGGTATTTTTCGGTCGTTAGGACGGCATTTTTTGCGGTTGCTTCAAATGACTCCATATCAAACAAGGATACTAAAGACATAATTTTCGATATATTCACAGCTTTTTGTGCCGGTCGTAGAACAAAATTTTTTAAGAAATCAGCATTTGAAATCATAAAAAAATGAGTTTTGAGGTCCTAAACAAATTAAAAATCAAATAACTCAAAAGCTTTTGATCTCAGGGCTTTAGGATATTCTGTGGCCAAGTTCTTCAAGTAAAGAGCAACAAAAACGCCATCGGACTTTTTATCATGTGGACAATACTTACCGAGATATTGGCTTTTTAAAATTTTCCGGAATGCGAATTTTTAATTTAAAATTTCGGACCTATTGAGTCCACACATGGATAGAGGAAGGATGTTTTTTCTCCGTTTTGCTCTATCTTGCTTAGTTTTTGAGATATCAGCATTTTTCATTTTTAGTAAAAAAAATGGAGAAATTTTCTAAGTTTTGGCGAAAATAACACTAAACTAATTTAATATTTCATTTTCGCCCTTGATTGATTGTAAAAGTTGTTCTTAATAAAAATTCAATAAATAAAAAATTAAAAACCGGTCTACCCGGGTAGACCGATGAACAAAAAGCCAGGGTAGACCGAAACTCGGGTAATGGGGGGTCTAGTTCATACTTTAAAAAGTAATGATCACAATATCATTGCTACATATATGATAAGACTGAACCCCCGAGTAAAAAAGTTTTGATATAATCATATAGTTTTTAATATAATTATGTATATATAAATAGATCCCAAAAATGGAGGATCCAAAAATAAATGATTATATCTTATTAGATCAAATTTGATATTATTAGATATAATTAGGTCCCAGAAATGGAACGGTAAATTTCATCTGATTTAATATCAAAGATCATATTAGATCTTATATGATAAAATTATATATTATTAGATCTTAAATTTTTTATAATATCAAATTAGATAATATTTACCGTTCCATTTTTTGGATCTAATTATATCTAATTTGTATATAAAATTTGATTTAATAAGATATAATCATATATTTTTGGATTCTCTATTTTTGGGATCAAATGATATATGGCACCGTATTATTTTTTTTAGTCGGGCCGTCCGACAAAAAGAAAAAAGTCGTTAAACACGAACTAGCTAATATACGTTTAAAGCTACACCATTTACAGATGTAATTCGAAAAAGATCAATTGTAATTCGAAGATTCTATTTGTAATTCGAAGATTCTATTTGTAATTCGAAGATTCCATTTGTAATTCGAAGATTCCATTTGTAATTCGAATACTCCAATTGTAATTCGAAGATTCCAATTGTAATTCGAATACTCCAGTTGTAATTCGTAAAAGATCAATTGTAATTCGTAAAAGATCAATTGTAATTCGTAAAAGATCAATTGTAATTCGAAAAAGATCAATTGTAATTCGAAAAAGATCAATTGTAATTCGTAGAAGATCAATTGTAATTCGAAAAAGATCAATTGTAATTTGTAAAAGATCAATTGTAATTCGTAAAAGATCAATTGTAATTCGAAGATTCCATTTGTAATTCGTAAAAGATCAATTGTAATTCGTAAAAGATCAATTGTAATTCGAAAAATATCAATTGTAATTCGAAAAAGATCAATTGTAATTCGTAAAAGATCAATTGTAATTCGTAAAAGATCAATTGTAATTCGTAAAAGATCAATTGTAATTCGAAAAAGATCAATTGTAATTCGTAAAAGATCAATTGTAATTCGAAAAAGATCAATTGTAATTCGTAAAAGATCAATTGTAATTCGAAAAAGATCAATTGTAATTCGTAAAAGATCAATTGTAATTCGTAAAAGATCAATTGTAATTCGAAGATTCCAATTGTAATTCGTAAATTATCAATGTAAATTCAGTTGATGTTTTTCGAATTACAATTGGAATCTTCGAATTACAATTGATCTTTTACGAATTACAATTGATCTTTTACGAATTACAATTGATCTTTTTCGAATTACAATTGATCTTTTACGAATTACAATTGATCTTTTTCGAATTACAATTGATCTTTTACGAATTACAATTGATCTTTTTCGAATTACAATTGATCTTTTACGAATTACAATTGATCTTTTACGAATTACAATTGATCTTTTACGAATTACAATTGATCTTTTTCGAATTACAATTGATCTTTTTCGAATTACAATTGATCTTTTACGAATTACAATTGATCTTTTACGAATTACAAATGGAATCTTCGAATTACAATTGATCTTTTACGAATTACAATTGATCTTTTACGAATTACAATTGATCTTTTTCGAATTACAATTGATCTTTTACGAATTACAATTGATCTTTTTCGAATTACAATTGATCTTTTACGAATTACAATTGATCTTTTACGAATTTCAATTGATCTTTTACGAATTACAATTGATCTTTTACGAATTACAATTGGAATCTTCGAATTACAAATGGAATCTTCGAATTACAATTGGAGTATTCGAATTACAAATGGAATCTTCGAATTACAAATGGAATCTTCGAATTACAAATGGAATCTTCGAATTACAAATAGAATCTTCGAATTACAATTGATCTTTTTCGAATTACATCTGTAAATGGTGTAGAGACCAAATGTGGTAAAACTGCATTTTCAGTTTTTCATTTCGTGATCCTGTTGTTTTTTTTGCAAAAAAAAAATTTCGGGAATTTTTTTTTTTTCGAAATATTTTGTGTCTAAAATGTATCGTATTCTACTAATTTTTATAAATTAATTGCAAAATAAAAAAAAAAAAATCGCGATAAAAAAATCGCGAAAAAAAAATCGGCGAAAAAAATTTCGGGAATTTTTTTTTTCGAAATATTTTGTGTCTAAAATGTATCGTATTCTTCTAATTTTTATAAATTAATTGCAAAATAAAAAAATAAAAAAATCGCGATAAAAAAATCGCGAAAAAAATTTTCGCGAATAATTTTTTTTTTTTTTGTTAAGATGATAAAAATTTAGCAATTGTCTTAATAATATATAAAAAACCGTTTTTTTACTTAAAAAAAAAATAATTGCGAATAACGCTAATACATATGCTAACTTTGAAAAAACTGATATTACAATTGGATTTAGTGTACACGAACTAGCTTTACCAGATGGTTGTCGTAAATTCAAATCTAACTAAAAATATTTGTAATGAACCAATTTTTTCACGTAAATAAAGATTTCGTTTTTCGTGAAAAAATTCACGGTATTATGGTTTGTTATGTTAGTTTAACAGCCTTGAATGGTTTTAAATTTAAAAATTATCGCAAAAGTTTAAAAATATCGTTTTTATTGTACTTGTGCATCAAAATGATAATTCCGGAATATCGCGAATACGAGCGCTAACTTCGTCACCCAGTAGGGTGACCAGCTTTTTTTTTTTAATGTCAAATTCGAGCACAGTGTAATTAATTTATTTTTTAAATCACTCTTCATAAAGTCATTCTATATCATTTATGACTTTCTTGAATTTTTTTAGTATTTTTCTTATATTTTCTGTTTGTTTGTGATATAAATTGTCATCCGTTTTATATGTAATTAGTTCCTGTTTTTAAAATGAGAACAGGATGGTGGGATGATGGTTTATATTGATTTTAATTGGAATTAAATAAAGAACAAATATGAGATATAAAAATGAAAGTAAGAAAGAAGTATACTAAAATAGACTTTAGACTTTATAAATGAATTTAGCTGTGAATTGCTAGCTGTACAAAAAATATAGTACTGGCAAAGTACTTTTTTTGAAAATAAAATGTCACATTTTGCAATGTAGAAGTCACTCTACACCTAACCTCAATCTACTAATTCTCAATCTATTGAATTGTATAAAGTATACTTACATTAAAAGTTCTCATAAAATTTTAAATCATGAATATCTTTACAATATTTTGTCGGTCTGCTCAAATTCTTGTTCCATTGAATATTTATGGGCATGTCACAGACTCAATTTCGTTTGGAAGTGAGTTTGTGACATGCCCCTTAGTCGAATAAATGTTTTTGTATGGTATACTAGCTTAATATCCCGGTACTTCGTTACAGGTTGTATTGAATACCGGATAATAGAAGGATCAGGATTACTCTACCGATTTCAAAAAAATTCCCCTAAGTAGTATTTTTTTTTATTTACTTGTGGACGTTTAAATCTTTCATAAAATAATACTACATTTCAATGAAAAATTTAAACAAAAAAATTTGAGTGACTTCGCTGGAATGTTAAAATGAGTAAAAAAACATATTGAGAGAAAACATATGGAGTAAAAAAAGTTAAATACGAAAAATTTAAGAAAAAAGTATCATTCCATATTGTTCCCTGCTCTATTCCATTTCGTTCCCCGTTCTACTCCATTTCATTTCCAATTCCATCTCCTTTCGTTCCATGTAAGTTTCATTTTAAAAATACCAAAAACAATTTTTTACACCTCTAGAAACGGATTTTTTTTAAATACTTTAACAGAATATTTTTTTCACCTAAGAACCCTACATTCCAAAACTCAAGCTTCTAAGGTCATTATTATAGGAAAGAAAAAAAATACCAGAAGTACACTTTCTTACCCCCGTTAGAAACGGAATTTTCAAAAAGTACTTCTTCCAGAATGTTTTTTCTTCACCGAAGGATCCTACATTCCATATTTAATTTTTCTAGGATCATTGTTTCAGCAAATATGAAAAGTACAAAAAGGATTTTAAATTTGTAATTTTAAGTTTCTAAACCATAACGTCAGACAATATCAAAAGTACCAAAAATACACTTTTTTAGTCTTTCCATAAAGTATTTCGCCCAGAATGTTTTTTTTTACCGAATTCTCCTGTATTACAAATTTTAAGATTCTAGGGTAATATTTTCAGGATATATAAAAAGTTTCTATAAATTTTATTTCAGGAAATAAAAATGTACTAAAAAGTGCACTTTAGGTACTTTTTATAAAAAGTACTTTTTATAACAGGTACTTTTTATAAAAGATACTTTTTATAAAAGGTTTTTTTTATAAAAGGTACTTTTTATAAAAAGTACTTCTTATAAAAGATACTTTTTATAAAAGGTACTTTTTATAAAAGGTACTTTTTATAAAAGGTACTTTTTATAAAAGGTGCTTTTATAAAAGGTACTTTTTATACAAGGTACTTTTTATAAAAGGTACTTTTTATAAAAGGTACTTTTTATATAAGGTACTTTTTATAAAAGGCACTTTTTATAAAAGGTACTTTTTATAAAAGGTACTTTTTATAAAAAGTACTTTTTATAAAAGGTACTTTTTATAAAAGGTACTTTTTATAAAAGGTACTTTTTATAAAAGGTACTTTTTATAAAAGGTACTTTTTACAAAAGGTACTTTTTATAAAAGGTACTTTTTATAAAAGGTACTTTTTATAAAAGGTACTTTTTATAAAAGGTACTTTCTATAAAAGGTACTTTTTATATAAGGTACTTTTTATAAAAGGTAATTTTAAAAAAGGTACTTTTTATAAAAGGTACATTTTATTAAAAGGTACTTTTCATAAACAATTTCCAAAAAGTACTTTTTCCAGAATTTTCTTTTTTCACTAAAGGATTCTACATTAAAAATTTCAAATTTCTATGGCAATTATTTTAAGAAATAACAAAAAGTCCACTTTTTACCCCTTTAACCCCCCTTAGAATCCAAATTTTTAATTTTTTTTTTTTTTAGCAAAGGATACTACTTTCCAAATTTAAAGTTTGTATGACCATTATTCCAGTAAATGAAAAAAATGTACAAAAAGTATACTTTTTTACCCATTTTACCCCCGTATAATTAACATTGGCAAAAACCCAGCCTTTGTGAATTTATTTCCGGAAGGTGAACATACACTGCAAATTTCAAGTCTCTATGACCATTACTTCAGGAGATATAAAAAGTACCAAAAGTACAGTTTTTTACCGTTTTTACCCCTTAGAATCAACATTGGCAAAAGTCCAGGCTTATTGGATCTACATTCCGGGGGGGGGGGGGGGGGGGGGTTAATATACAGTCCAAATTTCAATTCTCTATGACCATTATTTCAGGAAGATATAAAAAGTACCAAAAGTACAGTTGTTTACCCTTTTTACTCCCTTAGAATCAACATTGATAAAAATCCAGCCTTAGTGGATCTACATTCCGGGAGGTTAATATACAGTCCAAATTTCAATTCTCTATGACCATTATTTCAAGAGATATAAAAAGTACCAAAAGTACAGTTTTTTACCCTTTTTACCCCCTTAGAATCAACATTGGCAAAAATCCAGCCTTAATGGATTTATATTCCGGGAAGTGAACCTACAGTTCAAATTTCAAGTCTCTAGCTTCAGCGGTTTGGGCTGGGCGATGATGAGTCAGTCAGTCAGTCACATTACTCTTTTATACAGGGTGATTCAGTCACGACCCGCCGAATTTTACCAGCGTATTCTTTGGCTCATTTTATGAAAATATGTCTATTACGAGCATCCCCGAAAATGCAAGTGTGCGAAATGGCAGCGGTTTGAACATTTTCGGATTGATGGTCGAAGGGTAGTAGGTTAAAATTGATAACTTCTGAACCAAGGGTCCTATTTTTTTTGTTCTTAGGCTTGTTGGAAAGTTCATTGGGAGACCTTTCAGAATCAATAATAAAAAAATTTAAATAAAGTGAAATCGTCGAGATACATAGCTTTTAAAAATAAAATTTAAAAAAAAAGACATAAGAATTTGCACATAACGTCAATTTGCTCAGCCAGATGGCAGGTAACTTATGTTTTTTATCCTCCTAAGAGATAGGACTACCTCTTACCTTTCCAAAATGCCCTAAAAGAAGCCCAGAGGTCTTACCGTTCCAAAGTTATGACCAGTTGCCTTCCAAAAATTTTAATCAAATTAAATCTTAAACTTGTTAATTTCAAAAAACAAATGAATGTGTGCTGTTATTTCGCCTCCAAACCCAAAAAAAAAAATTGTTTGCATTTCAGTCAAAAGGTCATAACTTTAGAACCGAAAGACCTCTGGGCTTCATTTAAGGCATTTTGGAAAGGTAATAGGTAGGGATATCTTTTAAGAAAAAAAAAACATAAGTTACCTGCCATCTGGCTGAGAAAATTGCGGTTATGTGTAAATTTGCATGTATTTTTTTCACATTTTATTTTTTAAAGCTCAGTATCTCGACGATTTCGCTTTATTTTAATTTTTTTGTTATTGATTCTGAAAGGTCTCCCCATGAACTTTCCAACAAGCCCAAAAACAAAAAAAATCGGACCTCAGGTTCAGAAGTTATCAATTTTACCCTACCACCCTCCAACCCCCAATCCGAAAATTTTCAAACCGCTGCACTGTGGGCCAGCATCCCTGAATTTTGGCCATAAATAGACCGCTTAACCTATATGTCAAAAAAGTATTGCACATGGGTGTTAAAGGCTCGCTGATCACGATTCTGGAAAAAAACTTTCAAAATTCAAAATGGCGGATCCAAAATGGCGGACATGATTTTTTAACTCTTTGTTTATTGTGTTTAATATAATCATTATCGATGTATTTGGGGTCGTTAATAACGAATATGAGCTCAGACTTTTAAAATTCAAAATGGCGGATCCAATATGGCGACAAATTTAAATTAAAGATTTTTTATATGTTGTCTCTTTTGGGCAAAAACTTCGATTTTAATGGTTTTTCGGATGTTAAAACTGATTTTGGAATTAAAGATTTGAAATTCAAAATGGCGGATCCAATATGGCGAATATGCTTTTGTAATTCTTAGCTAATTGTACTTAAATTAGTAATTTTTGATGTATTTAGGGTCAGTAATTACGAATATGAGCTCCGATTTTTTCAATTCAAAATGGCGGATCCAATATGGCGTCAAATAAAATATTAAGTGTTTTTGGAATGCCAAATCTGATTTTAGAATCAAATATTCAAAATAGCGGATCCAATATGGCGGACAAGATATTTAAATTATTGATTAATGTTTCAAAATATCGCTACGAAATGATCAAAATGGCGGATCCAAAATTTAGGACATAGCTTTTTAAAAAAATGTACAATGTTTAAATTTTTAAGTTTTTATAAATCCCTCTTTTTGCTTTTATCAGAAGATTTTAATAAAATATTTCTATTAAATGCGTCAAAAATTTCATATATTCAGGGGCTTATTTAAGAGAAAACTTTTTATTTCCAATAAGCATTTGCCATTCTAAATGTAAAAATAATGCTACAAGCTTACAATTTCGTAAAAAATATTAAAAATGCTATTGCCAGAATATGCCCGCTTAAATGCGTTACCAGCTTTAATGTTTAGCACTACAGATGGACGCTGGTCACGTGAATTACTCGTAATCGAAAGTGAGCGTGATTAAAATTTTTTGTTGGTGAGTGAGACAATTTTTTGCGTGAGTGATTCGTAGTGAGTGCAATTTTTTTGCGTGATTAAAAACTATTTAATTGTATTGATTCAGTTTTTACAATTTTATTCGTGTTTTAAAGGTTTAGCGTGAGTTACGAGTGAGCGTGAGTCACACGTGAGTGGTGTTTTGTTTACTCACGTAAATAGTGAGTAAGTGTGAGAAAAAAAACGATTGAGCAAATTATGTTTTTTTGCATGAGTGTGAGTCAACGTGAGTCAAAATTCACTCACGTGCCCATCACCAGTTATCACGCCAATGTTGTCAAAGTGAGACATTTTTTATTAGAAATCAATAGAAACAAAAATATCAAACAATTTTTAAGTTCTATTTTAGGGCATTTCTAAACGTCATATTTTGGTTTATTGCCTCTAGATCAAAAGTTTATGAACGGTCGCACAGGGTCGCAAAAATGTGAATAGAATACATTGTCAGAGACAGATAGTAGTTCGAGGTTTGTCAATATCGTTTGGACTTTTTTGGACTTTGGTGTTAAAAAAAGGCGGATTTCAACAAAAGTATGAATTTCCATTATTTATTTTAAAAAAATATGCATATAGCTTACGTTTTGGCAGTTTTTATCATGTGTTCAACAAACTTGTATGTCTTTAGGAGAACTTCACCAAAAATTTGAAAAAATATTGTGTTGAAGTACAAAAAAAAATTATTTGCTTCATAAATAAAAAATATAAAAAAAATCACAAACTTTGACTTTAACCTCATGCAGAAAAAAAACTTTAAGGTATAATAAAAAGATATTAAAGATGGACAAAATTCAAGATGTCGACATTCCGAAAAAATATTTTTGAATATGTGTTGCCTTACAGACCTTATTGGCCAAAAAATGGAAATCCTGGCCCACAGTGCGCTGGCATTTCGCACAATTGCATTTTCGGGGGATGGTCGTAATGGACATATTTTCATGAAATGAGCCAAGGAATACGCTGGTAAAATTCGGCGGGTCGTGACTGAATCACCCTGTATATGAAGGGCTTACTGCAAGAACTTGATAAGCAACATTTAATTTTTTCGTGTTTTTTGCCTTCTGCTGATGTTTCATTGACAGATTTTGGGCAGAAGTCTTGCTTTAACCCTTCGCACAAGTATATTGAGAATAAAGTTCTGCAAAAGTCATATTTTCTACATTATTTTAAAAGTTTTAAGGCAAAAACCACCATAAAATGAAATGTTGCTTATCGAGTTCTTACAATAAGCCCTTCATACATAGATTTTTATTTTTGTCCCATTAACATTTTAAGCAAAAAAACTATTTAGTTTTTATAAACTTACCGACTGTGGCTGTGATATACGTATTTCATCTTTAATAACTTGTATAGGATCATGATGTTCTTCCATGATAATATCATCATCTATGCCACCACGTGGTTCATCGTTTGGTGGTTGTGGTTGACCAAAAGCTTGATTTTGACGACTACGATTTTGACCAAAAGCTTGATTTTGACTCAATTTTAAGATTTCCGATATCGAATTTGGTTTTGGTTTACGTCGTTTAATGGAGTCTGTAGAAGAAATGGAAAATAAGTAAAATTAGAACACAGATATTTTAGATAGGTTTATTCTAGCTCGAGGTCATTATTTCCTTTACTAATTAAAACTATGATATTCTCATAGAATAATTTTCAAGAAAATTATTTTTCTGTTTTAAATTTATTTATGTTGATAATTTCCGTGAATTACTTCACGGATTTCTGATGATATTTTTCCGAATTCCAATTACTTCAAATTTCAATTGTTCAAATTTCAATTGATTTTTTTTTTTTTTGAATTTTTTCGAATCTCTTTTACAAATTTTAATTGATCTTTAGTGTCCGACCGAATATTCGGCTTCGGCCAAAAAGCACTATTCGGCCACTAATCTGCTTCGGCCACATTTTTGGCCGAATACCGAATAGTTGTATAAATTTTGTACTCACGTGTTGAAAAACACACTAAACACACTTTGAATAACATTAGTAAGCCACAAAAACATTTTATTAAGTGTTTTTGAAGCGATTGAAGATTTTACACTCAAAAAAGTTTTTCGATCAAAAAAAGTAAATCGTTCTATACAACATTTTTAAACATTTGTGTATTCCGACAAGTCGAGTTTCACTTTTTTCCTTATTTTTACGACATAAATAATTTTTTTTTGAATATTCGGCTTCGGTTTCGGCCGAATAGTAAAAATGTAGCCGAATATTCGGCTTTGGCTTGGGCTACGGCCAAAAAATGTGTATTCGGTCGGACATTATTGATCTTGTTTAAATTTCAATTGAATTTTTAGAAAATCATTTGATCTTTTACGATTTTTAATTGATAATTTTTGGACTAAAATTGAATTTCAAATAATCTTTTTCTGAATTTCTATTCGAAACTTGGAATTTTCGTGTATATTTTGTGAATTTCAATTGATATTTTTTCAATTTCAATTAATATTTTTGGAATTTCAACTCAAATTTTTCGAATTTCAATTCCTTTTTTATCTTTTGTTGATCGGTTATGAATTTTAAGTGCTCTATTTCGAAATTATTGTATTTAAATTGATTCGTGAAGTTATATTTATATTTTACAAATTTTAATTGATCTGTTACAAATTTTAATTGATCTATTACAAATTTCAATTGATCTTTTCCGAATTTTAACTAATATTTTTCGAAATCCAACTGGAATCATCGAGTTTGATTAAAATGTTTGAATTTGCATTGTTTTTTATACCCTCCACTTAGTGATAGAGGGTATATATAAGTTTGTCATTCTGTTTGTAACTCATCGAAATATCGATCTGGGACCCCATAAAGTATATATATTCATGATGCCCGATCGATTTTAAGACATTCTAGCGATGTCCGTCTGTCCGTCTGTCTGTCTGTCTGTCTGTCTGTCTGTCTGTCTGTCTGTCTGTCTGTCTGTCTGTCTGTCTGTCTGTCTGTCTGTCTGTCTGTCTGTCTGTCTGTCTGTCTGTCTGTCTGTCTGTCTGTCTGTCTGTCTGTCTGTCTGTCTGTCTGTCTGTCTGTCTGTCTGTCTGTCTGTCTGTCTGTCTGTGGAAAATGCTGTCGCGGACAAAATATTACACAGAGATGACTGAAACTTAACATATTTATTGGAAGTTCTCCCGAGAAGTTTGGTATTGCATTTGAGCGATATCGGTTGAGCGGTTCAAAAGTTATGAACGAAAATGTAAGCACACCTCAAAAATTTCAGTACATTCAACATAACCTAAAAATACAAAATGCTTTAATTCGGCTTCTGGTTGGCATATGTGAACATAATTGAACACCAAATGGTATTTAAAAAAGTTCGAACACAAAAAAAGAAAAAAATCGCGGATTTTTTTTACCAAAATTTTTTTTCGCGGAAATTTTTTTTTCAAAAAAATTTTTTTTTTCAAAAGTAATTTCCTTTTAAATAAAGTTTTTTGCAATAATCTTTTTGAAATTGTGGAGGGTATCACTACATTCGGCAAAGCCGAATTTAACTTTTTTACTTGTTTTTGAATTTTAATTGATCTTTTCCAAATTATATTTATCTTTTACGAACTTCAATTGAACTTTTACTAATTTTATTTAAACATTTATGATATTCAACTGATTTTCTTTTTCGAATTTTAATTGGAATCTTCGGATTTCAACTCATCTTATATAAATATTTTACGAATTTCAAACGGAATTTCGAAATTTCAATAAAATTAACTTGAATTTCAAATTTCAATTAAAGTTTTCGAGTTTTAAATAGAATTTTTGATTTTCAAATAAATTCTTCGAATATAGAATCTTCGAATTTGAAACAAAATCTTTAAATTTCAATTGTTCTTTTTCGAGCAAACTTTTTTTTTTTAGTTTTCAAATAAATTTTTCCAATTTCAATTAGTATTTTCAAACTTCATATAGAATCTCAACTGAAATCTCGAACTCCAAATATTGTTCTACAAGTAACATCTGAAAATATTATAATTTTTCCAACTTACCTTGAGGATTAGATAAATATGGTGGTGAACTTGTTGAATACAACGAACCAGGTGCCATTTGTAAAGTTTCACCATAAGGATGGGCCGGACCCAAACTACCGATACCATCAATTTTACCTATAGACGAGGTGGCAGAATATGATGGATAACCAGGACTTTGACCACTTATACCGCCACCAGGACCACCCACTGAAGGTTTCATTAGCTCCTTGCGCAATGAATTAATGCCCCCACCACGACCATTATTACTTCCCCGTGGTATAGTGGCAGCTAGCGATTGATAACTAAGACGTCTTCTATTATCACGTCTACCCGGTATTCGTGTACCATCAATGTCATCGTCATACAACGGTAAACCACCGGTTAGTAAAACTCTTGGTATTGAGGCTACCGTTGATGGCGGTATTATTAAATCATGTGTCCGGCCATTTCGTAATTGTTTATAAGGAGCATGGTGACCCGTTGGTATAGTATTATACGTGGTATGATTTAAAAGGGGCCTTTGGGCTTCTACCTCTTGTACGGGCACCGAGCTTAAGGTCAATGTTACAAAGCATAGGGTGGCAACACTAAAATGTTGTTTTGCCTTCATAGCCGCCATTGACATAGATAAATGTGATGATTGTGTCATTGTATTTTAATGAGCGGGGGGTAGGAAGGGAAGTTTTCACTTGCTTTTTGTAGTTTTTCTTTGTTTTTTTAAGTTTTTTTAGTTTGATTTCAAATTTCATAGGAGTTTAAAGTTTTTTTGGGGGGTTTTTGTTGTTGAAGAGAAAGTTTATGAGTAAAATTTTATATATTTTTTTTATATTTAAAATATTTAACTCAATATTTTGGTTTTCAATAAATAAGTATGTGCCATTATTTAGCTTTTGTATTTATAACAACACTTTGGTAATGTTTTTGATATTTTAAAACAATTATAGTTATTTTTTATAACACACCCGTTAAACCACATTTTTAAGAAAATTTTATTAGTTTTTCTTTGTTGTTTTTTAATTATTGTTGTTGTGTTGTAGAATCATGTAAAAATCTGTAAGAGAAAAGAAAAATTAGATGTTAATAAATTTTTTTTAAGTTTTTTTTATTAAAAATAGGTGGATTTTTCCGGGTCGTCTAAATTTATTCACTTATTATTACTATTCGAACTACAACGCCATCTACCGCTTCTGATCATAACTAAAAATATTTTCATGATCAAACGTTCATTCAGCATTGATTAAAACTACCGGTAAATATGAATATTCAAAATAAATCCACCTTAGCACCACCTATCGGTTACATGCACACACACAAAAATATTAGAACTCCAACACCAACTACTGGGTCTAATCTTAAACAATTTCCTCATGAGTTAACATGCATACATTCTGAGTTTGATTAAAATTTCCCTTAAATAAGAATATTCAAAATAGCTTTATAACTTACAAAATTATTTAAACTCCAACGCCATCTACTGGGTCTCAACATAAACAATTTTCTGATGCGCAAACGTACTGAGTTTAAGCCAAATTTCCCGTAAATATGAATACTCCAATAAACGACTTTAGGTTTAAAACCCCATCGCTTTCCAATGGCACTTTTACAGGAATATAACGCAATCGTTGCTTTTCTCACCCATTTCTCAATATTACACCTGAAATTCAACTTCCTATCTAGAAATACTACAAGATACTTGGCTCCATCTGAGAAGGTGATTTCAGTGCCGTCCAGAGAAATATGATCAAAAACAGGAATCTTATTTTTCCTTGTAAACAAAACAAGCTCTGCTTTACTAGGATTAACTCCTAGACCACAGTCTCTTGCCCATTTAGACAGATCTTTCAGAGAACCCTAAAGAATGTCCCGCAATGTTGGCAGATGCTTCCCCTTTACCGCTATCGCGACATCGTCAGCATATGCGATAACATGACAACCACGTGCTTCTAGAGATAGTAGCATTGAATTCAGTGCCAGGTTCCAAAGAAGCGGCGAAAGAAACCCTCCTTGAAGTGTGCCCCTATTGAGAAATCGAGATATGACAGACGCTCCCAATTCAGACGTTATACGTCTATTGCCACGTAGGTTCTCCGCCATTAATACGATCCCAAGCCTAACTCCCAGACCAGAATATTCCACGAGTTATCGTGTCTGGGATGACATTATAAAAAACCTCCTCTACATCATGAGAGGTCACCATAGTGTTACTCCTTTACCAAAAGCGATCTCTCGATGGTACCGACGACCTCAAGAAGAGCTGTTTCCATTGATCTACCCTTGCTGTATGCATGTTGCCTTGTCGAAAGCAACCTCGGGTCAATCACTCTACGCAAATATGAGTCTATCATTTGTTCCATTGTCTTTAACAAAAAAGAAGACAGACTAATTGGTCTGAAATCCTACGGAGCTTTGTGGGAATTTTGCCCAGCCTAAAGCTATATGTAGTTTAGAAGTGAGGTAGTGAAGTAGTGAGGTAAATAGAGCCTTATGTGATTTTCAATAAGAAAAAAAGAGTGTAGAAAATGTTTAAATTTGTTTGTTCATCATACACATTGAATTTTGACATAAGAATTAAAAGTAGAGCGAGGTAGAGAAATTCTATTCTCTACAGATTTTGTTTACGTCTCTCTACTTTTTTGTCTTATGGAAAAATTCAATGCGTATGAAGATCACACACATTTTAAAATTATATACACTCTTTTTTCTTATTGAAAACCACATAAGGCTCTACCTCACTACTTCACTACCTCACTTCTAAACTAATTATAGCTTAAGGGATAAAGACGACTCTGGTATTCCTTCATTTTAAAGGTGTATACGACCAGTTAATACATGCTGTGTATAGATTATACAGCCAAGCGGCTATATAATCCGACACTTGCTGCATCTCAGCCGGGATTATACCATCAGGTCGAGGGGATTTATAGGGCCTGAAGCTTTTCTTTCATCGCCCCCAGTTGGAAAATGTGTCACTGAGGAAATTTCCACAGTGATTCCTTGAGGAAATGTCTTCAAGTTCTGACAAATCATAGGTAATCCTTGATGACCTATCCTAACATTGTCAGCACTAATTGTTTTTTAAGAGTGTGGACAATTCCTCTAAGACGTCTAAAGGGAAATGTTTTCAGAATAGCAGTATATTAAATTAGAATTTTAAATCTGGGAAACTCTTCAATTTCCAAGAAAAAGATAGCAATATTATTGATTAATTTAAAATAAAATCAAAATCTAACAAGTAGAATAAAAGTAATAAATAGACAAACAATTTTCAAAATAAAGTTTGGAACAAGTAGTTAGGTGTGGGACTAATAAACTGGAGGTTCTAGGTTCAAATCCAGTTGGGACTAAAAAAGCGAACAGTGTTTTCTAAATATGAGAAAGATAATTTATAAAGGAAAATGGATAAAAATAAAAACTAAAGGAAATACGAAAATTTTTTGTATTTTCGCAGACATTTCCCCAAAGAAGTCTTATGTGACATGTCCCCAGAAGGTCAGCCCTGACCACTGCTGACTTTGAGTGAGGACATTTTGAAAATTTGTATGAAACTGTCCTCAACCCAGTACATAGAGATGTCTTGTGGATGTCAGCAATGACTCTGACATGTCACCGCTCCGTCACTGAGGATGGCTCGAGGACGTTGCCAACTGGGCCAGATTAAGTTTGGCATATTTATTATTTCCGAAGCAATTTCAGATCCTTGGGCCTCAGAATTTTTCAAAGCTTGAAACGGCGTCATGGAATTGCCCGGAAAATGCTTGTTTAGAAGGAGGTCCAGCGACTCTCCACTGGAGGAAGACCGCACCCCATTAGAATCTTTCAGGTATCCCAGGGTGCAAGGAGAAGATGGCAGAATTTTGCGCAGCCTGGATGCTTCATAACCGTCTTCTATGTTTCCATAGAAGTTTTTCCAATAATCACATTTGGGAATTTTGATCATCTTCTTATAACTCTTAAGTTGCAGCCTGTATGCAGACTATTCCTCGTCCGCTCTTAAAGATTTATTATAGAGCTTTCTATTAAAGAGCTTTCTGCAGGAACTTCTGCTCGTCTGCAACTCATATGACTACCAACTTTTTAATTTTATTTTCTCAATAGTTTTACTCAAACTCAGAATGTATGTACGTCGTACATTTGAGTACTTTATTTTTTTACTCAAAAAAAATGTTTACAAGGAAATTATGGACGGATTCACACCATTAATTAAGATTTTTGAGGGTATACCTGTTGTTTGAAAACATTCCAAAATAACAAAAATCTAGAAAAATTTGCAAATATTAAAAATGTTTTACTATTAGTGTCCGACCGAATACACCTTTTTTGGCCGAAGCCGAATATTCGGCCAAATTTTCACTCTTCGGCCAAACCGAAGCCGAAGCCGAATATTAAAAAAAAAAAATATTTATGTACTAAAAACAAGAAAAAAAATAAAACTCGATTCGGCGGGATACTCAAATGCATGAGAATGTTGTCTAGAATGATTTTATTTTAAGCAAACAATTTTTTTGGACATTTTTGTAAAAAAATATATTTTAGACTGTAAATTTTTATCGAGCGAAATTTTTTTTTAATGTTAAAAATGTTTTTAGTTGCAAAAACACTTAATAAAATGTTTTTGTGGCTTACTAATGTGATTCAAAGTAAGTTTCGTGTGTGTTTTCAACACGTGAGCACAAATATTATACAATTATTTGGTATTCGGCCTATTCGGCCAAAATTGTGGCCGAAGCCGAATAGTGGCCGAATAGTGATTTTTGGCCGAAGCCGAGGCCGAAGCCGAATATTCGGTCGGACACTATTTACTATCACTGCAGCTACACCTTCCATAATTATGTAGACATAAAGCAACAAACACACACAAAACAGTAACAAATTTTTGTTTGTTGTTATTGTTTTGTTTTTTTTTAATTTTCTAAAGGAATCTCTTCTGTACCCCTCGGCTATACCTTCCATAATTATGTAGACATAAAGCAACAAACACACACAAAACAATAACAAATTTTTGTTTGTTGTTATTGTTTTGTGTGTGTTTTTTGCTTTATGTTTACATAATTATGGAAGGTGTAGCTGAGGGGTATAGAAAAGATTCCTTTAGAAAATTTTGAAAAAATGTCAGCTTTAAGAAAGTTTCAGTTTTCTGATTTTAAGGTTCCAGATTCTAAAATAATTTTCCAATAGAAAAAATATCTGATTTGAGACATGTTTCATCCAGATAGTTTCCTAAAACATTTGCTTAAAGCAAAATTTTAAGATTCTGTGACAGCTTCCCAATAGAAAAGTTCAGAGGTTCTGAGAAAATTTGGCTATAGAAAAGCTGTTAGCATTTGTAAAGGTCTTGCTATAGAAAAATTTTCAGATTCCGACACACTTTTAATTATGTGGAAAAAATCTCGGATACTGAGCCATTTTCCCACCGAAGGAATCTAATACGTATTTAAAAAAATTTATCGCATAGAAAAATTTTCAAATATAGAAAAAGGGTCTCAGTTTTCCTATTTAAAAATTCGCACAATCTAAAAACGTTTCCCTTAGAAAAATACTCGGATTCTGAGATATTTTTTCTACAGAAAAAGTCAGAGATTCCGAAACGTTCTTCCTACACCATAACACTTTCTTAAACCGATCCAAGGGGGCCTCCTAGAGGGGTAATAAGTGAGACCAACCCTCATTAATTTTTACTGAACATACCAACAACTTATCTTCATTTCATAAGGGCGTTTCCATGCAATATTTCATGATAGTATGGGATATATCTAAATGAATGGGCTATATCTCATGAAATGGGCAATTTCTTATGAAATGGACGTTACATATTTTTAGCACAATTCTGTTTTTTGATAAAATGTTTTCATTTGACCATTTTAATGCATTTTAACTTAAAATAATTTAAAAATCATTAATTCTTCTGGCGCGACATCTAGGTGTTAATTTAAAAATCCAAAAAAACGAGTTTTTTACCGACCCAAACAAAAAATAATATTTAAATACAGTAAAAAGAAACCCGAATTTTATGATCTGAAATTTTTTGGGCTGAGGGATTACCAAAATATGCATATTTGGGTTTTTTATAAATTTTGCGTGCCCCGTAAAGTGCACTTTAGCCAAGACAATTAAGTAAAAGCTGTAAAAAATGTGAAAGTGTACTTTTTCTACCATGTATACTACAATCACGTAAATTAAATTAAATTTCAATGACTATTACACGTGACTCACCAAAAATTGTTATTGATGAACATTTTCTTTAATTTCAATTTAAGGTGGCAAATTTCCTTCACTTGCTTTTTTACATTTAATCAATAAATACTTTCATTGATTTTATGAAAAACTTCATAAAACGTTTTAAACAAGTTGTACGAATATTTTCATTGTTTTTTGAATGTTTTCGTTGAAAGAAACTTTAATGACACCAGTTTCATTGATCAAGTAAAACCTGTCTTCGGTTGAAAACCTGAGTCATTTTTCATTAAGCTTGTGTAAATTTTCATTACTTTCAAGAAGCTTTTTTTATATCCTCCACTTACAATTAGTGATAGAGGGTATAATATTTATATTAAAAAGGTCGAATAAAATTAAAAATTATATTGCGATAGAGGTAATATATAAGTTTGTCATTCCGTTTGTAACTCATCGAAATATCGGTCTGGGACCCCATAAAGTGTATATATTCATGATACCCGATCGATTTTAAGACATTCTAGGGATGTCCGTCTGTCTATAGAAATGGTGATTACGGCCAAAATATTACACAGAGATTACTAAAACTAAACATATTTTTTTGGAAGTTCTCCAAAAAAATATGTTCCAAAAAAAACATATTTTTTTGGAAGTTCTCCATAAAATGTAAGGACACCTCAAAAATTGTAGTACATTCAACATAACCTAAAAATACAAAAAAATGTAATTCGGCTGCTGGTTGACATGTGTGAACATAATTGAACACTAAATGGTATTTAAACAAGTACGAACATATTTTTTTGACAAAAAAAGAAAAAAATCGCGGATTTTTTTTTTCGCAGAAATTTTTTTTTTTTCAAAAAAAAAAAAAAAATTCAAAAGTAATTTCCTTTTAAATAAGGTTTTTTGCAATAGTTTTTTTGAAATTGTGGAGGGTATCAATACATTCGGCAAGGCCGAATTTAACTTTTTTACTTGTTTAGTGTACGTTTTATGACATTTAACTTTTTATCCTTCTACAAAGGATCAAAATTTCTAGCATTACTATGTCATGTCCTATTTTTTTTTTTTTTTTTTTGTATGTAACAACTTGTATTTTTTACTTAAAATTGCAACTAAATTATGTACGTACCTACTCGTATATAAAAGGGTATGTAAAATCATTCCAGTTTTTGGATATTTGTCTACCCTTTAATAATATGGTCAATATGGTCCAAATGACAATTAATTTACAAAAGTCGTTCTATTGTCCCCCAAAAAACAAATTAGGAACTTAAACTTAAAATTTATTCTGATTTAAAATTTGTTTCAGACCCCAACTTTAAAATAAGGCATCATATATTTCCACTAAACCGCCTAAAATTTCTTTCCAAATATTTTATTTTATATTGTTACAAAAGATTAGCCTTCAAAATGTATAAAATATTTAGTATTGTTTGGTTTGTGGATGGCAATGGTATGTTAAAATCAGTAGGTTGGGTACTACCAGTACTCGTACTTGTTTGTACTCATACTGCAATAGTCATTCTAACAATTGTACGAGTACATGGCCAGGAAAAAATGTCTTTTAATAAAATATCAAGTACATTTTTTTTTTTAATTTTTGGCAATAATAGCAACAACAATGGTAAGTGCATAGAATATGAAAACAAAAAGAAATCAATGCAGTGAAAATATTTAGTTATGTACCACAAAAAAAAAATTATTTAAGGTTGGCTGAAATGTAAGTTAACAGATTTATAACGGGAAATATTACAAAACAGAAATATTTAAATAACCTACGTTGCCCCAAAAAATATGCTTCTGATTTTTTTTGAATACGTATGGTTAATATATAATTCAATTAATTTTATATTACGTATACGCAATGTTACAAACAAAGAAATTCGAAATTATAGACCAGTGGTCGGCAGAAAGAGAGTGTATAAATGCATTGGTATATGAATATAAACATGCATGTGTTTGTGCATTTCTTAAACAAAGCGACATCAACCAGCTTGTTGTTGTATTTTTATGCTCTTAGCTGTGAGTTTTGTTGACAATCGTGTTATATACGTGTTAATTGCCGATTGTGTTCGGCTCCAGCGTGCAATGGGTGCCGACCACTGTTATAGACAGAAGCAGTCAAAATTATACATTAAACCAGCGTTGCCAGGTGCTTTTTATCGTTGTTTCCCCAAAAAAAAAAAACGAAATATTCGAAAAATCCCCAAAACATAATTTTTTTTGGTACATTAAAATTTTTATGTACAGTAATTTTATTATTTTGGTAGATTAAACGATTAAAAAATCCCTAAACGCGAAAATAAAAAAATTTGAATTTTGGTTAATTTTGGTTAGCACGCCATGGTGAATGCCCTATATGAGGCATTCCACACCAAATGTCCAGCGAAAAAAACATGTGTACCGTAAATTTCGGAATAGGTTGTATGGATAGCCCTCTATGGAACTAAGAAAATTGCGTTTTTGGTTTTTCAAAAACTGGGCTTAGGCGCGGTCAAATATTAGAAAAATGGTAAAATTTGTGTCGAGTTGCCTTGTTTAAATATTTATCAAACTAAAACGGAATGCACAACAATCTCAAAAATTTACATTTTTGTATAGTTTTGTATGGGCTATCGATAAATTTTTTTTTGGAAAATTTTCAGAACCTGTTCTGAAATTTTCCATTTTTAAAAAAAGTCAATTTATCAAAAATTCGGCCACTTTTTTTTTTTTTTATTTTTTTTTTAAGTTTACATGTTTGTCTATCCACACAAAAAAAAAATCAGACATGTATTTTTCTTTTTTTTTTCGAGAAAATCGCATTTGAATATTAAATTTCACAACAAGCGTGTTTTCTTGTTGTAACGTAGCGAATCAGTACTAAATATTTGCATACATATTACTCATACACTACGTTTAAACAAGAAAATACAAGCAAATTACTAAATTATTATGAAATTCAAAATTCAAATGCAATTTTCTTGAAAAACACATGACTGATTTTTTTGTGTAAATAGACAAACATCTAATCTTTAAAAAAAAATTAAAAAAAAAACAAAAGTGGCAGATTTTTTTATAAACTGACTTTTTTAAAAAATGGCAAATTTCAGAACGGGTTCTGAAAATTTTAGATACACCATACAAAACTATACAAGAATCTCAATTTTTGAGATTGTGGTGCATTCCGTTTTAATTTGATAAATATTTAAACAAGGCAACTCGACACAAATTTTAGCATTTTTCCAATATTTGACCATGCCTCCTAAGCCCAGTTTTTGAAATATTAAAAAACCAAAAACGCAATTTTTTTAGCTCCATATAGGGCTATCTATACAACCTATTCAGAAATTTACGGTACACATGTTTTTTTTCGCTGGACATTTGGTGATGAATGCCTCACATGTATTAATATTTTTGTTTGTTCATTAACGATTTGTCATTAAAATCCCTTTGCTACTTGGAGTATAGGGTTTTTATATTGCTAAATAATCTTGACAATGGAATCTGACAAATTCCGAAACACGTGTCGATTAAGTCTTGCAAAAATGACCAACACAAATAAATTTAAAACAAACTTGAAAATTATTCTATGTGAATATCATAGTTTTAATTAGTAAAGAAAGTAATGACCTCGAGCTAGAATAAACCTACTTAAAATATAAAAAAATTAGATAATGTTATTATTAGAGTTATGATTTTAATGCAAGAGCATGTTTTCGATAATCTAAAAACGAAATGGATAGCATCGATTTGTTATTAGATATCTTTTTGCATTTTTGAATGAAAATGCATATTTTGATTTTAAATGTATATTTTGAGCAAATTTGTAATTTTTATACATAATATCTTTATGTATAAAAGCCTTGGTTTGCTGAATGAATGAATGAATGAATGAATGACTGACTGGAGTTTTTGATATTTCGATTCTAAAGGGGCAAAAAGAGGTTTGAGGTTTGAAAATTTTGTTTTAAAGAGTAACGGAGTAAAAGAAAGTACATTGGTAACTTTTTTCTTTCTTCCGAAATAATGGTAAAGAAACTTTAAATATAGGACCTTTCGATTCGAACAGCTCAACCAAGAAAGGGTAGGTAATATTACTTTGGTATTTTTAAATTTTCCCAATTAATAGTCTTAAAATCTATAAATTTTAATTTAAAGGAAACAAAAGGGGGTTAAAGTAGGGCTGTCAATCCCGAATCCCGAAATCCCGGGATTTTTGTCATAAAATGAATCCCGAATCCCGGAATTTTTAAGCTCAATCCCGGGATTTTTGAAATATTAAAAATGTTTGAGAATTTATTTTTAAAAATACAACTTTGTTCAATTATTGTTACATTTACATAAACAAATTAAAACTAAAACTTTTTTTTAATTTTCAACGTAGCTGGCCACGAATTTGGCTAAGCTGAGAACTCTACCCAGGCTTGCTGAATAATAGTCCAACGCACTAACCATTAATCCACAGTCACGGAGCCCTTTGACCAAAAGGGCGCCACCGGTAAATTTAATCCGATTGGCCTCAAATTTGTACCAAATAAGTTTTAAGCGTAGGAGAATAAAAATGCTCCGTTATAAAATAACTCTCCGTTAAATTTAACTTTTTCATACAAATTTTGGCATAAAAATAAAACTTTTCATTGAGTAATCCGCCCTAAATGTTTTTATTATTTAAAATTTTCTTTAAACTAGTTTTAAAATTATACAGTGGAATAACCAAAATCGGAATGGGATGAAACCAAAAGCAAATTAAAGTTGTCATTTTCCATAACAAACCCCTCAAGGCTTTTTTTAGTTCATTGCTAAATATTTAATAATAATTACTTGAAAACTGCATAAGTGGCGTACACTTAATTTTTTAATTGCCTTTAAATAACAATCAGAATAATAAGAAATCTTTTTTTAGTACTTTCGTTGTAGCGAAATCGACCCAAAGGTTTTCGTGGGAATTAAACCCACGACTCCCTGCTTAATAGGCTGGCACGCTACCAACTAACCCACAGTAGCCCCCTTAATATACTTAATATACAATAAAATTGAAACATAAAGAGTCTACTATTTTTTTTACTTTTATAATCAAAGAAATTTAATCACAAAAAATCCCGGAATACCGAAAAATCCCGGAATCCCGAAAAATCCCGTAATCCCGAAAAATCCCGAGATCCCGGGATTTCGATTTTCAAATCCCGAATCCCGGGATTTAAAAAAACCGGTCCCATTTGACAGCCCTAGGTTAAAGGCACTTTTATTGGTACTCTTTTTTATAACTATTGAACCAAAAACCTTAGAATCTCAAAACTCAACATGTTGTATCCTCCAGCGGAATTAACATCCAAGAGAAGGACATATTCTGAAATTTATTATATTCGGCTGATGGTTGACATACGTGAACAAAATTGGAATATCTATAATGTCAATAAAACAAGTAAGAACATATTTTTTACACAAAAACAAAATTGCGCGGGAGTTTTTTTTTCCACCAAAAACTTATTTCTCTCAAAATTAATTTATTTTACCAATGCACAGTGGTTTAAAAATAATTTTTTTTAATAATTCAGCCATTGTGTTAGTACTGGACCGATTTCAGTGAAATTTATAGCGGTTACTAGCTGAAGCGCCCGGTGTTGCCCGGGTCGACTTAGATATGAATATCTAAATAGCTTCTCCCCAGCGCACTGTGGACGAAATCATAGATTTAGCGGCGTTTGAGTCAAAATTAAAAAATTAAAACCGATAAATGTTTTGCACTGTATCGATTAGCTATACTTTACAGAGAAAATTGACGTTTTCACTTTGGTGTCAAATACACATTTTCTGCATTAAAGAAATTTAGCGCCTAATTACTTAAAGTGTTTTTTTTTTTTGCACTTTTAAGTCAATTGTTTATAAATTTTGAGCCTAAAAGTCTTAATTTAAAATAAAAGGTATGTTTTAACTAAAAAATAAATGTGTGTGGCCTGTATGTATCTAGTTTAATAGTAATGCATTGTAGAAGTTGACACTTGTGATATAAACTATAGTTTCATGGAATGCAACTTTAGAAATTCGATCGGATTCGATCCATTTCTTGTTTTGATTATTAATTTGGGTTATTGTTGTTGTGATGTTCAAGTATCGTGTGCTACCTCTCGCAACATGTTCGGGTTTTTGGGTCCGTCCGTCTATCCAAATAAACCGTTTAAACGCCATACAGACCGCAATTATCAATCGATTTGGCAAAAATTTGAAATTTAGGTTTCTTTTATCGCAAGAACAAAACCTATTAAATTTTGACAAAATCAGTTCATGTTAACCCATAGCACCCATGTTAATGTCCCCTTTAAGTTTTACTTAAATGCCCATAACAATAGTATTCAAGATATCCTCTTAAAATTCGACTGATAAATGTTTTTTTATATTCATAAACAATCGCTCTAAATTTTAACGGAATCGGACCATTTTTATTTCTAGGCCTCATACAAACCACCCTCCCGATATTCACATAAATTTCCCAAAATACTTAAAATAAATAAATATTGTTTAAAAATTAATTCTTTATAAATTTTATAATCGCAAATAAGCATTAGTCTTTATTATTTTACATTTCCGAATTAAGCGTCGCTAGATTGGGTATTTCGGCCACTGTGCAGCGCCACCTATCGGGTACATTCATACATACATCATTCATACATAAATTCACTAAAATGAAGAATTTTGTTAATAACTTTACCCAGCGCCATCTACCGTTACCAAATTTTATCAAGAAACTTATTTTAACATATTTAAAAAAAAATTTAAAAAAAATGGAATTTTTTGCAAAAAAAAGTACCAACACTCTTTTACTTCCAGCTTAAAAGCTTCGTTCAGTAAATATAATTTTTTTTCGATTTATCTGAAAGGCAACATCACGTAGATGAGTTAAAAACAAGTAAAAAAGTTAAATTCGGCCTTGCCGAATGTAGTGATACCCTCCACAATTTCAAAAAGATTATTGCAAAAAACTTTATTTAAAAGGAAATTACTTTTGAAAAAAAAAATTTTTGAAAAAAAATTTCCGCGAAACAAAATTTTGATAAAAAAAAAATCCGCGATTTTTTTCTTTTTTTGTCAAAAAATATGTTCGTACTTGTTTAAATACCATTTGGTGTTCAATTATGTTCACATATGTCAACCAGAAGCCGAATTAGAGCATTTTGTATTTTTAGGTTATGTTGAATGTACTGAAATTTTTGAGGTGTGCTTACATTTTCGTTCATAACTTTTGAACCGCTGATCCGATATCGCTCAAATGCAATACCAAACTTCTCGGGAGAACTTCCAATATACATTTTAAGTTTCAGTCATCTCTGTACAATATTTTGTCCGCGAGAGCAATTTCCACAGACAGACGGACATCGCTAGAATGTCTTAAAATCGATCGGGCATCATGAATATATATACATTATGGGGTCCCAGATCGATACTTCGATGAGTTACAAACGGAATGACAAACTTATATATACCCTCTATCACTAAGTGGAGGGTATAAAAATGGTGTGTCAAAATTTTATATTTTGTGCTCCCCAGCCTCATCAAAAGTTGACCCACTTTAACACAAATTTCAACTTTATCCCCGTGGGAAAAAATTTCAACGCCTCTGTTGTGCCTACCAAAGTAAACATAGATTCTTAAATATGTGAGTAGCTTACAACATGAATAGCTAAAACGCCTTTAATATAGACGTGGCAGCAAAAATTACAAAAATTATTTTTTTTTTTTTGGAAATTGTTAACAAACTAATTGGGAATTGGGGGATTCCTTTCATCAAATCTATATATTTTGTTATGTGTGGTGTAAGACGCATATAAATTTAAAATTTCATTATAATATGATCAAAAACAAAAATTTTATTGCATTATTTTGAAAAAAAATAATTTTGCGTGGGAGCCCCCTTAGAAAGTGGAGAAAGGCAGTAGGTAAATTTGAAAAAAATTACATGTTCTAAACAAAACTTTTAAGCTGGAAGCAAAAAAAAAGTGTTTGTTGGTACTTTTTGCGCAAAAAATCCCTTTTTTTTAAGTTTAAAACAGTGTTACTTTTTAACAAAACAAGATCGGACAATAAACAACAAATTGGCAAGCATTTAAAGCTTTTGTATGCAAAAGGTGTCCTACTTTATGAGGCCCTGGAGGTGCCCCTATTGGATATGTAGGGTCCACTGTTTAAACTTAAGCTTGAAATTACGTTGGCTATAACCGGTATAAATTTCACTGCAATCGGTGCAGTACTTTTCAGTAATTATACTGAATTATTTCCAAAACAAAAATCCATTTTAAACCACTGTGCAATGTTTTTTTTTATGTGCTCGATTCGGGAGTACTCTTTTACCATTCACCTAATCTTTAAAAATTTGATATTCTTTCGATGTTAAAGATTTTAACATTTTTGCAAGAAAAAATTTAAAAATCTTAAAATTCGAAAGGATATTAAATTTCTAAAAAGTAGGTGAATGGTGAAAAAGTACTCCCGAATCGAGCACAATATCTTTTTTTTTTTCAAATAAAGTTTTTTTTAGAAATCCCAACAAACAAGCAGACTCATTTAAGACTCCAAAATGGGCTCTAAAGATATTACAAAAATTTCAAATTTTTGTATGAAAGTGGTTCATCCAAAAGAGCCTTCTTTTTAGGCTCTAAAATGACTCTTTAAAAAAAATGTAGAAGGGGAAATTTCCCTTACATTTCGGATCCATTGGTAGCCATTTGGAGTCCATTTGGAGCCTTTAAGGAGCACAAAATGGAGTTCGGTTCGTCCCTTTCTCTGATGATTTTTTTTTTACTTAAAAATGCGTTTATAAAAATTGAAAATTATTTGACTTGTATTTGCAGATTATCCATCGGCAGATAATTTATTTAATATTATAATAAAAAACACATTTACAATACATAAATACAACATAAAATATGTAAAAATATTACATAAAAATACACTAGAACAGCGGTTACCAACCTTTTTGGCTCGTGTACCCCTAATTTTAAATTTTATCAGCCGCGTACCCCCTAACGAGTTTTTTATTTTCGTTAAAAAACTTCACATATAAATATTAAGGTTAATTCTGAAATTTTATATCTGCTGGTATTATAATTTTTTTGAAGGATTTCGGGGAGATCAAAACAATGATGGTATTTTTTTTGGAAAAATGTTCGCTCCTTTGGGTGGTTAGTTCAATGCATCTGAAAACGCGGATTTTGAGCTGATTTTTCTGCAGAGCAAAAACGGCTGAAAATATTGTAAATCTGATTTCACCAGTCAATTCGACACCAAAAATTAAAACATCGGAAGTTTTGAACTTTTAAAAAAAAAATATATAATTTTTTAATTTTTTTTTAAATGTTTATTTAATTCGAGGGAAACACCCCCAATTACAATGGAAGGGTATTTTGAGCTTAACAAAATTGTACTAAAATTTCCACTCTATTACAACTAGTGTTTGGGGTCCGGGAATTTCCGGGTCATATTTCCCGGGAATTCCCGGGAAAAGACTGACGGGAATTCCCGGGAATTTTTTTAATTTTTCTTGGGAAATCCGGGAATTTTATAAAATAAACCATTTATTTTAACTTAATTTTAAATATTTTTTTACATACAGGTATAACATTTGCTATTTTTTTTATTTTTTCTATTTGGAAGAGCAGTGCAAATATATATTCATAGGAAAATTGACGAAGTGTAAAAAGTATGACAATATCATAAAAAAAACTTAAAAAGTCAAAAAATATACGTCGGTTAATGATAATTTTGCTAAGACTGTCAAAAAAATATAAAAATTTTGAACCTAGAATTTACATTTCCAGATTAAATATTAAAAGTGCTGCCAACTATATTAGTTTTTGTTCGAATAACGCAATTTTAAATTTTTTTGCAATTTTTAGCTATTTTTTGCGATTTTTGTGGGAAAAATGTTGCAATATTTTTTTTTGTTTTGATTGATTGTATTTCAGGATTTTTAACTTTTATTTTTTGATTTTTTATGTTTTAAATAATTGTTTGTCTCTAATAAAACTGTTTTTAATAAAAAATTTATAAAATTTTAATGTTTTCTATGATTTATATTAAAATGAATATTTCCTGGGATTCCCGGGAAATAAATTAATTTTTTCCCGTTTCCCGGGAAATTGAAAAGTCCGGGAATTCCCAAACACTAATGCCCAAAAACACGTTTTTTGAGAACTTTGACATAAATTTGCTCAAAAACCGGGCGTCAAAGAAAAATTTGGGAACCATATTCGGAATCAGCATCGAAAGGTTAATCGAAAACAAGTGGTGAGATCTCAAAATATCATCCAAAAAAATCGCAAAAATGCTCTCTAAATTGCACAAAAATACGTTTTTTGTGAACTTTGAACTCAACTTTCTTGAAAACCTGACGTTTTAGAATACTTTGGAAGCCAGGTGCCGAGCCAGCATTGAAAGGTTAATCTAAAACGAATGTCCAAATTACTAAAATTTGACGTACCCCCGCGGACAGTTTCGCGTACCCCCTAGTGGTACGCGTACCATAGGTTGGTAACCGCTGCACTAGAACTTAAATTTTCTATGCTATTAAATCGTTAAAATTGATACATAACTTAAACAATTTTTTACTACGAAAAATATTTATGAAAATTATTGACAAATAAATATTTTGAAAACTGAAAAAATCGATTAGCTCCAAAAACAATTATTTTTTGAATTGCTCCAAAAACACTTTAATGTCCCAAATTTATTGGAGTCGTTTTGGATTCTACTTTTTTGTATAACAATTTTCTTTTATTTTGGGGTCTTTTTGGACTCATTTTAGATGGCTTCTTTTTCAATTCAAAAAAAGAGGATTTTATGACAAAACAAAATTTAAGTTTCAAAAATAGTTTCCTATTTGAATCATTTTTGACTCAAAAATATGTGGGCTCCAAAAACCATCCTTTTTGGGAGTCGTTTTTAATCGTATATTTGGAGGGCTCTACATTTTGTCAGCTGGGATGTTTTTTTTTAAACAAAACTAAAATTTTGAATTGTTTTAAACGAATTTTAAAGTTTTCGTAGAAAATCCCTAAAAATAGGCAACATTATTTTACAACATATAAATACGTAAACTGGCTTAAGAAAAGTAGTATGAGTAAAATTATTCAACTAAAAAAATTAAATAATTATAAAAATGTTCAATTTGTTAAATAACGATACCCAAAGAATGATAGGCCTTCACAAATTTTCAGTAAAAGTACACTCAAAAGAAAAACTCTGTCAAAAAATCTGTAAAACGACTTTCAATTTGAATTAGCAATCTTTTAGCAGATTGTTCTGCTGAGAAGGATATTTTTACTAAAGTCTCTGTCATTCAGTTTAAGAAAATAACAGACATTTTACTATGTTTATACTGATTTTGTTTGCTGAATTTCATTAGTTTTTCAAGAAATTTTTTTATATAAAAAAAAAGCAGAACAGATTGTTATGCTGAAATCAGCAGATTGTTCTGCAAAAATCAGCAGATTATTCTGCTCAAATCAGCAGATTGTTCTGCTAAAATCAGCAGATTTTTCTGCTAAAATCAGCAGATATTTCTGATAAAATCCGATTTCTCTGCTGTCGAACAACACACATGTTTAATAACTAAAACGCCAGATAAAAGTATAAGCTTCCGTATCGTAGTGGTTAAGAAGTGTACTTTCAAATCGGAAGGTGGCGAGTTCGATGCTGGCTGGCGGGGTATGTTTTTCTTTTTTTTCTTATATTTATTCACCTCTTATGACAGATATTTATCAAACCGTGTCTGCTAAAATCAGCAGATTTCTCATATGGCTCAAAATGGGTGTATTTTCAGCAGACTTTTTTGCTGATTGGACAGAGAATTTACTTTGAGTGTAATCACTAAATAATATTCAAGAATATTTGAAGACAACGCAATATTTTTTTTTTACTTTTTTTAAGCACTTTAAAATAATTTAAACATATTTTTAAATATTGATATTCAAAAAACAATACTATTTTAAATTTAAAATTTTAATTTAAAATTGATTTTTTTTTTATTTTATTTTAATAAAAAATTAATTTAAAAACACACATTTTTATGGGGCGTCGTTCGATTTCACTTTTAACATTTTTCGTTTTCTTTTATATTTTTTTTTTGGCCTGACACTTTTTTTCAGATTTTTTTTTCTTATTTTTTTTTTTTTTGTGTATATATTTTATAACCATTATTTTTTTTTACCAAAAAATTATTTGTTGTTGTCTTTTGTTCACACATAAAAGAAGACAAAAACAAAAATTGATGCTGTTGTTGACAGTAGATAAATAGATTTACTTTCGCACAATACAGTAGAAAAATATCAGAGAGAGAATGTTTTTAATATTAAAGAACATTTTATGAAAATATACAAAAAACATACATACACTCAAATATAGAGTCACAAAATATTTATCTTTTTCTTTAAAAATCTTTTTTGTTACCAGACTTCATGTTTAAAGGATTTTTTAACTCTCTTTTGTTTTGTTTTTTTTTTTTCTCTTTTTTTTATATAAAGTTTCACCACAGAGTTGCCAGATTTTTTTAACTCATCTCTAATTTTTTTTTTGGTCAGAAATTTCGAAATACCAAATTTCACTTAATTTTTTTGGGTTTTCTATTTTTTTTTAATTTTTTTTTTTAATTTTAAAACTTTTACGAATTTCTTTGATTTTTGTTTACCCTCCAACCACACACAGAAAAAAGAAAAAAAATATTTGAGTAAATTTGTAATACTATTAAGTAAAAAATTACTCAATTTTATAATAATAAAATAAGTAAATTTTTAATAACAATTTATTAAATGTTTGAAAAAAAAAATTTGAGTAAATTTTTAATTGACACAATTAAAAATTTATATATTTTTTTTAAGTTTAAAAAAGTTTTAAATTTTTTTACAAAAAAAAAACAAAAAACTTGTTTTTTCAAACTTTAGCAAACATATTTCTGTCTCAAAAACATAGGAAAATTTTATAAAGACGATTACAAACTTTCATATACATACACAAAAAACTATAAACTAAACGAGAATTCAAAAAACTATGAGTTTAAAAAAAAATTTAAAAATCTATTAAATTTTTATTTAATTATTTACTTAAATTATTTTTAAAATTTTTAAGTAAATTTTTAATTGCGTCAATTAAAAAATTACTCAATTTTTGTTTTTAAATTTAAACAAGTGATTACTCAAATTTGTTTCCTCCATATTTTTTTCTGTGCAGTATGGGGGAATACTCGCTTTGTCATTCCGTGTGTAAACATTATTGATTCTTAGACGTGGTGTGCATTTCCGTTCATCTGTCAGTGGAAAGCACGATGCAGTCCAAACGAAAATGGGCTAAATCGGATCAGGGGGAAAGAAGTTCCCCCTTTAAGAACTAAACCAACCTTTAAGAAAATGCTAGTTTTTTTGCATTTGTTAGACAAATTAAACATTTTTAAATCAGAAGAAGTTCAAAGCCTACACTTGGACGCAGGGGACCAACAAAAATTATTTTTTTTTGGCCCGCCTCCTTTTTTAGGTGTGGATATAAAAAGGACAGCACCTCACCTTGACTATTTTCAGCTAATGACTAAAAAAGAAGAAAATAAGAACTACAGATTTAATTTTCTTAAAACCAAAAAAGGTTTGTAATTTAGATTTGTAATAATTGGATAATAATTCACCTGCTGGGGAATAAAAAAAGTTTATCATCAACTGGTGAATAAAATGTAACATAATTATTTTTCAGCAAAAAAAAACATTCTTTAAAAAATTTTTTTTCTTAAAATTTTTTTTTCTTAAAAATTTTTTTTCTTAAAAATTTTTCATCAACAAAAATTTTTTTTTCATCAAATTTTATTTCTTTTTATTTTTATTTTTTTTTTTCATCACATTCACACATTCACAGGCTGGTGAATACAAAGTTACATAATTATTTTTCAGCAAAAAAATTTTTTTTTTCTTAAATTTTTTTTTTCATCAAAAAAAAAAAATTTCCATTACTGATTTCTTTTTATTGATTTTTTTTTTCATCAACTTTTTTTCATAAAAATTTTTTTTTTTTTTTTTCATTAAAAAAAGTTTTCTTATTAATTTGTTTTCCTTAAAATTTTCTTTATTCATCAAATATTTTTTCCGTCCAATTTTTTTTCTCAATTTTTTATACCCTCCACTTAGTGATAGAAGGTATATATGGGGCATTCCATGTCAAATCGGACACTTTGAAAAAAAATTTTTTTTAGATTTTCCCAATTTGTTTACAGTTTTTAGTACCCTTCGAAAACTCCTTCGTGGGAAATATTCAGATTTTTTTGATGACCCGTTCAAAAGATATCAAATTTTTAAAAATTGGTAGTTTGTTCCTTTACTTAAACTTCTTTTACTCATAACTTCTTCAATAATGGTCCAAATTTCAAATTGTTTTTTAAAATTTTTGTTTTTTTACGTACTTAAAAAAAAAAAAAATCCCAAGAAATTCTTAAAAGCGTTCTAGTATGCGATTTTTAAGCTTTAAAATTTAAATCTTATTTTTGAAAATGTTAGTACTCTTCGATTTTTTTGAAATTTTTTGAGTAAAACTTCTATCGATTCTACAAATTTTTTGCCCATGAGGATCGTGGGATAACAATTATTACTATTTTTTTAAATTTTTTGAAAAAAATTTATTATAAATTGTATGGGGACCGCCTTAACAATTAGAGATAGAGGGTGTTCAGTAAAAATGTTTGGACTAAAAAAATATTGTGGGTCTGTCATACATTTTGTTGCTCTAAGGGCACTATTAGGGGTTGGAGCAAATTTTAAAAAATGTCGTTTTGTGTGGGAGCCCCTTAGAAATTGTTAAGACGTTAAAATTAATGGGGATCGGTCTTTTAAATGACCCCTCTATGACGCACCATTGGAGTAGAAGAAATGATTTTCAGATTGGAAAATTACAATAAATTTTTTCAAAAAATTTTACAAAATAGTAATAATTGTTATCCCACGATCCCCCTGGGAAAAAATTTGTAGAATCGATAGATGTTTTTCACAAAAAAGTTTAAAAAAAATCGAAGAGTACAAACATTTTCAAAAATGAGATTTAAATTTTAAAACTTAAAAATCGCATACTAGAGCGCTTTTAAGAATTTTTTTGGGATTTTTTTTTTAAAGTACGTAAAAAAACAAAAATTTTGAAAAAAAAATTGAAATTTGGACCATTATTGAGAAAGTTATGAGTAAAAGAAGTTTGAGTTAAGGAACAAACTACCAATTTTTAAAAATTTGATATCTTTTGAACGGGTCATCAAAAAAATCCGAAAATTTACCACGAAGGAGTTTTCGAAGGCTACTAAAAAATTTCAAAGTGTCCGATTTGACATGGAATGCCCCATATATATTCATGATCTCCGATCGATTTTAAGACATTCTAGCGATGTCCGTCTGTCTGTCTATGGAAATGGTGATCACGGCCAAAATATTACACGGAGATGAAACTTAACATATTTATTGGAAGTTATCCCGAGAAGTTTGGTATTGCATTTGAGCGATATCGGTTCCGCGGTTCAAAAGTTATGAATGAAAATGTAGGGACACCTCAAAAATTTAGTACATTCAACATAACCTAAAAATACAAAATGCTTTAATTTGGCTATTGGTTGGCATATGTGAACACAATTGAACACCAAATGGTATTTAAATAAGTACAAACATATTTTTTGACAAAAAAAGAAAATAATAGCGGATTTTTTTTTTCGCGGAAATTTTTTTCAGGAAAAAATTTTTTTTGAAGAAAAATTTTTTTTCAATAGTAATTTCCTTTTAAATAAAGTTTTTTGCAATAATCTTTTTGAAATTGTGAAGGGTATCACTACATTCGGCAAGGCCGAATTTAACTTTTTTACTTGTTTTTAGCTAAAAATACTTTTTCACTAACTAGAAAGGTCTTTTAGAGGGCACCCACCGATTGCCCTAAAACTTGAAAACGGAAATGAGGGCAACAATATAAGAGTTACCTTTTTTTAACTGCCCAATCTCAAATTTAAAAAGAGGATTGCCACCTTATGAAAAAATATGGACTTTCGGGAAAATTCGAATAAAAGCCGAACTAACAGGAATTTCGCCAAACGCGAAAATACGGGTCAGCTCAATTTTAATAGAGATTATTATATACGATTTTGGCCGCCGTACATCTTTATGTAAACTACCCCAACGTTTTTGCATTTTTGACAATAACCTACGAAGCCGAATTTTGGCACGACCGATATATACCATTGAATATTCCTTTAAAAAAACTTTTTAACCTGTATAAAATGATCATACACCGAGAAAAGTTGTTCAGTAACTATTTCCGATTATTCAAAAAGTGTTTAGCTAAAGTTGTTATAAACGTTTTATCGTTTGTTTTTCAAAGAAACTAAAATATTCAATGATTTATACAGTTGTTGTAAAAATAAACTACAAAATTTACGGAAAAAATTTTTATCAGTTAAATTATTTGTGACTGATTATACCTAGAGTTTTTCTTTTCCCGGACTTTTTTATTTCCCGGGAAAGCGGGAATCATTTTCAAATTTCCCGGGATCCCGGGAATTCCCGCAAAAACTAAAAACCCACATTTTTTGTCCAAAAAATATATAAAAAACCTTCTGAATGCGATTACACTAATTATAATGTTTATTTACCCCATTAAAATCTTATTTAGTACCTAAAAAAAATAAGTTTCAAGAAAAAAAGAACAATTTTTGTTACACAGTTTTTATAAAAAAACGGTAAAAATATATCGAAGTCTTTTAAAAGTATTTTAAGTTTTGTGGATGTTTATTCTGGCTCGAGTTCCTTATTTTCTTTACTAATTAAAACCATGATATTCTCATAGCATAATTTTCAAGAATTTTTTTTTTAAATTTATTTATGTTGGTAATTTTTTTGTTGGTTATTGACAACCGTTGCATTACTAGTATAGTACAATTTCTTCGTCTGTCTAATTCCCATTGCGGATAGAGGCGAATAATTATTAATATTTTAGTTTGTGCACAAACGATTTGTCATTAGACTCGTTTGCTACTTTGTAGTAAATCGTTTCTATTTTTGCTAAATAATCTTGACAATGGAATCTGACAAATTCCGAAACACGTGTCGATTAAGTCTTGCAAAAATTACCAACATAAATAAATTTAAAACAAAAAAATATTTTTCTAGAAAATTATGCTAGGGGAATATCATGGTTTTAATTAGTAAAGAAAATAATGACCTCGAGCCAGAATAAACATCCTAAAAATATAATACTTTAAAGGTCGAATAAAACAATTTTTATTTTTTAGTAAAAATTAATCAGAATTTGAGTATTTTAAATGGTTTAAAGGAATGAAATTATAAGAATCTTTACCCAAAAAATTATTTAAAAAAATTTTAAAATTCTGGTTTCAGAAGAAAAACGCGTTAATTTCAAAGTCATTCCTTACACAGATTTTATATCAATTTATCGGTTTAAAAAGAATTATGTCCAGAGTAGTGTTTGGGGTCCGGGAATTCCCGGGTCGTATTTCCCGGGAATTCTCGGGAAAATACTGACGGGAATTCCCGGGAATTTTTTTAATTTTTCCCGGGAAATCCGGGAATTTTATAAAATAGACGATTTTACATAAAAAAGGTTTATTTTAATTTAATTTTTAATATCTATTTTATTTGGAAGAACAGTGCTAATATATATTCATAGGAAAACTGACCAAGTGTAAAAAGTATGACAATATCATAAAAAAACTTCAAAAATTCAAAAAATGTACATCGGTTAATGATAATTTTGCTAAGACTGTCAAAAAAATATAAAAATTTTTAACCTAGAATTTACATTTCCAGAACAAATATTAAAAGTGCTGTCAACTTTATTAGTTTTTGCAGTTTTAAATTTTTTTTGCGATTTTTAGCTATTTTTTGCGTTTTTTTGTGGGAAAAAAAGTTGCATTTTTTTTTTTTTTTGTTTTGTTTTATTGTATTTCACGATTTTTAACTTTTATTTTTTGATTTTTTATGTTTTAATTAATTGTTTATCTCTAATAAAACTGTTTTTAATAGAAAGTTGGTAAAATTTTAATGATTTTTATGATTTATTTTAATAATGAATATTTCCCGGGATTCCCGGGAAATAAATTATTTTTTTTCCCGTTTCCCGGGAAATTGATAAGTCCGGGAATTCCCAAACACTAGTCCAGAGACATAAATATTTTTTACAGGTCTCAGAAAGAAAATTTCTCAGCTTCTGAAAAAAACTATCAGGTTCTGATAGTTGTATCTTATCGAAGATTTATGACATTTTTTAGTTAGAAATTCTTTCTCGGAATACTTTTTGGGCCCTCCTGGTCCCTGCGTACGTTTCTGCCATCAATTATCAAGAATTTTAATAAAATCTCTAAAAAAAATCACATACAAAACAATCAATAGAAGTCGAAAATCAACAAATTCAAAGAAACGACAATTCCCGGGAATTCCCGCTCTATTTCCCGGGATTTCGGGATCGAAAATTTACGGGAATTCCCGGGAATTCCCGTCCCGGGAAATCCCGTGAAAAACTCTAATTATACCGTATAATTTTACAGAGGTACGGTTTTTGTAGTTTGTTATTCACAAAATAAAAAATTGTAAGCAGTTAAAATAACTGAAATATCATTTGTTTTAACGGATTATCTAGTCAATTATTAACGTTTAAAAATAACTGAAAAAAGAGGTTGTTTCAAAGGCAAGTTTCAGGACAATCGGTGGGTGCCCTGTAAATGACCTCCCTTATTTTTGATTTTTGTCTATGGGAGAACGCACTGTGCCCCCTCCTAAAAATGAGCTAAAAACAATAAGTGTCTAAATAATGTATGGAAAAACAATGCCAATGCCTGCTATTTCATTGGCATTTTAGGTCCCATGATGGTGCTTAACAACATATCCAAATTCCACGAAGATCGGTGGGTGACACCAGGCAGACTTCCCTTGTAAGTTCCAAAACACCTTTTGGATATTACCGAAAATCACTTAATCTGACAACTCTGTTTCCCAGCTTCTTTACAACTTCGTGAATGTATATTTTTTTTATATCCTGTTTTCATTTCATTTTCGTTTTTTTAGTATTTTTTTTTATTCTTTTGTTTTTGTTTGTAACGTACGTTCGGTTTTTTTTTTTTTTTGTTCTCGAAATTTTTACGTTTTTTGTTTTACTATTTTCTTTTTTACAAATATTCTTTTTTCATATTGTTGCTGCTTTACTATTATTATTTGTTGTTGTTTTTCACACACATACACTCACATTTGTATACACTTACACTAACTCAATTTCAAGTAGTATAGGTTCTCAATTTTTTTTATATTTTTATTTTCTTTTACAACTTCAATATATGTATGCATATGTATATTAATTTTTTTTCAAGATGGCGTCCCTATTTAAGAACCTACAACAACATTTTTTTTTTTTGGAAATTTATAAAAAATAGATAAATTTAATTTACGATAAAATAATTTTAATTATTATAAGCTAAAGTAAATAAAAAAAAATTGGCATTTAAACAAATATAAAAACAATAATTTTTTATAAAGATATACCGACAATTTAAAAATGCCAAATAAATTGTAGACTTTTTCTCCCACAAATATTTTAACTTTGAAACGTTTTATCAAAGTCTTAAGATTTTATGAAAAAATTCCTCAGATCTACCAAAGTTCCTATTTAAAAGTTTGGCTTAATTTTTATAGCTAAAAAATTATTTAGTATCTGACGATTTGCCGTTTTAAAAATATAGAAAAGATGTCTTTGAAATTAAATAATTTTACATCATATATATTTCTGAGATTCTGACAATTTTTTTAAAGATTTTTTTTTATATTAGAAATACCCATTACTTTATTAGGATTTATTAAGTCCATTTGTTATTATTCTACTTAATTTATTTTATTTTCCTTAAAATATGCTTTTAACTACAATAATCATACTTCAAAGTAAAAGATTACATGGTCATTAAATTAATAATATAAAAAAAAAATCTTTTAAAAAACGATTTTCTTCGCACTCATTATCAAAAGAAAACCTCTGTAGAAAAATCTGTAAAGCAAATTTCAGTTAAAATTAGCAAACTTTTTGCATATTTTTCTGCTGAAATGGATAATTTAACTCAATTTTCTGTTATCCAGTTTTGAAAAATATTAGAAAATTTTCTGTAATTTTAATAATTCTGTTTGTTGAATTTTAAAAATATGTTTGTTAAATTTCAGCAGATTATTTTGTAATTTTACAAAAGTTGTTTGTTGCGATTTTTTATGGTGTTATAAAACTAGCTAGGGTGACCATTTTTTTTTTCTGACCTCAAATCATAACGCCACAGTTTTCTTGTTTTTTTTTTTTTTAAGAAATAACACTTTAAAAACTCTTTTCTATAAGAAAACACTGATGATTTTTTCAACACTAAAAAAAAATTTCGTTTAAACCAACAAACTTGGGGTCAATTATTATTTTAGTAAAAACAACTGCTAAAAAAACAACTGTCATAAACTGTTGTCGTTATGTTGTAGAAAATTTAATTGACTTCAAAAATTTTCATTTGAAGGTTTTGATCGTTTTAGTGCAGAAAGCCAACATGTTTTGAGAATAAAAAAATCTCTCTGCTTCTGAGGACTTTTTTCTCAAAGTTTTGATAAACTTTCCTTTTAGAAGTACTATTCGTACTGATCAAATCAGTACTAATAGTCAGCCTATATCATATTAGGGCGTCCCGTCAAATTTAAATTTTTGAATTCCTCACTCAAAAAAAAAAACTGTAATGTTAGCAAAAAAAGCATGTAAACCTACAAGAAAATTTGCTGAATTTGAACCCACAATTTTTTTGCTCAAGTTAGAAAAAATGTTTTGCCAAAAATTAGTTAACTAAATTCTTTTTTTTTTTTTGAACTTAGTTCATACACATTTGAGGACCCCATTGGGTTCCGACCCGATAGGTCCAGAGCCCGATGGGCCTAGACCTAGTTGGGTTCCTTAAAAATCGTCATAGTTTTTGATCCAAAATTTGTGTCCGTTTCGCTCTACCTTGCTTAGTTTTTGAGATACGTGATTATAGGGGACCACTGGGGTCTTGAGAATTAAAAAACTCGATAACTTCAAAAATATCACCCGGAAAGCTTTTGAGTATTTTGCGGTCTTGCTCTACGTGTTGAGAGCTACAAAAATGTTTGACTTTTTGTTGTGTCGGCAATATTTACCGAGATATGAGCATTTTAAAATTTTCGGGAATGCTAACTTTTTTGGATCCAAAATTAGGGTCCACACATGTGAAAAGGACCGGCAATACTATGAGAGCCCGAGAACCAAAAATGACCTCCATTTGGCTCTATCTGGCTTAGTTTTCGAGATAGCGCCATTTTAAGTTTTCTGAAAACAAATAAAAATTTACCATTTATTTTGCTAATATTAGCAAAAAAGCTTGTAAAAATTTGGTCAACTCAATTTTAAATTTAGCAAAAAAAAATAATTCAAATTTTGTTTAAAATTGCTAATGCGCTAAATGAAGTTTACAAGATATTTTTGCTAACATGCTAATCTCAACTAACAATTTGCTAAAAGTTAGCTAACCAGCATTAGCAAAAAAAAAATTTGTAAATCTACTAATGTATTATTTTGAGTGCATTTCTTAATACCTGCCAAACGAAGGCCACGTTAGAGCTGATTGTGGGAAAATATATGAAAAAATTTTGCAAGGCCATCTTCAGTCGGCAACCAGGGGTCAAAGTTGGGAAAAAGACGTATTTCGACCAAAATTCATGTTCGAATTTTTTGACCAAATCCGGCTCAAAAATTCGGAAATTTTGCGTATTTTATTTAAAAAATATTTTAAAAAATCCAAAATCGCGATTTTTAAAGATGAAAATTATTTTTATCAAAATTGGTCTCAAAAGTTGGACAATGTTAAGTGTGTTATAGAGTTTCTATTCGGGAAAAATTTCCCGGGAATTCCCAGGGAATATTTTTCTTAAAATCCCGAGATTTTTTCTTAGGGAAATTTCGGGAATTCGTTGCTATTTTTTTTAATAAAAATATATTTAATTTACAAATTTTTAACACAATTTTATTATGATTTATTAAAAATGACATTAAAACTTTGAAAGAATTAAAATTTTTAAAGAAAAACTAGTAAGGATATGCTTCAGTTTGCATATTATTTAGACCTTATAATTATTTTTCTCTAATCGATTGCGTGACAAAATACGGAATGAAACAAAATTTCACTTCAAAAATTTCTTAATCTAAAATTACAATGATTTCTTCTTTTTAAATTTAGTATTTCATATTCAGAACAACAATCTTTATGATAAATAATATTTTAAAGAATATAAAACAAACCATGTTTTCAGCTTAAAATTTCATATATAAGGTAAAAGCCTGATATATATTGGTCGTGAAAAATAAATAGTTTGTAACGAACCCTGGCCGCAGCGAGTTCTATCCCAGCAACCAGTGAAAATATGTCGTTACAATGCACTATGGTTCCAAATCAATTTTTTTTGGCATAAATTCCAAAAATGAAACAAAGTCGCTAGTTTTGAATCTGGAATGCTTTTTCATCTCTTAACGCAATCAAAAAACAATTTTCCAAAAAAAAAAACAAAAATGAAAAAAAAAAATTTTTGGAATTTTTTAAATTATCAACAATAATATATTTCTAGTAGTCAGTTAGCTCGGTCGAAGGCAAAAAGATTTTATTAAAAAAAACAACCATAGTAAAAATATTATGCAAATTTTGCTAAAAAGATCTAATTTGATCCGTAAAATGGTTGTATCAAATAATATCTAATTGTATCACTTTAGATCCAAAAATATAAAAATTGATACAATTTGATCCTGATTTGGTCAAATCTTATTATATCAAATTGATCTTATAATATCTATTTTTATACAATTTGATGAGCAAAACCAAAATACGAATCAAATCATATATGGAGCAATATCTAACCATATAAAGTGGATCAACCGTATCAAAATTATAGATATAATTTTATATAAATTTATACGGAAGCATATTAACTCATTTTTACTCGAGAAGTAAGAGTGTTAAATTCAGATATGCCGAATCTTTGATACCTTCCAACATGTTAAAACATATAAAAAAATTCGGTGTTTTTTTGGGGGGGCTCTGCGGGGGTGGTGGGGGATACCTTCCCCATCGCGATAAATGGTAACTAAAAACTAGATTTTCCAGCCCCATGGGTCTAATTTCAGAAGTTTAAACCCCTTCTGACACAAAAAGGTTTCAGTTGTTTACCAAAAATGGCAAAAAAAGTTGAAAAAATTGCGTTTTTAATGGGTTTTTTAGTTCGTTAAGGGGGAACTTTTTTCCCCTGGCCCGATTTCGCCCATTTCCGAATTTAACCGGCCTATGAACATTGGACATCTTCCTTATAATTTTCAGGGGTCTAGCTCTTTTATTTTGGACTGAATCGTTCTTTATACAGACGGACGGACGGACATTCATAGAACGACTTAGAATCGATCATAGATCAATAATGTATATACTTTATGGGATCCCCGACCGATATTTTTATGCGTTACAAACGGAATGACAAAGTGAGTATACCCCCATACTGTGGTTGGAATTTGTGCTAAACTAAAATGGCAATTGTGTGAGTTTGCCAAAAAATGCTGGCTAGATGTTAATTTTAGTATTAAAATGACCATTTAGAAAACACTTTTACATTTAAAGACTCATGCAAGTTCGTGCCCAAACACAACTTTTTGTCCACGAAAGATATATGCTATTTTGGCTTCAAAATCCTTAAAAACACAACCCCCAAGAATAACGCCAAAGATGCATGGAATTAAAAATTGGAGCTTTTAAAAAGAACTACTTTCCTTGGGCTTCAACTTCCCTTTGCTGTTAGTATAATTGTAATATAGTTTTGATCCCGATTTAAAAATACGACTTAAAAACTATCAACTTTGAAACACTGGCAGACTGACAGTATTGCCATAAATTTTTTTTCATTATGGTTTCTTAACAGCTTGGAGTGTTGCCATTGAGAAACTGTATAAGCTTTGGGAAATTTGTAAAAAAAAAAATATAATTTCTGCCATAAATTGGAACCATAGTGCAATGGCTATTTAGTACATTGGTGTTCTCATTTTGGCACGGAAGCCTTAAACCGATTAATTTTAATAATTCGAAAGTTTAATTAAATATATCTTCAAAATTTAATTTTCTTACGGTTGGCGTTGTCAAAATTAAAACATTTTTCAAAAAAGTTGTTACAAACACATGTGTTGCAAAATTGGATAAGTTATACATATTTTCCGAATTCATCCAAAAATCTGTAACATTATCAAAAAAAAAGGTAAGAAATAATACGTCTTAGAGGAATTTGGTTTGACACAATTATTGAAAAAGTCAAATTCACAGGTACACAGACACAGAGTCATTTTTTGGTCTTTGTCTAGCACTTTTCTCTCTGTACTTATTAAGTGTCGATTTAAATTTTCTATTTTTATACCCTCCAACCACTGTATGGGGGTATACTCACTTTGTCATTCCGTGTGTAACGCATCGAAATATCGGTCTAGGACCCCATAAAGTATATATATTATTGATCAGTGATCTATTCTAAGACATTCTAGCGATGTCCGTCTGTCCGTCCGTCCGTCTGTAGAAGACACGATACAGTCCAAAGTAAAAGAGCTAGACTCTAAAAACTTGGCACGAATATGTCTTATGGTATTGGGCTGGTTAAGTTCGAACATGGGCAAAATCGGATAAGGAGAAAAAAGCTCCCCTCTTAAGAACTAAACAAACCTCTAAAAAAAATTAATTTTTTTATAAGTTTTTTGTACCTTTGCTTAGCAAACGAAACATTTTTAAGTTAAAAGAAGTTCAAAGTCTTGCAGTTAGATCCAGAAAGTTTGTCTCCCACCGACGTAACCCCGCCCCCCCCCCCCCCCCAAAAAAAAAAAGACGCCTCCGTTTTTTTTTTTTTTATTTTGGAACGTGTTGGAGGGTATAAAAGATTCATCACAGCCGAATTTAACACTCTTGGTGAACCTAGTTTGAAAAATTTTAAAATTCAAAATAATATTTTCAAGTTCCAAATTTTTTTACTCTCCAATTTTTTTTAGACTCCGAGACACTTCTAAAGAAAACTTTCTCAGATAATATAATATTTCTTTATCACAATAACGTAAATTTTTAGTAGGGCGATCTACCTATTTAATATCGAATGAGAATTTGGGAGTTTTAGCTAATACACAGTAATACAAAATCGAACTTCTGAATGGGAATGGGATGAAACCAAAAGCAAATGAAAGTTTACATTTTACATAACAAAACCGTCAAGGCTTGTTTTTAGAGTTCCACGCTAGATTTTCTTACACGCATTTAAAGTTGGTGATTTTAAAGTATTTAAAGTTTTTGTGCACTAAACATGTCCTAATTTAGGGGCCGTTGATGGTGCCTTAATTAAACATGTGGGGTCCAACTTCCAAATTCAAGCTTGAAATTACGTTAGCTTTATATAACCAAAATGAATTTCGCTGCAATTGGTCCAGTACCTACTTACTAAATAGCCAAATTATTAAAAATAAACCACTTGTCACCGTTGCGTATGATTGTTATTTAGAGGCAATTACAATATTAAGCATACGCACTCTTATAGTTTTCAAAATATTTTGACAAATTTTTAAAATGGCATTCATTGTTCAATCCTTTTTGTCGATATGGCAAAATAAAAAAATGGAAAAATTAAAGAAGATTCTCCTCTTTCATTTGCCATCAATTGTGACATTAAAAGACAAGAACAAATATATAAAAAATATTTCACAAAATGTAATCCTTTAAAACTTTGAAGCCCTTTTAAAAGGAAACAGGATCACGAAATGAAAAAATGTAAATGTAGTTTAAGTCCATTTGATCTTTACATTCAGAAGTACATATATCGTCCGGTTCATGTTTTATATTATCTGGCGGTCGGTGTTATCTTTCGAATTTGGACAATATTAGGAATATACTGATGGATTAGAAAAAAAAAGAATTGATAGAATTTCAATATAAATTTAAAAAATACAATTTTTTTTAAAAAAAAGTATTAACACCATCAAATTATTAAAATATATGTTATTATTTCAAATAAGAAAATATTTCAATATTTTTTAAATTAAAATATTTAATTAAAAATTTTTAAATCAACTTTAACTTATGAATACACATAACTCTACATATGGAAAATTATTAAATGAAAAGGCAAAATAAAAAAAAAACCCAAATATGTATATGGGATACAAGATTTCTAATATATTTTATATTACTCTGTCTCTATTTCATCTTTCATAATGGCCCGTCCCCATAGAAGAAAGTAAGAAGAATAACAACAACAAGGATAATAATAATAATAATAACAATAAAAAAAACAACAATAAAATAAAAATTATAAGAAGACAAGCACAAACAAACTTGTAAAATCTTTAGATCTCTGTGTAATTGAAACAAAGTCTGGTAATAACAATTTAAAACCGAAGATGTCTAAAAGATGCTGGAGAAGTTTCCACAAGATGAAGACAAAAAAGATGGAGCTGTAGATATTATAGATGATATACAAGACGAAGAAGAAGAAACGACGCAAATTATTGTACAATCCAGGATACACTCGTATATTAGAAATATCGTATGTATATAAAAAAAAAAAACTTGCGCACGATTACAAATACACTCAGACACAATACACACCGACATCAAAACCGAAAAACAAACACACACACTAACACATATACATTAAAAACATATACTTTGACAATTGAAAAATAATGATGCCAGATAGAAAGATTTTGATGCTAGCAAATGGGGATTTAAAGATTTCGATAAAAACTTAGTTATCGATAACAAGGTTTTTAAAAAAACTTAGTTATCGATAACATAGTTTTCTATAAACTAAAATACCAAAGTTTCTCTAAAACCTTAGTTATCGATAACAAACATTTCTATAAAAACTTAGTTATCGATAACAAATCTTTTTATAAAAATGTTGTTATCGATTTTAAAGTTTTCTATAAAAACTAAGTTATCGATAACAAAGTTTTCTATAAACAATTTAGTTATCGATAACAAAGTTTTGTATAAAAAATGAGTTATCGATAACAAAAGTTTTTTTTTAAACTAAGTTATCGATAACAAATTTGTCTATAAAAACTAAGTTATCGATAATAAAGTTTTCTTTAAAAACTGAGTTATCGATAACAAAGTTTTCTATTAAAACTTAGTTATCGACAACAAAGTTTTCTAAAAAAAAAATAGTTATTTGATAACTAGTGATAACGAAGTTATCTATAAAAACATAGTTATCAAAAACAAAATTTTCTATAAAAAACTTAGTTATCGATAACAAAGTTTTCTATAAAAAACTTAGTTATCGATAACAAAGTTTTCTACACAAAACTTAGTTATCGATAACAAAGTTTTCTATAAAAACTTAGTTATCGAGTTTTCTATAAAAACTTAGTTATCGATAACAAATCTTTTTATAAAAATGTTGTTATAGATTTTAAAGTTTTCTATAAAAACTAAGTTATCGATAACAAAGTTTTCTATAAACAATTTAGTTATCGATAACAAAGTTTTGTTTAAAAAAATGAGTTATCGATAACAAAGTTTTTTTTTTAACTAAGTTGTCGATAACAAAGCTTTCTATAAAAACTCAGTTATCGATAACAAAGTTTTTTTATAAAAAACTCAGTCATCGATAACAGCGTTTTCTATAAAAACTAAGTTATCGATAACAAAGTATTCTATATTTTTATCGATGACAAACTTTCTATGGGAAAGTTTGTTATCGATGACAGCTTTTTCTATAAAAACTAAGTTATCGATAACAAAGTAATCTATATTTTTATCGATGACAAAGTTTCTATAGGTAAGTTTGTTATGGATGACAAAGTTTCTATAGGAAAGTTTGTTATCGATGACAAAGTTTCTAAAGGAAAGTTTCCTATAGAAACTTTTTTTCCTATAGAAACTTTGTCATCGATGACGAAGTTTTTATAGGAAAGTTTGTTATCGATGACAAAGTTTTTATAGGAAAGCTTGTTATTGATGACAAACGTTTCTATAGGAAAGTTGGTTATCTATATAGAAACGTTTGCCATCGTAAAAATCTTTCCTATAGAAAAGTTTGTCATCGATAACAAACTTTTCTATAGAAACGTTTGCCATCGTAAAAAACTTTCCTATAGAAATCGATAACAATCTTTCCTATAGAAGCGTTCGTCATAGACAACCAACTTTCCTATAGAAACGTTTGTCATCGATAACAAGCTTTCCTATAAAAACTTTGTCATCGATAACAAAATTTCCTTTAAAAACTTCGTCATCGATAACAAACTTTCCTATAGGAACTTTGTCATCAATAACAAACTTTCCTATGAAAACTTTGTCATCGATAACAAACTTTCCTATAGAAACTTTGTTATCGATAACAAACTTTCCTATAGAAACTTTGTCATCGATAACAAACTTTCCTATAGAAACTTTATCATCGATAACAAACTTTCCTATAGAAACTTTGTCACCGATAAAAACTTTTCTATAGAAACTTTATCATCGATAACAAACGTTCCTATAGAAACTTTGTCATCGATAACAAACTTTCCTATAGAAACCTTGTCATCGATAGCAAACTTTCCTATAGAAACTTTGTCATCGATAACAAACATTCCTATAGAAACGTTTGTCATGGATAACAAATTTTCCCATAGAAACGTTTGTTGTCGATAACAAACTTTCCTATAGACACGATTGTCATCGATAACAAACTTTCTATAGAAACATTTGCCTTCGTAAAAAACTTTCCTATAAAAACATTTGTCATAGATAACCAACGTTCCTATAGAAACGTTGCTCATTGATAACAAACTTTCCAATAGAAACTTTGTCATCGATAACAACCTTTCCTAAATAAATTTTGTCATCGATAACATACTTTCCTATATAAACTTTGTCATTGATATCAAACTTTCCTATAGAAACTTTGTCATTGATAACAAAATTTCCTGTAGAAACTTTGTCATCAATAAAAAAAAATTCCTATAGAAACTTTGTCATCGATAACAAACTTTCCTATAGAAACTTTGTCATCGATAACAAACTTTCCTATAGAAACTGTGTGATCGACAGCAAACTTTCCTATAGAAAATGTGTCATCGATAACAAACTTTCCTATAGAAACTTTGACATCGATAACAAACTTTCCTAAAGAAACTTTGCCATCGATAACAAACTTTCCTAAAGAAACTTTTTCATCGATAACAAACTTTCCTAAAGAAACTTTGTCATCGATAACAAACTTTCCTATAGAAACTTTGTCATCGATAACAAACTTTCATATAACAACTTTGTCATCGATAACAAAGTTTCCTATAGAAACTTGTCATCGATAACAAACTTTCATATAGAAACTTTGTCATCGATAACAAATTTTCCCATAGAAACTTTGTCATCGATAATAAACTTTCCTATAGAGACTTTCTCATCGACAATAAACTTTCCTGTAGAAACCTTGTCATCAATAACAAACTTTCCGACAGAAACTTTGTCACCGGTAACAAACTTTTCTATAGAAACGTTTGTCATCGATAACAAACTTTCCTATAGAAGCGTTTGCCATTATCACAAACTTTCATATATGTACGTTTGTCATCGATAACAAACTTTCCTATAGAAGCGTTTGCCATTATCACAAACTTTCATAGATGAAACTTTGTCATCGATAACAAATTTTCCCATAGAAACTTTGTCATCGATAATAAACTTTCCCATAGAGACTTTCTCATCGACAACAAACTTTCCTGTAAACTTTTAACAAACTTTTCTATAAAAACTTTGTCAGGAATAACAAACCTTCCTATAAAAACTTTGTCATCGATAACAAACTTTTCTATAAAAACTTTGTCATCGATAACAAACTTCTCTTTAAAAACTTCATCGATGCAAATTTTTCATTTTAAAACAAGTACAATTTTCTTCAATCCTGTCTGGCATCACTTATTTTCTATATATTTCGGAAATATAGATACAGATTATATTTGTAATGTATATGTATGATGGAAATGGAAAAAAAGGATACTATATGTATATTAAAGATAGAAAATTTTTGCAGCTTGGTAAATTTTTTTTTTTTCTTTTTTCATAATTTTTTTAAATTAAATTTTATTTACTTTTTCTTTTAAAATTTTGTTTAAATTTTGTTTCGTTTTATTAATTTAAACATTTTGTTTGGCTTTTTTAAAAAATAAATTCGTTTTTCTTGTTAGTAAAATTTATAAAATTAGATTTTTTCTATTGCAATTTTTTTTTTTTTTTTGCAAAATTTTTTTTCTTCTTAAATTTATTAACTTTAGTTTAACAAATTCATTTTTTTACTTCATTTTTTCAACTAACACTCACGACGCGTTCAATATAAAGACTGAAGTCTAAGGATTCCATAGATATCATATACAGCAGCAGCCCCAGCATATATACACAGAGATACAGCATCCCCAAAATTGAAGAAGCAAGAAAAAAAAAACTAAAAGATACAGATACAACACCTATAATGTTGATGTACTCGTCGTTTGGGATACATACAAAAATGTTTTTTAGACTGAAATGTGTATGTTAACCTTCAAAAGGTATAGGAGGGTCAAAGGAATAAGTGAAAAGAAAGGCAAACACTGCCATAGAATCTATTAAAATCTAATGAAGACACTTGTAGCTAATTAATCTTCCAAAGAAATTTATGTTATCGATAACGTAGATTTCAAAGAAATTTTTTTATCATTCAAAAAAGGTTCTAAAAGAAAGTTTGTTATCAAAGACGAAGTTTCTATAGAAAAGTTTTTGTTATCGATGACAAACGTTTCTATAGGAAAGTTTGATATAGATGACAAACGATTTTATAGGAAAGTTTGTTTTCGATGACAAAGTTTCTATAGGAAAGTTTTTGTTATTGATGACAAAGTTTCTGTAGGAATGTTTGTTATCGATGACAAAGTTCCTAAAGGAAAGTTTGTTATCGATGACAAAGTTTCTATAGGAAAGTTTGTTATCGATCACAAAGTTTCTATAGGAAAGTTTGTTATCGGTGACAAAGTTTCTATAGGAAAGTTTGTTATCGATAAAAAAGTTTCTATAGGAAAGTTTGTTATCGATAACAAACGCTTCTGTAGGAAAATTTGTTATCGCTGAGCAAAGTTTTTATAGGAAAGTTTGTTGGACACATCGATAACAATAATATTTTCTATAGAAAATTGTTAAGTTATCGATATATCGAAAACATAAAATACTCAATAGAAAATTGATAAGTTATCGATGTATCGATAAAAAACAGTTTATAGAAAATTTTTTAATTATCGATAACAACAAATTTTCTATAGAAAATTGTTATGTTATTGCTGCATCGATAACAAAAAACTGTCTATAAAAAATTGATAAATTATAGATATATATAAGTAAAGGATGCTTCGATAACAAAAAAACGTTCTATAGAAAATTGTTAAATTATCGATATATCAATAACAACGAATTTTCTAAAAAAATTGTTAAGTTATATAGTAGATACATACATCGATAAGAGAAAAATACCCATAGTTATCGATAACAATAGAAATTCTTTAGAAGTTTTAAAAAAAAATTGTTAAGTTATCGATAACAAAAAATTTTCTATAAAAAATTGTTAAGATATCGATGTATCGAAAACAGAAAATATTCAATGGAAAATTGATAAGTTATGGACGCATCGATAACAAAAAACATTCTATAGAAAATTTTTAAATTATCGATAACAAGAAATTTTTTATAGAGAATTGTTAAGTTATCCATACATTGATAATAAAAAAAGTTCATAAGCAAAGTGTTAAATTATCGATACATCGATAATTTTTGTTATCGATATATCAATAAAACCCAAATTTAAAAAAAAATAAAAAATTGGAAATAAACAAAGAATAACAGAAAATGTTAAGTTATCGGTACATCGATAACATAAAATTTCTTATAAACAATTCTATAGTTATCGATAACACAAAATTTTCTATCGGAAATAGTATAGTGGTCGATAACACTAAATTGTCTTTAGGAAATTGTGCAGTTATCGAAAAAAAATGTGTTAGTTATCGATATATTTCAAGCAGAAAACGTTGTTATCAAAGACAAACGTTTTTATTAGAAAGTTTGTTATCGATGACAAACGTTTTTATAGGAAAGTTTGTTATCGATGGCAAAGTTTTAATAGGAACTTTTGTTATCGATGACAAACCTTTCTATGTGAAAGTTTGTTATCGATGACAAACGTATAGGAAAGTTTATTATGAAAACTTTGTTATCGACAAATAAATTTTTATAGAAAACATTGTAATAGATAACAACGTTTTTATAGAAAACTTAGTTTCGATACCTAAGTTTTTATAAAAAGTTTTGTAATCGATAACTACGTTTTTATAGAAAACTTTGTTATTGAAAACTAAGTTTTTGTAGAAAACTTTGTTATCGAAAACTAAGTTTTTATAGAAAACTTTGTTATCGAAAACTAAAATTTTAAAGAAAACTTTGTTTTAAAACTAAGTTTTTATAGAAAACTTTGTTAACGATTACAAAGTTTTTATCGAAAACTTTGTTATTGATAACTAAGTTTTTAGAGAAAACTTAGTTACCGATAATTAAGTTTTAATATTAAGCTTTGTTATTGATAACTAAGTTTTTATAAAAAACTTTGTTATCGATAACTAAATTTTCATAGAAAACTTGTTATCGATAACTAAGTTTGTTAATAAAATACTTTGTTAATAAAAACTAAGTTTGTGTAGAAAACTTTGTTATCGAAAACTAAGTTTTAATAGAAAACTTTGTTATCGAAAACTAAAATTTTTTAGACAACTTTGTTATCGATAACTAAGCTTTTAAGGCGCGTTTACACGGGAGAGAAAACTGCTAGACAAAGACCAAAAAACGACTCTGTGTACCTGTGCATTTGACTTTTTCAAGAATTGTGACAAATCAAATTCCTCTAAAACTTATTATTTCTTACCTTATTTTTGATAATGTTACAGATTTTTGGTTTGAACATTGTTGGTTTGACAAATAACGCTAACTTTTTATATCGAAAAAGCGCTTAATAAATTTAAAAAAAATGTATCAATTTATAATTTTTATGTTAATATTATTTAGGAAATACCTTTAAAAGTGTTTAAAACAAATTGTCAGCAAATAAAAAGTCATTGGATTTCCCGATAATCCACAAAAAAAACTTTTTTACAGCTAGATGAAAAAAACAAGTAGAAAAGTTAAATTCGACTTTGCCGAATTTATGAATACCCTCCACAATGCCCTTTTTAAGTGATACTAAATTTTCAAAAGTGAAAAAAATAACATTTTTGATTAGAAATATTTTATTTTGTGTAAAAAAACTTTTTTTAGCAATTAAAAAAAAAAAAAAAAAAAACTTTTTTTTTTTGAGCGCAAATTTTTTTTTTAATCGTAAATTTTTTTTCAAATTTTACATTCAAAAAAAATTTACTAATTTTTTTTGAGTGCAAATTTTTTTTGAGTGTAAATTTTTTTTTGAATTTTACATTAAAAAAAATTTTACTAATTTTTTTTTGAGTGTAAAATTTTTTTTTGAGTGTATTTTTTTTTTTGTTTTGGTATAAAAATATTTTTGTGTGCCAAAAATACGTTTTAAAATATTTTTGTGACTTACCAATGGTTGTAAAACAAGTTTAACGGGTTTTCACCACGTGAATTTAAGGTGAAGCTAATCTGATATTCACGGTTTTGCTAATAACTTTTGAACCACTGAACCGATTTGGGTGAAATTCAATACGAACTAGGCTGGAGGAACGAAAAATATATATGCCAAGCTTCAGCATCCTCAGAATTGATTTTCGAAAGTTATAGTGCTTTTTATCTCATAAATTGACGAAAAACCCTTGCCGAAATTCAGTGTTTTGCTCATAACTTTTGAACCACTGGACCGATTTCGCCGGATTGCAATACCAACCTGACCAGGTAAATGCCGAACATATATGCCAAACTTCAGGAGCCTCCGTAAAGTCTTTCAAAAGTTAGCGTGTTTTCAACAGACAGACAGACAGACGGTCAGACGGACGGACGGACGGACGGACGGATGGACATCGCTAGATCGTCTTAAAATCGATCGAGGATCATGAATATATATACTTTATAGGGTCCTAGACCAATATTTCGAGGTGTTACAAACGGAATGACAAACTTATATATACCCTCTATCACTAGAGTGGAGGGTATAAAAAACGCCAGCTTTAGTCTGAAAATCGCCAAACTGCAACACTTTTTTTGTTTATATCGAACTTAAGGGATTTTTTTTGGTTTGATCACACGTCCAGTTCGGTGGCGGACTTAACAAAGGGAATTTAAGAGCGGCTTTAACAGAAGAAGAGCGAGTTCAGATCTCTTTAGTATTGATACTCCTTGTCTTTATTTTGTTTAATAAAAAAATTATAACGTAAACAAAATTTATTTTTTTTAGAGATGATATTTAAGAATGCTAGAGGTGACAAATTTACGATTTTTCTGTCGAGATTTCTTTCTCGTGTATACGCACCTTTATAGAAAACTTGTTATCGCTAACTAAGTTTTTATAGAAAACTTTGTTATCGAAAACTAAAATTTTATAGAAACCTTTGTTATACAACTAAGTTTTTATAGAAAACTTTGTTATCGAAAATTAAGTTTTTATAGAAAATTTTTTTATCGATAACTAAGTTTTTATAGTAAAAATTTGTTATATATAACAACGTTTTTAAAGATAATAACAACGTTTTAAAGATAATTAAGTTTTTATATTAAACTTTGTTATTGATAACTTAGTTTTTATGGAAAACTTTGTTATCTATAACTAAGTTTTTATGGAAATCTTTGTTATCGATAACTAAGATTTTATAGAAAACTTTGATTTGACGCAATTATTAAAAAAGTCAAATTCACAAGTACACAGAGTCGTTTTTTGCTCTTTATCTAACAGTTTTCTCTCCCGTGTAAACGCACCTTTATAAAACTGAGTTTTTATAGAAAACTTTGTTATCGATAACTAAGTTTTTATAGAAAATATAACTAAGTTTTTATAGAAAACTTTATCGATTTTTATCGAAAACTTTGTTATCGATTGTTGTTATCGATTGTTGTTATCTATTACAAAGTTTTTATAGAAAAGTTTGTTATCGATAACAAAGTTTTTATAGAAAAGTTTGTTATCGATTACAAAGTTTTTATAGAAAACTTTGTTACCGATTACAAAGTTTTTATAGAAAAGTTTGTTATGGATTACAAAGTTTTTACAGAAAACTTTGTTATCGATTACAAAGTTTTTATAGAAAGCTTTGTTATCGATTACAAAGTTTTTATAGAAAACTGTGTTATCGATTACAAAGTTTTTATAGAAAACTGTGTTATTGATTACAAAGTTTTTATGGAAAATTTGTTATCGAAAACTAAGTTTTTATAGAAAACTTTCTTGGTTTAAAAAAAAAATTGGTATCGATAACTAAGTTTTTATATAACAACTTTGTTAGTTTTTATAAAAAAAAAAACTTTGTTATCGATAACTTGTATTTATAAGAAAATGTTATCGTTTTTATAGATTGTTTTTATAGATCGTTTTTATAGCAGCCCTTGTTAACAATAACTAAGTTTTTATAGACAACTTTGTTATCGATAATTACGTTTTTACAGAAAACTTTGCTATCGATTACAAAGTTTAAATAGAAAACTTTGTTATCGATTACAAAGTTTTTATAGAAAACTTTTATATTGATTACAAAGTTTTCATAGAAAAATTTGTTATCGATTACATAGTTTTTATAGAAAACTTTGTAATTGATTAAAAAAGTTTTAATAGAAAACTTTGTTATTGATTAAAAAAGTTTTAATAGAAAACTTTGTTATTGATTACAAAGTTTTTATAGAAAACTTTGTTATTGATAAGAAAGTTTTTATAGAAATCTTTGTTATCGATAACTAAGTTTTTATAGAAATATTTGTTATCGATAACTAATTTTTTATAGACAACTTTTTTTCGATTATAAAGTTTTGATAGTATAATTTGTTATCGATTAAAAAATTTTTATAGAAAATTTTGTTATCGATTACAAAGTTTACAAAGTTTTTATAGAAAACTTCTTTAACGATAACTAAGTTATTAAACTTTGCTATCGATAACTAAGTTTATAGAAAACTATATTATCGTTAAAAAAGTTTTTAAAGAAATTTTTGTTATCAATAACGAAGTTCGATAAATTAGTTTCTAGAGAAAAGTTTTGAACATCGCGATTTTTTTTTCTTTTGTAAGTTTTTGAGGGTTAATATAAACACAATGCGGGCGCATGTCTTACAAATGAGAGTAGAATTTTTTTACGTTTAAAAAAAAAAATTGTAATCACAACCAACAAAAAAAGGGTCTGTACGTTAAACGGTGTTGTATGATGCTAAATGAAAATGAAATTTCCTTTCGTTGTCAATTTCATTTTCGGCAGTTGTATATTGTGCAAAAAACAACTGAGGGTAAAAAACTATGTGTAAAATACAGCAGCCAGCCAGTCATAATATACTCCTGGCATGGCCGAAACATTTAAATTTACATGTTGATACTAAATGAATGCAAACGAAAGAGAATAAAGCAAATTATCTACAATACTCTTAAATATTTAAAGAAATTCTCCTAATTTTCCCAACAATGTTTACAAAACAAACAAAATAATATTGAAATGCATAAAAAAATGTAATAGAAACGAAAACTTTAGAGGCTTTTTAATCATCATTTTGAAAAAAAAATTGTAAAACTATTTCCTTTGGATCATTTTACGCCATTTACTATTTTCCAAAATCCTTTTGATGTCACCCCCTTTAAGGATGTCTTCATTTATTTAATATTTCCTTTTGGCATTAAACTTATACAATGTATTTGCATCGTATATGAATTCCGATGTTAGGCATCCTAGAAAATTGGATATACTACATTGTAATTGAATTTATTGCGTTTCCTATTATCGACATTACATTTTTCCTGTTTTCCTTTCCAAATGCCAGGTTGTATTTTGTATGGCTGCCTGGTCGTTCGTTTTCTTGGGTTGTGCAAGAATTCCGCAAATGCATCTTCGTCACTAAACTACTTATATTGTATCATTCACATCTCAGTACTTTACGACTGAAAGTGTAAATGTCTGTAAGCACTTTTCCATTTTACATCATATCATCGTCATTATCATTATCATCATCATCATCGTTATTGCCTGTAGCTTAAATTCAATTTTCACCTAGAAAATGTTGTTAAAGATAATTGAGTAATTTGCCTCAAGTGTAAATTTTTAATGGATGTAGTTTTTATTTTTTTTTTATTGATTTAATATCAATTTTTATGGAAAATTGCAATTGAAAATGATAACTTTTTTAAGGAAGAGGGATACAAATTTGAAAGGGTTATTGGTTGTTCTGAAATTTGGAAATTTGGTTTGTTTAGAAGTTTCAGATTTTGAGATAACACAACTGAACATTTTTAAAAAAATCTTAATGCGACTGGGACGCGACCTTCCACAGTTAATTTAAATTGTTTTAGGGCGGATTACTCAATGAAAAGTTAGCTGCTAACTGCCGATTTAACGGAGCCGTATGTCAAAATTTGTATGAAAAAGTTAAATTTAACGGAGAGTTATTTTATAACGGAACATTGAGTAATCCAGCCTTAGTCATTATAAGTTGTTCTGGTCTCCAAACTTTTCCATCACATCAGGTTTTTGAGACAATTGAAGTCAAAATTCAAAAAATCGCTGTTTTGGGAATTTTTGACAACTCATAGCGGATGAAACCGATGTGATAGCGACTTAAAACTAAGTCAAGGGTAAAGCTTAAACATTGCTCTTAAGGATGCAGCACTCATATATTCAGTTGCTTTACCCCTTAGGGCACCAATTGTCTTTCAATGAGTTCTTTTAACCCAAAAACGCTTTTCCCGCTACTAATTATATAAAAAACTTCATGCGAATGAAATGTCACATTATACACATGATTATAATTATTCTCCTGGTCATAAAACCGGTCTCCAAAATTTTCCATTATATCAGGTTTTTAAGAAATTTAAAATTCGAATAAATCGCGTTCTTGGACATACATATTTGACAACTCATAGCGGATGAACCCGATGTGCTGACGACTTAAAAATAAGTCAGGGTTAAGTTTAAACACTTCTCCTTAAGATGCATAACTCATTTGATTAGTCGCTTTAATTGTTGTTACACCAATTGTCTTTTAATAAGTTCTTTTCACCCAAAAACTTTTTTCTCCAGATACCAGGGAATAAGACATCATTAAAAGACAATTAGTATCCTAAGGGTAGCACGACTGACCAAATGAGTTCTGCATCTTAAAGAGTAATGTTTAAGCTTTACCTTCGACCAATTTTTAAGTCGCCAACATATCGGGTTTATCCGCTATAAGTTGCCAAATATGCCTAAAATTTCGATTTTTTTAACTTTCATCTCAAAAAGTTTTGAGACCGGATTTTTGACCAGCAGACAATTATAATCAAGTATATAAGTTCGCGTCACAGTCACATCTCGAAGTTTAGTAGTGTAATATTCCTACAGAATTATTCTCCGAATTTTAAATTTGTCTTAAGATTCTCGGAAGACAAGGTTTATACATATTTTAAAAATCATCCTTTCATTACATATAATCTTACTTGGTTTCCGAGTTATACGTCTTTCGGAGTTCCATTGTTGAACAAGAAAAAGTTCATAAATTTTGATTCAAGAACCAAGAATTGCCAAATGTGATTATTGAAAAAACGTTTGTGGAAACATAAGAAACGTTTCTAAGGCATCCAGAGTCCACAAATAGCTGGCTTATTCTCCTTGCATTCAGAGATTCCTGAGAGATCTTAATGGGGTGCTTCTCCTCCAGTGGGGAGTCACTAGATCTCTTTCTAAACAAGCGTTTTCCAGACAATTCCATGGCGCAGTTTCAAACTTTGAAACGCTCTGACGCAAAATCATCTGAAATTGCTTTGAAGCTCATGCAGTAAAGAATGCGGAGAGTGTTGTTGCCTCCCATTCAGATCAGATGGGACATATATCTGGCTTATTCGAAACCGAATCTGGAGAAAAATGCAACCTCCATGATAACACAGTGGACTAAGCCAATAACACAGTGGTGGAAAGGAGGGTGGAAAAAACAAGATGTTGCGGTTCCTACAAATAAACATCCATCGACGACAGGAGCAGTTGACTTGGTGTTTATCCAAGAGCCCTAGGTTCGGGTTGGTAGGGTTTACGGATTGAAGAACCCTGGGTTTAAGTTTATGGTCGCGAAAGGATGAATGCTCACCAAGAGCTTGCATCTTGGTGAAAAATAGCTTAAGTATATTCCCAATAAGCAATTTTAAAATTCAAATTTTACAATTTTTTTGTTGCTTTTTTTGGTACGAAAGGAAATATGAAAAGAAAATAAATCACGCAAACTCACGCAAAAAAATCAACTCACGCACACTCACTCACGCAAAAATCTTACTCAGGCACACTCACTCACGCAATTTTCTTCTCCATTCACACTCACTCACAATCACGTGAGTAAAATTGAATTCAGTCACACTCACACTTTGTAGCCCTAAACCTATGCCTCGATTTGATACAGCAGGGAATGACAAAGTATATACCGTTTATTGAAGGGTATAAACATCATTCCCAAAAATAACAAATTCTAAGAATTTTAAAAATATATCAAAACATTTCACAATTTGAATACGTCCACAAAACCGGAAATGAAAATTTTTAAAATACAAAAAAAAAAAGAAAAAACAAAATATAAATAATGGAAATTATATTTCAAACTAGTGCCCCCCATTTCCCGGTTCTCGGTATTCCCGGGAATACCGGTATTCCCGGTTCTGGTACCGGTTTCCCGGTTCTAGATATATTCCCGGGAATACCGGTATTCCCGGTTCTGATGTTGGTACCGGTTCTCAAAAAATAAAAAAATACTATACCATAAAATATTTAAAATACACCATTTTATCAGTATTTCAGAAAAATTTTGTTGTGGTTATAAAATTATTAAAAAATTATGCAACTATATTTTCATAAAAAAAAATGGAAATAGTGTTTTCAACATGTTTTGTATTTTTTTGGTAAAAGCGAAGAAAAAATTTTAGTTCTACACAATTTTACGAAATATACATACCGGTAGTCCCGGGAATACCGGTAATATCGTCAGAACCGGAACCGGGAATACCGGTATTCCCGGGAATAATTCAAGAACCGGGAAACCGGTACCATTTCCCGGGAATACCGGGAACCGGGAATACCGGTATTCCCGGTACTACGGTACTGACCGTAGGCACTATTTCAAACCATTATAAATGGAATAAAATAAAAATATTAAATATACTGTTAATGAAACAACTACACAAAAAAAACAGAAAATATAATTAAATTTTTAATGCAATATTCGGCAAAACCGTCTCACAAATCACCTCCACAATACTTCAGAATATTTAAAATCGTTATATTTTTTTTTTTTTAATTTTATATTTTTCTGAATTCTTATTAATTTTTATTAAAAAAATAAAGAATTTTTTATTCGACATTTAAAATATTAGGTCTATTCGATTACCTTACTACAATCTACTATTATTTACTCATTTTACTACAGCTGGAAATTTTCAATACAAAAAGTAAACAAACTTTCCAGTTGTAGTAAAAAATAGTAAGAAATTTGGGTAATCGAATAGACCTACTATATGTATTTTGGATGTGGAGCATTATTCTAGCTCGAGGGCATGTTTTCTTTACAAATTAAAACCATGATATTCCCATAGAATAATTTTTAACAAAATTATTTTTCCGCTTTAAATCTATTTATTTTGGTAAATTTTGCAAGACTGAGCCTATACAATGTATAGGCTCCATCCAAAAATTCTCTAACAACTACCTAAATCATTGCTCAAAACCTACTGCAGGTCAAAATAATGTGGGTCTCAGATCTACCAAGTCCACAACAACCCCAAGGGAGCCTAAAGACAATACGGCACATGGACGAACCCCAAACATCAAAAAGCTATGTCGCTCTGTCCGCCAACGTTCCAATTTAAACCCGAACGGAAAATACTTACTGCAACCCGCTTCCCCATACGACAAAAGGTGCCCGAGATTTCCGCAAAAATACCGAAATGAGCAATAAAACGTGATTAAATAAATAATAATAATAATCATAAATAATAATAAAAATGATAATAATAATACTAATAAAATAATACAACACATAAATTCCCGCATAAAAACCATAACAAATAAAATAAATAAACTACACCGAAAAAATATACCACGCCACACAATCATCCACAAAGATCAAAATATAAACTCCCCCGCTCGAAAATTGCCGTGAAGGCACTTGGGCTTCCTATAGCGCTTTCATCCCCTGCCGAAGGGAATCATCAGTAGGATTTCTAAATCCACTAACTGGTTCCATAGAACCCCTATCATGGAGTTACCTTGTAACTCCACCAGAAGAGTAAAAACCAAACACATACTCAACGAACCAACCCCAGAACCCATACTACACTTCAAAGCAATATATCATCAAACACAACACTACCACACATATGCCCATAATCTCCCACAAACGTAACCCTACCTTACATTCATCAAACCATACAACTCACCCCGATCCACCACCTCGAGTGGCAAACTCGATCCCACACACTCCACTACCGCACTCGCGCATTTACAAACCGTCGATTAAAATATCACGAAACCTCCCGACATTTACCACACACCGGATAAAATAAACGAAAATCAAAATTTTAAAGGCGAATCGAAATTTTCAAAATAATTTAATTTTTCACAACTGACAATTTTAAATTCTCACACAACGGGTGATTAGACGAATTTAAATTTGAATCACGTCGTAACCCAACAAACATACCGACCGATAGTTAAAATCCGTATCCCTATTGGTGCATGCACATCCGACACCAACGAAATTTATAACGGCCACCGGATACCGCTTACCCGCCCCTCAACAAACGGTCCAGATCGATGTCACAAAAATTAATAACCACAACTTCCAGGCCTAGAGGGTTTCCTGAAACTACAAGAAGTGTTACATGTTTCGAAATTTGTCAGATTCCATTGTCAAGAGTATTTTATGATTTTTTTTAATATTTAAAAAAATATTCTAAATTTTCTTGAATTTGTCTAAAGTTTTTCTGAGTCTATACGAAGATGTCTCAGAATCTTAGAGTTTTTCTATACGAAAAATGTTTCAGAACCCTAGTAAAAATATTATGCTAATGGGTGAATCCATGTCAAACCGCACAGAAAACTGTCATTTTCGGATTTGTCACCTCCGATTTTAATGAAATTCGCAAAAAATATTTCACATGCGTTGTTTCCATAAAATGATTACCTTACAAGCTCCAAAAATTTCTAGTTTTCGAAATATGGCGTCTTGAAAATTGGCAAAAACGTCAAATTTTCAATAAGGTGCACATACAAAGTCACCCATAACTTTAAAACTATAAAACCCACAATTACCAAATAGGTACCATTTGAAAGCTAAAAGGATTACCTTAAAAGTAACATGCACAATTTTTTCTTGTAATGAAAGGTCAAAGGTCATATTTCAATGTTTTATGATCAAAGACCTATATCTCAAAATCCGATATTTTTAAAATTCTCAAAAAAATATATGATAACAATCAAGTCTTTCCCTACATTTGTATCAAAATTTCAGGGTGGACACTCATATGGTTCCAAAGTTACAGAGGAAAACGTGCTCGAAGGCAAGGTATAACAATCAAGTCTTTCCCTACATTTGTATCAAAATTTCAGGGTGGACACTCATATGGTTCCAAAGTTACAGAGGAAAACGTGCTCGAAGGCAAGGTATGTTTTGAAAAAATGTTGTAGGGTAAAAATAAATTGGGGTCGGTCTCAATAATGACCCCTCTCGGACGCACCATTGGACCGGTAGAAGCTGATTAAATAAAACAAATTTACAAAAAATAAAAAAAATTGTATGGGGACCGCCTTAACAGTTAAAGATAGAGGGTAGGTGTGTTCAGAGAAAATGTTTGGACTAAAAAAATATTGTGGGTCGGTCATACATTTTGTTGCTCTAAGAGCACTATTTGGGCAGTTAGAGCGGTTGGAACAAATTTTAAAAAATGTCGTATTGTGTGGGAGCACCCTTAGAAATTGGAGATAGGGTATTAGTTTGTTCCAAAGAAATGTTAAGACGTAAAAATTAATGAGGGTCGGTCTTATAAAGGACCCCTCTATGACGCACCATTGGAACAGTAGAAATGATTTTAAGATTGGAAAGTTACAATAAAATTTTTTTCAAAAAATTTAAAAAAATAGTAATAATCGTTATCCCACGATCTTCCTGGGCAAAAAATTTGTAGAATTGATAGGAGTTGTACACAAAAAAATTTAAAAAAATCGAAGAGTACAAACATTTTCAAAAATGAGATTTAAATTTTAAAACTTAAAAATCGCATACTAGAGCGCTTTTAAGAATTTTTTGAGATTTTTTTTTAGAAAGTATGTAAAAAAACAAAAATTTTGAAAAAAAAAAATTGAAATTTGGACCATTATTAAAGAAGTTATGATTAAAAGAAGTTTGAGTAAAGGAACAAACTACCAATTTTTAAAAACTCGATATCTTTTGAACGGGTCATCAAAAAAATCTGAAAATTTACCACGAAGGAGTTTTCGAAGGGTACTAAAAACTGTAAGCAAATTGGGAAAATCTAAAAAAAAGTTTTTCAAAGTGTCTGATTTCACATGGAATGCCCCATATATACATTCTGAACTGTTGTAAAATTTCACTGAAATAAAAAATTTTGTAAATAAATTCACCCTAGCGCTATCTAACGGGTCAAATCTAACGGGCCAAATTGTACCATAAATACAAAAAATGGAATTATGACGACGGTAGCGCCACCTTTCGGGTCCCAATTTTTTCAGGAAACTTATTTTTATTTTATAAATGTATTTTGTAAATTTCAACCAAATCGTATCATAAATACCAAAAATTTAAATATTGCGACAACAGCGCCACCTATCGGGACATAAAGAGAAACCTGGCTCCAGACCAAACTAATATATTATCTAATCTGTGCAGCGGTTCTTAAGTTTTTGTAACACGTACCACGCACAAACGTTTTTATATATTAAGATTTCTGAATTTCAATAGAGTTTTTCTAAATTTCAAATGGGATTTCTAAATTTCAATTGTGATTTCTGAATTTTTAATTGTGATTTCGGAATTATAATAGATATTTTCTAAATTTCAATTGGAAAAGGTGTAGACAACCAAAAATAGACCAAGAGAAAATTTTTTTCTATTTTCAAAATCATAAAAATATTAAAAATTGCTCATAAAAACGTCAGAATTTAAAATAATAGAGGGATACAAAATTTAAAAATAACAAAAATTTTAGTAAATTTCAAAATGCACTTACTTTTTTCAAAATATTTAGAAATTTCTATACGAAATTTTAAACTACGCACATGAATGTAATCGCACATAATTTAGTTAGACAAAAAAAAATTCAATAATTATTGACATACTTTTTTTCGCGGTTTTGAAAGATTTATGATTTTATTTTGGTGATGAGATTTTGTTTATTTAAAATTTTATTTTATTTATTTACTTTGCTTATGAAAATTTTTAATAATTTTCAATTTATTTTATTTTTTTCCTTTTCACTTTTTTTATTTTCAATTTATTTTATTTTCTCTTCTTTTCACTTTATTTAATTTAATTTATAAATGCACTTTTTTTATATTTTATTATAAATTATCGGTAGGTAGAAGGTACTCTATGGTACGTATTATAAAGAAGAAGAAGAATAATTCATACACTTGTCACTTGTTTATAATCACATCTCTGGTAAGTATTTTAGTACAAAACAGCAGCAACATTATCATCATGAAAATTGTCTCGTTAAATGACGTACGTTTTCATGGTACGCGGTACGCGACATGATGTCGTAAATCCCACAATTATATACACGCGCGTTGTTGTTTATTATTTTTCTACTTTTCCCGAATATGAATTTTATTTTAAACAAAAATTCTTGCCTTCGTTTTTTTCGCGTATATTTTGGATTTTCGTTAAATTTGTTTATTTTTATTATTTCAAAATGTCGCCAGTTGTCGCCTTTTAGTAGCTGACTGGCAGACTATTAAAGATGTTTTCTTAACGAATGTACAACATAAACTGAAAAAAATATCTCTTGTTTGGTCTCTTCGTTTAAGATGCTTGCGCTACTTTGTAATTTTCTTCATTGCTATTTTTCGTGTCAATGTTTTAGTTTTCTTTGACATAAAAGTGAGGGTTTTTATTTTAGTATTAGTTTGTTGTTTTTGCTTTTGGTTTTCTCTTAAACAAAAATCCACAGACAAATGATTTTGTATTGTGCGCATTTAAATGATGTTTTATTTCATCACTACTTCTAGAGAAGAGCAATTCTCAGTTTTTATTCTATTTGTTTTGTTTTGTGATACTTCCCTTTTGATTCAATGTTTTGGTTTTGCACAAAAAAATCATCATCCTAATCGTTTTATTTAATCCCTTTTATAGGGTTACCAGATTTTGTATACAAATCTCATAAATTTGGGTTTTTAATGTAAGTGGTTTTTCTAGAATTACCAACATTTAACCAAGGGAACACTATCAATCAAAGTTCTCAACTTTTCACCACAAAAAAAGCTATATTTTTTTAAAGAAGATTTTAGGAATCTCTAAGGGCTAGTTTTTGAGTTGTAAAATTTAATGATTTTAGGTTTAAACTGAGTTAAAACCACAAATTCTGTTTTTGAGATGTGGTTTATTTTAAGTTTAACTCACCAATGTTGGAGAGTTAAACTTAGGTACAAAAACGTCAAAAAAAACACCTCTGATTTTCAAATATACTGGTTAGTATTGCCATGTTGTGGTATTTTATTCAAAAAAATGTGCGATGATGGCAACTATTCTAATTGTAAATGTGGCATTTGGTATGGCAATACCGCGTTAATCGACATTTGCTAAACTTGAACTGAAAAACAGAATACTTGGTTAAACTTGGTTTTATTTTTATAAAGTTTAATAAAACTCCCGGTTAAATTAAGTTAAAGCGATATGTCAAAAACGCAGCCTAAATCAAACAAATTAAACCACAGTATCGGGGCATATTCACTTTCTCATTCCAAGTATAACGCATCGAAATACCGTTACAGGAACCTGTTATGTAAATATATTTATAAATATATTTTTGAGCCATGATCGATTAAAAACATCCTCACTATTTCTGTCCGCCTGTCATTTGCCAACACAATCCAAACCAAAATAGTTAGATCCCTATAGTTTGACAGGAAATGTCTTATGGTCATATGTTAGGTTGTAAGCGGCTGATGACGTTTTACGTCAGCACACATATACTCAAAAAAAACTGTCATGTTAGCAAAAAAAAGCTTGTAAACCTACAAGAAAATTTGCTCATTTTGAACCCACAATTTTTTTGGTAAAGTTAGCAAAAATGTTTTGCCAAAAATTACTTAACTGACATTTCCGGACCCCATTGGGTTCGGGCCCGATAGGTCCAGACCCCGATGAGCCTAGATCTAGTTGGGTTCCTTACAAATTGTCATAGTTTTTGATCCAAAATTTTTGTCCGTTTCGCTCTATCTTACTTAGTTTTTGAGATACGTAATTTTTAGTTTTGAGAATTAAAAAACTCGATAACTTAAAATTTTTGTTTAAAATTACAAATGCGCTAAATGAAGTTTACAAGATATTTTTGCTAACATGCTAATCTCAACTAAAAATTTGCTAAAGGTTAGCTTACTAGCATTAGCAAAAACAAATTAGTAAATCTACTAATATATTATTTTGAGTGTAAGGACAGAAAGTAGGAGACTGTTCAATAAGGCAAAGAAAGATAACACGAATGAAGACTGGGAGAACTATCTTCTCAGTTTTAATGGTTTTAAGAAAGAAACCCGAAAGGGGAAAAGAGAATCCTGGTCCATCTTCTGTGGGGAATTGGAGGGGACTACGAAAGCGGCGAGATTCCGTAAAGTTATTTCTAAGGACCCTTAGCACACTAGGATTTCTAAACAAACCGGGCGGATCCTTTGCAGAAAGCAGTCAGGAAACTATTGAACTTCTGATGGATACCCATTTTCCGGGTTGCAGAGACGAGGCGAAGAGAGACACTCCCTTGGGTACACTTCCACCAGCTGCAATTCCGATAAATTAATTCATCAAAACAATGGTGGATGAACGCAAGATAACGTGTGCGGTACGTTCCTTTAAGCCCTACAAATTGGCTGGGCCTGATGGTATTTTTTCGGCACTCTTGCAGAAGTCCCTCGGGAAAATCATTCCATGGCTACTGCGTATCTTTACGGGTAGCCTGGCATCGGGGTATATACCCTCCGAATGGAGAGAGGTTACGGTGGTCTTTATTCCTAAAGCGGGAAAAATAAACCACAATGCCGCAAAGGATTACAGACCTATCAGTCTGTCATCGTTTCTATTAAAAACACTGGAAAGACTGGTAGAAGTTTATTTGAAAAGTACCCTCACATCAGACAAGGTCTGTTGAGACAGCATTAAGTGATGTTGTCGGATTGATTAAGGATACTCTTCGCAAAAAAGAGTACGATTTGGCACCATTTCTGGACGTGGAAGGCGCGTTCCAAAATGTCAAAATATCATCAATTCTTAAAGCCTTACAAAATACAGACACGTACACACAGATTACTCTATGGAAGGGCAACATGCTGAAAAACAGGGCAATTAACTCGAAGATAGGTGATGGTAAAGCGAGGAAAGTAGTTACAAGGGGCACACCACAAGGGGGGGGGGGGTGATCTCTCCTCTTCTGTGGAATTTTGTAATAAATGAAATCCTCGAGTCACTCAACGGAATGGATAATAAGGTAGTTGCCTATACTGATGACGTTGTGATTCTAATCAGAGGTGATTAGTGAACTCATGGAATCAGCACTTAAGATACTCTAAACGTAGGCAAGGGACAACGGTCTGGGAGTCAATCCCGCCAAAACCGAACTCGTCTTGTTCACAAACTAAGATTGACAGGTTTGTTTTTCCCAAACTAGATGAAATCACCCTAGAACTATCTAATGAGGAGAAATACCTGGGTGTAATCCTGGACTCAAAGCTTTCCTGGAAAAGGAATACAGAGGAAAGGATGAAAAAGTCGATATGTGCTTTTTACTGGTTGTATGGTGCGATAATTAGACCAATACTTACCTATGGGGCCCTTGTGTGGTGGAAAGCAGCGGATAAGAAATCATATCTCTGCAACCTACAGAAAATACAGCGACTGGCGTGCGTGGGTATCACTGGTGCTATTAGATCAGCACTACAGGACGGCCTGGAAGTGATACTAAACATTCAGCCTGTATATATCTGCATCAAGAGCACAGCAACAAGATCGGCTCTCAGGTTAAGAGAGTCGCTAATGCTTAAGCAACGCTCTTGGGAACACTCAACCATATTAAGTACAGTAGACGGGACGAAATTAGAACAGAAAACTGAAATATTTCACCGCAGATGAACTTTGATAGGAACTTCGAAGTCCAAATACCAACTAGGGAAGACTGGGCGGAAACCTCTGTTATAACGGGGAATACGATCTCAATTTTTACGGAATCGAAGATCCGTGATACGCTGAATGCCTCGAAATCAGGCGAAATGAGGCTCCCGGATAAGTGTAGTGTTTTCTAGGTCGAGGTTCTTGCAATTGACAAAGCCGCAGATGATTATGACAAAGGACCTAAGTCCTTGCGCCATTGACATTTTTGTGGATAGTCTTGCAGTTCTGAAATCCTTAGAATCAAACACTGTAAAATCGAGAATTGTTAGTTATTGTATACAATCCTTTCATCGAATCAGTCAGCATACAGTCAAGCTGATCAGGGTCCCAGGACATAGTGGGGTCGATGATAACGAATTAGCTGATGAATGTGCAAGAAATGGCTCCGAGTCGGTGGGCGAACGTGTCGAACCTGATATCTCAGTTCCTATAGTGGAGTTGCAAAGTGGATACACAAAATTGATAGGATATCAGAGAATATAATGAAGGATAGGTGGATATCACTAACCACCATGTGTCCACTGCCAAATCCTAAGAGGACAGAAAGTCTTCTTACCTTTGGCAAACGAACGGTTAGCCTATTAGTAGGAATACTGACAGGATACTGTATAATCGGCTAAATGGCAGTTCGTATAGGAATTTCTGATAGGGACTTTTGTAGAAGTTGTGGGGAAGTGGAGGAGGAGGAGTCAGTGAAGCACTTGTTGTGTGAATGTGCGGGTCTGATGAAACGTCGTCGTAAGTATTTGGGGTAACCATTTTTTGATGACCTGTATTGACTAAGCAGTGTCCCATTGACATCTCTAGCAGAATATCTTAGAGAATCGGGGTGGTTTGAGAGATAGAATTTTGTATATCAGAGGGGAGTAGGGGAACAACTTAAGCGGAATCCCAATGGGCATTATGGCCTCCGAGTGAATTTGCCAAATTGGCGGACGCATATCCAATCTAACCAAACCTAGATCCCAATGAAGCAAGTCCTTGACCGAGCAATGACAGATAAAGTGTTCAATAGTTTCCAACTCCTCATCCATGCAACTCCGACAAAATATATAGGAAAGCACGCTTTCCAATAAGACAGTTTCCGACCACCGTCGAAATCTCTTCTCTTGTATGAGATACCAGTTCACTTGTGCGCCTCTGATTAAGAGAAGGTTAAATCTGTCGTGCTTACACGTCCATCCATGTGCCCATCTCTGATTAGTCTCTGTAGCGGAATAAAGCCGCAGATTTTGTTTGCAAGTTTCCAGAGGCATACCAACACATTCGAATTCTGCTGGAACCTATCAGGTAGTTCCCAGTCTTGCAAGCTTATCAGCTTTGCAATTGCCTGGAATTTCTCTGTGCCCTGGGACCCATACGAGTCGTACGTCAAACTGCTTGGCCATCTCATTTAAAGAAGACCATGCCCAATTCTAGTACCTCTCGTCTGGCAAGCGCAACCTTTTACCAGACTTCGATGACGAGGCTTAAACAGTGCCCTGTCTGTCAGATGCAGACATTGACAAAAGTTTGTCCTGTTCTTCAATGACTCCTTTCACCCATAATAGCGATGCCTTTTCACATTAGGAGAGCGTCGCTCCATCGAGTTGGCTAAGTTTGGTAGTGAGTTTCAAACAAAGCCTTCTCTGGTTGAGCCTGACCTTTGATGGCTTAAGTTTCTTTTAATTTTTGACACCCTTAGCAGATTCAAGGCCGGACCCACAGGTTGCACCCTTTAGTTCAGTGCTAGAACCAGCACCAGTCGATGAGGCAGAGCCTCGAATTAAACATGTATCATTTGTATCCATATTTATATTTTTCTTGCTGTAGGCATGAAAATATCACAAAAACCTATTACGAATAATTTTATTAACCCAATTAAGCCGTTTACATTCAATTAATAAGCAATTTGGCAATTTTTTTCCATTTTATAGTAAAAAAAAATCATTAAAATGCTTTTACATCGCTTTATCTAGCGTAGATGTTATCATTCCGATTTTCTGACAGCTCTTTAAAGATGGTATACAGACAGCTAGTACAAACGTCCACAATGCTTTAACAATGCTGTTGCGATTGTATTTTTCTGCCTGGAAAAACTCTGATATATATTTATTTAATTTTCATTTCTATGTTTTTCTTTCCATTTATGGGTAAAGCTAATCTATTCATCTGGCATCCCTGTCGTATTGTATATTATTTGTTTGTGTTACGCACTTGTTTTTCTTTTCACTATTTAGTACCTATATTTGTTGCTTTTAACGAGTACTACTCGTACCTTCAGCAAAAAATTTGTGTGTTGCATGTTGTATTTGCTGCTGTTTTATTTTGTCCGTCCGTCCGTCAGTTCGTCTTTACTGTATTTCATGTCAAGTACGATTGATTTGCTGCTTGTGCGTGTTTCGTATTCTTTCATTCGTTTGATTTTTTGTTTTGTTCCCATCAAAATTTCTTTGAAGAATCTGTGACTTTAGCAGCGGGGGTGCGGCGACACAAATGAGGAAAAGTCAACACAATTTATTGGAATTCAAGAAGAAACTAAAAGCGGATAGCTATATAAAAAAATATTTTAAAACACTTTTCTATAGAACAATTTTAAGACTCTGAGACATTTTTTCTATATAGCAAAAGTCTCAGATTATGAGAAATTTCTTCTATATAGAAAAAGTCACAGATTCTGAGACATTTTTTTCTATAAAGAAAAAGTCGCATGTTCTCAGACCTTTTTCTTAAGAAAAAGAAAAGTCTCAGATTCTGAGAAATTTTTTGGAGAAAAAGTGTCAGATTCTGAGACATTTTTTCTATATAGAAAAAGTCTCAGATTCTGAAACATTTTTTCTATATAGAAAAAGTCTCAGATTCTGAGACATTTTTTCTATATAGAAAAAGTCTCAGATTCTGAGACATTTTTTCTGTATAGAAAAAGTCTCAGATTCTGAGACATTTTTTCTATATAGAAAAAGTCTCAGATTCTGAGACATTTTTTCTATATAGAAAAAGTCTCAGATTCTGAGACATTTTTTCTATATAGAAAAAGTCTCAGATTCTGAGACATTTTTTCTATATAGAAAAAGTCTCAGATTCTGAGACATTTTTTCTATATAGAAAAAGTCTCAGATTCTGAGACATTTTTTCTATATAGAAAAAGTCTCAGATTCTGAGACATTTTTTCTATATAGAAAAAGTCTCAGATTCTGAGACATTTTTTCTATATAGAAAAAGTCTCAGATTCTGAGACATTTTTTCTATATAGAAAAAGTCTCAGATTCTGAGACATTTTTTCTATATAGAAAAAGTCTCAGATTCTGAGACATTTTTTCTATATAGAAAAAGTCTCAGATTCTGAGACATTTTTTCTATATAGAAAAAGTCTCAGATTCTGAGACATTTTTTCTATATAGAAAAAGTCTCAGATTCTGAGACATTTTTTCTATATAGAAAAAGTCTCAGATTCTGAGACATTTTTTCTATATAGAAAAAGTCTCAGATTCTGAGACATTTTTTCTATATAGAAAAAGTCTCAGATTCTGAGACATTTTTTCTATATAGAAAAAGTCTCAGATTCTGAGACATTTTTTCTATATAGAAAAAGTCTCAGATTCTGAGACATTTTTTCTATATAGAAAAAGTCTCAGATTTTCTGAGACATTTTTTCTATATAGAAAAAGTCTCAGATTCTGAGACATTTTTTCTTTATAGAAAAAGTCTCAGATTCTGAGACATTTTTTCTATATAGAAAAGTCTCAGATTCTGAGACATTTTTTCTATATAGAAAAGTCTCAGATATGAGACATTTTTATACCCTACACCACACTGTGGTACAGGGTATAATGAGTTTGTGCTGATGTTTGTAACTACCCGAAATATTGGTCTTAGACCCACTTTTAAGTATACCGATCGACTTAGAATCACTTTTTGAGTCGATTTAGCGATGTCCGTCCGTCCGTCTGTCCGTCCGTCCGTCTGTCCATGTAAACGGTGTAAACACGATACAGGTCGCAATTTTTAATCAATTGACCTGAAATTTGAAACTTAATCCTCTTTTGGCCCAAGGACGAAGCCTATTGAAATTGGAAAAAATCGGTCTATATTCAGACCTAGCCCCCATACAAAGGTCCTCTTTAGTTTTGGCTCAAATGACTCTAATAGCCGCATTTTAATAGGTATCTTTTCGAAATTTGGCAGGTAATCATGTTTCATCCACACAAATCACCATTCCGAATTTTAAAGAAATCGAACCAGTTCTTCTTGTAGCCCCCATACAAACCACCTTCCCGATTTTCAAATAAATCTCTCAAATTTCATGAAAATAGGAAATATTTAATTAAAGTTCTGTTTGTGTAGTTAAACGCGTACTTTAAAAACCTTATCAAATCTGATTATCATCGGACCATTTTTGGACTTAGGTCCCATATGAAAATTTCGCCCGATATTCAGTTGAAGCGGTTTATTGTCAACAAAAAGAAGTCTATTCCACTCAAATTTGATTTGTGAGTGCTTTTTACACTTATTAAAGATTTGACAAAATATATATCTAATCAGTCCATGTTTGAACTTGGGACCCATTTTCCGGGAAACTCTGGTGTAGGGTATTATGTGGTCGGTCTTGACCGACTATAATTTTCTTACTTGTTTCTATATAGAAAAAGTCTCAGATTCTGAGACATTTTTTTTTTTTAGAAAAAGTCTCAGATTCTGAGACATTTTTTCGTATAGAAAAATTTTTAGAATTTGAGACATTTTTTCGTATAGAAAAATTTTCCGTATGGAAAAATGAGACATTTTCCCGTATAGAAAAATCTCTGATTTTGACAGACTTTTTGACGTTGCACCACAGTGCATAGATTAATTTGGCGAATAAGAATATGGGGATACAAAAATATATATAAAATCCATCCAAAAATAAAACAAATTGAAAATAAGATTAAAAACACACTCTTTGAGCTATTTATAATATTTGATGGACTGACAGTTGGTTTGCAAATGAATGCAAGCGCGCATAACAAAGTAAAGTCTTTCAGCAAAAAAAAAAAACTTAACCGAAAACTCATTTACCAGAAAAACATTAAAGAAAATTATAGTTGGTCGAATCCGACCATATGGTATCCCTGCACTATATTAGTTTTAGCTAATGTGCGAATTTCATAGTATATATGAACAAATACATACAAATTATGAACTTTTTCATACAATTACATTCACATTTTCATAGTATTTATGAAAAAAGTTTGTAAGTATTATGAAAAAGTTAATAAATTTTATGAATTTGTTCATAAATACTATAAAAGTCGTTCATTGGAAATTTTTTTTTGTTTGTGTGAGTGGGTTCGGTAAACATAAATAAACTCGAATTATGTTAGTAATATTAGAAAATTTCAATACCATCTTCAGATATTTTTTGAAAAAGATCAAATTTGAAATTAAAATTTAATTTGTTTTTTGTAGCTTTCACTTTAAATAAAACCATTTTCAGATATAATTTGAAAAATATCAAATTTCAATTTAAAATTTTACTTCGTAATTAAAGATTCTACTTATTTAGAATCAGATTATTTTGAACTTAGTGCGCATAAAAAAATGTTGCGCAATATTTTCTTAATCTGATTTTACTCAAATTTAGTTAACTTGTACTTTTTTTCACTCCACTAAAAGATTTGTCTATATTATCTGTTTGGTCCATGTTTGGACTGGTAACCATTTTCCGGCAAACACTTGTGTAGGTTATTATATGGTCGGTCTTCATCGTATACAATTTTCACACTTGTTTCTTTTATACCCTCCAATATTTGATGAATGGTATATATAAGTTTGTCATTCCGTTTGTAACACCCCGAAACATCGGACTATAAAGTTATACATTCATGATCCCGATCGATTTTACGACGATCTATCGATGTCAGTCCGTTCATGACAACTTTTGAGGTTACTTAATCTGGGCACATAAATTTTTAATTTTCCGCGTCAGTTTTTTATTGAATGTCATTTAATCAGGCAATACTGTGTTTTTTCAAGTGCTGAAAAACAAGCTTTAGTCAAAAAAATTCAGTCAAAAAAATTGTTACATTAAAAATTTTTTTTTTTAAAAATTACTAAAAAAATATTTTTATACCCTCCAACCACAGTATGGGGGTATACTCACTTTGTCATTCCGTGTGTAACGCATCAAAATATCGGTCTAGGACCCCATAAAGTATATATTTTATTGATCAGTGATCGATTCTAAGACATTCTAGCGATGTCCGTCCGTCCGTCCGTCTGTCCGTCTGTAGAGGACACGATACAGTCCAAAATAAAAGAGCTAGACTTCCGAAGTTTGGCACGAATATGTCTTATATTCCTAGGCAGGTTAAGTTCGGAAATGGGCAAAATCGGACCAAGGGGAAAAAAGTTCCCCTTTGGAGAACTAAACCAACCCAAGAAAAACCGCATTTTTTGCAGAGTTTTTTGTACTTTTGGTAAGCAAATGCAACGATCTTATCTCAGAAGAAGTTCAAAATCGCAAGGGGAAAGTGCCCCCTAACGTCTCCCACCAACCCCCCCCCCCAAAAAAAAAGACGCCCCTGGATTTTTTTAAATATTTTTTTTTACATTTTGGAGGGTATAAAAGATTCGGCACAGCCGAATTTAACACTCTCACTTGTTTTTCTTAATATAAAATTTTTCTCGGCAAAAATTTTTAAACAATTTTGTTTTTTTTTAAACAAAAAAAGTTTAAGACACAAAAAAATTTAATTTCTTTTTTACAAAAAATGTTTTTTCTTTAAAAATTTTTTTTTTTTTAAATTTTTAAACAATTTTTTTAACGTTAATAAATTGTAATCACTAAAAATATGTTTTTCTACATTATTTTTCTTGAAATCCCTTGCATTCAAAATATGTTATGCATTATGCAGAGTATTCATGGATTCGGCCAAGACGAATTTAGCATTTTTCCTTAGTTTGCATTCATATATTGTAAGTTTGTATGTAATTTCCTGTACTTACACACTATCATCATGGAAATAGATCAGTTCAGAAAACCAAAAAAAAAAATAGGGGGAGCTACATATGTAAGGAAACAACTACAACAAAATGCATAAGATTAATGTTATGCCAGGCGAAAATATGCACTTCAAGCAATTTAAAAATGCTATAAAATCTGATGAGCATGATTAACAAAGAACAAGATATAATTATATAAAAGAAAATTTAAAAACAAATATAAAGTGAAAGTGTTAAAATATAATTAATGTCGAATTTAACAAAACACTCAAAATAATAACTGTGTTAAATTACCGAAAAACTATGTTAATTTAACAAAGTCAACCATACATGTACAAAAGCTTTTCAGAGAAAATGTATAAGATTCTGAAAATTTTTCTATTTAAAAAATATGTTTCAGAATTTTGAAAATTTTTCAATGCAGAAAACATGTTTCAGAAGTCTGAGATTTTTTCAGATAATTTTTCTCTAATTAAAAAGTTTCTCAGGATGTGAAATGTTTTCTATATAGAAAAAATGTCTCAGAATTCTGAGATTTTTTATACCCTCCACTTAGTGATAGACACTGTTGCCAAGTTGGAGGTTTTCCCGCTAAACCTAGCGCTTTTTGTTTGGATTTAGCGGGGGAAAATTGGTTTTAGCGGGAACGGTGCTTTAGCGGGCAAATCTAGCGCTTTTTGTTTGGATTTAGTGGAAAAAATGTAGAGGTTTTTTCCAATTTTTCTTTTTTTTTTTTTCAATCTAAAACGTCAAGTTTGTCGAATTTTAGCGCTTTTTTTGTAACTTAGCGGGAGAATTTCATATTTTCCCGCTAAATTTTTTCGGCGGTTTCTTGCGCGTTTTTAGTAAAAAGTAAATTTTCTAAGAAAAAATAATTTGGAGGTTTTTTTCTTAAATTTTCTTTTTTGTCAATCAAAAATGCCAAGTTTTTCGGTTTTCAGCGCTTTTTTTCGTAATTTAGCGGGAGAATTTTAAAATTTCCCCGCTAAATTTATTTTTGGCGGTTTCTAGCGCTTTTTTAGTGAAATCTAGAGGTTTTTGGTTAAAAATAGTTGGCAACAGTGGTGATAGAGGGTATATAAAAGTTTGTCATTCCGTTTGTAACTCATCGAAATATCGGTCTGGGACCCGATAAAGTATATATATTCATGATCCCAGATCAATTTTAAGACATTCTAGCGATGTCCGTCTGTCCGTCTGTCTGTGGAAATGGTGATCACGACCAAAATACTACACGGATATGACTGAAACTTAACACATTTATTGGAAGTTCTCCTGAGAAGTTTGGTATTGCATTTGAATGATATCGGTTCAGCGGTTTAAACACCTCAAAAATTTTAGTACATTCAACATAACCTAAAAATACAAAATGCTTTAATTCGGCTGCTGGTTGACATATGAGAACATAATGGAACACCAAATGGTATTTAAACATGTACGAACATATTTTTTGACAAAAAAAAGAAAAAAAATCGCGGATTTTTTTTTTTCTATTTAGAAAAATTGTCTCAGAATTCTAAAAATTTTTCTATATAGAAAAAATGTCTCAGAATTCTGAGAATTTTTCTATACAGAAAATTTGTCTCAGAATTCTGATATTTTTTTAAATATAGAAAAAAGGTCTCAGAATTCTGAGATTTTTTTCTATATAGAAAAAATGTCTCAGAATTCTGAGATTTTTTTCTATATAGAAAAAATATCTCAGAACTCTGAGATTTCTATATAGAAAAATGTCTCAGAATTCTGAGATTTTTTCCTATATCGAAAAAATGTCTCAGAATTCTGAGATTTTTTTCTATATAGAAAAAATGTCTGAGATTGTGAGATTTTTTTCTATATAGAAATCTCAGAGTTCTGAGATATTTTTTCTATATAGAAAAAAATCTCAGAATTCTGAGACATTTTTTCTATATAGAAAAAAATCTCAGAATTCTGAGACCTTTTTTCTATATTTAAAAAAATATCAGAATTCTGAGACAAATTTTCTGTATAGAAAAATTCTCAGAATTCTGAGACATTTTTTCTATATAGAAAAATTTTTAGAATTCTGAGACAATTTTTCTAAATAGAAAAAAAAAAATCCGCGATTTTTTTTCTTTTTTTTGTCAAAAAATATGTTCGTACATGTTTAAATACCATTTGGTGTTCCATTATGTTCTCATATGTCAACCAGCAGCCGAATTAAAGCATTTTGTATTTTTAGGTTATGTTGAATGTACTAAAATTTTTGAGGTGTTTAAACCGCTGAACCGATATCATTCAAATGCAATACCAAACTTCTCAGGAGAACTTCCAATAAATGTGTTAAGTTTCAGTCATATCCGTGTAGTATTTTGGTCGTGATCACCATTTCCACAGACAGACGGACAGACGGACATCGCTAGAATGTCTTAAAATTGATCTGGGATCATGAATATATATACTTTATCGGGTCCCAGACCGATATTTCGATGAGTTACAAACGGAATGACAAACTTTTATATACCCTCTATCACCACTGTTGCCAACTATTTTTAACCAAAAACCTCTAGATTTCACTAAAAAAGCGCTAGAAACCGCCAAAAATAAATTTAGCGGGGAAATTTTAAAATTCTCCCGCTAAATTACGAAAAAAAGCGCTGAAAACCGAAAAACTTGGCATTTTTGATTGACAAAAAAGAAAATTTAAGAAAAAAACCTCCAAATTATTTTTTCTTAGAAAATTTACTTTTTACTAAAAACGCGCAAGAAACCGCCGAAAAAATTTAGCGGGAAAATATGAAATTCTCCCGCTAAGTTACAAAAAAAGCGCTAAAATTCGACAAACTTGACGTTTTAGATTGAAAAAAAAAAAAAGAAAAATTGGAAAAAACCTCTACATTTTTTCCACTAAATCCAAACAAAAAGCGCTAGATTTGCCCGCTAAAGCACCGTTCCCGCTAAAACCAATTTTCCCCCGCTAAATCCAAACAAAAAGCGCTAGGTTTAGCGGGAAAACCTCCAACTTGGCAACAGTGTCTATCACTAAGTGGAGGGTATAAAAAATCTCAGAATTCTGAGACATTTTTTCTATATAGAAAACATTTCACATCCTGAGAAACTTTTTAATTAGAGAAAAATTATCTGAAAAAATCTCAGACTTCTGAAACATGTTTTCTGCATTGAAAAATTTTCAAAATTCTGAAACATATTTTTTAAATAGAAAAATTTTCAGAATCTTATACATTTTCTCTGAAAAGCTTTTGTACATGTATGGTTGACTTTGTTAAATTAACATAGTTTTTCGGTAATTTAACACAGTTATTATTTTGAGTGTTTTGTTAAATTCGACATTAATTATATTTTAACACTTTCACTTTATATTTGTTTTTAAATTTTCTTTTATATAATTATATCTTGTTCTTTGTTAATCATGCTCATCAGATTTTATAGCATTTTTAAATTGCTTGAAGTGCATATTTTCGCCTGGCATAACATTAATCTTATGCATTTTGTTGTAGTTGTTTCCTTACATATGTAGCTCCCCCTATTTTTTTTTTTGGTTTTCTGAACTGATCTATTTCCATGATGATAGTGTGTAAGTACAGGAAATTACATACAAACTTACAATATATGAATGCAAACTAAGGAAAAATGCTAAATTCGTCTTGGCCGAATCCATGAATACTCTGCATAATGCATAACATATTTTGAATGCAAGGGATTTCAAGAAAAATAATGTAGAAAAACATATTTTTAGTGATTACAATTTATTAACGTTAAAAAAATTGTTTAAAAATTTAAAAAAAAAAAAATTTTTAAAGAAAAAACATTTTTTGTAAAAAAGAAATTAAATTTTTTTGTGTCTTAAACTTTTTTTGTTTAAAAAAAAACAAAATTGTTTAAAAATTTTTGCCGAGAAAAATTTTATATTAAGAAAAACAAGTGAGAGTGTTAAATTCGGCTGTGCCGAATCTTTTATACCCTCCAAAATGTAAAAAAAAATATTTAAAAAAATCCAGGGGCGTCTTTTTTTTTGGGGGGGGGGGGGTTGGTGGGAGACGTTAGGGGGCACTTTCCCCTTGCGATTTTGAACTTCTTCTGAGATAAGATCGTTGCATTTGCTTACCAAAAGTACAAAAAACTCTGCAAAAAATGCGGTTTTTCTTGGGTTGGTTTAGTTCTCCAAAGGGGAACTTTTTTCCCCTTGGTCCGATTTTGCCCATTTCCGAACTTAACCTGCCTAGGAATATAAGACATATTCGTGCCAAACTTCGGAAGTCTAGCTCTTTTATTTTGGACTGTATCGTGTCCTCTACAGACGGACAGACGGACGGACGGACGGACATCGCTAGAATGTCTTAGAATCGATCACTGATCAATAAAATATATACTTTATGGGGTCCTAGACCGATATTTTGATGCGTTACACACGGAATGACAAAGTGAGTATACCCCCATACTGTGGTTGGAGGGTATAAAAATATTTTTTTAGTAATTTTTAAAAAAAAAAATTTTTAATGTAACAATTTTTTTGACTGAATTTTTTTGACTAAAGCTTGTTTTTCAGCACTTGAAAAAACACAGTATTGCCTGATTAAATGACATTCAATAAAAAACTGACGCGGAAAATTAAAAATTTATGTGCCCAGATTAAGTAACCTCAAAAGTTGTCATGAACGGACTGACATCGATAGATCGTCGTAAAATCGATCGGGATCATGAATGTATAACTTTATAGTCCGATGTTTCTGAGATTTTTTTCTATATAGAAAAAATATCTCAGAACTCTGAGATTTCTATATAGAAAAATGTCTCAGAATTCTGAGATTTTTTCCTATATCGAAAAAATGTCTCAGAATTCTGAGATTTTTTTCTATATAGAAAAAATGTCTGAGATTGTGAGATTTTTTTCTATATAGAAAAAATGTCTCAGCTTGTGAGATTTTTTCTATATAGAAAAAATATCTCGGTATGTGAGATTTTTTTTCTATATAGAAAAAATATTTCGGTTTGTGAGATTTTTTTCTTTATAGAAAAATGTCTAAGAGTTCTGAGATTTTTTTTTGAGAATTTTTCTATACAGAAAAAATGTCTCAGAATTCTGAGATTTTTCTATATAAAAAATATGTCTTAGAATTCTAAGAAAAAGAAAAGCTTCAGGCCCTATAAATCCCCGGGACCTGATGGTATAATCCCGGCTGAGTTGCAGCAAGTGTCGGCTTATATAGCCCCGTTGCTGTATAATCTATACACAGCATGCATCAACTGGTCGTATATTCCTTTAAAATTGAGGGATACCAGAGTCGTCTTTATCCCGACACAGCTCCGAAGGATTTCAGACCAATTAGTCTGTCTTCTTTTTTGTTAAAGACAATGGAACGAATGATAGACTCATATTTGCGTAGAGGGATTGACCCGAGGTTGCTTTCGACAAAGCAACATGCATACAGCAAGGGTAAATCAACGGAAACAGCTCTGCATGAGCTCGTTGGTACCATCGAGAGATCGCTTTCGGTAAAGTAGTACACCATGGTGGCCTTTCTTGATATAGAGGGGGCTTTTAATAATGTCATCCCAGACTCGATAATTTTGGCATTGTCTGGTCTAGGAGTAAAGCGTGGGATCGTTTTAATGGTGGAAAACCTACTTGCCAATAGACGTATAACGTCCGAATTGGGAGCGTCCGTCATATCTCGATTTGTTAATAGGGGCACACCACAAAGAGGTGTTCTTTCGCCGCTTCTTTGGAACCTGGCACTGAATTCAATGCTGCTATCTCTAGAAGCACGTGGTTGTCATGTTGTCGCATATGCTGACGATGTCGCGATAGCGGTAAAGGGGAAGCATCTGCCAACATTGAGGGACGTTCTTCAGGGTTCTCTGAAAGATCTGTCTAAATGGGCAAGAGACTGTGGTCTAGGAGTTAATCCAAGTAAAACAGAGCTTGTTTTGTTTACAAGAAAAAATAAGATTCCTGCTTTTGATCCTATTTCTCTGGACGGCACTGAAATAACCTTCTCAGATGGAGCCAAGTATCTATAAGTATTTCTATAGTAGATAGGAAGATGAATTTCAGGCGTAACATTGAGGAATGGGTGAGAAAAGCAACGATTCCTTTATATTCCTGTAAAAGGGCCATTGGAAAACGATGGGGTTTTAGCCCTCAAGTCGTTCATTGGATCTATACTGCAGTGGTGCGTCCAATTTTGCTGTATGGAATCATTGTCTGGTGGCCTGCTTTAGAAACAAAAGCGAACTGTGTCTTTATCACGAAGGTACAGAGAATGGCGTCGATGTGCATCACTGGTGCTCTTCGTACTACACCTACGGCTGCATTAGAAATCCTCCTTTACCTGATACCATTGGACATATTGGGTAGGCAGTATGCGGTTGCGTTGGGAATTTGACTTAATAGCACGCTGCAATGGTGGAGCAGCGATTGTGGCCATAGCGCGATCTTGAAGAAGATAAAAATACCACAAAATGTGGACTGTGCTCCTTCTTTGAGCCTCTTTGAGCGCCACTTTACAACTATGATACCATCCAGTGAGTCTTGGATGGGGGATACTCCGGGTAGTGGAGCTACCATAAATTTTTACACAGATGGATCGAGGCTGCACGAACAAGTGGGCTTTGGAGTCTATTCTGAAGAGCTTGGGTTGAGCCTGGCTCGTAGATTGCCAGATCATTGCAGTGTTTACCAGGCAGAGATGCTGGCAATAAAGGAAGTGGCTGACTGGTTGAGCTGCAATGTCTTGTCTACAACCGCAGTCAACATCTATACTGACAGTCAAGCCGCGGTCAAGTCCCTGGATTCAATGTTTCTGAAAATAAGATCTGCCCTTAACTGCCGCACGTCTTTAGATGAGATGGCAAAGCAGTTTAACATACGACTCATATGGGTCCCAGGGCACAGATACATTCCAGGGAATCGCAAAGCCAAGCTCATCGGCTTTGCAATTCCCTGGAATGTATCTGTGCCCTGGGATCCATATGAGTCGTATGTTAAACTGCTTGGCCATCTCATTTAAAGACGTGCGGCAGTTAGGAAGAAGACTAGGAACTATCTTACAGGTTCCAACAGAATTGGAATGTGTTGGTATGCCTCTAGAAACTTGCAAGCAAAACCTACGGCTTTGTTCTGCGACGGAGACTAATCAAAGATGGGCAAATGGATGGACGTTGAAGACAACACGACTGATTTGGCCTTCTCTAAAGCAGGGGCGCACAAGTGAGCTGATATCGCTTCCAAGAGGAGAGATTTCGACAGAGGTTTTTATAATTACCGGACACTGTCTTATAGGGAAGCACGCAGAGCGGTTAAACGTGCCGTCGAATGACTTTTGCTGAAGTTGCATGGATGAAGAGGAGTTGGAAACTATCGAACACTTTATTTGCCATTGCACGGCACTTTCTGGTCAGAGACTTGCTTCACTGGGATCTAGGGAGCTGTACGATCTTTCTGATTTGTCGGATGTCAAAATTCAACATCTCAGGAGTTTCATAAGAAACTCAAACTGGTTTAACGACAGGGACTAGTAGGGAAACCTATTACGGTCCCGTGGTATCACAAGGGACCTCAGAGTCTACGTGTGTTTACGTAAAACGTCAACAACCTAACCTATTCTAAGAATTTTTCTATATAGAAAAATGTCTCAGATTCTGAGAAATTCTTCTGTATAGAAAAAATGTCTGGGGATCTGAGAATTTTTCTATATAAAAAAATGTCTCAGAATTCAGAGAATTTTTCCATAAAGAAAAAATATCTCAGAAAACATTTAGAGTGTAAAAAAAATTTTAAAATTCCAATTTATTTTGAATAATGAATGGATAATTCTTGAGATAATACAAAGAAATCTGAGCATTAAATAATCATTTTCATAAAGACCAAAGACATCAAAATTTAACCAGTATATTATTACAACATCTACTTGAAATGGCGCCAAATTGCATAATTTAAAATTCAAATTACCCAAAAAAAAAAACAGTGACCGCTGTTTAAACATTCATAAATAATGATTTGTTTACAAACAAATAAATATGAATGAAGTCCCAAAGCAATTGAGAGACATGGTGATAAGATGATGATCCTTTATTTGTATAAAAACAGTTGTGCGTTAGGTCAGTGCCGCCAGTCACCCGTGGCTTTTTGTGTAAAGAACAGAAGACACAAAAAATTAATATGTCAAGTGGTTGGTGTCTGTCTCGTCATAATGAACTGACAAACTATGTGTGTGATCATTACGCAGTATTTTGAAACTCGAGTGTTTGTTTATTTTGTTGCGGAAATTTTAAACCAATTTTGTGGTTTTGATGGTGTTTTTGTAGTTAAACTTCCAAAAAAACACTTGAAAAATTATCAAGTGTTAGAAACTACTTGACAGGCGTCAAAAAAAAAAATTAATTTCAACGGTAGTCTGTCAGAGGATAAATTTAAATGATTTATTATATAATATAGTTCTATTTGATGATAAAACAACATTTTGGGTGGTCACTATTGATTATAAAATTTTTTTATAATTTTTTTCTTTAATTTTTTAAATTAATCTTAATTTTGTTGCCTTAAACACACTATTCTAAAACAGCTGTTTTTCTTTTAACTGCTGTCAAATGTCAGTTGTCAAAATGACACATTTAAATAATCACAGCCAACTTCAGTTATATTTTTATATTTTCCTTAATAATGACAGATTTTTTTAGAAAAATAACGTGTTTTTATAATATTTGTAGTCCTTAAAGCGCCGAATCTATTTTGTAGTTCTCGTATGTGGGAAAAGAGAGTTAAGGAGAGAATTAAAAAATCACATTTCTAAAGCAAACAAGTGGTCAAAACATAACCCTACTAAATGTAGTTTTGATTGAAAAAAAACAAAAATCAGTTATAAATTTTTGGAGGAGTAGAAAGAGAACGCATGACTGAAATAACAAAAAAAAAACTTGTTGCAATGAAAACAAACAAAACTCTTTAAAAATGCTATGGAAATACCTATGGTGATATCTGTAAAATGACTAAATCCTTTGACTTGCGATGAAAGGTGGTAGTATTTTGATATATGTACAAACTTTGAATATCTTGTTTTTAGAAATTCGCAGATCTTTTTTTGTTCCAATAGATTGTGATATCGTTTTAACACACCCCTCCTCAAGCAAGTTTACACTTTAATCCAATTTAACCAATATTCGACATTTTTCCTTGTTTTATTAACCAAAAAATTTCGATCGAAATTTTACATTTTTTTTGTAATTTTACAATTTTTTTTTGTAATTTTACAATTTTACAATTTTTTTTGTAATTTTACAAATTTTCAAAGAAAAAGTTGTAAATTTACAATTTTATTGGTAAATAAAAATAAATAGTTTGTAAAATTACAGAAAAGCTTGTAAGTTTTACTACGAATTCTCGTAAAATAGGAGGTAGCAAAAAATCTAGTGAAATCACTGAATTCCTTGTAAATTTTATCGCGTCAAAAAAGTTGTAAATTTACAATTTTATTGGTAAAAAGTTTGTTAAATTATAGAATTATTAGTAAAAAGATTGTTAAATTACCAGGAATTATCGTCAAATAAGAGGTAGCAAAAACTAAAAACAACAAAATTTTCTTGTCATTTAACAAGGTTTTTTTTAGTGTGCCCAAAAAAAATCCTTGTTAAATTACTAGAAAAAGTTTCGTAATCCCATTTTACTAATATTTGACAGTTTTCCTGTTTTTTTAACAAAAAATTTACATTTTTTTTTTTAATTTTACAATTTATTTTTGTAATTTTACAAATTTTTAAAGAAATTTTACAAAAAAATGCTAGTTCACGAGAAAAGTTGTAAATTTACAATTTTATTGGTAAATAAAAATAAATAGTTTGTAAAATTACAGAAAAGCTTGTAATTTTTACTAGGAATTCTCGTAAAATAGGAGGTAGCAAAAAATCTAGTAGTCACTAGAATTCCTTGTTAATTTTATCGCGTCAAAAAATTTGTAAATTTATAATTTTACTGGTAAAAAGTTTGTAAAATTACAAAATTATTGGTAAAAAGCTTGTTAAATTATTAGGAATTATCGTCAAATAAGAGTTAGCAAAAAATAAAAATAACAAACTTTTCTTGTAATTTAACAGGGTATTTTTTTTAGTGTAGGCTTTGTAAAAATGGTGACAAAATCAGGTAATGCCATTTTATTCCTCTTTATTTGCGTCCGAGAGGCGTCATTAGTGAGACCGACACCCATTAATTTTTACCCTACAACATTTTTTCAAAACATACCTACGCCCTATCTCCACTCCCTAAGTAGGCTCCCATACAAATAACAGTTGGAGCAAATTTTATAAAAATGTAATTTTGTATGGGAGCCTACTTAGGGCGTAGGTATATTTTGAAAATATGTTGTAGGGTAAAAGTAAATGGGGGTCGGTCTCACTAATGACCCCTCTAGGACGCACCATTGGACCGGTAGAAGCTGATTAAATAAAACAAATTTACAAAAAATAAAAAAAAATTGTATGGGGATCGCCTTAACAGTTAAAGATAGAGGGTAGGTGTGTTCAGAGAAAATGTTTGGACTAAAAAAATTTTGTGGGTCGGTCATACATTTTGTTGCTCTAAGGGCACTATTACGGCAGTTAGAGCGGTTGGAACAAATTTTAAAAAATGTCGTTTTGTGTGGGAGCCCCCTTAGAAATTGGAGATAGGGTATTAGTTTGTTCCAAAGAAATGTTAAGACGTAAAAATTAATGGGGGTCGGTCTTATAAAGGACCCCTCTATGACGCACCATTGGAGCAGTAGAAATGGTTTTAAGATTGGAAAATTACAATAAAAGTTTTTCAAAAAATTTTAAAATATAGTAATAATCGTTATCCCACGATCTTCCTGGGCAAAAAATTTGTAGAATTGATAGAAGTTTTGCACAAAAAAATTTCAAAAAAATAGAAGAGTACAAAAATTTTCAAAAATGAGATTTAAATTTTAAAACTTAAAAATCGCATACTAGAGCGCCTTTAAGAATTTTTTGGGATTTTTTTTTAGAAAGTACGTAAAAAAAACAAAAATTTTGAAAAAAAAAATTTTTAATTTGGACCATTATTGAAGAAGTTATGATTAAAAGAAGTTTGAGTAAAGGAACAAACTACCAATTTTTAAAAATTCGATATCTTTTGAACGGGTCATCAAAAAAATCTGAAAATTTACCACGAAGGAGTTTTCGAAGGGTACTAAAAACTGTAAACAAATTGGGAAAATCTAAAAAAAAAGTTTTTCAAAGTGTCCGATTTCACATGGAATGCCCCATATATTTTTGATCAGTGATCGATTCTAAGACATTCTAACGATGTCCGTCCGTCAGTCCAAAATAAAAGAGCTAGACCCCTCAAGTTTGGCACAAATTTTTAGGCAGGTTAAGTTCGGAAATTGGCAAAATCGGATCAGGGGGAAAAATGTTCCCCCTTGAAGAACTAAACCAACCTCTAAAAAAATACACTTTTTTATGTTTTTTTTTGTATTTTTGTTAAATAAATGAAACATTTGATATATTTATCGCGAAGGGAGTGTGCTCTCAACGTCTCCCACTGACCCTATTAACCCCCCCCCCCCCCCAAAAAAAAGCCCCTGACAATTTTTTTTACATTTTGGAGGGTATATAAAAATTTCGGCACAGCCGAATTTAACACTCTTACTTGTTTTTTTTTTTGTAATTTAAATTACACACTTAATATTTATGGGTTTGACAGACTATATTATGAAAAAACGATCTGTCAAAAATATTAAAAAGGCTACGTATCAAATAGACTTTTCATACAAATTTTTATCTTTGCCTTAAAAGTTTTTCTGATTGTGAGTAGCCGGCCTTCGGCCGGGTTTAGAGATTACGGCCGGGCTTCGAGATACCTTAAACCCACCCACTCCGCAAAATAAAGTTTTTTTTGGTAATATGTATTTTAGGAAAAATGTGTTTTACGAATTTTTTATTTGGAGTCATTTTTCATTTCTTTTTTGGGCTTTTTATACCCTCCACTAGTGATAGAGGGTATATATAAGTTTGTCATTCCGTTTGTAACTCATCGAAATATCGGTCTGGGACCCCATAAAGTATTCATGATCCCCGATCGATATTAAGACATTCTAGCGATGTCCGTCTGTCCGTCGGTCCGTCGGTCCGTCTGTCCGTCGGTCCGTCGGTCCGTCTGTCCGTCTGTCCGTCTGTCTGTGGAAATGGTGATCACGACCAAAATACTACACAGATATGACTGAAACTTAACGCACTTATTGGAAGTTCTCCTAAAAAGTTTTGCATTTGAGCGATATCGGTTCAGCGGCTTAAAAGTTATGAACGAAAATGTAAGGACACTTCAAAAATTTTAGTACATTCAACATAACCTAAAAATACAAAATGCTTTAATTCGGCTGCTGGTTGACATATGTGAACATAATTGAACACCAAATGGTATTTAAACATGTACGAACATATTTTTTGACAAAAAAAGAAAAAAATCGCGGATTTTTTTACCAAAAATTTTTTTTCGCGGAAATTTTTTTTAATTTTTTTTTTTTTTTAAGTAATTTCCTTTTAAAAAAAAGTTTTTTGCAATAATCTTTTTGAAATTGTGGAGGGTATCACTACATTCGGCAAAGCCGAATTTAACTTTTTTGCTTGTTTTCGTTAATTTTGGGCCAAGTTTCGTATTTTTCTTTTTGGGTAATTTTTCATATTTTTTGGGCGATTTTGCATTTTGCGATTTTTCAAAAAATTTTTTGGGCGATTTTTCTTTAAGCGGTTTTACCTACAGCCACTTACTGAATGACCGAATTATTTCCAAAAAAAAATCGATAACAAACCACTTTGAGTACTCGCACAAATTTCTTTGAACCGAAAAAAAATTTTAAAAAGTTGCTTTAAAATAGTTGAAATATTTTAAAATTTTGAACGCTGATATTTTAAATATTTTTTTGTTCACTGTAGCGTACAATGGGCTAATAAAATTCTAAAAACTAAAAACCTTCATAATTTTTTTGTTGGTCTTACCTTTTTTATTTGTTGGCGCATGCTTTTTATAGCACCCCCTCAAGGGTTAAGGATTTTCATTTTATAGCATATTTTTTGGGGAAAACTCCTTTTAGTATAGAGACCAAATTAACAGAATAAATTTTACTCTTCAACTGGACGGTTCAAAAGCTTACAGCTAAAAAGAAAATAAATCTGTAAAAAAAAATTAAATATAATTATAAAATATTAATTAAAATATATGTAATTTTATAATAATTTGCTGCTTTTTATATAAAAAAAAACAAGTTTTAATTTTTAGTAAATTAATTTTAATAAAATTAAATAAGAAAAAGTGTTAAAAAATATAACCTAAAACAGGAAAACAGACTTTATTTTCTAAAAGAAAATTTTATTTCGTGAGCTTTAGATTTGTTTAAAACAAAGTAAAATTCTTTATAAATAAAACTTTAACAATTTGTTTGCCCTTATTTGCTATTTTTTTTTTAAAAAAACATCCTTTTTTATATAAAAAATAATTTTTGAATCCTTAAAATTTTATTTTTTTTTCTCGTATGGTCTTGTGAAAAAATTTTCCTTATTTTTCTATACATATAAAAAAAATTGTTGTGTGTGTATATGCGTAAAGAATTGTGTGTGTATTCAATAATTGTCAGGAAAATTTGAGAAAATGGAAAAAAGAAAAAAAAATATACAACTTAAAATTGATATGAAGAAGAATGTGTTGTAACCTTAACCCAACTACCTAATTATTGACCCAGAAAAATTTATAAAAATCCATTGAATAATATTTTTTTTTTTAATGAAAATAAAACAACCTCCACTTTTTTTTTATAACATTTACGTGTATTTTGTATAAAATTTTTTCTTATTTTCTTTTGCATGTTTTTTTTTTTATTAAAAAAATATATATTTTTTTAAAACTAATGCATTTTTTTTAATTCATTTATAATATCTAAACTGATTTGAAATTATCTTAACAGACAATAATGAAATAATATTAAGCGACTAGACGGATTATTCAAATATTATTTTGAAATCCGTTAAAACGCAAAAAAAAATATATTTTAGTTGGTAAGTATAGAAAATGAATTATAAAAAATTAAAAAAAAAAATTGGTATAAAAAATTATTAATAATTTATAAAAATTTAAAGACCATAAAATATTTTACACTAGACACTTTAAAAAAAATTGAGACAATTTAAAATTTTGAAGAACATTTAATATCAGGTAAATTCAGGGTTTTAAGTAATTATTTTAAACAGCAATATTATTGAGATTGAGAAAAATTTTCATATAAAAAAACTTTTCAGAGAAATTTTGTTATAGAAAAAAATCATAGAAAATTTTTCTAAAAAAAAAAAGTAATAAGACAAATTTTTCTATAGAAACAAAATCAGAGAAATTTTTCAGATTTTTTTTTTTAAATAAATTTTATAGAAAAAAAATTTGAAGACAAATTTTTTATAGAAAATGTTTTTGAGACAAAATTTTTTATAGAAAAAATTTTTTGAGACAAATTTTTTTATAGAAAAAAATTTTTGAGACACATTTTTTATAAAAAAAAAAAATTTAGACACATTTTTATAAAAAAAAAATTTGAGAGAAATTTTTTTATAAAAAAAAAAATTTTTGAGACAAATTTTTTTATAGAAAAAAAATTTTGAGACAAGTTGTTTATAGAAAAAAATATTTGGAATAAATTTTTTTACAGAAAAAAATTTTTGAGACAAATTTTTTATAGAAAACAATTTTTGAGACAAATTTTTCACAGAAAAAAATGTTTGAAACAAATTGTTTTATAGAAAAAAATGTTTGAGACAAATTTTTTTAATAGAAAAAAAATTTTGAGACAAATTCTATTTTATAAAAAAAAATTTTTGAGACAATTTCTTAAATAGAAAAAAATTTTTGAGACAAACTTTTTTATACAAAAAATTTTTGAGAAAAAATTTTTTTATAGGAAAAATTTTTGAGTCAAATTTTTTTGATAGAAAAAAAATTTTTGAGACAAACTTTTTTTTTTAAAAAAAAAATTTTTGAGACAAATTTTTTAATAGAAACAAATTTTTGAGACATACTTTTTTTAAGAAAAATATTTTTGATACAAATTCGTTTACAGAAAAACATTTTTGAGACAAACTTTTTTAAAGAAAAAATTTTTGAGACAAATTTTTTTAATAGAAAAAAATTTTTGAGACAAATTTTTTATAGAAAACAATTTTTGAGACAATTTATTTTATAGAAAAAAATTTTTTAAACAAATTTTTTTATAGAAAAAAATTTCTGAGACAAATTTTTTTGATAGAAAAAAATTTTTGAGACAAATTTTTTTGATAGAAAAAAATTTTTAAGACAAATTTTTTTGATAGAAAAAAATTTTTAAGACAAATTTTTTTATATTTTGTGAGGATGTTTATTCTGGCTCGAGGTCATTATTTTCTTTACTAATTAAAACCATGATATTCTCATAGCATAATTTTCAAGAAAATTATTTTTTTTTGTTTTAAATTTATTTATGTTGGTAATTTTTGCAAGACTTAATCGACACGTGTTTCGGAATTTGTCAAGATTCCATTGTCAAGATTATTTAGCAAAAATAGAAACGATATACTACAAAGTAGCAAACGAGTCTAATGACAAATCGTTTGTGCACAAACTAAAACATTAATACATATTCGACTCTATCCACAATGTGAATTAGAAAGACGAAGAAATTGTACTATGTTAGTAAGTAACGATTGTCAATAACCAACAAAAATATTTAAAACATTTTACATACGATAGTCCATTGGACTACAACAATATGTTTTTTGTTGCTGTGAATGAAATTATACCATTATTAGGGCTATTCATCACTATGGCGTGCCAACCATTAGTTTAGTTTGTGCACAAACGATTTGTCATTAGACTCGTTTGCTACTTTGTAGTATATCGTTTCTATTTTTGCTAAATAATCTTGACAATGGAATCTTGACAAATTCCGAAACACGTGTCGATTAAGTCTTGCAAAAATGACCAACATAAATAAATTTAAAACAAAAAAATAATTTTCTTGAAAATTATGCTATGAGAATATCATGGTTTTAATTAGTAAAGAAAATAATGACCTCGAGCCAGAATAAACATCCTCACAAAATATAATATTTTAAAGGTCGAATAAAACAATTTTTATTTATTAATAAAAATTAATCAGAATTTGAACATAATGGTTGGCACGCCATAGTGATGAATAGCCCTAATAATGGTATAATTTCATTCACAGCAACAAAAAACATATTGTTGTAGTCCAATGGACTATCGTATGTAAAATGTTTTAAATATTTTTGTTGGTTATTGACAATCGTTACTTACTAACATAGTACAATTTCTTCGTCTTTCTAATTCACATTGTGGATAGAGTCGAATATGTATTAATGTTTTAGTTTGTGCACAAACGATTTGTCATTAGACTCGTTTGCTACTTTGTAGTATATCGTTTCTATTTTTGCTAAATAATCTTGACAATGGAATCTTGACAAATTCCGAAACACGTGTCGATTAAGTCTTGCAAAAATGACCAACATAAATAAATTTAAAACAAAAAAATAATTTTCTTGAAAATTATGCTATGAGAATATCATGGTTTTAATTAGTAAAGAAAATAATGACCTCGAGCCAGAATAAACATCCTCACAAAATATAATATTTTAAAGGTCGAATAAAACAATTTTTATTTATTAATAAAAATTAATCACAAATTTTTTTGATAGAAAAAAATTGAGACAAATTTTTTTGATAGAAAAAAAAATTTTGGGACAAATGTTTTTTTTTAGAAAAAAATTTTTTAGACAATTTTTTTTTTTAGAAAAAACTTTTTGAGACAAATTTTTTTAATAAAAAAAAAATTTGAGACAAAATCGTTTACAGAAAAAATTTTTTGAGACAAACTTTTTTTTATAGAAAAATTTTTTGAGAAAACCATTTTTTATAGGAAAAAATTTTCGAGACAAATTTTTTTAAAGAAAAATATTTTTGAGGCAAATTTGTTTATAGAAAAAAATTTTGAGACAAATGTCCCAGAATCTGAGATTTTTTTAAGAAAAATATTTTTGAATCAGAAAATTGTTGTGTAAAAAAAATTTCTCAGAAACTGAGAATTTTTCCTTAGATTTTTTTGAAAAATTTCTCTAAAAAATTTTGTCTACAGAAACATTTCTTTAAAAATTTTGTCTACAGAAAAATGTCTCTAAAAAATTTTGTCTGCAGAAAAATTTCTTAGAAAACTTTTTTTTTTATATAAAGTTTCACTGAAATTTTGTATAGAAGATTTTTTTCAAATTTCACTGAGAAATTTTTTTTCAATATAAAATTTTCTGACAATTTTTTTATAGAACAAATTTTTTATAGAAAAAAAAATTTTAAGACTAATTTTCTATAGAAAAAATTTTTGAGACAAATTTTTTATAGAAAAAATTTTTGAGACAAATTTTTTACAGAAAAAAATTTTGGAACAAATTTTTTATAGAAAAAAATTTTTGAGACAAATTTTTTTAATAGAAAAAAATTTAGATACAAATTTTTTATAAAAAAAAAATTGGAGACAAATTTTTTTAAAAACTTTGTCTGAATTTTTTTTTATAAAAATTTTGTCTAAATTTTTTTTATAGAAAAATTTGTCTGAAAAGTTTTTTTATAAAAAAAAAATTGTCTGAATTATTTTTCTAAATATAAAAAATTTGTCTGCTTATTTTTCTATATATCGAAAATTTCCTCTAAAAAATGTTTCTCAAAATTTGTTTCTATAAAAAATTTGTCTCAAAATTTTTTTCTATAAAAAATTTGTCCCAAAATTTTTTCTATAAAAAATTTGTCATTTTATTCTATAAAAAATTTTTGAGGCAAATTGTTTCTATAAAAATATTATATCAAAAATTTGTCTCAAAAAATTTTTTCTATAAAAAATTTGTCTCAAAAATTTTTTTCTGTAAAAAATTTGTCTCAAAATTTTGTCTATAAAAAATTTGTCTCAAAAATTTTTTCTATAAAAAAATTGTCTCAAAAATGTTTTCTATAAAAAATTTGTCTCAAAAATTTTTTCTATAAAAAATTTGTCTCAAAAATTGTTTCTATAAAAAATTTGTCTCAAACATTTCTTCTATTAAAAACTTTTTAAATTGTTTCTATAAAAAATATTATCCCAAAAATTTGTCTCAAAAATTTCTTCTATAAAAAATGCTTCTCAAAAATTTTTTCTTAAAAAAAATTTGTCTTAACAATTTTTTAAATTAAAAAAGTTTGTCTAAAAATTTTATTTCTATTAAACAAATTTGTCTTAAAAAATTTTTCTATTAAAAAAATTTGTCGGAAATTTTTTTTCTATAACAAAATTTGTTCAAAATTTTTTTTCTATAAAAAAATTTGTCTCCAAAATTTTTCTCCATAAAATAATTTGTCTCCAAACCATTTTCAAATTTTTTTTCTACACAAAATTTGTATTAAAAATATTTTTCTATAAAAAAAATTTGTCTCAAAAATGTTTTCTATAAAAATGTTTCTCAACAATTTTTTCTTAAAAAAAAAAATTGTCTTAATAATTTTTTCTATAAAAAAAAAATTGTCTCAAAAATTTTTTTCTATAAAAAAAATTTGTTGGAAATTTTTTTTCTATAACAAAATTTGTCTCAAAATTTTTTTTCTATAAAAAAATTTGTCTCCAAACTTTTTTTTTTATAAAAAAAATTTGTCTCAAAATTTTTTTCTATAAAAAATTTGTCCCAAAATTTTTTCTATAAAAAATTTGTTTCAAACATTTATTCTATAAAAAATTTTTGAGGCAAATTGTTTCTATAAAAATATTATATCAAAAATTTGTCTCAAAAAATTTTTTCTATAAAAAATTTGTCTCAAAAATTTTTTCTGTAAAAAATTTGTCTAAAAATTTTTTCTATAAAAAATTTGTCTCAAAAATTTTTTCTATAAAAAATTTGTCTCAAAAATTTTTTCTATAAAAAAATTGTCTCAAAAATGTTTTCTCTAAATAAATTTGTCTCAAAAATTTTTTCTATAAAAAAATTTGTCTCAAAAATAAAAAAAATTGTCTCAACAAATTTTTTCTATAAAAAAATAAGTCTCTCATTGTCAGAAAATTTTTCTATTTAAAAATTGCGTTGAAAAAAAATTTTGTCAGGGAAATTTTCTGACAATCTAAAAAATTTTTTTAGAAAAAAAATTTGAAACAAATTTTTTTATAAAAAAAATTTTGAAACAAATTTTTTTATAGAAAAAAAATTTTGAAACAAATTTTTTTATAGAAAAAATTTGTTGAGACAATGTTTTTTTACAAAAATTTTTTTACAATTTTTTTTATAAAAAAAATTTGTCTCAAAATTTTTTTCTATTACTAGTCTCAAAATTTGCCTCAAACATTTTTTTCTATAAAAAAATTTGTCTCAAAAATTTTTTTCTATAAAAAAATTTGTCTTAAAAATTTTTTTATATATATTCGATTAGAGTTTTATTCTAGTTCGAGGCCCAAAAATATTTCTATATATGATATTGTCATAATAGAGTATTTTTAATTTATTGCTTTAAAAAAGTTACTCATCTCATAGTATGTCTGTACTGATCAGTTTCATCCCCACTAAGGAATCTTCAGCAGACTTTAGAGAATCATCGTTGGTCAATCAAACATCAAACCAGACATAATATTTGATATATTTCACAAGTTATTTGAGAAATACTATTATGAAGGTCCGAAAATTTTGTTGGAAAACAGATTTCGGACCTTCATAATAGTATTTCTCAAATAACTTGTGAAATATATCAAATATTATGTCTGGTTTGATGTTTGATTGACCAACGATGATTCTCTAAAGTCTGCTGAAGATTCCTTAGTGGGGATGAAACTGATCAGTACAGACATACTATGAGATGAGTAACTTTTTTAAAGCAATAAATTAAAAATACTCTATTATGACAATATCATATATAGAAATATTTTTGGGCCTCGAACTAGAATAAAACTCTAATCGAATATATATACATATATAAAGGCCGAATAAATACATTTTATTTTTATGTACCTTTTGGTACTAAAAATAAAAAAACAACATTTGACACAAAGTTTAGTACGACTTATCCTACCAACACTATTGTTTGGTTAGGTACTGTTGTTATTGTAAAATAACAGCAACACATATATTAATAATTACCGATGGTGATTTAGTATATACAATTTTTGCTTTAAAAGAGTTATTTTTGTTGGAAAACAGATTTCGGACCTTCATAATAGTATTTCTCAAATAACTTGTGAAATATATCAAATATTATGTCTGGTTTGGTGTTTGATTGACCAACGATGATTCTCTAAAGTCTGCTGAAGATTCCTTAGTGGGGATGAAACTGATCAGTACAGACATACTATGAGATGAGTAACTTTTTTAAAGCAATAAATTAAAAATACTCTATTATGACAATATCATATATAGAAATATTTTTGGGCCTCGAACTAGAATAAAACTCTAATCGAATATATATACATATATAAAGGCCGAATAAATACATTTTATTTTTATGTACCTTTTGGTACTAAAAATAAAAAAACAACATTTAAAAATTTTTTTCTATACAAAAACTCGTCTCAAAAATTTTTTTCTTTAAAAAAATTTGTTTTAAAAATTTTTTGTTGAACAAAATTTTTAGATTGTCAGAAAAAGGTTTCAATTAAAAAAATTCTATTGAAAAAAATTTTGTCAGGAAATTTTTCAGAAAAAATTTTTTGAGAAAATTTTACCCAAAAAAAAAAAAAAAAATTTCGGTGAAATTTTTTATAGAAAAAAAAATGTGCTTTGTTGGGAAAAATTCTCAGCTTCTGAGAAAATTTTTCTATAGAACAATTTTTAGATTCAAAAACATTTTTTTTTTAAATCTCAGATTCTGTTTTTTTGTAGAAAACATTTCAGATTCTGAAACATTTTTTTCTATAGTAAAACTATCAGATTGCGTTCTGAATCTTTCAATAATATTATTAAAAAAAGTTAAATTTATTTTTTTTTAATTATTTAGTTTCTTTTTTTTTTTAAATCCACCAAAATTTTTTTCGTAATTCAAAAAAATCAGCATGCGTAGTCTTAAATCTTTTGTGATTGACAGCACTCCCCTTTTTTGTGTAAATTTTTTTTTTGTTTTTGGCCATATTCACTCGCATTGAATTTTGTTTTGTAATTCCGTTCCATACACTTGTTGTTGTTATTATTATCAACCCCCTCAGACTGCTCCATTGCCTTCCCCCCACCTACCCACTTGTAAAAAGTTTTAACTTAGCCTTGTTGCTTCCAGAAAAACCCAAAACAACAATGGTTAAATTGTACATCCCACTTGTGGTAACATTTCGAAGGATGTTTTTGTGAATTTTAATTAAAATTGTATTTTTATACAAGCAAAAAAATAGTAAAGGTAAATTTTGTAGTTTAAAAGGATTCAATGCAAAAAATGTTATCGTTTTAAATTCGATCTCAATTAATGGTTTTCATGGATTTTACCTTTATAACCCAGCAAAAAAAGGAAAGAACAGATTTTTGTAAACGAGGTTTTTTAATAATTTTTAATATTCTGCTTTTAACACAGTTTCAAATTCATTTAACAAAATCCTACCTGTCAAGGATATATTTCACTGCTCCTTTTTTTTTTGCTGGGTATCTTTTACTTGACAAGGTCTTTTCATTTGCCCAAGGACTTATAGATTTTCAATTAAATGTTAACTTTTGTTTTGAATCCTTTTGACAAGGTTTCCTAAAGGATAAAAAAATAAATTCTATGAATTTATAGCGCGTCAAATAAGGGTTGTATTAGGATCTTAATGAAATATTGGCTGTTTGAATTGATTGAGAACTACTATAAAAAATATTAAACTATTTACAGATGTAATTCGAAAAATATTAATTGTAATTCAAAGATTCTACTTATAATTCAAAGATTCTATTTTCAATTAGTAAATTCCAATTTTAATTCAAAAATTCTTTGTTATTCGAAAATTTAATTGTTATTTGAAATAGATGTAATTCGAAAATGATCAACTGTAATTCGAAAAAAATCAATTGTAATTTAAAAAAATCAATTGTAATTCGATAAAGATTAATTGTTATTCGAAAAACATCAATTGTAATTCGAAAAATGCCAATTGTAATTCGAAAAAGATAAATTGTAATTCAAAAAATATAAATTGTAATTCGAAATAGATCAATTGTAATTCGAAAAAGATCAATTGTAATTCAAAAAAGATCAATTGTAATTTAAATTATATCAATTTCAAAAAGAACAATTGTAATTTGAAACAGACCGAAATGTCAACTGATTTTTTTGTTTTCGAATTACAATTGGAATTGATCTTTTTCGAATTGCAATTGATATTTTTCAAATTACAATTGATCTACGTCAAATTACAATTGATCTTTTTCGAATTACAATTGATCCTTTTCGAATCACAATTGATCTTTTTCGAACTACAATTATTCTTTTTCTAAGTGCAATTGATCTTTTTCGAATTACAATTAATCTTTTTCGAATTACAAGTGATCTATTTCGAAATACAAGTTTTTTTTCGAATTACTATTGATCTTTTCAAAATACAATTGTTCTTTTTCGAATTACAATTGATCTTTTTCGTATAACAATTGATCTTTTTCGAATTACAATTGATCTTTTTCGAATTACAATTGATCTATTTCGAGTAACAATTGATTTTTTTCGAATAACAATTAATTTATTTTGAATTACAATTGATCTTTTTCGAATTACAATTGAAATCTTCGAATTACAATTGATCTTTTTCGAATTACAATTGATCTATTTCGAGTAACAATTGATCTTTTTCGAATAACAATTAATTTATTTTGAATTACAATTGATCTTTTTCGAATTACAATTGAAATCTTCGAATTACAATTGATCTTTTTCGAATCACAATTGATCTTTTTCGAATTACAATTAATCTTTTTTGACTTAAAAGTGATCTGTTTCGAAATACAAGTGATCTATTTCGAAATACAATTGATCTTCTCAAAATACAGTTGATTTTTTTCGAATTACAATTGATCGTTTTCGTATAACAATTGATATTTTTTGAAATACAATTGTTTTTTTTCGAAGCACAATTGATCTTTTTCGAATTACAATATATCACTTTTGAATTACAATTGATCTATTCGAATTACAATTGATCTATTTCGAATTACAATAGATCTTTTTCAAAATACAATTGATCTTTTTCGAATTACAATTGATAATTTTCGAAAAACAATTGAGTTACAATTGATCTTTTTCGAATAACAATTAATCTATTTGGAATAAAAATTGATCTTTTTCGAATTACAATTGGAATCTTCAAAATACAATTGACATTTTTTGAATAACAACTGATCTTTTTCGAATAACAATTGATCTATTTCGAAATACAATTGATCTTTTTCGAATAACAATTAATGTATTTTGAATTACAATTGATCTTTTTCGAATTACAACTGATTTATTTCGAATTACAATAGATTTTTTTGGAATTCCAATTGATAATTTTCGAAATAGAATTAAAATTGTTTTTTTTTCGAATAACAATTGATACTTTTCGAATTACAATTAATTTTTTTCAAATTACAATTGATGTTTTTAGAAATACAATTCATCTATTTCGAATTACAATTGAACAGTTCATGCGAATAAGGACGAATAGACCATTTGTATAATTTTACAAATGGCGATAAAAACGCAGCAAATTGATCAATTGTTCAATTGATCTTTTTTGAATGACAATTGATCTTTTACCGAATTACAATTTATCAATTTCCAACTACAATTGATCTTTTTCGAATTAAAATTGGAATTTTCGAATTACAAATGAAATTTTCGAATTACAAATGACATCTTCGAATTACAAGTAGAATCTTTGAATTACAAGTAGAATTTTCGAATTTAGGTTAGGTTGTAAGTGGCTGCTGACGTTTTACGTCAACACACGTAGACTCTGAGGTGCATTGTGATACCACGGGACTTCAATCGGTTTCCCTACTAGTCCCTGTCGTTAAACCAATTTGAGCTTCTTATGAAACTCTCTAGATATTGAATTTTGACATCCGACAAATCAGAAAGATCGTGCAGCTTCCTAGATCCCAGTAAAGCAAGTCTCTGACTAGAAAGTGCCGATTTAGTGTTCGATAGTTTCCAACTACTCTTCATCCATGCAACTCCGAAAAAAGTCATTCCACGGCACATTTAACCGCTCCGCGTGCTTCCCTATAAGAAGCACGCGGTGTTTGCTAATTATAGCAACCACCGTCGAAATCTGTCTTTTTGGAAGCGAACCAAATCTGTCGTGTTGTTTCACACGTCCATCCATTTGCCCATCTTTGATTACTCTCCGTCGCGGAACAAAGCAGTAGGTTTTGCTTGCAACTTTCTAGAGGCATACCAACACATTCCAATTCTGTTGGAACCTGTAAGGTACTTCCCAGTCTTGCAAGCTCATCGGCTTTGCAATTCCCTGGAATGTCTCTGCGCCCTGGGACCCATATGAGTCGTACGTCAAACTGCTTGGCCATCTCATTTAAAGACATTCGGCAGTTAAGGGCAGATCTTGTTTTCAGAAACATTGTCAGTCAGCCACTTCCTTTATTGCCAGCATCTCTGCCTGGTAAACACTGCAATGATCCGGTAATCATCAAACCAGGCTCAACCCAAGCTCCTCCGAATAACCTCCAAAGCCCACTTGTTCTTGCAGCCTCGATCCATCCGTGTAAAAATTTATGGAGACTCCACTACCCGGAATTCCCCTCATCCAATACTTCCTGGATGGTATCATAGTTGTAAAGTGGCGCTTAAAAAGGATGGAGCACACTCCACATTTTGTGGTATTGTTATCTTCTTCAAGATCACGCTATGGCCACAATCGCTGCTCCTCCATTGCAGTGTGCTGTTAAGTCGAATTGCCGACGTAGCCGCATACTGCCTACCAATGTATCAGGTGAAGGAGAATTTCCAATGCAGCCGTAGGTGTAGTACGATGAGCACCAGTGATGCACATCGACGCCATTCTCTGTACCTTCGTGATGAAGACACAGTTCCCTTTTGTCTCTAAAGCAGGCCACCAGACAATGATTCCATACAGAAGAGTTGGACGCACCACCGCTGTATAAATCCAATGAACGACTTTAGGGCTAAGTCCCCATAGTTTTTCAATGGCCCTTTTACAGGAATATAGAGCAATCGTTGCTTTTCTCACCCGATCCCCAAAATTACGCCTGAAATTCAACTACATAAATAGAAATACTTCAAGATACTTGGCTCCATCTGAGAAGGCGATTTCAGTGCCGTCCAGAGAAATAGGATCAAAAGCAGGAATCATATTTTCCTTGTAAACAAGACAAACTCTGTTTTACTTGAATTAACTCCCAGGCCACAGCCTCTTGCCTATTTAGATAGATTTTTCAGAGAACCCCGAATAATGTCCCTCAATGTTGGCAGATGCTTTCCCTTTACCGCTATCGCGACATCGGCAGCATATGCGACAACATGACAACCACGTGCTTTTAGAAATAGCAGCATTGAATTCAGTGCCAGTTTCCAAAGAAGCGGCGAAAGAACACTTCCCTGTGACGCACCCAATTCAGACGTTATGCGTCTATTAACAAGTAGATTTTCCACCATTGAAACGATCTCACGTTTTACTGCCAGATCAGACAATGCCACAATTATGGAGTCTGGGATAACATTATTGAAAGTCCCCTCAATATCGAGAAAGGCCACCATAGTATACTCCTTCACCGAAAGCGATCTCTCGATGTTACCAACGAGCTCATGAAGAGCTGTTTCCGTTAATCTACCCTTGCTGTATGCATGTTGCCTTGTCGAAAGCAACATCGGGTCAATCACTCTATGCAAATATGAATCTATCATTCGTTTCATTGTCTTTAAAAAAATAGAAGACAGACTAATTGGTCTGAAAATCTTCGAAGCTGTGTGGAAATTTTTCCCAGCCTTCGGTATAAACACGACTCTGGTATCCCTCTATTTAAAAGAATATACGACCAGTTGATGCATGCTGTGTATAGATTATACAGCCAAGCGACTATATAGTCCGACACTTGCTGCATCTCAGCCGGGATTATACCATCAGGTCCAGGGGATCTATAGGGCCGCAAGCTTTTAATCGCGATGCTTGGGCGTCAGAACGTTCCAAAGCATGAAACGGCGTCATGGAATTGCCCGGAAAATGCGTGTTTAGAGGGAGATCCAGCGACTCTCCACTGGAGGAAGACCACACCCCATTAGGATCTTTTAGGTATCCCAGGGTGCCGGGAGAAGAAGTCAGATGCCTCAGAAACGTCTTCTATGTTTCCACAGAAGTTTTTCCAAGAATCACATTTGGCAATTCTGATCATTTTCTTATAACTCCTAAGTTGCAGCCTATATGCACACCAGTCCTCGTCAGCTCTTGAAGATTTAGCCTTATTAAAAAGCTGATTCTTCAATTTAATGATAAAAAGTGTGCCTTACATCGACAGGCTCGATGATAGCCACTCGTTTTTTGGTTATGAATACAGGTGTAAGTTTATATAGGAAACTTTGTTATCCATAACTAAGTTTCTTAAAGAAACTCTGTTATCAAAAACTAAGTTTCTTTAAGAAACTTTGTTATTTATAGAATTTTTTTTAAGAAACTTTGTTATCCATAACGAAGTTTTCTTTAAGAAACTTTGTTATCCATAACAGAGTTTCTTTAAGAAACTTTTTTATCCATAACTAAGTTTCATTAAGAAACTTTGTTATCTTTTTTTTTTTTATTAAGAATTACCATATAATTACAAATCATATACTAATTTTACCTAACCGAGAACTGGTAACAAAGACCTTCGTCTCGTTGTAGCGAAACAGACCAAGGCCTCTGGTGGGAATCGAACCAACGACCCCCAGACTCATAGGCTAGCACGCTACCAACTAGCCTACTGGGGCGCCTCTTTGTTATCTATAACTAAATTTTTTTAGAAAACTTAGGTAATTTATCTAATAACACTGAATAGCTTGATTTATCCCAAAGAACTTCATAAAATTTGTACATAATCTTCCATTTTTTTTTTCAAATACCAACCAATAATTTGTTTTGTAATTTACTAACCTAAAATCTATTTTTAAAATGACAAATTACTAATTTTTTTACACAATTCCTCTAATATTAAAAAAAACATTAAAACAAAAAATAAATAATTTAATTGAAATGAACTCAAAACTAATACAAATTGTTTTTTGGCTGCTACAGAAAACCCAATGCCTGAAGCTTTAACATTGCCCGGTATGGCGGACGCAGAGCCAGATTTATCAACATTTGAAAATAAAACTGGACTGGCTGAGGATATGAAATTTCTGGCATCTATGCCAGAATTATGTGATGTTACATTTTTAGTTGGTGACACCAGGGAGCCAGTATGTGCAGTGAAGGTAATACAATCAAATAATTTTTTTAAAAAAAGCTTTATCATTTAAAACAGGCTTAATAATTATATTGATATAGCTGTTTCTTTTAGTGTACAGAGTTGTATTTAAATTGTTATGATTACTAGACTTGTGCTTAAACGTTCAATTGAGTGAGCGCTCATTTTCGTGCATTTAAGATAAAAGACCTAGTTCGTTAATCTAGTTCAATCGCTCATTTTTTTGTTTTCCTTCAACAGTTCGTGAACGAATCAGTTCGTGAACGAATTCATGCTGTTGTTTTGGGTTATATTCACAAATACAAAAATGTTAAATAAAAGCATTAAGATTGATTTCAGTAAACCACAACATAAATGTTAAATTCGGCCTTGCCGAATGTATTGATACCCTCCACAATTTAAAAAAAAAGATTATTTAAAAGAAAATTTCTTTAAAAAAAAAAATATAAAAAACATTTCCGCGAAAAAAAAAATGTTGGTAAAAAATTCATGATTTTTTCTTTTTTGTCAAAAAAATATGTTCGTACTTGTTTAAATACCATTCGTTGTTCAATTCTGTTCACATATGTCAACCAGCAGCCGAATTAAAGCATTTTGTATTTTTAGGTTATGTTGAATGTACCAAATTTTTTTAGGTGTCCTTATATATTCGTTCATAACTTGTGAATTGCCGAACCGATATCGCTCAAATGCAATACCAAACTTCTCGGGGCAACAACAAACAAATGTGTTAAGTTTCAGTCATCTCTGTGCAATATTTTGTCCGTGATTGCATATTCCACAGACAGACAGACAGACGGACATCGCTAGAATGTCTTTAAATCGATCGGACATGTCAAACTCTCTATCACTAAGTGGAGGGTATAAAAACATTATTTAAAAGGAAATTTCTTTAAAAAAAAAAATTAAAAAACATTTCCGCGAAAAAAAATGTTGGAAAAAAAAATCCGCGATTTTTTTCTTTTTTGTCAAAAAATATGTTCGTACTTGTTTAAATACCATTCGTTGTTCAATTCTGTTCACATATGTCAACCATCAGCCAAATTAAAGCATTTTGTATTTTTAGGTTATGTTGAATGTTCCAAAATTTTTGAGGTGTTCTTACATTTTTGTTCATAACTTTTGAACCGCTGAACCGATATCGCTCAAATGCAATACTAAACTGGGGCGGAGAACTTCAAAAAAAAATGTTAAATTTCAGTCATATCTATGTAATATTTTTGTCGTGATCGCCATTTCCCCAGACAGCCAGACGGACATCGCTAGAATGTCTTAAAATCGATCACTGATATTTCGATAAGTTACAAACGGAATGACAAACTTATATATACCCTCTATCACTAACAATAAGTGGAGGGTATAAAAATAACAAAATACCGTTTTTTTACACCTGTCATAAGTGTCGCGTCTGTTTAGTCTATGGCACAGTGTTGTATTTTTATTATTTTTATGTCATTATTTTAAACATAATTAAAACTTTATATAACTCCTTATAAATTTTTGAATTTTCCAGGCAGTATTAGCATCACGTTCTCGTGTTTTTGCAAAAATGCTTTATTCAGCCCCTTCACCCCAAAGGAAACGTGAAACATCTACCAAGGAAAATAAGTTGAGGTTATTTTTAAAACGTTCTTCCGAGCCGTTACTTAATTTACAAAATGCTGCTCAACAGGTATATAACATTTTTTAAAACTTTTTTTAATTTTTATGTTAAATATTTTTCTTAAATTTAATTTTAAGTATTTTAAATGTTAATTTTTATTACCAAAAATATTTGTAAATTTTTGTCATACAATTTTTTTTTTGTAAAATTTTAAAATTTTTTGCAAAATTAATTCATTATCATTTTACACCATTTTTTTCATGTAAAATTTTCCATTACATTCTCATTTTTATAGAGAAGTGGTTTTACCCAACAATTATCTCCGATACCTGAGGTAAAGTACATTTTCAAGTTGATTTTTTTACCAACAAAAAAAATCTATCTCACTTCCAATAACAGTAAATTAACTTGAAAATTTGCCTGGTTATTAGTATGAGATTTTTTCGTTTTCCTTTTTTCCAAATTTTTAATAAACTAAAAATATTTTCCGCTAATATCTTTTTTGATTTTTAAAATACTTATATAAACTAACCAATATCGTTTTTTGAATTGGCCTTAGATAAGTTTTAGTATGTGAAATGCTTATAATTTCTATAGTTCTTTAATGTCTATACTATACTGGGTCCTTTACCCACTTTACGGGAAAAGTGTTACGAACCCAGAACCTGCTGCTTGAGCCATATTTAAAATTAAGACATGAGAAACCCTCCTAGAACACCGCCATGTAAAAGTGTCAAGTTCTAACCGGTTCGTAAGACATTTTCCTCATTGCAGTTTTGAATTTTTCACACTATCGATCAAAAATCATTACCTAAACTTGCATGTTAATTTAGTTTTGCACATTTGAATACTATTATCGTATCGTTTTAAGTCGAAAATACGCAGCAAAATAAGCGTTGACCACTTTTAAGTGGAATGTTAAAAAATTGCACCAAAACTTAACACATTCTAAAAAATTATTTTCTATTCTAAAAAATTATTTTCTATTCTAAAAAAAATTTCTATTCTAAAATTTTTTTTTTCGATTCTGCACCAATTTGAGCTCCTTATGAAACTCATAATATAATAAATTTTGGCATCTGTCAAATCAAAAAGATCGTGCACTTTAATAGACCCAATGAAGCAAGTCTCTGACCAGAAAGTGCCGGGCAATGGCAGATAAAGTGTTCTTTAGTATGCCTGATCCATGAAAATCCGGCAAAAGTCATTAGACGGCACATTTAACCGCTCAGCGTGCTATAAGGAAGTGTCCGATAATTACAACAACCAACGTCGAAATCACTACTCTTGGAAACGATATCAGCTCACTTGTGCTCTTCCGATTAAGAGAAGGCCAAATCTGTCGTCTAGTCTCAAACGTCCATTTAATTGTACATCTCTGATTAGCCCCCGTCGCGGATCAAAGCCGTATATTTTGATTGCAAGTTTCTAGAGGCATTTCAACTCATTCCAATTCAGTTGAAATATGTAAGTTAGTTTCCATTCTTGCAAATTCATCGTTTCGAAATGCCTCTTTGCCCTGAGACCCATATAAGTCGTATCTCAAACTGAGTGGCCATCTCATTAGGGCAGTTCTTGTTTTCAGAAACATTGACTCCAGGAACTTGACAGCGGGACTTCTTCAAGATCGCGCTATGGCCACAATCGCTGCTCTTATATTGCAGTGTGCTATTCAGTCAAATTCCCAGCGACCTCTTTATGTCCAGGAACCCAGCTTGACTGCGTGGTGACTGATTCTATGAAATGATCGTATACAATTCCTAACAATTCCCATGTTTTTTTCAAAGGCCTTCAGGGCTGCGAAAATGTTAATGGCGCAAGCACTTAAGTCCCTTGTCCTAATCATCTGCGCGGTTCATCAAAGTAAAAAAATTGTATTTATTGTTTTGTGTGTGTTTGTTTCTTTATGTCTACATAATTGTATTAGGTATAACCGGGGAGTGAGAAAACTCGATATAAGTCAAGAGACATCATTATAAACCCCAAAAGAAACTGCGTAAAGATTTATATAGAAAGCTCTTTAACACAGGTTCTAGACCTGTCAGAAATATGTTATGACAGAAGACAAAACTTGACAAATAAATGTTTTCATGTCATACTTTTGACAATTCTGACAAATCGGTTGACAGTCTATCATTTTTTAAAATAAGTCTCAATCAGCTGGGAAAATTTACACAAACAAATAAAAATAGATTTACTGTTCTTTTCTCTCGTTTACATTATTTTCAATTTAATAATATCTAAATTGCTATATAATATACTCTAATTTCCCTTCACAGTCCGATTCTCGAATTTTTGAATCCTACTTATGACTTACATGCGAACTCTACTCATGACTCATTAGCGAACTCGGTGACAAAAAAAAATAATTTGTCCTTGGTAGGGTCTAAAATTTCAAAAATTGGGCTGTAAGAAATAATCTTTTAATATTTCGCGACCTTAGAACAACAAGGTTCCATTTGTGTCTTATTTTTTTAAGCAAATAGAACCTTGTTGCCCTTAGGTCTCGATTTCAATAGGTTTTACTTCTACTACCGAAATTATCGGAAAATTTCTAAACTTCGCTATAACTATTGCTTTCTTTATTTAACCAAAGTTTTCTCACTATGCTTGAAAATATTTTTTTATATTTTTATAATAACACTGTGCTACAAAAAACACAAAATTGAATATACTTTTAAAATGAGATAGTTAAGGTTGTAGGTCTCGTCGAAAATATCACAAAAATGCCCATCAAACTTGCCAGACACCCTCAAATTATAAAGTTATTGTCAAAAAACGATTTTTTGGGACTTTTCTCACTAAACCACGTGTAACTTAAAGAATTTTTAACCGATTTTCAATTTTTCAACTGTTTTGGATAGAGGAAGGATAGGGCTTTTCATGTGTGTGAAATAGTCTATACATATAAAAAAGATATGTATTGATTTTTTCAACAATATCTAATTTTTTGTTATTTTTTTTAAATTTTTTGAGTTTATCGATTTTTTTTCTGCTATAGTTCGTTTAACAACATCTATATTTATAAACGAATTCTTAAAGAAAATTTAATTGTGAATACGATGAGCTTTATGCCGAAAAAATCGGATAACAATTGACAGAGTTGTGATAATTTTTCTAAAAAAAGAAAATTAAGATTTTGCTTGACATTGCCGTTCGGATAACCCAGGCAAAAAAATAAAAAAATAAACGATCATACTAAGGGTCGCGTATCATTTAGGTTTTTGGCCTCCTGAATTCGAATTTGATCTTGAAATTGCGCTATCTTATTAAGTTTTTAATATATCAATTTATGTAAAATATCTCAAAAACCAGACGAGCTAGAGCAATTTAAAGGCCAGATTCGGATTCAGAGAGCCAAAAATCTTTAAAAATATTGTATATGACCTCTCACGATAATTTTTTTTTTTTGTCTGGGATATCTGAACGGCGATTTTCTGCAAATTCTTAATTTTATTTTTTAGAAAAATGATCACAACTTTGTCAATTGTTATTCGATTTCTTCAGGATAAAGCTTATCGTATTCAGAATCAAGTTTTCTTTAAAAATACGTTTATAAATATAAAGGTTGTTAAACGAACTATAGCAGAAAAAAATCGATAAACTCGAAAAATTTTCAAAAAATAACAAAAAAAATTGGATTTTATAGAAAAAATAAATAAATATCTTTCTTATATGTATAGACCAATTCACACACATGGAAAGCCCCATTCTTCTTCTATCAAAAACAGTTAAAACAAGTAAAAAAGTTAAATTCGGCCTTGCCGAATGTAGTGATACCCTCCACAATTTCAAAAGGATTATTGCAAAAACTTTATTTAAAAGGAAATTACTTTTGAAAAAAAAATAAATTTTTTGAAAAAAAAATTTCCGCGAAAAAAAATTTTGGTAAAAAAAATCCGCGATTTTTTTCTTTTTTTGTCAAAAAATACGTTCGTACTTGTTTAAATACCATTTGGTGTTCAATTATTTTCACATATGTTAACCAGAAGCCGAATTAAAGCATTTTGAATTTTTAGGTTATGTTGAATGTACTGAATTTTTTGAGGTGTGCTTACATTTTCGTTCATAACTTTTGAACCGCTGAACCGATATCGCTCAAATGCAATACCAAACTTCTCGGGAGAACTTCCAATAAATATGTTAAGTTTCAGTCATCTCTCTGCAATATTTTGTCCGCGACAGCATTTTCCACAGACAGACAGACGAACAGACGGACATCGCTAGAATGTCTTAAAATCGATCGGGCATCATGAATATATATACTTTATGGGGTCCCAGATCGATATTTCGATGAGTTACAAACGGAATGACAAACTTATATATACCCTCTATCACTAAGTGGAGGGTATAAAAATTTAAAATCGGTTGAAAATTTTTAGAATTACAAAAGGTTTAGTGAGAAAAGTCCCAAAAAAACGTTTTTTGACAATAACTCTAAAATTTGAGGGTGTCTGGCAAGTTTAATGGGCATTTTTGAGATCTTTTCGACGAGACCTACAACCTTCGACAAGACCAACAACCTATACTATGTCACATCAGAAGTATTTTTTCACTGTAGCACAGTGTAATTTAAAAAGTTAGTATTGTATATAAATTGATTAGATCTAATTATATGTAGTAAAAATCAACATGGGATCTGATCAGATAAAACCAGATCTTAAACTTAGACCTAATTGTGAGATCTAATCAATTATGTAACTGGTTAGATCTCGAAATTGAGACAAAATTTTAAATCTAATATATCTGGTCAGATCCAATTATATATAATCTGTGTCAATAAGTGATCATAGCTTTTCTCGAAAGCCCTTATTTTAAGATTTAAAAGATTTTGATGAAAAAAATCACTTAAATAATTTTTAATTTCGGTTGAACGATTTTTAAAAATACCCGCTCAACTAAAAATGGTTGATCCAAAAGGAATAGCGAAACGAGAATTGATTCACTCTTACGTCGACTTAAGTTTTTATTACATATACAGATTTTAATATAGAGAGATTAGATCTAATCAATATTTTCTTGCTACATATTTTAAAAATAAATATGAATTTTTATACTAATCTGAAAACTTTTATTAAAATAAATCATTTTTACAACAATTCCAAAACTAATGAAAAATATGCAATTATTTATGTTGTTTTTTCTTTAAACAATGATATTAAATTGAATAAATGTCTATTAAATAAACTTTTTTTTGTTAATTTCTTACATACAAAAATCCTAAATATTTAAATCTCCTATTTTAGCCTGCTGGCCAACAACATCAAACTTTGATTATAGAAGAATTTGAACCGGATGTATTTCGCCAATTAATCGAATACATTCATACTGGTTGCGTGACTCTGCAGCCACGTACTTTGTTGGGTAAATATTTAAAAATTTTAAAATTTCAAAACACAATTGCAATAAAATTTTAAAAATTGTGTGTTTTTCAGGTGTCATGAATGCAGCCGATTATTATGGTTTAGAAGAACTAAGACGTGCCTGTGCTGGTTTTGTACAGTGTTGCATTAATGTCGATACGGTTTGTGCATTATTGTCATCGGCCGAACGTTATATCCAATATAAATGTACCAAAAGTTTAGTACAAAAAGTTTTGGAATTTGTCGATGAACATGGCAATGATGTTTTAAATTTGGGTAGTTTTACTTTGCTGCCACAGCATGTGGTGCGTTTGATATTGGCCCGAGAAGAGCTGAGAGCCGATGAGTTTACGAAATTTCAGGCAGCCTTAATGTGGAGCAAAAAGTATAATGATAATAATCCGGTAAGTGTAATTAAGGGGCGAAAAAAAGAGGGAGAGTTAAAGACGATTTTTTTTTAAATAGTAATGTCTCGTTAGGATTTCGATTTTTAAAAGTTTATGAAGTGAGAAAGATTTAGTTTGTAGTTTTTGTATATCCTCCAACCACAGTATGGGGGTATACTCACTTTGTCATTCCGTGTGTAACGCATCGAAATATCGGTCTAGGACCCCATAAAGTATATATTTTATTGATCAGTGATCGATTCTAAGACATTCTAGGGATGTCCTTGCGTCCGTCAGGGTTTTTGCAGGGTTTTTTTATACTTTTGCTTAGCAAATGATTCATATTCTTATCTCAGAAGTTCAGAATCGCAAGGGGAAGGTGCCCCCTAACGTATTCCACCAACCCCCCCCCCCCTCCCCCAAAAAAAAGACGCCCCTGGATTTTTTTATATTGTTTTTTTACATTTTGGAGGGTATAAAAGATTCGGCACAGCCGAATGTAACACTCTTACTTGTTTTAATTAAATTGGAGATTTTTTGAGAATATTTAGGGATTTTGAGTATATTTTACAATTGTTTCTAGGGACAACGTTAAGAAGTACATGGCAACGTTTGTTCCGTCATTTTTTGATACATGAAATTGGTTACGTTGCCAACTTGGGGATTGTCAAATTCTCCCCGTTAAATTTCCCTTTTGCTCAAATTAAAATTAAAGCCAAATATAGTTGGCAACGCCAATGCATAGATTTAAGAAAATCTTCCATTGAGTGGGTGAATGTGGAAACTTTTCAAAGTTCTAACATCTCAAATGGTAGAGAGACATCCTTAGAATACCCGATAAAAATTTAAATGCCCATAGATCCCCTAACTTTCCAATGACAAAAAACAAATAACTGAAACATTTAGATCCCTGCAAATATCACCCTAAGTGGTAAGTGGCTGCTGCATTTTACTTCAGCACACATAGACTATGAGGTCCTTCGTGATAACACGGCACTGTAATAGGCTTTCCTACTAGTCTCTGCCGTTAAACCAATTTGAGCTCCTCATAAAACCCCTAAGATATTAAGTTTTGACATCCGACAAATCAGAAAAATCGTGAAGCTCCATAGATCACAGTAAAGCAAGTATCTGACCAGAAAGTGCCGGTCAATGGCAGATAAAGTGTTCGATAGTTTTCCACTGCTCCTAATTCATGCAACTCCGGCAAAAGTCATTTGACGGCACGTTTAACTGCTCTGCATGCTTTCCTATAAGACAGTGTCCAGTAGGGATATAACCATTTGCATATTTTTGCAAATATCAAATAGGACCTATCATAGTGAGAAAGTACATAAAAAGTCAATAAAAAATGTATATTCTTTTTTTCGCGAATGTTAAAAAAGGTTCGGCATCGATCGCGATGAAGTTTTCGCTAATATTATTTTTGAATTATTCAGGCAACCCATATATCTAATGTTAAAAATCACACGCTAATTTTTTCTTGTTTTATTTTTGTTGCAAAACGTTGAAAAATCAAAAAAACGTTGGAAGAGAAGGATATCCACCAAAAAAATCTAAAAAAAAATTAAATTTTTGGTGTTTAAGAAATTCCAATCGGTGCCGAAGGTTTTTGAACCAATATGACCCTGGATATCGTTTTTTGTTATCTATATAACATTGCCCATACCGTTATGATAGGTTCTTATTTTGGTTATACCCCTAGTGTCCAGTAATTACAGCAACCACCGACGAAATCTCTGCTCTTGGAAGCGATATCATCTCACTTGTGCGCTTTTGAATAAGAGAAGGCCAAATCTGTCGTGTAGTCTCACACGTCCATCCATGTGCTCATTTCTGATTAGTGTCCGTCGCGGGAAAAAACCATAGGTTTTGCTTCCAAGTTTCCAGAGGCATACCAAAAAAAATCCAATTTTGTTGGAACCTGTAAGGTAGCTTCCAGTCTTGCAAGCTCATCGGCTTTGCAATTCGCTGAAATGTCTTTGTGCCTTGGGACCCATGACTGTCAGAATTGACAGAATTGTTGACTGCGGTTGTAGACAAGACATTGCAACTCAACCAGTCAGTCACCTCCTTTATTGCCAGCATATCCGCCTGGTAAACACTGTAATGATCTTGCAATCTACGAGCCAGGCTCTACCCAAGCTCTTCCGAATAGGCTCCAAAGCCCACTGGATCGTGCAGCTTCGATACATGTGTGTAAAATTTTTGTAGGCTCCACTACTCGGCATGGCCCTCATTCAAGACTCCCTGGATGGTATTAATGGTAAAGTGGCGCTCAAAAAGGCTCATAGACTATTGTTATCTTCTTCAATATCGCGCTATGGCCACAATCGCTGCTCTTCCATTGCAGAGTGCTATTCAATGAAATAACCGACGTAGCCGCATACTGCCTACCCAATATCTCCAATGGTATCAGATGAAAGAGAATTTCTAATGCAGCCGTAGGTGTAGTACGAAGAGCACCAGTAATGCACATCGACGACATTCTCTGTAACTTCGTGTTAAGGACACAGTCCCCTTTTGTCTCTAAAGCAGACCACCAGACAATGATGCCATACATCAGAATTGGACGCACCACTTCTATATAAATGAACGATTTTAGGACTAAAACTCGATCGTTTTCCAATGTCCCTTTTACAGGAATATAAGCAATAGTTTCTTTTCATGTGGACAGATCTTTCAAAGAACCCTGAAGAATGCCCCAATGTTGTTAGGTGCATTCCCTTTACCGCTGTGCTTTTACTTAAAGATTCTCGCGTTTGACTATTAGCCAACAAACAAGGTCCGATTCTCAGCTCAGGCAGAACAACATTTTTTCAGATATTAGTTTTTAATAATATTTTTACTAATATCTATCTCGACACACTCCTACGTTGATAAATACCACTTAAGCGTCAACGAAGTAAAACATTGGATATGAAACACAGCTTCAAAAAATCAATAACAGATGACAATGCAACAACTGTTCTCAAAAATAACAACACGCGCAATTACAGTGTCCCCATGCTGAAGCTCTTCTATCTTTCAAATCTTTCATCTCTCTTTTATCCGATATAAGCATCACGAATTCATTAGTAATTTATAGACAGTATTGCCTGAGTGTAACTTCTTTAAAAACATAATAATCAAATTTGTGGCAAATATGGTTGGCAACTCCAATAAAGCCTTATATTACCATCTTAATATTTTTTCATTAAAAACCTAAAAGTTTTAATACTTTATTCTTATTTTCTTTTCAGAACATTGATATGAAAGAAATTTTGGGTAACTTTTTGGAATATATACAATTTCATAAAATTCCCGCTAATGTGTTAATGCGTGAGATCCATCCATTGGGTTTGGTGCCCTATTCTATCATTATGAATGCGTTGGCCTACCAGGTGGGTTTTAATTAAAAACAATTTTATAACATTTCTTTGAAAAAAAGCATAAAATATTGGCTTTTATTATTTAATTTGAAATTAATGCTTCTTTATTATTTTTTTTCCATTTTCCTCAAAAAAACGTTTATGATCACTTGTTTTGTTTTGAACCCAAAAAAACAATTGTTTAATTGTTTGTTAATTTTTGGTTGGTGTATCATGATCGTTTTATTGTCGTCCCTTGTGTCCCTCCTTTATGTCTGATTCTAACCATTGCAGGCAGACCCAGAAAGTATCGACCCCGGAAAATTGTCTCCCAACTCTAGTCGAGTGAGAAGAGCTCGACAAAATCAAGGCAGATCGATGTCCGTGCAGAGTTCACTTGATCCCTATGGTTCGAATACAACTTTGAGCTCCAGCGGTAGCAGCGATCCCACCAGTGGCCCACATAATACCAACTAACATAAGTTGAACGGCCCCTCTTCCTCCTCCTCCCACCATACATCACATGGTCGTCATAAACATAATCAATCCCTGCCTAAAATTCGCAAAGCTAAATCACAAAGTTTTCGTACACGCCGTAGCCCCAGTGACCGCAGAAGTCCAAATAATTCTCATGGAACTTTAACATTAAATAATATGTTGACTACAAATGATAAAGGTCTTAGTCCGCATACGCCAAAAAGTCCAATATTACAACATCCAGAATCAAAGAGTCCTGGAAGTGGGTCACAAAAGACCCCAACAACTTTATCACGCCAGGGTACTTTAAGAGCTTCACACAAGCGTAAAACTAGCATGACTGGATCTTTATCTTTGAGTACCGGTCGCAAAAGTCCCGTAGGCTTTAACAATGATCGCAGTCCACAAGGTCGTCGTAGTCCTTTAGTCATGTCAAACGATCGTCTTAAATCTCCTAATGAACTTCCCTTACACCAGGGTTTTGGTTCAACATCTCCTACAGCTCGAAGTCCTACAGGAGATCGTCGAAGTCCTACGTTTAGCATTCATACACAAGAACGTCGTTCTCCAGTTGGTAGTGCTGCTCCTTTGGATTTTGGACAACTTTCTAGACGTAGTCCTACATCTACGGTACATGTACAAGATGGTACACGCACAACTTGTGATGCTTCTACAGAACACGATGAAGACCGAACAAACTCCAGCTATAAGAGACCTTCTATTAATCTATTTACGCCCATTTATTTTAGCGGCGATAAACGTAGTCCCATTGGACCAATACCTCCTATAACTGTTTCCAATCCAGCCGAAACATATCGCATGGCTGAAAGTATTAATACCGAAAAGTCATTAGAAGCTCAAAAAGAATTGGAACAACGTCAAAGGGAGGAGAAGGAAAAAGCTGAAGCAAATGCTAAGAACAACGCAGATGGTAAAGATCAACAACCGGAAAAGAAAAGTGTTATGCGTGAAATATTGGCATTTGTACGCAAACCTTCGAAACACATCTCCACAAGAACTAATCGCTTTGCTAATGCTTTTACTAGAGCCGAAAGTGGGGCATCTAGTGGGCCGCTTATACGCCAAAGTACTTTTTCAGCAAGTCCGGCTCCCTCGTCGACTGCTGCAAAGAGTGCTGTAGTTAAACAAATGTCCGAAGTTGGATTCGAACCAAAGATGTCATTGAAATTCTCACACTACGCTAAAATGTCATTAAAATTACGTCGATCTGCCAAAGACGAGGAGAAATCCAAACAACAACAACAACAATCGTCAAGCAAAAGACCCAGCAATGATTCATCTAGTACATCGGGTGGCAATGGACAATTGAATGTACAAGAAGGTAGCGGCGGTTCGGGTAGAACAACACCAGTTAGCGATATACCGTTCGAGCTGGCAAATGTCCATTTCGAAAAGGTAGGTGAATCCTATATCAAGCATGATAAAAAACAAGACGGCGAACAAGATGTCACTGACGAAGCAGCAGATCCTACAACTGATATTATATTAGCTAATCTTGTAGAGGAAATTAATAATTCTTTAAAAATTGCCTCGTTAACTACCGAAAATTCGGGTGCGGTTCATCATTTTCAGAGACGTTCTGAGAGTCGTGAACCTATTGAGCCGCGTATTAGTGAAGAACGGGAATCGGATTCAAATGATTTGATAATACCCGAAGAATTTCGTACAGAGTTAGTTGAGATTTTAAAGGGCTACAAACCGGAACCTATTTATGTTAATCTAGTTGATTTGAAAAAAGAAACTGAAGAGGCCGAAGAAGCGGCACAAAAAGCTTTAGAAGCGGCTGCTTTAAGATCTTCTACAGAAAAATCCCCCTTGCAGTGTCCTATTATAGAATTTGAGCCACCCTCAAGACGTTCCTCCTTTGATCCACCTAGATCTCCCTTCTTGGAAAACTTACGTAGTCCTAGTGGCGATACTGACATAAGTTTACAACGTTTAGGTTCGGGAGCTGATAGTTTTGAAATGGTTGAGGGCGATCGTAAATCAAGTAGAGCCGAGTCTAGCTTTGATTGTCCCTATTCTTCGCGAGAAACTAGTTTTGATATATCCCGCTTTCAGTCCACCAGTTATGAAGATCAAAGTTCTAGTTTTGAAATAATTGATATGGATGATAAAAGTAAAAAATCTAACATAGATTTAAGAAAATCTTCCATTGAGCTGGTGGATGCGGAAACTTTTCAAAGGTCTAACTCCTCAAATGGTAGAAAGTCATCTCTAGAAACACATTTTGATTATATACCTTCCGAAAATAGTGGTGGTACTGGTGGTGGTGTTATAGGCATATCGGGTAAAAATATAAATTCCCATAGATCTCCTAACTTTCCCATGACTAAAAAACAAAAAACTGAAACATTTAGATCCCTGCATATATCACCCTTTAGTGCCTTTTCACGTGCACGTAGTCCTCTATCCAATCAAACTTCCTCAAATTATAGTTCACGTGATAGTTATGATTCAAGTTCGTCTAGTGTGCCACATCATGAACCACCCCAAAAAAGTCCCTTTGCAGATCCCAGTAAAAAGCACTTTCCTTTAACGATTAAGCAAAAAGAAGAAGAGGTTAAGACATTCTTATGTACCGATCAAAGATGTGCTTCGATATTCGAACCACGGCCAAGTTCGGTGCTAACACAACAATTTTCTACAGGTTCAATGTCTACACCTTCTGGTTATGCCAATGGTACACCTAGGGCATTAAGTGCGGCCGGAACTGCAGCAGGTCATAGAGGTAGTGGTAGTGGTGGTGGTGGTACATGCGGATTTTCTAGTGGTAGTGAATTTGAACCACCCTCCCCGAGAAGAGCTACAAGCGCTTCACCCTTGCATACATTTACATTTCGTATAGTTATGAAAAAAGTAGATAGCTCTCCAGAAGTTCTATGTCCAGAAAGGCATAGAAGTCGTATTATCGATAGATATCGTAGAAGAGATAGTAGACGCAGACGTTTACAGGTGGTGGGAAAAAGTGTTTAAATATAAGGAAAAGGAATGATGAAAGGAGAATGCTAGTGCTTAACATTTCGGAGTGAGGAAAAGTGTAAAAACAGAGACAGTTTTTTTGCAGATCTTTGTTAAAATTTGTGTAGTCTCTTGAGATGTAATAAAAAAAAATATAGAAAATTTAAAAATTTGTAAAATATCAATGGGATTCAAACATTAAAATTCAAAAAATAACATCTGGTTTTTGAATTTTAATTGATCTTTTTTGAACTTTAAATTATCTCTATCGAACTCCGTATGACATTCTACGTTTAAATGATATTTTTGAATTTCGCTAGAACTTTTTTGTATTCGACTTGTTGTTTTTCGAGTTTCAATTTAATTGATCTATTAAGTTTCAATTTAATTGATCTATTAACTGATCTTTTTACAAATTTTTATAATTCTACCAGTTTCAATTTACCGTCTACGAACTTTAATTGATCTTTTTCGAATTTATGAGATGTTTCCAATTTTAATTTATCTTTTTCGAATTTTAATCAATCTACCAATTTCGATTTATCGTTATCGAATTACTTCTCAAAACAGTTAAGTGTAATTTGTCTGGTCAACATTTTGTTTGCTGGGTTGTCATTAAACTAAAATGTTGCCACATGTTTTGAGTTTAAGCACAGAGTTGTAAAAAATACACTGTCAGAAACAAAAGTATTCTATACAAAGAAACTTCAAATAAAAAAAAAATTTGGCAACGCGAGGAATTATAGGGAAAATGTTAAAAAAGTTTTCACGAATTTTTATTATACAAGACAATTTAAATTGCCATGAAAAAGTGACATTTCAGTTTTGCTATGTTCGTTTCATTCATATAATTGTCAAAGTTGTTGATTTTAAAATGTTGCGATTTGAGGCGTTTAAAGTTTTAGTGAAATTTTTACCGTAAAAACAGAGTACTTAGCTTATACGAAAAATGTTTCCAAAACAATATACATTAGCCTGTCCCGAAAATGGCCTCTTTTTGGAATTTCGCTTGGTAATAGCAAAAAAAATGATGAGTATTACAGAGCTGATAATGAGAAAAATTATTTAAAAAATATTTCGAGTCTGTCTTTGCCTCCCTACAACCGGTTAAAGTTCGCACTCGTAGTGTATTTTGTAAAAAAAATATTTTTTGTTTTGACAAATTCGCGGAATGTTTAGTACATTAAGGGAAAAATATTTTCATGATGAAATTTAATCCACTATTAAATTTTTGTTGCAAAAATTTATTTTTGCATTACTTTTCCTCGAAAGAGCATCGTTTTTTTTTTGCTACTTAGTACCTTAAATTTTATTTTTTGGAACAGGCTAATATACATATTTTAAATACAACAAGGTTTTTTAGAACAGAAAAACGCCACTGAAGTACGGAATATTTTTCTAAACGAAAAATATCTCTAAAACAAAAAAATTTATGAAAATCATCAGAGTCAGTATGGAAACACGAAAAATTAGAGATGGTACTCGTTTTCACAGGAAAAAATCTGCCAAACTCCATACAAAAAAAAATTGGCAACTCGAGGAATTATAGGGAAATTTTTCAAAAACTATTTTCACGCATATTGATGATACCAAGACAATTGTGGTGAAAAAGTGGCATTTCACTTTTGTTTTGATAGTTTCTTTTTTAAAATTGTCAAAAGTTAATGATTTATAAATTAATGCGTTTAAAGTTTAAGCTAAGTACTCTGCTTTTTACCGTGAAATTTTCACTTAAACTTTAAACGCCTCAAATCGCTACAAAACATTTAAAAATCAACAACTTTTGACAATTATAAAAAACATTCATAATAAAACTGAAATGTCACTTTTTCACCGCAATTGTCTTGTAAAATCAATATCCGTGAACACAGTTTTTTGAAAAATTTCCCCGTGAAATTTATGTGAAATTTTCACCGTGAAAAACAGTGAAATAGACTTTAGCAAGAAAATCACAAATTTTTATACAGATCCTATAAACAAACTGTCTTTGATATTAGTGAAAGCGGAATTCAGGAGGAAATATGTCAGTCGTCAAGTTGGCAATGCACTATCTAGATGGCAACGCTAATAACTAGAAGTTTTTGATATTTTTTTTTTTTAATTTATACTTGACATATTTGAATTCGTTTTTGCTAAATTTCTTGTACACACAAAAAAATACCAGTTTTGTGAATTAATTCCAACCAGCAAAGCGAGTTTTGCATAATTACATAAGTGTGTTATGCATAATTACCTAAAACACTTAGTAATTTATGCAATAGCCTAAGTTGAATTATCCTAGAAACGTGTACAATTTGTATACCCTCCAACTACAGTATGAGGGCATACTCACTTTGTCATTCCGTGTGTAACGCATCGAACGATCAATCGGGGACCATAAAGTATATGTATTATTGATCAGTGATCGATTCTAAGACATTCTAGCGATGTCCGTCCGTCCATCTGAAGTTATCACAATGCAGTCCAAAATAAAAGAGCTAGACTCAAGTTTGGCACGAATATGTCTTAGGCAGGTTGAGTTCCGAAATGGATAAAATCGGACCAGGAGGGAAAAGTTCCCCCTTGAAGAACTAAACCAACCTCTGAAAAACGCCAATTTTTTAGACGTTTTTCTCTATTTTTGTTAAACAAATGAAACATATTATTATGTTCACAGACGTTCAAAGTCCTACGCTTGGACCCAGGGGATTAAAAAATGTGGACCGCGAGGATCAAGGAGTCCTCCAACTCACCCACACTTCCCCAAAAAAACACCCCTGTTAAATTTTTTTTACAACTGGAGGGTGTAAAAGATTCGGCACAGCCGAATTTAACACTCTCACTTGTTATACCCTACACCACACAGTGGTACAGGGTATAATGAGTTTGTGCTGATGTTTGTAACTCACGAAATTTTGGTCCTAGACCCACTTTTAAGTATACCGATCGATTTAGAATCACTTTTTGAGTCGATTTAGCGATGTCCGTCCGTCAGTCCGTCTGTCCATGTAAACGGTGTAAACACGATACAGGTCGGAATTTTTAATCAATTGATTTACAATTTGAAACTTAAGCCTCTTTTGGCCCAAGGACGAAATTGAAAAAAATTGGTCCATATTTAGACCTAGCCCCCATGCAAAGGTCCTCTTTAGTTTTGACTCAAATGACTCTAATAGCCGCATTTTGCAGGTAATCATGTTTCGTCCACACAAATCACCATTCCGAATTTTAAAGAAATCGGACCAGTTCTTCTTGTAGCCCCCATACAAACCACCTTCCCGATTTTCACATAAATCTCTCAAATTTCATGAAAATAGAAAATATTTAATTAATATTCAGTTTGTGTATGTTAAACGCGTACTTTGATAACGTTATCAAGTCTGATTATCATCGGACCATTTTTGGACTTAGGTTCCATGTGAAAATTTCGCCCGATATTCAGTTGTCAACAAAAAGAAGCCTATTCCACTCAAATTTGATTAGTGAGTGCTTTTTACACTTATTAAAGATTTGACAAAATATTGATCTAATCAGTCCATGTTTGCACTTTGGACCTATTTTCCGGGAAACTTTGGTGTAGGGTATTATATGGTCGGTCTTGACCGACTATAATTTTCTCACTTGTTTTTTTTTTTTTTTTTAAACCAAGAATTTTTAATAACAAGAATTAGAAATTCAAATAATTATTCCCATAAAATGTAATTTATGACTGTTTAGAAAAACTTCTAGTTGACTTCTTTCCATCTATTAACCGCATTGCCAACTTTGTTTATTTTTATCTTTTGTAGTGTCTTCAAAATTGGAAGTAAAATGAAATAAAGAATTTATTTGTTGACAAGTTAGATTGAAATAATTTTATATATACATAAAAGAATTTATTGTAATTTTAAATTTAAATCCGATTCTAAATTCAAGCTCAAGGTGTAGGTTAGGTAGTGTTTAAACCAAAAAAAAAGCAGTATATAAATTTTTAAAAGAACTTTTGCAAAAAAAAATTTCAGATTTAAAGATATTTGCAAAACAAGAGTCTATATAATGCACATTTATTTAGATATGATATAAAAAAATATATATATCGTTTTTGCCATAAATTATAATTATTTATATAAATTACTATTTATATAAATGTTAAAAAAAAAGAAATCTTAATTAATGAAAACACAATAAAGTTGGCAATACTAATAATGAAAAATTAAAAAAATAACAAAAAAAATGTAAGTGGAGGAAGTTTTTTTTATGCCCTAACACCATGTTCGCATTCATTTAAACCAGTTAAATTATTCGTTTTCCCCATACAATTAATCTGTCAAAATTAAACGCCGTTTAAATTTGACACTTAGGGGCATCTCACAGACTCAATTCCGTTCGGATTTGGAAAAAGTGGTTTACTCATAAAATGCAAATCGAATATTTTTTTTCGGAATGAAACCACTATTATGCAATTCAATTCCACTTTGATTTTCGAAAGTGATTTCATTCCGACAAAAATATTATTCGTTTTGCGTTTTACGAGTAAACCACTTTTTCCGAATCCGAACGGAATTGAGTCTGTGACATGCCCTTTAAATTGTATGAGGAAAACGAAAAGTTAAACTGGTTTAAATGAATGCGAATATGGTATAATATGGCATTCACACTTACGACCTTAAACAGTAACAGAATAAAAACTCTTGAAAACTTCAAAACAGCAAGTATGAATGCCATATAAGATTTGATTATGTGAAGTATAGTTGGCAACGCCAATTTGTTAACTTTATATTAGCGGTAATCACTGTGAATTATTTTGTTGTTTTTTTATTCTAAATACCGAATTCTGGGCCTAACACCATTATTGGGCCGAACTATTTGGTTGTGCTCTTATTACCGCCTTTGTGTTTTCTAGTTGTTTTTTTATTAATAAGCGCCATCTTATGAATGTATAACCCCACAAACCATTTGATAACAAAACAATAATTTTCATCCTATAACTAAAACATATAAATAAATAAGCGTATACAAAATTTGCAATATTTGTAAATGTTTAAAATAATTAAAATTTTGTCCACATCTATATCAAAATAAAGTTTACAATCTATAATAATAAAATTAAAAAAAAAATAATTATAAATTTAAAACATAGATGGGTCTAATTTGTCGATGACTTTATTACCATTAAAAGTAGTGATTCTAACAAATTTTCAATTCACACGCAAAAAAAATATTTTACCAAGCGGTTGGAAGGAATCACATTAAACAAGATTTTTGCGTATATTATGCGAGAACTAATAATATTTTACCAAGCCCTTGCATATTTATACCTAACTTTGCAAACGTTTCAAGAAATTTCCCATGAGCTTGCATAATTTTACTAACTTTAAGTTAAAACAAGCAAACGCTTGGTAAAATGTTATAAGTTTTTGCATAATATACGAAAAAATATTGTTAAACGTGATTCCGCCCAAGCGCTTGGCAAAATATTTTTTTGCGTGCAGTATTTAATCATTATTAATTGGTAATGACTACACAGAAAATAATATCGTATATTTTATTTTAATTAAAATTTTAATTGTTTTTTAATTTAATATTAATTAAACTTTTAATTAATATAATTAATTGTTTAATTAAATTTTTAACTTTATTTTAATTAATATTTTAATTGTTTTCAAATTTAATATCAATTAAGTATTTAATTTATATAATTAAATGTTTAATTAAATTTCTAGCTTTACTCATTTTTTTTGTTTTGTTTTCCGTGTGTGTGCGAGTGTGTGTTTTTCTCTTGCATTGTATTACATACAAAAAAAAATACATAAGTAGAAAAAGTTTGTTTTTTTTATTTTTTACATGGGTTTTTGAATTCTCATTTTGTTTATAGTTTTATGTGTATGTATATGAAAGGTTTATAATCAACTTTATAAAATCATCTCACTGACTATGTCTTTACGGCATAAATAAATTTGGTAAAGTTTGAAGAAATATTTTTTTTTAAACTATTTTATTCAAAAAGAATGTTTTTACAAATTATTTTTTTTTTTAATATAATATTTTTAATTAATTTTTTTAATTTATACAATTAAAATTTTAATTATTTTTTTTTTAAATTTTAATTAAATTTTTTAATTTATAGTATTAAGTTTTTAATTAAATAAATATCCATTTTTTTTTAATTAACGACATACAAATATTTTTAATTTATTTGCGCATTTTGGTGATTGGTCCGGATTTAATTAATTTTTTAATTAAATCTACGAATTTTTTAATTAAATATTTTTTTTATTTTTTTCTGTGTAGGGATGAGATTTTCATGCACTAACAAAAAGAAAATATGCGCTTAAAATATGCGCTAAAAAATTCACAATATGCACTAAAAAATAAAATGTGTACAATGAAAATCTTGTTTTCATAGGAAAAACTTCTTAAAAAGCAAAAAATAACGCCGGGTTAAATAGTAACATTTAAAACTTTATATAAGCAAGATTTTTTTAGAAATTTAGAAAATTTATAAAAAAAAATTAAGAAGAAAAAAAGTATTTTTTCTTATTTTCAAAAAAAATTTAAAATAGTTTTTGAAAAAAATAAATTTCAATTTGTGTTTTTGCAAAATTATGCCAAAATATGCAAAAATATGAACTTAAAAGTTGGAAATATGCACAAAATATGCATTCAAAATCAAAATATGCAAAAATATGCATTTTCACCAAAATATGCAAAAATATGCAAAAACAAATCGATGCCATTTTAACGCAAATTTCTTGATTCGGAAAGATAATTGGTCGATATTTTTTTTTTAGACTTTCAACAAAAAAAATGCATTTGCATGGAAATCTCATCCCTGGTAATGGCATATTTTGCATTACCAATGTTTTCAATCTTTAGTATAGTTATACTAAAGTATAAGTAGTGTACATATTTAAATAAATAAAGAACATATATATAAAATGTTTTTAATCCATTGTAATGGTATTTCGAAACCAATTAAAAATTCCCATCTATGTTTTAAAACAATTCTATTCATTATATATTTTTTTAATAAAGTCTTAATTTTTTTTTTATTAATTTTTTATTAAAGTCTGAAATTTTTTTTTAAATAAAATTAAAGACTTTATAAAAATTATTATAATGAATGCATAGAAATAATATCAACACAATTTTTGACAATCTCTCAGTGTATTTTTCAAATAATCAAAAAAAAAACATAATAAGAAAAAAGTCTGTAGCCCTTTAAAAACCAAAATTTTTAATGCAAACAATATAAATCAAAACCAAACTTTTGTGCAATAATTAAAAAAAAATATATAAATATTTTAATAAAAAAAAAAAAACAAAACTTGGAAATAAATACCTGATAAATGTTAAAATTTTTAATATTTTTTACATTTAAGTGTTTAAATATTTAATAAATAATAAAAACAAAAACATTTATTTCCCCCATTAAATTTAAATGTCTTAAATGGTTCCTGTTAATTCATAAAAAAAAATATTTTATACTTTTTTTTTTTAAATTTTGAAGCTGGTCCAGGGGCCGTACTTTTTATAAAACAAAAAGAAAATAAATGTTAAAAAATATAAATTAATTATATATAATTATAAATTGAAACCAGTTAAAAAATACATAGTAGTTAATTTTTGGCTTGTTATATAGCTTTTTTATATATAAACGTATTATTTAATATAAAGATTTTTTTACAAAAACTAAATTTTTAAAATTCAACACATTAAAATTTTTCTAAAAAAAACACATTTCAAAAATAAAAATCTGTAAATAATCTACAAAGAAAAAGTTTTTGCAGGTTTTTGGTTTAATTACAAACGACAAAGTGTGTTTTGCATAAATTATCTAAGTTTTTACTGAAAAACCTTAGGTAACTTATCGAAACACAATTTATCGGTTAAATTAAACCAAAACTGTTAATTAAATCAACAAAATGTGTTTTTTTTCATAAATTACCTAAGTTTTTACTCTAAAACTTGGATAACTTATCAAATTGCACTTAATTGGTTTAAATCAAAAACGTATACAATTTTTTTTTTTTAAGTGCACAGATTTTTCTTTTATGGTAGCAAAAAAATTTGTTAAATTAACAGATTATTTTGCTGATAATAACAAAAAAATCCATAATCAATAAATATGATTTTAGACGCCTGCAGATTATTTGCAGGTTTATTATTTTAAGTGTAAAAGAAACTCAAATAAAGACTTTTGTTATAAAAACTTTGTTAAAATTTCAGTTTTTAATACAAAATTTAACAAAAACTTGGTAATTTATTTAAAAAAATTAAATTTCAATTTTAGAAAAATTTTGTTTCTTCTAAGTGAGAAAGTTTTTTTTTAAGGGCCTATTCACACCTCAGGTGAAATCTTGTTCAAACGAGATTTCGATCATACGGACGGTATTTACACATTTTTCTCTTGCAATAAAGTCTTGCAACTATTTTTGTAGGCAAACGGGGTTGAAAGAAAACGGGGTAGAAAAAAATCACGAATTCTGTTTTCCTCCTTCGTTGCTTCTTACCCACGATTGCCTTCAGAAAAAAAACTCAGATAGAAAAGGCGTGAAAGAAAAAACGCAGTGTGTACACACAAAAAAATATTTAACCAATAACTTGGGAGGATATGCGTTTTTTAAGTTTTTTACATAAATTATGAAAAATTTTGTAACATTTTACCAAGTTTTTGCATAATTTTGGTTAAGGTTTGTAAAATTACACAAGGTTAAATACTTTTATAAATATTTTCTAAACTTTTATCAGAAACAAGCAAAAACTTGGTATAATGATGCTATTTTTTGCATAATATATGCAAAAAACTTTAAAAACGCATATCCTCCCAAGTACTTGGTAAAATTTTTTTTGTGTGTAAACTGCCTCAAGGTACTGCATCATTTTATACACTACCACGTGATCGAAATCTCGTTCGAATAAGATTTCACCTTAGGTGTGAATTGGATATAAGATTTTATATCAAAATCCTAAAAATTTACAAAGTGTTTGTTTAAAAAAGTATGTCGTTTAACGTTAGCATACGTTTTGCAATTGTACTACAAGCATATAACAAATAATTTTAACAAAAACTTTGTAAAATTTCTAATTTTTAATGCAAAATGTAACCAAAACAAGTAAAAAAGTAAAATTCGGCATTGCCGAATGTAGTGATACCCTCCACAATTTCAAAAATATTATTGCCAAAAACTTTATTTAAAAGGAAATTACTTTTGAAAAAAAAAATTTTTTGAAAAAAAAATTTCCGCGAAAAAAAATTTTGGTAGAAAAAAATCCGCGATTTTTTTCTTTTTTTCGTACTTACTTCTATGTTCGTACTTATTTAAATACCATTTGGTGTTCAATTAAGTTCACATATGTCAACCAGAAGCCGAATTAAAGCATTTTGTATTTTTAGGTTATGTTGAATTTACTGAAATTTTTGAGGTGTGCTTACATTTTCGCTCATAACTTTTGAACCGCTGAATCGATATCGCTCAAATGCAATACCAAACTTCTCGGGAGAACTTCTAATAAATATGTTAAGTTTCAGTCATCTCTGTGCAATATTTTGTCCGTGATATCATTTTCCACAGACAGACAGACAGAAAGACGGACAGACGGACATCGCTAGAATGTCTTAAAATCGATCGGCCATCATGAATATGATATTTCGATGAGTTACAAACGGAATGACAAACTTATATATACCCTCTATCACTAAGTGGAGGGTATAAAAATATGCAAATCTATGTAAAACTTACACTCAAAATAATAACTCTGTTAAATTACAGAAAAACTCTGCTAATTTAACAGAGTACACCATACTTTTCCAGCTAGCAACATTTCTTGGTAATTTTACTAAAAAACTCAGTAAAATGATTTTTACAAAAAAAAAGACTGTTAATTTACAGAGTTTATAGTAAAATATTGGTTAAAGATGAAAGCTTTTTGACAGAGAACACTCTGTAATTTTACTTTAACTCTATAAAATGATTTTGACAAAAAAAACTGTTAATTTACAGAGTTTGGTTAAATAAACCACCATTTAGCAAAGAAAACTATGTAAATTTACATATATTTGTAAAATGAATTTGATGCCAAAAAAAATTACAGAAAAAACTCTGTAAATTTACAGAGTTTAGTTAAATGCATGTTATTTTTATAAAAAAATAAGTATTTTGCTTAAATCTGTATTTTAACAGAAAACTCTGTTAGTTATCTGTAAAATTATGATTACAAAGTAAAAAGTAATATAACAGAGGAAACTTTGTTTATTTTTTTGTCACAACAAAATATTTTTATATATTTTCTTTAAATCTGTATTTTGACAGAAAACTCTGTAAAATATCTGTTGAATTGAGATTACAGTCATTTTACAGAGTATTTTACAGAGTTATTATTTTTTTTGAAATATTACCAAGTTTTTAGTTATTTCATCCTACAACAAATAATTAAATTTTACCAAAGTTTTTTTTGTAAAAAAAATAATTAGTTGATTTTCGTTTTTATAATATTAAAAACTTATAATTTTTATAAAAAAATATTAAAAAAATAAATATTTTATTATTTTTTTGTTCAAGAATGCAAGTAGAAAAAGTTTTTTTTTTTTTGTTGTTCAACTTTATTTGCTTTATAGTTTTAATTTGTAGCTAATTTATTATTGCTATGACAAAATATACGAATGGCTTTTTAGTAAATTTTGTTATAAATAAATTTATTAAATATAAATTAAAATTTTAAACTAAAAAACAACAAAAAACTTTTTCTATTTGCAGTTTTATCTAAGGATTATTATCTACAACAGCCAAAAACTAATTTAAATAACAAAAAAATAAAATATTTTATAAATTATTAAAAATAATAATGATAACCTGATATGTTTTTTTGGGAGAGGAGCTTAAAATATAAGAAATTTAATATGCTAGATATATTTATTATAAAATTATTGATATTAATTTTAATTGTTTAACTCATTTAAATTTTATAAAACCAAAGTATTATAGAATAACACAGAAATGTTAAAGTACAAAAAAAATGTTTGCTGGGTTATGTAACGTGTTAAAACACAGAGAAAAAAAACGGTAAGAAAATTTAGGCATTTTTTAGATAATTGATTTTTTTAAGATTTTTATTTGACATTCCTGTGGAATTTTTTGAGAAAATCAAAAATATGAAATTATAACCGCACTGAAAAAAAAGTTTCGTGAAAGTAATGAAAATTGGCCTAACCTTGATAAAAAAATTAATCACTGTTTTAACCAAGGACAGGTTTAATTTTAACAATGAAACTGGTATTATTAAAGTTCCTTTCAATAAAAACTTACATAGAAATAATGAAAATATTCATTGAACTTGTTTAAAACGTTTTATGAAATTTTCATGAAATGTATGAAAGTATTGATTGATTAAATGTGAAATAGCAATAGGTAAGTAAAAGGAAATTGCAATTTTAAATTGAAATTAATGAAAATGTTCATTAATAACAACTTTTGGTGAGTCACGTGTAACCGCTACTCAAATTTAATTTAATTTAATTTAATTTACGAGATTGTAGTATACAGGGTAGAAAAAATACACTTTCACATTTTTATTATGGTTTTGACTTAGTTTTCGCACACACAATTTTACTAAGTATATTCTTAAATTTTAATACATAAGTAAAACCACGAAATAGTGTAAAACAACGCAAATTTAAGTTAATACAGAATTAATCAATTACATTTCAATTTAAATTCATATAAAAAGTCTAAAAAAATCACAAAATAAATTCGGGCCGCTCTGATCAGCAGTTTTCTTTTTTTGTGTACCAGTCTACACAGACGCGACGTAATTGGTTTAATAAACAAAATGTAATGACATTTTTGAACGAAACTACGAAATCTAATGAAGAAATTTTTATCAAATTTGTTCCCAATATGCATGAATTTTTAATAAGATTATTAATTCCTTCATTGGTTAAATGAAAAAAAAATAATTAATCCGTTTCATTTCTGTCACGAAACTTTTTTTTTAGTACACAGAAAATAATATCGTATATTTTATTTTAATTAAACTTTTAATTGTTTTTTAATTTAATATTAATTAAATTTTTAATTAATATAATCAATTGTTTAATTAAATTTTTAACTTTATTTTAATTAACATTTTAATTGTTTTTAAATTTAAAATTAATTAAATATTTAATTAATATAATTAATTGTTTAATCAAATTTTTATCTTCAGTTAGTTGTTTTTTTTTTTTTGTTTTTCGTGTGTGCGGGTTTTTTTCTTGCATTGTATTACATACAAAAAAATACGTAAGTATACACAGTTTGCTGAACGTTTTTTTTTTTGTGTTTCTTATATAGTTTTTTGAATTCTCATTTTGTTTATAGTTTTATGTGTATGTATATAAAAGGTTTATAATAAACTTTATAAAATTGTCGTAGTGACTTTGTCTTCACGGCATAAATATATTTGGTAAAGTTTGAAGAAATATTTTTTTTTTAAAAAGTGTTTTTTTAAATTATTTATTTAAAAAAATGTGTTGCTTTTAATTTATTTTTTTAATTTATAGAATTAAAAATTTTAATTGTATTTAAAAATTTTTTTAATTAAATTTTTAATTTATATTATTAAAACTTTATTTATTTTTTTTTTTAGTTTTAATTAAATTTTTTAATTTATAGTATTAAATTTTTAATTAAATAAATATCCATTTATTTTTAATTAATGACATACAAATATTTTTAATTTATATGCGCATTTTAGTGATTGGTCCGGATTTAATTAATTTTTTAATTAAATCTACGAATTTTTTAATTAAATCTTTTTTTTATTTTTTTCTGTGTATGCGCAAATCAATTTTTTAAAATCTGAGAAATTTTCTATACGGAAAAGGTTTCTATACGAAAAATGTCTCTGAACTTTAGAATTTTTCTGTAGGGAAAAATGTCTTAGAATCCGAAAATTTTCCATCTGAGAATTCTTCTATTTTCTCAAAATCTGAGAATTTTTCCATCCGGAAAAATTTCTCAGAAATGAGGAAAAATGTCACAGAATCTGAGAATTTTTTTATACGCAAAAATGAATCGTAATCTGAGAATTTTTTATAAAGAAAAAGGTCTCTGAATCTGAGAATTTTTCTATACCAAAAAATATCTTAAAATCTGAGAATTTTTCTATACGTAAAAGTGTATCAGAATTTGAGAATTTTCCTTTAAGAAAAAATATCTCAGTACCTCAGAATTTTTTTATACGGATAAATGTCTCAGAATTTGAGAATTTTGGTACACGGAAAAATCTCTCAAAATCTTCAAATTTTTCTACACAGAAAAATGTCTTAAGAGTCTGAGAATTTTTCTATACCAAAAAATGTCTCAGAATTGAGAATTTTTCTAAACAGAAAAATGTCTCAGAATCTGAAAATTTTGGTATTCGGAAAAATTTTTCAGATTCTGCGAATTTTTCTATACAGAAAAATGATTCAAAATTTGAGAAATTTAGGAAAAAATATGAAAATTTTTCTTTATGAAAAAATGTTTCAGATTTAGATAATATTTTTTACGGAAAAATGTCTCAGAATTGAGAATTTTTTTAAACAGAAAAATGTCTCAGAATCTGAGAATTTTGGTATACGGAAAAATTTTTCAGATTCTGCGAATTTTTCTATACAGAAAAAAGTCTCAGAATTTGAGAAATTAACGGCAAATTATCTCAGAATCTAAGAATTTTTCATTACGGAAAAATGTTTCAGATTATGGAAATTTTTCTATATGGAGAAATGTTTCAGAATCTGAGAATTTTTTTATACAGAAAAATGTCTCTGAATCGGAGAATTTTCTATACCGAAAAATGTCTTAGAATTTGAGAATTTTTCTATACGGAAAAAGAACTAAAAATCTGAGAATTTTTTTATAGAGAATTTTACTTATAGAAAAATGTCTCAGAATCTGATTATTTTTCTATGCGGAAAAATGTTTAAAAATCTGAGAATTTTTCTATGCGGAAAAATGTCTCAGAATCTGAAAAATATATCAGAATCTGAGAATTTTTCTATACAGAAAAATATTTTAGAATCTGAAAATTTTTCTAAAAAAAAATGTCTCAGAGTCTGAGAATTTTTCTATACAAAAAAATGTCTCTGAATATGAAAATTTTTTTTTATGGAAAAATGTCTCAGATTTGGATAATATTTTTAACGGAAAAATGTCTCAGAATCTGAATATTTTTGTATACGGAAACATCCCTCCGAATCTGAGAACTTTTCTGTACGGAAAAATGTTTTCGAATCTAAAAATTTTTCTATACGGAAAAATTTCCAGAATCTGAGAATTTTTCTCAGATTCTGAGTGTTTTTTTATATTTTTCTATACGGGAAATGTCTCAGGATTTGAGAATTTTTCTATACGGAAAAATGTCTCGGAATCTGAAAATTTTCTCTGAGAACTTTTCTATAAAGAAAAATGTCTTAGAATCTGAAAATTTTTCTATACGGAAAATGTCTTAGAATATAAGAATTTTTTCTATACGGAAAAATGTCTCAGAATCTGAGAATTTTTCTAAACTGAAAAATTTCTCAAAATCTTATAATTTTCCTATACGGAAAAACGTCTCAGAATCTGAGATTTTTTCTATACGTAAAAATGTCTTAGAATCAGAGAATTTTTCTATACTGAAAATATCAAATATCTGAAAACTATTCTACGTGGAAAATTTTTTAAAAGATTCCTTAGGATTCGTTTATATTTTTTTTTCAGTGTAAGACATTAGATTATTTTCAAAACCCTTTTTGTGTAAGACTTTTCGACAACAATTAAAAAAAATAATAATTTTAATTTAATGAAAATTTGTTTGTCAAAAAAAAAATTTAAAAAAATCTAATTTACAGCCTCTATTTTTTCAGTGTAAATATACATATTTTATAACCCACTAAACATTTTTTTGAAACTCAAAACCATTTCTATATTTTAATAAAAAAATTCACAAAAAAAGATTTGTAAATTACTTATAATTGATGTTATTAAAAACAAAAAAAAAAAATTAAATAAAACAAAAAATTTACTGTATTTTTGAAAACTTTATTTAGCAAATGTGTTTTATTTCACAAATTCATGTAGAAGTACAAGTTTTTACAATTTCAAAATCTTATACACAAACAACAAATAAAACAAGAATTTAGTTTTTTGTGTTAATTAAAACCTATAACGATTTGAATAAGTTACCTAAGTTTTTTAAGTAAAAACTTAGGTAAGTCATACAAAAACGTGCACCGTTTTTTATTTAATTGTTTTTTGTTTATTAAAAATTTTGGAAATATACACACAATCCGAAATTTTCTATGTTTTTTGAGATAAATACAACCGACAATGTGGTTCTTATACAACACTACCAAGTTTTTTAGAGTAAAAACTTAGTTAATTTATACAAAAACATTAAATCGCTTGAAATTAACCTAAAAACTTGCACATTTGTTATATGTTTGTTTACAATTTTGAATCTTTATGTATAGCTAAAACACCATCTTCTTCTTGGGAACCAATAAAAACTTGAGCGTAACCCCAAAGCTCTACTTCCACAGTTTTACCAGTACAACTTCCATTGATTTTGGCACCAGAAATAACATCACAATAAGTACCCGGTTCCAAACAAGTCATTAAACGTTGATTTAAATCATAATCATTGCCATTGAAAGCCACAAAACCTCTATCACCACGACAGAAAGATATTTGATTATCATTATTATCCCACCAATCATTTACACCAGCAGCACCCACAACATTTTTAAATTCAATCATACTGTACATTTGACGCCATCTATGTTCACAAACCCAGCCATTGGTGCAAGCCCCGGTTGCAGAATCAAATACGGGGGATATTATAACACCCTCTTGAGTTTGTGGTGGTGGTTGATCACGATCACTGAAATCGAAAGATGACATAATACGCGTTATACCATAAGGATATGACAAAGCAAAAGCGGTGGCCATTTTATATTGTTTTGATGTTTTGTAGGTTAGAACATGACCACCATCACGTTGATTATCATGATTATCAACAAATACTAAAGCATCTTGACTTGGTAAGAAACCCCATGCTGGGCCCCAGTTAACGAGCCATTTCAATTGATTACCACCACGGAAAGCACGACCAATTTCTTCTGAAAAACTGAATTCAGTAACTGCGCCCATATGATTGTATTCATATTTGCTAATAGTTTCATGGCCATGATCAATAACTTCTTGAAAGATAAAAGGACGAGAATTTGGAGCGAAACCATGATTAGTATTTAAATTACGAACGCGATTGTAAATAATCTGAAAAAAAATGAAAATTGTTTAAAAAGACATGCAAGATTGTGGAAAATTAAAGAGTTGCCAACTTAGTTAAGTGAGTGTTTAAATGATAGTGTTAACTTTACGAAAAGAAAAAAATAACAACTCTGCTTTGTTATGCTTAAAGTTTTAGCTGCTGGCTTTGTTTGGAAATATTTAGACATGATAGTTCCAAGCCCAGATTAATTTGGGAACTACTGACTACATGGTGCAAATCGATTCATTTAAGTTTATAAAAGAGTTGCGTTACTGACTATCTGACTCAAAGTATATCTTGGTACTTTTTATGTATCCTGAAAAAATTATCCTTGAAATTTGGAATCCTTGACATTTTTGATCCTACGGCGTAAAACACATTCCGAACAAAATACTTTTTGGAAATTCCAATTCTAAAGCATCTATTTCACGGGAAAAAAATATGTCAAACTCCATTTCACTTAAACTTTGAACGCCTCAAATCCTAATCATTTAAAAATCAACAACTTTTGACAACTATAAGAAAGAAACGATCATAACAAAACTGAAATGTTCTTTTTTCACGGCAATTTAAATTGTGTTGTGTAATAAAAATGTGTGAAAACTTTTTTAACAATTTCCCTATAATTCCTCGCGTTGCCAAAAATTTTTTTTTATATGGAGTTTGACAGATTTTTTCCCGTCAACTTCTCATATGACTAGTTCGACTGAGAAACGAATTTTCTCTGTAATGCGTTGTGCGATTCTTTGGATTATCGACAAAAAACGGATGTGATCTACTGGATTGACCCGAGTCTCGGGGATAAGTTCACTTATCTCAGCAGAGCACTTACCAAGGTAATACCTGTAGAACAATGATGCACAACCCATGTTCCGACGATGCTCCAATGAATCAATAGAGTTGAATACTTTACTGTCATTGATAAGCTTCAACGCACTCCTTTTTGCACTCGGTTCAAAAACTTCAAAATAGACTTTAAAGCACCTGCCCAGATATGGGAGTTTTATTCCAACTTCGGTCGGATATAGGCGGTATAAATTGTAAGGAGGTCAGATGGAGTGAAGTAAATTCTTGCACCGTTTTAAGAAATCAAGGCACTTAATTGCTTCTTTCGCCAGTTGGAAAACATGCAAACGTCACATTGCATTTCATGCTGAGAACATCAAAAGTGTCCGATTCTTTAATATTTATGGATACAAATGACGTTGATTCCACAGATAATCTGTTTTTTTTTTTTTTGCGATCATTAAAATCGACCCTATTCGCCAGACCCCCTTTCGGAGATTGTAGAAAGGTCGTGATTAAGTGGTCATTCATATTCTGTCTCATGACCTAAACCTCCACAAGGCTTGGCCTATGATCACAAGAAAATAAATGGCAAATGTTGCTGTCATCAGCATAGGAGTATATAGGATTGAAGGTTTGACTAATGTCGAGAAGGGAAAGGTGTTCCCTTCTATAACAACACGTATAGTGCGGTTCCCGAGAAAGCTCGATATAAATCGATAGAAATCATCACCTTGGTGTCGGTGATGATTTCTCTCGATGCAATAGTTTTGATACATAAGAAAGAATGGAACGGTTCCCGAGAAAACTGGATACAAATCGAGAGAAATCATCACCTTGGTGTGGGTGATGATTTCTCTCGAATCAATAGTTTTGATACAAGTGCGTCGTACCACACACGATCAAATGCCTTGGAAATGTCCAGAGATACCACGTTGACTCCAACGTTCCGTAAGAACGCTAACAGGTCTCCAGTCCCCGGAGACTTGTTCGCGTTGAGATCATCAAGAACCCTATTTACTGCATGAACCCGAAAAAATATCTTGGACATAGTATTGCTAACCAGCAAGATGAGTTCCTTGCAAAAATCTCTGCAAAGAGATTAGATTTATTAACCGGGTCAGTGAATATTACGCTGTCGTAAAGGTGCTTTTCGTGTCTGAGTACTCTGCCACACTCATTTCTCGCTTGTTTACTTAGCCGAACAGTAACTGGGGTTTTATCATTCCGCCAGTTATTGAACGGACCCTCCCTGGATCTGATTGCACTTATGCACGTCTAATTAAACCAACACTTTTGTTCTGGTTTTAGATGGAATAAATTATTTCATACCCAGTGTTATCACATTCACAATCATTTCTGCAGCAGCGTTGACACTGCCATCAAGAAAACAAAGCTTCCAGTTGAAATGTCAAAAGACATCATTGAGCTGAGCCCAATGAGCCTTTTCATAGACAAATACCAAGCGTTTCGGCGCTGGCTGAGAAACACTACGAATTTTCGAATACAAAAAAAATGCAGAAATGATAAAGTGATCGTACTTGTCAGGGTGCAAAGTGAGGAAACGTTTAAGAATGTTGTGAAACGTTCTCAATTAAATAAAATAAAGGTTCCGACTTTTAGAAGTAGGAACTCTAATGCTGACCCTTTATTATCCGTGATTTTATATTACCGGTAACTAATAAAAACACAGACCCCACAAAAAAAAGGTTCTGACCCAGAAATCAGACCAACAAATCTTAATGTATTTCGACCCCATGAACTGGAATATGCCATTAAAAAATATATCGTTGGGTTTTACTGTAATCCGTCAAGGAAGGTCCAATGGGGCCATTCCAGATATCATTGAAGTTTATGAAAAAAAATCTATATCAAATCTTTATAAATTTTGATCTCCTGAACTCGATTCCGCCATCAGAATGGAATTCTATCGTTGGATTTTCTTGTAATCTTACAAGGAAAGTCCGCAAAGTGAAACTACCTGATTTCTTTAAAATGTATAAAAAAATAAGATCGACCTAACGGAGCCAAATAGAGTTCAGGAGTTGAAAAAACACAATGCTACGATATAGATTTTTTTCTATCTTGTCTATAAATTTCACAAAAAAACTGGAGTGGTCACTTCCTTCCCCAACGATTAATTTTTTGGATGGCAGATTCGTGTTAGGGGATACTTTAAGATTTGTTGATCTGGTTTCAAGATCAAAACTTTTATTTTGTGACTGTATAATTGGCAACACTTTAAAAACACAATTTAATAAATAAATTACTTACCTCTAACTGATCCGCTCTCACATGCTTAGCAGCGTCTACACGAAAACCGGCAACACCCAATTCAACTAAATGATCTAAATATTCCACCAAACGATCTCTAACCCATTCACTACTTTGATCTAAATCTTTTAATCCAACTAATTCACAATGTTGTACTTGAAAACGATCATTCCAATCGTATATCTCACAGCTAGTATGAAAATCTAAACCGGAATACGGTACAGCTGGGAATAATTTTAGACCCGGTTCAGCTATGGAACCAGCAGTACCATGAGCTGTCTGATATTGATCTGCCGCCATATGATTTAGAATGACATCGACATAAATGCGTATGCCAACATTATTACAACGACGACACATCTCAGCAAATTCTTGTTCGTTACCCGAACGAGTTACCAACTTATACGATAACGGTTGATAACGTTCCCACCATGGACGATTGGCAACAATAACATTTTCACTAGCCGGTGAAACTTGTACACCAGCATATCCGCGGGGTCCTAAAAACTCTTCACATTCTCTAGCAATATCATTCCATTTCCATTCGAATAAATGTACAATGGTATTACGATTACCCCACCAGTGTGTGTTATGTTGAGCTTGTATCCTTTGACCGCAAAGCGTTAAAAGAAATATAGTCACAAGGACTTTAAATGGCAACGTTTTAAACATTATCTTAACGCGATGGTTTCGATACTGAATTAGTTTCATTATTTAATTAGCGAATTTATAGCAAATTTTTTTATTTTGTTTGTTATTATTTTTTTTTTAAATAATTTCTTTTTGCTATTATCTAGCTGCCTTAATGATAAGCATTCCGAAAATGGGATTTACTTGTCAGTAAAAATTTTTATTTTTTTCTTCATTTCCATAGTTTATGTTGGTGGTTATCTGTTTCTTTGCGATATCGATATCAATTAAATGAGTAGCTATTGTTCATATTGTAAATCTAATTCATTGACTAAAATCTCTTTGAAGAAATATGACGTTATAGTTTATGATTTTTTGATAAATTTTTTTAAATTTGCACTATTTTAACGGTCGACTGTTATTTGCAGCATTACAATTTTAAATGTCCCCTCAAACAAATTTTTTGAAATCCCCAATCCCCAAGTTAAATTGTTTGTTGCATGAAATCCCTACCTTTGAAGATAGAACTCTTAGACTGTCAACCTCGATTTCAGGTATTAAGGAAATTTTCCGTATCAAAAAATCACTTTATAAGGAAACACTGCGTTGCCAACCCATTTTATCTTAACAGTTTGAACAAACAATAGGCGATGTAAACAACATGCACTCCCAGGTAAAAATGAAATATATATGATCATATATGAAGATATATGGATCATATATGGATTTATATAACCATATATTATCATATATGCCTCCATATATGTTTATATATGATCTGATCCGAAAATTGGCCCGATATGAGCCCATCCGGGCTAGAAAACTTCTCATATTCTTAGATTTTTTCCAGTACAGAAAAATTCTTGAGTTTTTAAAACATTTTTCCGTATAGAAAAATTTTCAGATTTTGAAAAACTTTATAGAAAAATTTTCCAATTTTGAGATTTTTTCCGTTTAGAACATTTCTAGGATTCTGAGAAATTTTTCCGTATAGAAAAATTCTCAGATTCTGAGACACTTCTTTTGTTAAGGAAAATTCTCAGATTCTGAGACATTTTTTCGTATAGAAAAATACTCAGATTCTGAAACATTTTTCTGTATAAGAAAATACTCAGATTCTAAGACATTTTTCCGTATAGAAAAATTCAGATTCTGAAACAATTTTTATAATAGAAAAATTCACAGAATATTCTCAGATTCTGAGACATTCTATACGAAAAGAAAAATTATTGAAAAATGGATAGATTCTGTGTCATCTTTTCAGTATAGAAAAATTTTCCGATTTTGGAACATTTTTCTTTTTAAAACATTTCTAGGATTCTGAGAAATTTTTCCGCATAGAAAAATTCTCAGATTCTGAAACATTTTTCCGCATAGAAAAATTCTCAGATCCTGAGACATTTTTTCGTATAGAAAAACTCGCAGATTCTGAGAAATTTTTCAGTATTGAAAAATTCTCAGATTCTGAGACATTTTTTTGTATAAAAAAGTTCAAAGATTTATTTCTAGACATTTTTCGGTACAGAAAAATTCCGATTCTGAGATTCGCAGACATTTTTCCGTATAGAAAAATTATCAAATCTTGAGTTGAGTTGAATTGAGTTGAGTTGAGGGTGGGTTGTACAAGCCTAAAATCTTACAAACTTAAACGTTAAAAAAAATTTTCAGATTCTAAGACATTTTTCCGTATAGAAAAATTCAGATTCTGAAACAATTTTTATAATAGAAAAATTCACAGAATATTCTCAGATTCTGAGACATTCTATACGAAAAGAAAAATTATTGAAAAATAGATAGATTCTGTGTCATCTTTTCAGTATAGAAAAATTTTCCGATTTTGGAACATTTTTCTTTTTAAAACATTTCTAGGATTTCTATGCGGAAAAATTTCTCAGATTCTGAAACATTTTTCCGCATAGAAAAATTCTCAGATCCTGAGACATTTTTTCGTATAGAAAAACTCGCAGATTCTGAGAAATTTTTCAGTATTGAAAAATTCTCAGATTCTGAGACATTTTTTTGTATAAAAAAGTTCAAAGATTTATTTCTAGACATTTTTCGGTACAGAAAAATTCCGATTCTGAGATTCGCAGACATTTTTCCGTATAGAAAAATTATCAAATCTTGAGTTGAGTTGAATTGAGTTGAGTTGAGGGTGGGTTGTACAAGCCTAAAATCTTACAAACTTAAACGTTAAAAAAATTTTTCAGATTCTGAGCCATTTTTCCGTATAGAAAAATTCACAGATTCTCAGAAATTTTTCCGTATTGAAAAATGGTTAGATTCTGTTTTATTTGGTTATTTAACATTTTTCCGTTTAGAACATTTCTAGGATTCTGAGAAATTTTTCCGCATAGAAAAATTCAAATTTTTTTGTATAGAACATTTCTCAGATTCTGAGACATTTTTTCGTATAGAAAAATTCTCAGATGCTGAGACATTTTTCCGTATAAAAAAATTCTCAGATTCTGAGACATTTTTCCGTATAGAACAATTCTTAGATTCTGAGACATTATTTCGTATAGACAAATTCTCAGATTCTGAGACGTTTTTCCGTATAGAAAATTCTCAGATTCTGGAACATTCTTCCGTATAGAAAAGTTCTCAGATTGAGACATTCGTCCGTATAGAAAAATTCTCAAATTTTGACACATTTTTCCGTATAGAAAATTTCTCAGATTCTGAGACATTTTTCTGTATAGATAAATTCTCCGATTCTGAGACATTTTTCCGTATAGAACAATTCTCAGATTCTGAGACATTTTTTCGTATAGAAAAATTCTCAGATTCTGAAACATTTTTCCGTACAGAAAAATTCTCAGATTCTGAAACATTTTTTCGTATAGAAAATTCTCAGATTCTGAGACATTTTTTCGTATAGAAAAATTCTCAGATTCTGAGACAATTTTCCGTATAGAAAAACTCTCAGATTCTGAGACATTTTTCTGTATAAGAAAATACTCAGATTCTAAGACATTTTTCAGTATTGAAAAATTCAGATTCTGAAACAATTTTTATAACAGGAAAATTCACAGAAAATTCTTAGATTCTGAGACATTTTTTCGTATAGAAAAATTTTCAGATTCTGAGACACTTTAATCGTAAAGGAAAATTCTCAGTTCTGAGACAATTTTCCGTATAGAAAAATACTCATATTCTGAGACATTTTTCCGCACAGAAAAATTTAGATTCTGAGACACTTTTCCGTATAGAAAAATTCTCTAATCTTACAAACTTAACCGTCAATAAAAATTCTTAGATTCTGAAACATTTTTCCGCATAGATATTTTTTCGTATAGAAAAATTTTGAGATTCTGACACTTTTATCGTCAAGGAAAATTCTCAGATTCTGAGACAATTTTCCGTATAGAAAAATACTCATATTCAGAGACATTTTTCCGTACAGAAAAGTTCAGATTCTAAGACAATTTTGAGAATATTCTCGGATCTGAGACATTTTTCCATATAAAAAAATTCTCTAATCTCAGATTTAGTGTTGTAAAAGTATTGAGTACTGAGTACTCAATACTGCCCATTTTTTCGAGTACTCAATACTCAAAAGTAACTACTCAATACTTTTAGGGTTGTATTTTTCACTGAAAATGCATAATTTAACCAATAAAATACAACTATGAAATGCAACTGTGTGTTTGAAAAGAAATTACATTTTTTTTTTTTTTTGAAAAATAATTTTTAAATTAATTAAAAATAATCTAAATGTGATAGTAAATGCCTTTTCATGCAAATATAAATAGAATTAAGAAGAAAAACTAATTAAATTATATTTTAGAAGGCTTTATAATTAAATTTTTGAGTTTCAAAAAAAGTATTGAGTAGTATCGAGTACTCAGTTGAAAAAGTATCGAGTAGTATTGAGTAGTCAAAAGTAACCACAATTTACAACACTACTCAGATTCCGTTAATAAAAATTCTGATTCTTTTTTCCGTATATACGGAAATACTCAGATTCTGAGACATTTTTCCGTTTAAAAAAATTATCAGATTCTGAAAAATTTTCTGCATAGAAAAATTCTCAGATTCTGAGAAATTTTTTCGTATAAAAAAATTCAGATTCTGAGAAAAGTTCACAGAATATGAGTAATTTTTAAGAAGAGAAAAATTCCTAGAATCTGAGCCATTTTTCCCATAGAAAAATTTTTAGATTCTGTTACATTTTTGCTGATAGAAAAATTCTCAGATTCTTGGGCATTTTTCCGTATAGAAAAATTCTTAGATTTTGAGACATTTTTCGTATAGAAAAATTCTCAGCTTTAGAGACATTTTTCCATAAAGAAAAATTCTTAGATTCCGAAACATTTTTCTGTATAGAAAAATTCTCAGATTTTGTACAGAAAACTTATAAGATTTTGTGCATTTTTTTTTATACCCTCCACTTAGTGATAGAGGGTATATATAAGTTTGTCATTCCGTTTGTAACTCATCGCGGATTTTTTTTTTACCAAAATTTTTTTCGCGGAAATTTTTTTTTTTTTCAAAAGTAATTTCCTTTTAAATAAAGTTTTTTGCAATAACTTTTTTGAAATTGTGGAGGGTATCACTATATTCGGCAAGGCCGAATTTAACTTTTTTACTTGTTTTTGTACAAAAAATTTTCTCAGATTCTGAGATATTTATTTTCCGCATTGAAAAGGTTTTCATATTTAAAAACAAGAAAACCTATCAGATTCTGTTTATTTTTTCTTTAAAAAATTTTTTTAAAAATTAAAAAAAAATTCTATGCCGAAACCCGGGATCGAACCGGGGACCTTTAGATCTTCAGTCTAACGCTCTCCCAACTGAGCTATTTCGGCACATGATACTTAAGCACCAAAATACATATATAAAACCAAACAAGCAATTAAGCGACCATACGCGCATGACTATGCATTGTACAAAGAGTGTTATACTGACAGCCTAAAAGTAGGCATTATAAAATAATATTTATACTCAAACAACTATAGCAGTTAATTTGAATTTAATTAGAGGTTGTCAAGATGTAATCACACAAAATAACATCCCAATTTTGGTATTTTATAAAAAAAAAAAAAACTAAAAACTTTATTATAAAAAGGATAATTTTCTTCAAAAATTTGTTAAACGTTAAAGAAAGTTTGTGGGAAGTTTTTGGAAATCATTGAATTCCTTGTTGTTATGGGTCATGCAGAGCTACAGCCACAAGATATAGATGAATCTATTTCTGCTCTACGAGGAGCCTTAAAACGCACCTGGTGTGCTTTTTGTGCCACCACAAGTATTCACGGTTTAAAATATACCAGAGATGAAGAAACTAATAAATACATAAGGTGAGAGATTTTAATCAAACGAATTTTGTTTAAAAATCAAGGATTACTTCTCTTAATGTTTCGTAGTCTGAGAATTTTTCTATACTGAAAAGTGTCTCAGAATCTGAACATTTTTTTATAAAGAAAAATGTATAGCAATCTGTACTAAAAATGTTTCTTAGGCTGGATTAATCAATGCTCCGTTACAAAATAACTCTCCGTTAAATTTAACTTTCTCATACAAATTTTGACTTAAGGCTCCGTTAAATCGGCAGTTAGCAGCTAACTTTTCATTGAGTAATCCGCCCTTAATCTTAGAATTTTTTATACGAAAAAATGTCCCAGAATCTGAGTTTTTTATACGGAAAAATGTCTTAGAATTGTAGAATTTTTCTTTACGAAAAAATGTCCCAGATTCTGGGAGTTTTTCTATACGGAAAAATTTCTCAGAGACTAAACTCTCAACGGAAAATTTGTTTTTTTCTTTAGAAAAAAAATTTCTCAGAATATGAGAATTTTTAATTTCGGAAAACTGTATGCGATATATTTTTGTACTGAGAATTTTTCTAAAGGGAAAAGGTACAGTTATCTGAAAACTTTTTTATACTGAAAAATGTTTTGTAATCTTACAATTTTTCTATACGAAAAATGTCCCGAATCTTAAGAGTTTTTCTATACGAAAAAATGTGTCACTCTGAATCGGAGAATTTTTTGATACGAAGAAATGTCTCGGAAGAGCTTTCTATACGAAAAAATGCCTCAGAATATGAGAATTTTTCTTATTGGAGAAATGTTAATTTTGCTTAGTTAAAGATACTTCCGATAACTATCTACGATTTATTTTTATAAACAGAAAAATTTTTCAGATCCTAAAATTTTATATCGGAAATCTGAGAATTTATCGTTTGAATTTACTAGATTTTCAAATAAACAAACTATTAAGAAAAAACTTTTACAAAATTTAATTATTTTTTTTAGATTTCTTTGGATCTTAATAACCATAATCATGTTTATTTGTGCCATTTTAATGGTATATACATTTTATTTGGACTATAGCAGTAATCCTACCAGAATGAATGTGGAAAATGATCATGCTCCCATTACTAGCATACTATTTCCTCCCACTACTATCTGTCCAGAAGTTATGTATAATATGCAAAAATCTAAACAATTCTTGGAAACCTTGTAAGAAAATAATCTAAAAAAATAATAATTTCTTCAAAATATTTTTTTCAAAATCCATTTTAAGAATTCTACCTAATCAAACCACAATTCCCGATCTTTTAAGTACCTTAGACATAAATTATGGCTTTATGTACGATGATGAACGTTATGAACAAGAAAAAATCAATTTATTACATGAATTATTATTAATCAATAATTTGGAAATTTTGAAATTTGTTAAACAATTAAGTTGGAGTTGTTCGGATATATTATTCAAATGTCGTTTTAAAGATGAAATACTACCGTGTAATGATTTATTTCAAGTTTCTCAAACGTTTAATGGATATTGTTGTTCATTTAATTTGAATCAAACCAAGTAAGTATTCAAAACTTAAGTTTTTTGTGTAAAATAAATTTAAATAAACTGTTTCAGAATCTGAGAACTTTTTTAAACTGAAAAACTTCTAAGGGTCTGTGAGTTTTTCCATACAAAAAATTTCTAAATGGAAAAATGTGCAAGAACTTCAGAATTTTTTTAAATGGAAAAACGTCTTAGAATCTGAAAATTTTTCTATACGGAAAGTTGTCTCAAAATCTGAGAGTTTTTCTATACTGAAAAATGTCTTAGAATCTGAGAATTTTTCTATACAAAAAAAATGTCTCAAAATTTGAGAATTTTTCTATACGACAAAACGTCTCAGAATCTGATAATTTGTCTATACGAAAAAACGTCTCAGAATCTGAGAATTTTTCTATAAGGAAAAATGTCTCACAATTTTTTTATCCGGAAAAATGTCTCAGAATCTTAGAATTTTTCTATATGGGAAAAATGTCTCAGAATCTAAGAATTTTTCTCTACGGAAAAATGTCTCAGAATTTGAGAATTTTTCTATACGGAAAAATGTCACAGAATCTGAGAATTTTTCTATACGGAAAAATGGCACAGAATCTGAGAATTTTTCTATACGGAAATATATCTTAGAATCTCAAAATTTTTTATACGGATAAATGAATCTCAGATTTTTTCTATACGGAAAAATGTCTGAGAATCTGAGAATTTTTCTATACGGAAAAATGTCTCAAAATCTGAGAATTTTTCTATACGGAAAAATATCTCAGCATCTGAGAATTTTTCTCCACGAAAAAATGTTTCAGAATCTGAGAATTTTTCTATAAGGAATTTTTCTATATTGAAAAATTTTTCTGTACGGAAAAATTTCTTAGAATCTGAGAATTTTTCTAAACGGAAAAATTTTTAAAAATCTCAGAACTTTTCTGTACGAATCAATTTTTCAGAATCTAAGAACTTTTCTATACGGAGAAATGTCTCACAATCTTAGAAGTTTGCTATACGAAAAAATTTTTCTGAGAATTTTTCTGTACGGAAAAATGTCTCAGAATCTGAGAATTTTTCTATACTTTATAATGTCTCAGAATCTGACAATTTTTCTATACGAAAAAATGTCTTAGAATCTGAGAATTTTTCTATACAGAAAAATTTCTCATGATCTGAGAATTTTTCTACACGGAAAAATGACTCAGAATCTGAGAATTTTTCTATAAGGTAAAATGTCTCAGAATCTGAGAATTTTTCTATACTGAAAAATTTTTCTGTACGGAAAAATTTCTTAGAATCTGAGAATTTTTCCATACGAAAAATTTTTAAAAATCTGAGAACTTTTCTGTCCGGAACAATTTTTCAGAATCTGAAAACTTTTCTATACGAAAAAATGTCTCACAATCTTAGAAGTTTTCTATACGAAAAAATTTTTCTGAGAATTTTTCTATACGGAAAAATGTCTCAGAATCTGACAATTTTTCTATACTTACAAATGTCTCTGAATCTGAGAATTTTTCTATACGGAAAAATGTCTCAGAATCTAAGAATTTTTCTATACTGAAACCTTTTTCAAAATCTGAGAATTTTGTTTCTTCGGAAAAATGTCTCAGAATCTAAGAAATTTTCTATACAGAATCTCTCTCAGAATCTAAGAACTTCCAATACGGAAAAATGTCTCAGAATTTTTCTATGCGGAAAAATGTTTCGGAATTTGAGAGTTTTTCTATACGGAAAAATGTCTAAGAATCTGGGAATATTTCTATAAGGAAAAATTTTCCATACGGAAAAATGTCTCTGAATTTAAGAATTTGTCTATACGGAAAAATGTTTTCTATACGGAAAAATGTCTCAGAATCTAAGAATTTTTCTATACGGAAAAATGTTTTAGAATCTGAGAATTTTTATATACTGAAAAATGTCTCAGAATTTAAGAATTTTTCTATACAGAATCAGAGTCTGAGAATTTTTCTATACGGTAAATTGTCTGAGAATCTGAAAATTTTTCTTACACGGGAAAATGTTTCAGAATCTGAAAATTTTTCTATACGGAAAAATGTCTCAGAATCTGCGAATTTTTCTATACGAAAAAATGTCTCAGAATCTGAGAATTTTTCTATGCGAAAAAATTCTCAGAATCTGAGATTCTGAAAAAATGTTTTAGAATATATTTTTTCAATGAGGAAAAATGTCTCCGAATCTGAGAATTTTTCTATACGGAAAAATATCTCAGAATTTGAAATTTTATACGGAAAAAAGTCTCAAAATCTAAGAATTTTTCTATACTGAAAAAAGTCTCAGAATTTGAGAATTTTTCTATATTGAAAAATGTCTTGGAATTAGAAAAAATAGTATTAGAATCTGAAAAATTTGTCATATGGAAAAATACTTCAGAAAAATTTTCTATATTTCTTGGTTCAAATATTTATCAGAAACTTAAAGTTTGTTAAAAAAAAATATTTCAGAATCTGAGTTTTAAGAATTGTTTTATACCGCTATGCATTTTCAAACCTAAAATTTGTATTTTTCCCTTTCAAAGACTCAACTTTCAACATCGTCTTGCTCATGCTGGTCTTCGCAATGGTTTATCATTAATTTTATATTACAACGATAATATATTCGATCGTTTACTATCCTATTCTCATGGTTTTAAAGTGATGATTCAGGAAACAAATGCCTTTCCTAGTGCCCATTCGGATATTAAATTTGTACCTTTAAATTCAGAGTCATTCATAACTGTTAGACCTGAAGAGACATTCTGTTCGCAAGCTGTCAAAGATTTACCATTTGAGGAGAGACAATGTGTATTTCCCTATGAGGAGGAACTAATAAATTTTCCTGCTTATGCGGGGGCAAATTGTGAATTGGATTGTCGTGCCAAAATGATGGTAAAATTTTGTAATTGTTATACATTTTTTTTCTTTAGCAATCGTACTGAGAATAGAATATGTTCTTATGAGGATATACCGTGTTTAGTGGATAATTTTGGTAAGATTTTTTAGATAAATTTGATTTAAAAAATTTTATATTAAGGTATTTTGTTTTTTGTCTTAACAGCTGATATTATTGGTCGTTTTAGAAAAACTCAATGTCCTTGTTTTAAAAGTTGTGAAAGATTTAATTATGATGTACAATTGACAGAAGCTGATTTACAATTAAATGCTCCAACCATAGATCGGTTTTAGTAAGTAATATTAATTTTTTTTTTTCACTTTCGATTAAAAAGAAAAGCAATTATTCAGAACTTCCTAATCATTTCTGTAATTAAATTTTACTGTTTCAGTGATGGCATAAAAAAGGATTGCTCTGTTGTTCATATTTTTATGAACTCCAATGTTTATCGTAGAGTACGTCATGATCTTTTATCAAATATGGTGACATTAGTATGTAAGTAAAATATTTTTTTAATCAGAAATTTTGCAAACCGAAATCACACGAGAGAAAACAAAGTTGTAGTTCCGAAATTTATCTGCCTTACCAAAGAAAAATAAAATAAATTCAAAATCGACTTTAAATTCTATTTCCATACAAATTCAGCCTTACCACCACTGTTGCCAAGTTGGAGGTTTTCCCGCTAAATCTAGCGCTTTTTGTTTGGATTTAGCGGGGGAAATTGGTTTTAGCGGTAACAGTGCTTTAGCGGGAAAATCTAGCGCTTTTTGTTTGGATTTAGTGGACAAATTAAGAGATTTTTTTTCAATTTTTCTTTTTTTTTCAATCGAAAACGCCAATTTTGTCGAATTTCAGCGCTTTTTTTTGTAACTTAGCGGGAAAATATAAAATTTTTTCGGCGGTTTCTTGCGCGTTTTTAGTGAAAAGTAAATTTTCGTAGAAAAAATAATTTGGCGGTTTTTTTTTTAATTTTTCTATTTTGTCAATGAAAAATGCCAAGTTTTTCGGTTTTCAGCGCTTTTTTTTGTAATTTAGCGGGAGAATTTTAAATTTTCCCCGCTAAATTTATTTTTGGCGGTTTCTAGCGCTTTTTTTTAGTAAAATTTAGAGGTTTTTGGTTAAAAATAGTTGGCAACAGTGCTTACCACAGAAAAATAAAATAAATTTAAAACCGACTTTTAATTTTATTTCCATACAAATTCAGCCTTACCACAAGAAAATAAATTAAATTTAAAATGAGCTTTTGATTTTATTTCCATACAAATTGTTTTTGTTTTTTCAATCGACTTTCAAAAAATGTATAGAAAATTTTAAATTTAAAATAAAACTTTTGTTAAAATAGACTTTTTTTTTTTGGTACGGGCCATTGTTTTTTAAAATCGATTTCAAAAATTGTATGGGAAATTTGAAATTTAAAATAAAATTTTTGTTAAAATAGACTTTTTTCTATGGTACGGGCCTATGTTTTTTGGCAATTAATATTTTCTAAATTTTAATTAATATTTTCTGAATTCTATTTATATTTTTTTTAGCAAATCTCGGCAGTGCTTTCAGTTTATTTGTGGGCATGAGTATGGTTTCCGCTGTTGAAATTATTTATTATTTTTCAGTAATTTTGAGAAAATATTATCAACAGGAATGTAAAGCTAGAGAGCTATTAAATGATACAAAAATTAAAGAAAAAACAATTGTTGGTCAAAGTTAAATTTTAAATCCAAAAAAAAAAAAAAAAAATATTTTTGAAAATCCATATTGCATTTTTTTATATTATTAAGGCAGTAAAAAAATCTCAGTTTCATACAAACTGAAACTACCCAATCAGAAACTGCCAACCGTACAAAAAATATTGTACTGGCGGAGCACTGGATTTATTGGAAATGCCAACAGCGTTTCAACGTTGGCAATTACAAACAGAATTGTACTCTGCCAGTACATTTAATACAACATTTACGACCATTTATTTTTTTATTAATTATTTTTAAGCGGTTGGATTTCGATTAAATATTGATTTTATTACACCTTTTATTATATTAACAAAGAGTTATTAAATAATTTACATATATATTATTAAAATTAGTGTAATAGAGTAATAGCAATTGTTTTATCATCACATGTAGTAAGAATACACTTGAATTCTACCATACTTATGTTAATTTCAGTGTTATTTTCATCTAATTTTCTAACATCATACAATCCTATTTCACTTGATGGAAGTGGATATTTCACAAAATCAGTAACTTCAAGAAAAACGTTGCCTTTAAAAAAAATATCATCACATTTGAAATTCGACACTTTCCTACTAAAAATTTCGTTAACCGTAATAACATTTCCATTTCTTAGTAAGCATACGTTATCAGGAGGAAGTGGTGAAATTTTATTGCCTTCGATAATAACAAAGCTAAAAGAAACTCCTATTTCCGAGGTTTCTAAAATTTGTCCAAGAGAATATTTTAAGCTTCTATTGATACGATAAAGCAATGGAAAATTATTTGATGAATCGTTTGATCGAAAAATATGAAGTTTTCTTTGAACTTCTTCGATGGGGTTGGTTGGAGAATTTATAATACTTTTTATAAAACCTAGGCTATTTTCGAAATCAAACGCGGAAAATTGAGATAGCGGCGCCCCTATATTAACAACGTCATCTGCGATATGAATAAGGTTGTGAATATTCATTGTATGTGATTTTGGTCCATAAAAATATGACATAAGTTCAACAAATTTCCTTAATAACTGCTTAGCATAATCAGCTTTCAATGTAGCTAATTTGCTAGATGACAAAATTCGACAAGCTGTAAAAAGAAGTAAAAAATGTCTGTACTGATTAGATTTCAATACATTTTTCAAAACTATCCCTCCGCCATATAATAAAAAAAACGATATTGTGTAGCTTTCCAATTTCCTGTATCCATTAAATCAAACGTTTTTCTTTGGAACTCAGCTGTAATATCTTTAGATATTTTTGAAAAATTTTGTTGCATAATTGCTACGTTTTCTTCGGAAATATAAGAATCTGGATTCTTAAAAATAAGTTTCTGAAGTAACGTTTTCCCAATTCCAAGGTACAACATATGCATTTCATCCAAAACGACGGATTTTATTAAGTCAAAGTTAGGAATATCGAGAAGTGGACTGGTTTCTTTAGCTAAATGGTGCTCAGCGTTAGCCTTTTTTTTATTTTTTTTATTTTTTTTATTTTTTTTTTATTTAATTTAATTTATTGTTTTCTATAACCTAGCCAAAAGGCCATAATCGGTTACAAATTTCTACTTGACAATGTTTGTAAATAAACAGTTAATTTAACTACATGAAAAATTATAAAAAAATATTTTTTTTATTTTGCCAGCAGTCTGCCAACACCAGAAAAAACAATTGGCCCGAGCCCCATCTGGCGTTATCAATCCAACAATAGCACTGTACAGTATTTTTTGTAAATCCGACTTTGGCACAGCGTAGTATTACTTAAAAATATGACACTGGTGATGTGCAGTGTTTTTTGTTTTGCCAACAGTCTGCCAACACCAGAAAAAACAATTGGCGGAGCTACATCTGGCGTTATCAATCCAACAATGCCACTGTACAGTATTAGTTGCAAACCGTGTTATCGGCCAACGTTGGTAATACTGGCACCAACGCTTTGCCAACCTTGGCCCTTTTGTATTTTTCTGACTGGGTATTTTAAACAATTTGCCAGATTCTATTACATTTTGCATTTTTGAAAATTGCTTAGATTTTGAGAATTTTTTTACAAATAGAAAAATTGAGATTCTTAGATATTTAGTTTTACAAAAAATTATGAGACATTTGTTATAGATTCTGAAAAACGTATTTGATAAAATCTCAATTATCGATAACTAATTTTTTAAGGAAAATTTCTATAATTAACATTGTTCAGAAAAGGTTGTTATCGATATTTCGGAAAAGTTTATTATCGGCAAATAATTTTGTAGAGAAAAATCTTCAGAGTCTGAGATATAGAAAAATTGTTAGATTCCCGAGTAAAAATTTTCTGGTCTAATCATATATAATTTGATACAATCTTATATGAGTTAATATGCTTCCGTATAAATTTATATAAAATTTTATCTATCACTTTGATACGGTTGATCCACTTTATATGGTTAGATATTGCTCCATATATGATTAGATTCGTATTTTGGTTTTGCTCATCAAATTATATAAAAATAGATATTACAAGATCAATTTGATCTAATTAGATTTGACCAAATTCAGGATCAAATTGTATCAATTTTTATATTTTTTGATCTAAAGTAATACAATTATATATTATTTGATACAACCATTTTACGGATCAAATTAGATCTATTTAGTAAAATTAGCATAATATTTTTACTAGGGTTCTGAGATATTTTTCTTATATAAATGTTTTTAGATTCTGAGACATATTTCAATATGGAAAAATTCTCAGATCCGTTAAAAAAAAAACAGATTCTGAGACCGGTTTTCCTTTAGAAAAATTCTTAAATTCTACACTCAGAAAATTGTGTAAGTTACTACATGTTAGTTATTTGTATATTTTACAGTAGTTAGTTGTTTTCAACTACAAAGTCAGTTGTTTTTGTATGAAAAATATCAAACAACTATTTCTGTTAGTTATTTTAAGTCGTTTTTTTTTTTTTTGAACAACTAACAAAAAAGTGCTGTGATGTAGTAACAGTTATTTAAAGTAGTTAATTTTATTTTTTTTATCTCTGAAAAATTTTAAGTTTTTTCAAAAAAAAAAAAAAAATTTCGTTTTTTTTATTTTTCACAACTTTTTTTAAAAAAAACAAGTAAGAGAATTAAATTCGGCTGTGCCGAATCTTTTATACCCTCCAACATGCAAATAAATAAAAAAAAATGCAGGGGCGTCTTCTTTTTTTTTGGGGGGGGGGGGGGGGGTCGGTAGTGGTGATGGGGGGCGCAATTCCTCTCGAATAAGTGTTAAAAAAAATAATTCCTATGCTTTTTGCACTAAAGAAATACAAATTTATCATTATATAAAAAAAAATATATATTCCACGCCCATAAAAAAGGGGGGGGAGCGGAACGTTAAACGATTTTTTCTAATTCTGTGGGTCCAAATGCAGGACCTTGAACTTCTTGTAGCATAAAAATGTTGGATTTGTTAAACAAAAACACAAAAAATCATGTAAAAATATGGTATTTTTCAGAGGTTGGTTTAGTTCTTCAAGGGGGAACTTTTTCCCCCTGGCCCGATTTTGCCCATCTCCGAACTTAACCAGCCTATGAACATAAGACATATATGTGCCAAATTTCAGGAGTCTATCACTTTTATTTTGGACTGTATCGTGTCTTCCACAGACGGACGGACAGACGGACAAACGGACGGACGGACGGACGGACAGACGGACATCGCTAGAATGTCTTAGAATCGATCACTGATCAATAATATATATACTTTATGGGGTCCTAGACCGATATTTCGATGCGTTACACACGGAATGACAAAGTGAGTATACCCCCATACTGTAGTTGGAGGGTATAAAAACTTGGAAAAATTTGGTCTTAAATTTTTTATTTTGAAAAATGTTTTGAAAAAAAAAAATATATATTGATTATTTTATTTTTTCTACATTTTAGTTGTTTTGACTACAAATGTAAGTACTTTTTACTACATAAGTCAGTTGTTTTTTGTCAGTTAAAATAACTCACATTGTTAGTTGATTTAACTGAAAAAGTAGTTGACCCCAAAACAACTTACAAAGTAGTTATTTTATTTGACATTTTCAGTTGATTTTACTAACATAATTTTTTGAGTGTAAGACATTTTCCTGAATAGAGAAATTCACAGCGTTTTTCTATACAAAACAAGTAAGAATATTATAGTCGGTCAAGACCGACCATATAATACCCTACACCAAGGTTTCCCGGAAAATGGGTCCCATGGATCGATTAGATCTATATGTTGTAAAACCTTTAATAAGTGAAGAAAACACTCACAAATCAAATTTGAGTGAAATAGGCTTCTATTTGTTGACAATAAACCGCTTTTACTGAATATCGGGCGAAATTTTCACAAGGGGCCTGAGTCCAAAACTGGTCCGATGATTATCAGGTTTGATAAGGTTATTTCAGTACGCGTTTAACATACACAAACAAAATTTTAATTAAATATTTTCTATTTTCATGAAATTTGAGACATTTATGTGAAAATCGGGAAGGTGGTTTGTATGGGGGCTACAAGAAGAACTGGTCCGATTTCTTTGAAATTCGGAATGATTATATGTGAAGACAAAACATGTTTACCATCCAAATTTCAAAGCGATACCTTCTACAATACGGTTATTAGAGTCATTTGAGCCAAAACTAAAGAGGACCTTTGTATGGGGGCTAGATCTAAATATGGACCGATTTTTTCCAATTTCAATAGGCTTCGTCCTTGGGCCAAGAGAGACTTAAGTTTCAAATTTCAAGTCAATTGATTAAAAATTGCGACCTGTATCGTGTTTACACCGTTTACATGGACAGACAGACAGACGGACGGACAGACGGACGGACGGACGGACATCGCTAAATCGACTCAAAAAGTGATTCTGAGTCGATCGGTATACTTAAAGGTGGGTCTAGGACCAATATTTCGGGTAGTTACAAACATCAGCACAAACTCATTATACCCTGTACCACAGTGTGGTGTAGGGTATAAAAACAAACTAACATGGGAAGTAACTCAACCCTATGAACCGATTTGCATGAAACTTAAAATATGGGGGTTTTCGTGTCAACTGACACAACTTTTAAAACCGATGTCTTCCGATCGGAAATTTGCACCAAGGTAAGTCCTATTGGATAGTAGTTCAGACACAATTTTTCAACGAGATCGGTCAAGAACTCTCTGAGTTAGAGGGGGTCGAAATTTGACATTTTGGCCAAAGAGGTGTTGATTCTCATCCATGTAACTTCTTACAAATTGTTTTTAGCAAAATGTGTCCCAAAGAGTTTAGATAGCTATTTCTTCAGTCTTTCGAATAAAAAAAATAAAAAAAAAATTTTGATTTTTTTTCTTAAAAACCTAAAACTTTATTGTCTTTTTCCTCAAATTGGGCCCTTTTTTTTTGATTCAAAAGAAAGCTTAGGTGATTTCCTTTAAGAGCTGTGGGTTCGCTTAGTGGTATGCGAGTGGGATATCTATGAAATTTTTTTTTTTTTAACTTTGGAACACAAAAAACCGTTCTTCAATTTGCACCATTAGGCGTGGGATAGCTAACCAGTTTTCGATTTCGATCCGCGATACCCTCTAATTTTTTTAGGTTCTAAAAAGAAAGCACGAGCCAAAAAAGGTGGGCGGTGGGGAGGGCCCCACATTGGGGTCAAAGTTGGGCGTAAAGAGATAAAAATCCTCAAAAAGCCCCAAAACTCCCCTAGAAACGCCCCTAAAGGGGTGCAATGTGAGACCGACCTCCAATAATTTTCTGCCCCCAACATTTTTCTTGAACATACCTTACCCCTATTTCCAATTCCTAAGGGGGCTCCCATACAAAATGACATTTTTATAAAATTTGCTACTACCGCTCTAACTGTCCATAGGGTGCCTCTAGAGAAGTAAAATGTATGACACGTATTATTGCTCTAGACGATATTCCTGTTAGTTTGGGAGTTACCGAAATTTTCCCGAAGGTCCACATTGTTTCATAAGGGGACAACGAAATTTTTAAATACTGATAGGGCCGATAAGCCGAGACACCATAGAAAAACTCTGAGTTTCTGAGACATTTTTTTCGTATTGAAAAATTGTCAGATTCTAAACATTTTTAGAAAAATTCTCCAATTCTGAGATATTTTTACGTGAAGAAAAATTTGCAGATTTTAAGATATTTTTTCGAATAGAAAAATTTTTATATTCTGAGTTATTTTTCCGTATAGAAAATTCTCAGACTCTGAGTTATTTTTCCTTACAGAAAAATTTTCAGATTCTAAGTTATTTTTCCGTATAGAAAAATTCTAAGATATTTTTCCGTATAGAAAAACTTTCAGATTCTAAGACATTTTTTTGCATTTTTCCGTATAAAAAAATTACCAGATTGTTAAAAATTTTTTTTCTTTAGCAAAATTTCTAAGATTCTGAAAAAATTTTCCGTATGGTTCAATTTTCAGATTCTAAGAAATTTTTTTTTGTATAAATTATTAGATTCTTAGACATTTTTCTGCAAATATTTTTTTTTAGTATAGAAAAAATCTTAGATTCTGAGACATTTTTTTGTACAGAAAAATAATCAGATTCTGAGACAAAACAATTCTTATATTCTGAGATATTTTTGCGTATTGAAAATTATCAAATTTTTATACTTTTTTAATAAAAATTCTTTGATTCTGGAAAATTTTTTAGAATATACAAATTTTCAAATTAAAAAAAAAATTTCAGTATAAATTCTCCGATTCTGAAACATTTTCTGTAACAAATCTTATTAGTATAGAAAAATTCTTAGATTCTGAGACATTTTTTCGTACAGAAAAATTCTCAGATTTTGAGACAAAAAAAATCTTATATTCTGAGATATTTTTGCGTATTAAAAATTATCAATTTTTTATACTTTTTTGATAAAAATTCTTTGATTCTGGAAAGTTTTTTAGAATATACTAATTTTCAGAATCTGAGACATTTTTCTGTATAATTTTTCAGATTCTGAGACATTATTTTGTATAAAATTTTATTAGTATAGAAAAATGCTTAGATTCTGAGACATTTTTCCTACAGAAAAATTCTAAGTTTTGAGACATTTTTTCGTACAGAAAACTTCTTAGTTCTGAGACATTTTAATTCACAGATACTGAGGCATTTTTTGCAATAAAAAAATTCATAAACTAAAAGACTTTTCCAAACAAAAAATCTAAGATTACGAGACATTTTAGAAAAATGTTAAGATCCGTACTAAAAATTCTCATATTCTTTAACATTTCTCCGTATAGAAAAATTCTCAGATTCTAAGACATTTTTCCACATAGAAAAATTCTCAGATTCTAAGACATTTTTCGGAATAAAACAATTTTTCGATTCTGAGACATTTTTTAGAAAAATCCTGAAACAGATTCTACAAGTTTTTTCATTTGGATTAGGACTTAATCTCTATCCCGGAATTTTTGGGATTAGGCGAATACCGAACCTCGATATTTTTGATTTTCAATCCCGAGATTTCCGGGATTCTGTTTTTTTTAATATTTTTTATTATTTTTATATTTTTTTCTAAATTTGTATAAAATATGAATTTTGTGGAACACAAAATTATCCTACAAAAGTTACATCTGCTTCCATTTTTTTTTTGTAGAAGCTTGAAAAAATATTCTTAAAACTAATAATGGTTCGACGAAAGGGCTTTTGACACATCTTAACTCCCTAATTTGTTGACTGTTTTAATTTTATGTTTTTCCAAAACAACATTCTTTATAACATTCTTTGATAACGATGAGCTACGGCGAAATGCAAAAAAGATAACTGAACACGATTATCCTTCATAGGAGGACTCTCTACCTTCAGTTATTGATGACTGCCGGATGACTGCTCTCGATGGGTTTTCTTTTTTGAAGTTCACAACTTCAGCAGAACTTCGCAAGTATTTACTGATTTAAAGTGACAAAAAATACCAAACAAAATTTTTAAAAATTCCGAAATTTTTTAAAAAATTCCGTGAATCCCGGGATTCAAAGTATACCAAAAATTCCGAGATCCCGAAAATTGTTCTTCAATCCCAAATTCCGGGATTCAGAAAAAACAATAACGATTGGAAGACCTAGTTGCAGAGCTTCGAAGAATGAAATCCTTTTCGAATGAATTCTCAAAAAAATCCATTCATTTTTCATAGTCAGTGAATGCATTCGATTTCATAAATCAACATTGAATGCAGTCCTTGGAATTCATTCGATTGAATGGACAAAAATGAATGCATTCGATTTCTTGTTCATTCGATTTAGAAAAATCGAATGCATTAGATTTTTTATCATTCCACTGCGAATGCAATCGATTTTTTAAATATATAGACCGAAACGGAGCCAAATTTTGGTCCATAATATCGCCTACTCTCTTTACATACGATGACCCTAATAGGCTCTAATTTTGAATCCAAAAAAAATTGGTGTTCCCAAAAATTTTAAAATGCACATATTAACTGCCTATACGACAAAAAAATGTGAAGAGTGTTAGCGATACTATGGACAAAAAATTGACTCCGTTTTTCTCTATCTTGGTTAGTTTTTTTAAGTTTTTTATGCAATGAATGAATAAGCCATTCGATTTTTCAAATTGAATGAAAAGAAAATCGATTGCATTCGCAAGTGAATGCATTCGATTTTTAAAAGCCGAATGAAAAAAAAATCGAATGCATTCGATTTTTAAAAGTCGAATGAAAAATAAAACGAATGCATTTGATATTTATAAATCGAATTAGTCTAAAGTGAATTCATTCAATTCGCTTAAATGTGATTGGGGAATGCAATCACAAAATTTTCCCTCAGAATGACAAATCGAATTAAGGAATGAAATCCTTCGAAGCTCTGCCTAGTTGGATCCCATATTTTTTTCTATTTTTAGATCAAATAATTAAAAAACCATAATTTTTTAGTATAGATTAACATGGATGAAGATATTTTGTCTGACCAAAGCCCTAGTTGGATCCCATAGTTTTTTCCTATTTTTAAATCAAAAAATTAAAAAAACACAAGCTTGTGTTATTTATTACGATATTTAGGCTAACCAAACCACTGTTTCTTTGTTGAAATCAAAAAAAATATTAGCATACTTTTAGGCAGAGTTGTCATATCTAGTGCAAATTTTTATAAGACGCCCTGTGCCCTCTGCAACTGTCATTCGTTTTCATTCCGTTAACAACTAAACTACTCATAAGACACGTTTTCGCCGATTAAATATTTTTTACAAAAATATTTATTTTTTTCGGTGATATTAATAATGACTAAATCTTAAAGTAGACATAATAAAAATATGGTAGTGGAAAAGAAAAGTATTAGAAATTTAATTATATAAAAGAAATTTATAAAATTTTAAATAAATTTGTGTGTTAAACGGACACTGAACCCACCCCCAAAATTACTGCTAGTTGGTTAAATAAAGGAGTTTGTGGTAAAAAGGGGGTAGACGTCAGTAATTATAAATATAAAAAAAAGAGGAACACACACAAAAAAAGGAAAAAAAATCACTTGAAGCCCATTGTGTTGATATATTGAATTATCTTACAAAGGAATTTCGTGTTCAAGTGCAACAAGAAGGGGGGTTCTTTTGATTTGAGTACAACCTGCCGCCGCTTCTGCTGTCGGCTTCATCAACATCTAATTGCCGTAGTCGTGATTGTTGTTGCTACTGCTGGGCCCTGGTGTCGTCATCTCAAAACTTTTAAACATAATACATCTGCAGCTTCTCCACCATCATGGTTGATTTAATTGCATCTATGATCAATTACAATGTCCTGGAAGTGATATTCTCCTATTTAGATTTACGTGATCTAAGGAATTGTTCTCTAGTATGTAGGAATTGGAGAAATTTTCTGGATGATGAAAATAGTGATGTTTGGCGTACCTATTGTATACGAAAATTACCCGAAGAAGCTCTTAAATCAGATTTACTATCATCAGTACCCACATACAAAATGAAATTACGAGCTTTTTATCATGCCTGGAATCCAAATGATTGTTCAAGAAATGTTTATATAAAACCAAATGGTTTTACATTACACAGGTAAATAAAATAAATTAAGACTTCATCTGACCTTTTATTGATGCAAATCTTAAGAGTTCGAAGAAATTTCGGATGAAGTAACGCTCTGACTCGGAACTTGATATAACAATTTGCGTTGGCAGAGATGTCAAAGATACGTCGAGGGGTACCGATTTCGTGGAGCTGTGACGACCCCTTTCTGAGGGGCTTAGCATCAAAGTTAAAATTTATTTTGTAAATATCTTAGAACTACTCATAGTTGGGCAATGATTAGGGTTGCCATTTGCATTTTGAGAAAAAGAGGACGTCAACCTCAAAAAAGGAGGACATTTGACCCAAAAAAGAGGACAATTTTTTTGTAATATTAAATTAATTTAAAACAAGTCAACAAAGCAATACAATATTTAAAAACAAATAATTTTTATTAAGAAAACAATTTTTTTCCACTAAAAAAATATATTTCCAAATATATTTCAATATTTTGGAAATATCTATTCAATTATATTTTAGAAATATCCCTTTATAAATTTCCAGTTATATTTCAAAAAGTTCGAAATATAAGTCAAAAATTTTTGTATACCAGAGTTTTCTATTTGAACTTCAAAATTTTCTAAATGCTTTTCAGAAAATTTCATTTGTTTTTCAAAAATTTCCATTTCATTTCAAATTTTTTAAATAATTTTAAAAAAATAACTTTTTAATTTAAATAAATTTAGATATTTTAATTGTATTTCAAAAATTCCCCTTTTGATATAAAAATTATGCAAATGCTTTTAAAAAAATCTTATTTGCATGTCAGAATTTTCTGAAAAGCATTTGAAAAAATTTTGATATACAAATCGAAATTTTGAAATAAACTCAATTGGAATTCTCCGAAAAGCATTTTGGAATGGAAATTTTTGAAATACAATTGGAAATTTATGAAATGGAATTTTTAAAAAGCATTTAGAAAATTACAAATGGAAACTTTTGAAATACAATTAGAAATTTCTGAAATACAATTTTTGTAAATTCAAAAGGAATGATTTTAAGCATTTAGAAAATTTTGAAATGAAAATTTTTGAAACACAAATCTTTTTTCGGAGAGCAAACTTTAAGACACGGCAGCTGATAAGAAATGATGTCAACGTAGTTATTTTCGCACTACATAAAGTGTGTTTTTATTTTTGTGCTCGTTTTGCTCTCAAAAAGTTGACATTGCTGCTGGTAAGCGAAAATACAGCGATGCCAATAAACGTTAAGAATTAACAAAAAAAATGTATGGGGAAAAGTGCAAAAAGTAGGACAACCCCGGACACTTTCTAAAAAAGAAGTAGGACTGCCCCGGACGCCCTAAAAAAGAGGACGGTGTCCGGGGAAAAGAGGACGGATGGCAACCCTAGCAATGATAGAAATTTGTATGGAATAATGATTTCATTGAGCATTTTATATGAAAAAATCAATGATTCGGGCCCAACTATGAAACTACTTGTTCAATTTGATAGAGATAAGTTTCATTCGAAAGCTTATAATCTGGTAGCCAAGCTTTAATTTGAGCCAACAACTGGCATTGTAGCTCTTAAATTAACCGAGATATTAAGAGTCAAAGTTGAAGTTAAACCGCGAAGCTTTTTAGGCTGAATCTATGGAATTTGTAATCCCCAAGTCAGTCCGAAGGCTCCTACGATGAAAATTAAAACTAAGGAAATCCATTTAGGCTAAATCTATTGATTTTTCTAAGTCCGAAGGCCGCTACTCAGAAAAGCATTACTAAGCGAAGCCACTCGGACTGAATCTATAGAGTTTGTAATCCCAAGTCCGGCCAAAGGTCGCGAAGTCATTTGGGCTGAACCTATGAAATTTGTAATCTCTAAATCCGGCGAAAGGCCACTACACAGAAAATTTTTTTTTAGGGAAGCCATTTGGACTGAATCTATAGAGTTTGTAATTCCAAGTCCGGCCAAAGGACGCTACGCAGAAAAGCTTTTACTATAGTAAAGCCATTTGGGCTGAATCTATGTAGTTTGTAATCCCAAAACTCGTCCGAATGCCGCTACGCAAAAAAGCTTTATTTAGCGAATAATTTTGGTTGAATACATGGAAGATATAAACAAAATAAATCCAAAAAAAATCCAGTTTAACTCTAAACCAGTTCCAAATGAAAGCTTGCTTTCTTGGCTTTTATACTAAGTAAAGAGCCTGGTATTATAAATTTGCTTTATTTTAAGATAAACGGAATTTAAATTGTTTAGCATATCGCTACCTTAAAATACGATTGTCGTATGTAGAAAAACAGAAATTTTAGTAGACGATTTTAAATATCAAATATCTTCAAAATGACCCACCGGTTTCTCTCCAGTTTTGGACTGAATATAGTCTGAGTATTATATTTTCATCAGCCTAAGTCAAATTACTGCAATTATAATCAAAAAGGCGTCATTAGCGTTTTATCCTCCGAATATTTTTGTTAAAAAAAAACTACACACGATATTCGTATTTTGAGGTTGCGATATACATTTGTTTATAACCTCCAACCATTGTATACTCACTTTATCATTCCGTTTGTAACGGTTTAGTTCCTTGAGGAACTAAACCAGCCTCTGAAAAACAATTTTTGTACGTGTTTTCTTGTATTTTTGTTAAACAAATGAAATATTATATTTTGAGGATGTTTATTCTGGCTCGAGGTCATTATTTTCTTTACTAATTAAAACCATGATATTCTCATAGCATAATTTTCAAGAAAATTATTTTTTAATAAAAATTAATCAGAATTTCAAATGAAATATTTTTATGCAAAAAGTGCACTTGGGCCGGGGGGACTAAATAATGTTGTTTGTTTTTGGCCCGCCCCCTTTTTAGAACGTGGATATAAAAAAAAATATTTTAAATAATGATAAAACTTCGTATCTTTAGTGCAAAAAGCAAAATAAATGAATTAGTAACCATTTTTTCGAGGGGGTATCCCCCACAGCCCGCACCGAACAAATCGCTCTTTCAAATAAAGCTATAACATTCCAAAAATGTTGAGTATTATTAATTTTATTGAATTTTTAAAAAGATACTAGTTTATTAGACCACCCCTTCCTTATAAGTGCAGTTTTGAGATGTCAACCATTTAAATAAAAAGTCATAACTAGGCTAACCAAAAAAAAAGCAAATGCTTCTTTTTTATTTCAAAAGATAAATCAATTAAGATTAAAACACAAATTCTGATCATGAAAAACTAAAGAAAATAAGCTGCATTTGTTAGAGCTTTTTTTGCTTATTTTGGCAATAACTGCTTATTTTTCGTTTATTGGCCTATTTTTGCTTTTTTATCTCTTTTTAAAGCTTTTTTCTGCTTATTTTTGAATTATTATATTATTTTAGCTTTTTTTTAATTTAAAGGTAAACAAAAAAATTTATTAAAATTTTTATTTTTCTAAAAAAATTAAAATTTTTATTTTTCCAAAAAATTTCGAGGGTTATAAAAAAAAATATACTGAGTTTATTTTTTTTTTATGAAACACCTACAATCTTATGGTGCGTTTACATTGGATTTCTAATCTAGTAAATTGCGATTTTAATCTACTTTGCAATCTGTACCGTTTACATTGGAATTTTTTACATTTGAGAAGATTAGGATTAGCATTTATAACAACAAGTTGGTAATAAATATGTGTGACTGCGTCAAAAGACAGCGACGGTAATTAGTCGTCGTATGATTAACAAGGACAGTGACGGCGTTTACAAATAACAATGACGGCGGCATACACATACTTGGCGGCGTCATCAAAACGGCAGGCTTTGTGTCGGTGTTTTTCAGTGTTGGAAAATGCAAATAATAGAAATACAGAGTTGTATCTAACTTTACCAGATTGCGTTTGCCGATTAGAGTCTAAACTACTAGATTGAAAAAAATAAATTTGTATGGGCAATCTAATAGATTGAAACTGGATTGGAGCCACAATCTACTTTAAGCTAGCTTAGAGGACCAGTGTAAACGCACTATTAAAGGCAATCCTGTAATATCGGACGTTTTTGATGAAAACTCCTTTTAAGGAAAGAGCTTTTTTTTAATTTTTACTGCTTATTTTGACGTTTTTTACGGCTTTTTTTAGGAGCTTAAAACATTAGCTGTGTTTTGCAATCATTTCGATTAGGATTTACCATACAATATGTGTACTTAATAAATATTATTATTATTAAAGATTAGCACACATTTGACTCTCCCTGTTGTGGAATGTATTTTATACAGAGCTTTTGTAATATTCTAATAGCATACTTTGAGGGCGCACAATAAATATCCCCATCAAATCATGCAAGAAGTAAAAGCTCTTTCGTTTAAAACTTTCATTATTTGAACTTTTTAGCATTTTTAAAGCACACTTTTGGGGTAATATTAGAAAATGTACTTAATAAGTACATATAATTGAAAAACACAACAATTGTTTTAAGTGCTTATTTTTGGTTGCCCTAGTCATAACAAATGATTTAAAACCGCGTTTTTACACTTATGTGGTCAATTAAACTAAGGTATTTTTTTTATAACCTTTGGATTAATCTAATTTCGTCCAAAACGGGAAAGTAGTTTTCAAGATATTTAAAAAAGAAGTTTTAGCTTTAAAGCCCCACAAAACCGAAAGGGGTCGTGAACGGTCTATGAAATTGTTATCCCTCGAAGAATCTTTGACACCTCTAAGAACGGGCAAAATTTTATAAAATTTTAAGCCAAGTCTGCAATATTAACTAGTACCAAATTTTTTTTTAAACTGCGGAGAATCTAATGATTTTTCTATATCATCTGAATTCGTATTTTTATTCCTGTCCACTACAGGTAAAGGGTATAATAGGTTTGTTTTTGATAAATCTGAAAAATTCGTTCTAGCCCTACTTTCAAGCGACACTGAATCACTTTTTGATTCGTTTTAACGAAGTCCGTTTATCTGTCTACCACTGTCTACCCACGTTAACACGATACAGATCGCAATTATAAATAAAAATATGCAAAATTTTAAATTCCCGTAATAAAAATACGAAGCCTATTGAAATTTGAAAAAAATCGGTCTATGTTAAGGCCTAGCCCTAATGCAAACGTTTCTCTAAAAAAATAGATTTTTAGAAATTTTCGATGGTTATCACCAGATTTCGCTATTTTTGCTTACCACCTTTAAGGAACAGCAATTAGTTTTTTTAACAAAATTTCATATAAAAATAGATTTTTGAAAGTTTTTGATGTGATCCCCAGATTTTTACTCTATCACCTTTAGTTATAATTGCAATTTGTTTAAAAAAAAATTACAAAATAGATTGTTGAAATTTTTTATTGTCTATTGGCTCTATCACCTTCATTTAGCTAAGGAAATAATTATAATTTAACTGGGCTATTCATAATGAGTAAATTAAATCTAATGTAGGTTTATTCGACTGATATTGCATGAATATATGTCAAATAAACCTACTTTAAGTACAGTTTAGGTATTACGAATAACCCCCTAAGTATTTAAAAAAAATCGATGGTGATCTCCAGATTTTACTATTTTAGCACTATTACTTTTATCTAAACCATTAATTACAATTAAATTTTAAAAATACTTATAAACATAAAGCATACTTATATTTGTGGCAAACAGAGAGATTAAGAACTGGTATCACAAATTTTTATGAAAGTAATCAGTGATTAGTGTTAATAAATAGGACATGTCACAGGCTCAATGACGTTTGAAAGTAGAATAAGTGGTTTAATCGTAAAACGCAAAGCAAATATTTTTGTTCAGAATAAAATCACTTTCAAAAATCAAAGTGGAATTGAATTTTATGTCGTATGTTTTTAGATGAAAACTTTGAAACCACTTTCGAACGGAGTCGACTTGTGACAGGCCCCAATGATAAGCTTTTGATAAGTTACCAGCCATTAAAAAAAATATCGAACGGAATTTTTAAAAGAGGGACTAAAAATAGTTTTATTATGCAAATTTAATTAGGTTGCCGAAGTACACGTAAATTACCTGCAAACAAAATTTTATTCAAATATCTTTCATTATGTATTTTGAGAGATTTATATGAATATCGGAACGGTGGTTTGTAAAGGGACTAGAAGTAAAAATGGTTCGATGCAGTTAAAATTTGAAATGATAACTTATAATACGAAATATTAGGGTTATTTAAGCAGTACTTGAGGGAGACATTTGAATGGGGCTTAGTCTAATCATGGACGCTTCTTATAACTTCAAAATCTGCGTTTTTTCTACAGGAACAACGTGTCGACATTATCTTTTAAGATTTAGATTCAAGTCTTTTAATTTGCATTAATATTTTAATAAATTTAATTATTGTTTTCAAAGCTTCATTTTATATTTTTTAATTACAAAAAAATGTTTTCTTTAATTTCCAGAAACCCCGTTGCTCAAAGTACTGATGCAGCTAGAGGAAAAATTGGATTTCGCCAAGGACGTCATACCTGGGAAGTGATATGGGAAGGACCATTAGGTACAGTAGCTGTAGTGGGTATATCTACAAAAGAAGCAGCATTACAGTGTCATGGTTATGTGGCCTTATTAGGATCAGATGATCAAAGTTGGGGTTGGAATTTAGTAGAAAATCATTTATTGCATAATGGTGATGCACAAGGCAGTTATCCATTATTAAATAATGCCCCCAAATATCAGGTATAACACAAAATAAACGCATACACTATAATCAATATAATCTAAAAATAATGTTATGTTTTCTTATAAACTAGGTGGGTGAAAGAATACGTGTTATATTAGACTGCGATGATAATACATTATCGTTTGAAAAAAATTATGAATTTTTAGGTGTTGCATTTAGAGGTGAGTTTAATATTTTTTTTTTCCTTTTTATTACTTTTTACGTATGTATGTTATTAAAATTTGTTTAATTCTTACCTTTTTGTTACAGGTTTACCGGATAAAAAATTATATCCTACAGTATCTGCTGTTTATGGTAATACGGAGGTGTCTATGGTTTATTTAGGGCCTCCTTTAGATGGTTAAATTTTTGTTTAGTATTTAAGTTTATAATGTATTTTTAACGTAATTTCTTAATTAACTGGCTCTTTATCTAAAAAAAATAACAAAAATAAAATGAAAAACATAAAAAAATTATTTATCATCCCACAAAAAAACTCACCAAAATTTTTAGGCAAAAAAACAAAATCACCAAAATTTAAGAAAACAAACATAACGTACTATTTAAAACTAAAAAAAGAGTAGTAAAAATTAGTATTTTAAGCAAAAAAAAAAAAATTAAAAAAAGCCTTGGACGTATCACTGTTTTTTTCATAAGCCACAATTAATTATTTTTTATAATCTACTTAATTCTTAAAAGATGCAATATTTATACCTTTTATAGTTAATAATCTGTTCCGAAAATAAAATTTTGTTATAGATATTTCCTTTTTTAAGTTTTTGTTCGACCCTCGAAATTATGTTTTCATGTTTTAATTGTAAAGGTGCTAGTCTTGCTTAAGTTTTTTTTTTTTTTTTTTTTTTCATTTAAATAATTTTATAATTGTATAAAACAAAATCCGTAATTTAGCCTGCAAAATAAAACATTCAAGTGTAATATAAATAAGAAAACAAATTAATATATAATATGAAAACTACATTTTGTGTTTGTCTTTCTTTTATGGGATATTAATATTTATTTAAACATTATTTTCCGTGGGGGTATTTAGTAAATCATCATCACCATCATCGAAAATATCCTCAAAGTCGTTATAGAAATCAGCATGAACATGTTTTTCATTACTAGCCAAATCCATTAATATAGCAGAAGAGCCGCCAGACTATAGAAATATAAAAAGTTAAAGAATTTAAAAATTAAAAGCTTCTAGTAAAAAATCTAAAACATTTTCAGATAGCTAACCCCCCAGTTTGAAATATATTTTTCATAAAAAACTAATCAAATTCGTAGAAATTCGTACGTCAACGCGAAAATAACAGCTGTTCTCGCGTCCTCGCGATTTACAAAATAGAAAATTGTCCAACGCGAGGTGAAAAGGCGCATTGCGTTTTACAAAATTAGGCCCTAAATTATGATTCTACCAAACAACTCCTTTTTAGTCTATTTTATAACACATTAAGTTTTTTTACTAGTGTATAACAGTTATAACTAATGTTTAACAGTTAGAGCAGGAACAGTTTTTTTTTTTTAATCGATCAGTCAATGCTTTAGGACGTGTAAGCTGCGGCATTGTAGATAATTAAAGACAAAACTGTACCGCGTTTTTTTCTTTTGAGCCTGCTGGTTCACTCGACATTGCGTCAAGACACTTGTGGTCTGATTATAACTATGACTGTTGGCGCTTGGGAGCATTGTTTCAGTGCCTCCAATGCAAAGGAAATGGCTGTTTTTTTTTTTTTGTATAGCGGTGCAAACTTGAGTTTCTGGGCTTTAGCGTGGGGTCATAATTAGTAACGGGATTTCCCGTTATTCCTCGTGGCTGCTAATTTATTGATCCTAACGGATGGCTAAATTAGTCTTTAACCTGGCCTTTATCAAGTTAAAGTGACAGAAGAATGAAAAAATAAAAAAAAGAGCAGATAACGGATTCTGGTTCTGAAAAAATAGTATCACGTTGCCTATTAGTTTTTAATTAAGTTAAACTGACATATTTTTTATTGGCAAAGTGTTCACAGAAACAGAATCGACCCTTAGGAACAGAACAATACTTTTTCCATACGATTTGACAGATTAAAACTGTGGCACATTCGTGACGTTCGTCAAAAACCAAAAACCACCAGAAACCATGCCTTGTGTCTCATTTGTTCTGTTCGTAAACTTATAGTCAATGTATAACAGTTATAACATGCTTTAATTGTAATAAAGGAGGACGCATTCAATTGTTTCAGACAGTTATTTTTTTTAAGTTAATCGAAGTTTTACGATGCCAATTATGTTTAGTTTAAATGACCATTGTAAGGACATTAATCAAATAAAGGATAACTTATTGCTCTAACTGGTAGTCATTGCAAAATTTTTCTTTCATTTACTCACCTCTTCCATATCCATGTATCCAGCACCTTCTGGAAACATTTCATCGGCGGCTAGTGTGGGCTTCATATCTTTGGTATTGAAATACTGTTTTCACAAAGTTAAGGAAAGTTTTTGTTATTTTTTCGTTGTAATTTATTAATTTTTTGCAACTTTTTGTTTGTGCGGAATTAATATGAAACGTCAAAATGTCAGGGTTGTTATACAAAATGTGTTTACGTTAACACTATTGCAACCATAGTGACATAGTAATCCATCGACCGTTTTGTAGATCTGGCATCACCAAAGATAATTGGAAAATTCTGGCAATGCCAAACTAAAGTTCAAACGCAAAGCAAACACGCAAAAAAAAAATCTGTGTAAGATTGAGCAATCCTACTTGGTAAAACTTTTTTCATACCAAAAAAAAATTTTTACCAAATTTTTGCTAATATTATGCTTGTCGATGTTAAAGTAACATAATTCATTTTTTATGTAAAATAACCAAGTAGCTTGCACAATAACGCAAATTACCTGCACAAAAATTTATCGAAAGAAAACAACAAAAAAACAAATACAGACCGCCATTTTCATTTTTTTTTTGTGTGCGTTGTTTGTTTATTTTTTGTGTTATAAAAACGTAAAAAGGAAATTGATAAATAAAATAAAAATAAATTAATAAATAAAAATAAATAATTAGTTTTCTAAAAGATAAATAAATGTAAGATAAAAGAATGTTAAAGTTAATTTTGCTTTCATCACTTAAAACACCATTCATTAAGAAAAACCAATGGAGTCCCAGACGTATGTTTCGATGAATAACAAATGGAATGATAAAGTGAGTATACCCCTATTCCGAAGACACCAATAAGGTTTAATAGATTTTTATTAAAAAATAGTGTTTGGTAATAATTTTCTATTTCTTTAGCAGTACCCTGTTAATAAATTTTTGAAGCTATGGCGAATCCTTTACTACAATAAAGAGCGTGGGCACCAGTCCTGCCTTTAGTTATAAAATTAAAAACGCAAAGACAAGGGAGTCCAGACCTGTTTTGATGAGATACAAATGGAATGACCAAGTAAGTGTTCCTCCATAACAAGAGACCAATGGGGTTTACCAGTTTTTATACCCTCCAACCACAGTATGGGGGTATACTCACTTTGTCATTCCGTGTGTAACGCATCGAAATATCGGTCTAGGACCCCATAAAGTATATATATTATTGATCAGTGATCGATTCTAAGACATTCTAGCGATGTCCGTCCGTCCGTCCGTCCGTCCGTCTGTCCGTCTGTAGAAGACACGATTCAGTCCAAACTAAACGAGCTAGACTTCCGAAGTTTGGCACGAATATGTCTTATATTCCTAGGCAGGTTAAGTTCGGAAATGGGCAAAATCGGACCAAGGGGAAAAAAGTTCCCCCTTGGAGAACTAAACCAACCCAAGAAAAAACGCATTTTTTGCAGGGTTTTTTGTACTTTTGCTGAGCAAAGGCAACATTCTTATCTCAGAATAAGTTAAAAATCGCAGGGGGAAGGTGCCCCCTAACGTCTCCCACAACCCCCCCCCCCCCCCAAAAAAAAAAGACGCCCCTGGATTTTTTTCATATAAAGTTTTTTTACATTTTGGAGGGTATAAAAGATTCGGCACAGCCGAATGTAACACTCTCACTTGTTTAAACTAAAAATTGATATTTTGTAATAATTATCTATTTTTGCAGGATGCTTTTAAATAAATTCGCGAAGCTATAGCGGATCCTTCACTTCAAGAAAAAGCGTAGGCAGCAGTCACTGGAGAAAATTGTACATAAAGGGTCAGTTGGTCGGTGGTAAATAAAATCCTACACAACATTTATTATATTAATATGGATTTATTCTGTGAAAATTTTAAATTCAACAAATATACAAATTTTTACAAAAATTTTATAGAAAAATTATTTTAGCATAAATGTGGTAATTTTTATCATTATTTTTAGTCACCTTTTCTAATAATTTTGGGAATATTTCACCATATTTATTTTGGTATATTTTACCAAGTTTTTGCTTAAATAGCATTAGCATTTTCTTCAAAATTTTTTACATAAGTGTTTTAGCTAAATTACGAAAACTACTTCGTCGGTTGTAGTTTTAGCATATTTTTGGTAAAATTATGCCAGATTTTTGCTCACTCCGACACAAGTTTTTTTTTGCGTGTAGGGTTTAAGTATTAAGCAATTTTATTTGCTGTGTAGGGTAAAACGACAATAATATTGTAAAATAATTTTTTTTTAAGTTGAGCAATTTTATTGCAAGTGAATGGGCAGCTTTACATAGTGCCTCCACCATAGAGAAACATAGAGGCGAAGGTGAAAGAAAAAACAATATTGCTATCTTTTTCTAATTTCTTACACGTACGTTGTCGATGTGAATTCACCACACAATACATGGCTACAAGTCGTACTTTGTCAACAAATACATGTATACAAGTTGTACTTTGACAACTCAATTTTTGACGCCTTCGCCTCTATGTTTCTCTATGGCCTCCACCTTCTATAATTATGTGGACCTTTATTCCGACATACGTCAAAATCGTGTTATTTCTCGTGTGCCATAGTCAAATGTTATACATATTTGTGTTGGAAATAAATGTTAACAGTGCGTTTACATTGAATTTCTAATCTAGTAAATTGCGATTTTAATCTACTTTGCAATCTGTACCGTTTACATTGGCATTTTTTACATTTGAGAAGATTAAGATTGGCATTTATAACAACAAGTTGGTAATAAATGTGTGTGACTGCGTCAAAAGACAGCGACGGTAATTAGTCGTCGTGTGATTAACAAGGACAGTGACGGCGTTTACCAATAACAATGACGGCGGCATAAACATACTTGGCGGCGTCATCAAAACGGGAGGCTTTGTGTCGGTGTTTTTCAGTGTTGGAAAATGCAAATAATAGAAATACAGAGTTGTATCTAACTTTACCAGATTGCGTTTGCCGTTTAGAGTCTAATAGTGCGTTTACATTGGATTTCTAATCTAGTAAATTGCGATTTTAATCTACTTTGCAATCTGTACCGTTTACATTGGCATTTTTTACATTTGAGAAGATTAGGATTGGCATTTATAACAACAAGTTGGTAATAAATGGGTGTGACTGCGTCAAAAGACAGCGACGGTAATTAGTCGTCGTATGATTAACAAGGACAGTGACGGCGTTTACAAATAACAATGACGGCGGCATACACATACTTGGCGGCGTCATCAAAACGGCAGGCTTTGTGTCGGTGTTTTTCAGTGTTGGAAAATGCAAATAATAGAAATACAGAGTTGTATCTAACTTTACCAGATTGCGTTTGCCGATTAGAGTCTAAACTACTAGATTGAAAAAAATAAATTTGTATGGGCAATCTAATAGATTGAAACTCGATTGGAGCCACAATCTACTTTAAGCTAGCTTAGAGGGCCAGTGTAAACGCACTATAATATGCCATTAACATATATCTCGAAATCCAAAAACAAAATGGGATTTCAATGAAAATCCAAGTAAATCCAATTACTTTTTTGGATTTCAAATGTCAAATCCCATACAAAAAAAAACTTGGATTTTGGGAAAATCGCAAAATCGCAATTTAAAATCCCAAAAAATTTCTACTACTTAATTCTACAACTATGGGTTTTCCCAAAATAATCATCCCTAATGCTTTTTTTACAACGCTGCACACGATTTTTTATCAGCTGTTGTTGTTTTTTATCATAGAGAAACATAGAGGCGAAGGCGTCAAAAATTGAGTTGTCAAAGTACAACTTGTATACATGTATTTGTTGTCAAAGTACGACTTGTAAACATGTATTGTGTGGTGAATTCACATCGACAACGTACGTGTGAGAAATTAGAAAAAGATAGTGATATTATTTTTTCTTTCACCTTCGCCTCTATGTTTCTCTATGTTTTTTATAAAGTAAAAAAACAATTAAAATTTATTTTTTTAAAACTATTAAAAGATTAATAAAAACAATGTTTAACAATGTTTCATTTAAAATTTACCATTGCAAATGGTAAACGCACAATTTAGTTGACCAATTTGGTCTTCCTAACAAAGAAAAACACTCTAATGGTGGCGGCCCCAAGCTTGGCAAAAATGTTAATTTTCTTGCATTTAAAGAAGCAGCTCTACATAAAAACACATTTTTTGATATTGTGGTCCCAACATATACTAGTGGGATTGAAAATATTGGCTCCGGCAAAGAAAAATCATTGTTTTTAGAAATATTTATAAAATTGGGTAATTTTCCAACTAACAACCCTGTACACAAATCAAAAGAAAATACAGAGTTAGTACAAACAAAATCCCGCTAAATGTCAAAAAAGCATATGTAAACGGTATAGATTTTAATTGGATTTGAAATCCAAATTTATGTGGATTTCGGGGTATATGTAAATAGCATATTAACTACTACACTGAAAAAAATAGCTTCGTGAAATTAATGAAAATTGACTTAACCTTAATGAAAAATTACTCACGTTTTCAACCGAAGACAGGTTTCATTTGATTAATGAAACTGGTGTCATTAAAGTTCCTTTCAATGAAAACTTGCATATAAATAATGAAAATATTCGTAGAACTTGTTTGAAACGTTTTATGAAGTTTTTCATAAAATGTATGAAAATATCCATTGATTAAATGTGGAATAGTAGTTGGTAATGAGCGTATGATAATTGCTTTTTACAAGTAACTAGTTGCTAACTTTATTAAGGTTTTGATATGGGAATTACGATAAATTCATGTTGGTTATAGTTATCAAAATTTCCATAGAAAGCCCCTAATAAAGTTAGGAACAAGTTACCTAAAAACAGCACGTATCATACGCCCATAAGTGAAAATTTGCATTAATAACAATTTTGGTAAGTCACATGTAACCATCACTGTAACCGTCACTGAAATTTTATTTAGGTGCATTTCACAGACTCAATTCCGATCGGATTTAAAAAAAAGGTGTTACTCGTAAAACGCAAAACAATTTTTTTTTCGGAATGAAATCACTTTCAAAAATCAAAGTGGAATTGAATTGCTAAAAGTGGTTTCATTCCGAAAAAAAGTATTTGCTTTGAGTTTTACGAGTGAACCACTTATTCCACGAACGGAATTGAGTCTGTGACATGACCCTTAATTGCACACTTTTTATGGTTTTCACCTACACGCAAAAAAAAAATCTGTGTCAGATTGAGCAATCCTACTTGGTAAAACTTTTTTCATACCAAAAAAAAATGTTTACCAAATTTTTGCTAAAATTATGCTTGTCGATGTTAAAGTAACATAATTACTTTTTTATATAAAATAACCAAGTAGCTTGCACAATAACGCAAATTACTTGCACAAAAATTTATCGAAAGAAAACAACAAAAACAAATACAGACCGCCATTTTCATTTTGTATTTTTGTGTGCGTCGTTCGTTTATTTTTTGTGTTATAAAAACGTAAAAAGAAAATTGATATAATTTTGAATAAATTAATAAATAAAAATAAACAATTAGTTTTTTAAAAGATAAATAAATATAAGATAATAAAATGCTAAAGTTAATTTTGCTGTCATAACTTAAAACACCATTCATTTTGCAAAACCAATGGTGTCCCAGACGTATGTTTCGATGAATTACAAATTGAATGATAAAGTGACTATACCCTTATTCCAAAGACACCAATAAGGTTTAATAGATTTTTAGTTAAAAATTAGTGTTTGGTAATAATTTTCTATTTTTACAGGGTACTGGTAAATAAATGTTTGAAGCCATGGTGAATCCTTCACTGCAATAAAGAGCGTAGGCACCAGTCCTGCCTTTAGTTATAAAATTAAAACCTAAAAACTCATTTATATAGCAAAGCCAATGGAGTCTAGACCTGTTTTGATGAGTTACAAATGGAATCACAAAGTAAGTGTTTCTCCTAACCAAAAGACCAATGGGGTTTACTAAATTAAATTAAAAATTTATGTTTTGTAATAATTTTCTATTTTTACAGGATGCTTTAAATAAATTCGTGAAGCTAAAGCGGATCCTTCACTTCAAGAAAAAGCGTAGGCAGCAGTCACTGGAGAAAATTCTACATAAAGGGTCAGTTGGTCGGTGGTAAATAAAATCCTACACAACATTTATTATATTAATATAAATTTATTCTGTGAAAATTTTAAATTCAAATAAATATACAAATTTTTACAAAAATTTTATAGAAAATTTATTTTAGCATAAATGTGTTAATTTTTAGCATTATTTTTAGTCACCTTTTCTAATAATTTTGGTATATTTCACCATATTTCTTTTGGTATATTTTACCAAGTTTTTGCTTAAATAGCATTAGCATTTTCTTCAAAATTTTTTACATAAGTGTTTTGGCTAATTTACGAAAACTACTTCGTCGGTTGTAGTTTTAGCATATTCTTGGTAAAATTATGTCAGATTTTTGCTCACTCCGACACAGATTTTTTTTTGCGTGTAGTTTTTACACACAACAAAATTTTACTCCAAACTTAAATTGGTCTGAATTGCCATATAAGGTAAACTATAAAAGACAAAAACGCGATGACTTTAAAAACACGTGCTGCCAAAACGTAGCAACAACGTAGCAATGGAACAACACAAATTACCCTACATTTCATCACAAAATTTTAATGACTTAAAAAACTATTTTTCTGTTGCAAATTATATTATATTTTATAAGAAACAGTCAAAAGAAACACTTATACGGAACTTTTCACTTGTAATTTCAATTAGATATAACCAGCATAACACACACACAAGTTTCAATAACAAAGCAAAAAAATATAAAATTATTTTATTTTATTAGAAAAAAGTTAACACACATGTAAAAATTACAATTAGACTAAACACGCGTGGTGTAATAAAAAGTCGTATGTTTTTGTTCTGTTTTCTTTCTCTTATTCGCAACGCAGAGTTGTATTTAGTTCTAAAAAATCTTATGATATTTTTTAATGAAATTATGAAATCTAATGAAACAAGTTTCATAAAATTTGCTCATAACATGCATGAAATTTCAATCAGCTTATGAATTCCTTCATTTAAGTAATGAAAACAAAATAATGCATCCGTTTCATTAATATCAGGAAGGTTATTTTTTTCAGTGTAGATTGAAAAAAATAAATTTGTATGGGCAATCTAATAGATTGAAACTGGATTGGAGCCACAATCTACTTTAAGCTAGCTTGGAGGACCAGTGTAAATGCACTATAACATAGTTCTCCAAACATAAGTCTTAACAATTATGTTAACATTAGAAACGTCAAATTCATGAGTTTGTTGATGGCGACATTTTGGAAAAATACAAATACACAAAAAACATTCGCTTTATAATTAATAAATGTGGTTTTTGAAAGAAAGTAACTAAATAACGTTAGCATGATTTTTAGTCAGCTTTTCAAATAATTTTGGTATATTTCACCATATTTCTTTTGGTATATTTTACCAAGTTTTTGCTTAAATAGCATTAGCAATTTCTTCAAAATTTTTTACATAAGTGTTTTGGCTAAATTACGAAAACTACTTCGTCGGTTTTAGTTTTAGCATATTTTTGGTAAAATTATGCCAGATTTTTGCTCACTCCGACACAAGTTTTTTTTTGCGTGTATAATTATGTGGACATTTATTCCGACATACGTCAAAATCGTGTTATTTCTCGTGTGCCATACCCACTGGCTCCACCTTCTATAATTATGTGGACATTTATTCCGACATACGTCAAAATCGTGTTATTTCTCGTGTGCCATAGTCAAATGTTATACATATTTGTGTTGGAAATAAATGTTAACATAGTTCTCCAAACATAAGTCTTAACAATTATGTTAACATAAGAAACGTCAAATTCACGAGTTTGTTGATGCCGACATTTTGGAAAAATACAAATACGCAAAAAACATTCACTTTATTAATAATAAATGTTGTTTTTTGCAAGAAAGTAACATAATAACATTAAATTTAAGCATTTTAATTAAAAAAAGTGTGTTATATGTATTAAAAAAATAAATAAAAAATAAAATCCAAACGACCTTCATCAACGAATTCCTGAAAAAAATGAGTTAACATAAATTACGATTACACCACCCTTTAACATAAAATGAAAATACAAAAAAATTCTGCCGACGTTATCTCTTATGTTATCTACAATTTTATGTTGGTGGAGCCGGAGCGATAGTCAAATGTTATACATATTTGTGTTGGAAATAAATGTTAACATAGTTCTCCAAACGCTCCGGCTCCACCAACATAAAATTGTAGATAACATAAGAGATAACGTCGGCAGAATTTTTTTGTATTTTCATTTTATGTTAAAGGGTGGTGTAATCGTAATTTATGTTAACTCATTTTTTTCAGGAATTCGTTGATGAAGGTCGTTTGGATTTTATTTTTTATTTATTTTTTTAATACATATAACACACTTTTTTTAATTAAAATGCTTAAATTTAATGTTATTATGTTACTTTCTTGCAAAAAACAACATTTATTATTAATAAAGTGAATGTTTTTTGCGTATTTGTATTTTTCCAAAATGTCGGCATCAACAAACTCGTGAATTTGACGTTTCTTATGTTAACATAATTGTTCAGACTTATGTTTGGAGAACTATGTTAACATTTATTTCCAACACAAATATGTATAACATTTGACTATGGCACACGAGAAATAACACGATTTTGACGTATGTCGGAATAAATGTCCACATAATTATAGAAGGTGGAGCCAGTGGGAAACATAAGTCTTAACAATTATGTTAACATAAGAAACGTCAAATTCATGAGTTTGTTGATGCCGACATTTTGGAAAAATACAAATACGCAAAAAACTTTCACTTTATTAACAATAAAGGTTGTTTTTTGAAAGAAAGTAACTTAATAACGTTAAATTTAAGCTTTTAAATTAAAAAAATGTGTTATATGTATTAAAAAAATAAATAAAAAAATAAAATCCAAACGACCTTCATCAACGAATTCCTGAAAAAAATGAGTTAACATAAATTACGATTACACCACCCTTTACACAAGTTCTACACGTACCAGAAAAGCATAGATTTTTCTGTTAACAAACGTCAGTTATTTTATGTTAACGCATCGTAGACATAATTGTTAAGCATTTTCTCTTAACAATTATGTTAGAGATCAATCAAAAAGTAATGTCTACAGTATTATTTAAATAAAATCGATGTAAATACATTAACAAAAAAATCAAGTGACATTTGTTAACAGAAAAATCTATGCATTTCTGGTACGTGTAGAACATGTGTTAACATAAAATGAAAATACAAAAAATTCTGCCGACGTTATCTCTTATGTTATCTACAATTTTATGTTGGTGGAGCCGGAGCGTTAAAAACATTTTTTAGCTGAACCCACACGCAAAAAAAAATCTGTGTCGGAGTGAGCAAAAATCTGGCATAATTTTACCAAAAATATGCTAAAACTACAACCGACGAAGTAGTTTTCGTAATTTAGCCAAAACACTTATGTAAAAAATTTTGAAGACAATGCTAATGCTATTTAAGCAAAAACTTGGTAAAATATACCAAAAGAAATATGGTGAAATATACCAAAATTATTAGAAAAGGTGACTAAAAATAATGCTAAAAATTACCACATTTATGCTAAAATAAATTTTCTATAAAATTTTTGTAAAAATTTGTATATTTATTGAATTTAAAATTTTTACAGAATAAATCCATATTAATATAATAAATGTTGTGTAGGATTTTATTTACCACCGACCAACTGACCCTTTACGCTCCGGCTCCACCAACATAAAATTGTAGATAACATAAGAGATAACGTCGGCAGAATTTTTTTGTATTTTCATTTTATGTTAAAGGGTGGTGTAATCGTAATTTATGTTAACTCATTTTTTTCAGGAATTCGTTGATGAAGGTCGTTCGGATTTTATTTTTTATTTATTTTTTTAATACATATAACACATTTTTTTTAATTAAAAAGCTTAAATTTAACGTTATTAAGTTACTTTCTTTCAAAAAACAACCTTTATTATTAATAAAGTGAAAGTTTTTTGCGTATTTGTATTTTTCCAAAATGTCGGCATCAACAAACTCATGAATTTGACGTTTCTTATGTTAACATAATTGTTAAGACTTATGTTTGGAGAACTATGTTAACATTTATTTCCAACACAAATATGTATAATATTTGACTATGGCACACGAGAAATAACACAATTTTGACGTATGTCGGAATAAATGTCCACATAATTATAGAAGGTGGAGCCAGTGGGTTATGCACAATTTTCTCCAGTGACTGCTGCCTACACTCATAGAAATATCTTAGTAGAAAAATTAGTAAACCCATTGTAGATCAAGTTTTACAGAATAATCCGTATTCAACAAATATTAATGTTGATATCATTGAATAATCAGTATACTTGTTTCAACTATTACAATGGCTTCTACAGAATTCAATAGATAAAACAAAAAAGAAAAAACAACCCTGTTCGTTCGTTTTTTTTATTATAACGAGTGAACGAGTGAGTTGGTACACGCAAAAAAAAACTTGTGTCGGAGTGAGCAAAAATCTGGCATAATTTTACCAAAAATATGCTAAAACTACAACCGACGAAGTAGTTTTCGTAATTTAGCCAAAACACTTATGTAAAAAATTTTGAAGAAAATGCTAATGCTATTTAAGTAAAAACTTGGTAAAATATACCAAAAGAGATATGGTGAAATATTCCAAAATTATTAGAAAAGGTGACTAAAAATAATGCTAAAAATTACCACATTTATGCTAAAATAAATTTTCAATAAATTTTTGTAAAAATTTGTATATTTGTTGAATTTAAAATGTTCACAGAATAAATCCATATTAATGTAATAAATGTTGTGTAGGATTTAATTTACCACCGACCAACTGACCCTTTTTGTACAATTTTCTCGATTGACTGCTGCCTACGCTTCTTCTTGAAGTAAAGGATCCGCTATAGCTTCACGAATTTATTTAAAAGCATCCTGTAAAAATAGAAAATTATTACAAAACATAAATTTTTAATTTAAAAAATTGGTAAACCCCATTGGTCTCTTGGTAAGGAGGAACACTTACTTTGTCATTCCATTTGTAACTCAAAACAGGTATGGACTCCCTTGGCTTTGGGTTTTTAGGTTTTAATTTTATACCTAAAGGCAGGATTGGTGTCCACGCTCTTTATTGTAGTGAATGATTCGCCATAGCTTCAAAAATTTATTTAGCAGTACCCTGTAAAAATAGAAAATTATTACCAAACACTAATTTTTAACTAAAAATCTATTAAACCTTATTGGTGTCTTCGGAATGCGGGTATACTCACTTTATCATTCCATTTGTTATTCATCGAAACATACGTCTGGGACTCCATTGGTTTTTCTTAATGAATGGTGTTTTAAGTGATGAAAGCAAAATTAACTTTAACATTCTTTTATCTTACATTTATTTATCTTTTAGAAAACTAATTATTTATTTTTATTTATTAATTTATTTTTATTTTATTTATCAATTTCCTTTTTACGTTTTTATAACACAAAAAATAAACAAACAACGCACACAAAAAAAAAATGAAAATGGCGGTCTGTATTTGTTTTTTTGTTGTTTTCTTTCGATAAATTTTTGTGCAGGTAATTTGCGTTATTGTGCAAGCTACTTGGTTATTTTACATAAAAAATGAATTATGTTACTTTAACATCGACAAGCATAATATTAGCAAAAATTTGGTAAAAATTTTTTTTTGGTATGAAAAAAGTTTTACCAAGTAGGATTGCTCAATCTTACACAGATTTTTTTTTTGCGTGTAGCAATGTGAAATGTCTCTTATAAAATTATTTAATGTGTTTGTTTCTTATAAAATTATTTAATATTAGAAAAATAAATAAAAATAGGATCAGATCTATAAATATTTGGTAAGTAATAAATTACATTGATAACTTTATGTATTCATACTATATTAAAACGTTTTTTGTTTTTTTTAGGATTTTGATTTGGTATCATCAGATAATTAGAGAATGGCTAATGGGTGCATAACATGAATAAACGAAGTGTGTGTGAAAATCTTTGTGAAAATCTTCAAATATTGCAGCTTAAAAAGCCGGAAATAAAAAAAATATTGTGATTTATACTTAATAAAAGAATATTTACAAATAACAACAAGCTTTTTTTTTAATAAAAAAATTTCTTATATTAACAAAAATATGAGTTGAATTTACATAAAATACGAGTTGATTAACAAAAAAACGAGTTGATCAACTTTTACAAAAACTGACAACAATTTTTATTGAAATCAACATAAATATTTGTAGGGTCAAAATCAACAATGATTTCTGTTGAATTTACAACGATTTTCTTTGGGAATACAATGATTTTTGGTTGAGTGTACGCTTTTTCTTGAAGTGAAGAATCCGCTATAGCTTCACGAATTTATTTAAAAGCATCCTGTATATATAGAAAATTATTACAAAACATAAATTTTTAATTTAAAAAACTAGTAAACCCCATTGGTCTTTTGGTTAGGAGGAACACTTACTTTGTGATTCCATTTGTAACTCATCAAAACAGGTCCGGACTCCCTTGGTTTTGCGTTTTTAGGTTTTAATTTTATAACTTAAGGCAGGACTGGTGTCCACGCTCTTTATTGTAGTGAAGGATTCGCCATAGCTTTAAAAATTTATTTAGCAGTACCCTGTAAAAATAGAAAATTATTACTAAACACTAATTTTTAACTAAAAATCTATTAAACCTTATTGGTGTCTTCGGAATGCCGGTATACTCACTTTATCATTCCATTTTTTATTCATCGAAACATACGTCTGGGACTCCATTGGGTTTTCTTAATGAATGGTGTTTTAAGTGATGAAAGCAAAATTAACTTTAGCATTCTTTTATCTAACATATATTTATCTTTTAAAAAACGAATTATTTATTTTTATTTATTAATTTATTTTAATTTTATTTATCAATTTCCTTTTTACGTTTTTATAACACAAAAAATAAACGAACAACGCACACAAAAATACAAAATGAAAATGGCGGTCTGTATTTGTTTTTTTTTGTTGTTGTTTTCTTTCGATAAATTTTTGTGCAAGTAATTTGCTTTATTGTGCAAGCTACTTGGTTATTTTACATAAAAAATGAATTATGTTACTTTGACATCGACAAGCATAATTTTAGCAAAAATTTGGTAAAAATATTTTTTTGGTATGAAAAAAGTTTTACCAAGTAGGATTGCTCAATCTTACACAGATTTTTTTTTTGCGTGCATATACACTCATAGAAATATCTTAGTAGAAAAATTAGTAAACCCATTGTAGATCAAGTTTTACAGAATATTGCCGTATTCAACAAAAATTAATGTTGATATCGTTGAATAATCAGTAAATTTGAATCAACTATTTACAACGCTTATACAGAATTCAATAGATAAAACCAAAAAAGAAAAAACAACCCTGTTCGTTCAATTTTGTATTATTAAGTTGGTACACTCAACCAAAAATCATTGTATTCCCAAAGAAAATCGCTGTAAATTCAACAGAAATCATTGTTGATTTTGACCCTACAAATATTTATGTTGATTTCAATAAAAATTATTGTCAGTTTTTGTAAAAGTTGATCAACTCGTTTTTTTGTAAATCAACTCTTATTTTTTGTAAATTCAACTCATATTTTTGTTAATATATAAAATTTTATTAATAAAAAAACTTGTTGTTATTTGTTAATATTCTTTTATTAAGCATAAATCACAATATTTTTGTATTATCGTCGGCTTTTTAAGCTGCAATATTTGAAGATTTTCACAAAGATTTTCACACGCACTTCGTTTATTCATGTTATGTACTCATAAGCCATTCTCCAGTTTTCTGATGATACCAAACAAAATCCTTAAAAAAAGCAAAAAAGTTTTAATATAGCATGAATTCATAAAGTAATCAATGTATTTTTTTACTTACCAAATATTTACAAATCAGATCCTATTTTTATTTATTTTTATAATATTAAATATTTTTATAAAAAACAAACACAAAAAATAATTTTATAAGAGATAAACACGATTCACATTGCTACCAACTCACTCGTCACTCGTTAATAATAAAAAAAAAAATTAACGAACAGGGTTGTTTTTTCTATTTTGATTTATCTATTGAATTCTGTATAAGCGTTGTAAAAAGTTGATTCAAATTTACTGATTATTCAACGATATCAACATCAATTTTTGTTGAATACGGCATTATTCTGTAAAACTTGATCTACAATGGGTTTACTAATTTTTCTACTAAGATATTTCTATGAGTGTAGCAATGCACTGCAATGTGAAATTTGTTTGTCTCTTATAAAATTATTTTATGTGTTTGTTTCTTATAAAAATATTTAATATTATAAAAATAAATAAAAATGGGATCTGATGATCAGATTCTGATCTGTAAATATTTGGTAAGTAATAAAATACATTGGTTACTTTATGTATTCATACTATATTATAATTTTTTATTTTTTTTTTTAAGGTTTTTGAATTGGTGTCATTAGAAAACTGGAGAATGGCTTACGAGTGCATAACATAAATAAACGAAGTGTGTGTGAAAATCTTGTTTAAATATTGCAGCTTATACTTAATAAAAGAATATTTACAAATAACAAAAACTTTTTTTTATTAATAAAATTTCTTATATCAACAAAAATATGAGTTGAGTTTACAAAAAATACGAGTTGATTTACAAAAAAACGAGTTGATCAACTTTTACAAAAACTAACAACATTTTTTATTGAAATCAACATAAATATTTGTAGGGTCAAAATCAACAATGATTTCTGTTGAATTTACAACGATTTTCTTTGGGAATACAATGATTTTTGGTTGAGTGTATGAACCGAAATAAAACCACTGTGAACCAAAATCCCTTTTAAATAATTAACAAACATCTGGCAGCATCTGTGCCAAGAAAGCAACTCTGATAGGACAGAAATGTCAAACACGAACTGTCAAATCATTGGAGAGAATAACAAAAAAAATCGGTGTTAACATTTACCGGTTTTTTGGAAATTTGGTGTATTTTTATAAAAACGTTACGTTGATGAGATAATTTATTATTAAAAAATTTAAAAAAACTGGTTCAAACTCAATTGAATTAAAATATTAATAAGATAAAAATTTCACAAGTTATCTTTATATAGTAACAATAAACTTTTATACGGAAAAAATATACAAATCTTAATTATGTAGACTTTTTGTAATCAATTGACAACACTTAACGATGCCTGTTTGGCGCGCGGTAAATCAGCTGAGCCACATTCGGGTCATTTGCTCGCTTATTTTAATCCAACACGACCGCATTGGTAAATTATAAGAAAATTTTGAGACCCCTTTTCATGGTCTAAAACTTAACCGATTTTCATAAAAATTTCATCATTGGAAAATTTTAATTTTTCTGAATTTTTTGATATAAAAATGATAAAAATCGTTAAATGTTAACGGGTAGAAAATTGACTTTGAAAATTCGTATTTTTTCGGTGTGTGTGGTGTAGAAAAGAAAAAAAATTATAAACGCTGGAATTGGAAATTCCTTTTCTCGCCATTTTGCTTGTAGAAAAAAGTGAATTTTTCATTTATAAAACTTTGACGAATTTTAATGAAAATCTTAGTTGGTAAATGAAGGAAATTTTTTTGAAGAAATTTTCTTAAATTATGTTGTAATTTAGAAAGTTGCAACATTTTTATAATAAAAAGCAATTTTAAGATTTAAGTAGAAGAAATTAAAAAAAGAAGAAATTTTTTTCATCTCCATTTAGTTAGTATTGTTCGACGACGAAAAAAAAGAAGTGCATGTAGAAATATAAAGATAAGAAAAATGGTTGTGGTTAATAATGAAAATAGATAAAATACGTGTAATTATAATTTTTGGGGGTTTATTTTAAAAAAAGAATGAAATAAATTGCCAACGTAACCATCCTTTTAATGCATTTTGTTTTATGAAAAAAAATTTCTAATATAAAACGTCATCATAATTAGTTTAGAATTTTCATGTGGTTAAAAATCTAATCGGATAGTTTAACTTTATTGTGGGTGTTTTATATTGTGGACTTAAATAATCCCTCCATTATCCTACTTTTGCAAGAATTTAAATTTTTTTTTCAATTTGATACTGTATTTAGCAAAAAAAGAAAAAGTTCCAAGTAAAAAGCAGTTTTGCGATTTTTATTAAAAATAAAAACTACGAAAAATGGCGCATTCGTCAACTGCTACTGCGGCTACGACAGGTGAAATTAACTATTTCTTTCAGGATGAAAATGGTAAGTATTTTTTTCATAATGATACATTTCCATTTTAATAATTCTAGTTTAATAATTCTACTACGCATGTGGTCTGTAATTTTGCTTTAACATTTTTGCAATTTCCTTTTCTTTCGATATTTTTTTTTTTGCAAAATCCATCCCCCAAGTTCGTTTTTGTTTCTTTTTCTCTGGTAGAGTTTTTTTTTTTTTTAAATAGTTTTGTATCTTTGAAGCCGCCATATTTGTACACTTACATTTTTAATGGCATAGCAGAACTTAAAATGCAGACTTAAAGAATGAATTTAAAATTGAATTTATTTAAAATGATAGACCAATCAGTGAAATCAGAATTTGAATTAATACCAAATGCAGTTTTCGGGGGATACGGGGATAACTTATGCCACCCCTCTAGATCGGAGACCCTTACTTTAGAGGGGTCAAGCCCTCTTTCGAGTGGGCGGGGCTTCAAAGTTAAAATTGGTTTCTTAAATATTTAAGAAAAAACCCAGTTGGCAACGTCCTCGAGCCATCCTCAGTGACGGAGCGGTGACAAGTCAGAGTCACTGCTGACATCCACAAGACATCTCTATGTACTGGGTTGAGGACAGTTTCATGCAAATTTTCAAAATGTCCTCACTCAAAGTCAGCAGTGGTCAGGGCTGACCTTCTGGGGACATGTCACCTAAGACTTTTTTGGGGAAATGTCTGACTTAGATCATGCGAAAATACAAAAAATTTCGTATTTCCTTTAGTTTTTACTTTTATCCATTTTCCTTTATAAATTATCTTTCTCATATTTAGAAAAAACTTTTCGCCTTTTTTAGTCCCAACTGGATTTGAACCTGGAACCTCCAGTTTATTAGTCTCACACCTAACTACTTGTTCCAAACTTTATTTTGAAAATTGTTTGTCTATTTATTACTTTTATTCTACTTGTTAGATTTTGATTTTATTTGAAATAAATCGATAATATTGCCATTTTTTTCTTGGAAATTGAAGAGTTGCCCAGATTTAAAATTCTAATTTAATCTACTGCTATTCTGAAGATATTTCCTTTTAGACGTCTTAGAGGAATTATCCACACTCTTAAAGCAAACATTCAGTGCTGACAATGTTAGGACATGCCATCAAGGATTATACCTATGATTTGTCAGAACCTGAGGACATTTCCTCAAGGAATCACTGTAGAAATTTCCTCAGTGACACATTTTCCAACTGGGTTCATATGTGCGATATTTTTATTTTGGAATGCTTTCGTTACATTCGAACATAAAATGGCCGCCCCTGTTGTCTACGGAAAAATATGCCCTTTTTAAGCATTTCCATAACATTTTCGAGAATCATGAAATGTTAATGTTGCAAATGATATGCGGATTTTTGCCGTAGATTTATATTTATTTATATTTTCAAATTACCCCAAATAAGTATGTAGTGGTCAAATTGGGAAATCAAGGAATTATTTTTTAACTGGACAAATTATGTTTTAGCTGGAAACTGGACCAGACCCAAAATAACTGGACAATCCAGGCCATTCCAGGCCGTCTGGCAACCCTATCTGACCAACTGCTGACATGTTATTGGGGACATTTTTAAAAATTGTATGAAGATGTCAGCAATTTTATAAAGGGAGAGTCAGCAGTATGTCGGAAGATTTTTTTGCCGACTGGGAATAAGAGCATTTATTTGTCTTTTAAAGGATTTGTAAAACAAAAGAAATTCAAAGTTAAACAAATAAAATACAATAAAATACAGTTAAAATCTTGTTTTCAAAGAGCGTAACTTATTTTTGGGTTTACCCTTATAAAGGATATTTTGATACCATTAATTTAGTTTTAGTCGTTATTAAATCTAAAGCGGGACTCATATTTTTTAAACCCTATGCTAGAGACGGGCGCTTGAGTAAACTAGCAGAAATTGCAATCACTTACTTGTCCCTAATGTCATCCCTCGACACCCCTCCAACAAAAATTCAAAAGCAAGGTTGGCAATCGAAACAAATAACGGTATCGGTATTGGTACCGTTTTTTTTTTTATTTCGGTATCGGTTACGGTATTTCCGATACCAAAACGTTAATACCGGTACGTACCGGTATTATTAATACCAAACACGTAATTTACGTATTTATTTTTAGCATTTTAAGAATATTAACCTAAATTATATGAGAAATAATTCAGCACCTTAAAAGTTTTCATGTTAATCGAACAAAAAAATTACGATAAAAAACAAGTAAGAAAATTATAGTCGGTCAAGACCGACCATATAATACACTACACCTAGGGTTGCCAGATACTAGAAGTCAAATAACTGGATAATGGAAAATTTTCAGCTGGATTTTGAAAAAGTAACTGGACCCATACATAATTTTTTTTTAATAATTTTAAAAAAATCAACCGATTTTCATATGTGAGACACATATTTTTATTTTGGAATAAATGGCCGTCACTATTTGCTTTATATTACTTTTTCCTCATTGGCCTTAGGATTGTTAGAGTATAGTTTTCTTTTTAAAGAAGTGGTCAAATATTGAAATCTAGGAGGACATTAGGATTTCCGGGTCGTGCGAAATAAAAAAAAAGCGACAACAACTGACCATCATTTGCAGATTTGACCCTTCCAGGCATATTTTGTGGGGTTATTTTAATAGCAAAATGTACGCCAAGTATCCTTAAATCATCGACGAGCTCAAGGAAAACATTCGTGCCGACATCAACGCTAGACTGGCCGAATTGCTCGAAAAATTTGTAAAAAAAAATTAGTGAAAATGCAGGAAAAAGAGCACATTTTCCGTATACAAAAGATGCATTTATGTTATATTTATGATTTATGTTTTATTCAAAAAGTAGTCCCAACAAATTTTAAAAAATATTTAATAAAAAAAAATTAATTGTTAAAATAAAAGAAATCCATTTCAACTGGATAAACTATGTTTTAACTGGAAACTGGACCAGACTTAAAAAAACTGGAAAATCCAGGCCATTCCAGGCCGTCTGGCAACCCTAACTACACCAGAGTTTCCCGCAAAATGGGTCCCGAGTTCAAACATGTACTGATTAGATCTATATTTTGTCAAATCTTTAATAAGTGTAAAAAACATTCTTAAATCAAATTTGAGTGAAATAGGCTTCTTTCTGTTGACAATATATTGCTTTAACTGAATATCGGGCAAAATTTTCAAATGGGGCGGGCCTAAGTCGAAAAATGGTCCGATGATAATCAGATTTCATAAGGTTGTTAATGTATGCGTTTAACATACACAAACAGAATTTTAATTAAATATTTTTTATTTTTATAAAATTTGAGAGATTTATGTAAAAATCGGGAAGGTGGTTTGTATGGGGGCTCATTTGATTCCAAAATTTTACAAAAAAATCATGAAATCCCAGTATTTATCAATCCCGAAAAATCGTGGAATTGATAAAAATAAATCCCGGGATTCGGGATTTGTCAATCACTTAAAACACCGGGATTTCGGGATTCGTGATTTTCCGCTTGGCATCGCTAGTGTAAACACAATACAGGTCGCATTTCCTATCTTGTGCTTCGTGCTTTACCGATTGACACCAAACTTGGACAATATATTAGTTTAGTCTGAAGCCAGTTTTCTCTTAAGTTCTATCCCGATAGGTGGCGCTGTTTTCGCAATATTTCAATTTTTGGTATTTATGGTACGATTTGGCTTAAATTCACAAGATATATTTATTAAACCAAAATAATTTTCCGCTGGCCTGAAGTTTATTAACAAAATTCTTCATTTCAGTTAAATTTTACTGCACTTGATTGAGAATGATTCGTCATGAGATAGATATCGCCCTATAGAAAACATCGTCGGAATGTGGGTAGTGTGTCATTGTTCTATCGATATTACCACGGTAAGTGCTCAGCTGAGATGGGTGAACTCATCCCTGAGACGCGGGTGCATACCCGTAGTATTCGCCTTTCCAGCAACTCATCCGTTTGTTGTCGACTGTCCAATGTATCGCACAACGCATTACAGAGAAAATTCGTTTTTCGGTCGAACTAGCCGTATGTGGAACAAACTCCCCGCAGAAATCTTTCCAGTAGGCTATAATTTAGAAAAGTTAAAATTAAATATCCACAAACACTACTCCCTCTTTCCTTCTCCTCATAACCTATTTTCCTAATACCAATACAATGCATTGCATTAGTAGGGGGCATCCCCTGAGTGTTGGATCAAAGTAAAAAAACAACCTGGGCAACGCCGGGCGCTTTTATATTATAAAATTAATTCTTTGTTGGCCTGTCTATTCCGGAGTCAAGAAAAAACTTTTTATTGAAATTTTTACCAAAGATAGTGCTTTTGGACAAAGGTGCGTAAAATGCTACGCCCTTTGTACTACATTGAAAAAAAAAAACACCTAAACCGATTTGATTGAAATTTTTACCACAGATATTGGAAATACTGAAAGTAATGTCGGCCAATCACACAAAAACGTCTGAACACATTTTATTGGAATTTTTAAAACAGATAGTGCTTACCGAGGGCTTTCCAATATTTTAACAGTAGTTGATTTTTTGTATGCATTAGTAGAATTTTGTTGTTTGTATTTAATGTTCGAAAAAAAATTCGTCACCATAACTCATTTTTCTTTCTATAAAAGTGGCCAATCATTTTATTTCATTTTTTTGTTTTACACGTTTCGTAAAAAGTATTCTGTTTTCTAAAAATACGTATGATTTGTATTTAGTAATACAAGATTTAGTAGTAATACAACTTTTGTTTTCATATTAAATAGATGTAATAGTAATAGAAGCGTAAAAAGGTAGAAGAAAACTGAGGAAAATAAAATGATAAGTCTTTTTTTGTTATGTCTGTAATGATTGGGCTTATTTGACGATTTTTTTTTCTTGTTTTTTTAAAACGTAGGAAGATTAAAAGGGAATATAAATAAAACTAACTTTAATGATGAAGATGGTATTTTAAATGTATTAATTCAATTTGTAGATGTCTGTTGTATAGTCTTGAATTTTTAAGAGATATTCAACTGTAGTTTTTGTTGCTGATCGATAAATATCACATTGCTACAGAAATAAAAATTAATATGAATATATCTTTCGTATTACCTAGTGTGGGTTATAGGAGGTCTGGTCGAGTACATCATTCTTAATAGACAGACACCCTCTAATTTTAAAGTTTTTTTTTTTTTTTAGCTAGCGGACTAAACTATTCCTAATTTTTCAACCGATTTTCAATTTCCGAAATGCTTTAAAATAGGGGAAGTTGATTTTTTTCCCCAATCTATAAATTTTTCTGTAGTCTCTATATGTAAGTCAAGACTTTAATAATATCTAAAATTTCGTTTAAAAACTAGAATTCGAAAAATATCAAATGTCTCTGATATATAAAATTTTTCTATACGAAAAATGTCTCTGAAACAAAGAATTTTTCTATGCGAAAAATGCCTCTGATACATAAAATTTTTCTAAACGAAAAATGTCTCTGAAATAAATAATTTTTCTATGCGAAAAGCCTTTTTTTACGAAAAATTTCTCTGTAACAAAGAATTTTTCTATACAAAAAATATCTTTAACCCTTTAAGATCTGAAAATCAATAATAGTTACTCTACAAGAATTTGGACCTCTAAATTCCCTTTTTTGCCCCTGATTTTGCTCGACAAGTAAAGCTCATTTTGTCCTTTAAATATATTTTCTCTATCTCTATAGAGATTTTTATTTTACAAACTTTAAGAGCCTACAGTGAGTAAGTGGATCAAGTTCGAGACTTACTGATAGCTAGACTTTTGCTGTACAAACACTATTCTACAATTCATACTTTAGCACATTTACCATATCTTTTACCTGAACAAAAATAATTGCTAAAATCGCTTTGGCAAGTATACTTACCTGTGGTCGTTAAAGGGTTAATACAGAAAATTTTCTATACGAAAAATTCCTCTGATACACAGAATTTTTGTATACGTAAAATGTCGCTGATACAGATAATTTTTCTATACGAAAAATGTCTGATACAGATAATTTTTCTATACGAAAAATGTCTGATACAGAGAATTTTTCTATACGAAAATTGTCTCTGAATAAGAGAATTTTTCTATACGAATAATTGGTCCGATACAGAGAATTATTCTATACGAATAATATCTCTGATACAGAGAATATTTGTATACGAAAAATGTCTCAGATAATTTTTCTACACGAAAAATTTCTCTAATACAGATAATTTTCTATACGAAAAATGTCTCTGATACAACGAGTTTTTCTATACGAAAAATGTATCTGTTATAAAGAATTTTTGTATACGAAAAATGTCTCTGATACAGAGAATTTTTCTATATGAAAAATGTCTCTGATACAGAGCATTTTCCTATACGAAAAATGTCTCTGATACAGAGAATCGTACACGAAGAATTTCTCTGATATATATAATTTTCTATACGAAAAATGTCTTTGGTACAGATAATTTTACTATTCGAAAAATGTCTCTAATACAACGAATTTTTCTATACGAAAAATGTCTTTGGTACAGAGAATTTTACTATTCGAAAAATGTCTCTAATACAACTAATTTTTCTATACGAAAAATGTCTCTGTTGTAGAGAATTTTTCTATACGAAAAATGTCTCTGATACAGAGAATTTTTCTATACGAAAAATGTATCTGATACATAGAATTTTTCTGTACGAAAAAATTTTTCTATACGAAAAATGTATCTGATACATAGAATTTTTCTGTACGAAAAATGTCTCTGATACAGAGAATTTTTTTATACGAAAAATTTTTCTGATACACTCAAAAAATACGTTAGTAGATTTACTAATTTTTTTTTGCTAACGCTAGTTAGCTAACTTTTAGCAAATTTTTAGTTGAGATTAGCATGTTAGCAAAAAATTCTTGTAAACTTCATTTAGCACATTAGCAATTTTAAACACACTTTGAACTAATTTCTTTTGCTAAATTTGAAATTGAGTTGACTACATTTTTACAAGATTTTTTGCTAATATTAGCAAAATAAATGGTAAATTTTTTTTTATTTTCAGAAAACTTAAAATGGCGCTATCTCGGAAACTAAGCCAGATAGAGCAAAATGGGGGCCATTTTTGGTTCTTAGAATCTCCATAGTATCGCCGGTCCTCTTCACATGTGTGGACCCTAATGGGCCCTAACTTTGGATCGAAAAAAGTTAGCATTCCCGAAATTTTTAAAATGCTCATATCTCGGTAAATATTGCCGACACAACAAAAAGTCCAAAAGCGTTTTTGTAGCTCTCAACTCGTAGAACAAGACCGCAGTCAAAAGCTCTCAGAGTAATATTTTTGAAGTTATCGAGTTTTTTAATTCTCAAGACCCCAGTGGTCCCCTATAATCACGTATCTCAAAAACTAACCAAGGTAGAGCGAAACGGACACAAATTTTGGATCAAAAACTATGACGATTTTTAAGGAACCCAACTAGGTCTAGGCCCATCGGGGTCTGGACCTATCGGGTCCGAACCCAATGGGGTCCTCAGATGTGTATAAACTAAGTTGAAAAAAAAAAAATTTAGTTAACTAATTATTGGCAAAACATTTTTGCTAACTTTAGCAAAAAAATTGTGGGTTCAAAATCAGCAAATTTTCTTGTAGGTTTACAAGCTTTTTTTGCTAACATTACAGTTTTTTTTTTTGAGTGTACAGAGAATTTTTTTATGCGAAAAATGTCTCTAATACAGAAAATTTTTCTTCACGAAAAATGTCTCTAATACAGAGAATTTTTCTATACGAAAAATGTTACTAATAGAATTTTTCTATTCGAAAAATTTCTCTGATACAAAGAATTTTTCTATACGAAAAATGTCTCTGATACAGAGAATTTTTCTATACGAAAAATGTGTTTGATACAGAGAATTTTTCAATACGAAAAATGTCTCTGACACAACGAATTTTTCTATACGAAAAATGTCTGATACAAAAAATTGCGGTATACGAAAAATGTCTCTGATACAGACAATTTTTCTATACGAAAAATGTCTTTGATACAGAGAATTTTTCTATGCGAAAAATGCACTGTTGCCAAGTTGGAGGTTTTCCCGCTGAATCTAGCGCTTTTTGTTTGGATTTAGCGGGAACGGTGTTTTAGCGGGAAAATCTAGCGCTTTTTGTTTGGATTTAGTGGGAAAAATTTAGAGGTTTTTTTACAATTTTTCTTTTTTTTTTTTTCAATCGAAAACGCTAAATTTGTCGATTTTAGCGCTTTTTTTGTAACTTAGCGGGAGAATTTTATATTTTCCCGCTAAATTTTTTTCGGCGGTTTCTTGCGCGTTTTTAGTGAAAATTCAATTTTTGTAGAAAAAATAATTTGGAGGTATTTTTTTAAATTTTTCTTTTTTTTCAATCAAAAATGCCAAGTTTTTCGGTTTTTAGCGCTTTTTTTTTTGTAATTTTGCGGGAGAATTTTAAATTTTTCCCGCTAAATTTATTTTTGGCGGTTTTTTTAGTAAAATTTAGAGGTTTTTGATTAAAAATAGTTGGCAACAGTGGAAAAATGTCTCTGATACAAAGAATTTTTCTGTACGAAAAATGTATCTGATACAGAGAATTTTTCTTTGCGAAAAATGTCTTTAATACAGAGGATTTTTCTATACGCAAAATGTCTTTAATACAGAGGATTTTTCTATACGCAAAATGTCTTTAATACGGGGAATTTTCTATACGAAAAATGTCCCATTTACAGAGAATTTTTGTATACTAAAAGTGACTCTAATACAGATATTTTTTCTATACTAAAAATATCTCTAATAAAGAGATTTTTTCTGTACAAAAAATGTTTCTAATACTGAGAATTTTTCTGTATTCGGAAAGATCAATTTAAAAAACTCAAATTTGTTTTTTTCGAAATACAATTGATCTATTTCGAAGAACAATTGATATTTTTCGAATTACAATTGATTTTTTTTTGACCAAAGCTTTTGGGATTTCTCGGTGACTATTAAAATCTGTATCTCAATAAAAGTTATTATATTAAAAAAGTGGAACTCTTAACCCTCTTCTTGACTCTATTTTTCCTTGACAGTTAAATATTCTTTTGCCCCAAAAATAGAGATTATTAGTCCACAAACTTTGCGGCCTTACAGAGAGTAAGTCGATAAAATTTGAGACTTTCCAAATGCAATACTTTTGTTGCTCTAACACTTTTCTACAATAAATCTCGCGAAGTGGAAGGTGTCAAAGATATGTTTTACTAGCTATGTAGAAGCCCCTAAAACATTCACACACACAACTTCTTTTCTTGAATAATTTTTTTTTTTTGTGTTTAAACTCCTTTTGTTTGTCTTGTAAAATACAACCCTAATATTGAATGACCATAATTAACTAAAATTCATAAATGTTTACAGTGGATTTGTATAATTGTTATGTTAGTAAGGTTAAGTTTATAAAAGTAGTGTGGTTTCAGAGTTAAGTTTGTGGAATTTGAAATATTGGCATAAAGAAGAGTGTAAAAAAAAATATTTTTTGTAGTTCGTCTTTAATTTCATTTAGCATTCATATGTGGGTTTCACGTCATGCTATACCATGTATTTATATGAGAAAGTATGCAAGTAATCACGTCAGAAATGTATAACTCTGCAAAGTGTTAAATGAAAACTTATTTACAAACAAGTAAAAAAGTTAAATTCGGCCTTGCCGAATGTAGTGATACCCTCCACAATTTCGAAAAGATTATTGAAAAAAACTTTATTTACAAGGAAATTACTTTTAACAAAAAAAAAAATTTTGAAAAAAAATTTTCGCGAAAAAAAATTTTTGTAAAAAAAAATCCGCGATTTTTTTCTTTTTTTGTCAGAAAATATGTTCCTACTTGTTTAAATACCATTTGGTGTTCAATTATGTTCACATATGTCAACCAGAATCCGAATTAAAGCATTTTGTATTTTTAGGTTATGTTGAATGTACTGCAATTTTTGAGGTGTGCTTACATTTTCGTTCATAACTTTTGAACCGCTGAACCGATATCGCTCAAATGCAATACCAAACTTCTCGGGAGAACTTGCAATATATATGTTAAGTTTCAGTCATCTCTGTGCAATATTTTGTCCGTGACAGCATTTTCCACAGACAGACAGACGGACATCGCTAGAATGTCTTAAAATTGATCGGGCATCATATACTTTATGGGGTCCCAAACCGATATTTCGATGAGTTACAAACGGAATGACAAACTTATATATACCCTCTATCACTAAGTGGAGGGTATAAAAAACATACATACAAATTTTCCTAATATACTGTGATCGTAAAAAAGTGAAAAGCGCATATTTAACAATACCAAACCTTTTCATACAAGTATTATGTAAACACTGTTTTCGAAATTTTTCAAGCATTAATTTAAGCTTAATACACTCAAAAAAAAAAAACTGTAATGTTAGCAAAAAAAGCTTGTAAGCCTACAACAAAATTTGCTGGTTTTGAACCCACAATTTTTTTGGTAAAGTTGGCAAAAATTAGTTAACTGAAATTTTTTTAATTTTAACGTAGTTCATTTTGAAGACCTTATTGAGGACCTCATTGGGTTCGGACATAATAGGTCTAGACCCCGATGGGTTCCTTAAAAATCGTCATAGTTTTTGATCCAAAATTTGTGTCCGTTTCGCTCTACCTTGCTTAGTTTTTGTGATTTTAGGGGACCACTGGGGTTTTGAGAAATAAAATACTCAATAACTTAAAAAAAAAAATTACTCGGAGAGCTTTTGGTTATTTGCGGTCTTGTTTACCGAGATATGAGCATTTTAAAATATTCGGGACTGCTAACTTTTTTGGATCCAATGTTCGGACCCATTAGGGTCGATACTATGGTGAGCCCGAGAACCAAAAATGGCCTCCATTTTGCTCTATCTGGCTTAGTTTCCGAGATAGCGCCATTTAAAGTTTTCTTAAAAAAAAAAAAAAATTACGATTTATTTTTGCTAATATTAGCAAAAAATCTTGTAAAAATGTTGCCAACTCAATTTCAAATTTAGCAAAAGAAATTAGTCCAAAGTTTGTTTAAAATTGCTAATGTGCTAAATGAAGTTTACAAGAATTTTTTGCTAACATGCTAATCTCAACCAAAAATTTGCTAAAAGTTAGCTAACTAGCTTTAGCAAAAAAAAAATTAGTAAATCTAACGTATTTTTTTGAGTGTATTGTCTCTGACCAGAAAGTGCCAACTCCTCTCATCCATGCAACTTCGGCAAAAGTCATTTGACGGCATATTAAACCGCTTGGCGAGCTTCCCTATAAGACAGTGTCTGGTAATTATATAAACCACCATCGAAATCTCTCCTCTTGGAAGCGATATAAGCTCACTTGTGCGCTTCTGATTAAGAGAAGGTCTTATCAGTCGTGTTGTCTCACACGTCCATCCATTTGGCCATCTTTGATTAGTCTCCGTCACAGAACAAAGCCGTAGGTTTTGCTTTCAAGTTTCTAAAGGCAACACATTCCAATTCTGTTGGAACCTGTAAGGTAGTTCCTAGTCTTGCAAGCTCATCGGCTTTGCAATTCCCTGGATTGTCTCTGTGTCCTGGGACCCATATGAGTCGTATGTTAAACTGCTTGGCCATCTCATTTAAAGACGTGCGGCAGTTAAGGGCAGATCTTGTTTTCAGAAACATTGAATCCAGGCTGACAGACAGTTAACCACTTTCTTGTCTGGCCTAATCAAAAAACGTTTGGTATTCTTGCATGCCAACTCATTCGGCCATCTTTCCATGAAAATTGTTTTCATATGAGATTTGATCCAACGCATCAGCCATGTCAAGTCAATACCAATTTGATGTTCCGGATTGTAAGAAATTGTTTCCAAGCCAAGATTTGCCAAAGAGTCGGCAATCTCTTTACCCCATATTCCCCTATGACCCGGAGATCTCATTGAGTGTGTAGGTACATTCCTGGACAATTTTAGATGAAGTGACTGGAGATTCAAGTGCAATGAGAGCAGCCTGGCTGTCACTGCAGATACTGATTCTTCTATTACTCCATCTGTTCCTAATTAGCCAGGTCGCCACGTTCAAAATAGCAAATACTTCAGTCTGAAATACTGTATCCATTTTTCCCATTGCAATATAGCATTTGGTCCCATCTCCCTATGCCATGTTCCTTATTTGCTGAGCCTACACAAAGATTTCATGGCTTCTCCTTGAATATGTAGGTCCAAGGGAAGCATATCCAACATAGCGTCCAGAGCATCAGTAATTCCCAAATCAGCCGCTCTTTGTAGTCCGTTCAGCTTGGATCGAATAGTCTTCACCATCGTTCCCGGCCACCAGACTACATCCGCATACGTCACAATAGGTCTAATTACAGCTATGTACATCCAATGTACATCAGCAGATCTTAGACCCCATGTACATCCAAAAGCTCGCCGACTCTGCCAGAAAATCCGAAATGCCCTTGAAACTTTTTGTTCAACATGATTTGTTCACATTAGTTTACTATCTAGGGTAACCCCTAAATACTTCTGTAGACAGTTGAAGAGTTATGCCCTTCAACGTAGGAAGCTGAAGACCCTTATGTTTGGTTCTTCGCGTGAACAACACGAGTGTTGTCTTGTTTGGATTGACAGAAAATCCATGTCGATTGCACCAGTTGTCGATCAAGTCAATAACGGTGTGCATTTTCTTGCATACCAAGTTAAGTGACTTTTCGGATACCAATGCGCACACATCGTCAGCGTATGCCTGTATGTGTACACCTAGAGCTTGTATTTCAACCAAGAGTAAGTTTACCACAAAACACCACAGCAAAGGAGAGAGAACACCCCCTTGGGGCAGCCTCTACTAAACTCAACCGTTACTTTTGTGCCCACTACACCTTCAGCCGTCAACAACCTCCGAGAGAGCATAAAATGAATCCACTTGACTAGACTATTTAGGGGGCATTTGATTAATGCTACTGACCTAATGAATTTCTCAACCATTCGTTCAACACTTTTCAGTAGAAAGGATGATAAACTGATTGGTCTAAAACTTTTTGCCAAGGTGTAGTCCTCCTTCCCACCAGGTTTAGGACTAAAAACAACCTTGACATCACACCAAGATGATGAAACATACCCATAAGCCAGACTGGCTCTGAAGATATTTTTAAGAACCTTCAGTAGGGTATCTCACACACTCTTCAACATCATAGGATATATACCATTTGGTCCAGGGGATTTATAGTTATCAAAGGAAGTTAAGGCGTACCTAATCAATTCCTCAGAAACTAAACTAGATGATATATACCAGTTCCTAGAAGTAGTACTACCAACAGGACTCTCTATAATAACTGTATTTATCGTTGTCACTGCATCCTGGAAAGTGAGTAGATAACAGAATATCATTCACCTCCTGTTGGTTGTTTGTACAGGTACCTTCTGGCTTTCTGAGGGAATCAAGCTTTGCTGAACTAACTTTTTGAATGATTTTACAGAGCCTTGCCGTATCCCACGTACCCTTTACATCCTCACAAAAAGTCCTATAAGACTCAAGTTTGGCTTCCCGCTCTTTTTTCTTATATTACTTTTGCATGAGGTGGTGATTGTTCCAGTCAGCATCCTTTCAAGATTTTTAGGCTCTAGAAGCTTTCTTTAACTTTTTATCAGCTTATCAAGTTCCACGTTCCACCAAGGGACTAAGTAACCTGGTCTGCTTTTCCTTAACGGACAAACAGTCTCATAGCAGTCAGTTAAATTTTTACCCAATTTCTCAGACTCCACTTCAACCGACCCTATACAACTAGGTATTGGGAAATGACGTAATCTTTGATGTAGTAGTTCCTCAAATGTTTTCCAATCCGCTTTTCGAGGGTTTCGGCCCTGTGGGATTGTTGGTTTGTCAATCCCAAGCCTAAACTCGATGTAGCAGTGGTCCGACAAGGATACCACACCAAGAACATGCCAATCCCTTATCATTGTACTCACCTTACTGTTAGATAAGGTAAGATCAATGACCTGTTGTCTTCGTTGAGTGACAAAAGTTGGAGAATTCCCAACATTTTGAATCACGAAATTTGAAGACAAGATGAAGTCCAACTATTTGTTATCGTATGACTCTAATTAACTCCTCAGCAACCAGGGGATAAATAGTATTATAGGGCAGATAGGCAGATACAACAATAGTCTCTACCACTTTATCCTCTACACGAAATCGCACACTAATTGCAACGACGTCTTGGCAACAAAACTGCCTCAACACCGAGCTCTCGATTGTCCTAGGGACAACCATACAGGCCCGTGGCCGCAATGATCTTGTGTTATACAAGATTGATCCCCATTTAATCAACCACAAACACGTCCTTTGCCCATGGTTCTTGTATTAAGATTATTTGTGGATCTGTATGCAACTTAGCATAACTACTGCATAGAAGAGCAGAAGCCGCTTTGCTGTGTTGCAAGTTAATTTGGGTGAAAGAAATTTCGATATTCGCTGTCATATGAGACATTAAAAAACATTTTTATTACTCATAATCCTTATCATCACCACGGATACGGAATGAAATCCGTCGGAGGTTAAGATAAGGACGCATTCCGTATGTTGAACGAAGGACTTCCAGAGATTGTACTTTAAAAAAAAAAAAAAACTAATGTTAGCAAAAAAAGCTTGTAAGCCTACAAGAAAATTTGCTGGTTTTGAACCCACAATTTTTTTGGTAAAGTTAGCAAAAAATATTTTCCAAAAATTAGTTAACTGAATTTTTTTTATTTCAACTTAGTTCATTTTGAAGACCCCATTTAGGACCCCATTGGGTTCGGACATAATAGGTCCAGACCCCGATGGCCCTACCCCTAGTTGGGTTCCTTAAAAATCGTCATAGATTTTGATCCAAAATTTGTGTCAGTTTTGCTCTACCTTGCTTTGTTTTTGAGATACGTGATTTAAGGGGACCACTGGGGTTTTGAGAAATAAAAAACTCGATATCTTCAAAAATATTACTCGGAGAGCTTTTGGTTATTTTGCGGTCTTGTTCTACGTGTTGAGAGCTACAAAAATGATTTTGGACTTTTTGTTGTGTCGGCCATATTTACCGAGATATGAGCATTTAAAAATTTGCGGGAATGCTAACTTTTTTGGATCAAAAGTTAGGACCCATTAGGGTCCACACATTTGAAGAGGACCGGCGATACTAGCCCGAGAACCAAAAATGGCCTCGATTTTGCTCTATCTGGCTTAGTTTCCGAGATAGCGCCATTTTAAGTTTTCTGAAAATTAAAAAAATATATTTTTGCTAATATTAGCAAAAAAGCTTGTAAAAATTTGGTCAACTCAATTTTAAATTTAGCAAAAAAAAAAAATAGTGCAAATTTTGTTTAAAATTGCTAATGCGCTAAATGAAGTTTACAAGATATTTTTGTTAACATGCTTATCTCAACTAAAAATTTGCTAAAGGTTAGCTTACTAGCATTAGCAAAAAAAATTGTAAATCTACTAATGTATTATTTTGAGTGTAGGTCCACTCTTACGACAAGAAGAGACCCCCTCTTGTTTGTAGGACCAGAACCTCCAGTTTCCAGGTTAAAAAACCAGTTTTTTGAGTTTTATTACATTCTTTGTACATATTTGTTGTAAACAATTCTGCAATTTGCAAGGGTAAACATTTCTGACGTGAATACCATTATTGTATTAAAAAGTGTAGTAAATAATATTTGAAATTTGTAGTGTGTGAGTTTTGTTTTTGTTACGGCTTGTATTGTTTTTATTATATTTTTTCATCAGTTTTACAACGCTGTCTCTTCTTGTTTTCTTATAATGGGTAATATGAATTGAGTGAGTTTTTTTTAATGGTATTTTGTGTATGAAGAATTCATTCATTTTAGGCTTTACTTTTTTCCTGTTGTTGTTACTTTATTTTTTATGTTCTTGTGATATATTTTTTTTAATTGCTTTATTGAACTTGAAGTATTTTTACACATATTCGTATTGACCATAAATTAAAAACATGTATGTTTTATTATGGTAAAAAAAGAAACACTTGCGATAACTTGTAAATAAAGGTTTAACAATTTGAGCTAGTAACATGCCAAAGAAATTTCAGGGATAGTAAAATAATAATCGGAGTTAATCCCACATTTTGCATTTAGAACCATTGCTTAGTTTCTAACTTATGATTATTATTAAGAGTTAAGCTTTTCTTATGTATGCTAATTTTTATTTGTTTTAACAGAATTTGTGTAATTATTTCGTTCTTCTTCTCTTCTTTTTTTAGGAAAAATACACAAAGTTTTAAAACAAGTTGAAATAAAACAAGAACCACTTGGTGGTTCCTCGACAGCTACAGTATATGCTACAACAGTTGGCGGTAATATAGGCACTTTTACTCAAATGGTAAGTTTTTAGCAATTGAAAGATAAAAATATAAAATCATTGTTTAAAAACTGATCTTAAGACCTAAAAATAGCTTACTATAGATTTTTTCAGTGCCAGCGCCATTATTAAGCATTTTTTAACAGTCTCTCAATTTGAAAATTTTGTTATACCAAAAATGTTTCTGCTACAGAAAATTTTTCTATACGAAATATGTCTTTAATAAAAAGAATTTTTCTATACAAAAAATATCTGGGGTTTTTCTATACGAAAACTGTATCTGATACAGAGAATTTTTGTATACGAAAAATAACTCTGATGCAGAGAATTCTTCTATACGAAAAATGTCTCGTGATACCGAGAATTTTTCTATACGAAAAATGTCTGATACAGAGGATTTTTCTACACGAGAATTTTTTTGTAAGAAAAATGTATCAGATACGAAGAATTTTTCTATAAGAAAAATGTTTCTGAAACTATACGAAAAATATCTCTGATACAGATAATTTTTCTATACAACTACTTGAATCGCATCACTAAACAGATTTTCAGAAAATCTTGAGCCTACATCAAAAACGGATTACTCGTTATGGCGTACTACCAAGAATTTGAAAAGACCTGTCATATGTAAGCCTCCTTTGCGAAAGCCAAATGGAGGTTAGGCTAAAAATGATACTAAAAAAGTAGATCTGTTTGTTGAACACTTAAAAAATGTTTTCACGCCAAATGAATCAAGTGTTATAGTAGAGTTGCCAACAATTTTACCCCAGCGCAGAGCAGAACCCATCCGGTTTGAGATGCGAGAGGTCGAAAAGGCAGATGTTGTTGTAAACCCCAAAAAGGCATTTGGTATTGATATGATCAGTAATAAAATGCTTTTGGAGTTACCCCGGATAGCATTAAGAATAATTCTATTTATTTTTAATGCTATATTACGCCTTGAACATTATCCTCCAGAATAGAAAGTTTCACTCGTTAAAATGATACCCAAGCCAGGCAAAGATCATACAAAAGTTGAATCATATAGACCTATCAGTCTGTTGTCCAGTTTATCCAAACTTTTCGAAAAACTGTTAGTAAACAGATTAACTATAGCTGTAACTCAGAACAACTCTATTCCGGATCATCAGTTTGGATTTAGAAGAAAACATGGAACTATTGAGCAAGTTCACAGACTGGTTAGTGAAATTAGAAGAGCCTATGAAGAAAAAAAGTATTGCTCCTCACTTTTTATTGATGTATCACAAGCATTCGATAAGGTCTGGGATGAGGGTTTACTTTATAAAATTAAAAATATGTTACCACCAAATACGCATAAATTACTCGAAAGCTATATAACAAATCGAAAATTTACGATCAAAGAGAACGATTTAGCACCCCTCATTTTATACAAGCTGGAGTTCCACAAGGTAGTATCTTGAGACCGCTTTTGTATATTCTATACACTTCTGACATGCCAACAAATTCCAATACCCACACTTTCACATTTGCTGACGATACTGCTATTTTAAGCATCCATGACAACACGATTGAAGCTACACGAATACTGCAGAGTCACATTCTTCAATTAGAAGAATGGTTACAAAAGTGGAAGATAAAGGTAAATGAGCAAAAATGTGTTCACGTAACTTTCACGTTGAGAAGAGAAACTTGTCCCCACATTCAGATCAATAACCACAATGTACCCCAACATACAAATGTTAAATACCTCGGTATTCATCTTGATCGTCGTCTTACGTGGAAAACACATTTAGATGCAAAATTATCTCAGATGAAATTAAAGACTATAGAAGTTAATTGCCTGATTGGAAGAAACTCTAAACTTAGTTTAGATTGTAAGCTTTTGTTGTACAATTCAATTCTAAAACCTATATGGTGCTACGGCATTCAGCTATGGGGCACTGCGTCATCATCTAATGTGGAGAGAATTCAAAGAAAACAGAACAACATTTTACGAATGATAACATGCGCCCCTTGGTATGTTAGAAATTCAAACATACACAAAGATTTAAATGTTGCTTATGTTAAGGATGAAATTGTAAAACATTCCCAAAATTACCTAATAGTGCGTTTACACTGGTCCTCTAAGCTAGCTTAAAGTAGATTGTGGCTCCAATCCAGTTTCAATCTATTAGATTGCCCATACATTTTTTTTTTCAATATAGTAGTTTAGACTCTAATCGGCAAACGCAATCTGGCAAAGTTAGATACAACTCTGTATTTCTATTATTTGCATTTTCCAACACTGAAAAACACCGACACAAAGCCTGCCGTTTTGATGACGCCGCCAAGTATGTGTATGCCGCCGTCATTGTGATTTGTAAACGCCGTCACTGTCCTTGTTAATCATACGACGACTAATTACCGTCGCTGTCTTTTGACGCAGTCACACACACATTTATTACCAACTTGTTGTTATAAATGCCAATCCTAATCTTCTCAAATGTAAAAAATGCCAATGTAAACGGTACAGGTTGTAAAGTAGATTAAAATCGCAATTTACTAGATTAGAAATCCAATGTAAACGCACTATAAGGAAACTGGAAACGATACAGAGAATTTTTCTATACGAAAAATGTCTGATACAATGAATTTTTCTATACGAAAAATGTCTCTGTTACAGAGAATTTTTTATACGAAAAATGTCTTTGATACGAGAATTTTTCTATACGAAAAATGTTCCTGATACAGAGATTTTTTCTATACAAAAAATGCCTCTTATACAGAAACTTTTTTATAAGAATCGTGATACTAAAATTTTTTCTATACAAAAAATGTGTCTTGATACAGAGAATTTTTCTATACGAAAAATGTGTCTGATACAGAGAACTTTTTTATATGAAAAAAAATTCTCTGATACAGAAAATTTTTCTTTACGAAAAATTTCTCTGATACAGAGAAAAATGTCTCAGATACAGAAAATTTTTTATACGAAAAATTATGAAACAGAGAATTTTTCCATACAAAAAATATCTCAGATACAGAGAATTTTTTATAGGAAAAATGTCTTAATTCAGAGAATATTTTTATACGAAAAATGTCTCTAATACACAAACTTTTTTATACGAAAAATATCTCGTGATACTGAGAATTTTTCTATACGAAAAATGTGTCTGAAACAGAGAAAAATATCTCAGATACAGAAAATTTTTTATAGGACAAATGTCTCTTAATACAGAGAATATTTTTATACGAAAAATGTCTCTGATAAAGAAATTTTTTTATACGAAAAATATCTCGTGATACTGCGAATTTTTCTATACGAAAAATGTGTCTGAAGCAGAGAATTTTTGTATGCAAAAAATGTGTCTGATACAGAGAATTTTTCTATACGAAAGAGAACTTTTATATACGAACAAAAGACTCTTTCAGACAATTTTTTATACGAAAAATGTCTGATGCAGATAATTTTTCTATACGAAAAATGTCTCTGATACAGATAATTTATACACAGAATTTTTCTATACAAAATATGCCTCTGATATAGAGAATTCATTATAAGAATTCTGATATAGGGAATTCTTCTATACAAAAAAATGTCACTGATATTAAGTTTTATTACATGAAAAATGTCTCTGATACAGAGAACATTTCTATACGAAAAATGTCTCTGATACTGAGAATTTTTATATACGAAAAATGTCTATGATACATATAATTTTTCTATACGAAAAATGTCTGACACAGAGAATTTCCACACTAAAAATATCTCTGATACAGAGACATTTTTTATACGAAAAATGTTTCTGATACCGAGAATTTTTCTATACGTGTCTCTGATATTGAGAATTTTATTACATGAAAAATGTCTCTGATAAAGAAAACTTTTCTATAAGAAAAATGTCTCTGATACAGAAAATTATTCTACACGAAAAATTTTCCTGATACAGAGAATTTTTCTATACGAAAAATGTCTATAATACAGAGAATTTTTCTATGCGAAAAATGTCTGACACAAAGAATTTCCATACCAAAAATGTCTCTGATACAGAGAACTTTTCTATACGAAAAATGTTTCTGATACCTAGAATTTTTCTATAAGTGATAGGTCTCATGATACAAAAAATATTTCTTTTTAAGTATAATTTTAGATTATTTTTTATGACTTTCTTTATTTCTTGTTTTTAGAACTCAAATCAACAACCTCAGTTTGTAAGAATACAAAATAGTTATAATATACAACCAACAGAAAGTAAGTTCTAAAGTTTTAAAATTTAAGAAAAAAGTTTTCCAAATAAAACTTATCTTCATGTGTTCTGACAAACAAATCTCTAGATACCACATATACAGTTATCACACCACAAAGTAGTAGTGGTAGCAGCAATAGCACGAACACAGGCAATATGCAACGACAACAGCAGCAGCAACAACAATTGCAGCAGCACCAACAACAACAACAGCAGCAACAACATCAACAACAACAACATACCAGCAGCACAAATATCGCAACAGTAAAATATGAACCAATCGAAGAATATATTTCACCACATACGGTAAGTATTACAAAAAAATTGCACTCGTAAATCTAAGGAAGCTACACAATTTTAAAAATCTTTTTAAGTTAAGGTTTTTTACGAATTTCAATAGAGGTAACAGAGTTTTGCAGCCAGCCCTGGCAATGTAGCAAAAGAGTACTTCTTTAAAAAAAAAACATGAGTGTTATTCAGTCTTTCGTGCCACCCCTGGTACTGGTGATAAAAGAGCACTTTTTAAAATTACTTTTCAAAATACATTAGAGGTATTCAGAGTCTTGTTGCCAGCCCTGGCAATGTAGCAAAAGAGTACTTCTTTCAAAAAATACATGTATTTTGAAAAGTAATTTTAAAAAGTGCTCTTTTACCACCAGTGCCAGGGCTGGCAAGTAAGACTCTGAATACCACTATTTATTTTTTGAAAGAAGTACTCTTTTGCTACATTGCCAGGGCTGGCAACAAGACTCTGAATACCTCGATCACCAGTAACAGGGCTAGCAAGTAAAACTCTGAATACTTCTAATATTTTTCTTTATTTCACTTGATGTTTTTCAAATATCAATTAATCAGCCTTACCACATAAAAATAAAATAAATTTAAAAGCGACTTTAAATTTTATTTCCATACAAATTGTTTTTGTTTTTAAAATCGACTTTCAAAAAATGTATAGAAAATTTGAAATTTAAGATAAAACTTTTGTTAAAATAGACTTTATTTTTCCTTGGTACGGGCCAATGTTTATGAATTTTACTTAATCTTTTATATTTATCTTTCTTTAATTTCAATTTGTTTTTTTACAAAATATAATTAATCTTTTTCAAATTTTAAAAGTTATTTTTCAAAATTAATAGTTTTTTTCTCATTTTCGAAATTCAATTGTTTTTTCGAATCTCAATTCATTTTTTCGAATGTTAAATTTTCCAAAATTTTAATGATAAATTTCGAATAAAGAATATCAATTGATAGTATTTTAAATTACATTTGAAGAAGTTTCAGAATTTACGAGTTCAAGAATCTAAAAAAAATACGAGTTCAAGAATTTAAATTCAATAATTAAAAATAATTCTTTATTTATTTTTTTTTTTAATTTTCATTTATCTAAAAGTCTGTTGTAAAAGAAGAAGAACGTTACAAATATAAACCACAAATTTTAATAGCAAAATCACAGGCTATGAAATCAAAAATGTGAGTAACAAATTTAGTGTCTCAACTTTGATTTTGAATATGACAAAAATTTCTTATTCATCATCTCTTTAGCAATCATACTACCGGCCATCAAAATATCTCAGCAGCTTCTGTAGCAGCAGTACAAAGAAAACGTAAACCTGAAAAGGCTGGCAAAGGTTTACGACATTTCTCATTGAAAGTTTGTGAAAAAGTCAAAGTTAAAGGAACCACTACGTACAATGAAGTTGCCGATGAATTGGTAGCCGAAGAAATACAAAATAATTCCTTTGATAAAAACTGTGATCAAAAGAATATACGTCGGCGTGTTTATGATGCGTTAAATGTGTTAATGGCCTTGCAAATAATCTCCAAAGATAAAAAAGAAATACGTTGGATTGGTTTACCCTCAAATGCAGTAGAGGTAAAAGAAATTTTAATTTGTACATATCAAATTGCGTTTTAAAAACGAAATTGTGTTTATTTTTTTCATTAAGGAATGTTCGCAATTAGAAAAAGAAAATGAAGAGCGTCGGGAACGTATTAAACAAAAACATCAACAATTAAGAGAGCTGCTATTACAACAAGTTTCCTTTAAGAGTCTTATTGAACGTAATAAGGAGGCCGAAAGGCAGGGCATTATACCAACACCAAATTCATCTATACAATTACCTTTTATAATTGTTAATACCCACAAATCAACAAAAATTAATTGTAGTGTTACCAATGATAAGTACGATTCAGAATATACTAATGTTTATTTTGAAGCGATTAAAAATTTGAATAAAATTTGGTTTTTAGGTCAGAATATATTTTTAAATTTGATGATAAATTTGAAATGCATGATGATGCTGAAGTTTTAAAACGCATGGGTTTATTATTTGGTAAGTTGCAAATGCAAGTTAAAATATTTAAGGTTTGGAATATTGTATTTTGATTATTTTTATAGGTTTAGACAAGGGCCAATGTTCGTTTAAAGACATTGAACGGGCCAAATCATTGGTGCCACCAAATTTTGAAAAGTATATTGAAGGTAGGTAATTGTTATCATAATTTTTTTTCAGAATCTAAACAGAGCAAGCGCAGCACGTTAGACAAATACTGTTGTTAGAGAAAATAGGCCCAAAACCACAGACTAAACCAGATAAGACAGTGGGGTTTTAAAATAGAAAACGGGGAAAAACTTGGCGATTTTAGGGGAAAACTGAGCGATTTTAAGCTAATTTAAACAAAACACGGCACACTTATACTAGAGATGGGCACATGAGCAGATTAGAGCGTGATTCACGATTGAGTGTGACTGAATTCAATTTTACTCACGTGATTGTGAGTGTGAGTAAAGAAAACAAGTAAGGAAATTATAGTCGGTCAAGACCGACCATATAATACCCTGCACCAGAGTTTCCCGGAAAATGGGTCCCAAGTTCAAACATGGACTGATTAGATCTACATATATTTTGTCAAATGAATATCGGGCGAAATTTTCACATGGGACCTAAGGCCAAAAATGATCCGATGATAATCAGATTTGATAAGGTTTTTAAAGTACGCGTTTAACATACACAAACAAAATTTTAATTAAATATTTTCTATTTTAATGAAATTTGAGAGATTTATGTGAAAATCGGGAAGGTGGTTTGTATGGGGACTACAAGAAGAACTGGTCCGATTTCATTAAAATTCGGAATTGTGATTTGTGTGGATGAAACATGATTACCTGCCAAATTTCGAAAAGATACCTATTAAAAGGCGGCTATTAGAGGCATTTGAGCCAAAACTAAAGAGGACCTTTGTATGGGGGCTAGGTCTAAATATGGACCGATTTTTTCCAATTTCAATAGGCTTCGTCCTTGGGCCAAAAGAGGCTTAAGTATCAAATTTCAAATCAATTTATTAAAAATTGCGACCTGTATCGTGTTTACACCGTTTACATGGACAGACGGACGGACATCGCTAAATCGATTCAAAAATTGATTCTAAGTCGATCGGTATACTTAAAAGTGGGTCTAACAAACACATTTTAAATGTCTTTAAGTTGGCATCACTGTATGTTCTAAAGTAGAGCCTACGGTTAGTACGGTAGTACCGGTAATCCCGATATTATAAAAAATGTTCTTAAATTTCAATTTGTACTAAAAATTAGTAAAATCTATTTAAATACATATTTTTTTTTTTAATTTTAGCCTACGGTAATGGTAAAGCCAGTGGTGAAATTTCTTATGATTCAGATGATGATATGCCTCCCTATGATTATATTGAATTAAACCATGAAAATTCCCAGCAAGGCTATACAACAACACATACCACATTAGTGAACAGTGGTGGGGTTGGTGGTGGTGGGGGTAGTGTTATTAACTCAGGTAGTGGTGGTGGTGTTATAATTAAAACACCTGATCTCGATGATGATGAAGAATTTGTTGAACATAGTGATATTGATTGAGGTGTATGCAGAGTTACATTAAGTAACAATCAAAATAATAACAATGAAAAAACTATACAAAATTTAAAAAATAAAGAACCTTTTAAAAAGTTTTATATCTCTTCATCGTCTGACTCGTCGTCAGCAACATTAACAGCTAGCAGAAAAATGTCATTGTCATTATCATCATCAATTTCATCAGTTATAACAACAGCTACTACAAATGATATAAATGTAGAAACTAAAGGAGTAAGAACAGTCCAAGATAAACCTCAGCAATTACAACAGCAACAACAAATTACGGATTTACCATCACGTTTTTTAGCAGGAGCAGCTGCTGCTGATGGTAATCTATCTGATGATTCTTTTAGTTTCTCTTTTATTTCAGCCTTATTAGGTTTGCATAAAAAATAAGAAAATTTGTTGTTTTTTTTCGCTTTTTATTTAATCATTATTTTTTACTAAAAAAAAAACAAAACAAATATTTTTTAAATGTAATTGTTGTAAGTTAATTAATATTTAAATAAGTAAAATGTTTAATTTTTCCTTTTTTGGGTATTTAATGTTTTTTTATTTCTTAAACAGTTAGTCAGCAACAGCATATTAGGGGAGTTTGGAGAGGGATGCTAAAATAGTTTGTTTGAGTTGAAAAAGAGACAATCCCAAAAGGTAAATTTCTCTTCTTGGGGACCCGGATTATAAGAAAAATATTTTAGAAGCTTATTGTAAAAACTCGATAAGCAACATTTCATTTTATGGTGGTTTTTGCCTTAAAACTTTTAAAATAATGTAGAAAATATAACTTTTGCAGAACTTTTATTCTCAATATACTTGTACGAAGGGTTAAAGCAAGACTTCTGCAAAAAATCTGTCAATGGAACTTCAGCAGAAGGCGAAAAACAGGAAAAAATAAAATGTTGCTTATCAAGTTCTTGCAGTAAGCCCTTCATATATATTTGAATTTCAGAGACTGTGAGTTTCTTTAAACTGGAAAAATTTCTCAGAATCTGAAAATTTTTCTATACAGAAAAAAACAACTCAGAATTTGAGAATCTTTCTACATTGGAAATGTCTTAAAATCTAACAGCGGTATTCATAAGCAAAAGTTAGCAGTTGCTTATACATCGCAGACAACGAGCTGCTTACTAGAATGTGTTTTTTCCTTAGCAAAATGTTAGCATAGAGTTTATTCATAATGATTTTTAAAATCTGTTGGCTAAGAACAACCCTGTTTTTGAAAATCAATTGCTTTTAGGTACGTCACAATGCAACAGCAAGCAGCAGATAGTAGGCAACAAATATAAAAAGTACTGTATTTAATTATAATTACAAATAAATGTCGTATTTTGTATTTCTTTATATGAAAATCGAATACACCAAGCTGCATATACAAAAAGTACCCCTTATAAATACAATTATAAGTAAATACAGTAATTTTTATTGTTAGTGCTGTCTTCTGCTTGCTGCTGCATTGTGAAAAACATTTAATTGTCATGAGAGAACGTAACTCAATTGAGAACATTAATTGAGAGAACTTTAGTCAAGATTTAACAACATTTTGTTTTCTTGTTAGCAAGGGTTTTAAAATTTGTTATGAATAAAACACTTGTTAAATTCATGCCAACTTTTCGTTTTGAATACGGCTGTAAGAATGTTTCTATACTTTAAAAATGTCTCAGAATCTGAGATTTTTCTATCGTCAACAAATGTCTCTGAATCAAAAAATTTTTCTATTCGTAAAAAATGTATCAGAATCTAAGATTTTTTTATATGGGAAACATATTTCAGGATTTGTAATTTTTTAATGAAGCCAAAATGTCTCAGAATCTGAGAATTTTTACATTCAAAAAAATTTCTCAGAATGTGGCAATTTTTCTATACGGAAAAACGTTTCAGAATCCACGAATTTTTCTGTACGGAAAAAATGTCTTGGAATTTAAGAATTTTTCTATTCGAAAAAAATTTCTTTTACGGAAACTGCCTTAGAATCTAAGAATTTTTCTATTTGAAAAAAATTTCTCAGCATCTGGGAATTTTTCTATACGGAAATACGTTTCAGAATCTAAAAATTTTTCTGTACGGAAAAAATGTCTAGAAATTTAAGAATTTTTCTATTCAAAAAAATGTCTTAGAAAATAGTATCAAGGTTTGAGAATTTTTCTATGCAGAAAAATGTCCCAGAATATGAGAACTTTTCCATACGGACAAATATATGTACATAAGAATTTTTCTATGCCAAACAATGGTTTAGAAGAAGCGGAAATTATCTCAGAATCTAAAATTTCATCTTTACAGAAAAAAATTTAAAATTGTTCCATACGCTGAAATTTATCAGAAACTGAGAATTTTTCTGTATGGAAAAATATCTCGGAATCTTAGAATTTTGTCTATACGGGGAAAAAATTCAGAATCTTTAAATTTTATATACGATAAAAATATTTTATAATCTGTTAATTTATCTTTACAGGAAATTGTCTCAAAATCTGATATTTTTGGTTAAAAGTATTTTTTGGTGTTTTATATTAAGGCTGCTGTTCCAAAAAAGTAGTTTCATGTGAATTGAAAAGTTGTGAAAGACAGAACAGAGGCCTTAATAGATTTTTATAAAAACGTACCAAATTAGTGTTTTTTTATTAAAAGTACTAAATTAGTAACTTACATATTTTTTTAAAAAGTACTTTTTAAATAAATACTTTTACAAGAAAAATGTCTTTAAAACTAATAATTTTTCTATACGGGGAAATCGTCTCAAAATCTGATTTTTTTGTTAAAAGTGCTAAAATGGTATGTACTTTTTTTAATAAATTTATTTTTTTTTTAAGAAGTATAAAATTAGTATTTTTCATAAAAAGTACCAAATTACTTATTACTTATTTATAAAAGTACCAAATTAAATTTTTATAAAACGTACCAAATTGTTACTTTTTTAAGTACCAAATCAAAACTTATATAAAAAGTACCAAATTATAACATTTTTATAAATATGTAGTACCAAATTGGTACTTTTCATTGGTACTTTTTTAAACTCAAAATTACGTTTTTATAAAAGTACAAAAATAGTATGTACTAGGGTATTCAATTAATCGAGGTTCTTGTTTAATCGGTTAATCGGGCAAATAATTAATCGGGGTTGAGATTTAATCGGTTAATAATCGGTTAAATTTGAATTATTCGATTAACCGAATAATATGAATTTTAAATTAAAATTGAATATAAAACAACAAATTGTAGTGCTTTTTTAAATCTTATTATAAACAAGTAAGAAATCTGTATTCTCTATGCCAATGGTTCCCAACCTTTAATTCTTGCCCCACTGGGGGGGGGGGGCAATTTGAGCGTTCCAGTGCAAGATTTTTTTAGTCAAATTAACTACAAAAACTATTTTCTGTAACAAAATTAACTACAAAAATTTGTAAATTGCTTACAATTTTTACTAAAAACTTATTTTTAATTCTTATTTTACAAAAACTTTGCTAAACCAGTAGTAATTTTTCATTAAAAACAAAAATTAGAAAAATTAACAAATTTTTCTTGAGTTTAGGGGGGGACAAGGAAATTTTTTAACTTAAAAGTGGGGCGTGGAGTAAAAAAGGTTGGGAACCATTGCTCTATGCTAATGCTTCAAATACCCCCAACAATCTTAGCCTAAGTAAAGAATTTTTGTATGGCATCCTGAAAAATTACCCCAATCCCAGTGCTAAAATTGCAATAATTTCATCGGTCAATATCTCCGTGATTAAAACAGATATCTGAAGGATTCCAAAAGTGTTTTTTTTCAGATGTGCTTAACTATTTTCACATCAAAAATATTTTACGGTTTTGCGAAAATCTGAGTTTATTCACACTCTAATTAAAATGATTTCAGTTCCCTACTATAAATTGTGTAAATTTACACAAATTACGTAATTCTACTTAAAATTGTTGAAAACTTACACAATTTATAGTAGTAAGTTATTTGAATTTACACTATTTTTGGAAACTGGACTCACTTTTCTAGAGTGCATTATTGGAAATCGAAATCCTTAATATCTCAAGATGAGATAGCAGAACCTTAATTTACAGAAACTTAAACAGCAAAAAATAACCAAAAGTACTAAAAAAATAAGTTTCGGTTAATCGACACAAATTAATCGGTTTATTTGTTATTTGAAAATTGGCAATTTTAAATTATTCGAACAGTTAATCGACCAAAATTAATCGGTTAACCGATTAACGGTTAATCGATTTAATACCCTAGTATGTACCATAATCTGATAATTTTTCTATACAGCCAAAATCAACCAAATGTGTAAATTTTTATAAATAGTACCAAAAAAGGTTATTTTTTTAAAGCACACTTTTTTATAAAAAGTACGGAAAACCGTTTCTAGAAACTGAGAATTTGTCACAGAATCTTAGAATTTTTCTATACCAAAAAAATATATTATCTGTGAATTTTCCTATACAGGTAAATGAGACAATCTGATACCTTTTTTGATTAAAAGTACTAAAATAGTACTTTTTGTTAATTATAAAAGTACCAAATTAATAATTTATGGGCATGCCACAGACTCAATTCCGTTCGGATTTAAAACAAGTGAGAGTGTTAAATTCGGCTGTGCCGAATCTTTGATACCCTCAAACAAGATAATATATATAAAAAAAAATTACAGAGCCTTTTTTGTGGGGGGGGGGGGGGGCTCTGTGGGGGTGGTTAGGGACACCTTCCGCATCGCGATAAATGTTTACTTATTTATTATGGTTTTTGAACTTTAGTTACACCATTTACTCATAATTTTTATGATTTTTTTAAATCCACGCCCACAAAATGGGGCGGGCCAAAAAAAAAAAATATTTTGTGGCCCCGGGGTCTAAGTGCAGGACTTTGAATACTTTCTGACATAAAAAGATTTCATTTGCTTAACAAAAATGCAAAAAAAAGCTGTAAAAAATTTCGTTTTTTGAGACGTTTTTTTAGTTCCTTAAGGGGGAACTTTTTTCCCCTGACCCGATTTCCGAACTTAACCGGCCTATGACCATGAGACACATTCGTGCCAATTTTCAGGAGTCTAGCTCTATTATTTTGGACTGAATCGTGTTTTATACAGACGGACGGACGGACATTCATAGAATGACTTAAAATCGATCATAGATCAATAATATATATACTTTATGGGGTCCCCGACCGATATTTTTATGCGTTACAAACGGAATGACAAAGTGAGTATACCCCCATACTGTGGTTGGAGGGTATAAAAAGTGGTTTACTCGTAAAACGCAAAAGGAATATAATTTTTTTCGGAATGAAATCACTTTTTAAAATCAAAGTGAAAGGGCACAATTAGGAACTCAATTAGGTTAGAATTTGAAAAAAAAAAATATTCTCTTTGCATTTTACGAGTAAACCACTTTTTTCGAATCCGAACGGAATTTAGTCTGTGACATGCCCCGAAATTGAATTGCATTTTACGGGTAAACCACTTTTTCCTAATCCGAATGGAATTGAGTCTGTGACAAATGGAATTGAGTCTGTGACATGCCCCTTAAAAAAGTACTAAATTACATTTTTATAAAAAGTACCAAATTTTTACTTATTTTAATGTACCAAATTAATACTTTTATATAAAACATACCAAATTAGCACTTTCTTATAAAAAATACCAAATTGGTATGTTTTTAAAGCACAAATTATTTTTTTTTATAAAAAGTGCAAAAAAGTACTTTAAAATAGAAGTTTAAGCAAAAAAGTTAAATTCTATTATCGATTTTTATACGTTTTTGTGTACTCTTTTATCCGCTTTACTTTTAAAAATGTCACAAAAACCTGATAATTTTTCTGCACAATAATCAAAAGTATAAAAAAAGTGCTTTGATATAGAAGTATGTACCAAAACAGTTGTATTTTTCATAGATTTTTATACGTTTTTGTGTTTTCCTTTACTCTGCTAAAAAAGTAAAAAAATTAGGTATTTGTTTAAAAAAAGACCCATTTAATACTTTTATATAAAAAGTACCAAATTTGTAATATTTTATAAAAAGTACCAAATAATTAAGTTTTTTATAAAAAGTACAAAATTTTTTGAAAATTTTTGTGTTTTAATTCTGCTAAAAATTGGTGCTTTACTTTTGAAAATGTCCCAAAACCTGATCATTTTTCTATACAACAAAATCAGCCAAATTTTTATAAAAAATACAAAATTATTACACTTTTGTATAAAAAGTACCAAATTTTTTGATTGATTTTCATACCTTTTTTAATTCTATTAAAAAAATTTGTATAAAAAGTACCAAATTTTTTGATTGATTTTCATACCTTTTTTAATTCTATTAAAAAATGGGTCCTTTACTTTTAAAAATGTCCTAAAACCTGATAATTTTTCTATACAAAAATTCAATCAATTTTGTACTTATAAAAAGTACCAAATTATTACATTTTTAAAAAAAGTACGAAATTGTACTTTTTTAAAATACCAAATTATTTTGTGTTTTCCTTTATTCTTAAGGTGGAAGTACATAGGGGTGCGTTGCGTCCGATACGTTCTCGCCTCTGTCTGCTTTCTATGTGTTGAAAACTTTAAGTTACATAGAAAGCGCGTTGAATGCGGCAGCTTTTCATAAATACCTTGCTAAATCTTCATGTTTTTGCACTAAAATTGATTTATTTTTATTTAGGAAAATTATCAGCTTTACCACAAGAAAATAAAATAAATTTAAAATGAGCTTTTAATTTTATTTCCATACAAATTGTTTTTGTTTTTAAAATCGACTTTCAAAAAATGTATTGAAAATTTGAAGTTTAAAATAAAACTTTTGTTAAAATAGACTTTTTGTTTGTTTGTGGTAAGGGACTATATTTTTAATATTTTTTAAGTTTTTGTATAAATTTATTAAAAATATATTGTTTATTTAAAAACGAAAACAACACAAAAGAAAATTGTCAAAAAAATTTTCAAAACGCAAAGAGAGGTGAATATTTTTAAAATTTTTTGAGTTCTATGCGTTTTGAACTTTTGTATTGTAACTTGCTTCATTCATTTATACGGTTTAAACTTTTTGACAACCGGACGCAAAGCAAGTTTTTCCTATGTACTTCCACCTTTATAAAAAATTGAAAAGTTCTTATTTTTAAAAGTACTAAAATAATACTTTTATGTAAAAAGTACCAAATTATTACTTTCATAAAAAAAGTATCAAAATTGTACTTTTTTTAAGTACCAAATTAGTACCATTTTATTAAAAGTACCTAAAAGTACTATTCAAATAGAAGTACCCAGGAAAATTTTTTTGAACAAATTCCTGGTTCAACAGATTCTTGAATGTATTTTATGGTAATCACAACAAAATTCTGTATGTAAAATTATTTTTCAAAAAAACTACTTGCTCTAAAAAACTATGGCTTTTGGCACAATTTCAAACAAAAATCATTAATTCTTGAATGTTAAGTAGAATCGGTTGCAGGGTAAAATGATGCGTTCTGGAACCGATTATTGGGAACAGAAACTTTTGCTGGGTATGTACCAAAAAAGTTGTATTTTTTTTTATTAATTTTTATACGTTCTGCTAAACAAATGGTTTCTTTACTTTTTAAAATGTCCCAAAACCTAAGAATTTTTCTATACAACAAAATCTGAGAATTTTTCTATACGGTAAAAATTTCTCAGAATCTTAGAAATTTTCTACACCCAAAAAAAACGTGGGTATTCAATACTAAAAATTTAACTAATTTTAGTCCAAAAGGACCTAGTGCAGGAATTGGTAACCAATACTAAAATTAGTCAAAACCAGTAAAAATTACTAATTTTAGTACTTTGAAGATACTAAAATTAGTAACTAATTAGTAGATTTGGGTACAATATCACTTACTAAACCTTTTACTGTACACTCTAAAAAACGCATGTAAACTTACTATTATAAATTGGGTAAATTTTTGTTGAATAACACGCATTATGTGTTAATATAAACACTAAATGCGTATAATAAATTCAAACCAATTAAACACAGCAAATTAAAAATATTATCCGTTAATTCAAATATTTTACACACAAATGTGTAAATAAAATTGTCAACCAACATACACACACACATGTTAAATAACTAAAACGCCAGACAAAACTATAAGCTTCCGTAGCGTAGTGGTTAAGATGTGTGCTTTCAAATCGGAAGATGTCGAGTTCGATGCTCGCTGGTGCCGAATGTTTTTTTTTTTTTTTGTTTTTTTGTTATATTTATTCACCTCTTTTTATTTAAATTGACCACTAGTGGTCAATTTATTCAATTTACACATTCAGAGTAAAGTTACCCAATTTATAGTAGGAGTCCAGTTTCCTACTATAAATTGGGTAAATTTCAACAAATTTTGATTAGAGTGTAGAATTATTTTGAGTGTAGAGGTAAAAACTCGTTTATCCTATTTCAACTCCCTAATTAAGCTTTAATAAAATATTTTTTTTTAAATTATTCACAACTTGTAAAAAATATTAACAGTTTTTTTATGAGTTATTTTTTTTTTTAGAAATTTCTGAAATTATTAAAAAAAGAGTAAAATTATTCGAATGTAATTATTTTTGGTTATAAAAATAAATCCATAGCTGTAATTATTTTTTCTACAAAATTTATAATTTTTTTTAAACACAAGACTTAAAAATATATGCAAAGAAAATAATACAAAATTTCTTGTTTAGCAATTTATTTTAGTTTAATGGTTAATTTTTTTTATTTATGTACACAAGTTTCAAAACATATGAAATATGTTTTTATTTTTATAATTTTTTGTAATTAGTTTTTTTTTATATATATTTTATTATTTTTGTTTAATAAAAGTTTAATATGAAAAAAATAAGCCTACCTTTTGAAAAAATCACACTTATTACATACGAAAACAAAATATATCTCTCTTTTTTTAAAAAACTAAAAGAAAATAATATAAAAATATATTTAAAAAAAAAAACTACAACAACTAAATATTTTTTAAGTCCTTAAAAAATTGTTTATTATTGAATGCAAATAAACATTTCTTATTTATAAGTCTCAATGCAAAAAATAATAATAAAAATTAAAAATTTAAGAAATTTTAGTTTAGTAAAAAAAAAACAAATATTAAAAGTAGTTGTAAACATAAAAATAAATGGAAAAATCAAACAAATTAAGCATACAAGGTATTGAGAAAATGATTTAAAATAAAAATTAAAAAAAAAAAAATATATACTTATAAAACAAATAAATATTTTTCGTTTTAATTCGCTTACAATAAGTATGTCCCAGGGTCATTTCCCAAATCTTAAAAATATTTAATATTAGAGGTATTCAGAGTCTTGCTTGCCAGCCCTGGCACTGGTGGTAAAAGAGGGTGACATGACATAATTCCCACGGACATAATCCCCATTTACGTTATGGGGATTATGACCAAATTCATTTCGGACATTATCCCCATAAATTATTTGGACATAATCCCAATAAAAAACGGACATAATTCCCAAATTTATGGGGATAATGACCACGTAACAAATGGCCATAATCCCCATTATGGGGATTATGTCTTCTATACTAGTTGGTCATAATCCCCAAAATTAAAAGATTTTTTTTTTACTTAAAGTTTTTCTGCGTAGCCAGCCTTCGGCCGGGTTTGGGGATTACAAACTCTATGCATTAAACCCACCCTCTCTGCAGAAAACGGAGATTATGACCAAAATTGCTTTGGACTTACTCCCCATAATGTGAATGGGGGTTATGACCGAAAAAAGCTACTGAAATTAAAAACAAATCATCAGTACATGTTTAAACCTAGCCCCCATACAAAGGCCCCTTTAATATAGGATAAAATGACTCTTGTAACCGTTTTATAATAGATATCCTTTCGAAATTTGGCAGGTAAACGTGTTTTGGATTCACAAATCACCATTCCATATTTTAGAGAAATCTGATTAGTTCTTCTTGTAGCCCCCATACAAACCACCCTCTCGATATTCGCATAAATCTTTAAAATTTCACGAAATTAGAAAATATTTTATTAATATTTTGTTTGTGTGTGTTTACCGCGTACTTTAAACCCATGGGTTGCAAGTGCAATTAAATCTTATTATAATTAAACCATTTTTGGACTTAAGCCCTATATAAAAATTTCGCCAGATATTTACCTAAGCGTTAAATTGGCAACAAATAGTAGCCTATTTTACTCAAATTTTGGTATGTGAGTGTTTTCTACATTTATTAAAGAGTTGATAGAAGATAGAACCAATCGGACCATGTTTGAACTTGGGACCAATTTTCCGGAAAACACTAGTGAAGGGTATTATAAGGTCGGTCTTGACCGACTATAATTTTCTGACTTGTTTTTTTTATTGATTTTCATAAATTTTTGTCTCCCCTTTACTCAGCTAAAAAAAATGGGTCCATTTAATCAAAACTAGGATTTTTTTTGATTTATTTTAATAAATAGTACCAAGCCAAATTTGTACCAGTAAAAATTTGTACTTTTAAATAAAAAGTATTTACAGGACAGTACTTTTTTTTACTTTTCAAAAGTACCAAAACACGGGGGGCCCCCGTAGGCTAGTTGGTAGCGTGCTAGCCTTTCAACGTGGGGGTCGTGGGTTCGATTCCCACCAGAACCCTTGGTTTTTTTCGCTACAACGAGACGACGGTCATTGTTACCAGTTCTCGGTTAGGTGGAATTTATTAAAAATGAGTTGTAAATAAATAGAAAGAATAAATAAAAAAAATACCAAAACACAAAGTACTTTTTAATAAAAAGTACCAAAATACTATTTTCTGATAAAAAAAAATACCTAAATCAGGCACGTACGCAGGAATTTATTTTGGGGGGGGCCCAAAATTTTTGTTTTTTCAAAATTTTGTTTTTTCGCCTGAACATTTTTTCACCTACATTTTTTTTACATTTTTAGAAAACAAAACATTTATTTTAAATTTAAGATAAAAAAGGAGGAAATGTTTTTTTTTAAAGAATTTGAAAATTTAGGCAACTTTTCTTTAAAAATTCTCAAAAATACCTTACGAGTAAAAACTGAAAACTATAGGACACCTTTTTGAATTGTTCATAAATTTTTTCATAGTTTTTTGATTATAAACCATATTTATGCAGAAAACTTCTAAGAGCATTTTTGGTATACAAAATTCTCCAATTCTAAGATACATATCATCGTAATAAAATCAAAGATACTGAAACATTTTTGGAACGAAAGACTCCTTAAATTTTAGGAAATATTTTTAGTTCTACAGTTTTTGAACAAAAAACATTATAACTCCAAGACATTTGAACCATAGAAAATTTTTATAGTATAATTACGATTTAAAACATTTTTCGCATAGAAAATTTTCAAATTTTGAGACATTTTTTGTACAAGAAAACTCTGAGCAATTTTTCGTGTAGAAAAATTCTCCGATTATAAACATTTTTCGTATAGAAAAATTCTTAGATTCTGAAACATTTTTTGTATAGAAAAACTCTGAGGTTTTAAGAAAAAGGTGTTTTCATTTTGAGACATTTTACTTATAGAAATATTCTCCATTTCTGAAACATTTTTCGTGAAGAAAAATTCTTAGATTCTGAGTTATTTTTAGTACAGAAAAACTTTCAGATTCTAAGACATTTATGGTATAGAAAAAGCTCTCAGCTTTTGAGACACTTTTCGTTAAAAAAAAATTTTAGACTCTGAGACATTTTTCGTATGGAAAATTTTGAGATTATCTGAGACATTTTTTGTATTGAAAAATTCTCAGATTCTGAAAAATTTTTCGCATTGAAAAATTCTTAGATTCTGAGATAATTTTCGTATAGTGAATTTGTCTATACGAAAAATCTCAGATTTGTATAGAAAATTTCTGAGATCCTGAGACATTTTTGCATAGATGAATTCTCACATTTTTCGTACAGAAAAATTTATTTTAAGAAAAATATTTCAAATTGGTATAGAAAAATTTCCAGATTCTGATACATTTTTCGTATAGATTTTTCCGATTCTGAATGATTTTTCGTAAAGAAAATACACTGATTATAAGACGTTTTTTGTATAGAGAAATTCTTTGATTATAAAATATTTATCGTACAGAAATAGAATGAAAACAATTATTATGATCTTTAAAAATCTCTTATCCATTTATTGAATGAGAAAATAAATAGATTCTGAGACATTTTTGTAGAAAAGTTCTTAAATTCACAATATTTTTTGTCAATAAAATTTTTTCAGTTTTATTTAGATATTAAAAAAAAAAAACATTAGTGGTATTCAGAGTCTTACTTGCCAGCCCTGACATTGGTGGCAAAAGAGCACTTTTCAAAAATGCTTTTCAAAATACATGTATTTTTTGAAAGAAGTACTCTTGATACATTGTTCCAGATTCAGAGTATATTTTTTGAATTTAAAAATTGTCAAATTTGATTAAACTTGGAATTACAAAAGCTTCAAATTTGTGTATACGACACAATTTTCAATGCATGTGTTCTGAAACATTATTTGACAAAAAAAAAATTCAAACCCTTTGACAAATTTCATAAAAAATCTTCGTTTTCACCATTTGTATTTCTGAAGAAATAAAAAAAAAATATTTTGAAATATCAAAATTTTTTCCGGTGATCACAAATATAGTCAAATGTGGCAGCGGCTTTAACTAAAGTCGAGAGAAAAGCAATGGAATAATATTCACGATGCATAACTTACTTGGCCTGTCGAAATTACCGTTTAAAGGTGTCTTATTCGCTACCGTAAAAGTTTACGAATTTAAACCCACACAAAATTTTTTTTTTAATGAAATTTTTTTCAATATTTTGAAAGTTTCAGAAAAAAACCTTCGTTAGAATAGAGATAAAAAAAATAATACTGAGCCTTTTTTGTTAACAAACGTATATTTTGTAGTTCAAAGTCTTAAAATTTTTATATTATCAAATCATTTTGGGGGGGGCCCGGGCCCCCAGGGCACCCCCCCTGCGTACGTGCCTGACCTAAATAGTACTTTTTTGCTAAAAATACAACAAAAAATGCTAGAGTTGTCAAAACCAATTTCCGAAGTATTCGAAAAATCGATTTTTTTCTATTTTTCCGGTTTTTTAAAATCGGTTTTTTAAAAAGACCGGTTTTCGAAGTATTCGAGAAACCGATTTTTTGGTCTCGAATAATCGACTTTTTCTGAAATTTAATTTTTCGTTATTTTGCATTAAATGTAATTTTTTAGTAAAATTTTTATGTATTATTAGTTCTGAAGTAGAAATGGGAGCGTGAGTGACTTTTGACTCACACTTATTTACGGTCACGACAAGAATTTTTCTATCACGCACACTCACTCACAAGCATATTTTTTTCCACTCATACTCACACTTGAGACAACTTATACTCGCGTGCACTCACACAAGCTTCACTCACACTCACATTCATTCACACTCACGAAACTCTTGTTTATACAAAAAAACTTTTAAAAATTATAATTTCAAAAATCTAACAAAATTTTTATCAAAATTTAAAGTTTAGCCAAATTTTACATTTTTTTTGTTTCTTCGGGATTTTTAAATTTGTTTTCTATTTTTGGGACGAAAGGAAATATGAAGAGAAAATAAATCACGCAAAAAAATCGTCTCAAACACACTCACTCATGCAAAAATCTTGCTAACGCACAACCACTCACGAAATTTTTTCCACTCACATTACGTGAGTTACTTAAGTTCAGTCATGCTCACGAGTGAATCACGCACTTTTGCTCATGTTCCCATCTGTGTTCTGAAGTTTATAAAAATTGCTTATTTTGTTTTGCTTTTTTTATCAAATAAATAATTTTTAATAAAAACCGAAAAACCGATTATTCGAAACCGGTTTTTAGTTACAAAACCGAAAAACCGATTTTTTTAAAAGGCGGTTTTTCGAAGTATTCGGAAATCGGTTTTTGAAAATTTGACAACACTTAAAAAAATGCCAATTCGAAAAAAGAACCGCTTTAATGCACAAGAGTTTCGTTTCCTCTTTAACTCTCTAAATATTTGTTTTTTATTCTGATTATTGCTGCCAAGGCTGGTTACTTTTATAATTCCATAAATTAATTAAAATCACAATCTTTTTATCATCTTAAAGGAAAAATCACGTTTATTTAATTCCATTTCTTTAAATATTTGTCTATAAATATTTGTTAAAAAGATTTACATATAGTGAAAGTTAAATCTACTACTATTTAATAATTTATAAAAAAATCCAAAACAAATATTTCAATAAATGAATTAGATCTAGTCTGATATGCTCATATTTGATATGCAAAATCTAATTATATTAAGTTGTACCTGACCAGTTCTCAAATTTAGTCTTCATTTTCGAGATATGATCAGATTTTATCAATAACAGATCCAGAAATTGGTGAACAAATTCAGAATTTAACCGATCTGTATATATAGGATTATATTTAATCAGATCAAAGTGGTTCAGACCAGATATCTACATATCAGAGAAGATCTAATCCATTTTTTACACCGGTTTTTACACGTTTACATTATAATTTTACATAAAACCTTAAGATATCTAAAATATAAAACATATAAATACAAAAAAAATACAAAAAATATTTAGACATATTAGGAAACTATATATTTCGTTCGGAGATGGAATGACATGTTTTTTCAGAAAACGTGGAACAAAATGTTTGTCTGACGACTTAAAAGTTTTGGCAAAACGATGTTGGTTTTTGTTCATTAATATATTTTAATATTGTATCTGGTTTTATTCCAAAAACTTTGCGAGTTATGTTTTCTGAAGAAACATTAGATTTTGCTCCTTAAACTAGATTACTCAAAAACTCCATTAAAAGTTAACACTCAATTAAATTTAGGTTTTTCACACAAATTTAAATCATTGACCATTAGTTAAATGGACTAGATATTGAGTAATCAGTCTTAAATAAAATTTTTGTCTATAACATGTCTAATGATTTTTTTATAATAACATTTCAGCAAAATAATTAATTTAAGCATTTGTATATAACCTAGCTATTTTCATAATTATATTAACAAGAAGATTTAAAGATAAACCTAGAAAATCTACTATTTATATATGAAATTTTAAAATATTTCTATAAGAAACCCTTATAAGTAAGGGTCACCAAGGCCTTTTCATACTTATAAATACATTCCTCTTATAATTACTCTTAAAAACCATTCTGTAGTGCAGCTTCAAAGGTACTAGGCGGTCCTACCGGTTGTGGGGCTATATCGAAATCGGGAATCATAGGATCCATTTGTGGTTGTAGAGGTGGTGCTGCAAAGTTTGAAGTTGATAAATTCATTAAATCTGGTAGTGGTGCACCAAAACCAGTACCATAATTATGTTGCAAATATTCAGACGGGGCAAATTGTTGTGGTGGTTGTTGGGTTTGTTGTTGCTGTACGGGCTGTATATCAATTGCTGGTTTAGATAATTGTTCCTGTCTCATTTGTTGTGGTGATTTAACATAATTTATGGGAATTATACCAGACGTTTGTCCATCTGAACTAGCCATAGCCCAACCAGTATTTAGTAGAGCCAATGTATTTTGTATTTCTTTCGGAGCAATAATAATTCGTTGTCCGCCACGTATATTAAGCTCAGAAGGATTTCTAGCTTGGAAATCATAAAGAGCTACAGATTCAATAGGTTGAACCCATTTGCTGGGATTGCGAGCTAAAATGGAAAAAATTTATTTAAATCAAAATATTCGAATATAAGGATTTTAATTACAAAATTTGAATTTTTTTAGTAATTTAAAAAAATTTTAATTAAATTGACAGTTTTTTAAGTAATTCATGTTCAAACAATAAAATTTTAAATTGAAATTAGTTGCAGTCAAAATTACAAGTGAAACCTATCGTAATATTTTTTGACCCAAATCTTACAAGTAGTAGAAAGAACAAAAATAGTACTTTTTTGTAAAAAGTACCTAAAAAGTTTGCTCCATTTACCAAAAAAAGGTATTTTTTGGGTACTTTTTAACGAAAGTGGTAAAATAGAACATTATGCTTCGTATTAACAAAAAGTACCGCACATGTTTGTCTATATCTTTATTCTTTATTAAAAAAAAAAATAATACATCCATAAAAAGTATTTTTTTGTTGAGTTTTGAATACTTATTTTAATTAAAAGAACCAAAAAGTTTATTTTTATCGATTTTCGTACGTTTTTTTTCTACTACTATAAAACTTGAGTCCATTTATAAAAAAAATAATTTTTTGGTACTTTTTTATAAAAGTACTAAAATTTAAAATTTTGATACTTTTAAATAAGAAGTACAAAAATAATACTTTTTAATAATAAGTAATAAAATAATATGTTAAAATTAAAAGTACAAAGATAGTCCTTTTTATTATATAGTATTTTTGGTAATAAAAAGTACCAAAATAGTACTTTAAATTATAAGTATACTTATATATATACCAAAATAGTACTTGTTAATAAAAAGTACCAAAAAAAGTTGTTCTTTATCGATTGTGATATAGTAATTTTAATAAGAAATACCAAAATAGTACATATTTTAAAATAAAGTATGCACCCTAATAGTACTTAATAAAAAGTACCTATTTTTTTTATCGATTTTTATTCTATTTGTTTCCCCTCTCTTTTCCAAAAGAACTAAGGACATACATAGAAAAGTACTTTTTTACTTTTTTAACTAAAAGGTACTAAAATAGTTTTAATTTTAATAAAAAGTACTTTTTTAAAAAAAGTGGCAACATATAATACTAATTAATAAAATATATCAAAAATTAACTTTTTATTAAAAAGTACTGAACTTGGTACTTTTTAATAAATTTTTGGTGATATTTGATAAATAAAAACCAAATAGCAATCGAACCAAATCTAAATATAAATTTGTTTTAGAACAAAAAGTTGTGTTCTTCTAATCAGTTTTTTTTTATGTTGAAAACTTTTTCCCTTAAAAGTTTTAAGTTAAAACCGAAAAACAAAGATTTCACTGTACTTTGTTTAACATTTTCATGACTATAATTTTATGATGAGTGTTTTTTTTTTGTTAGCAAAACATATTCTAATGAATGTTGCGAAGTTTCTGCTGCGAAGTTATTTTTTCTGGTTATCTAATCTTAATCGTATTTAAATCGTATATTTGAACCAGATAACAAAATGATTTCTTTGCAACAATGAAAAACCAAATAAACAAGATTAAAATAGAAATTAAAAAAAAAAACAACATACCTTCCTCCTGGGCTGTATTAGAAACAGTACCCAATAGTTTCATAATCAAATAAGGAGCTGTGAATATAAAACTAAGGAATGCCAAAACCGGCCAAGGTGATTGTCCTTTGCGTGGTAGTTTAGGGGCACCTTGTTGAGCTGATGTCTCGTTCATGGCCTGGGCAAAAGCCTGTTTGAATGATTCCGAAGAGGGATCCAAATCGGAGATACGTAACCAATAAAGAATCCTAAAAATATTTAACAAATATAATTAAGTATTCTTGTTTTTTATTGAAAAACTTACTTTCTGTATATCCATGTTAAGCCACGGAATATGGCAAAAGTAGACCAAAATTGTGCAAAAACACCTCTTAAACGTCCAAAATTAGCAGCTACTCCCAAAATAGCTCTAAATGAACTGGTCAGGGCAAAAAATGTAGAATCTAGCATAGAAGCTATATTACCAATGGCCGACACAAGGGATTCAATACTTTGGAATGCTGGACGTGAACTTGCTTCGGCTAGTTGTATAAATCTGGATTCTGGGTCCATAGGATTCATACCGTTGCCACCCATACCATAACGATTATAACCACCCATACCTCCATAACCACCCATGCTTCCATATCCACCCATACCTCCATAACTGCTACCATAGCCTCCACCATAACTGGAACCATAACCTCCTCCATAACTGCCTAGTCCGCCCATACTTCCATAACCACCCATGCTTCCATAACCACCCATGCCTCCATAGCCTCCCATGCCTCCATAACCTCCCATACCAGAGGAATATTGTGATGTGGGACCCATTGGCAATGGTGGTGGTGCTAATGATCTTACATTACCCGCTGGTGTTCTTAAAATTGCTTCCGAGGCCAAACTTGAAGATATGCCAACATCGCCACCACCCCCATTGGAAGGTGGCATCAAATTTGGTTCTGCCACTACCGGACTGCGAAAATTACTTGCCGTGGCACTATCTGCCATGTTGACTATATCAAAACTATTTCACGTTTAACTACAAACTGTTAAAATTTCTATTGAACTTTGTTCTGCAGTCTCTAGTATTTAACTTTGTATTTTTTTCAGCTGCAGGTGAAAATCAATGAGATAAAGAAATCGATATTTGTTTTATTAATTTTTGGGCAATTAACTTAAAAAAAAAACAAACTTCTAGTGGTATCTAATCAGATATTGATTTATATTACCTTTTTTTAGTATTTTTATATATTTGTATAGTTAAATTATTAATTTTTGCTAAAAATTACAAAATTTTTCGAGAATTTCACACTAATTTATGAAAAATACTATCAGCTGTTTATTTAGTAATGATGCCATATTTATTAATTTAGTAAAGATGCCATATTTAGTATAAAATGATGCTGCCAGACTGATAACAAATATAGAAAAGGGATTTTTACACGGCCTTTATACGGCGTTCACATTGCTGTTTTGAAGTGTTTAAAAGTGAGATGTTTAAAAAAGTCTTTATTCTGTATCCATTACGTTTTTATTCTGTTACTGGTGTTTTGTTAAACAACTTGTTTAAAGTCGCTAGTGTGAACTCCATATTATTTTGTTTGGAAAATTTGTTCCAGAAAAGTGAGTTTCGCCACAAATCAATCAGAGATTCGATGAATGAAACTTCTTTCGAAATATTAACCCGATTTTTATTAACTTGCATGCACACTCGATACTTCATCACCAGGTTTAACAAATAACGGATATTAAAAAGGTCTGGAATTACGGGAAACCTTTCCTCCTTGCGATATATGTCAACAAATACTTTTATTATAAGTTTTGCATTTAATTAACACAATTTTATTATTAAAATAAATTTTATATATCCACGCTCAGAAAAGCGACGGAAGGAAGGAGAAATCAATTCCCTGGGACCAAATGCGGGACTTTGAACTTCTTTTGACATAAAAATGTTGCATTTGTTTACCAAAAATAAAAGAAACCCTGTAAAAAGATACGTTTTTCCAAAGGTTGGCTTCTTTAAGGACGAACTTTTTGCCTCATGGTCAGATTTTGCCATAACATAAACGTCAGAAATTTAGCTCCTTTATTTTAGAATACATCGTGTCATCTACAAACAGACGGATGGAGGGACATTCGGACATTTACAGAATGCCTAAGAAGCGATCAGTGATCAACAATTTTATGGAGTCACAGACCCATATTTTGATGCATTACCCGTGTTCTACACGTACCAGAAAAGCATAGATTTTTCTGTTAACAAACGTCAGTTGTTTTATGTTAACGCATCGTAGACATAATTGTTAAGCATTTTCCCTTAACAATTATGTTAGAGATAAATCAAAAAGTAATGTCTACAGTATTATTGAAATTAAATCGATGTAATACATGACTCTGAACTTACCCACCTTAAGACGAAAAAAATTTGTTCACCGTTTAGTGTAATTTAAAAAATCCAAACAAAACGAATTATGTACTAAATACATTTCCGGTATGGTGTAGGGTATTTAAATTTATAATACCACCAGCGCTGCCAACTTTGACGATTTATCGTCATTTTGACGATTTTTGAAGTCAATTTTACTAAAATGACGATTGACGATTTTTCATTTTCGCCAAGAACAAAAATGACGATTTCATTAAATGAGGAAAAAATGGTAAACTTTTGTCAAAAAATTCAAATTTTGTAAGCAAATTCTTTAAAGTTCACTTAATTTTTTGAAAAGAAAAGAGAAAAACCTATATTTTTTAAAAGAGATGGTTACTTTTATGAAAAAAGCTTAACAATTTCGGGAAAAGACAGGAAAAGTTAAAAATTGACCAGAGAAAACATTAAAAAAAGTTTTTTTAGTTGAAAAATAGACTTGTTATTAGAAGTGGTCAATAGAAATTAATTGGTCCGTTAAATTTACAACGCTCTAATATCGGGATGAATTTTATTATGGGGGATATGCACAAAAAATCAACTTTAATAATCTTCGTCATTTGGCCATAAGCTTTTCTTAAGTTTCAAATTTCAGGTCAATTAATTGATAATTGGGACTTGAAAAAGGTCGAGGACCAATATTTTGGATAGTTACAAACATCAACGGAAACTCTTTACACTCTGGACCATGGAGTGGTCTGGGGTATTAACATTTTTAGCATTTATTAGCGTATTTTTGTCATGACGATTTTTTGACGACAAATTTTTTTCAACTTGACGATTTTGACGATTTTTTTTTTAAAAATTGACGATTTCTCCAAAAAAAAGTTGGCAGCACTGAATACCACCCCTATAAACTATGAAAGCTGCCATATTGATTTAACCAAACAACAACATACATCCGGCAATATTTTTACAATAACATCTGTTTATTTTCCTTTTTTTGTTGACAAACTAGTTTAATTTCGCGAAAAAATTTCTCCCGGATAATAACATTAAACGCATAATAATAGAATCATAACAAATTTAAAGGGAATATGAATTCCAAAGAACTGTATTCCATTAGAGAATGGGCGCCTTTAACGGATGTGGTTGATCGCATACCAACACGCATTAATCGTGGACTATTTCCGGCGGATCTTAATATAACTTGTATCGATGCCGTCAAAGAGTTTCTGGCATTGGGAACAGATGCCGGCATTGTGTTTTGGTATAATAGAGAAAGTGGACAAATACAAAAATTAAAAGCAGAGGTTAGTATAACTCAATTAGGGATAAAATAGAGATCCTTTGAAAAAAACACCAATTTGATGGGTACCTACTTTTTATAATGACTCACTTGTCAAACGGGGATTTTAATTTTATGGTTTTTATCTTTATATCTTTTAAAAAAAGACCACTACACGTATAACTTGTGTGCAAATTGTTGACTCGGTGGAATTTATGGTTGCTGCTGGTCATTCTACCGGAAACGTTAGTGTTTTTCAAATACAAAAAGATTTACCACCCGACTTAAATTTGGTAGCACCTTGTACGAAAACCAAACCCATAGAACGTTATACAATACGAGATTTACATCAAAGTTCGATCAGTTGCTGTGAATGGTCCAAAAATGGTATGAAATTATATTCGGGAGATCGTAATGGTATAGTTGTGTTGACGGAATTTGATTATCAAGCGGTAAGTTGTATTGAATAATAACACAAACAAAATTTTTTTTGTACAAAAATTGTCACAGAATCTGATAATATTTCTTCCATAGGGAAATTTATTTGTCTATAGAAATTTGTTTTAAATTGAAGTTGTTTTTATTCGAGCTCTCAGATTTAATATGTAAAAAATAAAGTTGTTCAAGCTCGAGGCCAAGTGTTTGTAAATTTCTTTATTGCCTATATTTCGCTACACATGCTATGCGATGTGTAGCGAAATGTTGGCAATAAAGAAATTTACAAACACTTGACCTCGAGCTTGAACAACTTTATTTTTTACATATGAAATTTGTTTTTATAAATTATTGTCTCAGAATCTGAGAGTATAAAAATGCTTCTCCGAATCTAAAAATTAAAATTTTACAAAAATCTATTATTTTTTTTTATGGATTTAAAAAAAAAATAACTTAAATTTCAATAACGCAGTGCAACATCGGTATGGGATGAATCCAAGAGCAATTAAAAGTTGACATGTTCCATAACAAAACCCTCAAGGCTTTTTTAGTTTAGGGCTAGATTTATTTTACACGCATTTGAAGTTGGTGAACTTTAATTATAATAATAATTGCTTGAAAACTGTATAAGTGGCGTATGTTTAATTTTGTAATTGCCTTTAAATAACAGTCATGCGAAATGGTGCACAAAGCTTTTTTTTTAATAATTTGGCTATTCAGTAAGTAGGTAAACCGATTGCAGGAAAATTCATACCGGTTATAGCTTACGTAATTTCGAGCTTAAGTTTTGACGCTGGGCCCACATGTCCAACAGGAGCACCACCAGGGGCCCCTAAAGTAGGACATGTTTAGTACACAAAAACATTAAATGCTTTAAAATCACCAACTTTAAATGCGTGTAAAAAAATCAAGCGCTGAACAAAAAAAAACCTTTTAACCTTTTTTGTGCATTTTTCGTATACCAGTTGAACTTTCTGCCATCAGTGACCCCCAGTGAAATTTGATGCTGGAAATAATCGTAAAACATTTTAACCCTTTAAACGCACGTCTTAGTAGGTTTCTGAGTCATTTCTTAAAAAAATGACGTAAATGACCCATTGAAATGGAAGATAGAGGTTTATCTTACTCTACCCATAAAATTCTATTGAAGACATCCAAAAACTATTTTAACTTCAAAAGAACATTAACGTTAGTTTTTTCGACTTTTTTCCAACGCCTTTGAAAAAAAAACTGAAAAATTCAGTGGGCTATAAAAAAAATTTGCGACGTTACAGAGCTAAACCCTTTGGGGTTTTTACTACTACACATAAGTACTTTTAAACTGTCTTGGTTTGGTTGAGGCCCTAAATGTGATGTTGCACTGTGTAATTTGTTTAACCAACAATTATTTGCTAAACTAAAGGAAGTAGAGCAAAAATAACAAAATCTGAAAATCACCATCAAAATGTTTCCCAACTTTTTTTTGTTACGGAATTTTTAATGAAAACATAAATTGGTATTTCTTTTGGTAGAGCGAAAAAAGGCAAAATCAGGTGATTACTATCATTAAAAAAAAACTACAAGTGATATAGCGAATATAGTGAAATTACAATTTTTTCATTGAATGAAGGTGATTCAGAGAAAATTGTGAAATTGCAATTTTTAAATAAATAAAATCTGGTGATCACTATCAACATTTTCCAAAACTATAATTTTTTATGGGCTTTTTATACCCTCCAACCACAGTATGGGGGTATACTCACTTTGTCATTCCGTGTGTAACGCATCGAAATATTAGTGTCGGACCCCATAAAGTATATATTTTATTGATCAGTGATCGATTCTAAGACATTCTAGCGATATCCGTCCGCCCGTCCGTCTGTCTGTAGAGGACACGTTACAGTCCAAAATAAAAGATCTAGACTTCCGAAGTTTGGCACGAATATATCTTATATTCCTAGGCAGGTAAAGTTTGGAAATGGGCAAAATTAGTTCCCCATTGGAGAACTAAACCAACCTAAGAAACCCCCATTTTTTGCAGGGTTTTTTGTACTTTTGCTAAGCAAATGCAACATTCTTATCTCAGAAGAAGATCAAAATCGCAAGGGGAAGGTGCCCCCTTAAGTCACCCACCAGCACCCCCCCCTAAAAAAGAAACAACAACAACAAAAAAGAAAGACGCCTCTGGATTTTTTTATATTGTTTTTGTACATTTTGGAGGATTCGGCACAGCCGAATTTTTTATTTAATTGAAATTATTTCTTTAACCAAAGGTGGTAGAGAAAATGTAAATAACTTAAATTACAATTATTTCATTTGGTAAAGCAAAAATGGCAAAATCTGAAGATAATCAACAAAATTTTTCAAACATTTTCAAAACAAAAAGTTTTAGAGCGAAAAAAGCGAAATCTGGTGATCACTATCAACGTTTAAAAAAAAAAAAAATTTTTAATTCTATTGCAATTATTTCTTTAACTAATGGTGGTAGAGAAAAATGTAAAAACTTAAATTACTATAATTTCATTTGGTAGAGGAAAAAATACGAAATCTGAAGAGTGAAAATAGCTAAATCTGAAGATCATTAACAAAATTTTTAAAAAATTATATTTGAGTAGGTTTATTCTAGCTCGGGTTCATTATTTCCTTTAGTAATTAAAACTATGATATTCTCATAGAATAATTTTCAAGAAAATTATTTTTCTGTTTTAATTTTATTTATATTGGTATTTTTTTGCAAGACGTAATCGACACGTGTTTCAGGATTAAGTCTTGCAAAAAATAACCAACATCCCAGGAAAATTTTTTGGAACAAATTCCTGGTTCAATAGATTCTTGAATACATTCTACGATAATCACATCAACATTTTCTATGTAAAATTATTTTTCAAAAAAACTACTTGCTCTATAAAACGATTGCTTTTGGGACAATTTCAAACAAAAATCATTAATTCTGGAATGTTAAGTAGAACCGGTTGCAGGGTAGTTTGGTGCGTTCCGGAACCGATTATTTGGAACAGAAAATTTTGCTGGGATAAATAAATTTAAAACAGAAAAATAATTTTCTTGAATATTATTCTATGAGAATATCAAAGTTTTAATTAGTAAAGCAAATAATGACCTCGAGCTAGAATAAACCTACTCAAAATATAATATTTTAAAGGTCGAATAAAACAATTTTTATTTTTTAATAAAAATTAATCAGTATTTAAAAAAAAAAAAAATTAAAAACAACAGGTTGTAGAGAGTAAAAGGCAAAATCTGGTTATCACTATAATTTTTTTTAACCATAAATTTTTGTGAATTTTTTTAAATTGAAATAATTCTTTAACTAATTGTGTTAAAAAAAATGTAAAAAACAATTATTTCATTTGGTAAAGCGAAAATAGCAAAATCTGAAGATCACAAAAAAAAATACATTTTTTTAAATTTTTGTAAAAAAATTAAAATTGCTAAAGCAATAATTTGAAAAAAATAATTTTTTAATAAAAAAGTTTTATCTGATTTCAGTTTATAAACAACATTTATAAATCGATTTCATCATCTAAAAATGGGATTTTTTTCATTTCTCAATTATTTTTCAAACCATATTATTTTCTTTTTTTTTCCAGCATATAAGTAAATCCATTGAAATACTTAGTGAAGCATATGAAATTGTTCAGTTGAGTGCTCATCAAGGTTATCTTTTAGTATCAACACTATATCGTTCCATTATATGTCGACGTAATAATACTCAATTGCCGGCAGATGATAATAGTTGGATAGTAACACAAATTGGTAAAAAGGATCGTAAGCAATTAGTTGATTGTGGTGGTACATTTTTTAAACAAACCATAAATGGTAAACAGCCACAGTTGATATGTGGACGTCCAAATTTAAGATTTTGGTTGGCCGACGTAGAAGGAAATGTAGAGAAAACTTTATTATTTCGTGATGCGATTACACAAAGTCCTACTTGGGAGATACCAATATTAAATCCAAAATTTCCTATGCTTAATAAATCACTAATATCATCAACTATGATGATGCATACAGAAGAAGAATTACCCGCTATAGGTGATACAAGAAATTTTCGTAATATTTATTCCTATGGGGGACAGGACACATTAATAGTGACTCATGATGAAAGAGCATTGTATGTTTTAAATTTAGAACGTTTAACAGTCGAAGCGGTGGCTAAAGGATTTCGTAAAATAGTTGACTTTTGTGTGTGTAATAAAGAGATATTTGTGTTAGAGGGAGAAAGATCGTTATTACGTTTAGCGCCAATGCCAGAGAAACCAAATAAAACAAGTAATATTATTTTAAATCTAATCAAAGGAATATTTATTTAATTTTCTTTAAATTTAATTTTTTAGCCAAAATCATTTATAACCCCTCATTGCCTCATCCTGTACCGAATTTGGGTACTTTATCTAGTGGCTCTATTGAGGCTCCAGTAGAATATGAACCCGAGGAGCAACCGGTTACTAGTGCTGAAGAATGTTTTGAACTGCCACCCATAGAGGCTATAAATCTTAAAATACCCATAGAATTGGCGGTTGAATCTTCAAAAGCTGAACAAAACAGGCGCTTAGAGGTTTTTAAGGAAATTTCTGAAATGGATTTTGACGATCATATTTTACATCATAGCGGCATATCTATGAAAAATTCTCATAAAAAAAGACATAAAAGTCGTGATAAACATGAGGGAATAGTAGAAATTGGTCATGCTGTACAGCAAGATGATAATGCAAAGAAATCAAATACAGCCAGGAAATTGGAATTTACTGCAGAAGCTATACAAATGGAGGCTAGCTTTTGTGTTAAAGAGAATAATGGTGAAAGGTAAAACTTTGTAAATTAATTTTAAAGATATTTTTTTATTGCAAACTGATTTTTCATCATTTACAGATGTAATTCGAAAAATATCAATTAAATTTCAAAGATTCCATTTGTAATTTGAAGATACACACAAAAAATTTTAAAGAAAATTTTTTTAAAAAGTTAAATTTTGTTTTTAATCATTTTTTTATTGATATGATTACATTTTTTAATTGATTTCGAAAATTTCCGTGAATTGAGAAATTTTTTACCAATTTTAGTAAGTAATACTAACACTTTCGTGATAGGTGTAAAATCAATTAAAATAATAATTGATATAACACCGTCCGACAGCCAATATTATACATGAACCGGATGATATACATCTGAAAGTAGAGATCAAATGGTGTAAAACTGCATTTACAGTTTTTCATTTTGTGATCCTGTTTGTTTTTAAAAGGACTTCAAAGTTTTAAAGGATACATTTTGTAAAATATTTTTAAAATATTTGTAATTGTCCTAGGATGACACTGGTGATGGCAGAGGAAAGAGGAGAATCTCTCCTAATTTTTATATTTTTAAATTTTGCCATATCAGTATAAAGGGATGTGATTAAAGTCATTTTAAAACTTTGTCAACATATTTTGTGGAAAATTTTCAATGATATTGAAGGACACATTTTTGAATGGACGTTACTTGCCTCCTTTTTCCTGATATGTAAAAATAATAAAGTAGGAAAATTAGGGGAGATCCTCCTCTTTCATTTGCTATCAATAGTGGCATCCTTGGACAAGTGCAAATATTAAAAAAATATTTTATAAAAATTAATCCTCTAAAACTTTGAAGTCCTTTTAAAAGGAAACAGGATCACGAAATGAAAAACTGTAAATGCAGTTTTACTACATTTAATCTCTAGTTTCAAACGTAAATTATCCAGTTCGTCTTCAACGATTTTTTTTTCATTTTTGTCGTGCGGTGTAATCATTTTAGTGATTGAAACTCATTTTAATTTTTTTGTGTGCACAGAAAAAATTTTAGAGAAAAAACTTTAAATTAAACATTTTAAGAAGCTCATTTTAGTTTTTTATCATTTTTTTAATTGATATAATTAATTTTTATACCCTCCACTTAGTGATAGAGGATATATATAAGTTTGTCATTCCGTTTGTAACTCATCGAAACATCGGTCTGGGACCCCATAAAGTATATGGGGCATTCCATGTGAAATCGGACACTTTGAAAAACTTTTTTTTTAGATTTTCCCAATTTTTTTACAGTTTTTAGTACCTTTCGAAAACTCCTTCGTGGTAAATTTTCAGATTTTTTTGATGACCCGTTCAAAAGATATCGAATTTTTAAAAATTGGTAGTTTGTTCCTTTACTCAAACTTCTTTTAATCATAACTTCTTCAATAATGGTCCAAATTTAAATTTTTTTTTTCAAAATTTTTGTTTTTTTACGTACTTTCTAAAAAAAATCCCAAAAAATTCTTAAGAGCGCTCTAGTACGCGATTTTTAAGTTTTATAATTTAAATCTCATTTTTGAAAATGTTTGTACTCTTCGATTTTTTTTGAAATATTTTTGTGTAAAACTTCTATCAATTCTACAAATTTTTTGCCCAGGAAGATCGTGGGATACGGATTATTACTATTTTTTAAAATTTTTTGAAAAAATTTTATTGTAATTTTCCAATCTTAAAATCACTTCTACTGCTCCAATGGTGCGTCATAGAGGGGTCCTTTATAAGACCGACCCCCATTAATTTTTACGTCTTAACATTTCTTTGGAACAAACTAATACCCTATCTCCAAGTTCTAAGGGTGCTCCCACACAATACGACATTTTTTAAAATTTGTTCCAACCGCTCTAACTGCCCAAATAGTGCCCTTAGAGCATCAAAATGTTTGACCGACCCACAATATTTTTTTAGTCCAAACATTTTCTCTGAACACACCTACCCTCTATCTTTAACTGTTAAGGCGGTGCCCATACAATTTTTTTTATTTTTTGTAAATTTGTTTTATTTAATCAGCTTCTACCGGTCCAATGGTGCGTCCGAGAGGGGTCATTATTAAGACCGACTCCAATTTATTTTTACCCTACAGCATTTTTTCAAAACATACCTACGCCCTATCTCCACTCCCTAAGTAGGCTCCCATACAAATAACAGTTGGAGCAAATTTTATAAAAATTTAATTTTGTATGGGAGCCTACTTAGGGAGTGGAGATAGGGCGTAGGCATGTTTTGAAAAAATGTTGTAGGGTAAAAATAAATGGGGGTCGGTCTCACTAATGACCCCTCTCGGACGCACCATTGGACCGGTAGAAGCTGATTAAATAAAACAAATTTACAAAAAATAAAAAAAATTGTATGGGGACCGCCTTAACAGTTAAAGATAGAGGGTAGGTGTGTTCAGAGAAAATGTTTGGACTAAAAAAATATTGTGGGTCGGTCATACATTTTGTTGCTCTAAGGGCACTATTTGGGCAGTTAGAGCGGTTGGAACAAATTTTAAAAAATGTCGTTTTGTGTGGGAGCCCCCTTAGAAATTGGAGATAGGGTATTAGTTTGTTCCAAAGAAATGTTAAGACGTAAAAATTAATGGGGGTCGGTCTTATAAAGAACCCCTCTATGACGCACCATTGGAGCAGTAGAAATGATTTTAAGATTGGAAAATTACAATAAAATTTTTTCAAAAAATTTAAAAAAATAGTAATAATCTTTATCCCACGATCTTCCTGGGCAAAAAATTTGTAGAATTGATAGAAGTTTTACACGAAAAAATTCCAAAAAAATCGAAGAGTACAAACATTTTCAAAAATTAGATTTAAATTTTAAAACTTAAAAATCGCATACTAGAGCGCTTTTAAGAATTTTTTGGAATTTTTTTTTAGAAAGTATTTAAAAAAACAAAAATTTTGAAAAAAAAAATTGAAATTTGGACCATTATTGAAGAAGTTATGATTAAAAGAAGTTTTAGTAAAGGAACAAACTGCCAATTTTTAAAAATTCGATATCTTTTGAACGGGTCATCAAAAAAATCTGAAAATTTACCAAGAAGGAGTTTTCGAAGGGTACTAAAAACTGTAAACATATTGGGAAAATCTAAAAAAAGTTTTTCAAAGTGTCCGATTTCACATGGAATGCCCCATATATATTCATGATGCCCGATCGATTTTAAGACATTCTAGCAATGTCCGTCTGTCTGTCTGTGCAAAATGCTATCACGGACAAAATATTGCACAGAGATGACTGAAACATTTATTGGAAGTTCTCCCGAGAAGTTTGGTATTGCATTTGAGCAATATCGGTTCAGCGGTTCAAAAGTTATGAACGAAAATGTAAGCTTACCTCAAAAATTTCAGTACATTCAACATAACCTAAAAATACAAAATGCTTTTATTCGGCTTCTGGTTGACATACGTGAACATAATTGAACACCAAATGGTATTTAAACAAGTACGAACATATTTTTTGACAAAAAAAGAAAAAAATCGCGTATTTTTTTTTTACCAAAATTTTTTTCCCGGAAATTTTTTTTCAAAAATTTTTTTTTTTTCAAAAGTAATTTCCTTTTAAATAAAGTTTTTTGCAATAATCTTTTTGAAATTGTGGAGGGTATCACTACATTCGGCAAGGCCGAATTTAACTGCTTTACTTGTTTTAATTTATTTCGCAAATTTTCGTGAACTGAGAATAAATGTTTTTTTCCTTGTTACAAATTTCAGTAATTAATACTATCACTTTTGTGATAGGTGTAAAATCAATTAAAATAGTCATTGATATAATCATTTTAGTGATTGAAAGCCATTTTAATTTTTTTTGTGTGTAGAAATTGAATAATTGACCAAACTATGATAATTCAGATTTATTTTTATTTTTCTAAATTTCACTTTCAGCCATTCAACAATGAGTTTAAATCTTAAAGAAGCATTTTCTCAACATTTACCAAATGTTTTAAGTCCAACCACACTTAAACAAACTATAGCCGAAAAGGCTAAGTCATTAGCCGAAGAATTAAATTTACCCGAAGTATGTTTACAGCCCATAACAGATGAAGAGCTAAAGATGTCAAAATATTTATGTCAACCACCGGCACCACAGCCACCACAACAAATATCTCCCTTGGCCACAGTATATCCAACAGATAATATATACAAAGATACAAGTATACAAACTACACCACTTAAAAAGATGTACTATTTAGAAGAACAAACAATAAGAGATTATACAGATGGTCTGCCAATAGAGGATATTTGTCAAACTTTAAGATCTACCACAATGATGGGGGGAAATAATATGGATGATGATGATGATGATGAACAATTACAACAAGATAATAAAAAAATAAATAAATCTTTAAAATTTGTCACTGCACAACCCGAAGAAAATACTGAAATTGATAGTTTTTTATTGGATTTTTCAAAAGCCAAAGATCCCTTAAGAAAAACAAAGGAAAATCTTAAGAAACCACAATCATCAGGTAGTAAATCAGAAAATGAATCCTCAAATGGATCATCTAGTGAATGGGAATTTTTGGATAATTAAATGGTGTTTTACAACAGACATTCCTTATTAATATAAGTAGTTTTAAACTCAAAAACAAATATTTCAATTGGAAAATCATAATTTTAAATAATTTTGTGATTAATTTTGTGTTATTTTATATATTAAATTAAATTTAGGTAAAGTTTTCATAATAAAATTTAAGAAAGTGGATTTATCCCACAAAATATGTATATTCCTTAAGATCAATTGTCACTAGGGCAACAGAAAGCTAGCAGTTATGAATTTATTTTGAGGCCTTAAACTATGCTATACAAAATAAGTATATCGTAAAATTAAATAAATGAAAGCAAATTTTAGTTGAAGTAACACATCTTTAAACCATCAAAAGGAGAAAATCAGGACAATCCTTCTTTATATTTTAGTGTTGTAAATCAAATTTCCACAAAACTATGTTTGATTTCTGACAACTGTTTTAAATATGCTGTTGCATAGTTTTGGGCTCCAAAATAAATTCACAACTTCCAATTTTTTTGTTGCCTAAATTGTCATAATAACATTTTCCGTATTATTTTTGAAATTCCATATTTCAAAAATCACACATTAAATTTGAAACAAGTTTACGTCTTTTTTCATTTTTTGCCAATCAAAAGATAATTGTTTTCTTAATCTACTGATTGTGAGTCAAATGATTTTCGACATTCTTAGACATTTTTTTAAAAATGCCAACAATCATACTTAATATTAATTTTTTATTTAAGCCTAAAAGTATGCACTTATTTTTTAAACAAAATATCGAAAACCGTTTGACTAATGTCGCTTATAATCGTGACAATGAACCTTTAAAATTGTCATGGAATATATTACGATACTTTCTAGAATTTTATCATGAAATTCTGTAGTTAATTTAAGGTTGTATTATTTATAATCTAAACATATTTTATCAAGTATTAGTTTTTCAATAATTAAAACATTTCAATTTATCTCAAATTAATATTATAATAATAGCCCTGTTTTCGCATAACCGTATATATGTTAACATTAACCGTTTAACCAAAAACGCATCCACGTTTAACAAAATGTACTTGGCATCACTGTGGTTGGTGTCAAAATTTATTAAAGCAAACAAGAAAAAATAGGTGTATGTCTTTGCTATAACAAGAAAAAAGGGTTGTGTCTATGCTATTTTATTAAAAATGTGAACTTGGCTTCACTTTTTATCGACGCTTTAAATTAACGCCGATAATTATGCACGCTAAAAATAAGCGTGGATAATTTAAAATTTGTATGGGTAAGCGTATATACGGTTATGCGAAAACAGGGCTAATAATAATAGCCCTTTTTTCGCATAACCGTATATACGCTAACCAATACAAATTTTAAATTATCCACGCTTTTTTTAGCTTGTATAATTATCGGCGTTAAAATTAAGCTTGGTTAAAAAGTGAAGCCAAGTTCACATTTTTATTGAAATGGCAAAGACACAAACCTTTTTCTTCGTTAATAGCAAATACACAAACCTTTTTCGCAGCAGTGATGCCAAGTAAATTTTGTTAAACGTGGATGCGTTTTCGGTTAATCGGTTAATGTTAACATGTATACGGTTATGCGAAAACAGGGCTATTAAATTATTAATATTAAGACGATTCCATTTTTTAATTATCAGAAATTTGCAAAAAAAAAAATACTTTTAGATTTTTTTTTGATAATTTCAGGGGTGGACCGACATTTCATGCCTCAACAGAACCAAATTTAACCTTATGTTGCGAACGCTGTAGGTATCTTTCTTGATTATGAATTTGGGGTGCACCACTACTATATTTCGATTAAGATCAAAACCTTCGTTTTTGAAAAAATTACGGTAAAATGTTGAAAAAAAAATTATATTTTATGCTTATTTCTTAAACGATGAGAGGTATTTTTTAAGAAAGTGAGTAAATAATAAAGTTTTAATCGCGGTATTTACAATTTGTTATATTTTGGAATTTAAAAGTGCAGTTTTTGACAACCAAAACATTACTATTGCAAAATTGGACTTTGCAGTTATTTTTGCATTTTTGCCGGGGAAAATTGTTTGTCTATAGTCATTTTTTCATATCTCTCATCGTTTTCGAGATAAGCTTAAAATTTAAACTTTTTATCGTTTGCCCACGATTTTTTCAAAAACTGCTCTGCAAAGCAGTTTTCGCTCTGGCAAAGATTTTGATTTTCGTCGAAATATAGTAATGATTCATAATCAAGAAAGACATTTACAGTGTTCGCAACTTGAGATTAAAATTGGTTCGACCGAGGTGTGTTTCTTTTATTGTAATATTTTATGTATAACTCTAAGGTGCTTATTTTAATCGAATATGTATTATTTTATAAGAAGTACATACTTTTTTGTTGATTTATTTTATTATTGTATTTTAATTTATTTTATTATCATATTTTTGCACTTTAAAAGCATTTAATGTTCATAAAAATATTAATTAATTTAATTACACTAAAATAAAAGTTGCATATCGCTTCACTGCATAATAAAAAAAATAAACGCTTTTATCGTAAAAAATTGGTAAATTTTTATTTAAACTTTGGAGTCAATCAGAAGGCTGAATTTTTTTAATTTTATTAAATTTTACGTTTTTTGGCCAAAAGTGGGCGTGGTCGCTGAAACCAGCCCATGTCCACCCTAAAGGACCATTCTTAATATGTATTGGTAAAAACATTTTTGAAATCGGAAGAGTAGTTTAATCATATTAAATTTCGAATAGAAAAATCTCAGATTCTGAGATATTTTTCGTATAGAAAAATTCTCAATTTCTGAGACATTTTTGGTATAGAAAAATTCTCAAATTCTGAGACATTTTTGGTATAGAAAAATTCTTAGATTTTGTATAGAAAAATTCTCAGATTCTGAGACATCGTATAGAAACATTTTTGTATAGAAAAATTCTCAGATTCTGAGACATTTTCAGTATAGAAAAATTCTCAGATTCTGAGACATTTTTCGTAAAGAAAAATTATAAGATTCTGCGACATTTTTCGTAAAGAAAAATTATAAGATTCTGCGACATTTTTCGTATAGAAAAATTATACGAAGAATGTCTTAGAATCTGTGAATTTTTCTATATATTTTTCTCAGAATCTGAGAATATGTCTATACGAAAAATTTCTCAGAGTCATTTTTGGTAAAAAATATTCTCAAATTCTTAGAAATTTTTCATATAGAAAAATTTTCTGATACTGACAAGGGAAGTATCTTAACCATTATGAACCGATTTGCCTGAAACTTAAAATATAAATAAAAGAGACGATTTTAAGGTTGGGGTGTCTCGGCTTATCGGCCATATCAGTGTTTAAAAACTTCGTTGTCCCCTTATGAAACAATGGGGACCTTCGGGAAAACTTTGATAACTCCATAACTAACAGGAATACCGTCTAAAGCAAAAATACGTGTCGACTTAAATTTAATAGAGATTATTTCGTATTCATATGGATATCGTAGGTCTATGTCTTCATATAAATACCCCCCAAAGTTTACACATTTTCATGAAAAAAATATTTAACGAAGCCGAATTTCTATAAGATTATGCGCCCATTGGATAAGCATTAAAAAACCTTTCCTCTCATATGTAAACATCACATAGTTTCTTAGAAAGAAATGACTTAAAAATCCAAAAAACGATTTTTCCCTAAATCCCTGATATGGCCTATAAGCCAAGACACCCCAACCTTAGAATTGTCTCTTTTATATATATTTTAAGTTTAATACAAATCGGTTCATAAGGGTTGAGATACTTCCCTTTGTGAGACATTTTTGGTATAGAAAAATTTTCAGATGCTGAGACGTTTTACGTCAAGAAAAATTCTCAGATTCTGAGACATTTTTCGTATAGAAATATTCTCAGATTCTGTGACATTTTTCGTATTGAAAAATTCTTAGATTCTGAAACATTTTTTGTATAGAAAAATTCTCAGATTTTGAGATATTTTTCGTAAAGAAAAAATCTCAGACTCTGAGACATTTTTAGTATTAAAAAATTCTCAGACGCTGAGACATTTTTCGTTTAAAAAAATTCTTAGATTCTGAGTAATTTTTCATGTAGAACAAGTAAGAGTGTTAAATTCGGCTGTGGCGAATCTATAATACCCTCCAACATGCAAAAATGTCATTTTGTGTGGGAGACCCCTTAGGAATATGGAATTGGTATGTTCAGAAGAAGTGTTGGGGGCTAAAAATTAATGGGGGTTGGTCTTGATAATGACCCCTCTAGGAGGCACCATTGGACCGGTAGGAGCTGATTTAATATGACAATTTAAGAAAAAATAAAAAAAAATGTATGAGAACCACCCTAAGGATTGAAGATAGGTGGTAGGTATGTTCTAAGAAAATGTTGGGGTGGAAAAAATATTGGGGGTCGGTCATACATTTAATTCCTCTAGGGTGACTTTTAGGACAACTAGAGCGGTAGAAGAAAGATTTTTTAAAAATTTAACCTTTGTATGGGACCCCCCTTAGGGATTGGAGATAGGGCTTAGGCATGTTTGGCAAAAGTGTTCAGGGGGAAAAAATAATGGGGGCCGGTCTCACATTTGACCCCTCTAGGAGCAAAACCAGGGGAGTTTTGGGGCTTTTTGTGGATTTTTTCCCCTCTACACCCAACTTTGACCCCGATGAGCGACCCCTAGATCCTATCGGACCTCCCCCATTTTTTGGTTCATACACTTTTTTTACCAACCTCACAAAATGGAGGTTCTAGCGCTTCTGCTGCTTAAAATCTCACACGACACTATTCCACCCTTACTGTATAATATAGCGCTCACATAAGCGTGTGTAAAAACCAATCGGAAAAAAACAAAATACAATGTATGCAGACACTGCTTTCTTATGAGCGCACCACCCAGTAAAAACTTGGTAATAAGTCCTCATTACCGCCTGCATTCTATGTAATGAGGGCTCGTTACCTGCTCGATTACTTCTTGTTAACAAATAATGAGTTACCGATAGCCTAATACAAAACCGGTTACATCTTGTTAATAAATAATGAGTTACCAATAACCTGATACAGAACAGGTTACTGGTAAATACGATTTAAAATATCTGATAAGTTGTCTAATATATTTTTAATGAAATTAAAAAAATGCTAAAGAAAATTTAGAAAGAACTTGCACATTTAGCTTAAAAAAGATTAACATTTCTCTACTTTTTCTAATAAAACTCTGTTAACAGAAATTTAAATTTAGGAATTCTGATTAAAATTGGGACAAGGCAAAAAAAGTTTAAAAACCAAATTGATATTCAGAAAACTGGATCTAGCTGACACTTGATCGTGATTTATGAGCCTTTATTAGTCTTTACATAACTTCTAGTGAAGTTATGTTAAAGCCGGTAAAAAGGTAAAAAACCATCACAGACAGTATTTCCCTTAAAACCTAACTCACTCTTATATAGACCTAAGATGGTGCTAAATGCGGTTTCCATTGGCTGAGCAGCAGTCGCTTCTGTATATTTGTTATTGGTAATGTCCTAAGTAGCCAAATGTCCCTTTCTACGAGGTTCCAAGATATATTTTCGGTCCTGTAATATTTGAATTTTACAATCAAACATTTGGAGGGAAGGATATCAACGTAAACATTGGTTCCGTTGGCACATTGGATCCATTTCCGCATTTGCCCGGTTGGTTGCTCTTGAAATAACCGCGTTCAACATGAACTTGTTCAATTTCATATTGGCGGAAGTTGCCCCAAGTTAAAAATTTATTAAAAGAATCAAAACTGTTATTTGGTATCATTTTTGTAAGGAGTGGGTAACGAGTAATTTTTGGGCTACTAGTAACTTATTATTTGTGGTACTAATGTAAGTATGTAGTTTTTCAGTAGCATTCTCGTAAGCGAGTGGGTATGCGGTCATTACTCCAATGACATCGCCATGTTAAAATAATGAGTGTTTCACCAACATAGTAACTAGCTACCACCATCTATTTAAAGGCGAAAACCTCATTACTTGGTAATAGAAGTTTTTACTGGGCATCTTTCTTTTCTTTGTATACACAACAGAACAGGTACATACTTTTTTGAAACATTTCAAATTAATTCTTTTTTTTTATAAATCAATTTTGCCAAAGCATTTCGTTTTTTTTTTATTCCAGACAAATTTTGATCAGTAGCGGTGAAAATTTGAAATGAACTATTAAAAAAACAAAGGTAAATACAATCAATTTATTTCGTTTAACATTTTATTAATATAATTTTTTTCTTCTATAATTCCAGATAAATACACCAAAAAAATTTTAATTCCATGTCGAAGTTCTATACAACCAACTGAAATGTATTGCTTTTTAAATAAATAAATATCAATCACTTAAACGTTTGAGAATTTTTTTTAAATAAAATTTCAGGCAAGTGTTGCAAAAACAACTGTATACCGTCTTTTGTAGTAGTTTTTACTACATTTTGTAGTTGAAAATCAATAGTTAAAAACAACAACATATTCAGTTGTTTTTACCGTAATGTGTAGTGGACGCCTTTTCAACAACAAAATGTAGTCAAAACAACTGTCTTTTGTAGTAGATTTTACCGACATACTTTTTTGAGTGTATAAAAAAGTGGTATTTTTCAAGGGTTGGTTTAGTTCTTCAAGGGGGAACTTTTTTCCCCCTGGTCCGATTTTGCTCATTTACGAACTTAACCTGCCTAAAAATGTCGGGAGGACATCGCTAAAATGTCTTAGAATCGATCACTGATCATAAATATATATACTTTATGGGGTCCTAGATCGATATTTTGATGCGTTACACACGGAATGACAAAGTGAGTATACCCCCATACTGTAGTTGGAGGGTATAAAAATTGTCAGATTCTAAGACATTTTTCGTATAAAAAAAATTCTCAGATTCTGAGACATTTTCCACATAGAAAAATTCTTAGATTCTGAGACATTTTTCGTATAGAAAAATTCTTAGATTTTGTACAGAAAAATTCTGAGATTCTGAGAAATTTTTTTTTATTAAAAAAAATATATGTTTTTTTTTACCATTTTCGTAGTTGTTTTTACCATAGTTGTTAATCAAAAAATAAAACCAACATTTTTGGTTGATTTTACCGAAAATATATTAAATAAAGCCTTTTTAACAATGAAATGTAGTTGTTTTAACTGCAATTTGTAGTAAATTCTACCAACAAAATTTTTTTAGTTAATATAAACTCTCAAAAAAATTCTACAGTTACTGTTTTTTTATGATAAATTTCAAACTTAAATGTTAGTTATTTTGTGAACAACCACAAATCATTTAAAACAATAAAATTGTAGTTATTTTTAACTACAATTTTGATTTCACAATCAACATTTTTTAAGTGTATTAAAGAAATTTACAAAACTAGTTTATCACGTTAAATATTAATTTCTGATAAAAAAAAATAAATAATATTTAATGCACATGAATTACGTATCAGAAAAACGTGCAGTACAGTACGTTGAGTGTAGGAGGATTATTTGCATGCGAATATTAGCATATTGATGTATTATTTAATAGAAATTGCTTATCATTAAACATTTTATTGTTTGTTTTATAAAAATATTTAAATTACTTTCTTATTATACGTTATAGAGTGGTGCGCTAAAAATAAATTCTGAAAAAAAGTTCTGGCAAAACTAAGTTTTCATTTAAAACTACTGTAATGTAGTAACAGGCATTTAAAGTAGTTATTTTTATTTACATGTTAACTCTCAAAAAATGATTTAAGTTTTTTAACTGAGTACTCATGTTAGTTGATTTAAATATTTAATATCATATTTTGTTAACAGTTAAAACAACATTTGTTAGTAGTTTTTTTTTTATAGTATGCCCAAAGCAACTAATATAGTAGTTGCTTTAACATTCATATTCCTTAATAATACTTCCACAATTGGTTAAGTGTAAAAAACGATTTACGATTCATAACCGGAAATTTTCTGACTACTTCAATACATAGTGACCATATTGAACAATTGGATTTTTCAAGGTCACACTCAGAAAATTATGTAAGTAACTGCATGTTAGTTATTTGTATATTTTACAATAGTTAGTTGTTTTCAACTACAAAGTCAGTTGTTTTTGTATGAAAAATATCAAACAACTATTTCTGTTAGTTATTTTAAGTCGTTTTTTTGAACAACTAAGAAAAAAGTACTGTGATGTAGTTACAGTTATTTAAAGTAGTTAATTTTATTTTTTTTATATCTGAAAATTTTTTTAAGTTTTTTTTCAAAAAATAAAAATAAATTTTCGTTTTTTTTTTTATTTTTCACAACTTAAAAAAAAACTTGCAAAAAATTTGGTCTTCAATTTTTTTTGAAAAAAAAAAATTATATATTGATTATTTTATTTTTACTACATTTTAGTTGTTTTGACTACAGTTAAAATAACTAACATTGTTAGTTGATTTAACTGAAAAAGTAGTTGACCCCAAAACAACTTACAAAATAGTTATTTTAACTGACATTTTCAGTTGATTTTACTAACATAATTTTTTGAGTGCATTTATTGCTAAAAAATTATAGAAAAGCTTTGTAAATATTGTTATCATACAGTAGCTTGTAATTATGTATAAAGATATTTTTTAAAAATTTCTTTTTTAAATATTTTTTTAGAAATTTCTTATTGAAATTCTGTTTCAGATAATCTTCAAAGCTAATATCAACAATAATATTCGTTGCACTTAAGTAAGTTAAATAAACTAAATAGGAAGTTAAAATAACTACTACACTCAGAAAATTATGTAAGTTACTACATGTCAGTTATTTGTATATTTTACAGTAGTAAGTTGTTTTCAACTACAAAGTCAGTTGTTTTTGTATGAAAAATATCAAACAACTATTTCTGTTAGTTATTTTAAGTCCTTTTTTTGAACAACTAACAAAAAAGTACTGTAATGTAGTAACAGTTATTTAAAGAAGTTAATTTTATTTTTTTTTTCTGAAAAATTTTCAAAGTTTTTTTCCAAAAAATAAAAATAATTTTTGTTTTTTAAATTTCACAACTTTTTTACAAAAAAAAACTTAGAAAAACTTGGAAAAAATTTTGTCTTCAATTTTTTTCGGAAACATTTTTTGAAAAAAACAAAATTATTTATTGATTATTTTATTTTTACTACATATTAGTTGTTTTAACTACAAATGTAAGTAGTTTTTACTACATAAGTCAGTTGTTTTTTGTCAGTTAAAATAACTAACATTGTTAGTTGATTTAACTGAAAAAGTAGTTGACCCCAAAACAACTTACAAAGTATTATTTTAACTGACATTTTCAGTTGATTTTACTAACATAATTTTTTGAGTGTATAACAGTTTCAGTAAAAACAACTAAAAAATGTAGTTATTTTAAGTTTTAAAAGTACAAATGTCTTATTTTTGTAAAACAACTTACAACTTCCAACAACTTACAGCTGTATTTACTAAAAGTGTAAGTTGTTTTCACCATATATGAACGTAAGGATATTTGTCATATAGAATCTGAGAATTTTTCTATATGAAAAATGTCTCAGAACTAGTGTTTAGGAATTCCCGAACGGGAAGTAAAAAAATAATCTGAGAACTTTTGATAAAAAATGTCTCAGAATCTGAGAATAAAAAATATAAAAAAAATATAAAAAATGTCTCAGAATATGAGAATTTTTCTATATGAAAAATGTCATAGAATCTGAGAATTTTTCCTAAATTTTTTCCAAGTTTTTTTTTTTTTTTAAAGTTGTGAAAAATAAAAAACGATTTTTTTTTTTTAAAAACTTTGAAAAATTTTCAGAGATAAAAAAATAAAATTAACTACTTTAAATAACTGGTACTACATTACAGTACTTTTTTGTTAGTTATTCAAAAAACGACTTAAAATAACTCACAGAAATAGTTGTTTGATATTTTTCATACAAAAATAACTGATTTGTAGTTGAAAACATCTAAATACTGTAAAATATACAAACAACTAACATGTAGTAACTTACATAATTTTCTGAGTGTAGAACAATTCTCAGAATCTTAGAAGTTTTCTGTAGAAAAAATATCTTGAAACTGAATTTTTTTTTGTAGGAAAAATTTCTTAGAAACTGAGAAATTTCTATATGAAATATTTCTCAGAATCTGAGAATTTTTATATAAGAAAAATGTCTTATAATCTGGGAGCTTTTTTGTAGGAAACATATTTTAGAATCTGAGAATTTTTCTATATGAAAAATGTCTGAGAATCTGAGAATTTTTCAACATGAAAAATGTCTCAGAATCTGAGAATTTTTCTATATCTGAGAATTTTTCTATATGAATTGCCTCAGAATTAAGTTGTCGCAGAATCTGGGAACTTTTCTATATGAAACGTCTCAGAGTCTAACAATAAGAATTTTTCTTTATGAAAAATGTTTTAGAATCTGAGAATTTTTCTATATGAAAAATGTTTTAGAATCTGAGAATTTTTCTATACATACATATAAAAAATTCTCAGAAGCTTAAGATTTTTTCTATATGAAATATGTCTCTGAATCCAAGAATTTTTCTAAATGAAAAATATTTCAGAATTTGTTAATTTTTCTATATAAAAAATGTCTCAGAATCTGAGAATTTTTCTATATGAAAAATTTATCAGAGTCTGAGAATTTTTCTATAGGAAAAATGTCTCAGAATTTGCGAATTTTTCTGTAGGAAAAATGTCTCAGAATCTAAGAATTTTTCTATATGAAAAATGTCTCAGAATCTGAGAATTTTTCTATATGAAAAATGTCTCAGAATCTGAGAATTTTTCTATATGAAAAATGTCTCAGAATCTGAGAATTTTTCTATATGAAAAATGTCTCAGAATCTGAGAATTTTTCTATATGAAAAATGTCTCAGAATCTGAGAATTTTTCTATATGAAAAATGTCTCAGAATCTGAGAATTTTTCTATATGAAAAAAGTCTCAGAATCTGAGAATTTTTCTATATGAAAAAAGTCTCAGAATCTGAGAATTTTTCTATATGAAAAATGTCTCAGAATCTGAGAATTTTTCTATATGAAAAATTTCTCACACACAAAAAATTATTGGTTAAAAAATTTCAATTAAATCTAGTGATCAAAAAAATTTAAATTAGTTAATTATTGTTTTAATCAACATTTTTTTTATTTTCTTTAACTATCAAATTACAAATTTTCAACATACCAGATTTTTTCTCGCTTCAATTTATTTGAATACATTAATTCAAACAAGTAAGAAAATTATAGTCGGTCAAGGCCGACCATATAATCCTTACACTAGAGTTTCCCGGAAAATGGATCCCAAGTTCAAACATGGACTGATTAGATCTATATTTTGTCAAATCTTTAATAAGTGTAAAAAGCACTCACAAATCAAATTTGAGTGAAATAGGCTTCTTTTTGTTGACAATAAACCGCTTCAACTGAATATCGAGCGAAATTTTCACATGGGCCCTAAGTCCAAAAATGGTCCGATGATAATCAGATTTGACAACGTTATTAAAGTACTCGTTTGACATACACAAACAGAAATTTAATTAAATATCTTCTATTTTCATGAAATTTGAGAGTTTTATGTGAAAATCATGAAGATGATTTGTATGGGGGCTACAAGAAGAACTGGTCCGATTTCTTTAAAATTCGGAATGGTGATATGTAGATGAAACATGATTACCTGCCAAATTGCAAAAAGACCTATTAAAATGCGGCTGTTAATGTCATTTGAGCCAAAACTAAAGATGACTTTTGTATGGGGGCTAGGTATAAATATGATCCGATTTTTTCCAGTCCTTGGGCCAAAAGAGGTTTAAGTTTCAAATTTCAAGTCAATTGATTAAAAATTGCGACCTGTATCGTGTTTACACCGTTTACATGGACAGACAGACAGACGGACGGACGGACATCGCTAAATCGACTCAAAAAGTGATTCTAAGTCGATCGGTATACTTAAAAATGGTTCTATAGAACTATAGGACCAATATTTCGGGAAGTTACAAACATCAGCACAAACTCATTATACCCTGTACCACAGTGTGGTGTAGGGTATAAAAATATACTTTATACTCGGGTTTTACTTTTTTTATTGTCGGCAACATATTGGAAAGCAAAAAATATGAATTTCTTCACAATTTTGTCATACACTCAAAAAATTATGTTAGTAAAATCAACTGAAAATGTCAGTTAAAATAACTACTTTGTAAGTTGTTTTGGGGTCAACTACTTTTTCAGTTAAATCAACTAACAATGTTAGTTATTTTAACTGACAAAAAACAACTGACTTATGTAGTAAAAACTACTTACATTTGTAGTCAAAACAACTAAAATGTAGTAAAAATAAAATAATCAATATATATTTTTTTTCCGAAAAATTTTTCAGAAAAAAAATTGAAATCAAATTTTTTCCAAGGTTTTTTTTTAGGTTTTTTTTTTTTTAAGTTGTGAAAATTAAAAAAAAACTAAATTTTTTTTTGTATTTTTTGGAAAAAAAAACTGAAAATTTTTCAGAAATAAAAAATAAAATTAACTACTTTAAATAACTATTACTACATTACAGTACATTTATGTTAGTTGTTCAAAAACAGGACTTAAAATAACTAACATAAGTAGTTGTTTGATATTTTTCATACAAAAACAACTGACTTTGTAGTTGAAAATAACTTACTACTCTAAAATTTACAAATAACTAGCATGTAGTAACTTACATAATTTTCTGAATGTAAGCTTAAAATTCATTTGTTAAATCAATCATTATTTTAATTGACTTTTAATAAGAAATTGTTAAAATGTTTGATTAAAATCGAAAAAGCGATTGGTGGAAAAAAATCAGTTAATCATCTACAATTTGATAATTGATATAACAATTTTCTTCATCGGAAGAGTTTCAATTAAAAAATTAATTGAATCCGCGTTTTTGTTGATTGAAATTCGTTTGCAATTCTTTCTGTGCAGAATCTAAGAAGTTTTCAATAGAAAAAATGTCTCAGAATCTTAGAATTTTTATGAAGGAAAAATGTCTTGAAAATGAGAATTTTTTTGTAGAAAAAATGTCTTAGAATTTTAAAATTTTTCTATATGAAAATTGTCTCAGAATCTGAGAATTTTTCTATTATTCATGTAAAAAAAGTATTGTTAAAATGTCTTAGAATCTGAAAATTTGTCTATATGAAAATTGTCTCAGAATCTGAGAATTTTTCTTTAAGAAAAACGTCTTATAATCTGTAATTTTTTTATAGGAAAAATGTCTCAGAATCTGTGAATTTTTCTATATGAAAAATGTTTCAGAATCAGAGATTTTTTTTTTTTCATAAGAAAAATATTTCGGAATATAATTATTATTGGATCATTTTTGGACTTAGTTCCCACATAAAAATTCCCTTAATATTAAATTAAATCGGTCCAAAAACTTCTTAATAGAAAAAAAAAATAAATTTGCACTTACCTTGTATTTTAAATTCGTAAATCATTCATACATGAAACCATACCTGAAAAAAGAAGAAATTGTATTTCATTAATTGGTCAAATTGATCAAATTAACAAAAAAACAAAATAGTTTCTGAGATATAGACAAGAAGAAGAAACTTTTTAAATAGAATCCCAAACTCTTTGATATTTTGTCATGAGAAGTATATAATACAAGGTGAATCAGTCACGACCCGCCGAATTTCACCAGCGTATTCCTTGGCTCATTTAATGAAAATAATTCCCGAAAATGCAAGTGTGCGAAATGACATCGGTTTGAAAATTTTCGGGTTGGTGGTTAGAGGGTAGGATTAAATTGCTAACTTCTGAAAGTGGTCCGATTTTTTTGTTTTTGGGCTTATTGGAAAGGTATTTCTGAGACCTTTCAGAATCAATAACAAAAAAAATAACCAAAGAGAGAAATCGCCGAGATACAGAGCTTTAGAAAAAAAACAGTCAAAATTACTAATTTTAGTACTTTGAAGATACTAAAAAACTACTGTACTGCTGGTAATTAGTAACTTATTAGTAGATTTGGGTAATAAATCACTTACTAAAACTTTTACTGCACTCAGAAAATTATGTAAGTTACTACATGTTAGTTATTTGTATATTTTACAGTAGTTAGTTGTTTTCAACTACAAAGTCAGTTGTTTCTGTATAAAAAATATCAAACAATTATTTCTGTTATTTATTTTAAGTCGTTTTTTTGAACAACTAACAAAAAAGTACTGTGATGTAGTAACAGTTATTTAAAGTAGTTAATTTTATTTTATTTATCTCTGAAAATTTTCAGTTTTTTCCAAAAAATAAAAAAATCGTTTTTTTATTTTTCACAACTTCTTAAATTTTTTTTGGTCTTCAATTTTTTTTTTCTGAAAAATTTATTAAAAAAAAAAATTATATATTGATTATTTTTACTACATTTTAGTTGTTTTAACTACAAATGTAAGTAGTTTTTACTACATAAGTCAGTTGTTTTTGTCAGTTAAAATAACTAACATTGTTAGTTGATTTAACTAAAAAAGTAATTGACCCCAAAACAACTTACAAAGTAGTTTTTTTAACTGACATTTTCAGTTGATTTTACTAACATAATTTTTTGAGTGTGTAGTGTATGTACAGTGGAAAAGTTTTAATTTTGAAATAACTTCACTTCTATTCTGTTATGAAGAAATAATTTAGTTTTCTAGATTTTTTTTTTTAAGTTTACCAAAACAAATGCACAAAACTTTCCATTATATAGTCTTACAAAGGGTATTCACGTCAGAAGTTTAACTCTAGCAAAATATAGAAAATTAATAGCATTTTGCGATTAAACAGAACCATACTTAAGACTTGAGCTAAAATTATAAACCATTAATTTTTAATGAAAATCCAAAAGAAAATTCTTTATAATTTTATTACAAGGGGTAAACTCGTTAAAAGTATAACACTTTCAAAAAAAGAATCAAAAAAATTGCTAGTAATACCCCTAATGTTTGCACTCATAATTATAAAAGTGCAATTTTGCACTTTTGCATTTTCTTAAAAACATAAAACTTTTGCTGTGAATATCCTCATTATATAAACAAAGTAAATTTATAGTAAATTTAAAATATGCCTGTTTCTTTCCACAGCTCATACATAATTTCTTTAAACAAATTTATTTTGCAAGACATTGATTGGTTTTGATTTTTCCATTCTTATCAAATACAGCAGGTCGAGATTCGAAGCTAAACAATAAAAATCTCAGACAAAAGAATGTTTTATGCCCACTATAAAACATAAAATAAATTGAAAGTGCATTTTACAAAGTACAAACAAATTATAATGGATGGGTGTCATTGTAAAAAATTGAAGTTAGAGGAAAATTTTGTTAAAAAAAAACATAAAGTTTAAAAAGAATCATTTAAAAAAGGAAATAATTTAATTTAGCTGCTAAAAAAAGAAATAATTAAAATAAATGTTTGTTGATCACCAGATTTCCCTACTTTGGATCTACGATAGTTAGTTAAGAAAATAATTGCAATTTTTTTTTTAATTGAATAAAATTTAGCGTTTTTGGAAATTTTTGATGATGATCACCAGATTTCGCTATTTTGCCTCTTTGACTGTTAGTTGAGAATATAATTATAATTTAAGTTTTTTAAAAAATTTCATATAAATATAGATTTTTTGTAAATTTTTGGTGATCACTAGATTTTGCTGTTTTTTTCTCTACCACCGTAAGTTAAAAAAAATAACTGCAATTTAAGTTAACAAACTCAATAGTATATAGATTGTTCAGAGATTTCGCTATTTTTGATTTGCGATCTAAATACAAGATTTTTTGTAATTTTTAATGATAATTCAAATATAGATTTTATTTTGAAATTGTTGGTGATGATCACCAGATTTAACTATTTTGGCTCAACGACTGTTAGTTAAGCAAATAATTGCAATTTTTGTATTTTTATTTTTTAAAATTCAGTAAAATATGGATTTTTGGAACTTTTTAATGATCAGCAGACAGAGCTCGCTATTTAAGCTCTACGACCATTAGTAAAGGAAATACATAGATAATTGAAATTTAATTTCTTAATAAAAATTTAATTAAAATATAGATTTTTTGAAAATTTTTGATGATCACCAGATTCCGCTATTTTGGCTCTATGTCCGTTAACTAAAGAAATAAATGAAATTTAAAAAAAATCAAAATAAAGAAATTGTTGACGATTTTTAAAAATATTAAGTAAAAAAAAATATTAATGATTTGATTAATATTTCATTCAGTAAAATATAGATTTTTGAAAGTTTTTGATGATCACCAGAGAGAGTTCGCGACCATTAGTAAAGGAAATAATTGAAATTTAAGTTCTTAAAAAAATTTAATTAAAATTAGAGATGGGCGCGTGAGTGAATTTGGACTCACGCACAATAACGCACGAAATTTTTTTGTTTGCTCACGTTCACGCACGCTCACGTGAGCAGTTTAAATTTTTCTCACGCTCACGAAAATTAAATTGAAATAACAAAATTTTTGATTTAATTTTGTCGATTTTTTGCACAAAAAGTAAATACAAATATTAAATTTTTTTTTTAAATCACAATTTTTTATAAATTAACCTCTAAATTCAATAATATGAAGAATTTGTTACAAGTTTTTTTTTTCAGACAGCACAAAACAACCACGCAAACTCACGAAAAAAAATTACTCACGCACGCTCACGCAACAGGTAATTAAATTTTATATGCACAACTCACCTTTCCAAGTTTCAAAGGAATCGGGCCAGTCCTTCTGGTAGTCCCCATACAAACCACCTTCCCGATATTCACATAATAACCTCAAAATTCATAAAAATGGAAATATTTGATAAAAAATTTACTTTTAGGTATTAAAGGATTTACTTTAGTAAGCTTATCAAATCGGAATATAATTGGACCATTTTTGGACTTAGTCCCCCATTGAAAAATTTCGACCGATATTCAGTCGAAAAACGCTAAATTCTCAGAATCTGAGAATTTTTCTATATGGAAAAATTTCTGCATCTGATAATTTTTTAAATGGAAAAATGTCTCAGAACTGTGAATTTTTCTATATGGAAAAATGTCTCAGAATTTAAGAAATTTTTTTACATGAAAAAATGTCTCAGAATCTGAGAAGTTTTCTATACGAAAAAATGTCTCAGAATATGAGAATTTTTCTATACGTAAAAGTGTCTCAGAATCTGATGATTCTTAGATTCGGAATACCGTTGGAAACGGTATTAATAACGGTTCTGGCCAATATAACGAAAATCAACCGGTACAAACACGAAGTGACACATCAAAACAAGTAGAAACTTCATCGGCTTTTATAATCGGTTTTAAAAATATCCATATCATTATTGGTTGTTGTACAATTGCCAAATACCGTTATTCAAGGACGGTATCGATTTACCAACATTGCCTTAAACTAGTGATGGACATTTTCGTAATTCCTATTCCCGCGGGAATAGGCTAAAAAATGCTGCTTTTGCGCTGTCGACACACGTACACTATAAAATTCTGTTGCTTGAGCAAATTTGTTGACTTTTCGCTTGCTACTACCCACACAAGCATAAATGTTATAGTATGTGTGTGCGCACCACTGCCTTAAACGCTCAAAAACATCAAGTGGGAACCCCACATAAGGTTGTACAAAAATTTTGTGTGAGAAAACTAATTGGAAACCATAAACAATGTGAAAGTGTATTTTTTCTACGATGTATACTACAACTACGTAAATAAAATAAAATGTCAGTGACGGTTGTTATTAATGAAAATTGTTATTAATGAACATTAAGTGAAAATTTTTCATTTATTTTAATTAAAGGTTGCAATTTTTCTTGACTTACCTACTGCTATTCCACATTTAATCAATGAATACTTTCATTCATTTCATGAAGAAATTCATAAAGCGTTTCAAACAAGTTAAAACAACTACATTTGTTGTTGTATAGGCGTCTACTACATTACAAGGTAAAATCAACAAAAAATTTTGTTGTTTTTAACTATTGATTAACAACTACAGGAAACGGTAAAAACAACTTCAAATTACAGTTGTTTTTACTGTAACTCAAATTGTCTGAATTTTGTTTTATTACCAAAAAAAATCGTAAGAACGGAAGGAAAATTGTTTAAAAAAACCAAAAAAAAACATTTTTATTACGAGCTAAAACACCTCACCTTATTACGAGTTAAAACACGCAGCAATAGCATTTTAGCAATTTTCACACATTTATGTGCAGATATCTCGAAAACTAATAGCGATAGGCCAGATCAAAGGTCATATATGTACTCAGCACGTCACAAACTTTCAGAAAAGTAAACTTTGGTACAAGAATCTCGGAGACAAACAAAAATATTTTTTTTTCTAAGGAAAAATACACCGCTTTTTCTTTCCTGTCACTAGGTTTCTGTTAATATTAAAAGTTCCAATGAAGTCTCCATCCTGAAAATTTAAACTTAAGTACTATAGGTGACCATTAATAAAATATTTTTTTTCCAAAATTTTAAAAATATCATTTTTTGAGATATACCTTTCCAAAAATTAAGGTTAAAACCAATGACCTTTGACCTTTTTCAAAAAAAATTTGGGAAATGCAATTGTAAAGGCTGTCTCATTACCTATTATTTGCGACCTGACTGACTCCTGTATTATTATTACTTTTCGAGTTATCTTTATTTATCTCAGAACACTTTTGTCAAATATATACGATTTTGCCAATTTTCAAGACCCCATATCTCGGGAAGAAAAACTATCAGAAGTTCAAAATGTTGGCACTATGATTTTTTTGTAAGAGCCCAACTATATTCTAAGTTTCATCACATTCGAAAGGGGTTAGGTCAAAAATGCTACTTTTTTCGGTTGAATTGAGGTGTTTTTACTCTTACATTTTATAAATTGTAATTAAATTTATTTAGCTATTATTTATTTGGTAACAGTTCCAGCTACACCCCACACTTCCAACTCGTTCAAAAAATCCGTTTTTCTAGAAAAATCAATTTTTTTTATAGACTAAAAACAACAACATAAAACAACTGTTACTTTAGTGTAATAATTTTTTTTGTTTATTTTTTAAAAAACTACAAAAAAAATTTGTTTGATATATTTCATACAAAAACAACTGAAATTGTAGTTGAAAACAACAACTACTACTTACTACACAAAAACCCGTCGTGTAGTAACTGCAATAATTTTCTAAGTGTGGTGATCTCCAAATTTTGCTCTATAAGGAAATAACTAACGTTTATCTGTTTTATATATTTTTTAGCCGTTTATCAACACCTAAGTTTATAATGTAAAAATCTCTTATAATTTCATTCTGTTAAAAATACTCTTCGAAATTAATAAAAAGAACTTGCGTATATCGAACGCGTGGTAAAATACACACAACTCAGAGACAATAATTCAAATAGCCGGCTTTCAATACTGATTCCCTTTTTTTTGGATTTTTTGATGGGGGCTTAAGAAAATAATAACAAAATTAAAAAAATGAAATGTGTGTTTGATAAAGAAAACAATGAGGCAAAAAATAAAAGAAAAATTGATAAAAAGAACGAAATGTAAAGAACGCGCGATTGATTTTTATTTTGTTTAAGGAAGCACAAAAACACGATATTCATATCGTGTCGTTGGCAAATCAACCGTCATCTAAGCATAAATAGTAGTGTCTGCTTTCCAACCAGCTCATTAGTTGGAATACATCGAAGCCGTAAACAGTTCAACCAAATAAACACACAAAATAATTAGAATATACCGAATAATATATTTTAACAAATTAAACGTCAAGTTGAAAGTGTTTCTTTATTATATAAAAAAATAATAAAAAAAATATTTAGCAAAACTAATAAAATTTGCAAAAAACAAGTGATAAAAAAAAAATTAGCAACTTTAATTTCGAACTCCAACACATTTTTGTTAAATAAAAAAAAAATCACCACCTTTTGTTAGAACTTTAAACAGCAGTGTAGTTTTTTTACAATATATTTTTGACAAAGTTTTTTTTTTACATATTTTATTTAAAAGTATTAACTAAATCAAAAAAAAATTAATAAAATGAAACCCATTACTGAAAGTTTGGAAGTTATTTCACCAAAAGTACAAATCACTGATAGTTTCATAGAAACCGATTATGAATATCAAACATCAAATGTTAAACGTTTGCCAAATGGAAAAATTCAGGTAAGATTCTTTTATATTGATTTTTTTAAATATTTTTTTACACCATTTTAAGATGTAATTTTAAAAATATAAATTTTATTTAAAATTAGTAGATTCCCTTTAAAATTACTATTTTTTATTCACACGATTTACACTCAAAAAATTATGTTAGTAAAATTAACTGAAAATGTCAGTTAAAATAACTACTTTGTTAGTTGTTTTGGGGTCAACTACTTTTTCAGTTAAATCAACTAACAATGTAAGTTATTTTAACTGACCAAAAAACAACTGACTTATGTAGTAAAAACTACTTACATTTGTAGTCAAAACGACTAATATGTAAAAATAAAATAATCAATTTAATATTTTTTTTTTTTAATTTTCAAAAAAAAAATTGAAGACCAAATTTTTTTTTTGAAAAAGTTTGAAAAATAAAAAAAAAAAAAATTATTCGAAGTAATTATCACTTATTTTTTGACGTTAAAAAATTAAAATCGACTTTTTGAAAAAGTCCGAAACCTTCGATTTTTTTGTAAAAAACTATCAAAATTGTACTCCACTCAGAAAATTATGTAAGTTACTACATGTTAGTTGTTTGTATATTTTACAGTAGTTAGTTGTTTTCAACTACAAAGTCAGTTATTTTTGTATGAAAAATATCAAACAACTATTTCTGTTAGTTATTTAAAGTCGTTTTTTTGAATAACTAACAAAAAAGTACTGCAATGTAGTAACAGTTATTAAACGTAGTTAATATTGTTTTATTATCTCTGAAAAATTTTCAAAGTTTTTTCCAAAAAAAAATTTTATTTTGTTTTATTTTTCACAACTTAAAAAAAAAAAAAAACTTGGAAAAAATTTGGTCTTCAATTTTTTTTCTGAAAAATTTTTTGTTTATTTTATTTTTACTACATATTAGGTGTTTTGACTGCAAATGTTAGTAATTTTTACTACATAAGTCAGTTGTTTTTTGTCAGTTAAAATAACTAACATTGTTAGTTGATTTAACTGAAAAAGTAGTTGACCCCAAAATAACTTACAAAGTAGTTATTTTAACTGACATTTTCAGTTGATTTTACTAACATAATTTTTTGAGTGTCTAAATTACGCAACTTTTAAGCCATAATTCGAGATGTGATCGCAATTCTTTCTATTTTTTTTTAAATTTTAAAAATTGGACCTTTTATTTTTTGGCTCTGATTTATTTTATATGGTGCTCCAAAAAAAATAAGTTGGTAGATATTGACCCTAACTTACCCTAGATATATTCATTTCGAGGTAGAAATACGTCTCACAAAGATTTAGAGCGATCGAAAATGGGTAAGGCGTTCCTCATGGGCCTTGAAGTTTAGAAAACGGATTACAAGGAAAAATATGAATTTTTTTCTGTTTTCTCAATATTTTTGGTATTTTAAGTTAAGTTTAAATTCAAGCAATTACAGAATTATGATGTAGAGTAAAATGCCTTTCTAATAAGATACTAAAAACTAAAATCGGTTGAAAATCAGCCAAGTTATTACAACTTCCCCAGGCATCTAACGTGTGGCAGACAACTTGATTAAGCAATACAATCCGATTTTTGAAATTCATTGAAATTTTCTACTGTAATAACATTTTTTTATTCTTCAAGTTCAAATGTAATAAGATAACAAGTATTTTTCATATTGTGTTTTGCTAACATGTTTTAAATTAATGCTAAAAATTCCTGCATTTTCAACACCCTTTTGAAATCTCTATTTAAAAAAATTTTTTTTTTTTGTTTTAAAATTTGGAAAAACCAAAAAAATATTACACTGAAACATGAATAATGAAAAAATGTTATTACAGTAGAAAATTTCAATAAATTTAAAAAAAGGGACTCGTATTCTTTAATCAAGCGGTATGACACACGCTAGATGCCTGGGGAAGTTGTAATAACTTGGCTGATTTTCAACCGATTTAAGTTTTTAGTATCTTATTAGAAAGGCATTTTACTCTACATCACAATTCCGTAATTGCTTGTAATAAAACTTAACTTAAAATACCAAAAATATTGCGAAAACAGAAAAAAATTCATATTTTTCTTTGAAATCCGTTTTTTTTAAATTCAAGGACCATGCTAAACGCCTTACCCATTTCCGATCGTTCTAAATTTTTGTGGGACGTATTTTTACCTCGAAATGAATATATCTAGGGTAAGATAGGGTCAATATCTACCAATTAATTTTTTTGGAGCACCATATAAAATAAATCAGAGCCTAAAAATAAAAGGTGCAATTTTTAAAATTTAAAAAAAAAAAATAGAAAGAATTGTGATCACATCTCGAATTATGGCTTAAAAGTTGCGTAATTTAGAGTACAATTTTTATAGTTTTTTACAAAAAAATCGAAGGTTTCGGACTTTTTCAAAAAGTCGATTTTAATTTTTAAACGTCAAAAAATAAGTGATAATTACTTCGAATAATTTTTTCATATTTTTTTTCTAAAACTACATTTAAATACCAACAAAACGTTGTCCAATTTTTTTTAAAATATCTGTATTTTTCAATGGTCAAAATTAATTTAAAATTTAATTTTTTTAATTTTTTTGAGAAAATCGCCATTTTGAAAAATTGTTTACTCAACACCATCTTGAAATAAAAGGCTGAAAATTGGTGTCCAAGTTGCATTTAATAAGTATTAAAACATATCCAAAAATAAAATAAATCGTAAGGGGTCGGGTCGAAAAGTGAGTGATTTGGCTTGGAATGCCCCATATATTTGTAAAATGCATTTGATGCATAAAAAAATTTACAGAAAAACTCTGTAAATTTACAGAATTTAGTTAAATGCATGTAAAATGTTTATAAGATTTCTGAAAAAATTATTTTGATAACTTTTTTTGCTAGTTTTTCAACTTTTTCTCAAAAAAAAAAAAATATACAGATAAAATTTTAATGTTTGGTAACAAAAACAAAAACTACTCAAAACAGAAAACTTTTTTGGTTATAAAAATACGAAGTATTTTGCTTAGATCTGTATTTTAGCAGAAAACTCTGTTAATTATCTGTAAACTTAAGATTATAAAGTAAAAAGTAATGTAACAGAGGAAACTTTGTTTTTTGTCACAACAAAATACAAAGTATTTTCTTTAAATCTGTATTTTGACAGAACACTCTGTCAAACTAAGATTACAGTCATTTTACAGAGTAATTTACAGAGTTATTATTTTGAGTGTACAAACAACTTACATGTAGTAACTTACATAATTTTCTGAGTGTAGCTAATTTTTGATAAAAATTTTGTTAAAATTACCAATTTGACTTAAAGTATTGAAAAATACGAAAAATTGTGCCAGAAACTAGTAGGTCATCTTGCATTTTTGTAAATCGTTTTATACCCTAACGCCAGAACGGTCTTAAGGTATGGCAGGGCTCTTGGACACACAAGAATTTGGGGAACCGCTGGAAAGTAAAAAGTCGTATGAAAAGAAAAAAAAAAAACATTTTCTTGTTGTGATTTTATATTTATTATGATTAATTAGTACAAATTAATTTTTCTATAAAAAATGTCTCAGAAACTGAGACGTTTTCTTTACGAAAAATGTCTCAGAATTTGCAACTTTTTCTATACGAAAAATATCTCAGAAACTGCGAATTTTTCTGCACGAAAAATGTTTTAGAATCTGAGGCTTTTTCAATACGAAAAATGTCACAGAACATGAGACTTTTTCTATACGAAAAATGTTTCAGAATCTGAGTGTTTTTCTATACGAAAAGTGTTTCAGAATCTGAGACTTTTTCTATACGAAAAATCGCTCTGAATCTGGGACTTTATTTCTTTTTGTTCACCTTACTACAAGCTACTATTTTTTTTTAACTACTTTTACTACAGCTGTAAATTTTCAAAAATTAATCAAAAAAATTTTTTGAAAAATCCCACGTTTTGGAGAAAAAGAATTTGACTAAAAATGATGCTAGGAAAAAATAAATTGTCTTACAAGGGAAGTCTCCCTAGTGTCACCCGCGGATCTTTATGGAATTGGTTTTATTTTGTAGATCAGAAAAAATAAAGAGACACATATTTTTTTTAGCGGCCCAAATTCATATTTAGGGGGTAAAAAGGAGGGGGGAAGACAAGGCCATTTTTCAGTTTTTTCGTTTATCTCCTATATTATGCAAAGTAACCGAGTCATGTTACATACCAAATGAAAGGTCTTTGGAAAACCTATCTAATTTTTTTGTTAATAATCATTTTTGTTAATAAATATTAACTTCTTTGGCCCGTTGTTAGCACCACTAGATAGGTATTTTAATACCTTTAATCTGATACCACTAGGGTTGCCAGATACTAGAAGTCCAATAACTGGAATATGGAAAAAATTCAGCTGGATTTTCAAAAAATAACTGGACAAATACATATTTTTTTTTAACTTAAAACAACAACCGATTTTCATATGTGGGATATCTTTATTTTGGACTAATTTTCGAATATAACATCAATCAAATGGTCGCTTATATTAGCCATGGCAAAATGTACACTTTTTTAAGCATATTCATTACTTTTGAGCGTGGTGTCGGAATGTTTATGTTGACCTCGTCAATAGTTTGAGGATTGCTGGCGTATAAGTCCGGAGTGGGAGTCGGATCTGGAAATCTATTAAAGATAATTTTGGCTTAAAAATTTGTTTACAAACATTTTACGTCCCCAAAAGCAAAAAGTAAAAATACAAAAAAAAAATTTTTTTTGCACTTTGTTTTGGAAATTTTTATTAAATTATTGTTGTCACAACCTCAAAACGGCTATGGCAACCGCAGTACGGTTGTGACAACCGAAATGTAGTTGTAACAACCGAATGACCGGTTGGAACAACCTCCAAAATGATGTTGGAATATTAACGGCTGTGGCAACTGTCATACTCACAATCAGTTGATTTTACTTAAATAACTTTTGAAGTGTAAGACATTTTTCCGATAGAAAATTTACCCATTTCTCAGATTCTGAGATATTATTCCTAAAGACAAATTCATAGATTCTGAGACCTTTTTCCTTAAGAAAAATCTTAGATTCTGAAATATTTTACCTATTAAAAATTCGTAGACTCTAAAACATTTCTTGTTTAGTTTAGGAAAAAGTAAAAACAAAGAAAAAAATATTACAATTTCCATTGGAAAGCTAATAAATAAAATACCGACTATTGATTTTTATTATTTTCCAAATAAATATGCACGTCATCATACCCACACTATTTCACGGATTAACAATGAACATGCGCCATCAACCCTTGAAAGAGATTTTAATGCATAACACAGAAAAAAATATGGGGAAAAACAATTTGAGTAATCACTTGTTTAAATTTAAAAAAAGTTTTGAGTAATTTTTTAATTGACGCAATTAAAAATTTACTCAAAAATTTAAAAACAAATTGAGTAAATAATTTAATAAGAATTTAATAGCTTTTTTAATTTTTTTTTGAATTTTCTTAGTTTTTTTAATTCTCGTTTAGTTAATAGTTTTTTGTATATATACATGAAAGTTTGTAATCATATTTATAAATTTTTTTTATGTCTTTAAGACAAAAATATATTTGGTAAAGTTTGAAAAAACATGTTTTTTTTCTTTGTAAAAAAATATGAAATTTTTTTAAACTTTGTTTTTTTTAGAGTAGAAACAGAATAAGCCCGGCACGACTTATTCCATACGGTTTGGCAGATTAAACCGGTGGCCGGCGCCGATGTGAAATAAAACTTGTTCTGTTTTTAAAAGGTGGTGATTCTTGTTCTGTTCCTGCACTTAATAGTGTCAATTAAAAATTTACTCAAATTTTTTTGGCAAACATTTAATAAATTTTTATTAAAAATTTACTCAATACTATTAAATCGTTTACTGGTGGAAAATTGAGTAATTTTTTACTCAATAGTATTAAAAATTTACTCAAATTTTTTTTTTATTTCTTTCTGTGTAAACATTAAAGTTTGTTTTTCTGCATTTCTTTGAAAGATAATCGTAAATACGACAATAAGAGACCTGAGCCGAATTGCCTAATGACGACTTAGCGAAGCCGCCGCAGCCCAGGAAAATTTTTTGGAACAAATTCCTGGTTCAATATATTGTTGAATTATTCTACGCACAGAAAGAAATAAAAAAAAAATTTGAGTAAATTTTTAATACTATTGAGTAAAAAATTACTCAATTTTCCACCAGTAAACGATTTAATAGTATTGAGTAAATTTTTAATAAAAATTTATTAAATGTTTAATAAAAATTTATTAAATGTTTGCCAAAAAAATTTGAGTAAATTTTTAATTGACACTATTAAGTGCAGGAACAGAACAAGAAGCACCACCTTTTAAAAACAGAACAAGTTTTATATCACATCGGCGCCGGCCACCGGTTTAATCTGCCAAACCGTATGGAAAAAGTCGTGCCGGGCTTATTCTGTTTCTACTCTAAAAAAACAAAGTTTAAAAAAATTTCATATTTTTTTACAAAAAAAAAAAAACATGTTTTTTCAATCTTTACCAAATATATTTTTGTCTTAAAGACATAAAAAAATTTTATAAATATGATTACAAACTTTCATGTATATATACAAAAAACTATAAACTAAACGAGAATTAAAAAAACTAAAAAAATTCCAAAAAAAATTAAAAAGCTATTAAATTCTTATTAAATTATTTACTCAATTTGTTTTTAAATTTTTGAGTAAATTTTTAATTGCGTCAATTAAAAAATTACTCAAAACTTTTTTTAAATTTAAACAAGTGATTACTCAAATTGTTTTTCCCCATATTTTTTTCTGTGCGGTAATCACAACAACATTTTCAATGCAAAATTATTTTTGAAAAAAAATGCTTGCTCTAAAAAACGATTGCTTTCGGGACAATTTCAAACAAAAATCATTGATTCTGGAATGTTAAGTAGAACCGTTCTGCGTTCTGGAACCGATTATTTGGAACAGAAAATTTTGGTGGGAGGTTAATTTGTACCAGAACAAAGTTACACTCAAAAAAAAAATATTGTAAAACTAGCAAAAAAAATGGTTAAAATTAGCAAAAAAATCTGTAGTTTTGGACGTTGCAAAAATTTTGGTAATATTAGCAAAACCATTTTGCTAATCAAAAAATTAGGAAAAAAAAATGGTAAAATTACAAGAATACCATTTTATTTTTGTAAAAAATCAACCTTGTAAAATAATCAAAAAATATGGTAAAATTACCAAAAAAAATGGTAAAATTGAAATAGATAAAAAAATTTGTAATTTGGTAAAAAAACTGTTTTATTTAGTAATTTTTTTTCTCTGATTAGTAGTTGATTTAAAATTTGGTGAATATACTAAAAAAATGTTTGCCTCTTTTTGAGCACCACGTTCTTTAAATGTAGTAATAGCAGCATCAACTATTACTTCAGTTGTTGCATGGTTTCTTCGGCTTGATGGTGGCAGCATCTTCTTTTGCCTTCTTCTCAGCAGCTGTAGTTGCAGTAACTGGACTTCCAACAACATCAAAATCCAAAATGATTTTTTTTTCACTTAAACACTTTAAACAAAAAACTTAAAGAACAACACTTCACTTTTTTTATTTTTTTGCGTCATTTTTTTTAGTTTAAGTAGAACAAATGAGAATTGCGTAGTAGTCTACACAAGAAATTTCTTACATTTTCAGGTAAAATTTGTAAAAAATTAACAATTTTTTTTCGAATTTTTAATTTTTTTCACATGTATTTAAAAAAAAATAAAAAAAAAAACTTTTGGATATTAAAGATTAGATGTCTAACTATGTGTTAACATTTAAAAAAAATAATTTTTCAAAATTATAAACTTTTTATTAACAATTTAGGTGGCAAATTTTAAAAAATTTTCATATAAAATTAGCAAAAAATTTGGTAAAATTAGCAAAAAATATGGTAAAAAATACTAAAAATTGTGTAGCCTATTTTTGAGCGCACATGCAGTTGATGGATGGCTACTTTGCTATGGTGTTGGCAGCATCATCAATCTGCAATGAGTTCTTATTTCACACTAGAACACTTTAAACCTTTTTTTTTCTTAAAACTAAGAAAAAAAAATAAAAAGTATTACCATTTCTTTAAGGAAAATACTAATATTTTTGCTAAAATTATAGTAAAATAAAAAAAAGAACTAGCAAGAAAATATAGTAAAAGTACCACAAAATTTTTGTATTTTACCAATAGTAAATTGCCAAAAAAAACTGTAAAAGTTAAATTTTTACAATTTTTTTTGCTAAAGTTTGGTTGAAGTAAATTACAACACCTTTTACTAATATTTTGACTAAGTTATTTTTTTGAGTGTAATACCAGTTTTGGAATCCTCGCATTAAATAGAGGCTCTAAAATTAGTGTTGGAATTTATAGCCAAGAAAATTTGGTAAAAATCGCACTTTTTGACTTTTTAACAGCGATTTCCTCGCGAAAGCAAGCTATACACCCAAAAAAAAACGTGGGTATTCAATACTAAAAATTTAACTAATTTTAGTCCAAAAGGACCTAGTGCAGAAATTGGTAACCAATACTAAAATTTTTAACTAATATTAGTCAAAATCAGTAAAAATTACTAATGTTAGTACTTTGAAGATACTAAAATTAGTAACCAATTAGTAGATTTTGGTACAATATCACTTACTAAACCTTTTACTGTAGAATTATTTTGAGTGTAGAAATAATTGGAAAACAGATTCGAAATCAGCACATTAAACTAGTATAAAACAATCGTCAAAGGTTAGGAAAATTGAAAAAGTTCACCTTGTGTAATCAATATTATTTTTTTCCCCCAAAAATATATAGCATATTTAAAATAAAATTCAACATTTTTGATTTAAATATGTTTTTTTTTAGTGTTGTGCTCTTTACTGTGACATTGCTTACAAAAATCATGTATGAATTCAGGATGTGCTATTTGACTCGTGATTCCTTTCCAAAAGCTACTTCCAAATCAGCAAAATTTCTGCTAAAAAAGGCTGTAAAAATCACTTGACAGTTGGTTTAAACTTAGTTTAACTAACTTCAAAAAAACAACTCGCCCTTAACCAATCAACTTTCACCAAATCAACCGTTTTAAAGCCGCCACTGCGATTTTTTCCGCCAGCAACCTCTGTTGCTTAAATTATTCGACTCAGGTCTCTGATGACCAGCTGACGTCTATTTCACCCCCAGTTTTTCTATGGTTCACGTTCAAGGTTATTAATATGTATTGTGTATTACTAGGTCTGGGTTGAGGCTGTTTGTTAGTTGGAATATTTGTTGATTTGCCATTTCACTGCCACTTGTTAGATACACACGCGAATATAGTAGAATATAGAATTTTATTTAAAAATTTTAAAGTCTTATTAGTAACGGGTGGTATTGCTTACAAATGGCAATATTATGACGATAATGAAGATATTATTGTTATTACCGAGTAGTGTGAAAAATATAAATATTATGGATGTATTTATAAATATAATATAAGGCATTTTTTTATAAGATTTCTAAGAATTTTAATTGTTTAAATTTGTATGAGGTTTTCACACAAATTATTGGCTAAAAGTTTTAAATTAAATATATTAATCAACAAAATTAAATTGAATCAATCATGGATTGGATAAAAATTTTTGTTTTTTTTTCTTTTACAGTCCAATTTTAATTTTTCAACACCCAACACTTTTTTCGCATTAATTTATTTGAATACATTAAAAAAAAAATTAAAAAAATAATTGGGTTTTACTTTGTTGTTGGAAACATAGCAAAAACTAAGCATTTCTTCTTTATTTTTCATAAGCTTAGAATTCATTCGTTAAATCAATAATTATTTTGATTGACTTCAAACAAAAAATGTATCAAATTTGTGATCAAAATCGAAAAATGTTTGATTGAAAAATCACATATTAATTTGGTGATTGGCATAACAATTTTTTTCACCGGAGGAGTTTCAATCAAATAATTGATTGAAATCTCATTTTTCGTGATTGAAATTCGTTTTTAATTCTTTCTGTGTTATTTCTTTTGGAACATGCTTTATTTTAAATAAAAAATTGATAAAATTTGTGATAAAAATCGAAAAATGTTTGATTGAAAAAGTATTCAATTATTCATCTATTAATTTAGTGATTGGTTAACAATTTACTTAATCGAAGGAGTTTCAACCAAATTTGTGATAAAAATCGAAAAATGTTTGATTGAAAAAGTATTCAACCTATTAATTTAGTGATTGGTGAAACAATTTTCTTCATCGAAGGAGTTTTAATCAAATAATTGATTGAAGCCGCCTTGTTCGTGATTGAAATTTGTTTTCAATTGTTTCTGTGTTATTTTTTTTCGAACATGCTTTTTTCAAACCGGTACCCGATTTCTGTAACTATGCGAGAAGTTTTCGCATCGAAAAAATAAAATAACGTTATAGTCCTACAGTATGTCACAGAGTGATTCAGAAAAAAGCTTTGATTTATTTTTTGTATTCGATGTTTTTAACACTAGCGTCATTGTACTCACCCTGTAGAAAACTAAATGACTACAATTTTATTATTTATTTTTTCTCGATGCGAAAACTTTTCGCATAATTACAGAAATTGGGCACAGGTGATTAGAAGAGTTTTGAAAAACATAACATTTTAAACGGTAAAATAACTGATTATTTTTTAATTTGGGCATGTTAATTTGGTACCGTTCAATATTTTTTTTTAAAGTAACAGCTAAACAAAACAATTACTACAATAAAGTAATTTTTTAAAGTTTTTTTTTTTTTGAAAAATGGATTTTGCCAATCGTAATCCTATATGATGAAAAACATATCTTCAATATATTAAAAATTCGTTTAATATAATAAAATAATCATCAATATTGATAAAATTGCATTCAATTTTATGTTTTCATCATATTGATGACATGTTTTCATCATATTGATGACATGTTATGAAACATTTCATTATATCTATGCTATTTTTTCATCAATATGAAAAAGTTTTTTCTTTCAATTTAAAAAGTTTTTCAATCAATATTTTATTAAAAGTTATTTGTATTTAAATCAAACCAAAGCACTTCAGATTTTAAAAAATAGTAGTATTCAATAACAGTAACATTATTCACCCAATAAATATACATATTTGCTATTTAAAACAACTTTTTGGCGATAAAATTTATTGGCCCATTTAAAAGTTAAAAAAAAATTCAAGATGTTTATTCGTGGTGGTACGACAATATTTTTAATGTTGGTGTAGGTCAAAATATTTTTTTAAAGATTAAATAAAAATTGTATAAGGGAAAACAAAATTCGGAGAATAAAGATCATTTTAAACATATTGGCCATGCATTTTTTAATTCCGATTTTATAATTCAAAATTTTGACGCTCTAAAAATTGGCTTATTCACACTAAAAAAATATATTTTTACTGATGTTTTTGGTGGCATCAACACAAACTTCGGTACCCGCTACAAACAAATTTTAAGATTATTTCAATTTAAAGCCAATGATATCAACATAATATGATTGTAACAACAAATATTTAATTTTGAAACCCCATAACCTGCTTAAAAATGGTTTAATCTACTCTGAAATGTTCATATCCGTATCTGATCAATTCTGTCAGGTCTCAAGTTCGGTTCCCATTATTGGAACATGATAAGGTCTTTTCAATAACAGATCCATAAAATTTTGATACAATTTCTAATGAGATACATTTATACGTAATTAGTTATGAGCTGATCATACCAGATATTATCATATAAAACTAGAGCAAAGTCATTTTTATACACTAAAAAAAAACACTTCGTGATATATTTGAAACGGATTCAATATTTTTTGTGAAATAAGCTTATTAAAATATCACGCATATTGGAAACAAGTTTCGTAAAATTTTCTTCATTAGATTTCATAGTTTCATTGAAAAATTTAATTAAATTTTGTTTATAAAACTTATTATTTTTTTACACCTTCTATAAATAAAAAAAGTAAGTGTATTTTTCTAACTTGTTTTTGTGATTATTTCAGACTTTTAATACGAAATTTAAAATGAAAAGTAAATTATTAATTCTATATTAACTAAAATCCACTCTGCCTTATATTTTTTCGTGGTCGACAAAAAGTCGCTGACATCTTCATAAAATTTTTCCAAATGCCCCCAAGGACAAGTTAGCAATTGGTCAGCGGTTATCTAAAATAATTGGTGGTGGCCATGGATACTGTTGGGCACTGCTGACCAATTGCTGACATGTCCTTGGGGACATTTGGAAGAATTGAATGAAGATGTCAGCGATTTTATAAAGGGAGTGTCAGCAGTATGTCAGCGGTGACTTGTTTTAGCCGACTTGGGTATTGTAAGTGAAAACTATAAAAACTGTGAAAGTGTATTTTTTCAACCAAGTATACTACAATCATGTAAATTAAATAAAATTTCAGTTACGATTACACGTAACTCACCCAAAATTGTTATCAATGAACATTTTCATTTATTTAAATTTAAGGTTACAGTTTTCCTTCACTTACCTACTGCAATTCCACAAATATTTTTATTAATTCTATGTAAGTTTCTATTGAAAGAAACTCTAATGCCACCAGTTTTATTGATCGAATGAAATTGCCCATTTTTTCGGATAAAATTTGATGAAAATATATACAATCATTATAAAATGATATCAGATAATATATAACAAGGCAGAGTGTCAAATTCGGCTGTGTCGAATCTTTTATACCCTCCAACATGCAACAAAATAAAAAAAATTGCAGGGGCGTTTTTTTTGGGGGGGGGGGGGGCAAATTTCCTCTATAATATGTGTTTAAAAATTCATTTTTATGCTTTTTGCACTGAAGAAATACAAGTTTATTATTATTAAAAAAAAAAATCCACGCCCATAAAAGGGGACGGACCGAAAAAAAAAAGACATTTTCTAATTCTAATTTCCAAGTGCAGGACCTTGAACTTCTTGTATCATAAAAATGTTGCATTTGTTAAACAAAAACACAAAAAATCATGTAAAACAATTAAAAAGTTAAATTCGGCCGTGCCGAATGTATTGATACCCTCCACAATATCAAAAATATTATTGCAAAATACTTAAAAAAAAAAAATTAAAAAAAATTTCCGCGAAAAAAAATTTTGGAAAAAAAATCCGCGATTTTTTTCTTTTTTTGTCAAAAAATGTGTTCGTACTTGTTTAAGTACCTTTCGGTGTTCAATTATGCTCACATGTGTCAACCAGCAGCCGAATAAAAGCATTTTGTATTTTTAGGTTATGTTGAATGTACCAACATTTTTGAGGTGTCCTTACATTTTCGATCATAACTTTTGAACTTTTTATGTTAAGTTTCAGTGATCTCCGTTTAATATTTTGGTCGTGATCACCATTTCCACAGACAGACGGACAGACGGACATCGCTAGAATGTCTTTAAATCGATCACTGATCAATAATATATATACTTTATGGGGTCCTAGACCGATATTTCGATGAGTTACAAACGGAATGACAAACTTATATATACCCTCTATCACTAAGTGGAGGGTATAAAAATGATTGGTTTAGTTCTTCAAGGGGGAACTTTTTTCCCCCTGGTGCGATGTTGCTCATTTACTTAACCTGCCTTCATAGGCGTAGAAACGGGGGGGCTGGGGTGGGCAAAGCCCACCCTAGACTCGATTTAGCCCACCCCAGACGTTTTGCATTTAGCCCACCCCAGACAATTTTCCTTTTTTTTTTATTATTTAAACTTTGATATAGTAGGTATGATGTACACTTTTTTTTGTCTTTTCTTGTAAGAGTTGTGTGAACGAAACAAAATAATATGAGTAAAAGAACAAACGCTATATGAAATTGTCCAATTGACGTTTTATTTTTTTCTATTTTATTTAAAGCACATTGGGCCAATAAGACATTTAAGGAAAAAAGTAAAATAAATAACAAAATTCAAAAAAAAATTTTCAATTTATTTAAAAATATGTTACAATAAATTTGTAAACGATAAAACAAATGATAAACAACAAAAAAATATCCATAGAAAACGTAATCCATTAAAAATCATTTTGAGATTAAAAATTTTGATTGAAAGAATTTATGAATTGCCCCATTGTTCAAACAAAAAATTCACAAATTCAAAAACTGCAATCTTTACATGATTTTCACATTAAAACACACTAAAATCATGATAATTATAAACTTTTATTTTGTTATTAATTAATTTTTATATTTTTTTGCACATTTTAAATGAAAACAATTGATATTTTAAATAATTTTCTAAATATTCAAAAATTTTGTTTGTTTATTTTTTTATTTTCTTTTATTTGTTTTGGTAAAAGTAAAAGTTGTCAGTTCAAAAATATAAAAAAGACAAAAATTTTTGTCTTTTTTAAAGTTTTGCTGCTTTCTCTCTGCTTGCAGAAACTTGAAACTGTGACATGAAATAACTTTTTTTGTTTATGTAGTCGTTGTTTTTTACTCATTATGAAACCTATTAGAATATAGTCGCACTTTTTCGATAGTTCTTTATCAAGACGAAAAATTGACGACAAAAAGTGTACTTATATAATAATACCTTATGCTTATAATACCTTATGCTTAAATCCAAAATTGTCAGTAATATTTATTTAAACTTTTAGAAGTAGCAATAAGCCTATCTTTTAGTTCTGATAGTTGTGAAAGAGGTTTCTAAGCTATTCGTTGAATAAAAACGTGGTTACGAAGTGCAATGCTTCATGAACGATTTTCAAATTAAGAAGTTTCAAATGTTAAAAATAAAAAAAAATTAAAAAAGTGAAATGTAACGTTTTATTCACTCTTTCCATTATAAATTGATTTTAATCAGAGCTGTATATTTCAAATAATCATATCAAATAAAAATATTTTTTTTTATTTAATATTTTTATTTCATAAATTGAAATAATATTTTTAATATTTTATTTCTTAGAAAAATAAACCAAATATATTTTTATTTCTTTTTATTTCGGTTCAAATAAAAAAACCAAAAAATTTATTTCAAACATTTTAAACCAAATAAATTTCTTGGAAATATTTATTTGAACTTTTTTTCCTCAAATAATTTTATTTTGGTTTTATTTGAATAAAAAATATTTCAAATATTTTTGTCAAATATTTTACGTTTATTTGAAAAATATCAAATAAATATTTTGGTTTTTTTATTTGCCAGATTTATATGGAAAAAATAAAATAACAAATAAATATTTTAATAAAAATGGTTGAAAATTAAAAATGAAAGAAACAAACATGTGCGAATTCAATATTTGTATGTTAACGGTAACTTAAAAGTATCTTTCACATCTCAATATGATAACATAAAACGAGGAAATTAGCAAAAGCAAGTAACTATGGAACAGCGTTTTTAATATAAGCTAGGGTTTTTGAGATGCTGATGTAATTATTAAGCATAATTTTTAATCAAATATTTCAAGTTTTTTTAAGTCGATCTAACGATGATCTGTAGATATGGTATTTTTTGATAAAAAATGATGCCTTGAGTTAGAATATTAATATTTTTCATGGTCGTAGGTTGTATGTTAAAATTGTGGAAATTGCTTCAGTGGGTTAAGTAACGAGGGAAAGTGCAAGAACAGTTTGAAAAATTGTGTGTATTTCAAACAATCTGAAAAGTCAAAATGCATTATTTTTGCTTCTGGTAAACGAATGTGAACGAAATTCCACATTGATTGTTAATACATATATCGTTAAGAAAAATCTGTAAAACAACTTTCAGTTTGAATTGGCATACTTTAAGCAGATTTTTCTGCTGACATGGATTTATAGAAATTCTCTGTCATTTAGTTAAAAAAAAATAACAGAATTCAACAGATTATTTTGCTAATTTTTAAGAAATATTAAGTTATCCTGTTTTCAAGAAAATTTTCTAACAAGGGAAGATCTCAACCCTTATGTTACTTTGTCTTACAGGTACCGGAGTTACAGCCTTTAAAGTTACAAATAAATATAGAAAATAGAATTTGTGTAGGACTTTTATAATCTATATACTGTACCAACAATTAAGGCAAAACTTTTGATAAAACCGACAACAACAACAATTTTGCTTATCAACTTTTTGCAACAAGCCCGTTAAGTGTATATTTGTTAAAATTAACCGTTTATCCAAAAATGCATTCAACAAAATTTACTTGGCATCACTGTAGTTGAATGTTAAATTTGTATAGGACTAGGTCAAAAATAATAGACTCAAAAAGTGATTTGGAGTCGATCGGTATAATTGACCAATATTTTGGAAGTCATAATACCCTGAACCGTAGAGTATTTATCTACTTATTCAAAACATATTTAAGATTTTTTATTAAAAAAAAGCGATACGAAAACCTAAATTTCAAACAATATATGTATGCAAATAATGTTTTTAATATTTTTGTTGACAATTTGCGTTTCAATTTTAAGCAAACTTTCCTTAAAAAATCCTTACATCCTGACAAGTTTTTTTTTAGACTCTCAATAACACATAAACTGTTTTTGAATAAATATCGCTAACACAAAATATGGATTTCGTATGTAATTTTTTACCACACATGTATTCGGAAAAACTATTATAACGTCTTAAAACAAACGTTAAACCTTTATTTACTGTATTAATAACGGTTATCCTGTGTTGGAACCGCCGACCCCTACCATAGTACCCTAAATTATTTGCATGCAACTTTAAAACTATTTAGCATGAATATTGTATTCTTTTATTGTGTAGAAAAATACTAAAATTACCATTAAAAATGTTAAATAGACGGTGAATATATTTAAGAGAAGAGTCCCAATAAGATATAGCTGAAGTTATTTGGAGACATTATTTGCCATACAATCGCACCAACTTTTTTTTTTTTATATTTTGAATATTATTTTATTTTTTCATACCAAATAACAAAATATTTCAAAATATTTGGTTTTCTCTTGTTCAAATAAAATTTTAAAATATTTTATTTGACCGAAATCAAAGCAAATAAATCGTACAAAAAATTTATTTGAACTTTTTTAAAACAAATATTTGAATATTTTATTTTATTTGGCTTGAGCCAAATAAAATATTATTTGATATTTTATTTGCATAGAACGCAAATAATTTTAAAATATTTTATTTTGTTTTTAAGCAAATAAAAATAAAAACAAATATTGCAATATTCGAGTTATTTTCAAATAAAGTAATTGGACTATACAGCTCTGATTTTAATATACTAAGTACACTACACTACAAAAATCATCTTCTTTCGCACAGAGTTCTAGGGTACAATTTCTACATTATTATTTGGCCTCTCGAAAAATGTTTTAATATTTTAAAATTTTATGTATAAGATATTCATAATTTTTTTATTCAAATTCCCAATAAAATTACTTAATTTTTGCTAGAAATCCGGATTCGGTGCGATCAAGGGTATCATCATGACATTATAAGGAAGTTCAAGATGTCCTTTTTATGGTTACATCTTTATAAGTATTGGAATTTCGCAACAAATATCCTGAAATATTTGAAAATTTTTGAAAAAGAAATCAAAGTTTTGAACCAAATTTGCATATTATTTTCGCACCAATTTTTATGATTTTTTTGGTAAAATTAAAAACAAAAAATAAAGATTAAAACAAATTTCACAAAAAAAGTTGCCCCGCCCCCTAAACACTAATCAGTCATCAGAAAAATTGTATCAAATCGCCTTCTCGAGATATAGCCATTTTCAAATTTTGTGGAACAATTTCAAATAAAAAAAAAATATTATTATTGACTTTAACATACACTAAACACTAAACACTAATCAGTCATCAGAAAAATTGTATCAAATCGCCTTCTCGAGATATAGCCATTTTCAAATTTTGTGGAACAATTTCAAATAAAAAAAAAATATTATTATTGACTTTAACATACACTTTTTTAATATTAAACAAATTTCGGTTTTGAGGGCTTGGTCCACAAAAAATGAAAATGCCTAAATCTCAAGAAGGTGATTTAATACAACTTTTCTGATGACAGATTCGTGTTAAGGAAGTCAAAATATATAGAAAATGTATTCAATATGTCTGTGCAAAAACCGTGTAGAGTTAACGAAAATAGTAGTTAACTTTAATTTTTTAAGGCTGGATTACTCAATGTTCCGTTATAAAATAACTCTCCGTTAAATTTAACTTTTTCATACAAATTTTGACATAAGGTATCTTAAAATCGGCAGTTAGCAGCTAACTTTTCATTGAGTAATCTGCCCTTAAATACATTTTTATGTTTTTTAGTTTTAATATTTTTTAAAAAAATTTTTTTTTTTTTTGGGGAAGGGGAGGGGGGGCTTTTGCCCACCCCAGAATAATGGTCTAGCTACGCTTATGCCTGCCTTGGAACATAAGACATATTCGTGCCAAATTTTGGGAGTCTAGCTCTTTTATTTTAGACTGCATCGTGTTAACTACAGACGGATAGACAGACGGACGGACATCGCTTAAATGTTTTAGAACCGATCACTGATCATAAATATATACACTTTATGGGGTCCTAGTCCGATATTTTGATGCGTTACACATGGAATGACAAAGTGAGTATACCCCCATACTTTAGTTGGAGGGTATAAAAATGGGCACTTTGTTACTACACGCAAAAAAAAAACTTGTGTCGGAGTGAGCAAAAATCTTGCATAATTTTACCAAAAATATGCTAAAACTACAACCGACGAAGTAGTTTTCGTAATTTAGCCAAAACACTTATGTAAAAAATTTTGAAGAAAATGCTAATGCTATTTAAGCAAAAACTTGGTAAAATATACCAAAAGAAATATGGTGAAATATACCAAAATTATTTGAAAAGCTGACTAAAAATAATGCTAAAAATTACCACATTTATGCTAAAATAAATTTTCAATAAATTTTTGTAAAAATTTGTATATTTGTTGAATTTAAAATTTTCACAGAATAAATCCATATTAATATAATAAATGTTGTGTAGGATTTAATTTACCACCGACCAACTGACCCTTTTTGTACAATTTTCTCGAGTGACTGCTGCCTACGCTTCTTCTTGAAGTAAAGGATCCGCTATAGCTTCACGAATTTATTTAAAAACATCCTGTAAAAATAGAAAATTATTACAAAACATAAGCGGTTTTCACCCTTCATAGAAAACTTTTGAGGAAATTTCCTACAAGAAAGTTTTCTACCGATTTTTTCCACTAAAGAGTGAACAACTATTTAACCAAATTTTCTCACACTAACATTTTCTATAACCTCAAATTATTTTACATAATTAAAACGACGAAATAATATTAAACAACGCGATTTTAAATAAAAATATAATTAATAATTTAAGTTTAGTTTTAAATATCGTATAAAAAATCTGAAAATATCACAAAATAATTAAATGCCTCTCTAATCAGCTGTTTTGTTGGTCTAGGAACTTTTATTTTTTTCTATACTTCAACTTACTCAAGCATCAAGTCGAAGAAATTTTCTATGTAGAAAAGAAGAAACCAAGAATATGAGAAAAACAAGCCACCATGTATTTTGTTGTTGTATCTGTCAAACATTTTCTTGTTTTCTTCAATTCTCGGATTCTTTTCTTGTTTTCTATCAAGGGTGAGAACCGCTATAAATTTTTAATTTAAAAAATTGGTTAACCCCATTGGTCTCTTGGTAAGGAGGAACACTTACTTTGTCATTCCATTTGTAACTCATCAAAACAGGTATGGACTCCCTTGGCTTTGGGTTTTTAGGTTTTAATTTTATAACTAAAGGCAGGATTGGTGTCCACGCTCTTTATTGTAGTGAAGGATTCTCCATAGCTTCAAAAATTTATTTAGCAGTACCCTGTAAAATAAAAAATTATTACCAAACACTAATTTTTAACTAAAAATCTATTAAACCTTATTGGTGTCTTCGGAATGCGGGTATACTCACTTTATCATTCCATTTGTTATTCATCGAAACATACGTCTGGGACTCCATTGGTTTTTCTTATTGAATGGTGTTTTAAGTGATGAAAGCAAAATTAACTTTAACATTCTTTTATCTTACATTTATTTATCTTTTAGAAAACTAATTATTTATTTTTATTTATGTATTAATTTATTTTTATTTTATATATCAATTTCCTTTTTACGTTTTTATAACACAAAAAATAAACGAACAACGCACGCACACAAAAATACTAAATGAATATGGCGGTCTGTATTTGTTTTGTTTTTTTTTTGTTGTTTTCTTTCGATAAATTTTTGTGCAGGTAATTTGTAATTTGCGTTATTGAGCAAGCTACTTGGTTATTTTACATAAAAAATGAATTATGTTACTTTAACATCGACAAGCATAATATTAGCAAAAATTTGGTAAAAAATTTTTTTTGGTATGAAAAAAGTTTTACCAAGTAGGATTGCTCAATCTTACACAGATTTTTTTTTTGCGTGTAGGGTTATCTCGTTATTGTTTAAAAAATATGCACATATATTTGCTAATTAAATACAAAATCCATTATAAATTTTTATAACCCAAAAATAGCGTTTTTTCGAGACATGCTAAAAATTTTAATTTCCTTAAAACTTACGTGTACCTATTAAAATTGCACTTTTAATATAAATTTGTTCTTTTACTATTTTTTGCTAAATAAACAAAAATCTAAAAAAAATTAATATTCTACTTAAAAAGACAACAAAAAAAACTATCAAATAAATTAAAGTTTTTAATTTAAATAAACATAAATTTTAAATGTTTACGCTCGTTAGGGTGGCCCAAAATTCCTTTTGCTTCGCTACAGGTCAACGTACCTTAAAAAATGAAAGATGGTATCGTAACTAATATTTTGAGCCAAATTGCAGCACCCTACGACGATTAGAAGGGGATGCTAACTGATCACATGTGTTTGCAACCTCCGAAGAAATCTAAAAAAAAAAATTTTGCAATCCTAAAAATTACTACATGAAAAGGTATCGCTACAAGAGCAAATAAGTCACATATGGCCATTTTGCCCTAAGGTTGCCTACAAAGGACAATAAGGACATTTTAGTTTCGATTAGGAAAAAAACAAAAAAATTTTTTTTTGATATTATACTCAAATTAAAGATATTTGTATTACATTTCAAATGAACTTTATCGCAACTTAATGGTCCGCATAGTTTTTGAGTTACAGCGGTTTTAGTGAAATGCAGGGTTTCGCTTTTTTTAATATGTATTTTTTTTCTGTTTAAGGACAAACTTAGGACAAAATTGCCACATGTGAATTATGTGCTCTTGTTACGCTAGCATTTCATATGGTTATTTTTAAGATTCCAATTAAAAAAAATTTCAAGATTTCTTTGGAGGTTGCAAACACTTATGATGAGTTAGCATCTCCTTCCAATCGTTGTAGGGTGCTGAAATTTGGCGCAAATTGTTCATTACGATGCTATCTATCATATTTTGAGGTACGTTCAGTTGTGAGTTATACTTGGTATTTTTCCATATGTTGTTGGGCCACACTAACGCTCGTGTTATAAATAAAAGAAAATAAAACTAGTGTGGAATTGCTAAAACAAATACTTTGTGTAGAATAATAATAAAAAGTTAAAAGTTTTTTTTTTATAAAATTTGCCGGCCGGCTTTTATAAAACTATTTAAATATTTCCATATGTAGACAAAAATACAAATATTGAATATTATTTGTTGCTAATTGTTAATTTTTTTATCAAATAGAAAAAAACCTGTTTATAGGGGACTTTTTTTAATAATTCTTTTATTTAAATTTTAGTCTAAAACAAAAACAAAAATATAGAGCAGAGTTGTTAAATTTTGCTTTTGGTTTTCGAATAGGTTAATAAACTTAAGAGCGAAATGCTTTTACAAATGTAACCGTTAAATGTCAGAAACATATTATAGCATATTCGCATTGGCATGTTTAAATTTAAACACGTGTTTCGCCATACATTCAAATAAAACATCGTTTTATTTTAGATATCTTGAAAACATTTCGGAAACACATAATAACAACCCTGTGTTTGTATCAGTTGACACACGTGAAACTATGCCCTAATTTTGAAAAACGCGACGCGCTGCGTTGTAAAAATTTCAATGCAATTCATTTAATGACAACGAGGCGTGTTGTGTTTTACAAAATTAGAAGGTTATTTTAAAAAAGAAAATTGGCAAAATTAACAAAATTTTTAGCAAAATTTTAATTTTAGCTAAACATTGAATTTTTTATTAAAGTGCGGTAGCACTCGAGCGAAGAGAGATGGAAATTAGAAGAAATCGTGATAAAAATAAAATTAATTAATTATTTGCAATAATCTTTTTTATATTGTGGTTGGTATCAATTTATTCTGTTAAGACTAATTTAACATTTTTACTTGTTACCGTTTTAACCATTACACTGAAAAAAAGGTTTGTAATACAAATTAAATGGATTAATTTTTTTTGTTTTCATTAAACCAATGAATGAATTCATAAGCTTAATAAAATATTATGCATTTTTGGAATCAATTTCACAAAAGTTGCTTCATTAGATTTCATAGTTTCATTAATAAATTTCATTAAGTTTTGTTTATAGCTTGTCGTCTGTTTAGTCTGTAAATAACGCGCAAAATGTAAACAAATAAAAACAAGTAAGAAAATTATAGTCGGTCAAGACCGACCATATAATACCCTCCACCAGAGTTTCCCGGAAAATGTGTCCCAAGTTCAAACATGGACCGATTAAATCTATATTTTTTCAAATCTTGAATAAATGTAAAAAAGACTCGTAAATCAAATTTGAGTGAAATTGGCTTCGATTTGTTGCCAATAAACCGATTTAACTGATAATCGGACAAAGTTTTCACATGGGTCCAAAAATTATCCGAAAATGATAAAATATTTTCGATTTTTGTGAAATTTGAAAGGTTTATGTGAAAATCGGGAAGGTGGTTTGTATGGGGGCTACAAGAAGAACTGGTCCGATTCTTTTAAAATTTGGAATGGTGATTTACGAAGACAAAACACGTTAACCAGCCAATAATACGGTTATTAGAGTCATTTGAGCCAAAACTAAAGAGGACCTTTGTATGGGGGCTAAGCCCTAGGCTTCGTCCTAGGGCCAAGAGAAGCTTAAGTTTTAAATTTCAAGTCAATCGATTAAAAACTGCGACCTGTATCTTGTTTACACCGTTTACATGGACAGACAGACAGACGGGCGGACATCGCAAAATCGACTCAAAAAGTTATTCTGAGTCGATCGGTATACTTAAATGTGGGTCTAGGACCAATATTTCGGGTAGTTACAAACATCAGCACAAACTCATTATACCCTGTAGCACAGTGTGGTGTAGGGTATAATTATACCCTGTACCACCGTGTGGTGTAGGGTATAAAAATGTGAAGGTGTACTTTTTCCAACATGTATACAACAACCACGTTAATTAAATAAAATTTCAGTGACGGTTACACATGACTCTCCAAAAATTGTTATTAATAAACATTTGCAATAATTTCAATTTAAGGTTGCAATTTTCCTTTACTAACCTACTAATATTCCACATTTAATCAATGAATAATTTCATTAATTTCATGAAAAACTTCATAAAACGTTTTAAACCAGTTCTAATTAAATTTTCATTATTTTCATATAAGTTTTCATTAAAAGAATCTTTAATGACACTAGTTTCATTGATCAAATGAAATCCGCCTTCGGTTGAAAACGTAAGTCATTTTTCATTAATCTAATGTAAATTTTCGTTACTTTCACGATGTTTTTTTTTTCAGTGTAGTTATTTGCATACGGGTTATCTAATTTTTGTCTGTGGGTGCTAAACAAATCGATTTATTTTTTGGAGTGCAGACTTCTATGTTTATTTGGTCTTATCTTTGAATTAATATCAGCATTCTGATAAGAAATACATGTTTTATAGCATGACAATGAGATGTTTGATTTGGATTTTTAATATTAGCATTATTATTAAATGTCTAATAATAATAACAAAAAAATATAATAATATTTTTAATGAAATTTTTTTTTGGTTTGATAATAAAACGATTCTTTGAAATTTGAAATGATAAGTGTTATATTAAATATATTTAAATTTGGACACAAGTATAATCACGAGACTTTGAATGTCTACAGCAAAATTACGCCTCAGGCCAAATTTATTTTAAATAACTCGTATCTACCCAGTTGGCAACGTCCTTGAGCCATTCTGGATGACGGCCCGCTGACATGTCAGAGTCACGCCTAACATCCCCAAGACAAATCTATATACCGAGTTGATGACAGTTTTAGTCTCAGAATCTGAGACTTTTTCTATACGCAAAATGTCTCGCACTCAGAAAAAAAACTAACTAAAAAATGGGAAAATTAACTAAATCCAAGGAAAATTGATAATGATTTAGCTCCATTGCCATGTATTCCTACTTTTTAGTCCATATTTTTCTTTAAAATTAAGACCAATTTGAACTAGAAAGTGGGAAAAAATTTCCCATTTTTTAGTTAAAAAAAATTATTTGATGAGGACATTTTTCCTAAAAATTAGTTAATTTCATATTTTTATTGGTTTATTTATAGAATCGCATGCGAATACACACAGAATTCTCATTATGTACATTTTTTATTTAAAATATAAAAAAACGTTTGTTTCTTATGTTCAAGTAATAAATTTCATTAGTTTTTAAAGTTAAATTACAACAAAGACTTTGTCTTTAACGTTTGGAAAACACGCCAAAGCCAAGGCATTTGTTGTGATTAAAATATTATTTTTTCCCTCACACATACATGTGTAGAAAAAAAAATGTAAACATTAAATTTATTACTTGTTATACAAGACCAAACTCTCCTTTTCATATACTACAAATAATAAACAAAATGTGAACTACAAGCAAGCATGCAAAAAAAAATAAATCAACCAAACAATTTCATGTTATGAAAAATTTACTAAACTTGTGGAAAAAACTTCCTCAAATTAAAGAAGATAAATATGATAAACTAATTGGTAGGAAATTACGTCCTAAAACTGAATTTTTTGAACTAAATTTTGTTTTAAGAAATATGTCTTAAAAATTAAGATTTTTTTTCATTTATTTAGGGAAAATTTCTTTGGCGGAAAGAATTTTTTCCATGTATTAGGGAATTCCATTTAAGGAAAATTATGGCCTATTTAACAGTCCATGAACTAAAATTTTTTCCTAAAAGTTGGGAAAATTTCCAAAATTTTAGTTAAATTTAACTAAAATGTGGGAAAATTTATAAACTGTTTTGAAGAAATTTTTTCCAACGTTTAAGTTAATGGTTTTTTTTGAGTGCGGTATCTGAGACTTTTTCTATACGAAAAATGTCTTAGAATCTGAAACGTTTTCTATACTAAAAATGTCTCAGAGTCTGAGACTTTTTCTATATGAAAAATGTCTCAGAATCTGAAACTTTTTCTATACGAAAAATGTCTCAGCATCTGAAACTTTTTCTTTACGAACAATTTCTCATAATCTGATGCTGATTTCTCATAATCAGCATCTGAAACTTTTTCTATACGAAACATGTCTCAGAATATGAGACTTTACCCATACGAAAAATGTCTCAGCATCTGAAACTTTTTCTATACGAAACATGTCTCAGAATCTGAGACTTTTTCTATACGAAACATGTTTTAGAACCTAAAAATTTTTCTATGCGAAAAATGTCTTAGAATTTGATACTTTTTCCATAGGAAAAATGTCTTGAAATCTGTTCTTTAAGAAAAATTTTTCAGAGTCTGAGGCTTTTTCTATACGGAAATGTTCCAGAATCTGAGACTTTTTTTATACACTCAAAAAAAAAAAACTGTAAAGTTAGCAAAAAATTTAGTTAAATTTAACTAAAACAAGTAGAAAAGTTAAATTCGACTTGGCCGAATCTATGAATACCCTCCACAATGCCCATTTTAAGTGATAGTAAATTTTCTAACGTGAAAAAAGTAACAGTTATGTTCAGAAATATTTTATTTTGTGTAAAAAAAAAATTTTAGTAATTTTTAAAAAAAAAAAAAAACTATTTTTTTTTGAGTGTAAAATTCTTTTTGATTTAATTTTTGAAAAAAAAAACTGATTTTTTTTTGAGTGTAAATTTTTTTTGAGTGTAAATTTTTTTTTAATTTTACATTAAAAATTTTTTACTAATTTATTTTTTTGAGTGTAAAATTTTTTTGAGTGTAACATTTTTTTCGAGTGTAATTTTTTTTTGTTTTGGTATAAAAATATTTTTGAGTGACAGAAATACGTTTTAAAATATTTTTGTGACTTACCAATGGTTGTAAAACAGGTTTAACGGGTTTTCACCACGTGAATTTAAGGTGAAGCTAATCTGATATTCACAGTTTTTCTAATAACTTTTGAACCACTGGACCGATTTTGGTGAAATTCAATACGAACTAGGCTGGAGGAACGAAAAATATATATGCCAAGCTTCAGCATCCTCAGAATTGATTTTCGAAAGTTATAGTGCTTTTCATCTCATAAATTCACGAAAAACCCTTGCCGAAATTCAGTCTTTTGCTCATAACTTTTGAACCACTAGACCGATTTCGCTTGCATTGCAATACCAACCTGACCAGGTAAATGCCCAACATATATGCCAAACTTCAGGAGCCTCCGTAAAGTCTTTCAAAAGTGTTTTCAACAGACAGACAGACGGACAGACGGACGGACGGACGGACGGACATCGCTAGATCGTCTTAAAATCGATCGAGGATCATGAATATATATACTTTATGGGGTCCTAGACCAATATTTCGAGGTGTTACAAACGGAATGACAAACTTATATATACCCTCTATCACTAGAGTGGAGGGTATAAAAATAATAATGTGAAATTTTTTTTTTGAGCGTAACATTTTTTTTTGAGTGTAAATTTTTTTTTGAGTGTAAATTTTTTTTTAGTGTACAATTTCTTTGAGTAACAAATTACTTTGTAAAATATTTTTGTTGTTTTATACCTACATATATGTATGTAATACAAAAAAAAACTATTTCACATATTTTCCTCTTTTTATATTACCATCCATTTCTTTAAAAACCAAAAACAAATTAACATTCAATCATACACATACTTTATTTGATTTTTTCCCGTTACATACAGTTACACTAACAATAACAAAACAATAACAAATATTTACTTGTCTAACAACTAAACTGCACCCCACGACAAGAAAACAAACAACAACAAGTTTTACAAAACTGGTATTTCACCATGCTATTAAAACTTGTTTAACGAGTTTTCAACAGTTTAAGGTGAAACAAATCTGAAATTCAGTGCATTGCTTATAACTTTTGAACCACTGAACCGATTTTGCTGAAATTCAAAACCAAACAGCCTTGGGGAACAACAAATATATATGCTAAGCTTCAGTCCCCTCAGAATTGTCTTTCGAAAGTTATAGTGGTTTTAATCTTGTAAATTCGAAAAATACCCTTGCCGAAATTTACTATTTTGCTCATAACTTTTCAACCACTGGACCGATTTTGCTGGATTGCAATACCAACCTGACCCGGTAAATGAAGAACATATATGTCAAACTTCAGGAGCCTCCGTAAAGTCTTTCAAAAGTTAGCGTGTTTTCAACGGACAGACAGACAGACGGACGGACGGACGGACGGACGGACGGACATCGCTAGATCGACTTAAAATCGATCAAGGATCATGAATATATATACTTTATGGGGTCCTAGACCAATATTTCGATGTGTTACAAACGGAATGACAAACTTATATATACCCTCTATCACTAGAGTGGAGGGTATAAAAACACCTGATTTTGAACCTACTAAATTTCTAGTTAATTTAACAAAAAATATTTAGTTAACTTTTCGTAGAATGAATGTAGCAAAAAAACCGTAATTTTAACTAAAAATTCAGCTGAAAATTTCGTAACATTTTTTATTATTTGAATTCAGTTTAACTTTTTGTAAAAAATTTTAAGTTTGTTAAATATTGGTTTTAAACACTAACACTTAACTTATTTTTTTATATTTTTTTCACAGCATTAAGTTCAGCTTAAGTAGGACTTATGAGATTTGCATAGGAGGCTACACAAGAAATGTTTAAAATTGTTCACTTGACAAAAATGTTACAAAAAATCAGCAAATTAATTAGTAAAAATTCGTAAACTCAGTTTTAAAGTCAACAAAAAAAATTAATTCAAAATTTGTACAAAACTAGCATTTTCGTAAATTGAACTTAACTAAAAAAAGTAGTTAAAACGCTGATTTTAACTAAAAATTTGCTAAAAAGCCAGTAAACTCGAGTTAACAAAAAAAAATTTGAAAAATGTCTCGGAATCTAAGACTTGTTCTAAAAAAAATTTCTCAGAGTCTAAGACTTTTTCTTTACGGAAAATGTTTCAGAATCTGAGACTTTTTCTATACGAAAAATGTTTTAGAATCTGAGACTATTGAATTTCATCAAGAATTACCTATGATTTGTTAGAACCTGAAGACAATTCCTCATGTAATTATTACATGAGGAAATAATAATTTCCTCATCAACAAATTTTCCAACTGGGTAAATTTAAATGTTAATAAATTGGAGTTATTCTTAAAATATATTAACTTGATAAATTTTCAGAAATATTTCAGAAATAATCGAAAATTGTAGGTAATTTTTTTTGAAAAGAAAAATTTTAAAATTCTAGAACATTTAGAATCTTAAACCTTCATAAATATTCAAATACTAATTGTAACCTCTCCTTTTTTTGTTTAAATTTTAGGTCTTTCCTGAATCTGCTAATTTGAAAATACGCACCGATAGACGTGTACCCAAATTGGGTGTAATGTTAGTTGGCTGGGGTGGTAATAATGGTTCTACACTAACTGCTGCATTAGAGGCTAATCGTCGTGAATTACAATGGCGTAAACGTACTGGCATTCAAAAGGCTAATTGGTTTGGTTCCATTACTCAAGCCTCTACCGTTTTATTGGGTTCCGATGAAGATGGCAAAGATGTTTTTGTACCCATGCATGATTTAGTACCCATGGTTAATCCTAATGATATCGTTGTTGATGGTTGGGATATAAGTTCTTTGAATATTGGTGAATCTATGCGTCGTGCTCAAGTTTTGGATGTTGAATTACAAGATCAATTATATAAAGATTTAAGTAATATGAAACCCAGACCCTCTATATATGATCCAGATTTTATTGCTGCCAATCAATCGGACAGAGCTGATAATTGTATTAAGGGTACCAGATTTGAACAGTATGAACAAATACGTCGTGATATACAAGATTTTAAGACTAGCAAAAATTTGGATTCTGTTTTAATTTTATGGACTGCTAATACTGAACGTTTTGGTGATATCAAGCCTGGTTTAAATATGACCATGCAAGAATTGCAAGATTCCTTGAAGGCTAATAAATCGGAAATTTCTCCCTCTACTATTTTTGCTATGGCCAGTATAGATGAAGGTTGCACTTATATTAATGGATCTCCGCAGAATACTTTTGTACCTGGTCTCATTGAATTAGCCGAACATAAGGGAGTTTTTATAGCCGGCGATGATTTTAAATCGGGTCAAACAAAATTGAAATCTGTATTGGTAGATTTCTTGGTAGGAGCTGGTATTAAGCCGGTATCTATTGTTAGTTACAATCATTTGGGTAATAATGATGGTAAAAATTTATCAGCACCACAACAATTTAGATCAAAGGAGGTGAGTTTTTTGATTGAAATTTTAATGTTAATATTAAATTGGGATATATACCTTTTCTAATTGGGTTTAAGAAAATATAAATTGAAACTCTGATATCCAATTAAAGCTTAGAGAATATTAATTGAAACTAAAAAAAGTTTTACTAACATTAAGAAAATTCAGGCCCCACGTTGGGCGCCAGTAACATAGGTTAAGTTCGGTTGTAAGTGGCTGCTGACATTTTACGTCCGCACACGTAGACTTTGAGGTCCATTCTTATGAAACTTCTAAGATATTGAATTTTGCCATCTGACAAATTAGGAAGATCGTGCAGCTCCATAGATCCCAGTGAAGCAAGTCTCTGACCAGAAAGTGCCAGGAAAAGGCAGATGAAGTGTTCGATAGTTTCCAACTCCGGTAAGTCATTTGATGGCACATTTAACCGCTCTGCGTGCTTCCCTATAAGACAGTGTTATGAAACTCCTAAGATATTGAATTTTGACATCTGACAAATCAGAAAGATCGTGCTGCTCCATAGATCCCAGTGAAGCAAGTCTCTGACCAGAAAGTGCCGGGCAAAGGCAGATGAAGTGTTCGATAGTTTCATTGGCGTAGGAAGCCAACATTTCTGGGGGGGCTAAAGCCCCCTAGATTTTTTTGAATTTTTTGGTTTTTTTTTATAGAAAAACCCCGACCTATTTCTGAAGCGTTCCCTTTAACATGCGTCTAGGTGTCCTAGAAACGAATGCCCCCCGAAAGCGGTTAAAAATTCATATTTTTTTTTTTAAATTTTGATTCTGAAGATTTTTCGGAAATTTAGAACTCCCAGATATGTTTTGAAAATGAAAGATTTTTAATGTTTTTCCTACAGTAAAATCATTAGATTACTATGATTTTTTTCAAGAAAAAGTTCTTATGATTGCAAAAGTTGATGATTATTAGTCAAAATTCTCAGATTCTTTCTTCCAATAACTTTTGTCTATAAAAAAACCCCCTAGAATTTAGAAACTTTTTTAAATCAAAGAAGTTAAAATGTTTTCCTGAAGTTAAAACCCTCAGATTCGGTGAAGTTTTTATTACTGACAAAAACATCAGATTCATATAAAAACTTTTTTCAATAATTCAGACTATTTTTCAATGGGAAAAACTATAAGATCTAATATAATAATCATTACGAGTCCTTAAGACTCGTAGAATAATCATAACGAGTCCTAAAGACTCATTATTATTATTTATTGTTGCAAAAATTAATGAAATCATTAAATTATTAAAAAAAAAATTGTGAATGATTAAAATTCTGGGGGGGGCTAAAAAAAATTCTGGGACAGGGCTATCTACGCCAATGGATAGTTTCCAACTCTTCTTTATCCATACAACTCCGGTAAAAGTCATTTGACGGCACATTTAACCGCTCTGTGGGCTTTCTTATAAGACAGTGTCCGGTAATTACAACAACCACTGTCGAAATCTCTCTTCTTAGAAGCGATATCAGCTCACGATTTATTTCGAGATTCCTCAGAGATCGCACTATACATGTTGTTATAGATCGAGTTTCATCTGATGAATTTCAGTTTAATTCAGGGCTGCCGCAAGACTCTGTTCTTTCTCCTACTCTATTTCTTATTTTTATTAATGATCTTCTCAGTTAAACTTCCAATCCAATCTATTCTTTTGCAGATGGCAGCAACATATGTCATTCATTTTCTTTCGATCATAGGCCAAGCCTCTTTAAAGTTGGGGGCAAAAGGCAGATTATGAATGACTTACTCAATGAAGATCTTTTGGTAATATCTGATTGGGGTCAAGTAAATAGAGCGGATTTCAATGCGTGCAAGATCCAGTGTTGTATGCTGTCACACAGACGATCCGTGGAAACAGCATTGTCATCTGTATTTATGGGTGGTATCAATATTGAGGAATCGGATACTCTTGATGTTCTGGGCATGAAAATTCAGTGCGATGGCCGTTGGAACAAACACGTTTTTCAGGTGTCGAAAGAAGCATGCAAGTGTCTCGGATTTCTAAATCGGTGTAAGAAATACTTTGCTCAATCCGATCTCCTCACTTTTTATACAGTCTACATCTAACCGAAAATGAAATACAACTCTCATATATGGGCAGGGGCTTCAGAATCTATTTGGAAACTCGTGGACCGTATTCAGAGAAGGTGCTTATCAATGACAGTAGGGTATCCAACCCTATTGACTCATTGGAGCATCGTAGAAATGTGGGTTGTGTTACACTTCTCTATCGATACTACCATGGGAGGTGTTCTGCAGAGATAAGCGAGCTTATTCCAAGGTCTCGGGTTTTTATTCGTAATACTCGCTATTCTAGCAGATCCCATACGTTTGTGGTCGAATGTGAAGAAGATCGAAGGGAGAACTCGTTCATCAGCCGTACAAGTCGTATGTGGAATAAACTTCCTGCGGGAGTCTTTCCTGTTACTTACAATGTGCAAAAAATTTAAATCAAATGTTCACAAACACTACTCCATCTTTCTTCCTTCCCATAACCTTTTTTCCTGATATCAACATAATGCACTGCATTTGTAGGGGGAAGTTTCTAGAGGCATACCAACACATTTGAATTCTGTTGGAACCTGTAAGGTAGTTCCCAGTCTTGCAAGCTCATCGGCTTTGCAATTCTATGAAATGTCTCTGTGCCCTGGAACCCATTTGAGTCGTATGTCAAACTGCTTGGCCATCTCATTTAAAGACGTGGCAGATCTTGTTTTCAGAAACTCCAGAGACTGGACCGCGGCTTGACTGCCAGAATAGATGTTGACTGCGGTTGTAGACAAAAAATTGCAACTCAACCAGTCAGTCACATCCTTTATTGCCAGCATCTCTGCCTGGTAAACACTGCAATGATCTGGCAATCTTGGAGCCAGGCTAAATCCAAGCTCTTCCGAAAAGACTCCAGAGCCTCGATCCATCTGTGTAAAAATTAATGGTGGCTCCACTACCCCTCATCCATAGTGGTAAAGTGGCCCTCAAAAAGGCTCATAGAGGGAGCACAGTCCACATTTTGTGATATTGTTATCTTTTTCCAGATCGCGCTATGGCCACAATCGCTGCTCCTCCATTTCAGTGTACTATAAAGTTGAATTGCCGACATAGCCGGTGAAGGAGGATTTCTAATGCAGCCGTAGGCGTAGTACGAAGTACGAAGAGCACCAGTGATACACATCGACGCCATTCTCTGTACCTTCGTAATAAAGACACAGTTCGAGTTCAAAATTGTTCGTAAATATACTTACAGAAAACTAAATATTTAAAAATATATTAAATCTGAATAGTTTTAAATTGAAAGCACGAATATCCTCTTATTGGCGCCCAACGTGGGGCTTGAGTTTTCTAAATGTTAACTGGAATTTTTGTCTACGTAAATTCTAAAAATATTTATTAAAATTTAGAAAATCTTAATTAAAATTTAGAAAACATCAATTAAAATTCAAATTTTTAACATCTCCCTTCCTTTCTAATTTTCCACAGATCTCCAAGAGTAACGTAGTCGATGATATGGTCGAATCCAATAGTATCCTATATGATGCCAAAGAACATCCCGATCATGTTGTTGTTATCAAATATGTACCCTATGTTGGTGATAGTAAACGGGCCATGGATGAATATACTTCGGAAATTATGATGGGTGGCCACAATACCCTAGTTATACACAACACTTGCGAAGATTCATTATTGGCTTCTCCGCTTATTTTGGATTTAATTATTTTGGGTGAATTATGTTCACGCATACAAATCAAGAATAACAATGAAGAATCTACAGCTTGGGTATCTTTCAAACCAGTATTGTCGATTTTAAGTTACCTATGTAAGGCTCCCTTAGTGCCAAAGGGTACACAAGTTGTTAATTCGTTGTTCCGTCAACGTGCAGCCATTGAAAATATATTGCGCGGCTGCATTGGTTTACCACCAATTTCTCATATGTCCTTGGAACATAGAGTAAGTTTTTAAAAGATTTGGAATTATAGTTGTTTTTTATTTGACCTTTCCAATTTAATTATAAAAATAAAATTTTTGAGCTCGAGGCCTGGATTTTGTAATTAAAATTCTTCTTTATTTATTTTCAATATTTTGCTACTCATTGAGTAGCATCTTCAGGGAGTATATTGGATTTAAAATAAAAACAGAAATTTTAAAATATAAACGTGTGTTCTCCCTGAGGATGCTACTCGATGAGTAGCGAAATATTGGAAATAAATAAAGACGAATTTTAATTACAAAATCCAAGCCTCGAGCAAAAACATTTAATTTTTTATAAGATTTGAAATTAATAATTCACATTTGTTTAATTCAAATAAATTTTTTTCATTTTAGTTTGATTTCTCCAGCATTACAAATGAACCACCCACCAAAAAAGTAAAAACTGCTGCTGCTGCCTGCACTAAATCATTGAGCAATGGTAAACAACAGGCCAATGGTCATGCTAATGGTCACTCCAAGAGTATTACAAGTACAAATGGTGTTCATTAAATATTTTCATTTAATGTACGATATTTTGTAGAACCAAATTGAATTGGAGATTTAACAAAAAACCCTAAAAAAATTAAGAAAATTTAGGTCAGAAAGTTTATGTATGCAAAATTTGAAATTGCTGTTTTAATTTTAGCAACTTTACATAAAGTTGGAGTCAAAGAGATTGATCATAATTGGAACGGCCAAAGAAAAAATTTCAGAAATTTTAATAAAATCTATTATTCTGGCAAATTTCCGCCATCATTTTTTTTATTGGCTTTCTGCCCCATTTATTGTGAATGATCTATGTCAAACTTTGCAATTTTACATTTTTGTTATGATAAATTTTCTGACATGAATACCCTTAATATCTAAATTGTTAGTAGTATGTAGAGTTACCATATTGTTCCCAAAAACAAGCCCACACCAAAATTTCTTGGGAATTATAATCTATTTATAGCAAAAGTTTTTTTTTCCAAAACTAGTATTAATATGGGTTTTCAATAAGATTTTAGAAATTTTGCTAGTTCTTTCGGAAACATTTGATATTTTAAATAAAATATTAAAAATAAGAAAATTTTTTTACCCGTGTAAAAAAATTATTGGATCAAAAAATATCTCTTTTGATAAAAACATATATGGATCATATATAAATGGATGTATTCAGATCTACTCCATATATGAGGAGTTCCGGCTAAGACTTAAATTTTGAGGTAAAAAAGATGTGATTTTTGTTTTGATGGCACATCGATGAAAGTTGGCATAAATATTAGAAGCTATTTAAGAATAAGAAATTCGTTCGCGTCAATTAAATCGCGCAAGGGGGTCAAAAGTAATGGCGGTTTTAAGATTTATTTTTTTTCTACACATTTGTTGCATGCGTTATTAAAACATGCCAGGATATATCATTTCTTCTAAAATATATGATATAAATTTAACCCTTTAATGACCAAACGATTTAAAAAATATATATCTAAGTACCTAAAATCGCGATTAATTCGCGGTAAAAGAAAAGTTTGACAATTTTTTATAACATATTTAGGCAATGCGCGTTGGTTTTACTGAAAAAAAACACGGAAAATCGTATCATTGTACCAGTGTTTAAAAAAATCGGTGATGCTTTTTTATAACAAGAAAGTTTAATATGGTCCAAAAAATCTATAATCATGAAAATTTTTTAACCCGCCTCTGATTTTATGATTACACATCAAGTGGGCTTTCATTTAAAAAAAATTTCATCCGATTTCGTGTAAAGCCTTGGATGTGCCAGATCAAAACAGGTTTAGATAAAATCATCGCGCTTTCCGCTCAGAATGGCTTAAAGTAAAAAGTCAAAAAGCAAATCAGTTCTACTCGTTAAGACACGTCTTTTGGTGTATTAAAATGAACATGATGCATTAATTGCTACTAAAAAAAATTGGAAACAGATTTGCAAATTTCGCTCAATTTTCAAAAATGCCATAAAATTTTTGCAATTTATTTTTTATAAACCCGCCAGTGATTTTTTATGTAAACTCCTAAAAAACTCGGTTTACGCAAGATTCCACCAAATTTCGAATGAAACCGCGAATGTGCCTCGCGAAAAACTGGTATTTTAAAAAAAATTACGTTTTTTCTTTCGAACTTTGATCTGCTGAAACTCCTTAACTATTCGTGGCACATTAACGGGATTAATTCCAAAATGTTAGGAATTACAACAGCTACCAACTCTAGTTCAACTTTTTTCATTTTATAGAGGGGGCCGAAATCCCTGATCAAAAAACCTCGAAAATTTAAAAACTCTTAATTTTTGGTTTCAAAACTTAACCGTCTTATAACTTCTTACCAAGCGATGAAGCATCTATCAAGCCAACATTAAAATAAACTTTTATATGTACTGACTTTGTGTTATGCCGGAAAAGATTGAAATATAAGGAGAACTTAAAAAAAATGCGAAAGAAGGTAAAAACTATGGATTATTTCAAGCCATTTTTATCGATTTTTCAACTTTAACCCTCTGTAACTTTTACGGATAAAATGGGGTAATCCTTAAACATTGCTCAGTGATGGTTCAAGGTCTTGTTTACACAACTGCATTTACAGTTTTTCTAAATAAACATTTATTTCAGTTTCACTGAGTTGAAATTTAAAAAAGATTTCATGATATGTTCATATCTGCTTCAGATATGTTTTGATCCGTAAATTGAGTCTCCCCGAGTAAAAAAGTTTTGATATAATCATATAGTTTTTTATATAATTGTATATAAATAGATCCATCATTTGATCCCAAAAATGGAGGATCTAAAAATATATGATTTATTCTTATTAGATCAAATTTAATATAATTAGATTTAATTAGATCCCAAAAATGGAACGGTAAATTTCATCTGATTTGATATTAAAGATCATATTAGATCTAATAAGATATAATTATATATTATTAGATCTTATTAGATGTAATTTTTTATAATATCAAATTTGATAATATTTACCGTTCCATTTTTGGGATCTAATTATATCTTATTATCTAAATTTTGATCTAATAAGATATAATCATATATTTTTAGATCCTCCATTTTTGGGATCAAATGTTATATGGCACCGCATTATTTTTTTTTAGTCGGGTCTCTGACAATTTTACATATAATAATAATAATAATATAATAATAGTTTTGATCACATGATCAATTATTTTTATTTATTCTTTCTATTTATTTACAACTCATTTTTAATAAATTCCACCTAACCGAGAACTGATAACAATGACCGTCGTCTCGTTGTAGCGAAAAAACCAAGGGTTCTGGTGGGAATCGAACCCACGACCTCCACGTTGAAAGGCTAGCACGCTACCAACTAGCCTACGGGGCCCCCTAAATTTTACATATATGACAATATCTGAAAATGTCTGATCATATGTCAGATATGCCAGATAGACTCAATTTAGGGATCTGAAAATATCTGAAGCAGATATGAGTATATATGGAGTAGGTCTGATTATATCCATTTAGATATGCCACATATATTTTTTTATCAAAAGAGATATGTTTTGATCCAATTAGTTTTTTAGACGGGTAAACTTATTAAAAATCGTGTGAACCCCATTAAAAATAATACTTATTGATGTATACATATTGTATAAATAAAAAATATTAAGTTTTATTGAAATTTTTTTTTTAAGAAATTGAAAATTTCTTTTATTATTGGTAAAAAATTTGTACGTTTAAAGTTAAAGTTTTTTTAAGGTGCTGTTTTTTAGTACAAAAAAGTACCTTAAATGATATATGTATAAGTTTATATTTCTTTTAATTTTTTAAATTTAAATATATGTATGTATTCTGCAAAAAAGTTGATGTAATAGTATTTTTCTGACTATTTTTAATTATTTTTTTAAATAAATCAAGGTTTTTATAGATACGCCATAAAAAACGGAATTTTGCCAATGTATAGCAACTTATAAGGATTTAATTTTTCACTGAAATTTTAAAGTTACACTGTTTAAAATATTTCGGGGAAAATAGACAAGGATATTTTCTTTGAAAACCATAAAACCAAATCAAATTCCTTATATTTTGGCGTTGCAGTTTGCTAAATACCGTTATTAAAGGGGGCGTATCAACAACCAAATAAATTTTAAAACAGATGTGTTAAAAACTGAACGAGTTTTATTTATTTGGTAGTGAAGAAGTAAGATTTACTATTCGGCTCTGCCGAATCAAATATACCCTCAACATTTTCGATTCTTAGTTTCTTTTCTGTATTAATTATTTGAATTTGTCTTATATTTTCTTAACTTTTCTCGAAACACCTTAAAGTTTAAAAAAAAAAATCAATTAACTCATAATTTTAAGTTTTTCTGGGATTTTTGGAATTTTATTTCTGATTTGATCTTGATTTTTCCTAAATTTTCCCCGAAAATTAACTTCCCTGATTTGCTTGGTCAACTCCAGGTCATTAAACTCCATATGGAATAAAAATGTTTCATTTATGTTAAAAAAATTTGTTTTTCTGGATAGTTTTAGTTCGTCAAGGGTTAACTTTTTCCTCTGGACCGATTTTTCCAATATACGATATTGACCAGCCTACGACCATTATCCATATTCGTTTGGACTGCATCATGGTTTCTACAGACACTGAACACATGGAATGAAAAAGTGGTTGGAGGGTACAAGGATGTATACAGGGGTTGGCACAGGGGTGCCCCCTCCCCCCTTTACGATTTCAACATTTTTAAAATTTAATACACAATGCATTACAAGAAAAAACACAAACCGTTTTAAGAAAAAAATTTGAATCTGAGAATACGTAAGACATTATTTTCGTTAAAAATTTACAGTTTTTCAAAAGAAAATTCTTAGGTTCTCAACATTTTTCCTTTAAAAAAATAAATAATTTCAATAAACAGCTTTCTTATCAGTTTGTGATCAAATGTAGCATAATTTTTTTACGATTCCTGTGATGAAAAGCGCTCACTCAACATGTTGACTGAAATGCCAAAAATTAAACCGTTCAAAAAGAATGTTGAGGAGCAGCTGAGTAGCAGCTTTCTCTGCTGAACCTCATTATTGATTTAACATACGACATACCCCAAAAAAAAAACTCCCCACTGAAACGTAACTGTCCGAAAAAGTTTTTATTTACCGCAAGGGGAATGGTATGTAACAAACCACGCCACACCACCGCACCGGAAATTTTACATTTATACACCCCCCGGTTCTTTTTGTGGGGGGGAAGCGTAAATCACTTTCCCCCTCGCATTAAGCGTAAGAAAAAAACCGTTCGACTGATTTTAGATTTTTATACCCTCCAACCACAGTATGGGGGTATGTATACTCACTCTGTCATTCCATGTGTAACGCATCGAAATATCGGTCTAGGACCCCATAAAGTATATATATTATTGATCAGTGATCGATTCTAAGATATTCTAGCGATGTCCGTCCGACCGTCCGTCTGTCCGTCTGTGGAAGACAAGATACAGTCCAAACTAAAAGAGCTAGACTCCTGAAGTTTGGTACTAATATGTCTTATAGTATTGTGCGGGTTAAGTTCGAACATGGGCAAAATCGGATCAGGGGGAAAAAGTGCCCCCTTGAAGAACTAAAGCAACCTCTAAAAAAACAATTTTTTATAGGTTTTTTGTGCTTTTGCTAAGCAAACGAAACATTTTTATGTCAAAAAAAGTTCAAAGTCCTGCAGTTGGATCCAGAAAGGTTGTTTTCCATCGCCAAAACCCAACCCCCCCCAAAAAAAATACGCCCCTGTTTTTTTTTTTTTTTTTGACGCGTTGGAGGGTATAACAAGTAAAAAAGTTAAATTCGGCCTTGCCGAATGTAGTGATACCCTCCACAATTTCAAAAAGATTATTGCAAAAAACTTTATTTAAAAGGAAATTACTTTTGAAAAAAAAAAAAAATTAAAAAAAAAAATTCCGCGAAAAAAATTTTTGGTAAAAATAAATCCGCGATTTTTTTTTTTTGTAAAAAATATGTTCGTTCTTGTTTAAATACCATTTGGTGTTCAATTATGTTCATATATGTCAACCAGAAGCCGAATTAAAGCATTTTGTATTTTTAGGTTATGTTGAATGTACTGAAATTTTTTAGGTGTGCTTACATTTTCGTTCATAACTTTTGAACCGCTGAACCGATATTGCTCAAATGCAATACCAAACTTCTCGGGAGAACTTCCAATAAATATGTTAAGTTTCAGTCATCTCTGTGCAATATTTTGTCCGCTACAGCATTTTCCACAGACAGACAGACGGACAGACGGACATCGCTAGAATGTCTTAAAATCGATCGGGAATCATGAATATATATACTTTATGGGGTCCCAGACCGATATTTCGATGAGTTACAAACGGAATGACAAACTTATATATACCCTCTATCACTAAGTGGAGGGTATAAAAACACTCTCTTTTGTTTTTTTATACCCTCCAACCACAGTATGGGGGTATACTCACTTTGTCATTCCGTGTGTAACGCATCGAAATATCGGTCTAGGACCCCATAAAGTATATATATTATTGATCAGTGATCGATTCTAAGACATTCTAGCGATGTCCGTCCGTCTGTAGAAGACACGATACAGTCCAAACTAAACGAGCTAGACTTCCGAAGTTTGGCACGAATATGTCTTATATTCCTAGGCAGGTTAAGTTCGGAAATGGGCAAAATCGGACCAAGGGGAAAAAAGTTCCCCCTTGGAGAACTAAACCAACCCAAGAAAAACCGCATTTTTGCAGGGTTTTTTGTACTTTTGCTAAGCAAATGCAACATTCTTAGCTCAGAAGAAGTTAAAAATCGCAGGGGGAAGGTCTCCTAACGTCTCCCCACAACCCCCCCCCCCCCCAAAAAAAAGACGCCCTGGATTTTTTATATAGTTTTTTACATTTTGGAGGGTATAAAAGATTCGGCACAGCTGAATGTAACACTCTCACTTGTTGTTATTCGTTTTTAACGTTTCAAAATTAATATGACTAATTTTGATCGCTGGGCGCCACTGGTTAATTTAATCCGATTGGTGCCTCAAATTTGCACCACAAAAGTTTTATGCCTAATAGAATAAAAATTTCCACCGGACATTCAAAATCTGAAAAAAAAAACTTTTTTGCTATGGTTTTAGTGAAATTTTGGTAACAAATGAATTTGTTAAAGTTTAAGGAAAAGATTTTTTTTTCAGATTGTGCTTGTCCTTTGCAAAGTCTTTAATTCAAATTTAAAATAAATAATCCCGTTAATTGGTTTTTCTTTTTACAATCTGGCAACACGATTCAAAACTAAAAACAACATAATGCCTAAAAGTATGCACCTTTTTTTCAATTTTAGCTATTAACCCATAGAATGTTGCAAGTATTATTAAAATCATAGATGGGACTTATTAATTAAGGTGCTAATCCTTAATTTGTCGTTAATTGATTCAACGGTGTAAGTGAAATATTCATTATCTACTATTAATTTTATCACTGAAATTTCATGAATTAGATCAGATCAATGGTTTTATTTATTTCTTCCAAGTCATATTTTAATAATTTCAACTTAACCGAGAACTGGTAACAACAGAGCTTCGAAGGATTTCATTCCTTAACTCGATTTGGCATTCTGAATGAAAATTTAGTGATTGCATTCCCCAATCACATTTTAGCGAATTGAATGAATTTACTTTAGACTCATTCGATTTATAAATAGCGAATGCATTCGATTTAGTTTTCATTCGACTTTTAAAAATCGAATGCATTCGATTTTTTTTCATTCGACTTTTAAAAATCGAATGCATTCTCTTGCGAATGCAATCGATTTTCTTTTCATTCAATTTGAAAAATCGAATGGCTTATTCATTCATTGCATAAAAAACTTAAAAAAAACTAACCAAGATAGAGCAAAACGGAGCCAATTTTTTGTTCTAAATCGAATGAACAAGAAATCGAATGCATTCATTTTTTTCCATTCAATCGAATGAATTCCAAGGACTGCATTCAATGTTGATTTATGAAATCGATTGCATTCACTGAATATAAAAATTGAATGGATTTTTTTGAGAATTCTTTCGAAAAGGATTTCATTCTTCGAAGCTCTGGGTAACAATGACTGTCGTCTCGTTGTAGCGAAATCGACCAACGCTTTTGGTGGGAATCGAACTGACGACCCCTGTTTTATAGGACTAACCTACAGGGGACCCCTTTTCCAACAATCACCATGTATTTTCTTTACATTCGTAACTGAACCTTATCCCCAAATATCCTACTGATTCCGCAAGGAACCAAACAAGAAAATTTTCTCTAACGTTGTTTAGAATTGCGAGTTTTAAAAAATATATATTTTTTCAGCTCACAAAAAGTGTCAAGATTTTAAGAGTTAAAGAGTTATAAAATTTTGAAAAATTTCAGACAAAAATCGGAAATTTGTGTCACTTACAATATTTTTCCAGTAATAGCTCATTGTGATTTTGGGTTCTATAAAATTATTAAACTATGATCGACATACGCATATTTTTGTTTTTACAAATAAAACTTATATTTTAACTGATAAAATCATACATACATTAAGACAATTTTGTAAATATTTGATATAAAAACCAAAAATTTATAAACAAAATAAACAACAACAAATGATAAAATTAATTAGTTTAACACAAATATGCCAAAGAGATAATAAATTCAACGTGTATGACAGTTTTTTTTTATTATTTATTTCAATATTGATTAGGAAAATCAAAAATTACCAATTTAACTAATAAATAAAAGCCCCTAAAATTAAATGATTTTGACGTTAAAAAAATAAAAAAAAAAATTAATGAATCAGAATTTTTTTAAAAAAATTTCTAATTAAACTTTGAACGTCACAGCAAATTAAGTATTTTGATGACCGAAATATTTGGCTAGAAATATAATATCTACACTCAAAATAATCCTACAGTAAAAAATACAGTAAAAGTGTTATAACTTTAACTATACTACTTTTTTAGTAATTTACAGTATAAATTTAGCTTTACAGTATAAATTTAGTTATTTTTTTGAAATTGGAATACTTTTAACTTTACTGAATACTGATTTTTTACCGATTTTTTAATAATTTTTGTTAGTAATTTTAAAAAATTTGGAAAATTATTTTTGACACCTAATATGTTAAAATTTACATTTTTGAATATATTTTTTTTTTCAAACGCACATAGCAAATTTTCGTTGAAAAAAAATAAATGTATATTTTTTTAAAAAATTTCCGAAATAGATCATTGCCAGCTATCAAGCTCAATAATTATATATTTTTGAAACAATTTTTTTTGTTAAAAAATTTTTCAAAATCGATTTTGGATAGGTTTTCGCTTTTAATTTTGTTTACCGTTTTTTTATAACTGCGTTAGTAAAAATTGACTAACGCGTTGTAGGGCCCTTTAATACTAACAATTAGTAATAACTACCAACTTTTTAGTAAGGAATACTGTATTATTTCTATGAGTGTAGACGAGACCAAAACTTATTAAAGTATAATAATTAACATATTTTTCAAATAAATTTTAGAATGCTATAAACAAAAGTTTTTTATTATTAAAAAAAATTAAATATAAATAAAACAGTTTCGTCTCGATTCGGTTTTGACTTAAATTTACCCAAGATAGCAAATAAAGGCCGAATTTTGTACCGATTTTTATTTGAGCAGATATTTATCATTAATTAAAGTTGTTTTTATTCGACCTTTCTATTTATAAATAAAAATGTTTTATTTCGAGCTCGAGGCCAGTATTAAAAATAAAAAATTAAATATTTTTTTCGGCAACGAATAAAAATAAAATTTATTAAATTATTGTTTCTGTAAAGACAGTCGAGCTCAGGCTCTAATTATAATTATGTATTATAATTTTTTGATTTGTTATATATGGTTTTGAATTGAGAAAAGTGTGAAAGAAAAATTTTAATTTTTCTAAAAATTTAAGACATCCTGGTTTGTTTCTTACTAGTTTCATATTATCCAGTTATCAAATTTATTTAGTTAATAGTCAATAAAACTCTATATGTGAAAATTATTTACAGATCGCAGCCGACAAGGATTGAACTCATCATCATCTGTAATACTTTGCTATTAACTGCTTGTAACGTACAATCACTCTACACCTTTTCCAATTGAAATTCAGAAAAGATCAATTGTAATTCAGAAATCTCAATTGAAATTCAGAAAAGCACAATTGAAATTCAGAAATCGTAATTGAAATTCAGAAAAGCCCAATTGAAATTCAGAAATCTCAATTGAAATTCAGAAAAGCCCAATTGAAATTCAGAAATCACAATTGAAATTCAGAAAAGCCCAATTGAAATTCAGAAATCACAATTGAAATTCAGAAAAGCACAATTGAAATTCAGAAAAGATCAATTGAAATTCAGAAAAGCCCAATTGAAATTCAGAAAAGCACAATTGAAATTCAGAAAAGCCCAATTGAAATTCAGAAAAGCACAATTGAAATTCAGAAAACCCCAATTGAAATTCAGAAAAGCACAATTGAAATTCAGAAAAGCACAATTGAAATTCAGAAATCGTAATTGAAATTCAGAAAAGCCCAATTGAAATTCAGAAAAGCACAATTGAAATTCAGAAATGCCCAATTGAAATTCAGAAAAGCATAATTGAAATTCAGAAATCGTAATTGAAATTCAGAAATCGTAATTGAAATTCAGAAAAGCCCAATTGAAATTCAGAAAATCACAATTGAAATTCAGAAAATCACATTTGAAATTCAGAAAAGCCCAATTGAAATTCAGAAAAGCACAATTGAAATTCAGAAAAGCACAATTGAAATTCAGAAAATCACAATTGAAATTCAGAAAATCACAATTGAAATTCAGAAAAGCACAATTGAAATTCAGAAAATCACAATTGAAATTCAGAATAGCCCAATTGAAATTCAGAAAATCACAATTGAAATTCAGAAAAGCCCAATTGAAATTCAGAAAATCACAATTGAAATTCAGAAAAGCCCAATTAAAATTCAGAAATCGTAATTGAAATTCAGAAAAGCCCAATTGAAATTCAGAAAAGCACAATTGAAATTCAGAAAAGCACAATTGAAATTCAGAAAAGCCCAATTGAAATTCAGAAAAGACCAATTGAAATTCAGAAATCGTAATTGAAATTCAGAAAAGCCCAATTGAAATTCAGAAAATCACAATTGAAATTCAGAAAATCACAATTGAAATTCAGAAAAGCCCAATTGAAATTCAGAAAAGCACAATTGAAATTCAGAAAAGCACAATTGAAATTCAGAAAATCACAATTGAAATTCAGAAAATCACAATTGAAATTCAGAAAAGCCCAATTGAAATTCAGAAAAACACAATTGAAATTCAGAAAAGATCAATTGAAATTCAGAATATCACAATTGAAATTCAGAAAAGCCCAATTGAAATTCAGAAATCACAATTGAAATTCAGAAATCACAATTGAAATTCAGAAAATGTAAACAAACCAATTATTAGTCACCACTACAAACATAGACACATTATGCAAATGCAGTACAGAAATGTGTATATGAGAGTATCTAACTTTATTCTCTTGCTACGTATTGTAGAGAGCAGACAGACAATACACTCATAAAATGCTTAAGGTAACATTAAGTGAAACTGACTTTTTATTATTTTTCTTTAAAACTTATTTTTCATTAATGCATTTGTCAAGGTAGAGTAAATATTTTTGTTCACTATATTAATTAATTTACAAAAAATAATAAAAATTCAGTTAAACTAAGTTTTACCTACAACATTCTATGAGAGTATTATTGTCTGTCTGCTCTCTACAATACGTAGCAAGAGAATAAAGTTAAATACTCTCATAGTTGTACAGCATTTGTTTAATGTGTCTATGTAGTGGTGACTCATTATTGGTTTGTTTACATTTTCTGAATTTCAATTGTGATTTCTGAATTTCAATTGTGATTTCTGAATTTCAATTGGTCTTTTCTGAATTTCAATTATGATTTCTGAATTTCAATTGGGCTTTTCTGAATTTCAATTGTGATTTTCTGAATTTCAATTGGGCTTTTCTGAATTTCAATTGTGATTTTCTGAATTTCAATTGTGATTTTCTGAATTTCAATTGTGCTTTTCTGAATTTCAATTGTGCTTTTCTGAATTTCAATTGGGCTTTTCTGAATTTCAATTGTGATTTTCTGAACTTCAATTGTGATTTTCTGAATTTCAATTGGGCTTTTCTGAATTTCAATTACGATTTCTGAATTTCAATTGGTCTTTTCTGAATTTCAATTGGGCTTTTCTGAATTTCAATTGTGCTTTTCTGAATTTCAATTGTGCTTTTCTGAATTTCAATTGGGCTTTTCTGAATTTCAATTACGATTTCTGAATTTCAATTGGGCTTTTCTGAATTTCAATTGTGATTTTCTGAATTTCAATTGGGCTTTTCTGAATTTCAATTGTGATTTTCTGAATTTCAATTGGGCTATTCTGAATTTCAATTGTGATTTTCTGAATTTCAATTGTGCTTTTCTGAATTTCAATTGTGATTTTCTGAATTTCAATTGTGATTTTCTGAATTTCAATTGTGCTTTTCTGAATTTCAATTGTGCTTTTCTGAATTTCAATTGGGCTTTTCTGAATTTCAATTGTGCTTTTCTGAATTTCAATTGGGCTTTTCTGAATTTCAATTGTGATTTTCTGAATTTCAATTGTGATTTTCTGAATTTCAATTGGGCTTTTCTGAATTTCAATTACGATTTCTGAATTTCAATTACGATTTCTGAATTTCAATTATGCTTTTCTGAATTTCAATTGGACATTTCTGAATTTCAATTGTGCTTTTCTGAATTTCAATTGGGCTTTTCTGAATTTCAATTACGATTTCTGAATTTCAATTGTGCTTTTCTGAATTTCAATTGTGCTTTTCTGAATTTCAATTGGGGTTTTCTGAATTTCAATTGTGCTTTTCTGAATTTCAATTGTGATTTTCTGAATTTCAATTGTGCTTTTCTGAATTTCAATTGGGCTTTTCTGAATTTCAATTGATCTTTTCTGAATTTCAATTGTGCTTTTCTGAATTTCAATTGTGATTTCTGAATTTCAATTGGGCTTTTCTGAATTTCAATTGTGATTTCTGAATTTCAATTGGGCTTTTCTGAATTTCAATTATGATTTCTGAATTTCAATTGGGCTATTCTGAATTTCAATTGGGATTTCTGAATTTCAATTGTGATTTCTGAATTACAATTGATCTTTTCTGAATTTCAATTGGAAAAGGTGTAGACCGATATGCCGTTAATAGCAAAGTATCCTTGTCGGCTGCGATCTGTAAATAATTTTCACATATAGAGTTTTATTGACCATTAACTAAATAAATTTGACATTAAAAGTTTTTCTGAAGATTATTATAACTGGATAATATGAAACTAGTAAGAAACAAAATTTTTCTTTCATACTTTTCTCAATTCAAAACCATATACAGTCAAACTCGGTTATAACGAACTCGGTTATAACGAATTCTCGGTTATAACGAACTAATTCTAAAGACCCGACGTTTTGGCATCAATTTTCACACAAAATACTTCTTTTATAACGAACTCGGTTATAACGAATCCTCGGTTAAAACGAACTGCTTATTATGGTCCCAGGAATACGATTTCATGTGTATTTACCTTTTTATAACGAACTCCCATAAATATTTTTTAATGTGCCGTAATCGTGTTTATAAAACTCACAAAAGGTTAATAATTTTTGGTTTATATAACAATTTTGATAAAATTTATTTATATTTTTACTGGGCTATTCATAATGAGTAAATTAAATCTAATGTAGGTTTATTTGACTGATATTGCATGAATATTTGTCAAATAAACCTACTTTAAGTACACTTTAAGTATTATGAATAAAGGCCTTAATGTTTTCTTCTCAATAAGTAGTTTATTTACGAAAAAAACATAAAATAAAACAAAATTTGATCTACTTTTTTGGAAATAAAATTAGGTTGATAAAAAATATACCGCGCTTATAACGAACTTCGCTTATAACGAACTATTTTTAGTGGTCCCTCTGAGTTCGTTATAACCGGGTTCGACTGTATAATACAATTTATTTTCAATACTGGCCTCGAGCTCGAAATAAAAGCATTTTTATTTGCATATTCTCTTGCTAAACTTTTTTTAGACTCCGAGACATTCTTTCAATCTAAAACATTTTACGTATCAAAAATTTTAAATTCAAAGAATACAAATTTAAAAAATTCTGGAAAATTCAAAAGCAAAGTGATCAGAGCGATTTAAAAAAGTTTCTTTGAGAAAAGTTCTTAAATTTCCAAAAAAAAAATCCTTTGAAATATTCTTAGATTCTGTTATATTAATCCCCCCCAAAAAAAAAAAATCACTGATTTAAATGAAAACCCAGCAAAACTTTGATTACCAAATAAGGTATAAAATAAGGTATATGATAGCTTATTTTATACATTGCAGCATTGATGATTTTAACATGGGATGAGACTCAAAGTAATGCATACGAGTAATGCATACAATAGAGCATACCAGCACGTAATATATAAGGCGTTACGAGTAGTGAACAAGTAATTATGTATTAAATTTACTCAAGTGATTGTATGTGAGTAGAAAAATATGCTCGTGAGTGAGTGTCCGTGATTTAAAAATTCCTGTCGTGAGCCCATCTCTAGTTTAAACTTATGCATTTTTGCATAAAATATTTATTTTTTATGTTATTATAATGCATTATGTATTCAATTACAAATAATGCATTATTTAAAATTTTAAAAAAATACATAATGTAACCAAATATAAGTCACCCATGATTTAATGTTTAGAAATAATAAATATGAAATACAATTTATGCAATAATCATGCATTTCGTAACAACCCAGGTAGAAAAATACGAATGCTCTCAGACCATACTGAAAACCATCATCAGAGCGCTTTCAGACTGTCATAATGATAACACCGTTAGACGGTTTATTTGTAGCGTTTTTAAATACATTTATAATAATGATTTTAGAACGCTTCGTTATAGCGCTTTTAAAGCATTGCAAAAACCAAAAATGTATCACTTTTAAAACGGTATGTAAAGCAATTTTAAAGTGCTTTATATGCAAAAAAAAAAGCAATTTACAAGCATTTCAGATACAAAACCTAAAGTAATTTTCCATCAATTTAAAAAAAAAATGAAAGTTTATTTTTGTTTTAATTTTTATTGTTTTAAGAAAAGATAAATATATATATTATTTTTTTTTATAAAAAATACTTAACTGTTTTTTTATACCAAAAACTAAATAGAATTTCGTTTAGTTATTCTCTCTTCTGCTGCCGCTAGCCAGCGGCTTGTTTTGGTCACGATAGACTTGTCGGACTCATTTTCAAATTGTAGAAGAAGGTGTTCTGCAACAGGAAAACATAATGAGTTTATTAATATAATAGGTATAAAGCATTTCTGATCTGACGAAAACTGCGATGTGTTTTTTTTTTAAATCTTTTGAAAAGATCTAGAAATTTGCTTAATTTGATGATTTCGCGGTAAGGCAAACTTCACAAATATCAAAAAAAAATTTAAAAGTTTCTATTAACATAAATTTTACTTTAAAAATATAACGCGAAGGGACGAAATTAGGTTGATACCTAAAATTGTTTTGTGAAAAACACATACATGTTTTGTTCAAAGATATATAGTTGTTGGTCAGCATAATATTACCTTTCAATTCATTAAAAACTTTAATGGTGCTAAAATTTTTTTTCGAAACTCCTTTAGTCGGTTTTCCAACGCCGCTAAACATTTGCTGTAAACCTGGGGACATTATAACGGAAAGGATACTTCCAATGGCCTTATATCATACATGGGAATTTTTAATTGGCATTGAATTTTCATTGGCATTAGTTGGAACTAATGCCAATGCCAAAAAAAGCATTAAAATATATTGTCAATGAAATTTTTTGGCATTGGCATTATTTGTACTAATGCCAATGAAACGGTACAAATGCCTAAAAAAACTATTTACAATTGATAAAAAAAAAACATTTTTTTACAATAAATATATATATTTTTTAAAATGGAGGGCATTTTTGGTTCTTTGAATCTCCATACTTTCGCGGGTCCTCTTCACATATGTTTACCCCAATGGGTCCTAACTTTGAATCCAAAAAATTTGGGATTCCGGAAAATTTTAAAATGCTTATGTCTCGGTAAATATTGGTGACACAACAAAAAGTCCAAAAGCATTTTTGTAGCTCTTGGTTTCTAGAACTCGTCTGCCAATACTAAAAAACCCTCAGAGCAATAGTTTTTTAGTTATTCAGTTTCTAAAATTCTCAAGACCCTATTGGGCCCCTAAATTGCAGTACCTGGAAAAATAAGCAAGATAATGCTGAAGGTATGTGAATTTTTAAACTTTCGGGACTGCCAATTTTTTAGATTCTAAATTTTGACCTATTAGGGTCCACACATGTGAAGAGGACCGGCGAAACTATGGAGATTCTAAGAACAAAAAATGCCCTCTATTTTGCTCTATCTAAATTAGTTTTCGAGATATTATGCCTGTTCGTTTACCTAACTACAATCATCTCATTTTTACTACTTTTAATAAAGCTGGAAATTTGTAATACAAAAAGTAAACAAAACTTTCCAGTTGTAGTAAAAAAAGTGGCTGTAGGCAAAATCGCCCAAAGAAAAATCGCCCAAAAAATTTTATGAAAAATCGCCCAAATGCAAAATCGCCCAAAAAATATGAAAAATAACCCAAAAAGAAAAATACGAAACTTCGCCCAAAATTAACGAAAAAAAGCCCAAAAAAGAAAGGAAAAATGGCCCAAAATAAAATAAAAAAAGATTTTTTCTAACACATTTTTCCAAAACACATACTACACAGAAATGCTTTCTTTTGCAGAGAGCACCCTCTCTAAGGCATGGAGTTTGTAATTCCTAAGCCCGGCCGAAGGTCGTCTATGCAGAAGAAATTTAAGACAAAGACAAAAACTCCTAAGATAAGCCCATAGCTTACGTGGTTATTATTTATTTTTATAAATCGTTGTTTTGAGAATACAGCCCGTAAAATGCATAAGTAATTGATGTAAAAGTTTTAAGTGTGAAACTTAAATTTTAACAAATAAAAAAAATGGAATTAGATCCGATCAAAGCGCCGCAGGCGAAAAATTTTACCAACAAATTTTAACAAAAAATCGCGCGATTTTTTGTTAAAATTTGTTGGTAAAATTTTTCGCCTGCGGAGCTTTTATCGGAGTTACAGGCTGTTTTTAAATTCATTACTTTTGATTTTCTACTGCGCTGCGAGAGATTAATATATAGCGTGGTAATCTGCACGTAAGAGCAGGGGTTTTGGGTTCGATTGCCACCAGAGCCTTTGTATGTTAGCAACAACGGAACGGTTTTGCTCCAGCTTATTCTTGGTTAGTTAAATATATAATTTATAAAAAAAAACACGATATGCGTTTACTGTTTCTAAAAATAATAATATACTGATTTATTGTGACATGACATACATATTTCAGTTTTGACATTTAAAGATTCTAAAAAAAAAAAAACCAAAACAAAATTGGGCAATTTTTCATATATAATTTTTGGGTAATTTTTCGTAATGAAAAATCACCCAATTTTTAATTTTGAAATTTTGCCCAAAAACTATGAAAATTTGCCCAAAAATTTTGGGTAATTTTTCATATGAAATATGACCCAAATTTGTATGAAAAATTTTTGGGCGAATTTTCGTTTTCTTTTTTGGGCCATTTTTCTTTGGGCGATTTTGCCTACAGCCAAAAAAAGTAAGAAATTTGGGTAAACAAACAGAACTATAGCCATTTTAAGTTTTAACCAAAAAAAAATTTTCACAAATGGTTGAAGGAAATACGACTTTTAATATTGCTAATGCTTTGTTTTCATTAAGACATTTATTAATGCCAATGAAATTTTTCATAATTGGCATTACTAATGCTACTAATTCCTTAACGAGCATTGGCATTGATTGAAACAATGCTAATGCTAAAAATTTCATTGGCATTAGTTTCAATATAATGCCAATGAAATCGTCAATTAATTAGTCCATTTATTTAAATAGTCCCATGTATGCCTCATATAATGAGTCGGCCTTACATTTTAACCGCATCAGGTCACGCTGAATAACAAAATTAGTAATTTTGATTCAAATGTAAATATAGAAAAATACATACCAGTGAATTGCAAAATTGCTGATCAGATTTAACCTTGTTGTCAAACTCCTCAAACTCCTCAAACTTAACTAAATCTGTAATGGGGTCGTCTAGAGTTAATTCGCTTTTAATGTCGGCTTTTTGGTCGTCGTAAACCATATTTAAAAAGGAGTGTAAAAAAATGTTGTAAAAAAAATTGTATTCCTAAACCAACATAAATTTGGCGAAAAAGTAATCTCAAAAAGCTTTTTCAAAACGTTCATAAAGCGTTATGAAATAATGCTTTAAAAATGCTTTATTTTTGATAAGTCACGACTTTTTTTTTTACCGTCATGAATTTATACTTGGAAGTGCTTTAAAAATGCTATTTTTTTATTACCGTCATGAGTTTCTACTTTGGAGTGCTTTAAAAACGCTTTTTTTTATAACCGTCATGAATTTCTACTTGGGAAGTTATTAGTAAAACATTATATTTCACCTTGAAATAATATGTTGTTGAACAAATGTCTGGTAAGACGTCCTAAAATAATGCTACAAATAAGGGATACCCATTACCTGGTAATGTGTTACATAATCACCACCCATTACCAAAGTTTTATAGATATATAGATTTTGCTGGGTAGTTCAACAAAAATCATACATTAATTTTACAAATCTAAATGGCGAACGATTAAACAAATTTTGAAATTTTTGAAATCTGATTAAAGATTCCGATTTCAATTCAATTCTAAGCCACTTTCGGTTATATTTAATACCGGATAATAAAAGAATAAGGTTATGAGTTCCCAGTTCTCCCTGAAATTCTTCTCTACGGAATCTTTATTTTATTTTAATACCCAATCAGTGGCGTATACAGGGGGGGGGGGGCTCGGGGGCCCAGGCCCCCCCGAAATGATATCACAAATTTCAGGATTTAGTATCAAAACGAAGTACAATATTAATAAACTTCTTAAAAAAATCGAAAAACATTGAAGAATCTAAAATTTTTTGAAGAAAAATGTATTGAAACTGAAAATTTTTCTGTTAAAAAATCTCAAAATTTGAAAATTTTTTCTTAGAATATGAAACTTTTCAACTTAAGATTCTAATGAAAAAATATCTTAGAACCCGAAATTTTATATATACAAAAATTGATCTAATTATAAGTAAAATGTAGTCAAATCGTAAAATGCGACTTTGTCTTTTAGAAAAATGTCTCAGAACGAGACTATTTTTAAAAAAATGTCTCAGAATCTTACACTTTTCTAAAAAAAATGTCTCAGAATCTAAAACTTTCTATAAGAAAAATGTCGAAGAATCTTAGACTTTTTCTATAGGAAAAATTTCTCAGAATCTGAGACTGTTGTTATAAAAAATTCTCAGAATCTGAGGCTTTTCTATATGAAAAAAGTTTCAGAATATGAGAACTTTCCATAGAAATAATGTCTTTAAATCTAAAAAAATGTCTCAAAATCTGAGATTTTTTCTATAAAAAAATTCTTTGGATCCGAAGTTTTTCTATATGAAAAATGTTTTAGAATCTGAGAACTTTCTATAGAAATAATGTCTCTGAATCTGAGAATTTTTCTCAAAATCCAAGATTTTGTGTATAGGAAAAATGTCTCAGAGACACAAGCTGAGACTTGTGCTATAGAAAAATGCTGAGACTTTTTCAATTGTAAAAATATATTTTTCTATAAGAATAATGTCTCAGAATCTGAGTATTTTTCTATGGAAAAAATATTTCAGAATATGAGACTTTTTCTTTAGAAAAAATGTCTCAGAATCTGAGGCTTTTTCTATAGAAAAAGTCGAAGGATCTGAGACTTTTTCTAGAGGAAAAATGTCGAAGAATCTGAGACTTTTTGTTTAAGAATCTAAGACTTTCTTTAGGAAAAATGTCTCAGAATTAGAAACTTTTTCTATAGGAAAAATGTCTAAGAATCTGAGACTTTTTCTATAGAAAAATTGTTTAAGAATCTTAGACTTTTTCTATAGAGTTAAACTCAATTCAACCGAAAATAGTAGCATTTTTGACCTTACCCCTTTCGAATTTGATGAAACTTGGAATATAGTTGGGCCCTTACAAAAAAATCATAGTGCCAAAATTTTGTACTTCTGGTAGTTTTTCTTCCCGAGATATGGGGTCTTGAAAATTGGAAAAATCGTATATATTTGACACAAGTGTTCTGAGATAAATAAAGATAACTCGAAAAGTAATAACAATACAGGTCTCAGTCAGGTTGCAAATAATAGGCCTTTAAAATGGCATTCCCAAAATTTTTTTGAAAATGGTCAAAGGTCATTGGTTTTAACCTTAATTTTTGGAGAGCTATATCTCAAAAAGCGATATTTTTAAAATTTTTGAAAAAAATATATGTTGTTAAGAATCACCTATACTACTTAAGATCAAATTTTCAGAATCGAGACTTAATTGGAACTTTTTATATTAATAGAAACATTGTGACAGGAAAGAAAAAGCGGTGTAATTTCCTTTAGAAAAAAAATATTTTTTTTGTCTTTAAAATTCTGGTACCAAAATTCATTTTACTGAATGTTTTTGACGTGCTGAGTCCAAATATGATCTTTGAACTGGTCTATCGCTATTACTTTTCTAGATATCTGCACATAAATGTGTAAAAATTGCTAAAATGCTATTTCTGTGTTTTTTTGCACATTATTTAGGTGCATATATCTTGAAAAGTAAAAAAAAAATATTTTTTTCTCCCCAACAGTTTTAAACTTACAAAAAAATGAAGGATCTGATTGTGTTACATTCAGTTCAAGAAATCGAGAAAAACTCTTAAACATGTGCTGTTATGAAAATTTTTTGTGAAAAAAAAAAAATTGAAAAAAAATGTTGGGCCCCCACCGAAATAAAATCCTGGATACGCCCCTGTACCCAATACAACTCTGGGATACAGGGTATAATGAGTTTGTGCTGATGTTTGTAATTATCGGAAATATTGGTCCTAGACCAACCTTCAATTATACCGATCACTTTCTGAGACGATTTAGCAATCACGATAAAGGTCGCAATTATCAATCGATTTGTATGAAATTTAAAAACCTAAGCTTCCTTTGGCCCAAGGACGAAGCTTATTGAAATTGGATTTAGACTTAGCCCCTATACAAACGTCCCTTTATAATTTGGCTCAAATGATTAGAGTCAACCGTATTATAACAGGTATCCCTTCGAAACTTTGCAGGTAAACATATTTTGTATTCATAAATCATCATTCCAAATAAAGGAATCGGACCAGTTCTTTTTGTAGTCCCCATACAAACCACCCTATTCACATTAATTTGTCAAAATTCATGAAAATAGGAAATATTTGATCCAAATTTTGTTTTTAGGTGTTAAACGTGTACTTTGGTGGTCTAATCAATTCTGAATATAATTGGATAATTTTTGGACTTACAATTAGACCAGTGTTGCCACCAATGAAATTGGAAATTACACAAAAAATTATCCAAAATCTCACAAATTACACAAAAATTTTTATTTTGTCATTTCGTACAAAATCGGGTGGAAAAATGTATCCCCTTGAAAAACTAAACCAACTTCTGAAAAACGAATGATTTTTTTGTATTTTTGTTCAACAAATGAAACCATTTTCAGTCCGCCTCATTTGTAGGCGTGGATAAAAAAAAAAATATTTTAATAATTATAAAATGGTTTTAATATTGATATAATTTTAATCATTAAGTGCAAAAATCATTATAAATCAACTTTCCAACATTTATCGCGTGAGGAAAAGTGTCCCCAATATGGGGTTATTAAAAGATATTGAATAACAATTTTCAGATTTGGGAATAGGGATTCTCCAGAACAATTTTTAATTTAAAAAATTTTAGAACGTGGTTTTTCGACATCTAGGTTAGGTTAGGTTAGGTTGTAAGTGGCTGCTGACGTTTTTACGTCAACACACGTAGACTCTGAGGTCCATTGTGATACCACGGGACCGTAATAGGTTTCCCTATTAGTCCCTGTCGTTAAACCATTTTGAGCTTCTTATAAAACTCCTTAGATGTTGAATTTTGACATCCGACAAATCAGAAAGATCGTACAGCTCCCTAGATCCCAGTGAAGCAAGTCTCTGACCAGAAAGTGCCGGGCAATGGCAAATAAAGTGTTCGATAGTTTCCAACTCCTCTTCATCCATGCAACTTCGGCAAAAGTCATTCGACGGCACATTTAACCGCTCTGCGTGCTTCCCTATAAGACAGTGTCCGGTAATTATAGAAACCACCGTCGAAATCTCTCCTCTTGGAAGCGATATCAGCTCACTTGTGCGCCCCTGATTAAGAGAAGGCCAAATCAGTCGTGTTGTCTCACACGTCCATCCATTTGCCCATCTTTGATTAGTCTCCGTCGCAGAACAAAGCCGTAGATTTTGCTTGCAAGTTTCTAGAGGCATACCAACACATTCCAATTCTGTTGGAACCTGTAAGGTAGTTCCTAGTCTTGCAAGCTCATCGGCTTTGCAATTCCCTGGAATGTCTCTGTGCCCTGGGACCCATATGAGTCGTATGTTAAACTGCTTGGCCATCTCATTTAAAGACGTGCGGCAGTTAAGGGCAGATCTTGTTTTCAGAAACATTGAATCCAGGGACTTGACCGCGGCTTGACTGTCAGTATAGATGTTGACTGCGGTTGTAGACAAGGCATTGCAGCTCAACCAGTCAGCCACTTCTTTTATTGCCAGCATCTCTGCCTGGTAAACACTGCAATGATCTGGCAATCTACGAGCCAGGCTCAACCCAAGCTCTTCCGAATAGACTCCAAAGCCCACTTGTTCGTGCAGCCTCGATCCATCTGTGTAAAAATTTATGGTAGCTCCACTACCCGGAGTATCCCCCATCCAAGACTCCCTGGATGGTATCATAGTGGTAAAGTGGCGCTCAAAGAGGCTCAAAGAGGGAGCACAGTCCACATTTTGTGGTATTGTTATCTTTTTCAAGATCGCGCTATGGCCACAATCACTGCTCCTCCATTGCAGCGTGCTATTAAGTCGAATTGCCGACGCAGCCGCATACTGCCTACCCAATATGTCCAAGGGTATCAGGTGAAGGAGGATTTCTAATGCAGCCGTAGGTGTAGTACGAAGAGCACCAGTGATGCACATTGACGCCATTCTCTGTACCTTCGTGATAAAGACAAAGTTTGCTTTTGTTTCTAAAGCAGGCCACCAGACAATGATTCCATACAGCAAAATTGGACGCACCACTGCTGTATAGATCCAATGAACGACTTGAGGGCTAAAACCCCACCGTTTTCCAATGGCCCTTTTACAGGAATACAAAGCAATCGTTGCTTTTCTCACCCGTTCCTCAATATTACGCCTGAAATTCAGCTTCCTATCTAGAAATACTCCAAGATACTTGGCTCCATCTGAGAAGGTGATTTCAGTACCGTCCAGAGAAATAGGATCAAAAGCAGGAATCTTATTTTTCCTTGTAAACAAAACAAGCTCTGTTTTACTAGGATTAACTCCTAGACCACAGTCTCTTGCCCATTTAGACAGATCTTTCAGAGAACCCTGAAGAATATCCCGCAATGTTGGCAGATGCTTCCCCTTTACCGCTATCGCGACATCGTCAGCATATGCGACAACATGACAACCACGTGCTTCTAGAGATAGTAGCATTGAATTCAGTGCCAGGTTCCAAAGAAGCGGCGAAAGAACACCTCCTTGTGGTGTGCCCCTATTGACAAATCGAGATATGACGGACGCTCCCAATTCAGACGTTATACGTCTATTGGCAAGTAGGTTTTCCACCATTAAAACGATTTCACGCTTTACTCCCAGACCAGACAATGCCAATATTATCGATTCTGGGATGACATTATTAAAAGCCCCCTCAATATCAAGAAAGGCCACCATAGTGTACTCCTTTACCGAAAGCGATCTCTCGATGGTACCAACGAGCTCATGAAGAGCTGTTTCCGTTGATCGTCCCTTGCTGTATGCATGTTGCTTTGTCGAAAGCAACCTCGGGTCAATCACTCTACGCAAATATGAGTCTATCATTCGTTCCATTGTCTTTAACAAAAAAGAAGACAGACTAATTGGTCTGAAATCCTTCGGAGCTGTGTGGGAACTTTTCCCAGCCTTCGGGATAAATACGACTCTGGTATCCCTCCATTTTAAAGGAATATAAGACCAGTTGATGCATGCTGTGTATAGATTATACAGCAACGGGGCTATATAGTCCAACACTTGCTGCAACTCAGCCGGGATTATACCATCAGGTCCCGGGGATTTATAGGGCCTGAAGCTTTTTATCGCCCAAATTAATGTTGGCATATTTATTATTTCCGAAGCAATTTCAGATGCTTGGGCGTCAGAACGTTCCAAAGCTTGAAACGGCGTCATGGAATTGCCCGGAAAATGCATGTTTAAAAGGAGATCCAGCGACTCTCCACTGGAGGAAGACCACACCCCATTAGGATCTTTCAGGTATCCTAGGGTGCAAGGAGAAGAAGCCAGAACCTTGCGCAGCCTGGATGCCTCAGAGACGTCTTCTATGTTTCCACAGAAGTTTTTCCAAGAATCACATTTTGCATTTCTGATCATCTTCTTATAACTCTTAAGTTGCAGCCTGTATGCAGACCAGTCCTCGTCAGCTCTTGAAAATTTAGCCTTATTAAAGAGCTTTCTGCAGGAATCTCTGCTCGTCTGCAACTCATTTGACCACCAAGGTGGCTTTTTTTTCCCTCTGGGCTTTGCAGAAGGGCAAGACGCATCCAGGCACCTATTACAAACATTTGTTATATGGTCAACCAGACAGTCAATTTCCGCTAAACTATGCGGTTCAGATAGGGGTACTTCATCCAAAAGCAAAGAAAAAGTCTCCCTATATTTCACCCAGTTTGTTCTTCTCAGATTTCTAGAGACTGTCTCAACCGGGGCACGCTCCCTGAGTAAAAACTCAATGTAGCGATGATCTGAGAAAGAATGCTCTTCCAAAACTCTCCAGTCATCAATTCTATCAGACAATGTATCTGATACAAGTGTTACGTCAAGAACCTCTTGCCGCGTACTTGTAACGAAAGTTGGTTCACTACCCTTGTTACAAATAAACAGGTTAGTGCTTAACAAAAACTCCAAAAGTGATTCGCCTCTATCATTTGTGTCTGTACTACCCCATATCGAATGATGTGCATTAGCATCACAGCACACAAGTAACTGGTGTCCCCTAGATTCAGACTCCCGAATCAGACCGCCAACCTTCTCCGGGGGTATTGGCCCCGGATTAGGAAAATACGCAGAGGCGAGCCAAATAGATTTCCCATGAAGCTCTAAGCTAGCCGCTGTAACATCCATATCACTAAAAGTTGATAAAAAGAATATATTTAAGCCATTTTTCGCCAAGATGCAGGCTCTTGGTGAACCCTCACCTTTGGCAACCATCAACTTAAATCCTGGGGTCTTCAATCCGCAAACCCTGCCACCCCGCACCCAGGGCTCTTGGATAAAAACCAAGTCAACTGCTCCTTTCGTCAGGCGCAGCAATAGTGCAGCTGAGGCTGCCTTACAGTGATGGAGGTTTATTTGTAGGAACCGCAACATCTTGCTTTTTTTCCACCATCCTTTCCACCACCGTGTTATTGGCTTCATCCTCCGTGTTATCATAGAGGTCGCATTCGTCCCCAGATTCGGTTTCGAATAAGCCAGATATGTGTCCCATCTGTTCTGAATCGGAGGCAACAGAACTCTCCGAATTCCTCACTGCATGGGCCTCGTCCTGAATGTCACCCATCATGGCATCAGCTTTATCCTCCGTGCCATCACAGAGGTCGCATTCGTTACCAGATTCGGTTTCGAAAATGCCAGATGCATCTCCCATCAGCCTAGAATCGGTCAGCTGAATATCAACCTTTTCCAGATTCTCCTCCCCAGCCGACTCTGCCACTGGCTTGTCTGCGTCCAAAATAGGCTTCTGGTCGCCCTTGTAGACATTGACTCTTATATGAAAAAAGCCAAATCTAATAATGCCATCAGTCCTGGCTAAAAGCGGAAGCGATTCCTCATTAACCAAGACCACTGCTTGACGACGAGCGCCCTCCATCTCACCCAATCTGGCAATTTGCCAATTCTGAGTTGGAAGGTCAGGATTGCAGACTTTTATCATCTTTAGAATCACCGCAGTGTCACTTGTAGCCATTGGGATCCATGCATGAGCTCTGGGTTGCGAGGGGATATCATGTTTTTCCACAACGTCCAGTCTGGCTCCAGGCCATAACTCTCCCACTTGGCTAATGGCAACCTTAAACACGGCTGCGGATCTTTCGTTCCCAAAAGCAACGAGTTTTACTCGCCCCTGATACCAACCTGCGTTGACAGTAGTAGGGAGAAAATCAGGCATACTCTCAAGGAGCCTATAGTAGATTTCATTTAGTTTAGTTTCAACTAAACTCCACTTGTCCCTTGGAATACTACAATCCCCATTTTGCCTGTTTATCACAGCCCTAACGAAGTTACCTTTAACCACTTCACTAAAAGACTGAGTCCAGACGTTGCCGGTCACCTTAGATCTCTTAGGTAAAGGTTTCTCGTCGGGCGAGCGCAACCTTTTACCAGACTTCGATGACGAGGCCGAAACAGCGCTCTGTTTGTCAGATGCGCGTATTGCCGAAAGTTTGTCCTGTTCTTCAATGACTCCTTTCGCCCATGATAGCGACGCCCTCTCACGTTCGGAGAGCTTCGTTCCATCGAGTTGGCTTAGTCTGTTAATTATTTTCAAACAAAGCCTTCTCTGGTTGTGCCTGACCTTTGATGGCTTAAGTTTCTTTTTCTTTTTACCACCAATATTAGGCTGAGCACCCCTACCAGAATCAAGGCCGGACTTCAAGGTCGCAACCCTAAGACCAGTGCTAGGACCAGCACCAGTCGGTGAGGCAGAGCCTCGAATTAAATCGGTATCATTTGTGTCCATATTTTCATTTTCCTTGATGTGGTAATGAAAATATCACAAAAATACCTATTACGAACAAAACCTATTACGAACAATTTTAGTAATTCAATTTATAGCACGGAGTTAAAATAAAACACGTCCACACTCGTCAACAGTTGAACGAATATCGAATTCGACATCTAAGTCATAAAGAAAATGAATGCTTTAATGGTCCAAATATTCATGTTCTTCATTTATTATCTTGTATTTAGTAATAAAAATTTTTAAAGTCGATGTTGTGAATAATTTTTTAAACCAAAAACATCGATAAAATTATAAAACAATTGGAACTTTATTGAGGTAAAATTACACAAAAAAATTACACAAAAAATAACATTATCCAAAAATTATCCAAGGATTTTGAAATTGTCCCACTTTTGGATAATTGTCCAGAAAGTGGCAACACTGAATTAGACCCATATAAAAATTTCTCCCGATATTCAGTAAAATCGGTCTATTGGATAGACCGTTTGTGTTTTCTACACAAATTAAAGATCTAACGAAAGATAAATTCAATCGGTCCATGTTTGGACTTGGGACCGATTTTCCAGATAGCACTGATGTAGGGTATCATATGGTCGGTCTTGATCGACTATAATTTTCTTACTTGTTTAATATCTATTTGTTTTTGTTTGAGAACAATCATAGGACAATCTTACCATTTCATATATTTATTTTAAAGATTGGAATAAAAAAATGTTAAAACTTTTTTGGAGGTTGCAAACACATTTGATCAGTTAGCATCTCTTCCAATCGTTGTAGGGTGCTGAAATTTAGCGCAAATTGTTCGTTACGATGCCATCTATCGTATTTGAGGTATACCTTGAGTTGGGAGTTATACTTGGTATTTTTCTAAATGTTGATGGGCCACACTAATGGAACCGTAATACTTTTTAGGTACTTTGTCATAACAGGCCTTAGAGTCAGATACATTTGCAGCAAATTTTGTGGTAATTTTTAAAATTATTTACATATATACTTCTAAACAAAGGCGTTCTAATTGTGGTATTTTCTTTGACGCACACTTGATTAACCTATTTGAGTTAGATTATAAATTTAAATCCATACTGTGGTTGGAGGGTATAACAACCACGGAATAGGGGTATTCTCACTTTAAAGCATCGAAATACCCATGCCCCCAACAGGGGCGGCCCCTAAAAAATTGACTTTTCTGAACCCCTTGGTCCAAGTGCAGGTCGATGAACTTCATACGACATAAAAATGTTTCATTTATTAAACAAATATATAAAATTGAAATGTAAACAAAATGTGTTTTCTGGGGAAGTTTTAGTTCTTCAAGGGGAACATTTTTCCAACTGGTCCGATTTTGCCTATCTCCAAACTTAAGCAGCCTATGATCATAAGACATATTCGTGTCAAACTTTAGGAGGCTAGCTCTTTTATTTTCGATTATCGTGTCTGCCACAGACAGACGGACGGACATCGCTAGAATCGGACGGACATCGCTAGAATCTCCTAATATTTCAGCCCTCATCGAGTATCATCATCAGGGATTAATTTTCAAATTTTAATCCCTGATGATGATCCTCGATGAGGACCGAAATATTATAAGATTATAAAGAAGATTTATTTAACAAAACACTGGCCTCGAGCTGAAATATTTATTGAAAAATATTTATCATAATATTTATTGAATAATATTTATCAATAAATATTTGAGCTCGAGGCCAGTGTTTTGTTAAATAAATCTTCCTTTTAATCTTCTAATATTTCGGTCCTCATCGAGGATCCTCATCAGGGAGTTATTTTATAATTTTAATCCCTGATAATGATCCTCGGTGAGGACCGAAATATTAGAAGATAATAAAGACGATTTATTTAACAAAACACTGGCCTCGAGCTCAAATATTTATTGAATTACTTAAAATTAAACAATTCGATAATTTTTATGTCAAAAAAAGTTCAAAGTCCTGCACAGTGATACAGGGGACTAGAAAATGTATATTGTTCGGTCCGCCAAATCAAATCATTAAAATTATTTACCTTAACAAAATAGAACATATTTTTATACCCTCCACTCTAGTGATAGAGGGTATATATAAGTTTGTCATTCCGTTTGTAACACATCGAAATATTGGTCTAGGATCCCAAAAAGTATATATATTCATGATCCTCGATCGATTTTAAGTCGATCTAGCGATGTCCGTCCGTCTGTCTGTCTGTCCGTCCGTAGAAAACACGCTAACTTTTGAAAGACATTACAGAGGCTACTGAAGTTTGGCATATATGTTGGCCATTTACCTGGTCAGGTTGGTTTTGCCATCCAGCCAAATCGGTCAAGTGGTTCAAAAGTTATGAGAAAAAGAGTACATTTCGGCAAGGGTTTTTCGCGAATTTACGAGATAAAAAACACGATAACATTCGAAGGACAATAATGAGACTACTGAAACCTCGTATGTATCTTTGGCGTTCCCCAGGTCTGTTTGGTATTGAATTTCAGCTCAATCGGTCCAGTGGTTCAAAAGTTATAAGCAAAACCCTGAATTTCAGATTGGTTTCATCTTAAATGCCACGTATTAAACAAGTTTTAAAAGCATTGGTGGTAACTTAACAATGCTTTTCAAACTTGTTTAGTTTTTAAGCAATGCTTTTTAAACTTGTTTAGTTTTAAAAGCATTGGTAATTTAAAAATTACACTCGAAAAAAATTTTACACTCAAAAAAAAAATTACACTCAAAAAAAATTTACACTCAAAAAAAAATTTAGTTTTTTTTTTACAAAAATAACAATATTTTGTGTACATACGTACGTGCATTCACTCAGTTATATTTTTACAGTAAAAAAAAACATTACACTCGAAAAAAAAATTACAATTAAAAAAAAAATTTGTAATTTTTGTTTAATTTTTTTCACGTTTAAAAATGTACTATCCTTTAAAAAATGCATTGTGGAGGGTATTCATAGATTCGGCAAAGTCGAATTTAACTTTCCTACTTGTTTAAGTTGAAAAGGTGTAAAAAATCTAATTGTAAGTAGAAAAATTTTTGGGTAAAAATGTATTAAATTTTTTTTTTTTTTGAGTGACAAAACCAAAAGTAAATCAGTTCGGGTTTTAGTCGGTATTGGAAATTAAAATATTTTCAAAAATTTTATTTGTATACAATGTATGAAATTAATTTGCTTAAAAGCTTTAAGTTTTTTCTATGTTTTCAGTTAGTATTTCTTTCCTCATCATCTATCAAACATATTTAAATTACATCAGAGTTGTTAATGAATTCGTTGATTAATTCGAAACTAGGCAAAAGAACATTTTTTTTTAGAGAATTATGACACATTCGTCCAAATTTAAAAGTCCGGGTAAATTTTAATTCTCCTAGGCTTAAAACGTATGTGGTACAAATTTGAAGTCAATCGGATTAAATTAAACCGTGGCGCCCGATGATCACAGTTTTGGAGTTTTTAAAATTAAAAAATATAATAAAAAAATGTATCTGACACGGGTTAAAATGATGGGGTTTGACTCAAATTAAGTTCAAATGCGAGTTCATTTCAGAAAAAAAGGGTTAAGGAAAAAAAATATAAAAAAAAAAAACGTAATTTTTTGCAAATTTCAAATAGCGTTATTTTGAAAACCGTTTTTTTTTTTGGTTTTGTGGAAATTTTCTCAAAAGTTTTCTATCCCGAGTGAAACCTCTTAATGTTAATGCGATTACAGTAATGCCACTGTATAACCGTAAGAATAATGAATCAATTGTTATTCGATTTATCATCAAATACAACATAATGAAATAAATAGAATCCCTCATTTTGGAATTCAACGGAATCAATTCAACTATATTTAAAAAAATAGTTCATTCAGTGGACCACGAATACCGAATTATATTTTTACAGAATTCATTGAAAAAAGAACACATTTTTTCTAAGTTCTGACTCACATGTATTTCTTTTACACTTTTTATATTTGATTTTTAAAGTTAATATTACGTCAACCTGGTTAAAATAATATTATATGTAAGGCTTTCCACACCCAATGTTACGCTGAAAAAAGTGACCTTTTTTTGAGGGTAATGGACACTAAAAAGTTTATATTTTCTCAGTTGTAGTTTGGGCAGCAAAATAAATATTGTTTCACGCAGAACAAAATCAGTAACGTTTTTTAAATAAAAAATTACGGGAACCGCTAGATTAAGGGTTCCGAACAGAACAAGCATGGCAGTTTGGAAAATTGCCGTTGTTAGAGGGAATTGACTTAACAAAATGGGAAAATTAACTAAATTCAAGGAAAATTCCTTGTTTTAAGTTCATATTTTTCTTAAAAAACGGAATGAAAAAATTATTTTATATATATAAAATTTTTATTTCAATTTAGTTCATATACATTTGAGGTCCCGATTGGGTCCAAACCCCGATGGGCCCAGATCCAGTTGGGTCTCTAAAGGATCGTCACACTCAAAAAAAAAGACTTAACTTGAATTTTGGAAAAATTTTCTTCAAAATAGTTTATAAATTTTTCCACAATTTAGTTAAATTTAACTAATTTTAGTTCATGTACTCTTAAATAGTCCGTTATTTTCCTTAATGGAATTCCCTAATACATGGAAGATTCTTACCGCCAAAGAAATTTTCCCTAAATATATAAAAAATCTTTATTTTTAAGACACTTTCCTCTTCTTTAGTTTTATGACGTAATTTTCTACCAATTAGATAATATTCTTAGATTTGAGCAAGTTTTTCCACAATTTTAGTAAATTTTTTTTCCAAAACTTAAAATGGAGATATCTCAAAAACTAAGCCAGATAGAGTAAAATGGAGGCCATTTTTGGTCCTCTTTACATGTGTGGATCCCAATGGCTCCTAACTGGATTTAAAAAAGTTGGCATTCCCGTAAATTTTTAAATGCTCATATCTCGGTAAATATTGCCAATACAACAAAAAGTTTAAAAACATTTTTGTAGCAAGACCGCTAAATATACAAAAGCTCTCCGAGTAATAGCTTTAAAGTTTTTAAAAGTCTCAAGACCTCAGTGGTCAGTGTTCGAAAAAAAACAGTATGGTAGAGGCCTAGCGATACTATGGAGATCCCAAGAACCAAAAATGTGCTCCGTTTTGCTCTATCTTGCTTAGTTTTCAAGATATCGCCATTTTAAATTTAAAAAATGTCTCAAAAGTTCGCAAACAGAACACTAAAAGAACTTTATTTTGTTTATAACCTAGTTCGGTACGTTATCGTAAAGTTTCTGTTCTTCAACTCGCAGGCATAATTTTCGGAATTCTGTTTGCGGACACCTTCACAACCACTAAAAAACTTTTTAGTGAATGTGTTCTTGGAACGGTACGTTTCGATAACGTACGGTCGCTTCATAGTTCCGTACAGAACACTAACGTACCGTACGTTAGAGTTTTTTTTCAAACCCTGTCAGTGGTCCCCTAAATTCACTTATCTCAAAAACTAAGCAAGGTATCACAAAAACTAAGCAAGACCGAAACGGGCAAAAATTTTTAATCAAAAACTATTCTTAAGGAACCCACTTATTTTTAGTCTTCACCCAATCTGGTCCTTTAATGTGTATGAACTAAATTGAAATAAAATGTTTCCCATTTTTACGTTCGAAATTGGTATTGTATTATTTTTTTTTCTAATTTTTAAGAAAACATGGCAATTGTTTAGTTAGTTTTCCCATTTTAGTTTTTTTTTTTTCTGAGTGTAAGAATATGATTAGAATTGCCAAATGTGATTTTTAGAAAAATTTCTGTAGAAACATAAAATAAGTTTCTGAGGCAACCAGGCTGCTCAAAGTTCTGATTTATTTTTGTTAGTCTTGGATGAGCGGCATTTCGGGTAGTGAAGCCTCATTAAAATTTTTACACAAATGGATCGAAGTTACACGATCAAGTAAGCTTCGGTGTCTATTCGGAGGAACTTAGGCTAAGTCTGGCTCGAAGATTGACAGATTATTGGAGTGTCTACCAGGTAGAGATGCTTTTAATAAAGGAAGTGGCTTGCTGGATGAGTTGCAATGTCTTATCTACAACCCCAGTCAACACCCATTCCGACAGTCAAGCAGCGGTCAAGTCTGCGGAGTCAATGTTTCTGAGAACAAGATCTGCGCTTAACTTCCGCACGTCTTTAAATGAGATGGCCAAGCAGTTTGACATACGACTCACATGGGTTCCAGGGCACAGAGACAATCCAGGGAATTTCATAGCCAATAAGCATTGGCATAGCCAATGGAAACTACATTACTGGTTGCAACGACTTTGTTCCGTGACGGAGACTAATCAGAGATAGAAGGACATGTGAGAATACATGACAGATTTGGCCTATCGTAATTAGAAGCGCACAAGTGAGCTGATATCGTTTCCAAGAGGAGAGATTTCGACGGTGGTTGCTAGAACTACCGGACACTGCCTTATAAGAAGGAACGCAAAGCGGTTACATGTGCCGTTAATGACTTTTGTCGGAGTGAAAATTATTGGGTTTTTAAATGTCAAAAAACCAATAATTTCGCACTATTTGTGGTCCTGTGTTACAGATTTTTCCAAAAATAGGACTTGATTTCATATAAAATGAAACTCCAGATTCCAAAACTGCAATCCAAATTTTTCTAGCATGTTCCGTTTTCGAGATATTCGCTTTTGAAAATTTTTTCACGCAAAAATCTCGAACGCGAATATCTCAAAAACGGAATATGCTAGGAAAATTTAGATTGCAGTTTTGGAATCAGGGGGTCTAATTGACATGAACTCAAGTCCTAGTTGTTGGACCCCCAAAAGTGCTAAATAATTGGGTTTTTGGCTTTTTATCTGCGAGTATCTCAAAAACGGTACATGTTGGAAAAATTTGGATGGCAGGATTCGGTATCAGGAGAGCAAAATTTATAAGAGTCATTTGATAATTTTAATGGGAGGTTTTTGTTGCCGAACAGTGTAATTATTTAGCAGTAACTCGAAAACAGGATCACCTAGGATTTTCGTGTTAACGATTTTTAAAATTTTAAATAAAGAGGAATGAAATGCCATTTCCAGATTTTGTTAGCATTTTCACAAAACCTAAACTTGCTGGAAGACAGGTGTGTCCCGCTACACACAAAAAATTATTGGCTAAAAATGTTCAATTAAATCAATTGATCAACAGAATTTAAATAAGTCAATCAATGTTTTGATTATAATTTTTCTTATTTTCTTTAACTGTCGAATTACAAATTTTCAACAGATTTTTTTTCGCTTTAATATATTTGAATACATTAATTCAAAAATATACAAAAAAATCGGGTTTTACTTTTTTACTTTTGACAACATATTGGAAAGCAAACAAGTAAGAAAATTATAGTCGGTCAAGGCCGACCATATGATACCCTACACCAGTGTTTTCCGAAAATGGATCCCAAGACCAAACATGGACCGATTAGATTTTTATTTTGTTAGATCTTTAGTTTGTACACAGAAAAAAATAAAAAAAATATTTGAGTAAATTTTTAATACTATTGAGTAAAAAATTACTCAATTTTGCACCAGTAAACGATTTAATAAATTTAATATTAAATGTTTGAAAAAAAATTTGGGTAAATTTTTAATTGACACAATTAAAAATTTACTCAAAATTTATCTATTTATTTTTTTTTTAAAGTTTAAAAAAGTTTTAAATTTTTTTACAAAATAAACAAAAAACTTGTTTTTTCAAACTTTACCAAACATATTTATGTCTCAAAAACATAGGAAAATTTTATAAAGACGATTACAAACTTTCATATACATACACAAAAAACTATAAGCTAAACGAGAATTAAAAAAACTATGAGAGTTTTAAAAAAAATAAAAAAACTATTAAATTTTTATTAAATTATTTACTTAAATTGTTATTAAAATTTTTGAGTAAATTTTTAATTGCGTCAATTAAAAAATTACTCAATTTTTGTTTTTAAATTTAAACAAGTGATTACTCAAAGTTGTTTCCTTCATATTTTTGTCTGTGTATAGAAAACACACACAAAATTTAAGTGAAATTTGCTTATTTTTGTTGCCAATAGACCGATTCTACTGAATATCGGGCGAAATTTTTATATGGGTCTAAGTCCAAAAATGGTCCATTTATATTCGGAATTGATTATACCACCGAACCACACGTTTAACACCTACAAAAAAATTTTGATGAAATATTTACAATTTTCAAGATTTTTGAGAGATTTATGTGAATATTGGGAAGGTGGTTTGTATGGGGACTATAAGAAGAACTGGTCCGATTCCTTTAAAATTTGGAACGGTGATGTATAAATAAAATATAATTTTACCTGCCAAGTTTTGAAAGATACCTATTATATTACGGTTATTAGTCATTTAAGGCTCATTAAAAGGGGACGTTCGTATGGGGGCTAGGTTCAGAACAGATGGGATATATATCTGGCTTATTCGAAACCGAATCTGGGGACGAATGCGACCTCTTTGATAACACGGAGGATGAAGCCAATAACACGGTGGTGGAAAGGATGGTGGAAATAAAACAAGATGTTGCGGTTCCTACAAATAAACCTCCATCACTGTAAGGCAGCCTCAGTTGCACTCTTGCTGCGCCTGACGACAGGAGCAGTTGACTTGGTTTTTATCCAAGAGCCCTGGGTGCGGGGTGGCAGGGTTTGCGGATTGAAGACCCCTGGGTTTAAGTTGGTGGTTGCCAAAGGTGAGGGCTCACCAAGATCCTGCATCTTGGCAAAAAATGGCTTAAATATATTCTTTTTATCAACTTTTAGTGATATGGATGTTACAGCGGCTAGCTTAGAGCTTCATGGGAAGTCTATTTGGCTCGCCTCTGCGTATTTTCCTAATTCGGGGTCAATACCCCCGGAGAAGGTTGTCGGTCTAATTCGGGAGTCTGAATCTAGGGGACACCAGTTAGTAGTGTGTTGTGATGCTAATGCACATCATTCGATATGGGGTAGTACAGACACAAATGATAAAGGCGAATCACTTTTGGAGTTTTTGTTAAGCACTAACCTGTATATTTGTAACAAGGGTGGTGAACCAACTTTCGTTACAAGTACGCGGCAAGAGGTTCTTGACGTAACACTTGTATCAGATACATTGTCTGATAGAATTGATGACTGGAGAGTTCTGGGAGAGCATTCTTTCTCAGATCATCGCTACATTGAGTTTTTACTCAGGGAGCGTGCCCCGGTTGAGACAGTCTCTAGAAATCTGAGGAGAACAAACTGGGTGAAATATAGGGAGACTTTTTCTTTGCTTTTGGATGAAGTACCCTTATCTGAACCGCATAGTTTGGCGGAAATTGACTGTCTGGTTGACTATATAACAAATGTTTGTAATAGGTGCCTGGATGCGTCTTGCCCTTCTGCAAAGCCTAGAGGGGAAAAAAAGCCACCTTGGTGGTCAAATGAGTTGCAGACGAGCAGAGATTCCTGCAGAAAGCTCTTTAATAAGGCTAAATTTTCAAGAGCGGACGAGGACTGGTCTGCATACAGGCTGCAACTTAAGAGTTATAAAAAGATGATCAGAAATGCAAAATGTAATTCTTGGAAAAACTTCTGTGGAAACATAGAAGACGTTTCTGAGGCATCCAGGCTGCGCAAGGTTCTGGCTTCTTCTCCTTGCACCCTGGGATACCTGAAAGATCCTAATGGGGTGTGGTCTTCCTCCAGTGGAGAGTCGCTGGATCTCCTTTTAAACACGCATTTTCCGGGCAATTCCATGACGCCGTTTCAGGCTTTGGAACGTTCTGACGCCCAAGCATCTGAAATTGCTTCGGAAATAATAAATATGCCAACATTAATCTGGGCGATAAAAAGCTTCAGGCCCTATAAATCCCCGGGACCTGATGGTATAATCCCGGCTGAGTTGCAGCAAGTGTCGGACTATATAGCCCCGTTGCTGTATAATCTATACACAGCATGCATCAACTGGTCGTATATTCCTTTAAAATGGAGGGATACCAGAGTCGTATTTATCCCGAAGGCTGGGAAAAGTTCCCACACAGCTCCGAAGGATTTCAGACCAATTAGTCTGTCTTCTTTTTTGTTAAAGACAATGGAACGAATGATAGACTCATATTTGCGTAGAGTGATTGACCCGAGGTTGCTTTCGACAAAGCAACAACCATACAGCAAGGGACGATCAACGGAAACAGCTCTTCATGAGCTCGTTGGTACCATCGAGAGATCGCTTTCGGTAAAGGAGTACACTATGGTGGCCTTTCTTGATATTGAGGGGGCTTTTAATAATGTCATCCCAGAATCGATAATATTGGCATTGTCTGGTCTGGGAGTAAAGCGTGAAATCGTTTTAATGGTGGAAAGCCTACTTGCCAGTACACGTATAACGTCTGAATTGGGAGCGTCCGTCATATCTCGATTTGTCAATAGGGGCACACCACAAGGAGGTGTTCTTTCGCCGCTTCTTTGGAACCTGGCACTGAATTCAATGCTACTATCTCTAGAAGCACGTGGTTGTCATGTTGTCGCATATGCTGACGACGTCGCGATAGCGGTAAAGGGGAAGCATCTGCCAACATTGCGGGACATTCTTCAGGGTTCTCTGAAAGATCTGTCTAAATGGGCAAGAGACTGTGGTCTAGGAGTTAATCCTAGTAAAACAGAGCTTGTTTTATTTACAAGGAAAATTAAGATTCCTGCTTTCGATCCTATTTCTCTGGACGGTACTGAAATCACCTTCTCAGATGGAGCCAAGTATCTTGGAGTATTTCTAGATAGGAAGCTGAATTTCAGGCGTAATATTGAGGAACGGGTGAGAAAAGCAACGATTGCTTTGTATTCCTGTACAAGGGCCATTGGAAAACGATGGGGTTTTAGCCCTCAAGTCGTTCATTGGATCTATACAGCAGTGGTGCGTCCAATTTTGCTGTATGGAATCATTGTCTGGTGGCCTGCTTTAGAAACAAAAGCGAACTGTGTCTTTATCACGAAGGTACAGAGAATTGCGTCAATGTGCATCACTGGTGCTCTTCGTACTACACCTACGGCTGCATTAGAAATCCTCCTTCACCTGATACCCTTGGACATATTGGGTAGGCAGTATGCAGCTGCGTCGGCAATTCGACTTAATAGCACGCTGCAATGGAGGAGCAGCGATTGTGGCCATAGCGCGATCTTGAAAAAGATAACAATACCACAAAATGTGGATTGTGCTCCCTCTTTGAGCCTTTTTGAGCGCCACTTTACCACTATGATACCATCCAGGGAGTCTTGGATGGGGGATACTCCGGGAAGAGGAGCTACCATAAATTTTTACACAGATGGATCGAGGCTGCACGAACAAGTGGGCTTTGGGGTCTATTCGGAAGAGCTTGGATTGAGCTTGGGTCGTAGACTGCCAGATCATTGCAGTGTTTACCAGGCAGAGATGCTGGCAATAAAGGAAGTGGCTGACTGGTTGAGCTGCAATGTCTTGTCTACAACCGCAGTCAACATCTATACTGACAGTCAAGCCGCGGTCAAGTCCCTGGATTCAATGTTTCTGAAAACAAGATCTGCCCTTAACTGCCGCACGTCTTTAAATGAGATGGCCAAGCAGTTTAACATACGACGCATATGGGTCCCAGGGCACAGAGACATTCCAGGGAATTGCAAAGCCGATGAGCTTGCAAGACTAGGAACTACCTTACAGGTTCCAACAGAATTGGAATGTGTTGGTATGCCTCTAGAAACTTGCAAGCAAAACCTACGGCTTTGTTCAGCGACGGAGACTAATCAAAGATGTTCAAATGGATGGACGTGTGAGACAACACGACTGATTTGGCCTTCTCTTAATCAGGGGCGCACAAGTGAGCTGATATCGCTTCCAAGAGGAGAGATTTCGACGGTGGTTTCTATAATTACCGGACACTGTCTTATAGGGAAGCACGCAGAGCGGTTAAATGTGCCGTCGAATGACTTTTGCCGAAGTTGCATGGATGAAGAGGAGTTGGAAACTATCGAACACTTTATTTGCCATTGCCCGGCACTTTCTGGTCAGCGACTTGCTTCACTGGGATCTAGGGAGCTGTACGATCTTTCTGATTTGTCGGATGTCAAAATTCAACATCTAAGGAGTTTCATAAGAAGCTCAAACTGGTTTAACGACAGGGACTAGTAGGGAAACCTATTACGATCCCGTGGTATCACAATGGACCTCAGAGTCTACGTGTGTAACCTAAACCTAACCTATGGGGGCTAGGTCAAACCATGGACCGATATTTTCCAATTTCAATAGGCTTCGTCCTTGGGCCAAAAGAAGCTTAAGTTTCAAATTTCAGCCAAATCGGTTAATAATTGCGACCTGTATCGTGTTTACACCGTTACATGGACAGACGGACGGACGGACGGACAGACAGACGGACGGACATTGCTAAATCGACTCAAAAAGTGATTCTGAGTCGATCGGTATACTTGAAGGTGGGTCTAGGACCAATATTTCGGGTAGTTACAAACATCAGCACAAACTCATTATACCCTGTACCACAGAGTGGTGTAGGGTATAAAAAGGTGAATTCTGTCCAATATTTGTCATAAGCTTACAATTCATTCGTTAAACCAATCATTACTGTGATTGACTATAAATAAAAAACTTATAAAATTTGTGATCAAAATCCAAAAAAAAAATTTTGTTTGAAAAATATTCAATTAATCACCTACAATTTCTTGATTGGTTTAACAATTTTCTTTATTGAAGGAATTTCAATCAAAAAATTGTGTTTTTTTATTGAAATTCGTTTCAAATTCTTTCTGTTTATACCAGACATTCAATTGTTTTATAAGTTTTTTCTCCCATAATTAAGCATTTTTTTAACAAAGTTTGACAGATTCTTCCAACGCCTACTACCGTTATGGTTCTGTTCAAGCTCTCTAGACACTTGATATCTTGTGGCATGCCTCATATCTATAAAATTATAACAGAAATAAAATCTCTATAGAAAAAAAAAAGAAAAACAGAAGATATATTTGTAAATATTTTTTATGATTACATATATTTTTCTGATTTCCATTCATATTTTGTAGACAAGGAGAAACCCTAGTAGTTTATTTAAAACCTTTATGAAGTAAACAACTTGAGTTATATGTAGTCAAAAAGAATTCCAATTAGTTTTCAGTTAATATGTGAAAAATTTAACTTTGTTATTAGAAAATAATTTGTGAAATAAAAAAAAAAAAAAAAAATATTAAAAAATGTTCACACATAGTTGCAAAAAATTTTAATTAAAAAAAAAATACTATTCAAAATGTGAACACGTTTAAAAGTATAATTGCAAAATTTTAAAATTAGAAAAGTTATTGAATAAAGTTATTAAAATCTAATCATGCATAATAGTGCGAAATATGTTTAGAGATCAATTACAATTAGAGCAACAAGCGAAAAATCGCCAGATCAAAATCTATAAATACGTAAAATCGTCGTGGCTGACAGTGTTCATGTTGTAATAAATTACGTTTTATATTAACTTTCTCAATTTTCAGAAAGAGAAAATTAAAAAAAAAAATTTTTTTTATATTAACCCATTCCTGCCTAATGGGTATTTAAATACCCAAAAAGGTGTTGATACTTAAAAAAATTTAGCGCGGGCTAGATGGAAGATATCGGGCTAATTCTTTTTTCATAAAAAAGAGAAGAGATTGGGCTAAATGTGAACATTTAACAAGATTTTTTTTGTTTTGTTTAACTTTTGTTTTTCACTGACAAAAATCGAAGATTTTTCTTAATCGAAAATACTCAGGAAAAGTGCACCTAAAACGTGATGCGGAAGGGTAAGGACAATTTTGGTTTTCACGAAAATTTATTGGAGTTATTTTGTCACCCAATAGAAACTTTTTAGACCCCTTTCAGCTCAAACAAAAAATAAAAGTAAAAAATTACACGGCCTAATACCCATGTCATATCTCAGGTCGGAGCAGAGGTAATTTTTTTTTTATTTTTTCTAGCAACTTCTGTGGTCTTCCAGGTACACATGTCAAAATTTCATCAAAATCGTACGAGCCGATCTATGGGCAGGCAGTAATGGGTTAATACAATTAAAAATGGTATGATTTACGTGAGTTCAAGCTATTATTAACCCGCTAATGCCAAGGACATCGCAATGTAAGTGTACATAGAAAGCGAAGTGTTTAAAAACTTTTTATCCATATGATAAAAATATGTCATTACAATTGTTTTCATTAGTAAATTTTGTCGAAAACTGTCATCTGTCATTGTAATTTTGACAGACATCAAATATTTTTTAAAACGTCATAAGAAAGTTAAATTTTGTGGTAGTGTCGGTGTAGTACACCTACCCCATTCCCCCTTTAATGTTAACAAATTTATTTATTACAACTTTTGCACTAAAGTCAAATAACTTTATCATTATATAAATTAACATTCACGCCCACAAAAGGAAACGGGCCGAACAAAATTACATTTTCTTATCTTCTGGATCACAGTGCAGAACTCAAACCTTCTTCTGACATAAAAATGTTTCATTTCTTGGCATATTTTTTATTAGTACACTCTAAAAAACTGAGTCCAGTTTCCTACTATAAATTGGGTAAATTTCAACAAATTCAAATAATATGCTACTATAAATGTGTAAATTTCCAATAATTGTTTGGTAAAACTACGCATTTTGTGTAAATTTACCCAATTTATAGTAGGAAACTGAAATAATTTTAATTAGAGTGTAAAGAAGAGATAACCTTTTTATAAAAATTGGCTCCTACCGCACTAACTGCTTCATGGGTGCCCCAAGAGATGTTAGATGTGTAACCGGCCCCAAATATTTTTTCAACCTCAACATTTTCTTATAATAATCCAACCCTCTGTCTTTAACCCTTAATTTGGTTCCCATACAATTGTTTTTAATTTTTTTTAAATATGTTGTATGCTCCCATGGTGCCTCTTAGAGTGGTTTTTACCCCCCCCCCCCCCAACATTTTTTTGGAACATACTTATACCGTATCTCAACACGATAATGGGGATCCCATACAAAATGCAATATTTTTTAAATCTGCTCCTACAGTTCTAACTGCTCGAAGGGTGCCCCTAGAAATGTCAAATGTGTGACCAATCCCCAATATTTTTTCCACCCCAACACTTTCTTTGAATATACCTACCCCCTATCTTTAACCCTTAAGGGGGTCCACATACATTTTTTTATTTTTTATAAATTTGTTTTATGAAATCAACCGGTAGGAGACAGCTCTTATGGAGCCTCTTAGAGTGGTAACAAATATGACCGACCCCTATTTATTTTTACCCTCCAACATTTTTTCGGAACATATCTTCACCTAGAAAACTTTTACAGTAACTATTTACAGTTATTAAAAAAGTTTTTGGTTAAAGCTGTTTTAAACGTTTTATCGTTTGTTTTTCAAAAAACCTAAAATATTGAAAGATTTATACAGTTATTAAAACAATGAACTACAAAATTTACGGAAAAATATTTTTATCAGTTAAATTATTAGTGACTGATTATACCGTATTATTTAACAGAAGTACGGTTTTTGTAGTTTGTTATTAAAAAAAAAAATATTTTTACTCCACAAAATAAAAAATTGTAAACAGTTAAAATAACTGAAATAACATTTGTTTTTACGGAATATCTTGTCATTTATTAACGCTTAAAAATAACTGAAAAAGTATGTTGTTTTAAATGAAATATAAGTAGTCCGTTTTTAAAAATGAAAAACGATTGTTTAAAACGTTTTTTCAGTTGAATTTACTTACAAAATATTTTGAGTGTTGGTTTTCGAGATATCGCTATTTAAAATTTGCCAAAAAGTATAAAAAAGACTAAAAAAAATGTCAAAATGTTATTCCCATGATTCTTTTATAGAGCTTGATACAGTCTTTCATTTAAGCTTAATTTGAGTCAAAGCCGATCATTTCAGCTCGTGGCGCACTTCGATCAAAGTTTTAGTTTGTTAAATAATTTTTTACTAAAAACTCTAAACTTTGATCGAAGGGCGCTATACGTAAAAAATGTTCTGATTTGGCTAAAATTAAGCTTAAATGAAGGCGTACGGACATAACGCCCAAGTGCATATCGCCCAATTTAAAAAAGTCATTCCACCCAAAAAAAATGTGTGTTAGTTGTTGTTGCAAAATTTTTTGGACGATATGGCAATTATTTTTGGGTATTTTAACAATTTTCTTTAAATTAATTTAAATTATCAAATATGTCATATTACCCAAATATCAAAATGTTGAATTTAAAAAATGTCATAGAACCCAAAAAAAATAATCATTAAACTCACCAATAATCATAAAACTCACCAGTATTTTACAGTTTTTATGCGTAGCCGGCCTTCGGCCGGGCTTAGGGATTACAAAATCCATGCATTAAACCCAACCTCTCCGCAAAGTAAAGTTTTCTAGGATACATTAAAAAAAAAAAGTTTGTAAATTTACAAGTAAAAGGTCTTGTAATTCTATTTTACTAATATTTTTGTCTTTTTACAAAAATTGTTGTATATTTAATAAAACGAAAACTACAGTTTGCTTTGTAATTTTACTATTATATGTTGGTAAATTTATTTTACAAATTTTTTAGGTAAATTTACAAAAAAGTGAATTATTTTACAAATTAAAAAAATATTACAAGGTGTTTAGTTTTTTTACCCAAGAAAACTGTAATTGTACAACATAATTTTACTTGATGTTATTTAGTCTTTTTACCAAAAAAATGTTTTATTACAAACATTTTTTTTTAAGATCGTTTACAAGGTTTTCAGTTTAAAATGTATGTATTGAAAAGTACAAAATTCCAATATAATTTTACAAAACTTATTTTATTACTAGAATTAATGTTGTTTTACAAAAAAAATAATTATTCAACAATAGGACACGCAAAAATTTTCTAAGTTCTGATTTTTTTGCGTGTTGGAGTAAAAAATTTAGTTAAAAATAATTTTTTATAAATAATTTTTACACCATTTTTTTGGTAATTTGCGTTAAGTAAAATACCACAATTTTTATGTGTTTCTACTATATAATTGTTCTAGTTTTTTTTTTGTATTTTTACCATTTTTTTTTTGGTGATTTTACCATTCTTTTTTGGTATTTTTTTTTTAAATTTGGTACCTAAAATGTCAATAGAAAGCTGCCAAATATGAAAAATCAAATTTTTCTTATTTTAACTGGTACTTAAACCTCCAATCTACAATATTCAAAATTTTTTTTCCGATTTTTTAAAAATACTTGTGAAAATAATTAAAAATTAAAAAAAAATTGTTATTTTTGACTAATTTTTCCTGAAAATATAAGAAATTTCTTGTGTAGCCTCCTTCGTAATTCTCATATGTTCTACTTAAGAAAAACGAAATGTCGAAAAAAAATAAAAAAGTGCAGTGTTTTACATTAAAAAGTTTGTTAAAAGTGCTCAAGTGAAAAAAAATCTTTTCAGGTTGTTGAAGTGCTACTCCAGTTGCCGAAGAAGGAAAAATAAGATGCACCAATGGAAAAAACCTTTAAATTTACAAAACCAATATGTAAATAAACCAATTTTTTTGAAAATTTACAAAACAAATATGAAAATTTAAAAAACAAAATTGTATACTTACGAAAAAAGTTGTAATTTTACAAAAATGAAATAGAAAATACAAAAACAATATTGTAAATTTACAAATTTTATGGTTAAACTACTGTTTTTACGGCAAAAAAATAAGGAAAAATGGTACATATACAATAAAAATTGTAAATTTACCACTTTTTATTGTAAATATACAAGTTTTTTGCATAAAAAACAGTAGTTTAACCAAATAATTTGTTAATCTACAATTTATTTTTTTCATTTTCTATTTTTCCTTGTAAAATAACAACATTTTTCTGTAAGTTTACAATTTTGTTTTGTAAATTTACCAAATTTTTTGCAAATTTACAAAAAAAATGTTCACCTCGAAGATGATATTTTACAAAAAAAATTGTAAATTTACATTTTCTTTTGTTAAATCAATTTACAAATTATCCCCGTAACTTTACGGGGATTCTTGCTAGTACATATTTTACAAAACCTGCCCCGTAAAATCACGGGGATTTTATGTCATTTTACAAACTTTTTTTTTGAGTGTAGCAGGCTTTAACGATATCAATTTTGTTATGCCTCAAAAAGGCCTGATAACCAAAATAGCTTTGGTTTGCAGAGAGGGTGGGTTTAATGCATGGAGTATGTAATCCCTAAGCCCGGCCGAAGGCCGGCTACGCAGAAAACCTTTGTTACAAAAAAACAAATCATAGAAGTCGTTATTTCGACATTTCGCCCGAAAAAAATATTTTGGATTTTTTGACAATTTTGTTTTGGGAGAAATAACATTTTTAGACCTATCATTTTGGTCTATATGTCGCAGCTTGGGCAATAAGACCTTGGGCGCTATGTCCGTACGCCTTAAATGAAAGTTTGTCTCAATCTCTAAAAGGAAATTTAAAAAATTTCTTGAAGAAACCGATATCTGGCGATATCTCGAAAACCGCTCGATCGATTTCAGAAATTTGTTGATATTCATATTGAGCATACCAAAATTAATGGTGTCCGACCGAATATTCGTCTTTGGCTACGGCTTCGGCCAAAAAGCACTATTCGGCTTCGGCCACATTTTTGGCCGAATACCTAATAATTGTATAAAATTTTGTACACACGTATTAGAAATTACACTAAACACTTTTTTAATTACATTAGTAAGCCAAAAAACTTTTCCCGAAGTGTTTTGCACCTAAACAAATTTTACACTCAAAAAAATTTTCCGGTCGAAAAAAATTACGCTGAAAAAATTTTTTTTTACAAAAATGTATAAAATTTTTTTTTTTCTCAAAATAAAATCATTCTAGACAACATTTTTATACATTTGTGTATTCCGCCAAGTCGAATTTTACTTTTTTTTCTTGTTTATACTACATAAATATTCGTCTTCGGCTGAATAGTAAAAATTGGGCCGAATATTCGACTACTAAAAATTAATAATTTAAAATATTTTTTTTATTTTTTTTTCAAAAAATCCAAATATTGGTGGAAATTTCCAAAAATGTAGTCTTGAACTTCTATCAAGGATTGAACTGAGCTGATTTGACTTAAATTAATTTTAAATAAAAGACTGTCAAAATCTCTATATAAGAGAATGAAATTTTGAGATTTTTTTAAAAAATTTCTTCAACGTAGGAAAAAAACCTTAATTTTTTTTAAATTTCAAATACCGACATCTCAAAAAAAAAGAAGCAAATAACCCACCCAAAAAAATTTTACATTTATTTTCAAACTTCTAAGGGCTGGTAACTTACCAAAAAGTCAATCAATGATTTAAACTAATCATTGATTACACCGCTCTACAAATCTGAGGTTTGTCACTGCATATAAAAATTTATATGTTTTGGTTTCCCGATTCCAAAACGGTCACTCAAATTTTTCTATCACCTCACAATTTTGAGAAAATCGCGGTTGAAGTGTCAAAAAAGGCCCATTTTGGACGTTTTCGAGCGCCTATAAAATAAGATCCTGACATGCGAATGACTTGATATGAAGCTCATTCGAAAGTGCGTAATTTTCTCTTTAAGGCAAAATCAAATTTTCTTGGAATTTATTTTTTTTAATGGTGAAAAAATCATTAGCCACAAGTGCTTTAATTCTTATATTTACGTGTGTATTTGTATGGAAATTTGTTAAAAAACACTGTGTAAATAAACTAGATATTTAAAAAATGGAAGGTTTTTTGTTAATGATTTTTTAACCATTTTAGAAAATTAAATTCCAAGAACATTTTATCTTGTCTTATAGAGAAAATTACATACTTTTGAATGAGCTTGATACCAAGTCAATCGCATGTCAGGATCTTAGCTTTAAAAAAGGGTAAAAAATTGCCTTTTTCGGCACTTTAACCGCGAATAACTCAAAATCCTGATGTGATAGACATATTTAGGTCGCAGATTTGGAATCAGCGCAACAAACACTACCTTATCCACTTACCAGAATCCACTACGCATTTTCATGTTGAGCTGTCTTATTTTTATACCAATTTTTCGTTTGCAAACATTGATTAGCCTTAATCATTGATTATATTGTGATAAGTTTCTACCAGCCCTAAATTTCAGAAAAATTTTTTCTTATATTAAAAAACAAAGGCCCGTACCAAAGAAAAATAAAAAGTCTATTTTAACAAAATTTTTATTTTAAATTTCAAATACATTTTTTGAAAGTCGATTTTAAAAACAAAAACAATTTGTATAGAAATAAAATTAAAAGTCGATTTTAAATTTTGGTATGGTAAGTCTGAAATATTCTAAAACTTGTTATATTCTTGTTATATATTATACTTGTTATATATTATGTTCGGAAAACCGGAAACAAAAAATAACTATACATTTCTAACAACTTTTCTGGTTGGTAATAAAATATTTTCCTGGATATTTATACACAGAGAAAAATAAATTTCCAACTTAATTTTTCAGTTGTATCAACTCAAAATTCGGTTGCTGCTACTACATTTTGATGTGTCTAACGAATTTTATAGTTGTTTCAATAAAAAGACAGTTGTATTACCAAAATTTAGTTGTAACTACCGATATTTAGTTGTTTCAATCATAATACAAATGCATCCACCGATTTTTTGTTGCAACAACTGAATTTCAGTTGGAAATTAGCAAATTTGTTTTCTGTGTGTACACATTTTCTTTTTAATTAAGTATTAATTTATCAAATTACACTCATATTTGTTGCATATTTTTGCACAGCTGTTGACTATTAAAATTAATCTCAGAGATATCAATGTCACTAAACATAAATATTAGTTGGTAATGATTTATCGTGTGGCAAAATATTTTAAATGATATTACAGGTAAGGTGGAAAAAAAATTATTACGATATTTATAAAATGATGTCAAGGTCTTGAGCTAACTGATTTTATGAACATTTTCATGAATTTAATGAAACAAATGGATATCAATGTGACTAAACATAAATATACGAAAAGGTTGTAATGATTTATCGTGAGACTTCGTATTTTAAATAATATTACTGGATAGTTGAAAAAAGTGATGAAATTGTTTATGAAAATAATCATCAATTTAATGAAACAAATGGGCTATTTTTATATTTTTTTAAATTTTCTTAAGCATACCTTATGGCGCGAACAATAAATAATTTTATCACTGAATAAAGCGTTATTAACGCCATCTATTGAATATTTGTATACCCTCCACTTAGTGATGAGTAGGGATGAGATTTTCATGCACTAAAAAATCGAAAATATGCGCTTAAAATATGCGCTAAAAAATTCAAAATATGCACTAAAAAACCTGAAAATTTGCACTAAAAATAAAATAAAAATCTTGTTTTCATAGGAAAAACTTCTTAAAAAAAAAAGTGTAACGCCGGGTTTAAATAGTAACATTTAAAACTTTATATAAGCAAGATTTTTTAGAAATTAGCACAATCTATAAAAAAAAAATTAAAAAAAAAAAAAATAAATTTTCTTATTTCCAAAAGAAATTTTTAAAATTTTAAATAGTTTTTGAAACAAATAAATTTTAACTTGGGTTTTTGCTAATTTATGCCAAAATATGCACTTAAAAGTTGGAAATATGCACAAAATATGCATTTAAAACCAAAATATGCAAAAATATGCATTTTCACCAAAATATGCAAAAACAAATCGATGCCATTTTAACGCAAATTTCTTGATTCGGAAAGATAACTGGTCGATATCATTTTTAGACTATCGACAAAAAACATGCATTTGCATGGAAATCTCATCCCTAGTGATGAGGGTATATATAAGTTTGTCATTCCGTTTGTAACTCATCGAAATATCGGTCTGGGACCCCATAAATTATATATATTCATGATCCCCGATCGATTTTAAGACATTCTAGCGATGTCCGTCTGTCCGTCTGTATGTCTGTCCGTCTGTCTGTCTGTGGAAATGGTGATCACGGACAAGATATTGCACAGAGATGACTGAAACTTAACATTTTTGTTGGATGTTCTCCCGAGAAGTTTGGTATTGCATTTGAGCGATATCGGTTCAGCGGTTCAAAAGTTATGAATGAAAATGTAAGGACACCTCAAAAATTTTAGTACATTCAACATAACCTAAAAATACAAAATGCTTTAATTCGACTGCTGGTTGACATATGTGAACAGAATTGAACACCAAATGGTATTTAAACAAGTACGAACATATTTGTTGACAAAAAAAAAATCGCGGATTTTTTTTGCCAAAACTTTTTTTTCGCAAATTTTTTTTTCCGAAATTTTTTTTTTTTTCAAAAGTAATTTCCTTTTAAATAAAGTTTTTTGCAATAATTTGAAATTGTGGAGGGTATCACTACATTCGGCAAGGCCGAATTTAACTTTTTTACTTGTTTTTTTTTTAGCTTCTTTGTCTTAAAACACGTAATAAATAACATGAGTTTAATTTGTCCAAAAAAAAGTTATTTTTTGTCATGAGACTTTTTACTTTCCAGTGGGTCCCACATTCTTGTGTGTCAAGGGCCCCGCCATACCTTTAAGCGGCCCTGCCCCGTACTATGGTTAGAGGGAATAATATCATATTAGTCATTGCACATTATGGGCCACAAAACTGGTACTTTTTTTAGTGTACCGTCATAAATAAATACATTTTCAAAATGCGTTATTAAAAATAAAGAAAATTGTATAGATAAGTTGATAAGATTGGTATAATATTTCAAAATATGACACAGTAATGCGCTTGGGGACATACATATATACTTAAGTTAAACAAGTAAGATTGTGTTAAATTTGTTTGCCCTGTTATTGCAAGTTTATAATTATTATCAAGGTTAAATATGTCCTTTCAATAACGTTGTCAGTTTAAACTTAAATTAAGCTGAATTTCATTATCGTAACTAGAGATGGGAACGTGAGTGACTTTTGACTTACAATTACTCACTTACGTTTACGAGAAGAAATTTTCAATCACGCACACTGACTCCCGCAATTTTTTTACCCGAGCACACTAACACACACTTTTTCGGGATGAAATTAAAAATTTATCCAAATTTTACAAAATTTTTTTGCTTTTTTTCGGGAAACAAGGAAATGTTAGGAGAAAATAAATCACGCAATCACCATCTAATGTTTTTCCGCTCACACTTACTTACAATCACGTAAGTAAAATTGAATTTCATTCACACTCACGCGTGATCACACGTGAATCACGCACTTATCTGCTCATGTCCCCATCCCTATTCTTATCCATAATGATAACACTTTTTTTATACCCCCCAACGACAGTATGGGGGTATACTTACTTTTTCATTCCTTGCGGAACACACCGAAATATCAGGCTAGGACCCCATATAGTATACATATATATTATTGATCAGTAGGGCAAGAACTTTCATGCATCGAAAAAACGAAAATATGTGCCTATAATATGCGTCTAAAAATTCAAAATATGCACTAAAAACTTCAAAAATATGCATCTAAAGATATTGTTTTTACTAAAGAAAATAATTTGTCAACATAAATTAGGCTTTGTCAAATATATTAAGGCCCTCGACAATTCTTAAAAATATTTTATTGAGTGGAAACAATTTTTAATTGGTGAAATATTTTTTACTTGAGAAGTTTTTTCTTTGAGTCACTAAATATTTCTGAAGTAAAAAATTTTATAAAAAAAAAAAACATTAAAATACAATATTTTTTAGAACAATTTATTTTTCAATACTTTTAGTTCTTTATTCTAAAAAAAATATTTATTTTAAATTTTTTTTTCGGAATTTTCCGATTTTCAAGTCAAAAAATTAACTCAAAAGACCCCACCTTAAATATAATCAAAATAAAATAGCAATTTTCCTGTAAAAATAATAAAACCGCAATTTTCCTGTATAATCTCTCAGAACATTTTAAGTAGGAAATATTTCTTAGAATCTAAAAATTATACTTCCAGAATCCACATTCTTTCAAAAATGCATCAAAATATGATTTCCATAAATAAATACACTTTTCTATAAGAAATAGGGGAGAGGTTTTGAAATTTCCTAGGGAAGTTTTGAAAAAATATTGATGAATTTTAAAAAATGTCCAATTTATATGAAAATATGCAAAAATATGCATTTATACCAAAATATGCAAAAATATTTAAATTATGTTATGTTTACAATGCTGAGTAAAAATATGCATTTTCATGAAAGTACTTGCCTTTTGATCAGTGATCGATTCAAAGCATTCTAGCGATGTTCGTCCGTCTGTCTGTGGAAGACACGATATAGTCCAAAATAAAAGAGCTAGACTCCTGAAGTTTTGCACGAATAAGTCATATGTCTTATGGCAATAGGCTGGATAAGATTGGAAATTGGCAAAATCGGGCGAGAGGGAAAAGTTGCCCCTTGAAGAACTAAAAAAATCTAAATTTTTACAGGTTTTGTATACTTTTGCTTAGCAAATAAAACATTTTTATATAGGAAGACGTTCAAAGTCCTGCACTTGGACCCAGGGGATTCAAAAATTTAATTTTTTATGGCCCGCCTCATTTCGTGAGCGTGATTGAAAAATATACCCTTCCTGGTAAGGGGTCAAAAATGACCCATTCAGTAAAAAATAAATATTTTTAACCGAAAATTAATTTGTGGCAATCTATTAGATAACTTTAAATAAGCCCTAAAATTTTACCTATTTAAAATATCTTTAACCCATATTGGCCTAAGGTCAAAAATGATCCCGGCAAAAAATGTTAGGCATAGTGCTTAAATTTTTTGATATCAACAAAATATATATTTTTTACTGAATGGGTCATTGCTAACTTCCCCCCACAATTCCCGAAAAGTGGCCCGACGGACATCCACCATATTATTTATTCCCCCCCCCCCCCCCCCAAGTTGTTCTTACTGAATGCAGAAAAAAAATATGTATTTTAATTTTTTATACCCTCCACTTAGTGATAGAGGGTATATATAAGTTTGTTATTCCGTTTGTAACTCATCGAAATATCGGTCTGGGACCCCATAAAGTATATATATTTATGATGCCCGATCGATTTTAATACATTCTAGCGATGTCCGCCTGTCTGTCTGTGGAAAATGTGATCACGTCCAAAATACAAAACCGAGGTGACTGTTATTAAACATATATATTGGAAGTTCTCCCGAGAAGTTTGGTATTGCATTTGAGCGATATCGGATCAGCGGTTCAAAAGTTATGAACGAAAATGTAAGGACACCTCAAAAATTTTAGTACATTCAACATAACCTAAAAATACAAAATGCTTTAATTCGGCTGCTGGTTGACTTATGTGAACATAATTAAACACCAAATGGTATTTAAACAAGTACAATTAAAATCCTACTGATGATGACACTAACTGTGGTGTTTGAAACCGGTATAGGAAATACCAGAAATGTCTATAATTTTTAGAAATTCAATTTTTCTTCTGCATTTTTTCAACTTGAACCCTTAAAACAAATATAATTAGAGCCCGTGCTCGATCTGTACTTACAGAAAAAATCAAATAAAAGTACAAACATATTTTTGGACAAAAAAAGAAAAAAAATTACCGATTTTTTTTACCAAATTTCAAAAAAAACATTTTTTTCAAAAGTAATTTCCTTTTAAATAAAGTTTTTGCAATAATCTTTTACAAATTGTGGAGGGTATCACTCACTACATTCGGCAAGGCCGAATTTAACTTTTTTACTTGTTTTTTAATAAAATTTGAAAAATTTTGAAAAAGGTGTTTTGAGTACCCCCCCAAAATCATAACATTCATTTGGTATCATGTTTGAACGGGTTGGTGATACCGTAATATCTTTAAATTTCGTATTTAAGTATTTACGATCAAATATTATACGGCGTTCACACTTGCTGTTTTGAAGTGTTCAAGAGTGAGATGTTTAAAAAAGTCTTTGTTCTGTGTCCATTACGTTTTTATTCTGCTACTGGTGTTTTGTTGAACAACTTGTTTAACGTCGCTAGTGTGAACTCCACATTATATAAAAAAAAAAATAATTAATTTTAATAAAAAAAAATTTAATAATTTTTTTATTTTTTAAAAAGTGTTTTTTTGCTAAAATCCGATCGGAGTGATATTTTGCATGTGAGTCTCCCTTAGAGGACCGACACTTTTGGCGGGTATTAGAATTTGATCAGAGAGAAAAGCCCAAAAACGAGCCACCCTACACTGAAAAAAATAACCTTCCTGATATTAATGAAACGGATTCATTATTTTGTTTTCATTACTTAAATGAAGGAATTCATAAGCTGATTGAAATTTCATGCATGTTATGAACAAATTTTATGAAACTTGTTTCATTAGATTTCATAATTTCATTAAAAAATATCATAAGATTTTTTAGAACTAAATACAACTCTGCGTTGCGAATAAGAGAAAGAAAACAGAACAAAAACATACGACGTTTTATTACACCACGTGTGTTTAGTCTAATTACAATTTTTACATGTGTGTTAACTTTTTTCTAATAAAATAAAATAATTTTATATTTTGTTGCTTTGTTATTGAAACTTGTGTGTGTGTTATGCTGGTTATATCTAATTGAAATTACAAGTGAAAAGTTCCGTATATGTGTTTCTTTTGACTGTTTCTTATAAAATATAATATAATTTGCAACAGAAAAATAGTTTTTTAAGTCATTAAAATTTTGTGATGAAATGTAGGGTAATTTGTGTTGTTCCATTGCTACGTTGTTGCTACGTTTTGGCAGCACGTGTTTTTAAAGTCATCGCGTTTTTGTCTTTTATATGGCAATTCAGACCAATTTAAGTTTGGAGTAAAATTTTGTTGTGTGTAAAAACTAGGGGAAAACCATAAAAAGTGTGCAATTAAGGGTCATGTCACAGACTCAATTCCGTTCGGAAGTGGAACAAGTGGTTCACTCGTAAAACGCAAAGCAAATACTTTTTTTCGGAATGAAACCACTTTTAGAAATTCAATTCCACTTTGATTTTTGAAAGTGATTTCATTCCGAAAAAAAAAAATAGTTTTCGTTTTACGAGTAACAACTTTTTTTCAAATCCGATCGGAATTGAGTCTGTGACATGCCCCTAAATAAAATTTCAGTGACGGTTACAGTGATGGTTACATGTGACTTACCAAAATTGTTAAATAATGCAAATTTTCACTTATGGGTGTATGATACGTGCTGTTTTTAGGTAACTAGTTCCTAACTTGATTAGGGGCTTTCTATAGAAATTTTGATAACTTTAACCAACATGAATTTATCGTAATTCCCATATCAAAACCTTAATAAAGTTAGCAACTAGTTACTTGTAAAAAGCAATTATCATACGCTCATTACCAACTACTATTCCACATTTAATCAATGGATATTTTCATACATTTTATGAAAAACTTCATAAAACGTTTCAAACAAGTTCTACGAATATTTTCATTATTTATATGCAAGTTTTCATTGAAAGGAACTTTAATGACACCAGTTTCATTAATCAAATGAAACCTGTCTTCGGTTGAAAACGTGAGTCATTTTTCATTATGATTAAGTCAATTTTCATTAATTTCACGAAGCTATTTTTTTCAGTGTAGTATACACTTAATATGTTTTCTGTTTTATCATTTTATCATAAAGATAAAATATAATATGTAGTTTTATACCACCTTAATGTTTACAGGTCTTATCAATGAATATTTTTATTACTTCAAAATAATGAAAAGTTGAAATTCTTTGGCCGACGAGCCGAGTCAACGGACATCCTACATTGGGTCCGTTCGATTATATGCAAACTATTATTTTTATACTCTCCACTTATTATATTATTGGTCAGGGATCGATTCTAAGACATTCTAGCGATAACCGCCTGTCGGTCTGCCCGTATGTCTGTTGAAATGGCAATCACGGCCAAAATATTACACAGATATGACTGAAACTTAAAATAATTACTTGCTGTTGCTTCGAAAAGTTTGGTATTGCATTTGAGCGATATCGCTTTAGCGGTTAAAAGGTTATAAATGAAAATGTAAGGACACCTCGAAAATTTTGGTACATCATAACATGGTTGATTCATCTGAACAGGCTTGGATACCTAAAGGTATTTTAATAAGTTCAAAAATATTTTTTTTACCACAAAAATTTTATCCCAGAATTTTTTGTTTGTCAAAATCAATTCTTTTTACCATTTTTTTTACCCCAAATTTGTTTTTTACCAACATTTTTTTCAGCGTAAATTTTTTTACCATTTTTTTTTATTTTTTTCAAATAAAATTTTTTGCAATAATCGTTTTTACATTCCATACAGCTGCTCAAATTGTTTAAAATTTCCAAAAAAAAAAAAACTAAATGTTAAAAAAACAGATTTTTTTTTTAATTTTGGTGCAGTTACAAATTCTTCAGTAATTTAAAATAACTACTTTTTTACAGTTGTTTTTTAAAGCTAAAAACAACTACATAAAACAATTGTTACCACAAAGTAGTATTTTTTTTTTAATTATAAAACTACTTAAAAAAGGAGTTGATTGAAATTTTTCATACAAAAACAACTGAAATTGTAGTTCAAAATGACAACTACTCCTTACTACACAAACAACTGCCATGTAGTCACTGCAATAATTATCTAAGTATATTTTACGATCAGACTTACTAGGAATCTGTTTAAAAAATCCTGTGAAAACAAATACTTGTATAACAACATTTATTTGTTATGGTGTGGGTGTAGGTACGTCCGTATGTACCTATTGTATTAACTGTAAATACATGTTCCTAATTGTAGTCGGTGCATCTAATCTACTCCACAATTATGTTTATTATACGTGAGTTGTTTGTGTACAAACACTTGTTCGTATGTGGTTCTAGAAATAAAACAACAAAAAGTTAACCGCAACACTAGATGATATTTAATTAAACGCACCTAATAATGCACAAGTGTTGCAAGTCCACAAAAGAGTATAATTTTTTAAAGAGAAATGTCACAGAATCTGAGAATTTTTTTAAACGAAAAAATCTGAGACTTTTTCTCAGAATCATACACTAAGAAAAAAAATTAACTAAAAAATGGGAAAACTAACTAAATTCAAGGAATATTGATAATGATTCCTTCTTTTAAGTTCATATTTTTCTTAAAAATAAGGAAAGAAAAAAAATTTAATATTATGCCAATTTGAACTAAAAATTGGGAAAAATTTTCTTTCAATTTAGTTCATACACATTTGAGGACCCGATTGGGTGAAGGCCCCATTGGGTTCGGACCGATAGGTTCAGACACCGATGGGCCCAGACCCATTTGGGTTCCTTAAGAATCTTCATATTTTTTGATCCAAAATTTTTGTCCGTTTCGCTCTACCTTGCTTAGTTTTTGAGATAGGTGAATTTAGGGGACCACTGGGGTCTTGAGAACTTTAAAAACTCGATAGCTTTAAAACTATTACTCGAAGAGCTTTTCGGTATTTGGCGGCTTGTTCTCCGTGTTAAGGGCTACAAAAATGATTTTAAACTTTTTGTTGTGTTGGCACTATGTTCCGAGATATGAGTATTTTAAAATTTTCGGGAATCCCAACTTTTTTAAATCAAAAGTTAGGACCCATTGGGGTCCACACATGTGAAGAGTACCGGCGATACTATGGCGATTCAAAAACCAAAAATGGCCTCCATTTTGCTCTATCTAGCTTAGTTTTCGAAATATCGCCATTTTAAGTTTTTGAAAAAAAAAATTTGCCCTAGTTCTTAAAATTTTACTAAAATAGTGGGAAAAAATCTAAGAAAATTAACTAATTGGTAGACAATTACGTCCTAAAACTAAAGAAGAGAAGAGATTTTTGTCATATATTTAGAAAGAAGAGATTTTTGTCATATATTTAGGGAAAATTTCTTTGGCGGTAAGAATTTCTTCCATGTATTTGGGAATTCCATTTAAGGAAAATAATGGACTATTTAACAGTACATGAACTTAAATTTTTTCCTAACACTTAAGAAAATTTCCCAACTTTTAGTTAAATTTAACTAAATTGTGGGAAAATTTATAAACTATTTTGAAGAAAATTTTTCCAAAGTTTAAGTTAAGTCTTTTTTTTTTTGAGTGTACGAAATGTTTGTAAGGATCCTTATAGGGTGTGGTATATCTGTAGTATGCATGGTACCTGCATGTTTCAGAAAATCTGAGACTTTTTTTTGTATTAAAATAATCTCAGATTCTGAGATATTCTTTTGTATAGAAAAAGTCTCAGATTCTGAAAATATCTCAGAATCAAAAATTTTTTATACGGAAAAAGTCTCAGATTCTGAGACATTTTTCCGTAGATTAAAATCTCAAATTCTGAGAAATTTTTCCGTATAGAAAAAGTCTCAGAATCTAAGACATTTTTTCCGTATAGAATAAGTCGCAGATTCTGAAACTTTTTCTATACGGAAAAAGTCTCAGATTCTGAAACATTTTTCCGTACAGAAAAAGTCTCAGATTCTGTGACATTTTCCCGTATAGAAAAAGTCTCAAATTCTGATATATTTTTCCGTAGAGAAAAAGTCTGATATTCTGAGACATTTTCCGTATAGAAAAAGTCTCAGATTCTGATACATTTCAGATTCTGAATCATTTTTTCTTATAGAAAAAGTCTCAGATTCTGAGATATTCTCCATAAATAAAAAAAAATCTCATATTCTCAGATATTTTTCTGTATAGAAAAATTCCCAGATTCTGAAACATTTTTCCGTATAGAAAAAGTCACAGATTTTGAGACATTATCCATATACAAAATTTCTCATATTCTTAGATATTTTTCTGTATAGAAAAAGTCTTAGATTCTGAGACATTTTTCCGTATAAAAAAACTCTCAGATTTTGAGACATTTTTCCGTATAGAAAAATTCTCAAATTCTGAGACATTTTTTCATATAAAAAAATTATTAGTTTCTGAGATATTTTTCAGTTATAGAAAAATTCTCAGATTCTTAGACATTTTTCCGTATATAAAAGAGACATTCTCAGATTCTGATTTTCAGATTCTAAACATTTTCAGTTATAGAAAAAGTCTTAGATTCTGAGACATTCTCCATAAATAAAAATGATATATTTTTCCGTAGAGAAAAAGACTGATTTCTGATACATTTTCCGTATAGAAAAAGTCTTAGATTCTGATACATTTCAGATTCTGAATCATTTTTTCTTATAGAAAAATTCTCAGATTCTGAGACATTCTCCATAAATAAAAAAAAATCCCATATTCTCAGATATTTTTCTGTATAGAAAAATTCCCAGATTCTGAGACATTTTTCTGTATAGAAAGTCTCAGATTTTGAGACATTATCCATATACAAAATTTCTTATATATTTTTCCGTACAAAAAAGCTCTCAGATTTTGGGACATTTTTCCGTATAGAAAAATTCTCAGATTCTGAGACATTTTTGCGTATAGAAAAATTATTAGTTTCTGAGATATTTTTCCGTTATAGAAAAATTCTCAGACATTTTTCTTTATAGAAAAGATACATTCTCAGATTCTGAGTTTCAGATTCTAAACATTTTTCCATATTGAAAAAGTCAACTTTTTCTATACTTTTCCGTATAGAAGAAGTTTCAGATTCTGAGACATTTTCCCGTATAGAAAAACATTTCTCCATAAAGAAAAAGTATCAGATTCAGAGACATTTTTCTGTAAAGAAAAAATCTTCAATTCTGAGACATTTTTCCGTATAGAAAAAAATGTAAGATTCTGATTCATTTTACAGTGTTAGAAACTCAGATTATGAAACATTTTTCGTTATAAAAAGTCTCAAATTCTGAGATATTTTTCCGTATAGAAAAAAAGTGTCTTAGATTCTGAGACTTTTTCTATACGGAAAAATGTCTCAGAATTTGAGATTTTAGTCTACGGAAAAATGTCTCAGAATCTGAGGATTTTTCTATACGAAAGAATATCTCAGAATCTGTGACTTTTTCTATACGGAAAAATGTCTCAGAATTTGAGATTTTTCTCCACGGAAAAATGTCTCAGAACCTGAGAATTTTTCTATACGGAAAAATGTCTCAAAATTTTGAAAATTTTTCTATACCGTATAGAAAAATTCTCAGATTCTGAGACATTTTTGCGTATAGAAAAATTATTAGTTTCTGAGATATTTTTCCGTTATAGAAAAATTCTCAGACATTTTTCTTTATAGAAAAGATACATTCTCAGATTCTGAGTTTCAGATTCTAAACATTTTTCCATATTGAAAAAGTCAACTTTTTCTATACTTTTCCGTATAGAAGAAGTTTCAGATTCTGAGACATTTTCCCGTATAGAAAAACATTTCTCCATAAAGAAAAAGTATCAGATTCAGAGACATTTTTCTGTAAAGAAAAAATCTTCAATTCTGAGACATTTTTCCGTATAGAAAAAAATGTAAGATTCTGATTCATTTTACAGTGTTAGAAACTCAGATTATGAAACATTTTTCGTTATAAAAAGTCTCAAATTCTGAGATATTTTTCCGTATAGAAAAAAAGTGTCTTAGATTCTGAGACTTTTTCTATACGGAAAAATGTCTCAGAATTTGAGATTTTAGTCTACGGAAAAATGTCTCAGAATCTGAGGATTTTTCTATACGAAAGAATATCTCAGAATCTGTGACTTTTTCTATACGGAAAAATGTCTCAGAATTTGAGATTTTTCTCCACGGAAAAATGTCTCAGAACCTGAGAATTTTTCTATACGGAAAAATGTCTCAAAATTTTGAAAATTTTTCTATACCGAAAAATGTCTTAGAATCTAAGAATTTTTCTATACCAAAAAATGTCTCAGAATCTGAGACCTTTTTTATACGAAAAATTCTCACAGAATCTGATATTTTTGGTTTTATTTTAATAACTCTAAGTATAAACAGTTATCATTGCGTATTTTACATAGTAACTTTTTAACAAATCCAATAGAAAAATGTGTACATTTTTTGTGTGTGTTGTTTTTATTTATTTATATTTATCACTGATAAAAAAATATTAGTAATCATTAAGTTTTAACTATAATATGCATGGCACCTTCAATAAAATATTGAAGAAAATAAACATTGTATGAAAGAAAGAATTGTTATTTAGTTGGCGAGCGCGTATCATTAGATTCACAACACCGGTAATAAGTTAAAAAAATTATTAATCTAATAGAAAAATTAAAAAAAAAATAAAAGAATATTTTGATGATTTCAAGTTAAAACAATTTAAAATTTACATTTGATAAAATTAACAGAAATACAAAAATAGTTTGAGTGTAAGTTAAGAAAATAAAAAAAAATGTGAAGTAACGAACGCTTTTTCCAAAATTACTGTAAAAAAATAGCAACAAAATTAGTAAAATTAAAAAAAATGCAGTGATTATCTAAACTGAGATAACTAAAATATATAATAATCAACTTATAAATTTAAATTAAGTTAACAACAAATTTTATTAACTTAATCTGCTAAAAATACAATTTTAAGCAAATATTTCCTAAATTTCAGTTGGATTGGTTTACAACGCGTTTTAATAAAATGCCTTGTTTGAGAAAAACAGTTTGAATATTTTTATTGTAAATTTACTAAAAATTTTACTAAAATTACTGCAAAAAAAAAACAATTGCAAAGCAAAGAAAATTCGTAAAATAACAAAGAACATTAGCGGTTCTCACCCTTGATTGAAAACAAGAAAAGAATCGGAGAATCGAAGAAAACAAGAAAATGTTTGACAGATACAACAACAAAATACATGGCTGCTCGTTTTTCTCATTTTCTTGGTTTCTTCTTTTCTACATAGAAAATTTCTTCGACTTGATGCTTGAGTAAGTTGAAGTATAGAAAAAAATAAAAGTTTCTAGACCAACAAAACAGCTGATTAGAGAGGCATTAAATTATTTTGTGATATTTTGTGATATTTTTATTTCGTGGTTTTAATTATGTAAAATAATTTGAGGTTATAGAAAATGTTAGTGTGAGAAAACTTGTTTAAATAGTTGTTCACTCTTTAGTGGAAAAAATCGATAGAAAATTTTCTTGTAGAAAATTTCCTCAAATGTTTTCTATCAAGGGTGAGAACCGCTATTGTATTGTTATACTAAAAGAAGATAACAAAAAGTTTGTTAAACTCTAAAATTTGCTAAAATTCACTTCAGCTGAATAACAACACATTTTACTTATTGTTAGTTTATTTCAATTAAATTTTGTTACCAACCATTTTACTAATTTTATGACTAATACATTTTTTTTTGAGAGTTAAATTATTTTTGTAGTATTTTTTTTATGAAAACATTAAAAAAAAACACGTTTTTTTCAACTAAACCTTATCTCCAAATCTACAAGATTAGATTATTGTGTTTTATGCACTAGTTTACAGAGATTTTCACCCACAACATTTTACATTTATTTCTCAAGTAAAATCTCGAGCTGAATCTGAAAATGAAGTCCAAAGTTTCAAAATTAGAACAGTTTTCGAGATATTGTTAACTTTAAAAATTTTCAACTTTTTAAAAAAGTGTGTTCACTTAAATTTAAATATTTCCTAAATTATAGATACCTAGATGCAAATAATCGATATATCGACAATTTCGCTTCAATTTTGCCGAAATTTTGAAAAAAAATGTAAATTCTAGTGAAAATATCAGAAAGAAAACAATTTTTAAAATTTATTTATTTCCCTATTTACGGTGCAAGTCCAAAAAGAAATATGAACAAATCCATGGGAAATTTAACTGATGGATCACCGATTTTGTTTATTTTTGGTTATTTGATAGAGCTTTGTAAATGATTACAAATTATATTTTTTTATTTTTTTGGATCAATAAGCGCTTTTTTAAACGCCCATATCTTTGGGTTAAAATTATAAAAATTTAACATTAAGAAACAAGTAGAAAAGTTAAATTCGACTTTGCCGAATCTATGAATACCCACATAGTACATTTTTTAACGTGAAAAAAAATTAACAATTTTGATTAGAAATATTTTTTGTTGAGTAAAAAAAATATTTTTTTGTCATAAAAAAAAAGAAAAATTACTAATTTTGTATACCCTCCAACCACAGTATGGGGGTATACTCACTTTGTCATTCCGTGTGTAACGCATCGAAATATCGGTCTAGGACCCCATAAAGTATATATATTATTGATCAGTGATCCATTCTAAGACATTCTAGCGATGTCCGTCTGTCCGTCCGTCCGTCCGTCCGTCCGTCCGTCTGTGGAAGACACGATACAGTCCAAAGTAAAAGAGCTAGACTCCTGAAATTTGGTACGAATATGTCTTATGGTATTGGGCTGGTTAAGTTCGAACATGGGCAAAATCGGATCAGGGGGAAAAAAGTTCCCCTCTTAAGAACTAAACGAACCTCTAAAAAAAAGCATTTTTTATAGGTTTTTTGTACTTTTGCTTAGCAAACGAAACATTTTTTCAGTTGGATCCAGGAAGGTTGTCTCCCACCGACGTTACCCCCCCCCCCCCCCCCAAAAAAAAAAAAAGACGCCCGTGTTTTTTTTTTTTTTTATCGTGTTGGAGGGTATAAAAGATTCGGCACAGCCGAATTTAACACTCTCACTTGTTTTTGAGTGTAAAACTTTTTTCGAGTGTAATGTTTTTTTTACTGTAAAAATATTTCTGAGTGAATGCACGTGCGTATGTATACAAAATATTGATTTTTGTAAAAAAAAACTAAATTTTTTTTGAGTGTAAAATTTTTTTTGAGTGTAAATTTTTTTTCGAGTGTAATTTTTAAGTTTCCAATGCTTTTAAAACTCAACAAGTTTTAAAAGCATTGCTTTAAAATTAAACAAGTTTGAAAAGCATTGTTAAGTTACCACCAATGCTTTTAAAACTTGTTTAACACGTGGCATTTAAAATGAAACCAATCTGAAAGTCAGGGTTTTGCTTATAACTTTTGAACCACTGGACCGATTAAGGTCAGTACCAAATAGACCTAGTGAACGGCAAAGATACGTGCTAAGTTTCAGTAGTCTCATTATTGTCTTTCGAAAGTTATCGTGTTTTTTATATCGTAAATTCGTAAATTTACTCTTTTGCTCATAACTTTTGAACCACTGGACCGATTTGGCTGGATTGCAATACCAACCTGACCAGGTAAATGACAAACATATATGCCAAACTTCAGTAGCCTCTGTAAAGTCTTTCAAAAGTTACCGTGTTTTCTACGGACGGACAGACAGACAGACGGACGGACGGACATCGCTAGATCGACTTAAAATCGATCGAGGATCATAAATATATATACTTTATGGGGTCCTAGACCAATATTTCGAGGTGTTACAAACGGAATGACAAACTCATATGTACTCTCTATCACTAGAGTGGAGGGTATAAAAAGTTACAGGCATTTGAATAAAAATGCAGAAATTCGGTATTTATTTATGTTTATTGAGTGTAACACCACACGGTGAGCCTCAGCGATGTTTAGGTTGAACTTTAGTGTCGAGGAAAAGTGTAAGCGCAGTTCGTTTTCTACTTGTTTAAATGTCTCATGTAACAGCGAAATCGTAGCTGAACGCATTCGCGCGATATATCGGATTTAGTGTTTTTGTATTTTTTAAAATTTTGACAATGAAGTTTTTTTAAATATCTTCAGAAACTGAGTATACAGTTTCAATTGTATTAGTTTACTGGTCACAAAACAGTCAGTGGCGGGTACAGCTTTTGGGTTTTGGGGGGGGGGGATTTTTTTTTTTACTTCGAAAAAAAATTAATACGTTAACCTTTGTCGGACTAGCAAAAACAGAGATACGTTTTTTTGCAAAAAAAATTGATGGGAAAGCTATAAAATCTACAAATTTATTAGTTTTTACCGAAGGAGGTTTGTTTTTCATGATATATTTCATATATTTCATATTTCGTTTCGATAAATTTTTCTGAGAATTTTTCAATAGAAGAAAATCTTTCTACATAGAAAATATTAGATGTTGAGACATTATTCGTGAAGAAATGACTTTTTTAGGGAAAATGTCTCAGAATTTAATTTTCAGATTCTATTTACTATAGAAAAAGTCATAGAGTAAAGAAGATCAGAGATTTTGATAGGTCCCAAAACAATATGTCACTTTATATAAATTGGTTCTCTTAATGTTTAAGAGAGTTTTTACATGCAATAGCATAGGCAACATTAAGAGAACCTACTTATTGAGAGAGCAAAATAAATGACATCCAACCAATTTGACACCCACTGGAAAAAGTCTTATATTTTAATGCATTTGTGAGAAAGCATACCTACCAGAAAGGCCTCAGATTGTAAGAATTGTTTTGTACTAAAAAAGTTTTAGATTCTGAGACTTGTTCTAAAAAAAGAGGTCTAAGAATCTTAGACCTTTTCCTATAGAAAAAGTCTGAGATTCTGAGACCTTTTTCCTAAAGAAAAAGTCTCAGATTCTCAGATCATTTTCCGATAGAAAAAGTCTCAGATTCTTAGACCTCTTTTTTAGAACAAGTCTCAGATTCTTAGACCTTTTCCTATAGAAAAAGTCTTATATTCTTAGAGCTTTTTCCTATAGAAAAAGTCTCAGATTCTGAGACCTTATTCCTAAGAAAAAGCCTCAGATTCTCAGACCTTTTTCCTATAGAAATAGTCAAAGATTCTGAGACATTATTCCTATAGAAAAAGTTTAAAATTCTGGAATTCTGAGACCGCACAAAAAAAATTTGAAACGAATTCCTATCAATAAAAACGCAGATTCAATCAATTTTTTGATTGAAATTCCTCCAATTAAAAAAATTGTTATACCAATCATCAAATTGTAGGTGATTGATTGAAAATTTTTTCAATCAAACATTTTTTCGATTTTGATAAAAAATTTGATCAATTTTTTGTTTAAAGTCAATCAAAATAATGATTGATTTAACAAATGAATTGTAAGCTTATGACAAAACTATTAAAAAATTCATCTTTTTTGATTTCCAATATGTTGCCAACAATAACAAGTAAGAGTGTTAAATTCGGCTGTGCCGAATCTTTTATACCCTCCAACATACAAAAAAAAAAAAAAAATCAGGGACGTTTGCTTTTTTTTTTTTTTTGGGGGGGGTCGAAAATGGTAATTGGGGGGGCATATTTCCTCTCGAATATGTGTTTAAAAATTCTTTCTTATGCTTTATGCACTAAAGAAATACAAGTTAATTATTATATAAAAAAAAATTATTCCACGCCTATAAAAGGGGGGACGGGCGGACGGAAAAAACGACATTATCTAATTCTCTGGGTCCAAATGCAGGACTTTGAACTTCCTGTAGCATAAAAATATTGCATTTGTTAAACAAAAACACAAAAAATCATGTAAAAAAGCGGTATTTTTCATGGGTTGGTTTAGTTCTCTAAGGGGGAACTTTTTCCCCTTTGGTCCGATTTTGCCCATTTCCGAACTTAACCTGCCTAGGAATATATGACATATTCGTGCCAAACTTGGAAAGTCTAGCTCTTTTATTTTGGACTGTATCGTGTCTTCTACAGACGGACAGACGGACGGACGGACGGACATCGCTAGAATGTCTTAGAATCGATCACTGATCAATAAAATATATACTTTATAGGATCCTAGACCGATATTTCAATGCGTTACACACGGAATGACAAAGTGAGTATACCCCCATACTGTGGTTGGAGGGTATAAAAAAGTAAAGACCGATTATTTTGTATATTTCTGAATTAATCTATTCAAATAAATTAAAGCGAAAAAAAATCTGGTATGTTGAAAATTTGTAACAAAAAATAGCAAAAATTTTAATCAAAACATTGATTGACTCATTTAATTTTTGTTGATCAATACATTTAATTGAAAATTTTTAGCCAATAATTTTTTGTGTGCGTATTCCTATAGAAAAAATCTTACATTTTGAGACATTTTTCCCATACAAAATGTTTCAGATTCTTCGAACTTCTTCCAATGGAGTAAGTTTCAATATCTGAGACTTTTTTTAACAAAAAATACTCAGATTCTGAGATTGTTTTCCTTAAAATTAGTCTCAAATTCAGATATTCTGAGATCGTTTTCCAATAAAAAAAATTCTTAGCCTTTTTCCTATCGAAAAAAAGACTCAGATTCTGTGATCTTTTTCCTATAAATATGTTATGTCTCGAATTTCGATCGAATTTTTCTTATAGAAAAAGTCTCTGATTCTGAGATATTTTTCTTATAGAAAAAGTCTCTGATTCTGAGATATTTTTCTTATAGAAAAAGTCTCAGATTCTGACACCTTTTTTTTTTTTAAAGAAAAAGTCACAGTTTCTGAGACATTTTTCTTTTATAAATAGTCTCAGATTCTGAGACATTTTTCCTATAGAAAAATTCAGAACCTTTTTCCTTTAGAAAAAGTCATAGGTTCTGAGACTTTTACATTTGAGGATGTGAAAAATTTTAAAGTTTTTTTTGTACGTTTTTGTATAGAAAAAGTCTGATAAACAAAATCAAGATTCTGTATTCCATACAAAAAAAAAAAACATATTCTGTAATTTTTTTTATACCAAAATTCAGAATAAGATTGACAGATATTTTTCACAGAAAATTTTCAGATTAAGTGACATTTTTCCGTTAAAAATTTAAAAATTTTTCTTATTAAAATTTTCAAATTTTTTAATGAAAAATTTTCGGATTTCGAGGATTTTTCTCTTCGGAAAATTTTTTTAGAAAATTTTCTTCTTTCATTTTCTGTCTTTTTCTTCCTTTTTCTTTTTTTCCTCTTTTTTTTCTTTTTGAAATTTGGTCTGGGGGGAAAATTTCCCTTTCCCCCCCCCCCCTTGTACCCGCGCATGAAACAGTTAACATAGAAATCGCAAAATTCCGAAATAAAAAATAAAAAAATTGAAAAAAATAGTATTTTCACGTAAATTGATCAATAGCAAGTCAAACTGTTTAACAATTAAAAAAAAAAAAAACTTCTTTTATTAATCAATACAAAAAAAAAACACAAAAAGCTGTTTTTCGTCATTTTTCGCGAAAGTGAGCAGCTATAATTTTTTTGTGGGCAGTTTTAATTTCTTCTAACATGTTCAAATCAAACTTTATACCACTTTTTTAATCATTTCTAAAGAACCGGTTTTAAAATATAAATTAAAAAAAAATTTAAATAAAAAAATTTCGCGATATCTCGCGAAATTTAACACTTACAATTTCGAAGTCAACAGCTGTGAGACCTTTAATCAAGCACAAGTAAAACTGCATACTTTGGTGTCTTAAATAAAGGACAAAAAATCAAGAAACTACAAATATACGGTATGCAGTTTAAATTTTACGTAGTTGAAGGTGACAAAACTGCTCAAATCAATATATGGACTGCTAATTTACGCGAAAATACTATTTTTTTTAATTTTTTTATTTTTTTCGGAATTTTGCGATTTCTCGCGAACTAAATAAGATAGGATTTTGATGTTAACTGTTTGGTGACATTTAAATAAGTACAATAAAAACTGTATACTCAGTTTTTGAAAATATTTAAAAAACTTCAATGTCAAAGTTTTAGAAATTACAAAAACACTAATTTCGCGATATCTCGCGAATGCGAGCAGCTACGATTTTGATGTTAACAGTTTTGTGACATCGTGGGTTAAAATCTCTGTAAACTAGTATAATAGTCGAATCAATGATAATGGTAACTATTTTTTTTTTTTTTATTAATTAGTCCCAACTCTGGTTTACCCTAGTAATAAGTTGAAACGGGGCGCATGAGTGTTTTTAAATGCATGCATTAATAACACTCATACGCCAGTCACTATTAAATGATTTTAAAGATTACTGCAGTGACTCAAACTAATAATGGAACAGCATATATTTTATAGCAGTTATTTAAAAGAAAATATATCAATACTAAACTTGACAATTATTTGGAAATTTTCCAAGCTTTAATTTAAGCTTGATGGCGTCCAGATTGAGCAAATATTAAATGAGATACGAGGGTCGCACTGTAAAATTAAATTATTTATAGATATTTTAGATTTTGAGATATTTTTTATAAAAAAAACAGTACCTCTATTATAAAAAACATTTCTTTAAACAGACCCCCGAAAACTCAACCAATGTTGCACTGTGTAATCCATTTCAAATAAATCTTGTTAATATTTTATTCAGTATGTATTGTGTTTATATTGACATTTGTATATTTGTGATAATTAATTTAATAATTTATTATGCAATAGCATGACCAAAAAAAAATTTAATGTTATCCTTATCGATATGACACATCAAATAGAAAAACAAATAAAACACTAAATTTGAATAATTTGAAAACAATTAACAATTATAAAGTTAAGAATTGTATTAATTTCTTATTAATTGATAGAGCAAAGCAAAAAAAAGATAAGACAGTTACATTGGATTACCTTACCTTACGTGTGGTAAAGCTGGCTAAATGTCGTTTTAAGGGAGTTTTTTTTTTTGAGATTCACGGCCATATTCATTAGAAACAAGTAGAAAAGCTAAATTCGACTTGGCCGAATCTATGAATACCCTCCACAATGCCCTTTTTAAGTTATAGTAAATTTTCTAGAGTGAACAAATAACATTTTTGATTAGAAATATTTTATTTTGTTTAAAAAAACTTTTTTTTTTTAACTAATTTTTGAAAAAAAAAAAAATAATTTACTAAATTTTTTTTTGAGTGTATAATTTTTTTTGAGTGTAAAATTTTTTTCGAGTGTATTTTTTTTCTCTTTTAGTGTAAAATTATTTTTGAGTGACAAAAATGTGTTGTAAAATATTTTTGTGACCAATGTTTTTAAAACCTGTAACGGGGTTTCAACACGTGAATTTAAGGTGAGGCGAATCTGAAATTTACGGTTTTGCTAATAACTTTTGAACTACTGGACCGATTTGGTTGAAATTTAAAACCAACCGGACCAGAGGAACGGCAAATATATATGCCATACTTCAGCACCCACAGAATTGCCGTTTGAAACTTACCGTGTGTTTTATCTCGTAAATTCCAGAAAAACCCTTGCCGAAATTCACTCATTTGTTTATAACTTTTAAACCACTGGACCGATTTCGCTGGATTGCAATACCAACCTGACCAGGTAAATGCCCAACATATATGCAAAACTTCAGGAGCATCCGTAAAGTCTTTTAAAAGTTAGCGTGTTTTCAACAGACAGACAGACAGACAGACGGACAGACGGACGGACATCGCTAGATCGTCTTAAAATCGATCGAGGATCATGAATATATATACTTTATGGGGTCCTAGACCAATATTTCGAGGTGTTACAAACGGAATGACAAACTTATATCACTAGAGTGGAGGGTATAAAAATAGCAGTAATCTTGCTTATGTGAAATTGTTTATGAAAAAGTTAAATTTACCTTTTTAAATAAATTTTCGAAAAAAAAAGTATCCTTCTCAAAAAAAAAACTTTTGAAAACATTCTATTGTCATTATTGGCTTTCAAAGTACACTTCTTAGGATTACCAACTAAAAAAAGGAATTTATAGCACCGTCCGACATTCAATATTAAACATGGACCAGATGATATACGTCTGAAAGTAGAGATCAAATGAAGTAAAACTGCATTTAAAGTTTTTTATACCCTCCACTCTAGTGATAGAGGGTATATATAAGTTTGTCATTCCGTTTGTAACACCTCGAAATATTGGTCTAGGACCCTATAAAGTATATATATTCATGATCCTCGATCGATTTTAAGACGATCTAGCGATGTCCGTCCGTCCGTCCGTCCGTCTGTCCGTCTGTTTGTCTGTCTGTCTGTTGAAAACACGCAAACTTTTGAAAGACTTTACGGAGGCTCCTGAAGTTTGGCATATATGTTGGGCATTTACCTGGTCAGGTTAGTATTGCAATCCAGCGAAATCGGTCCAGTGGTTCAAAAGTTATAAGCAAATGAGTGAATTTCGGCAAGGGTTTTTCTGGAATTTACGAGATAAAACACACGGTAACTTTCGAACGGCAGTTCTGAGGGTGCTGAAGTGTGGCATATATATTTGTCGTACCTCTGGTCCGGTTCGTTTTAAATTTCAGCCAAATCGGTCCAGCGGTTCAAAAGTAATTAGCAAAACCGTAAATTTCAGATTAGTTTCACCTTAAATTCACGTGTTGAAAACCCTTAAACATGTTTTAAAAACATTTGTAAGTCAAAAAATATTTTACAAGGTATTTTTGTCACACAAAAATATTTTTACACTAAAACAAAACAAAAAATACACTAAAAAAAAATTTACACTCAAAAAAAATTTTAAACTCAAAAAAAAATTTACACTCAAAAAAATTAGTAAATTTTTTTTTCAAAAATTAATAAAAAAAAAGTTTTTTTACACAAAATAAAATATTTCTAACCAAAAATTTTATTTTTTTCACGTTAGAAAATTTACTATCACTTAAAAAGGGTATTGTGGAGGGTATTCATAGATTCGGCCAAGTCGAATTTAACTTTTCTACTTGTTATTTCGTGAACCTGTTTCCTTTTAAGAGGACTTCTAAGTTTTAAAGGATTACAATTTGTAAAATATTTTAATATTTGAACTTGTCCTAGAATGCCACTGGTGATGGCAAATGAAAGAGGAGTCTTTCCTCTAATTTTTCCATTTTTTTATTTTCCCACATCAGGATAAAAGAATGTGAATAACGTCCTTTGAAAACTTAATCAAAGTATTATGTTGAAAATTTTGAATGATATTGAAGGACAAAGTTTTGAAAGGACGTAACTCACTTCCGTTTTTCTGATATGTAAAAATAATAAAATAGGAAAATTAGGGGAGATCCTGATCTTTCTTTTGCCATCACTAGTGGCATCCTAGGACAAAAAAAAATATTTTATAACTTGTAATCGTTTAAAAAATCCTCTTAAAAGAAAACAGGATCACGAAATGAAAAATTGTAAATGCAGTTTTACTACACTTAGTCTGTAGTTTCAAACGTATATTATGCAGTTCGTGTTTAACGCCTTTTTTTATTTTTTGTCGGATGGTGTAGTAGTTAAATATATCGCAGTTATATGGAGTTATAATTAAGATTATAAAGTGTTATAATTTATGACTTAGTTGTTATAATGTTATATTACGATTAAAATGCATTATAATGTACTATACCACGATTATAAAATGTTATAATTTATTATAAGTAACGTTATAATTTAAAATATCAAAATTATAATGTGTTATAACATGAATTGATGGCGTTATAATTTATAATACCACGACTATAATGTGTTATAATTTGTTATACTACAAATTTATTGTGTAACTGTTATAATGTGTTATACAATAAAACTCGGTTATAAGGAACTTGCTTATAACGAACAATTCTAAAGTCCCGACCTTTTGGCAATGTTTTTCATACCAAAATACCTCTTTTAAAACGAATAGTCCCACGAATACAATTTTATATGTTTTTTTTTTTGTTTTTATAATGAACTCTCAAAAACATTTGTTTTTAAATGAGTGGTAATTTTTGTGAAAAAAAATATCAGTTGGTATAAAATATACCCCGACTATAACGAACTTCACTTATAACGAACTAATTCTTCTGGTCCCACGGAGTTCGTTATAACTAGGTTTTACTGTAATTTGTTATATAGCGATATATATGCGTTATAATGTCTACTATTATGTGTTATAATTCATGATACCATATTAATACTACGTTATATTGTCCTACGTTATATTGTATAATGTAAAGATTAAAATGCGTTATAATGTGTTTTACCATGATTATAATGTATTATACCACCATCATACTGTGTTATAATGTATTTAATAACAGTTATGATGTATTTTAGTTTGGTAAACTACAAATAAATTACATTATAATGTATAATTCATGATTTAAATAAGTTATAATTTATTATGCCACAATTATAATGTGTTATAATTTATTATACTACAAAAAGATTTAGTTATAATGTATAATTGCACGCTTATAATATGTTATAAATTACTATACTATGATTATAATGTTTTATAATTTGTTATATCAAGATTATAAAGTGTTATAATTTATTATTTAACTGATCAAACATGGTACATACCAATTAAATGCGTATTAATATATTTAAACACGAAATAATGTGCATTGGATGTTTAAGGTTGCATTATAACAGGACTAAAATGTGTTATAATTTGTTATAACACGATTATAATGTGTTTTAACTTGTATATAATTATGTTAAATTTGTTTTTTGAATATTATAAAATTTATGTAATGTGTTATAATTTATTATGCCACAATAAAATTACATTATATAATATCAATATCATAATATGTTTTAATTTGTTATATCAAAATGTATTTAGTCAGTATTATTATCTGTTATAATTTAATTTACCAAAAATAAATTACGTTATAATATATATGACACCTTGATTATAATGTTTTATAAATTGTTATATCACGATATAGAGACGTTATAATTTATTAAACCTCGATTATAATTTGATTTATCATAATTATAATGCGTTATAATATATTATTTCATGATTATAATGAGTTATAATATATTATATCATGATTATAATGAGTTATAATATATTATATCATGATTATAATATGTAATACCTAATTATATTGCAGTAAATTATTTTATTTCTTTCTTCATACATGTTATTGAAACACTTTTTAGTCAATCTTGATTGACAGTCAGTCAATGTAAAATTTAAAATCGGTAGATATAAAATATATCCCGTCTATAACGAACTTCACTTATAATGAAATATTTTTACTGGTCCTACGGAGTCGTTATAACCGGGTTTTACTGTTATTTGTTATATCACAATAAAAATGCGTTATAATGTCCACTATTATAATGTCTTATAATTTATTATACCATACTAGTACTACGTTATATTGTTATACGTTATATTGTATAATGTAACGATTAAAATGCGTTATAATATGTTTTACCACGATTATAATGTCTTATATCACCATCATACTGTGTATTTATGTATTTAATAGCAATTATCATGTATTTTAATTTGTTAAACTACAAATAATTTAAGTTATAATGTATAATGCACGATTATAATATATAATAATTTATTATACCACGATTATAATGTGTTATAATTTTTTATAAAACAAATATATTTAGTTATAATGTATAATTGCACTATTATAATATGTTATAAATTATTATACTACGATTATAATGTGTTATAATTTGTTATATCAAGATTATAGTGGGTTAAAATTTATTTTTAATTGATCAAACATGTTATATACTGATTAAAATGCGTAATAATTTATTTATATTGTGCATTGGATGTTTAAGCCTTAAACCTTAAACTTTAAGGTTCCACTATACCATGACTAAAATGTGTTATAATTTGTTATAACACGATTATAATATATTATAAAATTTATGTAATGTGTTATAATTTATTATGCCACAATAAAATTATATTATATAATATCATGAGTATAATGTGTTTTAATCTGTTATATAATAATGAATTTATCCGTATTATTATCTGTTATAATTTAATTTACCACAAATAAAGTACGTTATAATATATAACACCATGATTATAATATGTTATAATTTGTTATATCACGATTTAGAGACGTTATAATGTATTAAACCTCGATTGCAATTTATTATATCATGATTATAAAGCGTTATAATATATTATTTTCTGATTATAATGCGTTATAATATATTTGTTCGTGATTATAATGCGTTATAATATAATATTTCATGATTATAATATGTAATACTTAATTATATTGCAGTAAATTATATTATTACTCTAGTCATATATGTTAAAGAATATATTGAAACACTTTTCAGTCAATCTTGATTGACAGTCAGTCAATGTAAAATTTATTATGCAGATGTAAGTTTATGCATTTCTCTCCCCCCCCCCCCCCATTCGCTATCATATCAAAAAATGCGGGTAGTAGGTCACATACACTAACTACCTCAATACAAAATTTATGAAATTTATGACAATAGAGGAGGGAGGTTTATAATATTGTATTTAGAGGTTATACAGTAGATTGATCCATTATTAAAAGACAATTTATAACAATTTATGAAAACGAAAGTGTGAATGGTTATTAATTGATTATAACTTATTGTTAGTTAAAAGGACATTAAGGATATTGGAAAAACAAACTAAACAAGGCTAGTTGGTGTTTTATATGTATGTATATAACCCAGTTAATACATTGTAGAACATGATAATATTTCAAAATTTATTGAATTGCCATTAGTAATTATACAACTATGATATAGTTTAGATTGTTGTTACATTTTCAAAACATTCATAACAATAATTTTAATTATTATACAAAAATTACCGTAAAACGTGTAAAATATGAAAAAAAAATTATTTTTAACAAATAATTGAGTGTAATTGTACTCAAAAACTTTGATACAATTTTTAAGATAATAAAAAAATGCTGAAAAAAATTTAAACTAAAAAATATGAATTAATAAAAATTGCAATAATAAAGTTGAATCATTGAAAATTCAGTGTTAGTATTAAACAATAAGTTACTTTATAAAGTTTATATAAAATTGAAAAGTAAAACAATCGAAACTATATAAAGTCTATAAATTTTTAATTGTTTTGGATTTAATAAAAAAATTTTAAAAAAGTGAGAAATGCTCGATAAGCCAAACATAAACAATGCGGTATTTTAAATATTAGTATACAAAAATGCTTCGTCACATAGTTTTATAGCCGTTTTATAAATTGTATTCATCAATTTTTATGTAGAGTTTCATCATTATTTGGTATCTAAAAAATATTAGAAATGTGTTATATTTTGTTATATCGCGATTATAATTTACGCTACGAATACACTGTGTTTTGTCACAATAAGAAAGTGTTATAATTTATTATACGATGTTTGCTATGATAAGTTAAACCACGATCATAATTTACTATATTCCATGATATTACAATTATAATGTGCTATAATTTTTGATACTATGATTTTAATGTGTTGTAATGTATTAAAACATATTTATAATATAGTATAATGTGTTATACAAATACAATAATATATTAGAATTTATTAAACGGCGATTATAATGCAGTATAATAAATTATTCCACATATATAATTGTGTTCATCTTTTATAGATATAAAAGATGTACTGTATGATACCATGATTAAACTGTTCTTTTATTTATTATGCTACCATTATAATACGTTACAATATATTCAACATGATTATATAGTGGTATAATTGATTATTTCAAAATAATAAAGTGTTATAATTTATTATAACACGAGCAGACCGAACTTGGATAAGTTATAACACGATAAACATTTTCTAAATTTTAGGAGTCATTGATAATAATGGTTTTAAATTACCAAAATTAAGATTATAATGTGTTATATTGCATTTAATACGATCATAATTAATTATACCATAATTATGTGTTATAATTTATTATAACGCACTATGAAAAATTATGCTACGTTTATAAAGTGATGTATTGTATCATTAAACGATTATGATGTATTATACTACGATTATAATGTGTTATAATGAATTATACCACGATTTTAATGTGTTATAATGTATTACACCGCGATTATAATGTTTTATAATGTATTATACCACTATTATAATGTGTTATAATGAATTATACCACGATTATAATGTGTTATAATGAATTATACCACGATTATGATGTGTTATAATGTATTACACCGCGATTATAATGTGTTATAATGTATTATACCACTATTATAATGTGTTATAATGAATTATACCATGATTATAATATGTTATAATGTATTACACAGCGATTATAATGTGTTGTAATGAATTATAGCACGATTACAATGTGTTATAATGAATTATACCACGATTATAATGTGTTATTTTGTATTATACTACAGTTATAATGTATAATATAATGTTAAAAATGCGTAACAATGTATTTAACATGACTATATAGTCATGTTAAATACATTTTGCAACAAAAAATCGGTGGATGCGTTTGTATTATGGTTGAAACAACTAAATATCGGTAGTTACAACTAAATTTTGTTAATACAACTGTCTTTTAATTGAAACAACTATAAAATTCGTTATCCACATCAAAATGTAGTAGCTGCAACCGAATTTTGAGATAACACAACTGAAAAATTCAGTTGGAAATTTATTTTTCTCTGTGTAAGATTATAATGTGTTATATTGTATTTAATACGATCATAATTAATAATAGCATAATAATGTGTTATAATTTATTATAACGCACTATGGAAAATTATGCTACTTTTGTTAAGGTCTGTATTGTATGATTCCACGATTATAATGTATTATACTACGATTATAATGTGTTATAATGTATTATACAACGATTAAAATGTGTTATAATATATTATAACACGATTATAATGTGTTATAATATATTATAACACGATTATAATGTGTAATTATGTATTATACTACGGTTATAATATATAATATAATGTATAAAATACGTAACAATGTATTCAACGTCATTATATAGTGGTATAATTGATTATACGCAATAAACTTTTTCTAAATTTAATGAGTTAATGATAATAATGGGTTTAAATTACCAAAATTAAGATTATAATGTGTTATATTGTATTTAATACTATTATAATGAATTATGCCAAAATAATGTGTTTGAATTTATTACCACGCACTATGATAAATTATGCTACGTTTGTAAAGTGCTGTATTGTATGACTCCACAGTTATAATGTATTATACCACGATTATAATGTGTTATAATGTATGGTACCATGATTATAATGTGTTGTTTTATATTATAAAACGTTTTTAATGTGTTATAATGTATTATACCACGATTATAAAGTGTTATAATGTATTTTACCCCGATTGTAATGTGTTGTAATATATTTTACCACGTTTATAATGTGTTATAATGTATAATACCACCATTATAATGTGTTATAATAAAATACACCATGATTATAAAGTGTTATAATGTATTATACCACGATTATAATGTTTTATAATGGATTATACCATGATTATAAGGTGTTTTTATATATTATACCACATTTTTAATGTGTTATATTGTATTGTACCAAAAAAAAAATAATACCATGAGTATAATGTGTTATAATGTATTATACCACGATGAATCATACCACAATTGATGAATCATACCACAATTATCGTTTGCTTAATTTTATGGCATTAAATTAAAATGTGTTATATTATATTTAGTACGATTATAATAAATTATACCATAATAATAATGTGTTATAAATTTATTACAACGTAAATGTATTATAATGTTGTTCCTCAATATTTAATTGTGTTATAATTTATTATAACAAGATTATAATGTATTATAATTCTTTATGGCAAATTATAATGAGTACAAATTTTTTATACCACTATTATAATGTGTTATAATTAATAATATTAACATTGTAAAGTGTTATACTTTATAATATTCTGGTGTAGCAATTGCCGATAGCAGTTATTAATTAATTTTTATGAAAAGATCTGTCATTAGGATTTAATTAAAAAAAGCATATCACAGAGTTGAATTTCGTTTGCAATTGTAATTTACTATTTCTAAAAAACAAGTGATAAGTAAGTAAAAATACTGATCGCATTGTTTTCAGCTTAGGAACTAATCATGAATTTGTATATGCTAATAAATAATGAACTTACAATTAGCTAAATTTTTTAATAATAAAATTTTTTCTTATTTTTTCAGATTATAAAATCCTAATAAATCTATCAAATCCCCAAAAATGGCGCCCAATTCAGATATATCATCTAATGAAACGCCTGTAGAAGAAATGCATAAAGAATCAAACAAATTTATAGTAAAATATCGTAGAAATTATTATGATATATCAGGGTTTTTACATAAACATCCGGGTGGGCTTAATACACTCAAAGGTTTACAAAGTACCGATATGACGGAACGTTTTATGAAAGCTCCACCACATTCTGATGCCGCTATGTACTTAATGAAAGAATATGAAATAAAATCACAGAAAACTAAAACCAAATCAAATGGTTCGGTCCTAACAACATCGGAAATAAAAGAAAATATTGAAATAATAGAAGAAGATACTGAGCACGATGACAATAATAATTACAATAACAAAAATAGTAATAGTAGCGGTGTTATAGATGATAGTATGGAAGTAAGTAGATAATTTATTTGAATTTCTAAATAAAAATGATTCATAAAACTTCGTTATCATTAAACAAGTGAGAGTGTAAAATTCGGCTGTGCCGAATCTTTTATACCCTGCAATGCGTAAAAAAAATAAAAAAAAATTTTGTCAGCGGCGTACCCCCATTTTTTGTTGGTTGGTTTAGTTTTTTAATGGGAACTTTTTTGCCCTTATCCGATTTTTCCCATTTAAGAAGAACTTAACTTGGCTAGAGATATAAGACATATTTTTTCCAAACTTCAGGAGTTTAGCTTTTTAATTTTGGACTGTATCGATTTATCTACAGAAGGACGGACAGACAGACGGAAATTTATAGAATGTCTTAGAATCGATTATGGACCAATAATATATAACTTTATGGGGTATTTGACCGACATTTCGATCCGTTACACACGGAATGACAAAATGAGTATGCCCTTTACTGTGGTTGGGGAATATAAAAATGTAGTGTTTCATGTTAACATTTTTATAACACTTGTTACTATTTTAAACCTACCGTACACATAGTACGTACAAAAAATATTTGATATTTTTTTTTAAATACTATACTAATTTCTTTAACTTTATAGTATGTTTGGAAAAGATAAGATAAGATTGTTATTCAGGGAATGATTGGCATGCATTTAAGTAGTCTATAGCAGATATAATATTGGAAAAATTGTATTCATGAGTTTTAACATGTTGTAATGTGATTTAACAAGCCCTAACAAGTGAATAATTTGAACAAATATTTGCAAGTATTATTTACAGTTATTGACAATGCGAAATTCTAAAGCAAATGTGTTGGAATACATTAAATCACAAACAACATGTGTTATAATGTATTATATAAGGAATTTAGGGTATTATACTTTTTTATATTACGTTTATAATAAATTATATCATAATTATAATGCGTTATAATGAATTATATAACTATTATAACTTGTTATAATGCGTTATAACACAAATATAATGCGGTAAAAAGAGCCAGCAGCCACTTACAACCTAACCTAGGTTAATAATTAATTGTTGTATAATCAATTATACAAAGATGATCAGATATTCTAATATATTATATCAGAAATTTAATGTGTTATACTGTATGATATTTCGATTATATTCTAGTATAAAAAATTAAACGAATATTATAACATTTTATATTGTTATATAGTGTTATATCATGATTATTATACGGTTGTATTCTAGTATAATGAATTATATCATGAATATAACACAATTAAAAAATGTTGTAAATTATTACACTGCAATTATAACGAATAAAAAATAAAGTTACTCTTCATTATTTGTTGTAATGTTTTGTAACGAACTCAACCACGATAATAATGTGTTCTTATATATATTTAGTAATACATTAAATCACAAACAACATGTGTTATAATGTATTATATAAGGAATTTAGGAAGGCATAATTTATTATATTACGTTTATAATGAATTATATTATAATTATAATGCGTTATAATGAATTATATCATAATTATAATGCGTTATAATGAATTATTATATGATTATAATTTGTTATAATGAATTATATGACGATTATAATTTGTTATAATGCGTTATAACACAATTATAATGCGGTAAAAAGCGTCAGCAGCCACTTACAACCTAACCTAGGTTAATAATTAATTGTTGTATAATCAATTATACAAAGATGATCAGATATTCTAATATATTATATCAGAAATTTAATGTGTTATATTATGATTATTATACGGTTGTATTCTAGTATAATGAATTATATCATGAATATAACACAATTATAAAATGTTGTAAATTATTACACTGCAATTATAACGAATAAAAAAATTACACGTTTTTTATTTGTTATTTTTTTGCTAACGTGCAGTGTTGCCAGTGGATTTTTTTGAAAGTACCTACACTTATGAAAAAAAATCCCTGTTTTCCCTACATTCGAAAATAATTTCCCCTACAATTTATCCCAGCTAAATATTGGGTTGCAAAGACACGGTGTGGAAAAACTTATTCTCCCACAAAACCTGTTCTACCACAAAACCTGTTCTACCTGTTCTACACCGATGTTTTTTGTATAGCGATTGTCCCGAAAGTAACAGGTGTTTGTAAGAAAAAATAAAACTTTTAATATTTTTTTTAATTCGGAATCCTGTTCTCGAACAGATGTTGTCAGAACCGGTTCTAAAAATTATTTCTGGGTGTTTTCGATTATTTTTCTCACAAGTCTACTATATTTTTAATCAAAGCGTCAAAATTTATAAAAAAGTACTTGAGTTGCTTAATATTATTCGAAATCATAAGATTTAATCTTTATGATACTTCTTTTTCTGCTTTCATATGTAAAACGAGTAAAGTTTTGTACTATAAATGGGAAAATTTCTATTATTTTCGAGGAGATTACAGAGTTTGTTGAAATTTATCCAATTAATATAGGTACCTTTTTAATTAGAGTGTACAAAAGATTTTTAAAAAGCACATTCCAAGAATTTGTTTTTAAACCGTCTATGAAAAGTACTGTTTTTTACTAAAATTCAAGGTTTTGGACAACTTTTAGCTATATTTTTAAAAAGTACCTACATTTGATGAAATTCTAAAAATCTGTCCGTTTTTCCCTTCGCTACAATTTTGAGAACAAAAATACCTACATGTAGGGATTTTCCCCTACTTCTGGCAACACTGCTAACGTATATAAATACACAAAACATGTAAATTTGACGTCTTAAAATTACAGATTAAAAAATTATGTCAAATTTGTATGAAAAATACACGTTTGCAAAAAAATCCAGCTTATATTACGAATATATTGTAGTATAATGATTATACTAACTTATAAATGTGTTATAATATATTATACCACGAATTAAAAGTGTTATTCGTTTATTACACGTTTGCAAAACAAATCTAGCGTATATTACGATTATATTGTTGTATAATGAATTATGCTAACATATAAATGTGTTATAATAAACATTATATCACGAATTTAAAGTGTTATACTGTACTATATTACTTTTAAATTGTAGAATAATGAATGATACCATGATTTTATTAAATTTTATCACGATTATAATTAATTATAATATAAAAATATATTTTGTCAAATTTTTATTTCTTTTTAATGTAGTATAATGCAATATACTATGATTATAATGCGTTATAATGTATACTTGTATAATTATATTATAATATAAAAATTATAATGCGTTCTTATGTATTATATCACAAATATAATGTGCTATACTGTGTTGTATTGCGATTATATTGTAGTATAATTAATAAAATCAGATTTATTCCACGCTTATGATGCGTTATAATGTATTATGAAATGAATTTCGCAACGAATATTGTAGTATAATGGATTATGTCATTATTATACTGCATAACATTGTATTATATTACCATTATAATGTAGTGTTAATAATTATACCACGATCATAATGTGTTATAATAAATTATATCACGAATTTAAAGTATTATACTGCATTATATTGCGATTTATTGTAGTCTTTTGAATTGTTCTATGATTATTATGTATTATAATGAATTATTTAACGGTTATAATTTGTTATAATGTATAAATGTACTTAAATATATTATACCATGATTTTCAGGCGCTAAAACGTACCATATTGGTACTGTGCAATAACTCCCAAATGAAATAACTCCCAAAAAAAAATGAAACAACTCCCAAAAATTTTACATACGATTTGGGACTTATTTCATTATGAAATTAGTCCCAGTGTAGTGGGACTTATTGCACAAATTTTGTTGGGATTTATTTCATTATGAAATAACTTCCAAATGAAAAAAACCCCAACAAAAAATAGATTGGGAGTTATTTCATTTCTTGTTAAGCATTGGGAGTTATTTCATCAATGGTGGGACTTATTTCATTTAAATTGAAAACAATATACACCTCTGTGCAATTGTTTTTTTTTTTTTTTGCTTAAAAGTTTTTCTGCGTAGCCGGCCTTCGGTCGGGCTAAGGGATTACAAAATCCATGCATTAAACCCACCCTCTCCGCAAAGTAAAGTTTTCTAGGGTAGCAGGCCTTTACGCTATCAAATCTGTTATGCCTCAAAAAGGCCTGATTACCAAAATAGCTTTGGTTTGCAGAGAGGGTGGGTTTAATGCATGGAGTATGTAATCCCTAAGCCCGGCCGAAGGCCGGCTACGCAGAAAACCTTTATTACAAAAAACAATGGGAACTTATTTCATTTTCATTGGCACTTATTTCATTGGGAGTTCTTTCATTTTTTTTTGGGAGTTATTATTTTGATTTTAAATAACTCCCAAATATTGGGACATATTTATCATAATACATTTCAATCATGTAAAATTGTATTATTACACAATAAAACCGTATTATAATGTATAATAATGCAATAAATCCTTTTATAATTTATTATAATGCATTATAATCATGTTATAATCAAGGAGAGGACTTTCATGCAAATGCATGTTTTTTCCCTTTGGTCATAGAATAGCATAAACAATATATCTTTGCGAATCAAAGAATTTGCTTTAAAATGCCATCGATTCGTTAGTGCATATTTTTGCATATTTTGCTTAAAATGCATATTTTTGCATATTTTGCTATTATTTCGCTATAAATGCATATTTTTAGGTCATATTTTGTGTAAATTTTAGTTTTTGAGCTATTTTTTAGTATTTGTAGCTATTTTTAAGATTTTTTTTGATATTTTTTTTTTGCATTAAAGCAATTATTAAATTTTTTAGATAATTTTTATTTTTTTAATAACATTTTATACACACTTAGGGAATTCACATGGGTATCGTATTTGTTGTATATGTTGTATGTCCTATCCAAAAACAGGATTGGTAAAAATTATTTATCGCTCATTTGATAATTTTCTCTTAGATTCTCTTCTTGTTAGCATACTTGAAAATAGCACACAAAACATAGGTATAAATGTTGTATCGTCATATCGTGTAAGTGTCGTATTATTAAATTAAAGTTTAACCAACCCTGTTTTTAGATAGGACATACAACATACAACACCAAATACGATACCCATGTGAATTCCCTAACTGTAAATGAGCATATCTAAGTTAAAAATGCCAGAGTGAATTCATATTTTATGTTTTTTTTTTAATAAAAGTAAAAAACAAGTGAATATTTATGATTTTTAGTGCATATTTTAAGATTTTTAGTGCATATTTCAACACTTTTTAGTGCATATTTTAGGCGCCTAAAACATAGTTTTTTAGTGCATGAAGGTCCCTGGTTATAATGTATTATAATGCATTATAATCATGTTATAATATATTATTACGCAATAAAACCGTATTCTTATGTATAATAATGCAATAAATCCTGTAATAATGCATTATAATCATGTTATAATGTATTATAATGCATTATAAACATGTTATAATGTATTATAATGCATTGATATCATGTTATAATATATTATTATGTATTATATTATAATTATATTGTAGTAATATTAATTATTTCACAATAATAACATGTTCTAATACAATTTATCACGAATGTAATATGTTTAACTGCCCGGGTAAAAATGAAATATATATGATCATATATGAAGATATATGGATCAAATATGGATTTATATAACCATATATTATCATATATGCCTCCATATATGTTCATATATGATCTGATCCGAAAATTGGCCGGATATGAGGTCATATCGGGCCAATTTTCGGATCAGATCATATATGAACATATATGGAGGCATATATGATAATATATGGTTATATAAATCCATATATGATCCATATATCTTCATATATGATCATATATATTTCATTTTTACCCGGGTGTGTTACATTGCAGAAAATTAATTATACCAAGATTATAATGTGTTTTAATGGAGTTTATACCAATTATATCAGTCTCCTCTACACATATGCAACTTATATTTTCTTTTGAGCACATAAATTCAATATTTTTTTTATTATTTATGTTTGTTTATGTCTCCCGCATTTATATTGAAATTTTTAAAATTTATAACAGTTTAATACAGATTATTCGCAATAAACCGTTTTATAAAGTATTCAAATTTGAATAAAAATAAGAAACATTTTCAAAAATAAAAAGTATTTGGTTCACAAAATCCTTAAATTCTTAAAACTTTTACCCATAAAAAACTACTGTCTTAGGTTTTTCTCTTTTCTTCAATTTACAAGTTTTATTTTAATATCGTTTATATACATATTTAGTAAATAATCTATATAAAAACTAGCTAAATATAAGAAAGAGGTATTTTTACATATTCAATTGTATTTTTTAAACAAATACAAGTAAATATTATTATTTACAATGGAATTGGAAACCATTTGTAGTTTTTTTCTTTTTTGTAATATTAAATTGCAATACTTTCCTTTATTTAATCTTGCACTAAATATGGTCCTTTAAATGTGTACATTTTATGTTTCAATTTAAGATTGAGGCTAATACTGTATGTTAGGCTCGATCAGATAAACTTTTGGTTTGGAAAATTTACGTATATCAACTTCAAGTTGGGTTAATTCTTTTTCAATTTCTACCTTACGACTGCGTAAACGTAAAGTTTCTGTAGTCATAGGCATATGATTCAATTCGTCAATAAGTGAAGTCATTTCTGAAAACGGAATAAAAAATATATAACTCAAGTATAAAAAATTTAAACAATAGGAAATTTTTATAATTCTTACTATGTTTTAATTTGTGTAAGAAGTTCAAACGTTCTTGCTCGGTTAGAGCATAATGACCCCTAGGACAATTAGGATCTTTACTCATTTCCCGAACACGATCTTCTTCCTTTTCACGTTTTTCTTTTTCTAAATAACGGGGTAGACGTAAATCATCACGGCCTGTTATAAAAAAAACATATAATATAAATTTTCTCTAGAATTGTAAAAACCATCACTTACAACCCATTTTATACACACTTCCATTTGTTCTTACGGTTTTTTTACTGCTGTTTGAGCATAAAGTCTGACGACTTCTAGCACTTAATGGTAGCTCTTGTTCATGCATCACATTTGAATCCATTTTTAAATTTTGAAAATTTCGTTCTAAATCTTCGTCTACACAGCCATCATGTGCTGTATTTGCATCATGATTATGACCATTTAGTTTGTTAAAACTTTGGGAACGTACCGTATATTGATCGCGCTGAGATTTATTATCTTCATAGTGATCATGATAAGTATATGGTGCTCGTTCATGGGAAAGTATAGATTTTATGCCACCTTGGTCATGTGGTTGAGAATGAAGACTGGCATGGGAACGTGATAGACCGTTATCTCTGGTACTCAATTGTTCGAAATTATGTTGTTTATTTAACTGATGAACTTCAGAGGAACTGCATCTGGATTTTATTTTAATTATAAGAAATTGAATTCGCAATTTTAGATATTTATCAACATTTTTTGCATAGAAAAACTGTCTCAGATTTTGAGATATTTTTCGTATAGAACATCTCTCTTAGATTCTGAAATATTTTCGTATAGAAAATCTATCTCAGATTCTGGAACATTTTTCTTATCGAAAAACTATCTCAGATTCTGAAACATTTTTTGAATCGAAAAAATGTTTCAGATTCTGTGGCATTTTTCGTTTACAGCAACTGTTTTAGAATCTGAGAATTTTTTCTTTTAGAAAAACTTGTTCTGATTCAAACATTTTTCGTATAGAACAACTCTCAGATTCTGTTACTGATTCCGAGACATTTTGCGTATAGAAAAACTGCCCCAAATTCTGAGATATTTTCGTGTAGAAAATTTGTCTCAGATTCTGAAAAACTATCTCTGATTCTGAGACTTTTTCGTATGGAAAAACTGTCTCAGATTCTGAAATGTTTTTTTGTATAGAAAAGCTATCTCAAATTCTGTGAAACTTTTCATTAACAAAAATTGTTTCTTGATTCTGAGATATTTTTCGTATAGAAAAACTGTTTCAGATTTTAAGACAGTTTTTGTATAGACAAACTGTCGCAGATTCATAGTCTATTTTTGTAAAGAAAAACTGTCTCAGACTCTGAGAAACTTTTCATTAACAAAAATTGTTTCTTGATTCTGAGATATTTTTCGTATAGAAAAAGTGTTTCAGATTCTGAGATATTTTTTGTATGGAAAAACTGTCCTAAATTCTGAGACATTTTTTATACGAAAAACTGTCTCAAATTCTAAGACATTTTTTATACAAAAAACTGCATCAGATTCTGAAACATTTTTCTATACGAAAAACTGTCTTAGGTTCTGAGAAATTTTTTGTATAGAAAAACTGTCTCAGATTCCGAGACATTTTACTATACCAAAAACTGTCTCAGTTTTTGAGACATTTTTCTGAGAGAAAAACTGTTTCAGGTTCTGAGACATTTTTCTGAGAGAAAAACTGTTTCAGGTTCTGAGACATTTTTCTGATAGAAAAACAGTTTAAGATTCTGCAACATTTTTCTATATGAAAAACTGTCTCAGATTCTAAGACATTTTTTATATAGAAAAACTGTTTCAGATTCTGAGACATTTTTTATATAGAAAAACTGTTTCAGATTCTGAGACATTTTTTATATAGAAAAACTGTTTCAGATTCTGAGACATTTTTTATATAGAAAAACTGTTTCAGATTCTCAGACATTTTTCTAATAAAAAAAACTCTTAGATTAAGAAACATTTTGCTATATGAAAAACTGTCTCAGATTCTTAAACATTTTTCTATAAGAAAAACTGTCTTCGGTTCTGAGATATTTTTCGTATAGAAAAACTGTCACAGATTCTGAGGCATTTTACTATACCAAAAACTGTCTTAGTTTATGAGAAATTTTTCTGAGAGATAACTGTCTCAGATTCTGTCTCAAATTCTAAGACGAAAAACTGTCTCAAATTTCAAGACATTTTTCTAATAGAAAAACTGTTTCAGATTCTGAGATATTTTTCTGATAAAAAAACTGTTTCAGATGATGAGACATTTTTCTGAGAGAAAAACTGCTTCAGATTCTGAGACATTTTTGTATAGAAAAACTGTCTTGAATTCTAAGAAATTTTTCTTATAGAAAAACTGTCTTAGCTCCAAGAAATTTTCTGATAGAAAAACTGTCTCAAATGCTGAACTTTTGAAATTATTGTTTTTATGGGTGATCTTACTTTTTTAAAGCTTCATATAGAAAATCTTCATCATTTATATCTTCTGTTTGTATTTCCTTATCACAGGATTCAGCTTTAGAGATAACTGATATATTGCTAGCACTACGTGGCATATTTTCTCTAAAATTCGTTGCTTGTGAATGATGGTGGTGATGATGTTGATTCTGATGATTATTATGTTGTTGATGCTGATTATGTTGGTGACTGCAACAACATGATGAATTATCTCCACCATGTTGATCATAAGATGTAGATGGTTGTAAATTTTCGCGACATTCTCTTTGTTGGCTATAGGCACGTCTAAATGATGAATGATGTTGTCTTCCATCCACAACAGTCCCACCACCATTTATACCTACAGTTTTTCTCGATTCTCTAACTTCTTTTTGTTCTTTATTTCTGCATTGTGATGCAGAACGTCTGGGTAAATGTTCTTGAGATTTGTGATATCTTTGTAAATGTTTGTGTTGTTTTCTTTCCTGTTCCTGCTTTTGTTGGGTGATTTTGTGTGTTGTGGTTTTCTGCAATTCCCGTAAATTTAATTTATTTTCACGCAAAAAATCCCGTCGATGGTTCATTTCTATATTAAAATATTAATTTATTTCTAAAGGTTATTTGGAAAACTTTTTATTTATATTTGTTTGCAATTGTTTGGTCATTTTTGTTAAATGGTTTCCTTTGGCAACCTGTTCTGTCACCAGTATTTACTTACTTGGTTCTGCAAAGACTCCCCGCAAGGTTTTAAAGTTGATTGATGATGTATGTGTTTTGGTGGACATTTCTGTACGTTGTTTGTGTAATAAAATTAAAAAAAATATAAATGTTTTTTGTAATAATCAAAGAATATTTAAAAGAAAATTTAAAAAATAATTACCTGGGGGGTAATTATGTTACTTGATTGTCGTCAATCGTATCGTTTCCATCGTTATTCCATTACCATATAGTGTCATTTTATGGTAATAGAATAATGAGTAAACGATGACGATTGACGATTATCAAGTTACATAATTAGCCCCCTGGTTGTGACATTTGAGTTTTGTTTGTTTTTATTTTTTGGTTAAATGAACAGTTGCTAAAACAAACAGTGTTGTGTTATTAAAGTATTAAATATTTGGTTAACTGTAATTAACTTTAGTATGTAATTAACATTTTAAGTTTAAACTGTTATAAATTAACCCTACGTGGATTATATAAAAGTGTACAAAAAAGAACATTTTTTGAAAACTTAAAATTTTAAGGTCTTTGTTTAGAAAAACTTTAGAATATAATACCCTGTTCTCACGTACAGCTAAAAACCAATATTTTTAGCAATTTCTTTATTCTATTACAGTATATTGACAGAAAATTTAGCTAAAAACGAATAGTATACCATGTTATCAAGTACAGTTAAAAACCGTTTTTAGAAACAATATTTTTAGCACTTTCTTTATTCTACTACAGTATATTTTTAGAAAATGTTTCTGAAAACAGGTTTTAGCTGTACGCGAGATACAGATACAGACAGATATGTGTGCCGAAAAAATTTGGTATCGGTAACGGTATTAAAAACAAACAACGGTAACGATATTTTAAGTATATTGGTTAAGGTTCTTAATTATTTACGATATTTAAAAAATAACGGTAACGGTATTTAGGCATTTTCAAACGTTTCTTTTTTAATTTAAATGTAACAAAGCTTTATCTACAACAATGGTTCCCAACCTTTGATTCTCGCCCAACTGGGGGGCAATTTGAAGGTTCCAGGAGGGCAACGAGCAAGATTTTTTTAGTCAAATTAACTTCAAAAACTTTTTTTTTTACCAAAATTAACTACAAAAATTTATTAATTGTAAAAATTTTTACTAAAAACTTAGTTTAAATTCTTATTTTACAAAAACTTTGCTAAACCAGTAGTAATTTTTCATTAAAAAAAAAAAATTAGAAAAATTAACAAATTTTTCTTGAGTGTAGGGGGGACAAGGCAATTTTTTTATCTTAGGCCATGTTCACACTACAAGAACTTACCATGGTAAGTTGAGATGATTTTGCAATTTTTCTTTATGCTAGTACAATTTGAGATGATTTTGTAAATCACTATGTGATTTTGTTCAAAGGAAAATCACATAGTGATTTTAAAATCACGCAAGTCTGTATACAGTATTATACTGTATACAGACTAGCGTGATTTTAAAATCACTATGTGATTTTCCTTTGAACAAAATCACATAGTGATTTATACTGTATACAGACTGGCGTGATTTTAAAATCACCATGTGATTTTCCTTTGAACAAATCACATAGTGATTTACAATATCATCTCAAATTGTACTAGCATAAAGAAAAATTGCAAAATCATCTCAACTTACCATGGTAAGTTCATGTAGTGTGAACATGGCCTTATACCCTATTCACACGTACAGTTTTAAATCGTTTTTTGCAGCAATATTTTTAGCACTTTCTTTATTCTATTACAGTATATTGACAGAAAATGCTAAAAATAATTGCTAAAAACGGGTTTAAACTGTAATACCCTATTCACACGTACAGTTTTAAATCGTTTTTGCAGCAATATTTTTAGCACTTTTAGCTGTAAGTGCAAATTATTTAAGCCCCAGTTTCTGCAATACGAACGCCATTCGTTCGTGACAAATTTGTGTGTATTTTGTTTTTGTTACAATAACAAAATACACACAAATTCGTCACGAACGAATGGCGTTCGTATTACAGAAACTGGGGGTAAAACTTTTTTTAGTTTAAATTGTAAGTTTTTTATTTTTTTTAATTATATTGATTTTTTTCGATTTTTATTTTTAAGTTTTCCAGATTTTTATTTTATAATTGCGATGTTTTTCATTTCCCGATTTATTTTATACTGTATACAGACTTGCGTGATTTTAAAATCACTATGTGATTTTCCTTTGAACAAAATCACATAGTGATTTACAAAATCAACTCTAAATTGTACTAGCATAAAGAAAAATCACAAAATCATCTCAATTTACCATGGTAAAGTTCTTGTAGTGTGAACGTGGCCTTAGGTTTACTGAATTTGTCTGATGTGGGGTTCACCTTGCTGTTCATGAGTGTTCAAGAGTGAGGTGTTTAAAAACGTCTTTGTTCTGTGTCCATTACGATTTTATTCTGTTACCACGGTTTTGTTAAGCAACTTGTTTAATATGGAGTTCACACTAGCGACCTTAAACAAGTTGTTCAACAAAACACCAGTAGCAGAATAAAAAAGTAATGGTAACAGCAAGTGTGAACGCCGTATAATACGGCGTTCACACTTGCGACCTTAAACAAGTTGTTTAACAAAACACCAGTAACGGAATAAAAACGTAATGGATACAGAACAAAGACTTTTTTAAACATCTCACTCTTAAACACTTCAAAACAGCCAGTGTGAACGCCGTATAAGGTCGTAATACGGCGTTCACACTTGCTGTTTTGAAGTGTTCAAGAGTGAGATGTTTAAAAAAGTCTTTGTTCTGTGTCGATTACGTTTTTATTCTGCTACTGGTGTTTTGTTAAACAACTTGTTTAAGGTCGCTAGTGTGAATGCTATATAAGTGTGAATCCCATAGACTTGAATTTTCTGAGTTTTATTCTGATTTGATTTTAATTTTCCTGAAATATTTCTAGCATTCCCTATTTAATTTTTAACTCACGATATTCTTTTCTATAAAGTTTTTAAATAAAAATATTAAGCATGCCTTCCACCAAAAAAGCCCCGATTTTTTTACACTTTGGAAGTTATAGAAGATTCGGCACAGCCGAATTAACATTTCTCACTCGTTTTTAATTTTCTTAAAAACAGTTTCTAGCTTCGTTAAAAATATAAATTAAAAATGAAAATATATTAATTTTCGAAATACATCCCAATTTTGTTTCGGTTTTACGAGAAAGTATAAAATCCAAAATTTTAGGAAGATTCGTGTCGGTGGAGTTGAGATTCCACAATCCCCTCATGCGAAATTTTTAGGAGTGATTTTGGACAGTAAGCTCTCTTGGAAAATGAACACAGGTGAGAGAATAAAAAAGGCTAACAATGCTTACCACGCGTGTAAGAAAATGTTCGGTATTACCTGGGGTTTAGAGCCTAGAGTTACGTACTGGATTTATACTTCAGTAGTGAGACCAATCTTACTATACGGAGTGTTAGTCTGGTATAAGGCACTTGAAATGGATGTGATACTAAAGCAGTTTCAAAGACTTCAACGGCTTATGGGATGTAGTATTACAGGAGCTTTGAGAACAACATCGGCCAACTCTATTGACGCCTTATTGCACCTTATACCAATTGACGTTTTTGCGAAAGGTGAAGCTTACAAGGCTTGCCTTAGACTCAAAGAGTCAAATTGTTTTAAGTTTCGCAATTTTGGACACAGTAACATGGACAATATAAATAATATTGATTCCGATTACTTAGTGCCCAAACTATTTTTCGACCGGAAATATGAAGTAAGATTTCCAACTCGAGAATATTGGTCTAACTGGCAGGACAACCCTGCAGACACCGTAAATATCTTTACCGACGGATCCAAACAAACGCATGGAGTAGGCGCGGGTTTTACGAACGTGGAACAAAACCAGAACTTTTCTTTTAACCTACCTTTGGACTCGAGCATATTTCAGGCTGAAATAGTTGCCATAGCTAAAGCTGTGGAACATATCAGGGAAACCAAGGGAACAACCATACATTTTTACGTAGATAGTCAGGCCGCCTTGAAGGCTCTTCAAGGATATTATATTAAATCTAAAATAGTTTTTTAGTGCGTTTACATTGGATTTCTAATCTAGTAAATTGTGATTTTAATCTACTTTGCAATCTGTACCGTTTACATTGGCATTTTTTACATTTGAGAAGATTAGGATTGGCATTTTTAACAACAAGTTGGTAAAAGATGTGTGTGACTGCGTCAAAAAACAGCGACGGTAATTAGTCGTCGTATGATTAACAAGGACAGTGACGGCGTTTACAAATAAAAATAACGGCGGCATAAACATACTTGGCGGCGTCATCAAAACGGCAGGCTTTGTGTCGGTGTTTTTCAGTGTTGGAAAATGCAAATAATAGAAATACAGAGTTGTATCTAACTTTACCAGATTGCGTTTGCCGATTAGAGTCTAAACTACTAGATTGAAAAAAATAAATTTGTATGGACAATCTAATAGATTGAAACTGGATTGGAGCCACAATCTACTTTAAGCTAGCTTAGAGGACCAGTGTAAATGCAATGTTACGAGAACTTGCAGATGCTGTGTCTACACAACCAGGTTAATTTATTATGGGTACCAGGACACAACGGAATACAGGGAAATGAAAAGGCAGATGAACTCGCAAAACTAGGAGCTGATGGTTTAGGTACCATGGTGCCAGTTTTACCACCACTTCAACACTATAAACATAAACGGAATTCCATCAATGTTGCAAAGGCAAACAGGAGGTGGAGAGAACTGACAACATGCAAAATCAGCAGAACTTTGTGGCCAACTTATGATCAAGGGAAAACTCAATATCTACTATCACTTACGAGAAGGGAATGCCGAGCTCTGACTGGGATAATAACTGGTCATTGTCTTATCGGCATCCATGCCAAGAATATTGGACTTACTTCAGACGCTAGTTGTAAAAGATGCGCTTCACCAGGAGTAAATGAAACGATGGAACACATACTTTGTCACTGCCCAGCTGTGGCAAGGAGTCGCCGATCCATTACCGGTCAGATAAGTTTCGGTACTTTGGAGGATATAACGCAAATGGATCTTAGGATATTGAAAAGATTCGCAATGACTTTGAACGTGTTTAACTTGCACCGCTAGCGGAAAAAAGTTTTGTGGTACCGCTATGGACCAAGAGGTCTATGAGAGGTGTCAATCGGACACCGCCACCCTAACCTAACATTTGTTTCGGGACTTTTCCAAAATTTATCAAAAAAAATTCTTAAAGGCATTTTTAATAAAAATTTTTACTCAAAAAACATTTTTAAATATATTTTTTTTAAACGACCAGGACTTTTAAACTTCTTTAGAAACTTCGAAAAAATTTTAAAACTTTTTATATATATTTTTTTTTTACTTCAAACGCGAAAAAAAAAATTACTGTCTGGGATTAAGTAAAAAAAATTAAAAAAAAATGTTGTTGGCTTTTTTAAATTTTTACCAACATTTTTTTATCCAAAAATCATTTTTAATGAGTTTCTTTCCTCAAATACCCAAAAAAAGAATTAATGTCTTAGGGTCTTAGAAAATTTTTATATGTCTATTTTTTTTTTGTTCTAGGGGGAAAAAGTTCCCCCTTGAAGAACTAAACATCTGAAAAACACCATTTTATTAAAAAACTCTCTGCAAAAAAAAAAAAAAAACTTTCAGTTTTTCTATAAAAAATAATTTAAGAATATATATTTTTTATCTATAAAGTTATAAAGTTGATCTCTATAATAATTTATAATTGTTTTCTTATTTTTAGCATTTGGTTGACTGGTCCAAAGCAATGTTACCACAAATTTCAAATATTACCAAACATTATGATGAATGGGTCCACAAACCAGTTGACAGACCCTTAAGACTGTTTGGTCCCTGGTACTTAGAAATGTGTACAAAAACACCTTGGTGGTTGGTACCCACATTTTGGATACCCGTTATATCCAAATTAGTATATGATGAATTTTCAGAGGTTATACAGGAACACAATACATTAAAAGTGAGTAATAAAAAAATCTTTAAAAAATCCTCAAAAACTTTATTAAAATGAATCCTTTTCTTTACAGTTAACTTTATTATCATTATATTTTGTTATGGGTATATTATTTTGGACATTTTTAGAATATACCCTACATCGTTATGTCTTTCATATGAAAGTTAAAGAAACAACTCATCCCTGGCTATGTACTTTTCATTTTATGATACATGGTTTACATCATAAAGTACCATTTGATCCAATGCGTTTGGTATTTCCTCCATTGCCTGGTGTAATTATTGCTACCATATTGTATGTCCCCTTATCGTTATGTCTGCCCAAGCCACGAGTCATGTTAGCTGGCGCACTTTTGGGTTATTTATGCTATGACATGATTCATTATTACTTACATTATGGTAGTCCTAGTATTAAGCATTTATATTATATGAAACGTTATCATTATCAACATCATTTTGCCCATCAAGATATAGGCTATGGCATTTCAAGTCCATTATGGGATTTTGTTTTTAATACCAGAATACATTTAAGAAAATTAAAATTTCATTTAAAATGGAAATAATTAAAGGAGTATATTATGGAATGATACTTATATAATTTTTATATGGTGTTCTGAGTTTTATTTAGGATTTAAAATGGGAAATTTAAAAAAAAAAAACGTACCTAATATTTGTAAAGTTTTTGTACATGTACGGATTTATTTTGTTAAAAAAAAGTTATTAAAAAGTTCACAAAAAATTTTCAAAATTTTGTTTCTACATCTACATTAATTTCGTATTCGCATTAATTTTTTTAAACATGTTTAAACATTTAGACATGTTAAGTGCTTAAACATGTTTAAGTGCTTAAACATGTTTAAGAGCTAAAATATGTTTTAGTATTTAAAACATGTTTAAAAGTTTAAATGCGAATACGGTTTCGTCGGAATTCCTAGAATTTTTATTATTTTTCAGTTTATATTTAGTGGAATTCAAATTTAATATTTTTTTTTAACAAAATAAAAAAAATCTAAAATGTGCGAAAAGCTTATATCCAATTTTTTTTTATATTTAAAATTTCTTTAATATTAAGTTTTTTAAATAAAAGTTGTATAAATAATTTTATATTCCCTTAAACAATGAATATCTGAACATTCATGATTATATTTAAACAAATTTTATAAAAATTGTTATTATAAGTAAATTTAATGAACAAAATTGAACCTAGTGCATACATTTTATATTGTTTTAGATATACCAAAGATAAAAAATAAATATTTATTTGTTGAAAAAAACAAGGCATTTTTTATATAAAAAAGTTTTATCATTTAAAAATAATTTTGTTATTGAAATTTTCAAATTCAGAAAATTTATCATACAAACGAGGAAAATCGAATAATATGGTACTCGCATTCATTTTTCTTAAACATGTTTAGACATTTAAACAAGTTTAAGTGCTATACATGTTTAAATTAGCATAAATATTAAAAATAAAGCATCATTTGAGGGTTAAACAACAGACTATTACCCTATTCACACTTACAGTTTTAAATCGTTTTTAGCAATTATTTTTAGCATTTTCAGTCAATATACTGTAATAGCATAGAAGGTGCTAAAAATATTGCTGCTAAAAACGATTTAAAACTGTACGTGTGAATAGGGTATAACAAGAAGAGACACTTGGGACAGGTGTCTAAAAACCACTAAAAAGTAATCTAATACGGCGTTCACACTTGCTGTTTTGAAGTGTTCAAGAGTGAGATGTTTAAAAAAGTCTTTGTTCTGTATCCATTACGTTTTTATTCTGCTACTGGTGTTTTGTTGAACAACTTGTTTAAGGTCGCTAGTGTGAACTCCATATAATACCCTATTCACACTTACAGTTTTAAACCGTTTTTAGCAATTATTTTTAGCATTTGCTGTCAATATACTGTAATAGAATAAAGAAAGTGCTAAAAATATTACTGCTAAAAACGATTTAAAACAGTACGTGTGAATAGGGTATAATACCCTATTCACATTTATAGTTTTAAACCGTTTTTAGCAATTATTTTTAGCATTTTCTGTCAATATACTGTAATATACCCTATTATAGGGTATTATACCCTATTCACACGTATAGTTTTAAATCGGTTTTAGCAGCAATATTTTTAGCACTTTCTTTATTCTATTACAGTATATTGACAGAAAATGCCAAAAATAATTGCTAAAATCGATTTAAAACTGTAAGTGAATAAAGAAAGTGCTAAAAATTATTGCTAAAAACGGTTTAATACCCTATTCACACAAACAATTTTAAACCGTTTTAGCAGCAATATTTTTAGCACTTTCTTTATTCTATTACAGTATATTGACAAAATGCTAAAAATAATTGCTAAAAATGGTTTAAAACTGCAAGTGTGAATAGGGTATAAAACTGTACGTGTGAATAGGGTATTATAACCTATTCACACTTACAGTTTTAAACCGTTTTTAGCAATCATTTTTAGCATTTTCTGTCAATATACTGTAATAGAATAAAGTAAGTGCTAAAAATATTGTTAATAAAAAGCATTTTTAGCTGTAAGTGAGCACAAGGCATTATTGGCCAGTTATTGGCTTGTCGGACATTTTAGATGTTTTTTTTTCAATAATTGTTTTAAGAAATAAAATACTCAACAAAATAAAAAAAAATAGAACTTTTTTAGAAAAACTAGAATTATTTTTAAGAAAAATTAGTACTTTTTTAGAAAAAATTAGTACTTTTTTTAAAAAAACTAGTACTTTTTTTAGAAAAAATAGCACTTTTTTAGAAAAAATATTACTTTTTTAGAAATAATAGTACTTTTTTAGAAAATAGTACTTTAATAGAAAAAAAGGAATTTTTGAAAAAAAAAGAAGGAATTTTTGGGAAAAAAATGTTTTATGAAAAATAAAAAAAGTACTTTTTTTAGAAAAATAGTTCTTTTTTAGGAAAGTACTATACCACCTTTAAGAAAAAACTTTTTTTCAGGAAAAAAGTACTTATTTAGAAAAAAATTTCCTAAAAAGTATTATTTAAGAAAATAAAGTACTTTTTTAAAAAAAAGGACTTTTTAGAAAAAAATTTACTTTTTAGACAAAAAAAGTACTTTTTAGAAAAATATTTACTTTTTAGACAAAAAAATACTTTTGAACTACTTTTTTACTTTAAGTAAATACTTTTTTTCCAAAAAAATACTTTTGAACTACTTTTTTTTTTTGTAAAAAATAAACTTTTTTTAGAAAACATTTATTTTTTTTAAAAATACTTCTTTTTTTTAGAAAGAATTTACGTTTTTTTAAAAAAGGTATTTTTTTAGAAAAAAGTATTTATTTTTTTTGAAAAAAGTAGCACTTTTTTTGGTAAAATATGACTGTTTTTAGAAAAGTACTATAGCGGTTTTCACCCTTGATAGAAAACTTTTGAGGAAATTTCCTACAAGAAAACTTTCTACCGATTTTTTCCACTAAAGAGTGAACAACTATTTAAAAAAGTTTTCTCACACTAACATGTTCTATAACCTCAAAATAATTAAAGTAATTAAAACCACGAAATAATATTAAACAACGCGATTTTTAGTAAAAATTTAATTAATCATTTAAGTTTCATTTCAAATTTCGTATAAAAAGTCTGAAAATATATCAAAATAATTAAATTCCTCTCTAATCAGCTATTTTGTTGGTCTAGGAACTTTTATTTTTTTCTTTACTTCAACTTACTCAAGCATCAAGTCGAAGAAATTTTCTATGTAGAAAAGAAGGATCGGAACAGTGGAAAAATATTAACTTCTAAAAAACTTTGGTTAAACAAATGAAGCATTTTATGTCGGTAGAAGTTTGGATCCAGAATATTTATATTCCGCCCCTTTTTGTGGACAATGATATAAGCAAATAATTTAAATAATGTTAAAATTGTATTAATTATGTGCAAATATCATAATAAATCAATTTGTCAATATTTATTTAATAACTTTTACTGCGAAACCACTTTTACTTGTTCGATATCTAATTGATCGTTTTCGAATTTCAATTAACGTTATTAAAGTTTTCGAATAACAATTGAATAACTTAAATTTTAAATATCGAGAGCGAATTTTAAAAAACTTGTTTTTTAAATAATATTTTAGTTTTAAATTAATTTTATAGATAACAACTAAATCGGTGAACGCATTTCTTTCGAAGTCTCTTTTGAAAATATTGCAGATAGCAAGTTTTGAATATAAGCCCTCGATATGTAAAGTTTTCAAATTTTAAACAAAGTTGGCAAATTTCAAATTAAATTATCGAAATCCAATTAATCTTTTAAAAATACATCTGTAAATGTTGTGGTCATTTTATAAATATATTTGTTTCTTTATAATTTTTTAAAGTTTAGAAAATAAAATATTTGAGCTCGAGGCCTTTTTTAATGTTTTTGTTTAATAAATTTTCATTTAATATTTGCCAATAAAATAAAAAATTAAATTAATTTTTTAAAGTTCTTTAATAAAAAGGTCTGACAGCGAAAAAAACTGTCTTATCTGATTTTACAAAATCAAATTTTTATTAAATAATTTTTAAAACTCTAAACTTAATATAATGCAGGGAATACACTTAATTAAACCAAAAAAAAAATATTTAAATTCTTATCTATTGCATAAACAAAAAAAGGTCAACCCAATCAATATTTTATATAGTATATTCTTTGATTTCAAAATACGTCAATATAAACATTCAAACAGTTTTTAAATAATAATCAACAAGTAAAATTCTCAAAAAAAAATGCGGCATTTTATAAAATTGTTTATTCAAATAATTGCCAGTTTAATTTTATTTATAAACATTGTTCGGGCTTTTGAAGAATCTATTTTCGAAGATGAAGATATATATCGTCAAGCCTTACCACCAGTTGCTCAGACTGGTTTAACTGCACCCGGTACGAAATGGTGTGGTCCTGGTAATACAGCCTCAGGCTATAATGATTTAGGAACACATCGTGAAACAGATATGTGTTGTCGTGATCATGACCACTGTGATGAGATATTAGAGCCAAATACATCATTACATCAGCTAAATAATACCGATTTTTTTCCAATGTAAGTAGAAAATGTTGGGTTTTATTTTGAACATCAAATCGAATGCTTGTTTTTAATTTTAAACGTTTTTAAAATAAATTTTATTTATTTTTTTCAGTTTAAAATGTGATTGCGAACAAAAGTTTATTAATTGCTTGCAATTGGTTAATAGTGCAATTTCTAATACATTGGGTAGTCTTTATTATGGCACCAGGAAGAAATGTTTTGCCCAGGGTCATCCAATAGTAAGCTGTAAACAATATCAAGAGGGTACATTCCGTAAAAGATGTATACGTTATAATATTGATAAGACAAAACCAAAAATATGGCAATTTTATGATATGCCTTTCTTTACCGTTAAAAGTTAGAAAATAATTTTAGAAATTCGGAACACCTAAGGCTACCATTCGAAAAGAATTTAAAAAAACTGCATTTAATAAAAGCATTAAATTTAATTTTGAGTTAAATAATTTAAAAGATGTTTTCAGTGAAATTTGTAGGCGGTTCTCATTTTTATGGGCCATTCTAATTTTTTTTACGTTAAAAAAAATACTTTCTCTACTTATTATCTCCAGTTTTCCTATAATTTTATTTTAACAATGTTTCAATAAATGCCACGCCCCTTCAAATACCGCCCACTTTTGGACTATATAGTAGCTGTTCTCATTTTCCTGTTGCATAACAAATTTCATGTTTCTAGGTACTCTCAAAGTAGAATTATACTCTCTTGCAGGCTAGATTAACGATTTGGTCCACTGTGCATTGGCTGCGGCCTGAAAATGACCCACAAATGTTTTTCCCGTAATCAGCTCTTTAATAAGCATCGTTGTGGGGGTATGCCCTGAAGCAATTCAAAAAATTTCCAGATTTTGGGTTTTTAGATCTTTAATGGGGACATTTTTTGTCTGGTCCGATTTGGCCAGGGTAGCTCTTCTGCACCGTGGTTTCAACAGACGGGCACGCAAATTTTTCTTTTTTTCGAATTTCAAAATCGTCGGGGTTGGAAAAGTTGCCATTTAGGTACAAACTAATATTTTAAGCAAAAAAAAAATTGGTTCAAAACTTTCCTATTTTCAAGTCAAAAAAGAAACCCAAAGATGTTGCCCTACAGGACTAATATTTTTGTGTGTTTATGTATATTGATCTAAAAATGCAACTTTTTCGACCCCGACGATTTCGAAAATCGAAGAAAAAGGAAAATTTGCTGCACCCTTATGTACTTACAATATATACCCAAAAAGTTATACAGAAAGAAATAAAACCCACATGGAACAAAATAGGATAGTAAAGGAACAAAATAGAATGATTGTTTTTACCCAAAATATTTAAAAAAATTTGTAATAAAATTTTTTTCACTAAAAGCCTATTCACATCTGAGGTCAAATCTCGTTCGAACGAGATTTTGATCATATGGTCTGTATCATTTTATACACAACCATATGATCGAAATCTCATTCGAACGAGATTTCACCTCAGGTGTGAATTGGGTGGATTACTCAATACTCCGTTATAAAATAACTCTCCGTTAAATTTAGCTTTTTCATACAAATTTTGACATAAGGCTCCGTTAAATCGGCAGTTAGCAGCTAACTTTTCATTGAGTAATCCGCCCTTAAAACTTTTTTATTCAAACTTCTTTTTTAACTGAAATTTTTTTTCACTAAATCAATATTTTTTTTAACTTAAAAATTTTAAGTCAAAATTTGATTTTACTCAAAAATTTTCTGATTTCATTGGATTATTACGATATAAGGTCTCAAAAATTTCCCAGAACATGTTTCACCAGCACAAACATGATTCCGTGCTAAAGGCCTATTCACACATGAGGTAAAATCTCGTTCGAACAAGATTTCAATCATATGGTCCGTATTATCATTTTATACTCAACCATATGATCGAAATCTCGTTCGAACGAGATTTCACCTCAGGTGTGAATTGGGTATAAACGGGCTTTTTTAATTTTGTTAATACGGTATTTACACCAACGAAAACAACTTGTTTTTGAATATTTTTTTGGTTTTTGGCAAAAACTACATTAATTTTCCATACAATTTAAAAACTGCGTTGCCAACTAAAACTGAACAAAAACTAGAATTTAGGTTGTGGTCTATGCTACTATTAATTCAGTGTGAATGTTTTTTTCAATTTTCTTTTGGTAAAAACGAATGTCAAAATAAAAATATTTGTTTTTTTGTTAAATTAATATTCAAATCTTAAAAAAAAGTAAATAAATGTGTAATTTAATTTTTTTAATAACGTGTGGCTATTGTAATTTTGTGTTTTTTAGTGAATTTAGAAAATAATTAATTTGATTTGACAAACAAAAACTCTTTTTATTCGGTGTAAACAGTTTGGTTTTCCAAAATGCTTTTTTGCCAAAAACAAGTTAGTTTTTGTCATAGAGTATACATAGAGGCGAAGGCGTCAAAAATCGAGTTGTCAAAGTACAACTTGTATACATGTATTTGTTGACAAAGTACGACTTGTAAACATGTATTGTGTTTTGAATTCACATCGATAACGTACGTGTGAGAAATTAGAAAAAGATAGTGATATTATTTTTTCTTTCACCTTCGCCTCTATGTTTCTCTATGGTTTTTGTTTGGTCTAAACATACACGCAAAAAAAAAATCTGTGTAAGATTGAGCAATCCTACTTGGTAAAACTTTTTTCATACCAAAAAAAAATTTTTACCAAATTTTTGCTAATATTATGCTTGTCGATGTTAAAGTAACATAATTCATTTTTTATGTAAAATAACCAAGTTGCTTGCTCAATAACGCAAATTACCTGCACAAAAATTTATCGAAAGAAAACAACAAAAAAACAAAACAAATACAGACCGCCATTTTCATTTCGTATTTTTGTGCGCGTGCGTTGTTCGTTTATTTTTTGTGTTATAAAAACGTAAAAAGGAAATTAATATATAAAATAAAAATAAATTAATACATAAATAAAAATAAATAATTAGTTTTCTAAAAGATAAATAAATGTAAGATAAAAGAATGTTAAAGTTAATTTTGCTTTCATCACTTAAAACACCATTCAATAAGAAAAACCAATGGAGTCCCAGACTTATGTTTCGATGAATAACAAATGGAATGATAAAGTGAGTATACCCGCATTCCGAAGACACCAATAAGGTTTAATAGATTTTTAGTTAAAAATTAGTCTTTGGTAATAATTTTATATTTTTACAGGGTACTGCTAAATAAATTTTTGAAGCTATGGAGAATCCTTCACTACAATAAAGAGCGTGGACACCAATCCTGCCTTTAGTTATAAAATTAAAACCTAAAAACCCAAAGCCAAGGAAGTCCATACCTGTTTTGATGAGTTACAAAGTAAGTGTTCCTCCTTACCAAGAGACCAATGGGGTTAACCAATTTTTTAAATTAAAAATTTATGTTTTGTAATAATTTTCTATTTTTACAGGATGCTTTTAAATAAATTCGTGAAGCTATAGCGGATCCTTTACTTTAAGAAGAAGCGTAGGCAGCAGTCACTCGAGAAAATTGTACAAAAAGGGTCAGTTGGTCGGTGGTAAATTAAATCCTACACAACATTTATTATATTAATATGGATTTATTCTGTGGAAATTTTAAATTCAACAAATATACAAATTTTTCCAAAAATTTATTGAAAATTTATTTTAGCATAAATGTGGTAATTTTTAGCATTATTTTTAGTCAGCTTTTCAAATAATTTTGGTTTATTTCACCATATTTCTTTTGGTATATTTTACCAAGTTTTTGCTTAAATAGCATTAGCATTTTCTTCAAAATTTTTTACATAAGTGTTTTGGCTAAATTACGAAAACTACTTCGTCGGTTGTAGTTTTAGCATATTTTTGGTAAAATTATGCCAGATTTTTGCTCACTCCGACACAAGTTTTTTTTTGCGTGTAGTATAAAACCACGGTTTAGATATATAGAGGTTGAATAAGATTGGACAACTGGTCGGCCATATCAACATTTTGACAAGTTTCGGTGTTTTCTTTTAGTTTTTATTATTTGCTATTTCACACACTTTTATCAGAAACAATTACTTAATTTTTAAAGATTAATTAGGAATAATTAATAATTTAAAAAAAAATTGCAAAAAATCACACAATTTTCCTGAATTTTAAACAAATTAAAAAAAAAATAAATTGACAATTTTCACAATTCCTTTTTGTTTCGACATTTTATTTTTTTAGTACACACCGATTTCTGTCGTTCTTCTCAATCCTTTATATATGTCATTCGTGTATAAAACTATTTTAAACAGTTTTTGTGAAAAACTTCAACGCCCACAATTGAATAAAAAAAAATTAAAGATTTAAAAAAAAATCCTATAATATAGATTCATTTATTAACCGGTATTTAATATTACCAAAAATGAAGTGCCGAGGAGGCGGGCTTTCTACACCATTTCTAATTGTATTTTAAAATTTTCCAAATGTATTTTAAAATTTTCCAAATGTATTTTTAAATTGTCCAAATATATTTTAAAATTGTCTAATTGAATTTTAAAATTTTCCATATGTATTTTAAAATTGTTCAAATATATTTTAAAATTGTCCAAATGTATTTTTAAATTGTCCAAATTTATTTTAAAATTGTCCAAATGAATTTTAAAATTGTCCACATGTAGTTTAAAATTTTTCAAATGTATTTTAAAATTGTCCAAATGTATTTTAAAGTTGTCCAAATATGTTTTGAAATTGTCCAAATGTATTTTAAAATTTTCCAAATGTATTTTAAAATTATCCAATTACATTTTAAAATTATCCAAATGTATTCAAAAATTGTCCAAATGTAATTTAAAATTGTCGAAATGTATTTTAAAATTTTCCAAATGTATTTTACAATTGTCCAAATGTAGTTTAAAATTTTCCAAATGTAGTTTAAAATTTTCCAAATGTATTTTAAAATTATCCAAATGTATTTTAAAATTGTCCAAATGTATTTCAAAAATTGTCCGAATGTATATAAAAACTGTCCAAATGTAGTTTAAAATTGTCCCAATGTATTTTAAAATTGTCCAAATGTATTTTAAAATTGTCCAAATATGTTTTGAAATTGTCCAAATGTACATATTTTAAAATTTTCCAAATGATTTTAAAATTGTCCAAATGAATTTTAAAATCGTCCAAATGTATTTTAAAATTGTCCAAATGAATTTTAAAATTGTCCAAATTTATTTTAAAATTGTCCAAATGTATTTTAAAATTGTCCAAATGTATGTAGTTTAAAATTTCCCGAATGTTTTTTAAAATTGTCGAAATGTATTTTAAAATTGTCCAAATGTACTTTAAAATTGTCCAAATGTATTTTAAAATTGTCCGAATGTATATAAAAACTGTCCAAATGTAGTTTAAAATTGTCCAAATATGTTTTGAAATTGTCCAAATGTATTTTAAAATTTTCCAAATGATTTTAAAATTGTCCAAATGTAGGTTAAAATTTCCCAAATGCATTTTAAAATAGTCCAAATGTATTTTAAAACTGTCCAAATGTTTTTTTTTTAATTATCTAAATGTATTTTGAAATTGCACAAATGTAGTTTAAAATTTTCGAAATATATTTTAAAATTATCCAAATGTATTTTAAAATTGCCCAAATGTTTTTAAAAATTCTCCAAATGTAGTTTAAAATTTTCCAAATGTATTTAAAAATTATCCAAATGTATTTTAAATTTGTCTAAATGAATTTTACAATTGTCCAAAAGAATTTTAAAATTGTCCAAATGTATTTTAAAATTGTCCAAATGTAGTTTAAAATTTCCCAAATGTATTTTAGAATTGTCGAAATGTATTTTAAAATTGTCCAAATGTATTTTAAAATTGTCCAAATGTACTTTAAAATTGTCCAAATGTAGTTTGAAATTTTCCAAATGTATTTTAAAATTATCCAAATGTATTTTAAAATTGTCCAAAATGTATTTTAAAATTATCCAAATGTATTTTAAAATTGTCCAAATATATTTTAAAATTTTCCATATTTATTTAAAAATTGTCTAAATACAATTTAAAATTTTCCATATGTATTTAAAAATTGTCCAAATGTATTTTTAAAATTGTCCAAATGTAGTTTAAATGTTCCCAAATGTATTTTAAAATTGTCCAAATGTATTTTAAAATTGTCCAAATTTATTTTAAGTTTGTCCAAATATATTTTAAATTTGTCCAAATGAATTTTAAAATTGTCCAAATAATTTTTAAAATTGTCCAAATGTATTTTAAAATTGCCCAAATGAATTTTAAAATTGTCCAAATGTATTTTAAAATTGTCCAAATGAAGTTAAAAATTTCCCAAATGTATTTTAAAATTTTCGAAATGTATTGTAAAATTGTCCTAATGTATTTTAAAATTGTCCAAATGTGGTTTGAAATTTTCCAAATGTATTTTAAAATTATCCAAATGTATTTTAAAATTGTCCAAAATGTATTTTTAAATTGTCCAAATGTATTTTAAAATTGTCCAAATATATTTTAAAATTTTCCATATTTATTTAAAAATTGTCCAAATACAAATTAAAATTTTCCATATCGTGAACCTATATTCAAAATATGCCAACTCAAATTTGACGGAAACGAGTTTCCGATGGCAAATAGCTCCCCTATGTAATACCTATCTGTCATAAAAATTTCAGAGCAAAAAAATAATTTGTTGTCGTTTTACATCCATTTTTGTTATTCTGCTAACTCAAAGTACATATTTTTTTGGTGAAAATAAATGCCAACTCCCATTGTAAATTTCCAAAAATTTTTCAAAATTTTTTTTAAAAAAAATTAGACCACATATCTTATTGCATTTGCCATGCTGAACACGAATCTTGTAAAGATTTTGATATCTAATGACTGGTTCTCGAGATATTTTCATTTTAAAAATATCGGTAAATAGTGTTTGCAAAAAAAAAATTGCTTATATTTATGTAACTTTCAAACTGTTTATCAGATTGAAACATGATGGATGGGGCAAATAAAGTCAATGATATAAGCTCTCAAAATGGCTACTTTGGAGTGACCCTATTACAATACAGCGTGAGTTACAGAGTGCCAAAGTTGACCACCCTGAGATTAAAAGGCTTTCGGAGCTAGTAACTTTTAAAAATATGCAAAGATTTTTAATTTTTTGTTCAGTTTTTGCAATTACCGTACTAAGGAAACAAAAACCAAAAAAAAAAAAATTTTAAAAATTTTTCCAAAAAAAATTTATTTTTATTTTCCGACAAAATATGCCAACTCTAAAAAAATATTTGTTTTTTGATATAGTAATAAATGCCATCTCTCAAAAATATGCAAACAAGTGCAAAATATGAAAATTTTTGCATAGGTAAAAATTGTTTAGAATATTTAAACCATCTTGTGGAAGGTACATTGTTTATTTTTGCAATAATACGCGAAATAACTAGTTTTTTAGCTCTCCTGAACAGTAAGCTTTTTCGAGTTGGCATTTATTGAATATAGTTCGACGATATGTATTTAAAAATTGTCCAAATGTATTTTTAAGATTGTCCAAATGTATTTTAAAAATTGTCTAAATGTATTTTTAAAATTGTCCAAATGTATTTTAAAATTTTCCAAATGTGTTTTAACAATTTCCAAATGTATTTTAAAATTGTCCATTTGTAGTTTACAATTTTCCAAATGTATTTTAAAATTATCCCAATGTATTTTAAAATTACCCAAATGTATTTTAAAATTGTCCCAATGTATTTTCAAATTGTCCAAATGTATTTTAAAATTTCCCAAATGCATTTTAACAATTTCCAAATGTATTTTAAAATTGTCCAAATGTTTTTTTAAAATTGTCCAAATGTTGTTTAAAATTTTCCAAATCTATTTTAAAATTTTCCAAATATATTTTAAAATTGCCGAAATGTATTTAAAATTGTCCAAATGCATTTTAAAATTGTCCAAATGTATTTTAAAAATTTCCAAATGTATTTTAAAATTGTAAATATGTATTTTAAAATTATCTAAATGTATTTTAAAATTGTTGAAATGTATTTAAAACTTTTCCAAATGTATTTTAACAATTTCCAAATGTATTTTAAAATTGTCCATTTATATTTTTAAATTTTCCAAATGCAGAATTCTATGGAAATTGTTAAAGTACACTCATAGAAATATCTTAGTAGAAAAATTAGTAAACCCATTGTAGATCAAGTTTTACAGAATTTAACAAAAATCAATGTTGATATTACAAAATTCAATAGTTGAAAAATACATAGTTGGAAAAAATTGTATAAAACATAAGTACATGAAATATGCAACACTGTTTTTGATGACCGCCATTTGTAAATTTTTGTTGTCTTATATAGAAGGGATGTTTCTCATAAAATTATATTTTATTACAAAGATAAAAGAAAATATTTGGTGAGTAATTAAATATATATTTACATTTTATGCATTAATACAGCAAATTTCATTATTTTTTTTTTAGAAATTTGTGATTTGGTATCGTTGGAAAAGTTCCAGAAGCTACACTCAACCAAAAATCATTGTATTCCCAAAGAAAATCGTAGTAAATTCAACAGAAATCATTGTTGATTTTGACCCTACAAATATTTATGTTGATTTCAACATTAATTGTTGTCAGTTTTTGTAAAAGCTGATCAACTCGTATTTTTGTTAGTTCTATTCGTATTTTTGTTAATCATACTCGTTTTTTTTTTGTATATTCATTCAATTTTATTTAGTAAAATGAAATGCTTATTTGTGTTGTAAATATTATTTTATTTAATTAAATATTTTTAAAAATTTTTTTTCATGGTTTTCATTTACTCATGATTTTCACACAAACTTATTTTTTAGATGATTTTTTTGTCTTCTTTTTTCTTCGACTGTGGTGTATTTTGATGTTGTTTTTCTATCGTCTATTGTTTTATATAGCTTCTGGAACTTTTCCAACGATACCAAATCACAAATTTCTAAAAAAAAAATAATGAAATTTGCTGTATTAATGCATAAAATGTAAATATATATTTAATTACTCACCAAATATTTTCTTTTATCTTTGTAATAAAATATAATTTTATGAGAAACATCCCTTCTATATAAGACAACAAAAATTTACAAATGGCGGTCATCAAAAACAGTGTTGCATATTTCATGTACTTATGTTTTATACAATTTTTTCCAACTATGTATTTTTCAACTATTGAATTTTGTAATATCAACATTGATTTTTGTTAAATTCTGTAAAACTTGATCTACAATGGGTTTACTAATTTTTCTACTAAGATATTTCTATGAGTGTATATAAAACAATAGACGATAGAAAAACAACATCAAAATACACCACAGTCGAAGAAAAAAGAAGACAAAAAAATCATCTAAAAAATAAGTTTGTGTGAAAATCATGAGTAAATGAAAACCATGAAAAAAAATTTTTAAAAATATTTAATTAAATAAAATAATATTTACAACACAAATAAGCATTTCATTTTACTAAATAAAATTGAATGAATATACAAAAAAAAACGAGTATGATTAACAAAAATACGAATAGAACTAACAAAAATACGAGTTGATCAGCTTTTACAAAAACTGACAACAATTAATGTTGAAATCAACATAAATATTTGTAGGGTCAAAATCAACAATGATTTCTGTTGAATTTACTACGATTTTCTTTGGGAATACAATGATTTTTGGTTGAGTGTATGTACATATGAACACTTTTAAAATACATTTGGAAATTTTTAAAATACAATTGGATAATTTTAAAATACAATTGGAAATTTTTAAAATACAGTTTGAACATTTTAAACTACATTTGGAAAATTTTTGAAATACATTTGACAATTTCAAAATACATTTGGATAATTTTCAAATATATTTGGACATTTTTAAAATACATTTATACAATTTTACAATACAGTTGGACAATTTTAAAATACATTAGTACAATTTCAAAATTCATTTGGACAGTTTTAAAATACATTTGGAGACTTTTGAAATACATTTGGACAATTTTAAAATTCATATGGACAATTTTACAACACATTTGTACAATTTTAAAATACATTTGTACAATTTTAAAATACATTTGGACAATTTTAAAATACATTTGGAGAATTTTAAAATACAATTGGAAATGATGTAGTCTTAATAAAAATTACCAGTTCCTCTTCAAGTAGGTCCCAAATGACATTGTAAATAAAACTTCTGTATTTATTTTTTTGTTGTTATAAAAATTAAAACAAATTATTCAATTTATTATATCCTTAAATAATTGCTGAGCCTTTGACTCTTTTTGTTTTAAACTAGCCTTCCATTGATCGGCCGACAAACGATACGTTTCCACGCGTAACTTTTGATTTATTAGCTTACCATATGGCGAGCCCTTTAACATATTTAATTTATCTGATAGTTCCTTAACTATTTTAGCTTTTTGCACCTCTTGAGCAGCAGCAAAACATGATTCTACAACACGAGAACCACAACGTAATATAGCCATATCAACATAATAGCCCTCCAAATGTTTTAGCAATTTTTCACGTGATTTTTCACCAATAAATTTACTTTGTAAAAATGCATCACAGATATGAGAACCGTTGGGGGTATTAAAGATGCTTACCAAATAGTCGGGCGTAGTTTCCAATATACAATTAACCAAAAAGATGGGTTTATTAAAACGTAAGATATCCTGGATAATTAAGGAGCCATGTAAATGTACAAAATTAGTTTTATCTTGTTGGAGTATCTCAAATGGTTTTAATTTAACCAAACACAGGAAAAATGATTTCATACGTTCTTTGTCACCCGTTATATGAAAAGCAGTTTGTAAGGCAGCTATTAATTGCGATTGTTTTGTTTGTAAACGCAAACAGGCCGAGGATAGTGAGGTTATTACTCCAGTATGACCAATTTTTAATAATTCTTCAATGTGTTCCTGCAGTTCTTGAAATATATTTTCAAAATCTTCTTTTTCTTTAATATTAACTAAAAGTTTTTGTACGGCAAAATTTGTTAAATGTTCTTTAGCTAATTGTGGTAATTTATTGGTAAATAACATGGCATATAATTGGGTTAATAGCTTGGGTCCAGCTACAGTTAATAAAGTTTCCAATAATATAACAGATGATTGATGCTGAAACACTTTGGGTAATTTAGGTTTAACAACAGCAGTTGTTGGTTTTTCTGTTTCACCTTCAACTTCTTTCTCTGGATTTGATTCCTTATCTTTTGACTTTTTCTCCTCTTCCTCCTCGTCATCTAATATTTCTATTTTTTTAAGTTTTTCATCATCATCCACATCAACTTTTAAAAGACCCTCCATTAAAATTTTCTTGCCAAAATGTTTTAACATATTTTTATCCATTATCTTTAATGATATACAAAGTACTCCCAGTAAAGCTGATGAGTGTTCCTGATAGGGAAAATCTGAAAATTGTGGCCACATTTCTATACGTTGGGCAAATTCTTTAGCTACTTCATGCCATTCCGTTGATACTTTATAGATCTTTTTGTTTTTAGCCATATCAGCTCCACCCTTTTCAAAAGCCACCTTAGCCACATGTATGCCAGAAAGGCAAAGTATACAGGTACGCATAATATGATTAGCACAGGTGTCCCAAACAAAATCTTCCAAGTTATTTAACATGAATTTGCCAACTCTTAAAACAAACTTACCACAATTAGTTTTATGTTCTGGGGAAAATTGTGTTTCTAAATTATACAATTCTTCACTTAAAACATCTTTAATAACTTTTGGTTTTTTAGCTATAGGTTCTTCTGCTTCATTATCCTCATCCTTATCTTTTTCATCTTTCTCTGATTTCTCCTCTTTAGGCGTATTCAATTGATCTTTTTCTAAAGACCTTAAAAAAGCTATTTCTACCATTTTTTGTAAAACATGTGAAGCAAAGCGATCGGAGCATATGGGTCTAAAACTATCAGCAAATACTTCAAAATATGATTCCATTTGTTGGGCATCTATAAAACCCAACAGTGTTTCCAAAGCTTTGCATACAATTTGATTGGAAGCTAAGTATACCTCCTGTCCCTTTGTTTGTTCAAAAACATTATTGGCCATATTGACTAAGGGAAGGGAAATCAATTAAAAAAAAAAACAACTTCATTTATTATTCTTTTCATTTACCCTTCTCTTCTACATCTTCAAATCCTTTTTTCATTGAATCCAATATATTAATAAAATAATTATATTGATCATCATCAATGTGTGTACCACGTCCATAGATTCCCTGTTTGGCAAAACCTTTGGCATTTTGTAGAAAACGTGATTTTTTCTTTTTCATCCTATTTTTGTTTCTTTTATACTCTGCCTGTGGATCATTATTCGTTATTTCTGAAGTCATATTGTTTAATATTTATTTAATTTTAATAAATAAACGAAAAAATTATGAATTCCTTTAAATAAAACGTGCTCTTTTTTCACAACAAATGCTTCTTCTTATTAACATCCGACAGTCACTTGGGATTGATAACATATAGTAAAAACTTTTCCAACACTTTAGTGTTTCTTCACAATACAGCAGCAAGCAGCAGACAGCAAAATTTTTACATGAATTTTGTTGTTGCGGCAACAACAAACTACATGAACAAATTTTGCTGTCTGCTGCTTGCTGCTGTATTGTGAAGAAGCACTAAAATTTATTTTATACAGTACTTAAATTTTCGAATTTCTTAAGAGTTGCCAAATCAAAAAGTAACAACAGAATCAAGGGATACATATGAATGCCTTATTCTCTGTTCTCACTTAATAGTGCGTTTACATTGGAATTCTAATCTAGTAAATTGCGATTTTAATCTACTTTGTAATCTGTACCGTTTACATTGGCATTTTTTACATTTAAGAAGATTAAGATTGGCATTTAAAATAACAAGTTGGTAATAAATGTCTGTAACTGCGTCAAAAAACAGCGACGGTAATTTGTCGCCGTATGACTAACAAGGACAGTGACGGCGTTTACAATTAGCAATTTCGGCGGCATAAACATACTTGGCGGCGTCGTCGGTGTTTTTCAGTGTTGGAAAATGCAAACAATAGAAATACAGAGTTGTATCTAACTTAACAAGATTGCGTTTGCCGATTAGAGACTAAACTACTAGATTGAAAAAAATAAATTTTTATGGGCAATCTAATAGATTGAAACTGGATTGGAGCCACAATCTACTTTAAGCTAGCTTAGAGGACCAGTGTAAATGCCACTTAAAAGTGCATAATTTGTTCGTGTTCACGTGAAAAAATCTGTCAAACTCCATTAAATTTTTTTTGTCTATGCTGCTATTAGAGTTGTCAACCGATTAAAAATAATTCGATTAATCGATCAAACAAAACCACAACAACGACGATTAATTTAAAAATAACGATTTTCGAATAGACAAAAAAAATTTAACGAATAAATCGATTATGTCAATTAATCGAAAAATTATTTTGTTATACCCTAGGGGAAAACCCCCCTTAAAGGACAAAAACACCACCAGAAAACACATTTTATTTTTGTATATTTGTTCAACAAATGAAATATTTTTATGCCATATTAAGTTCATTAACCTGTATTCGGACCAAGATGATTAGGAAACGCAATTTTTCGGCCCGCCCCCTTTTAAGGGCGTGGTTATAGAAAATAATACAAAATAATGATAAAAGTGTTTTTAGGCGTAACTGTCGTAAACATAAATTTGTAAACATTTATGAAGAGGGAAAAGGTGTCCCCGTTTAAACTGATTTTAAATATATAAAACAGCAAACATTTTTCAATAAAATGGATATTTGAGATTTGTTGTGATTGTTTCTTTCTTTTAATATTCAAGAGTTTTTGTTCTTAATAGTATGTATTACAATTTTTATGTGAAAAAGAACTAACTTAGCTTAAAGCATAGTACTCTGTTCGATTTCACGGAAAAAATCTGTCAAACTCCATATAAAAAAAAATTGGCAACGCGAGGAATTATATGGAAATTACTAAAAAGTTTGCACGCATTTTTATTATACAAGGCAATTAAAATTTCCGCGAAAAAGTGACATTTTAGTTTTGTTATGATCGTTTCTTTGCTATAATTGTCAAAAGTTGTTGATTTTTAAATGTTTTACTGCGATTTGAGGCGTTTAAAATTTCAATGAAATTTTCACCGTAAAAAACAGAATACTTAGCTTAAGTTGCATAATTTGTTCTTGTTCACGTGAAAAAATCTGTCAAGCCTCATATAGAAAAATATTTTTGACAACGCGGTAATATTCTTGGAAATCGTTTAAGCTGTTTTTATGTATATAAAACCCCATAAAATTTGCAAAAAAAAAATTTAATTTAAAATTTATGGTTGTTTCTTTTTTTTAATATTTAGAACTTTTCGTTTTTAATAGTTTTAATTATGATTTTAGGCTATTTAAAATAGTTCACGAGAAAAATAACTTACTCAGCTTTACAACCTGTTTTCAGCAACATTTTAATACGCTTCGCTCTCGAAATTTCCATTTTTTTTTTTAAATTTTGCAAATGTATTTTAAAATTGTCCAAATGTATTTTAAAATTTTGCAAATGTATTTTAAAATTGTCCAAATGTATTTTAAAATTGTCCAAATGTATTTGAAAATTGTTCAAATATATTTTAAAAATGTCCAAAAGTATTTTAAAATTGTTCAAATTAATTTTAAAATTGTCCAAATATATTTTAAAATTGTCTAAATATAATTTAAAATCATCCATTTAGAAATTGTCCAAATGTATTTTAAAATTGTCCAAATGTATTTTAAAATTGCCCAAATGTACTTTAAAATTTTCTAAAATTTTCAAAATGTATTTTAAAATTGTCTAGTTCCAAATGTATTTTAAAATTGTCCAAATATATTTAAAAATTTTCCAAATGTTTTTAAAAAATTTACAAATGTTTTCTAAAATTGTCCATTTGTAATTAAAAATTATCCAAATGCAATTTAAAATTGTTCAATTAAATTTCGAAATTTTCCAAATGTATTTTAAAATATTTTACATAGAATTCTACATCATAGAATATTTTAAAATACATTTGGAATATTCTTAAATACAATTGGAAAGTTTTAAAATACATTTGGATAATTAAAAATACATATCGTCACCTAAAATGCAAAAGGCCCTAACTAACATTTTATTAAGTTTACAGGAGAATCAAACAAGTAGAAAAATTAAATTCGACTTGGTCGAATCTATGAATACCCTCCACAATGTTATCTGATAGTAATTTTCTAAAAAAAATTTCAAAAAATTGCATTACAAATTTTTTATTAGAAACATATATGAACATTTCCATTTAACTTTTGATTTTAAGGTTTAAAAAATATTAAATTTTTTTTTGAAGGCACATCAAAATCGTTTAGTACGCGTATAAACATGCATTTAGTTAGTTAAAATCCGTTCGCGTGAAGAACTTTCAGCTGACGGCGCGAAAGTTATGGTGGTTTAAAGATTTTATTTGAAAACCAAAAGTCTGAAAATTACAATTATTATTAGAATTTAACAAAATTAACGTGAATTAATGTTTCATACTATCCCCAACACAAATTGGTTACATTATATCCATTAACGTGGATTTATAAAGATATTTTCCCGTTAAAAGTTAATTTTTAAAAGTTGTTATTTTGAAGCTTGTTATGCAATTTACGCGAAATCTAAAGATGATGGACCAAATTAAAGACCATATTCGTGTTTAGCACCCCCAAATTAGTTAAGAAACTTGTGCATTATGCTAAATTGTGAATTTTTAAAAGTGATGCAGTTTCTGAATAATGAAATTTTGAGGGATGCATTAAATCCACAATCTTCAAAATTTTTGAATGCCGTTCAGTTTTGGGATAAAGCTTCATAAGTACTAGCAATTGTCATTTATAGAAATTAATTTCTATTAGCGGTTTGGGTGTGCCCTGGCGGTTTATCTGAAGACAAAATTGGCGCGTTTTCAGCGTACAGTTACTTTTAGTCCCAATTTTTGCAAACGATCCATAATACGCATTACAAGCAATCGTCTGACGGGTATATTTTAAATCCAAATTCTTTTTACGTGAAAATACAAGCAAAAGTTTAAAATCGTGAAATGTCAGATTTTTGCAAAATTTTTGCTAATCAAAATTTTAACACGCTATATCGATTTTATTATAAAAAATCAAAAAATATTTGGATCACGCAATGTGCTGGACACTTTTAAGTAATATTGCGAATGTGCCTCGCAAAAAAGTGGATTTTTGATGATTTTCACGTTTTGTCTCTCAACCTTTGTCTAGCTAGTACTCTGCTGCTATTGAGGGCACATTCATGAGACTGGTTTTAGACTGTAGCCAATTACGACAGCTATCATTCTTCGTATTAGCTTTTGAAAAGTATGAAGCGGCGCAAATTTGCTGATAAAAAAACGACGAAAAATTGAAAATGAAGAAATTTTAATTTCAAACCGTTACCACCAAATATCTTTTTTATTATTGATGGCACATCAAATTCATAAATACAACTTTTTTGAACAAGTATAGGGACCATATATTCTAAATCTTCGAAGAATACGTTGGACGGCGCAAGTACAATTGGCCAAAGAGTACATAATTTTTATGAAATTTCAATCGACTTTTCCACATTTCGGAAGTTTGGTTGTCGCTAACTACCGCAAATTAAGATTTTTGGCCTTATGTGTTTGAAAGCTAATTGCATTAGAAGTCCTTTATGCATTTCTATCAGTAGATAGATATTTTAATGCAAATAAAAAAAGTTTTTGCCAAAAAAACCAAAATTTCAAAGAAATGAAAAGTTAAATGGAAATGTCCATATATTATTTTGAGTCAAACTTTCTTTTAATCAATCAAATTTTTTTGAGTGTAAAATTTTTTTGACTGTCAACATTTTTTTGAGTCTGCCATTTCATTAAAAAAAAATAATAATTTGTACATTTTTTTTGAGTGTAACATTTTTTTTTGAGTGTAAATACTTTTTTAGTGCACAATTTCTTTGAGTAACAAATTACTTTGTAAAATATTTTTGTTGTTTTATACCTATAATGCAATACAAAAAAAAACTATTTCACATATTTTCTTCTTTTTATATTACCATCTTCTTCTTTAAAAATCAAAAACAAATTTACATTCAATCATACACATACTTTATTTGATTTTCTCCCGTAACATACAGTTACACTAACAATAACAAAACAATAACAAATATTTACTTGTCTAACAACTAAACTGCACCCCACGACAAGAAAACAAACAACAACAAGTTTTACAAAACTGGTATTTCACCATGCTTATAAAACTTGTTTAACTAGTTTTCAACAGTTTAAGGTGAAACAAATCTGAAATTCACTGCTTTGCTTATAACTTTTGAACCACTGAACCGATTTTGCTGAAATTCAAAACCAAACAGCCTCGAGGAACACCAAATATATATGCTAAGCTTCAGCCCCCTCAGTATTGTCTTTCGAAAGTTATAGTGGTTTTAATCTTGTAAATTCGAAAAATACCCTTGCCGAAATTTACTATTTTGCTCATAACTTTTGAACCACTGGACCGATTTCGCTGGATTGCAATACCAACCTGACCCGGTAAATGGAGAACATATATGTCAAACTTCAGGAGCCTCCGTAAAGTCTTTCAAAAGTTAGCGTGTTTTCAACGGACAGACAGACAGACAGACAGACAGACGGACGGACGGACGGACGGACGGACATCGCTAGATCGACTTAAAATCGATCAAGGATCATGAATATATATACTTTATGGGGTCCTAGACCAATATTTCCATGTGTTACAAACGGAATGACAAACTTATATATACCCTCTATCACTAGAGTGGAGGGTATAAAAACAGTATTGAATGATATTTTAAATTTATGAATAACTTTGTTATTTTTTAATGAATTTGGCTAAAATTTTGTGAGGACGTTCTTTAAATAAATATGGATCAAAATAAATAAAAAAAATATTAAAAAACTTTTTTATTTAGTTCCGTTCATTCGCGATTGCCCAAATCACATTTTTTTAATTTTGGCTATAAAATTGCAAATTTTTTTAATGCAGGCCCAATTTTTTGTGGAGACGGTTATGTTGATAAAATAATCCAGAACCAATTAAAAAACTGATTTTGAATTTTTTGTTAGTAAGGGCCTTTTGCATTTTAGGTGACGATATGTTTTAAAAACATTTGGCAATTTTTAAAATACAGTTGTAAATGCTTAAAATACGTTTGGATGATTTTAAAATACATTTGGAAAATTTTAAAATACAATTGGACAATTTCAAAATACATTTAGAAATTTTGAAAATACATTTGGAAAATTTTAAACTACATTTATGTTTTTAAAATACATATGGAAAATTTTAAATTTAATTTGGACAATTTTAAATTATATTTGGACAACTTTAAAATACATTTGGACGTTTTTAAAGTATATTTAGACAATTTTAATATACATTTGGATAATTTTAAAATTCATTTAGACAATTTTAAAATATATTTAGACAATTTTCAAATACATTTGGACAATTTGAAATTCTCTTGGATAAATTTCAAATATAATTGGACAATTTTAAAATACATTTGGACAATTATAAAATAAATTTGGAAAATACAATTGGAAATGAGGAGTTCCATAACAAAGCGCAACAAAAAAATCTCTGAGTTTTTTGTTTTTTGACTGAATTCTATTCTACACATTAAAATCTATGCAACTATTACTAAAAATCATCCCAAAGCTCAGTATTTACACTAAAATTCACTGTTGACTTTAATTATGAAACGTCCCAAAGCTTAGTAACTACACTCAAAATCACTACTGACGTTGTTTTCATTTGTTCGTTTATCTCAAAAACTGTTAAAGTAGAATTGTTGCGTTTTGTTATGGAACTCCTCAAATGGTGTAGTGATAAACGCTATATAATACCATGTTCGCATTTATTTAAACTAGTTTAATTATGTGTTTTCCTCATACAATTTTAAACACTTTATCTGTCAAAATAAAACGCCGTTTAATTTTGACGTTTAAATTGTATGAGGAAAACCAATAATTAAACTAGTTAAAAATGAATGCGAACATCGTTTAAGTTTGTCATTCGCAGAAGAGGGCAAAATTGCAGTTTTCAAAACACACTGAAATCGAAAAAAAACTGAAATCTCCATACGGTCTAGAATTAACAAGTAAAAAAGGTTAAATTCGGCGTTAAATTGTATTGATATCGTCCAAAAATCCGCGAAAAAAAAAAATTGTAAAAAAATAAGTTTGTACTGTTTAAATAGAGTTATGTGTCCAATTATGTTCACATATGTCAACCAGCAGACGAATAAAAAGCATTTTATATTTTTTGAGGTTATGTGGAATGTACCAAAATGTTCGAGGTATCCTTACATATTCGTTCATAGCTTTTGAACCGCTGAACCGATTTTGGTCAAATGCAATACCAAACTGCTTAGGACAACAACAATTAAATATGATAAGTCTCAGTCATATCTGTTTAATACTTTTTTCGTGGTCACAAACTTTATAGATTCAGCCTAAACAGCTTCACTAAATGAAGTCCTTTTTATGTATCAAGCCTTTTGCCCAGTTAGTTTCAGTAGAAAATTTAAAAATAAAAAAAAATCAATTTATTATATTTTTTTGAGGATTTTAAACGTAGTAGATTGCTTTCAAACCTCTTTTGAAATTTATGGTGTTCCATTTTCTGGCCAAAAAAAATATGCATTGTTAAAATGTGTACTTTCAAAATGTTGACATGGCCCTGAATAGATGTAGCATTTTTTACACTCAGAATAGAACACAAAAAATGCAGTTTTGTAAGCAAATTGTCCTGTTTTGCTGGTTCGATGGATGTGTTTTTCGCTTATGGTGCCGGCAGATCAGGTTTGAATCTCGACTATGGCCACCCCATATCAGTGTTGGTATTTGCGAATTTTCAATTAGTGCCAAGTTGAAGGCTAAAAAGGGCCAAAATAGGTTGAAAAGAGCCAACAATTTTTTTTTTTTAAATATTTTTTATTTTTTAGTATTTTTTACACACAACTTATAACTTTTTTTATAAATGACGGTTATGAAAGTAAAATCATTTCTGCGGGAAAGGTGACCAGTCGAGGACCGGGCATAGAGTGTTTTTTTGTACAAAAAGGACCTGTCAATAATTAACACCTTGTTATATGTTCCATGACTTGTGTCGAACTGATCTTTCAGATCTCCGGACACATTTTTACTGGTCTTAAAACTAGTATTCCATGACCAGTTCGCGTTGAATAAGTCATGGGATAGGTTTTTAGGATAATTTTTTCCTGTAGGACCAATCAATTTCCCTCAGTGATTAAACACTTCAAAATCTTAATTTAAAGGAAACAGGAACTTACATTGTTGTAAGGGGGAATAACTGATAATTTGTTCGTGTTTATAATACATAATTAAATTTTAGTACGAATATTTTTATTTTAAATAAATTTTGACAATATTTGGAGAGAATGAAAAAGGGCCAAAACTCTTATTTGTGGTGCCACTGACCATTCAATAGTGCCAAAAATGGCACTATTGTGCCACATTTCCCAACCGTGCCCCATATTTGTTTTGCTTTTTAATTATTTAATATACATACGGGCGAGAATTTTGAACAATTCAAAAAGTTGCACACAAATATTGCAAATGGAAACAGGGTATTTAGTGGTTAAAAAATTAATCCCAAATCAATTAACGTTTACTTTGGCAGCTCTAACAATTTATACAGTACTTTGGACGTTTTTACACCAATAGTGTAATGACAACAACAAATACAACTATGTTATTTTACTTTGGCGTCTATTCACAAAACAATTATCCGTTGAAATTTATAACAATAGAGAAAATTTTGATAAAACATCAATAAAACGCTACAAAATACTTAAAAAAACATAAAAAATGGATTTCCAATTTATATTACCACTTACCAATGGTGATTTACTAAATTCAAGTGGAGATACCTACTATGTCAAACATTTGTATAGCCCGGGAGAAATTCCCGACAAACTTCGAGGTAAAAATATTTCAACACAAAAAAAAAATGCTACAGAAAATTTATGCGTATATTTTTTTTTAATTTTTTTCTATAGCCTGCAAAAATATGCTGCATCAGGGAGATCCCTTTTATATATTCGATCATTTCGATACATTTTATGCCATCATTGAAAACAAAAATAAAGATTCAGCTGCCATGACCAATTTGATGCGTAGCTTTGATTTACTGTACTTGACCGTCGATAAACTAGGAAATCGTTTAGCACCCTTTTTGGCTGTTAGCGAAGCACCCACTCCGCAAGAACGTAATAGTCATTTAAATTTAACTAAAATGTGTTTATTTCTTATCGTTAATGTTGTTCGAAAAATTGATGCGAATATTGTAAAGCTGCAACAGCAACAACAAACCAATCAACAAAATAAAAAAAGGGGTAAAAATGCTGATACTGTCGATCAGTATCCTGATTGGGAAACTAAAAGAGGAAAATTTTTGGTACAGCTATATAATATAATGCAGTTTCCGTTGGAAAAATTATGGAGTCCACCAATGGCTGAGGAAAATTTTGTAAAGTAAGTTTTAAAAGATTTTGGAACCACATACATTTTTTTGTTAATTACTTTACATTCAGAGTTTTTAATGCTTTCTATAGGAAAAATTTATCATAATATGAGATTTTCGATACTAAAAAATGTCTTAAGAATCTGGATCAGAATCTCCAGACTTTTTCTATACCGAAAAAATTTCTCAGAATCTGAGACTTTCTATACTGCAAAATATTTAAAAATCTGAGACTTTCTATTCAAAAAAATATTTCTGAATCTGACTTTTTCTACACGGAAAAATGTCTTAAAATCTAAGACTTTTTCTATACGAAAAAATATCTCTGAATCTGAGACTTTTTCTATAAGTAAAAATATCTTAGAATCTGAGAATTTTTCTATATGGAAAAGTGTCTCAGAATCTGAGAATTTTTCTATAAGAAAAAAATGTTTCAGAATCTGAGAATTTTTCTATACGGAAAAATTTTTCCGAATCTGGGAATGTTTTCTATACAGAAAAATGTCTGAGAACCTGAGACTTTTTCTATACAGAATAATGTCTCAGAATCTGGGACTTTTTCTAAACAGAAAAATGTCTCAGAATCTGAGACTTTTCCTATACAGAAAAATGCCTCAGAATCTAAGAATTTTTCTATACAGAAAAATGTCTCAGAATCTGAGACTTTTTCTATGCAGAAAAATGTCTCAGATTCTGAGACTTTTTCTATGCAGAAAAATGTCTCAGAATCTGAGACTTTTTCGATACAGAAAAATGTCTCAGAATCTGAGACTTTTTCTATACAGAAAAATGTCTCAGAATCTGAGACTTTTTCTATACAGAAAAATGTCTCAGAATCTGAGACTTTTTCTTTACAAAAAAATGTCTCAGAATCTGAAAATTTTTCTATATAGAAAAATGTCTCAGAGTCTAAGGCCGCTGTTCCAAAAAAAGTAATTCACATAAAAAATGTGAAAATGAAAATTTCCGAATTTCTTTGGTGTTCTAGATTTCACATCCGAATTTCTTTTTCGTTTTGTTTCACATAAATAAAATTTGGTGAAAGCAAAACGAATGCACTTTTTTTCTTATAATTTTTTTAATTTTAATTATTCGATTTCAACTTCGAATGCAAACGTGATTTACAAAACACTAAACTTGATTTTATGTGATTCGGAAATTTTCATGTGAATTGAAAAGTTGTGAAAGACAGAACAGAGGCCTAAGACTTTTTCTATACAGAAAAATGTCTCAGAATCTGAGACTTTTTCTATACAGAAAAATGTCTCTGAATCTGAGACTTTTTCTATACAGAAAAATGTCTTAGAATCTGAGACTTTTTCTATACAGAAAAATGTCTATGAATCTGAGACTTTTTCTATACAGAAAAATGTCTTAGAATCTGAGACTTTTTCTATATAGAAAAATGTCTCAGAATCTAAGACTTTTTCTATACAGAAAAATGTCTCAGAATCTGAGACTTTTTCTATACAGAAAAATGTCTCAGAATCTAAGACTTTTTCTATACAGAAAAATGTCTCAGAATCTGAGACCTTTTCTATACAGAAAAATGTCAAAGAATCTGACACGTTTTCTATACAGAAAATTGTCTCAGAATCTGAGACCTTTTCTATACAGAAAAATGTCGAAGAATCTGACACGTTTTCTATACAGAAAATTGTCTCAGAATCTTTTCTATACAGAAAAATGTCTCAGAATCTGAGACTTTTTCTGTACAGAAAAAAGTCTCAGAATCTGAGACTTTCTATACACAAAAAAATGTCTCAGAATCTGAGACTTTTTCTATACAGAAAAATGTCTCAGAATCTGAGACTTTTTCAATACAGAAAAATGTCTCTGAATCTGAGACTTTTTCTATACAGAAAAATGTCTCACAATCTGAGACTTTTTCTATACAGAAAAATGTCTCAGAATCTAGACTTTCTCTATACATAAAAATCTCTTAGTATCTGAGACTTTTTTATACAGAAAAATGTTTTAGAATCTCAGAATTTTTCTATATTCAAAATTTCTATTACATATTTATTTATTTTTTTTTTCTTTTTATTTATTTTCCTTTAATTTATAATTTAGTTTAATATGTGATATTTGTTATCGTACTTTGGAAATATTACATGTTCGTCCCGATAATCGTCACATTGTTGAAACACTTTTTCAAATTTTTGGTACAGCTATTAAACGTTATCAACATGCCCTAAATTTTCCAGTACGTATCTTACAAATTTTACGTACTACCGAACATGCTGCCGTATCCATAGCAAATGGCATTAATGTTCTTCATGAGGAATATGGCATTACAACTGTATTTTCCATTTTGATTAAAGAAATTGTTGAATGCTTAACATTAGATTCAGCTGATACAGCAGTATCAAAAAATTTTTCCAACTTTCTTATGGAATTAGCAACAATTGCACCAAAGCCCATGATACCACATTTGTCGACATTGTGTGATGAATTGCTAAATTGTGAATCGCATGTTTTACGTAATTGTATATTACAAATTATGGGTGATGCTATTGTTGGGGAATTGACATCAGAAGAACTGTCCGAGGAATTGAAAGAAGCTCGTAATGAATTTTTAGAAAATCTTTTAATGCATATCAATGATGTTTCGGCTCATGTTAGAGCTAAAGTTTTACAAATATGGTATCACATGAAGGAACAACAAGCCGTACCACTATCATTTCAATTGAAAGTTTTATGTGAGGCTGTGGAAAGATTAGAAGATAAAACCTCATCGGTAAGAAAAAATGCTGTGCAATTGATTAAGGCATTTTTAGAAAGAAATCCTTATGCGGCTAAATTAACATTGCTTGAATTGCAAAAGAAACATGACGAAGAGGTAGCTAATATGGAAAAATTAACTGAACTTTTGGCTGAAGAACGTAAAAAGGCGGACGATTTGGAAAATCAATGGAATTTGGTTATACCAGAAATATTACCACATGTAGAAGATAGTTTAAAAAATCAAAATGATCCGCCGGAAACTCAAGAAAACTATGAAGATTTGGTGTTGCGTATATCAAATATGTTATTGGAAAAGAATTACAAAGAAGCAGTTAGTTTAGTACGTAAAGCTGATCATGTAGCTGGTAATTCAGAATTGAGACTTTCATTAAGACATGAAGAGCAATGTGCCTACTATATGGCACTTTTAAAATCGTATATATTTTTGGCTAATGGATGTAAAGATAGTGTAAGTTTTTTTGCATTTTTTAAAGTATTGTTAAATTGAGTTTAACTGAGATATTGCTAAAAATTATTAATACGTATTACAAATTTAAAAAGTTCTGCTTCAAGTTTTTGAATTATTTATATGGGGTTTACACTTACGACCTTAAACAAAATCTTTAACAAAATACCAGTAACAAAACAACGAATTTTTTACGTATCCCTTAAACACTCAAAAACAGCAAATGTGGACCCCACATTATAGTCGTGTTATTATGCATTATAATTTTATTATAATGGAATATAATTGTAATATAAGGGATTATAATTATAATAAAATAGATTATAATTGTATAATAATGAATTATAATCGTTTCATAACGGGTTATAACAGTGTTATAACAGATTATTATTTTGTTATAATCCATTAAACTGGTGTTACAGTCCATTATTTTGGTATATGTTGCAGATAATTTTTATAATAATGGTATAATCAAATTTAAACGTGTTGTAATAATTTAAAACCTATTACAATCATATTTAAACGCAGTATAATTTATTATTTAAAAATAATCTCAATGGACCTCAGATTCTATGTGTGCTGACGTTAAACGTCGGCAGCATCTTAACATAAATTATTATAATTGTTCTAATTGCATAATAATATATTATAATTGTTCGCATTATAATTTATTATAATCGCATTATAATTTATTGAATTTTTTTAAATCGTATTATAATTTTATAATTATGTTATAATTTATTATAATCGTATATAAATTAAAATTATAGCATTTTAACTCATTTCAATCCTATTATAATTTATTATAACTGTTATAATCGCATAAAAATTTATTATAAACGCATTTAAATTTATTATAATCGCATTTTAAATTATTATAATAACATTATAACACATTATAATCGCATTATAATTTATTATAATCGCATTATAATTTACTATATCCACATAATTTATTATAATCGCATTATAATTTACTATATCTGCATTGTTATTTATTATAACAGTATTATAATTGTATTATAATTGCATATAATTTAAAATTATAGCATTTTTATTAATTTCAATCCTGTTATAATTTATTATAACTGTTATAATCGCATTATAATTTATTATAAACGCATTTAAATTAATTATAATAGCATTATAATTGATTATAATTGTGTTATAATTTATTATAATTGTTATAATCGCGTTTTAAATTATTATATTTGTTTCAATCGCATTTCAAATGATTATAATTGTTATAATCGTATTTTTAATTATTATAATTGCATTATAATTTATTATAATTACATTATAATTTACTTTAACCTCATTATAATCTATTCTAATTGTATTATAATTTATTATAATCGCATTATAGTTTGTTATAAATGTATTTAAATTAATTATAATTATATTATAATTGTGTTATAATTGTTATAATCGAATTTTTAATTATTATAATTATTATAGTCGCATTTTAAATTATTATATTTGTTATAATTGTATTTTAATAATTATAATTGCATTAATAACTTATGATAATTGCATTTTAATTTACTTGATTCTCATTATATTCTATTCTAATAAGATTCTAATTAATTATAAACGCAATTAAATTAATTCAAATTGTATTTTAATTTATTATAATTGCGTTATAATTTATAATAATTGTGTTATAATTTATTATTATTGTAGTAGAGATCAAATGGAGTAAAACTGCATTTACAGTTTTTCATTTCGTGATCCTGTTTCCTTTTAAAAGGACTTCATTTTGTAAAATACATTTTGTAAAATATTTTTACTTATCCTAGGATGACACTGGTGGTAGCAAATGAAAGAGGAGGATCTTCGCTAATTTTTCCATTTTTTGCATTTTGCCATACCAAGATAAAAGGATGTGAATAAAGTCATTTGAAAACTTTATCAAAATATATTGTTGAAAATTTTGAATGATATTGAAGTATACATTTTTAATGGACGTAAATTGTTAAAACAATAAAATAGGAAAATTAGGAAAGATCCTCCTCTTTCATTTTCTATCACTAGTGGCATCATAGGACAAGTAAAAATATTAAAAAAATATTTTATAAAATGTAATCATCTAAAACTTTGCAGTCCTTTTAAAAGGAAACAGGATCGCGAAATGAAAAACTGTAAACGCAGTTTTACTACATTTAGTCTCCAGTTTAAAACGTATATTATCCAGTTCGTGTTCAACGACCTTTCTTCTTCATACTTATTAAAGTCATTTATCTTTTTTATTTTTACAAAAACTCCTTTTTGTTTTTTTATTCCAGAATGAAGAATTGGGCACGCAAATCAAAACTGTACAATTTTTACAAGATTCTATTGAATTTTCAAAAGTTGTTGCCCGTGCCATGCCGAAATTACAAGAAATGTTATTATCGAAAGTAAATACTGATGTTTATGAGGCAGTTGATCTTTTTACCACCGGTTATATGTTTGGTATTAAGGGTACTGAAAATGGTATGCGTCAAATGTTATATTTGGTTTGGTCTTCGGATAAGGAAAAACGAGATGCTGTTTCAGATGCTTATAAAAAAGTTTTATTTACTACTGATCAAAATGGAAGGTATGTTGTAATTGTAATTATGTTAGTTATTTAAAGAAATTGAGACTTTCCTATAACAATTTCTATAAGTTTTCAGGCAGGTCATAGACTAAATTCAGATTGGAAGTGGAATTTTTAAATAATGCCTCTTAAAGGAACTATTGAAATAAAATTACTTTTTTTTTTATATCCAAAGTAAAATTTTATTTAAATTGGGCTTTATTCTAATACATATTAAGAGTTAATTCCACTTCCGTTGATTATAGACTCTTGGACAAGCTCGTTCAAATTATTTATTCCCCCTTTCTAGAGCTCACGTCTAACTATTTTTAAATATTTATTTCCTTCTTTCTAGAGCTCACGCCTTACGTGTTGTGCAAAATCTTTCACGTTTTTTAGAGGGTCTCGAATATGGTCATTATACAGCTATGGAATGTTTAGTTAAAGAATGGGTATCAAATGAAGATATCGACGCTGTTGTCATACAGGTACTATTTGAAAGATTCACATTAAAACTCGAAGGCACAACAGAAAATGAATCACGCTTGGCCTTACAATTACTGATAATGTGTTCATATGCCAAATCGTCTATTGCCTCAGCAAATATAACAATAATTGAAAGTATTGGACTAGGGCCACGTGGTAAAAATGATCCCCGTATTTTTACCAGCTGTTTAGAGTTTTTATTTAATTCTATTGATCAAACATTAAATACAAAATATTATAAAAGATATGATTTGGATTCGCTGATTGTTCAAAAAGTTACCGATATGTTTATGAGATTCTTTTTTCATCCGCGTGTTCCTGATTTTGATAAACTTTCCATGAGAACTTTACAATTTTTTTATACTTTGTGTCAGACACCAGATGTTATATCACAAAATATAGTGATAGAATTAATAAAAAAGTTTAAAGCCTTCTCGGTGAAACTATGTGAAATTACAGCATCACAACAAGTACAAGACCAGGAAACACCATTTTCGCAACAAATACCAGAAACCCAACAGGCTACACAACAATCACAATCTATAGTACAGACGCAACCACCTGTGGATAATAATATACAAATGCGCATGCCAGTATTTTTATTAACACGTTTTATATTTATAATTGGTTATATGACTTTAAAAGAAATGATCTTTTTGGATATAGATGTCTATAACAATATGAAATATCGTCAAGAATTGACTGAATGTGAGGAAAAGAAAAAGAAGAATGCTTTAAATGCATTTAATCATAATAGACGTAAAACGGGAAATTTGAATATGTCAGCAACCGAATCATTGAAAAGGTTATCAGGAGCTGCAGCAGAACCACAACAAGAGGTAAATTAAAAAAATATAGGTTTTGAGATCACTGTTAACCATGTGTAATGACGAATTATTATAATCACATAGGAGATTGTAATGTTATAATATATTAGTCTGGTATTACAATCTATTGAATTCTTATTATAATGGATTTAATCATATTATAACAGATATCAATTGAATTATAATTAATTAAATTCTTATTATAATTGATTATAATAATATTATAACAGAATATAACTGTGTTAGAATATATTATATTTGCATTGTAATGGATTATAATTATATTACAACATATTAAAAGAGGGCTGTGGTACATTAAACTGGTTCTAAAAGGATTATATTGAATTAAAATAATATAACAGATTATAACAGTGTTATAAATGATTAAGTTTGGCTTATAACGCATTATAATAATGTTATAATGCATTATATTTGTATTGAAATGAATTATAATGGACTTTAATTAAATTATGTCTGTTTATAAGAGTGGCTTGTCCATAAAATGTGTAACAGATTATTATAGTATTATAATCTATTAATCTTGCATTAAGGGGCATGTCATAGACTCTGTTCGGATTCGGAAAAAGTTGTTTACTCATAAAACTAAAAAAGAATATTATTTTTGTCGGAATGAAGTCACTTTCAAAAATCAAAGTAGAATTGAATTGCATAAAAGTGGGTTCATTCCGAAAAAAATAATTGCTTTGCGGTTTACAAGTAAAGCACTTTTTTCAAAACCGAACGGAATTGAGTCTGTGACATGCGCCTATTGTAATTCATTAAATTCGTATTGTAATAGATAACACCGTCCAACAAAAATTAAAAAAAGTCGTTAAACACGCACTGGATAATATACATACGTTTGAAACTAGAGAATAAATGTAGTAAACTGCATTTACAGTTTTTCTTTTCGTGATCGTGTTTCCTTTTAAAAGAACTTCAAAGTTTTAGAGGATTAAATTTTATAAAATATTTGTTTAATATTTGTAATTGTCCAAAGAAGGCCCTAGTGATAGCAAATGAAATAGGAGGATCTCCCCTATTTTTTTGCATGTTAGGAAAAAGGTGGTAAGTTTCGTCCTTTCAAAAATGTATCCTTCAATATCATTCAAAATGTTCATCAAAATATTTTGATAAAGTTTTCAAAATGACTTTATTCACATCCTTTTATCCTGATATGGCAAAATAAAAAAATGGAAAAATTATGGGAGATTCTCCTCTTTCATTTCCCATCACCAGTTTCATCGTAGGACAAATATTTCAAAAATATTTTACAAAAGTATCCTTTAAAACTATTAAGTCCTTTTAAAAAAGAAACAGGATCACAAAATGAAAAACTGTAAATGCAGTTTTACTCCATTTGATCTCTACTTTCAGACGTATATCATCCGGTTCATGTTATATATTGGCTGCCGAACGGTGTTTTATTATAACAGATTATGTCAGTTCGTTTACCTTACTTCAATATCATATTTTTTACTACTTTTACTACAGCTGGAAATTTTCAATACAAAAAGTAAACAAAACTTTTAAGTTCTAGTGAAAATAGTATCAAATTTAGGTAAACAAACAGACCTATTATAATTGTGTTTTAATCTATTAAATTTGTACTATAATGGATTATAATATTAAAACACATTATAATTGTGTTATATTCCATTATATTTTTTATGAATGGATTATAATTTTATTATATTCCTTTTTATTAATATTATCCATTATAATTTTGTGAAAAGTGTTATATTTGATTTGCAATGAATTAGAATTATAATATAACAGTTTTAAAGACGGTTTATAGTCCATTAAACTTGTACAAACAGAATTTTACTGTATTAAAATAATAATATAACAGATTATAAAAGTGTTATAATGTATTAAATTATGTTTATAACGCATTATAATCGAGTTATAATTGATTATAATTTAATTATAACAAATTATAAGAGGGTTATATTACATAAAACTTGTATTTTATTAATTATAATGGATTATAATCATATTATAACAAATTATAGTGTTATAATCTATTAATCTTGCATTACAACTGATTCAGTTTCCATTTTATTAATATTAAGACATATTATAATTGTGTTATAATCCATCATGTTTGTATTGTAACGGATTATAATACTTTGAATTCATATTATAATCGATTGTTGTCCATCATAATTGTTTTAAAAGTGTTATATTTATTTCCAATGAATTATAATTATATTATAACAGATTAAAAAAATGTTTTAAAAACTATAGTGGATTAAAATAATACTTTAACGTATTATAATGGTGTTATAACATATTTAATTAAGTTTATAACGCATTATAATCGTGTTATAATGGATAATATTTACATTGAAATGGATTATAATTAAATAAAATAAGTTTATGAGAACGTATAGTAGATTATAATCATATTAGAACAGTTTATAAAACTGTTATAATCTGTTACATTCGTATTTAAACACATTTCAAAGGTTAATAATTCCTAAAATTTTTTTGATGATGTTATTTATCAATTTATTTTGTTAAATATTTTCAGATCAAATTTTCGCACATTATAAATAATTATAATAAACCATTATTGTGTTATAATCTACTATAATTGTATTGTAATGGGTTATAATCGTGTTATAATAGATTATTTTGGTATTATATTCGTAATAAACTGTTTTAATTTTTTTTTTTTTTTTTAAAGTACTATATTTTTATATTTTTATTTTTCCATTTTTAGCCAGATGAAGATTTAGTCGGTGCTACCGCTGAGGATAATATTGCAGAACTTATTAATCATATATGTGAAGAAGTTTTATTGTATGGTGAAAATTCTTTGCTGGCAAAAATTTTCCCTTATATCATGGAAATTTGTAAATATCCTGCCAAATATCGTGATGCTTCGCTACAACAAGCAGCCACTTTAGCTCTTATACGTTTTATGAGTGTATCATCAAGATTTTGTGAATCAAATATGCCTTTCCTAATGAATATTTTAAATCACTCTAAAAATATTAAAATCAAATGTAATATTGTTATTGGTTTATCTGATTTAACATTCCGTTTTCCAAACATTATTGAACCATGGACTGGCCATTTTTATTCAACTTTACACGAAGAGGATAATGAGTTACGTTTGACGGCAGTTAAAATGTTATCACATTTAATTTTACATGAAATGATACGTGTTAAAGGACAAATTGCTGATTTAGCAATGTGTATAGTAGATCCCCATGCTGAAATTAAAAATATCACGCAACAGTTCTTTAAAGAAATTGCCAATAAATCAAATATATTGTATAATGTACTGCCAGATATTATTTCAAAATTAAGTGATACTAGTTTAAATTTGGAAGAAGAAAAATATCGTATAATTATGCGTTATATATTGGGATTAATACAAAAAGATCGTCAAGTTGAATCATTGGTGGAGAAATTATGTCTACGTTTTCCAGTTACAAGAGAGGAAAGACAATGGCGTGATATATCATATTGTTTAAGTTTATTGTCTTATAATGAAAAAACCATTAAGAAATTAATTGATAATGTACAATATTTCAAGGATAAAGTACAAGTTGATGAAGTTTATCAATCATTTAAATTAATAATTTCTAATACTTCGAAATTGGCTAAACCAGAATTAAAAGCAGCTGTGCAGGAATTAGAAACACGTATCAATGAATGTCTTAAAATTAGAGATCCTAATGAAGAAAAAAATAATACAGAAGAAAATGAAAAAGAAAATGCTCCTGCAAGTAGTAGTAACAATAACAACAATAATAAAAAAGGGAAACCTAAACCCAAATCGAAACCTAATAGTAAAACAAATACTACACGTAGAGGCAGAAGAAGACAACAAAACTCTTCATCTGAAGAACTATCCGCTGAATCTTCTTCAGAAGATAATGCTCCCAAGACTTCTGGAAAATCCGGTAAATCTCAGCAACGAGGTAAAAAGACAGTTGTATCATCGGAAAGTGAATCATCGTCATCTAGTGATTCCGAAGATCAAACTGCAGTTAACAAGCGTAATAAAAAACAGCCTTCACAAAAATCCTCCACTAGCAATACATCTCGTCGTGCTGCTACGACAGCACGTAGTAAAGTAATACAAGAAACTGGTAGTTCTGACGAAGATGTACCACAACGTAAGCGGGGACGTAATAATAAATAAAATATGTTTATTGTTATTTTTTTTTATATATGTTTTTGTATGAAAATGTCTGTTTATTATTTTGTATAAAATAAAAATTATTCAGTTTAAAATATTATTGGTATTCGAAGTCTTACTTGCCAGACCTTTCAAAATACATGTTTTTTTTTTTTTTTTTGAAAGAAGTACTGTTTTGCTACATTGCAAGCAGCAAGACTCGGAGTACCTCCATTGTGTTTATTTAAAACAGGGCCAGTTTACGTAAATGATTCATGAAATGATTCAAAAAATGTCTTGAAAGGACATTATTAATATCCTTTTTCCTGATATGGCAAAATAAAAAAAAAAATGCCAAAGACTCTCTTCTTTTATTTAGCATCAATAGTAACACTATAAGACAAGACATATTTAAAAAATATTTTACAAAATGTTATACTTTAAAACATCGAAGTCCTTTTAAAAGAAAACAGGACCACGAAATGAAAAACTGTAAATGCAGTCCATTTGATCTCTACATTCAGAGGTATATCATCCGGTTCATGTTTTATATTGGCTGTCAGACAGTGTTTTTGAACATTTCAACATAAAAAATAATTTAATCCGAAAACTCTATACAAAAACTTGAATTTCCATAAAATAAGTCGTCAGAGTAGTTTTTTATAACTTAAGTCTGACAATGAGACTAATTTATAATAAAATAATTCTATGGAGCTCAGAGTTCGTGAATCAAGAGGTTCTTTAACACAAAAAAGTATCTGAGCATGAGGTTATTTTGATCTTCATACATTTATATTAGGGATGTGCGATTAATCGATTATTTATTCATTCTGATTAATCGATATCCTGATTAATCAATTAATCGATTAATCTAAAGTTTTGATTAATCGAAATCATGATTAATCGAATAATTTATATTTTGAATAATCAAAATTCATGATTAATTGATTAATCAGGAAGTTGAATATTCAAAATTTGAATAATTGAATATTTTTGTTTGTTTTTATCTACATACATACACATACAAACATACACATGTATTTAAAATTTTTTGTTATTGAAAATTTGTTAGAAAATTTATGAAATGTTAGTCGAATTGACTTTTAATGGTTCTTTCAGCAAACAATGCAGTTATTATCATGGTGTCTGCACATTCGAAAATTATTTTTTTACAGAATCTAAAAAAATGGATGCATGTATGTACCTCCAATCATTTGAAATTAATAAAATGGGACCATAAACGAACCCGTATCAAACATTAATTTTGTTGTATTGCACATGATCTCCTGCTCATGCACAATTAAACGCCATTTAGCGTCGAAGTGCTATTTCTTGCTGCATTGAGCCCGTGTCGGAAATTAATTAATTTTGTGGAATTTTTAATGATCTCATGTGCAATACAACCAATTGGCGTCGAGAAAACCATTTCTTAAAGCATTGAACATGGATGCTTGTTATTGGGCGTACGGCCAACTCATATCATCTACAATCTGCCATGAATCATGGACCATGATAGATCCATAGACACATTCTTAATAAATTTTGGAAAATTTTGTTGAATTTATTGTTTGATTTTGGCTTATTAATTTATAAATTTTGTTTTCATTTTTATTTTTATTTTGTAAATATTCTTTTATTTTGTTTTGCCAACATTTTTAAAAAATTGAATAAAATTATTCAATTTTGATTAATCAAAATTAAAATTACTTGATTAATCATAGTTCTGATTAATCAGAAAGTATGATTAATCGATTAATTGATTAATCAGGATTTCGATTAATCGAGGTAATTAATTAATCGATTAATCGCACATCCCTAATTTATATGTAATAGATCTGATTACATCCATTTAGATATGATCCATATACATATGTTTTTATCAAAGAAGATATGTTTTTATCTAATTATTTTTTTACACGGGTTTTCTAAAACAAAAAGTTCACGGGATAATGGATTTTCTATATTTTTTAGAATGATAATGTAATTGTATGAGTCCAAAGGAAACAAGTAAAAAAGAAGTAAATTCGGCCTTGCCCAATTTAACTTCCACAATTTCAAAAAGATTATTGAAAAAAACTTTATTTAAAAGGAAATTAAAAATTTTTAAAAAAATGTCCGCAAAAAAAAAATTTTTGGTAAAAAAATCCGCGATTTTTTTCTTTTTTTTGTCAAAAAATATGTTCGTACTTGTTTAAATACCATTTGGTGTTCAATTACGTTCACATATGTCAATCAGCAGCCAAATTAAAGCATTTTTAGGTTATGTTGAATGTACTAAAATTTTGGAGGTGTCCTTACATTTTTGTTCATAACTTTTGAACCGCTGTACCGATATCGCTCTAATGGAATACCAAACTTCTCGGGAAAACTTCCAATAAATATGTAAAGTTTCAGTCACCTCCGTGTAATATTTTGGTGACCATTTTCACAGACAGACAGACGGACATCGCTAGAATGTCTTAAAATCGATTGGTGATTATAAATATATATACTTTATGGGGTCCCAGACCGATATTTCGATGAGTTACAAACGGAACGACAAACTTATATATACCCTCTATCACTAAGTGGAGGGTATAAAAAGTCATCAGAAGCTGGTGGGTTTTTTTTCTTAAAACCTGTGGGATTTTGTTATATTTTCTGCAAATAAACGACAAAAGTTTATGACAGTTGTTTTTTAACAGTTATTTTTACTAAAATTATAAGTTTAACCCACATTTATTCAGTGCTGGAAATGTTATCAATGTTTTCCCATAGAAAAGAGTTTTCAAAGAGTTATTTATAGAAAAAACAAGTGAAGAGTGTTAAATTCGGCTGTGCCGAATCTTTGATACCCAACCAAACATATAAAAAAATCCAGGGGTTTTTTGGGGGAGTCTCGGTGAAAGGTTGATGGGGTATACCTTCCCCTTAGTAATATTTTTTTAAACCACGACCACAAAAGGCGGGTGGTCCGAAAAAACTGTATTTTTTAGACCCCCTGGGCATAAATGCAGGACTTTGAACTCCTTATGACATAAAAAGGTTTCATTTGTTTAACAAAAATGCAAAAAAATGTAAAAATGGTGTTTTTTTAGAGGTTGGTTCAGTTCTTTAAGGGTGAACTTTTTTTCCCCTGATCCGATTTTGTTCACTTCCGAACTTAAACGGCCTATGACTATGAGACGTATTCGTTCCAAATCAGGAGTCTAGCACTTTTATTTTGAACTGAATCGGAATAACAAAGTGAGTACTGTGGTTGGAGGGTATAAAAACTCAAAAACTTGAGCTTACTGATTTGAGTTCAGAAAAAAATGATCACCCTATGCTCTGGTCCGACTATGGTCTCGCGGACAATACGTCAACTTCTTAATCTAATTTCATCTAGATCGGATAAGTACTTTTTTAAGTATATTAGTAAAACATTTCAACTTTGAACTAGAGCTCCCTTCCCCTCCATTTCCCTGTTCTAGTACTCGTTCCCGGATCTTGTTATATTCCCGGGAATACCGGGTCCGATTCCGCAACCGGCTAAATGTCCAGTTAGCTGCTAACTGGACCTTGAGTTATAACAACGAAAATGTGTAGGCGCCTCAGGAGGCTCGCTGGCAGCGTGCTAGCCAATAACTATGGGGGGGTCGTGGTCTCGATTGCCTCTAGAGGATTGTGTCTGGTTACGCTACGAGACAATGGTCATTGTTACTCGTCTTTTAGGTTACTTTAGTATATCATTTGTAATTATATTTTATTAGTGTTCCTGTATAATAAAGGACTTACCTTTTAATTATTGGTGAAATAGATTTCATTTTTATCTTATTTTTACAAAAATTGCCTTAAATTTTATTTTTTTATTTGCAAAACTGATTGATCTTTGGTAAAGATTCTTAACCATTTTTTAACATGATTTTTTTTTTCATTTAAAACAAATTACATTAATTTAACTTTTTTTAAAGGACTTTTCTTTATTTTCTTTGCACACTTTTTTTTGATGATTTGGAATTACTCTATATGCCTCCAAAAGATGGAAGGATAGGAGGACTATTTGGCTGGTCCAAAGGTGGACAGCGCCACAAACAACACTTTTCACTTAACTTGTAATAAAATGATACTTTCCCGCGTAAACACGATTGACAATTGCAAATATGTATGAAGAAATGCGTATATTTACCGATACTTTTTTTATTTTTTATACAATTATGACCGCAACACGATTTCTTTTTTTGCAAATCTGATTGATCTTTAGTAAAGATTCTTTATCACCTTTTTTTAACATGATTTATTTATTTTTTTGTATAAAACAAATTACATTTAACTTTATTCGAACTTCTTTAAAGAACTTCTCATTATACATTCGCATTCGCTGTAACATTTTAAAACTTATTTTCTTTGCACACTTTTCACTTAACTTGTTAAATTATGACAATTTTCCGCGTAAATACGTTTGATATTTGCAAATATGTATGAATAAATTCGAATATTTACCGATAATTTTTATTTTTAATACAATTATGACCGCAACAAGATTTTTCAACGCAATTGGAAAAAAGAACGATCACGAACTAAAAAGGTCATGCACAATGAAATGACATCTAAAAAGAATCATTCACAATAGCATAACAGGATGCTGCCAGATTAAAAAATTATACAATTTTTTGAACAAATTTTGTTAGTTCAAATCCCTTTCCGCTCTATTGTGAATGAATACCAATAAGAATCATTTACAATAGTATACTACGGTTATTGCCAGACTATAAAAAAACGTGTATATGGGGCATTCCATGCCAAATCACTCACTTTTAGGCCCGACCCCCTTCGATTAATTTTATTTTTGGATATGTTTTAGTACGTATTAAATGCAACTTCTAGCCAAATTTTCAGCCTTTTATACCAAGGTGGTGTTGAGTAATCAATTTTTAAAAATGGCGATTTTTTCCAAAAAATGAAAAAATTTAAATTTTCAATCAATTTTGACCAGTAAAAAATATAGATATATTAAAAAAAGATGGACAACATTTTGTTGGTAGTTAAATGTAGTTTTAGAAAAAAAATATGAAAAATTATTCGAAGTAATTATCACTTGTTTTTTATCGTATAAAAATTAAAATCGACTTTTTGAAAAAGTCCGAAACCTTCGATTTTTTTTAAAAATGTCAAAAAATTCTACTCTAAATTACGCAACTTTTAAGTCATAATTCGAGATGTGATCGTAATTCGTTCTATTTTTATTCAAATTTTGAAAATTGCACTTTTTTTTTTTTTTTGAGTCTGGTTTATTTTATATGGTGCACCAAAAAAAATAATTTGGTAAATATTGACCGTAACTTCCCCTAGATATATTAACTTGGGTGTAGAAATACGTCTCAGAAAATTTTAGGATGATCGGACATGGGTAAGGCGTGCCGCATCGGTTTTGAAGTTTGAAAATCGGATTACAAGGGAAAATATGCATTTTTTTCTGTTTTCTTAATTTTTTTGGTATTTTAAGTTAATTTTGAATTCAAATGGTTACAGAATTGAAATGTAGAGTAAAATGTCTCTCTATTAAGGTCATAAAAACCGAAATCGGTTTAAAATCAGCCAAGTTATTACAACTTCCCCAGGCATCTAACGTGTGGCAGACAACTTAATTAATCAATACAATCCGATTTTTGAAATTCATTGAAATTTTCTACTGTAATAACATTTTTTTATTCTTCAAGTTCAAATGTTATTAGATGACAAGTATTTTTCATATTGTGTTTTGCTAACATTTTTTAAATCAGTGCTAAAAATGCCTGCATTTTCCACACCCTTTTGAAATCTCTATTTAAAAAAAAAAAATATTTTTTTTGTTTTAAAATTTGGAAAAGTCAAAAAAATATTACACTGAAACATGAATAATGAAAAAATGTTATTACAGTAGAAAATTTCAATAAATTTAAAAAAAGGGCCTCGTATTTTTTTAATCAAGTTGTATGGCACACGCTAGATGCCTGGGGAAGTTGTAATAACTTGGCTGATTTTCAACCGATTTTAGTTTTTAGTACCTTATTAGAAAGGCATTTTACTCCACATCATAATTCTGTAGTCATTTGAATTAAAACTTAACTTAAAATACCAAAGAAATTGCGAAAACAGAAAAAAATTCATATTTTTCCTTGTAATCCGTTTTTTAAACTTCAAGGACCATGCTAAGCGCCTTACACATGTCCGATCGTCCCAAATTTTTGTGAGACGTATATTTACCTCCAAATGAATATATTTAGGGTAAGTTAGGGTCAGTATCTACCATTTTTTTTTTTTTTTGGAGCTCCATATAAAATAAATCAGAGCCAAAACAAAAAAGGTGCAATTTTAAAAATTAAAAAAAAAATAGAAAGAATTGTGATCACATCTCGAGTTATGGCTTAAAAGTTGCATAATTTAGAGTAGAATTCTTATAGTTTTTTACAAAAAAATCGAAGGTTTCGGACTTTTTCAAAAAGTAGATTTTAATTTTTAAACGTCAAAAAATAAGTGATAATTACTTCGAATAATTTTTTCACATTTTTTTTCTAAAACTACATTTAAATACCAACAAAACGTTGTCCAACTTTTTTTGAAATATCTATATTTTTTACTGGTCAAAATTGATTGAAAATTTAAATTTTTTAATTTTTTAGAAAAAATCGCCATTTTGAAAAATTGATTACTCAAGACCACCTTGGTATAAAAGGCTGAAAATTTGGCTGCATGTTGCATTTAATACGTACTAAAACATATCCAAAAATAAAATTAATCGAAGGGGGTCGGGCCTAAAAGTGAGTGATTTGGCATGGAATGCCCCATATATATTTTTGAGCTAAATGTGTAAATTCAAATCCCTTTCCGCCACTATATGCACCAATAAGCTTGATGATAAATGCTCACTTTTAAAATTAGACTTCGTTTCCGGCAATTTATTGGAAAATAATTATGTATTATTTATTTATTTTCATTGACTGATTTTTTACTAACAATTTGAAATTAAATATTTTAAAAATTTGTTCAAAGAATTTAAAAAACTTTATAAACGAGGGGAATAATTTCCCTAAACGTATTTTTCTTTTATGTCATACTGAATTTAATTATAAGAACCCACTTTACATTTAGACTATTTCAGGCGAAACAACAAATCTGTGTTTTTACTCAAACTCATTTGATCGTTTATATTTCGAATACTTTGGTTTGAAGTGGCTGCTAACGCTATACGTCAGCACACTCCAGCTAAAACCAATTTGAATTGCAGGTAGCTGCAATGAAGGGGCATGTCACAGACCCAATTCCGTTCGGATTTGAAAAAAGTGGTTTGCTCGTAAAACGCAAAACGAGTATTAGTTTTTTCGGAATGAAATCACTTTCAAAAATCAAAGTGGAATTGAATTGCATAAAAGTGGTTTCATTCCGAAAAAATATTTGCTTTGCGTTTTACGAGTAAACCACTTATTCCACTTCCGAACGGAATTGAGTCTGTGACAGGCCCCGAATACTTCATTTTTTAGGGATTTTCTACCCGTATTCAACTGAAATTCTCTCTTCGCTACGCTAGTTTTAGCCTTTACCCCTGTTTTTATTTTGCCTATATCAACGTTTCCAGTGACATGATTTGGCAAATCAGAGTGTTTTGAGGAAATCATGTCATTTTCTACATTTTTCATATGCGCAAAACATTTCAAATTGGGTGTTTTGGTACAAAACATGTCGACTTATTAAATTCACCACTTGTTTTGGTCAGTGCAACACTGTGTTTTATATTCGAAAATAAAAAATACTCATTCGTAGTGAGTGTTCGTCAGAAGAAGAAGAAATTTCATTTTTTATTATTAAAATAATTTACAATTTGATGTTAACACCTTTTTATTAATATATAATAAACTGCAAAATTAATTAATTTTGGTAATTATTTTCTTAATTTTGTTGTTTTAATTATTTTGTAGAGAAAACGTCAAATTAATTACGAAAATTCGTAATTAGTTTGACGTTGCAAATCACTTCAACTTGAGTGGAAACAGCTCGAAGTGTTTTCCCCAAATCAAGTGTTTTCATCTGAATGGAAACATGGTTTTATTAAATTTAAAACTTTAGCGCCAAAAAATGTTTTTTAAATTTTCTATAGTCTGGCAATACCCACATTCTTCTATTGTGAATGCATCTTATTAGAATTGTCAATTCATTGTGAATGCATCTTACGAAGTTTGACATTTCACTTATCGTAATCGTTTTTCTACAATTTTATTGAAAATTTGGTGTTTTACGGTTTAATTTATATAAAAAATTAAAATAATTAAGTTTTACAAACAAAAAAGTTAATAATAACGCGTATAAATATGTATTGCACAATATATAAATAAAATAAAAGTGGTGCGAGTGTTGGATTTAAAGAAAATTGTCGTTGAATATAAGTGTTAAAATATTTGCAATGTTTGGTCGGTTTAACGCGGGAAAGTGTCGTTTTGTTAAAGTGATAAGTGTGGAAACATTTTGCAAAGTTATAAAGATGAACTTAATGGATGCGTTAGCACACATAGAATCTGAGTTCCACTGTAGTTTTTAGTTCCTACTGTTGAACGAACCTGATCTTCTGGTAAACTTTTTAGGGAACAAGTCAAGTTTACATCCACCCATGGAAAAATTTTGAAATTTTTTGACCTTTGACCTCTGACCCCACTGAGTTCAAAAAAAATATTTTTTTGGGGGGCAAACGCCCTCCAGAGGGTGGGCGTGGCCCTAAAGGTAAAACCGTTTTTTGGAATTTTCTCAAAAACTACTAAAGATATATGGTTGATTAATAGCTCAAATTAAAGCTTATTTCAAGACCTTTCTTTTGGTATGCAAAAAGGGTGACATGACATAATCCCAAACCAAATTCATTTCGGTCATAATCTCCATAATAGTATTGGGGACTATGACCGAAAATTAATTGGACACAATCCCAATAAAAAACGGACATAATTCCTAGATTTATGGGCATAATGACCACGTAACAAATGGCCATAATCCCCATTATGGGGATTATGTCTTCTATACTAGTTGGTCATAGTCCCCAAAATTAAGATTTTTTTTTACTTAAAAGTTTTCTGCGTAGCCGGCCTTCGGCCGGGCTTAGGGATTACAAACTCCATGCATTAAACCCACCCTCTCTGCAGAAAATGGGGATTATGACCAAAATTGCTTTGGACTGGAGGTTATGACCGAAAAAAGTTCGGTCGTAATCCCAACAAGGAACGGACATAATCCCCATAGGGTTTGTGACTCACTTTTTTTGCATACCAAAAGATCTTAAAATAAGCAATACAATAAGCTTTAATATAACCTTATTTTTTATTATTTACATTCGCATATACTTTTTTTAAAAAATCGAGTGGTTTACATTTAAATGAAAAAAAAGGTTTAAATAAAAAAAACTCCAGAACATTATATACCAGTGGAAAGGTCTTTACCTTAGCTTTAATTTAGTTTCATAAAAAACATACCATATAATCGATGCAAAGGCAAGAAATCCGTAGTTTAGTAATTTTTTTTTTTTTTAATTTTCAAAAATTAAAATTTTCACACTTTCAACTATGGCAACCCATCTTTTTGCACACCAAAAGAAAGGCCTTGAAATAAGCTTTAATTTGAGCCATAAATCAACCACATATGTTAAGTAGTTTTTGAGAAAATTGCTATTTTTGTTTTAACTTTAGGGCCACGCCCACCCTCTTGTGGGCGTTTGCCCCCGACAAAAGTGGTACCACTCAACTCAGAATGAAGTCCTTATTCGATTCTCAAAGTTTCATCAGATTTGAATGGGTGGAGGTAAACTTGACTTAAGCCCTTTTTAGTTTTGGTTTGTGACACTAGAGAGACTGAAAAGATCGTGGAACTCAAGGATTCTTGTTATATCCATCTCATGACAAGGTCAGAGTTAATCGTCGATGTTCTTTAAATCCATATAGCTTTTGCAAAAGAACAATAAAATGATATGATCCGTATAATCTAGGTCGAAGAACTTGTAATGAGGGTGCCGTTGAATGCCATCTACTACCTCCAGGTTAGTATTTTCTAAAACCTTATCGAGAACTAGGATGAATATGAGAGGCAAGAAGAAGATAATGTTGAAGTAGTTTAGATTGTGTTATGTTTTGGTATCCTGTTTTGGATTTTTTATGTATGGAATAGTATTCTTTGTATATTTTTTAATTTGTTGAAGTATCTACTTTTCCAAACATTTTGCTTCTTTGGTTATGGTGATTGTACCAACATTTTCGAAATGTTCTTACATTTTCGTTCATAACTTTTGAACCGCTGAACCGATATCGCTTACCTCCTGTTTCTGTAACATGGAACCTTTTAATATAAAATTTTATGTGCAATATTGAAGATATTTGAATTAAGTTAAGATTCGAATTATTATATTTTTACTCCCACTCTGTAGCCAGTCTTAATTAATTTTAAAATTTCGACTTTAAGCCTCCAACCACAGTATGGGGGGTATACTCACTTTGTTATTCCGTGTGTAAAGCATCGAAATATTGGTCGGGAACCCCATAAAGTATATCGTGAGACTTTATTCAATTTGAGCTATCTGCTCGTTTGACGAAAATTAGTTTTTGATGGCAAAATGTTTGCTGGCATAAGTGTCATCTGTGGTACTAATTTCAGAACAAAAAAAAATATTTTAAGACTGTTTTATTGCAAAAATAGCATGAGCTATGTGAAACCATGTTTTTTTTATAAATAAAAATTTGAGCTATCTACAGTATAGTTTACTAAAGTAAACTTTTAAATTTTTTTGATATTAACACTTTTTAGACGGCTTTCCATCCATAAAAATAATGGCATAGTTTTTTTTTTACCCTTACTTCGAAGCGGAGTAAGAACGGTTAAACTTTTTTCATATTTTATTTGCCCATTCGATTGTACAGCAAACACAAGTGTTATGACATTTTTCGCAAGCTTCGTGAAGGTTCCAAATAATAGCGATAAAGCGCGAAAAAATCGATAATTAAAAAAAAATTAAAAAGTATTTTTTTAACACCTTTAAAGGACGGGCTTAAAAAACTGAGAAATATGGTACCAAATTCACATTATTATCATAATCCGTTAAAAAGTTATAAAGCTTTAAAGTCTATATTTAATGAGCTATCTGCTTAAGTTGATTAATTTCAAATAAAAAAGGTTGAGCTATCTGCTGTAACTCAGTGAATAAAACGCATTTTTACAAACAAAGCACATGTAAAATTTAGTAGTAGTTAATAATTAATATTGTAAAAGATCGACCGACAAAAAATTTAGTGCCAGTTTACAGAAGGCGACCGATACACACGAACGAAAATTTTACATGTATTTTGTTGTTGTTACAATAACAAAACACATGCAAAATTTTCGTTCGTGTGTATCGTTCGCCTTCTGTAAACTGGCACTTAATAATACGCGAATGAGACGTTTTTTTTTGCTCTCCTGAAAAGTTATGTTTTTTTAGATAACTCAAATTGAATATAGTTTAACGATATATATTATTGATCCATGATCAATTCTAAGATGGTCTGTTGAAAGAACGACGCAGTCAAAAATGAAAGAGCTAGACTTCTAAATTTTGGCACATATATGTCTTATGCTTATAGGCTGGTTAAGTTCGGACCAGGGCTAAAAAAATCCTCCTTGAAAACTAATTCTACCTCTATAAAAATAAAAAGCCCATTTTTTAAAGTTTTTAATTTTTTTTTTAAAAACAAGTGAAACCATTTTTTTTTTCTTAAAAGCGTTTTAAGTCCTGCACTTACACCCAGGGGACTAGAAAATGACTTTTTTTCGGCCCGCCCCCTTTTGTGGGCGTGAATTAAAAAATAACATTAAAATAATTATAAAGTGATATTACTAAAGTTCAAAAAGTATATGAAAAAAAGTTAAGAAGGTATTCCCCATTACCCCACCGAGTCCATCATAAAAAAACTCTCCTGGATTTTTCAAACAAGTAAGAAAATTATAGTCGGTCAAGACTGACCATATTATACCCTACACCAGCGTTTTCCGGAAAATGTGTCCCAAGTCCAAACGTGGATCGATTTGAGTTATCTTTTGTTAGATCTTTAATAAGTGTTGAAAACACACAACAACCAAATTTTAGTGTAATTGCCTTATTTGTGTTGCCAATCGATTTAACGAATATCGGTCGAAATTTTTGTATATTAATCCAAAAATGGTCCAATTATATTAAGATTTGCATGCGCAGTTACAAGGGGGGGGGGGGGGGGACGGAGTGGTAAAAAAAAGAAGAAAGAAAACAAGAAAGACTGAAATTTTTTAAAAAAATTTTGAAATACGAAAATTTTTCTTAAAAAAAATCTAACAAAATCTTAACATTTTTAAAGGAAAAATCTGAAAATTTTTATAGAGAAAATCTGAAAATTTTTAAAGAAAAATTGACTAAATACCCAGGAAAATTTTTTGGAATAAATTCCTGGTTCAATAGATTCTTAAATACATTCTATGGTAATCACAACAAAATTTTCTATGTAAAATTATTTTTCAAAAAAACTACTTGCTCTAAAAAACGATTGCTTTCGAGACATTTTCAAACAAAAATCATTGATTCTGGAATGTTAAGTAGAACCGGTTGCAGGGTAGTTTGATGGGTTCCGGAACCGATTATTTGGAACAGAAAATTTTGCTGGGTATGAAAATTTTTTGTGAAAAAATCCATCTGTCAATCTGGAAGTTCTTATTATAAAGAGAAATTTTCTTTGGGAAAATTGTTGTGAATGTGATAATTTTGGCAAAAATATGACTTTTTCTACAGATAAACTGTCTCAGAATCTGAGACTTTTTCTATAGAAAAAATGTCTCAGAATTTGAGACTGTTTCTATTGGAAAAATGGCTTAGAATCTGAGACTGTTTCTATAGGAAAAATGGCTCACAATCTGAGCCTTTTTCTGTAGAAAAATGGCTCAGAATTTGAGACTTTTTCTATAGAAAAATGGCTCAGAATTTAAGAATTTTTCTATACAAAAAAATTATAACAATCTGAGACTTTTTCGATAGGATATCTGAAACTTTTTCTATAGGAAAAATGTCTCAGAATCTAAAACTGTTTGCATAGGAAAAATGTCTCAGAATCTGAAACTTTTTCTATATGAAAAATGTCTCAGAATTTAAGACTTTTTCTTTACGAAAAACGTCTCAGAATCTGCGACTTTTTCTTAAGGAAAAATATCTCAGATGTCTCAAAAAAAAATGTCTCAGAAACAGACTTTTTTATAGAAAAAATGTTTCAGAATCTCTGAAACAAAGACTTATATTATAGGAAAAACGTCTCAGAATCAGAAACTTTTTCGAAAAAAAAACGTTTTAAAATCTGAGACTTTTTCTGTTTAAAAAAATTCCAGAACTTAAAACTTATTCTATTGGAAGAAGGTCTCAGAATCTAAAACTTTTTTTTATAGGATAAAGGTCTCAGAGTCTGAGACTTTTTCTATTGAAAAAAGTTTTCAGAATCTAAAACATTTTCTATACGAAACAAATGTAAGAATCTGAAACCTTTTCTATAGGAAAAAAATTCTCAAAAATTATTTAGAGTATACGGCTTTTTCTATAGTAAAAGGTTTAAGAATCTGAGAATTTTTCTGTGGGAAAAAAGTTCTTAGAAGCCGAAAATTCTTTCGAAGAAAAACAGACTTAGGTTCTGAGGTCCTATAGAAAAAGGATTTATTTACGAAAAATTTCTCAGAATCTGAGACTTTTTCTATAAAAAATGTTTCAGAATCTCTGAATTAAAGACTTATGTATATTATAGGAAAAAGGTCTCAGAATCAGAAACTTTTTCGATAAAAAACGTTTTAAAATCAGAGACTTTTTCTGTATAAAAAAAGTTTCAGAACTTAAAACTTATTCTATTGGAAGAAGGTCTCAAAATCTAAAACGTTATTTTATAGGATAAAGGTCTCAGAGTCTAAGACTTTTTCTATTGAAAAAAGCTTTCAGAATCTAAAACTTTTTCTATACGAAACAAATGTAAGAATCTGAAGCCATTTCTATAGGGAAAATTTTTTAGAAATGATTAGAGTATGAGTATGAGACTCTATAGTAAAAGGTTTAAGAATCTGAGAATTTTTCTGGGGGAAAAAGTTTTTAGAATCTGAAAATTTTTTCTAAGGAAAAATGAGGTCCTATAGAAAAAGGATTTCTTTACGAAAAATGTCTCAGAATCTGATATTTTCTATGTAGAAGAATTAGTGTTAAAATCTGAGACTGTTTTTATTTATAGGAAAATGTAAAATTTTCTTTAAAACAAATTGATCTTATCGGAAATATGATAATGAAAAACAAAGCTTCTTTTAAGGAGGGTTCTGATTTAAAACTTTTTTTTGTGTTCACATTTTTCAATAGTATAAGTTTTTCTCTGAAGTCCAGTTTTAGTAATAAGGAGTATAAATGTTGTATAAATGTTGTTGGACTGCTCCCAGGAAAATTTTTTTGGAACAAATTCCTGGTTCAATAGATTCTTGAATACATTCTACGGTAATCACAACAATTTTTTTTTCTATGTAAAATTATTTAAAAAAAAAAACTACTTGCTCTAAAAAGCGATTGCTTTCAGGACAATTTCAAACAAAAATCATTGCTTCTGGAATGATAAGTAGAACCGGTTGCAGGGTAGTTTGATGGGTTCCGAAACCGATTATTTGGAACAGAAAATTTTGCTGGGTTGTTAAAAAATAGGCTCCAGTTTTTCGGCAAAGTGGTTTTTTGCAAAAAAAAAGTATCACTTTTTTGCTTGTCTGACAACGATGAATTGATGATTTTTTTATTCGAAGTAAAAAACACTTTGGACCAATTTTACGGAAAACACTGTTGTAGCGTACTAAATGGTAGGTCTTGACCGACTTTAGTTTTTCTACTTGTTTTATGATGCATTTAATTTTATTATAATCTCTTTTGTTTCTCTTATATTTCCACAGTGTGGGACCCACACTACAACCCATAAAATGCGTTATGTACCTGCTGTGATTTTGAAAACATTATCATAAGCCACAATAGTTTCATACAAATGAAATGGTAAACAAAAATTACAAACAAAAAAATTGACAGACTAAAGCTAAAAGTGGGCTCGCGAGTAAATGCACACAAATAATAAAAATCATTATAATAAAGGATAAAGACTTTAACATAGTGACATAGTATTCCATCGACCGTTTTGTAGATCTGGCATCACCAAAGATAATTGGAAAATTCTAGCAATGCCAAACTAAAGTTCAAACGCAAAGCAAAGAGAGACAAAAAACAATCTGCATTCTCACTGTAAAACTGGTATCTTCCATCTCGCTCACATTTCGATTTGTGATAAAATTTCGTAAACAATACCATATGGTTTTTGTTTACTACTTTTTCAAAAGCCATTTGTTGGACTACTCTATGACTCTGGACTTTAAATCTCATAGAAAACAAATATTTAGAAGGGGGTTGCCAGACATATCGGTTGAAGAAGAAATGTCCCAAGTATTTTTTTTTTCTGAGACATTTTTCCTATAGAAAACGATTCAGATTCTGAGATTTTTTCTATAGAAAAATTCTTATATTCTGAGAAATTTTTTCTATAGAAAAAGTCTCAGATTCTGAGACATTTTTCTAATAGAAAGTCTCAGATTCTGACACAGAACTTAACTGAAACATGTTTCATATAGAAAAAGTCTCAGATTCTGAGAAATTTTTCCTATAGAAAAAATCTCAGATTCTGAGACATTTTTCCTAAAGAAAAAATCTCAGATTCTAAGACATTTTTCCTATAGAGAAATTTTCATATTCTGACACATTTTTCCTATAGAAAAATCTCAGATTCTGCGAAAATTCTCCGTTGATCCCATCTGGCAGCCTTTAACATAAACTACAGACTGAAAGACAAATATACAGGTAAATTCATACGTACAAAAAACGTAATGACGGACAAACAAACGCAGCACAATGACAGACTCCTCATATAACAAGACACGTGACTGGCGCATCAATGATAATGATGATGGTAATGGTGATGACGATGTTAATAATCATTTTAACATACAAGATTATGGTCAGTTATAATGGTTTAAATCCTACCATCATATAATTACTGTAAGTGCGCAATAACCGTTGTAGATACGGCACGCATAAACTCAAATTTAGCTGCTGTTTTTATGAATGTCTTGAAAGTATAGAATAACAACATTTTCATAACTATGCCAACTATGAAGAGTTAGGATATTAAAAACTCTCAACAAAAAAATCATCATTATCATACAGAGATTTGAAGAATTAAATCGTTTGGGGTTAAATTTTGGAAAATAATCTGCGAACTTCCTCAAAGGTTCCCATGGAATTGGAATGTGTTCCCATGTAAAAAAATAAGGTCTGCTCGGATATGCACATAATTTATCTGATCGACTCATATATCATTAAATATAATCCGGAATTTGGTCACAATTTTCTGGATCTATTATTGATCATATCATGAAGATGGGGACGAAATTCGAAGTCTGGCAGTTCTTATCAGATACAAATCAATATTATCATATATGTATAGATCAGATCAGATACGAGCATATCAGACCAGACCTAATCCATTTTTACACGGAATAAAAAAACCTCTGGAAACTTTAAAGTTCGAACTTTTCCTTAATACTGAGGTAGACGACAAATGTAAAAAAAAACTCACACATGCGTCGTTTCCCGATTTAGCGGTGGAGGTAGTAATAACCGTTTAATTCCTTATAGCTGAAACGTCTAATGATCTCTGATAATGACTTATGTAGCAGCCGTACTCATCTTCGATGCTCTACAGCTTTTTTCATATAAGAGTCAATGTCTACAAAGGGCCGCCCTTGTAGACAATGATATGTCTATTTTGCCCATAGTCAAGTTATTGACAGAGCCGGCTGGGGAGAAGAATCCGGAAGAGGTTGATATTCAGGTAAGCATCAATGCAGTAATAAATGTAAATGGTGTCGAAACCGAATCTGGTAACGAATGCGAACTTCATGATAACTCGGAGGTCAAAGCTAATGACACAGTGGGTGACATTCAAGTCGAAACCCTTACAGTAAGGAATGCGGAGAGTTTTGTTGCCTCCGATTCAGAGCAGATGGGAAACCTATCTGGCTTATTTGAAACCGAATCTGGGGACGTTTGAGATCTCCATGATAACACGGAGTATGAAGCCAATAAAACGGTGGTGGAAAGGATGGTGTAGGAAATACAAGATTTTGCGGTCCTACAAATAAACCCCCATAACTGTAAGGCAGCCTCAGAAGACAGAAGCGGTTGACTTGGTTTTAATCCAAGAGCTTTAGGTGCGAGGTGGTAGGGTTTGCGGATTCAAGACCCCTGGGTTTAAATCTTAAGACAACAAACTGGGTGAAATAGAAGGGAGACTTTGTCTGTGCTTTTGGATAAAGTACCGTTATCTGAACCGCATAGTTTGTCGGAAATATACTGTTGACCATTTAACAAATATTTGTAATAGGTCCCTGGATGCGTCTTGCCCTTTTGCAAAGCCTAGGGGCAAAAAAATTTCACCTTGGTGGTCAAATGAGTTGAAAGAGAAAGGTTTTTAATAACTCTGAATGGCCAAATGTGATTCTTGAAAAATCTTCTGTGGAAATATAGAAGACGTTTCTGAGGCATCGCGGCTGCGCAAAGTTCTGGCTTTTTCTCCCTGCACCCTAAAATACCCAAATTATCCCAAGGGGTTGTGGTCTACTTCCAGTGTGGAGTCGCTAGATCTTCTAAACACGCATTTTTGGGCAATTCCACGATGCCGTTTTAAGCTTTGGAACGTTCTGACGCTGAAGCATTTGAAATTGCTTCGGATATAATAAATATGCCAACATTAATTTGGGCGATTAAAAGCTTCAGACCCTATAAATCCCCTGGATCTAATAGCATTATCTCGGCTGAGATGCAGCAAGTGTTGGACTATATAACCCCTTGGTTGTATAAACTCTACACAATGGAGGGATACCACAGTCGTTTCTATCCCGAAAGCTGGGAAAAATGCCCACACAGTTCCGAAGGATTTCAGACCAATTAGTCTGTCTTCTTTTTTGATAAAGACAATGGAACGATTGACAGACTCCTATTTGCGTAGAGTGATTGACCCGAGTTTGCTTTCGACTAGGCAACATGCATACAGCAAGGGCAGATCAATGAAAACAGCTGTAAATGCTCGATGGTGCCATATGGAGATCGCTTTTCGTAAAGGAGTACACTATGGTGGGCTTTCTTGATCTAAAGGGGAGCTTTTAATAGTGCCATCCCAGACTAGATATTTGTAGCATTGTCTGGTTTGGTAGTAAAGCGTGGGATCGTTTTAATGGTGGAAAATCTACTTGCCAATATTGGGAGCGTCTATTATATCTCGATTTGTCAATAGGACCACACCACAGGGAGGTGTTCTTTTGCCGCTTTTTTGGAACCAGGCACTGAATTTAACGCTGCTCTCTCTGGAAGCACGCGATAGCGTTAAAGGGAAAGCATCTGCCAACACTAAGAGACATTCTTCAGGATTCTCTGAAAGATGTGTCTAAATGGGCAAGAGACTGTGGTCTGGGAGTTAATACAAGTTAAACAGAGCTTGTCTTGTTAACAAAAAATAAGATTCCTGCTTTCGATCCTATGTCTCTGGACGGCACTGAAATCGCCTTCTCGGATGAAACCAAGAATCTTGGACTATTTCTAGATAGGAAGATTTCAGGCCTAATATTGAGGAACGGTAAAAAGGCCTTTGAAAAACGATGGAGCGTTATCCCTCATTCATTGGAATTATACAGCAATAGTGTGTTCCAATATTCCGTATGGAATCATTGTCTGATCGAATATACAAATAAAATCACAAAGAGCTAAATTCAAATTAAGAAACAATCAATAGAAATTTAGAAAAACCCAATTAAAATTCAGAAGTGTCCAATTGACATCCATCAGTTAAAATTGATTTCAAACTTAGAAAAGTTCCAAATGCAAAAAAAAATTAAATACTTACATAGTTTCTTCTTAAAATTGGTCTTCCAAAATTAGTCTCAAATTGAGACTCTCAATTGAAATTTTTTTTTGAACTCTAAAAAGTCTTCTTTAAAAACTCTGTTATCATCTACAGCATCATTTATATCATCATTAACAGCGTTACATTAAAAGTACGCATGTTTTCATCTCGATGTTAGCAACAGTTCCACCCAGACATAGACAGAAAAGTGCACATAAAAAAGGGAGGACCTTAGCAACCAACCAATGCTTGTTTGCGAATGTTACTTTCAAATCTCGTACCTTGCAAGTATACTTTTGAGATACATTTTTCGTGTGATAAAAATTGTGTTATGATATTTTGCGGTAATGGTGGTGGATTTTGTATAATATTTGTAGGTTAGGAAAAAGTGTTAATCTACTTAGTGATGGTAACATATTCTTTTTTTCTGCTTCTAAAATTAAGATTATTATTAATTTTGTAAGTCGTCTGTCTGATAATAATTAATGACACGCGTCTCTCAATATCACATTTCAAAATATTTTGACATGTTATAAAATCGATTATATTGTGGGACATGCTTGCATACTTGCATAGAGAGACATGCTTGCATAACTCATCGCCAGGGAGAGGTATTTTATGGAAATGTAGAATTTTTACTGTTAACCTAAGAAGAAACTAAATATATTTATAAAGGTGCATTCGAATTACATCAAAGTCGTCAGTGCCGGTAATGACTTCTTTTAAATTATTGAGAGTTTTCTAAGAGATTCCAATATTTGGGGTGTCTTTATGGGGTCTTTTCAGAGTTTTAGCTTAAATCGGCGAAGCCGCAAGTGAACGTCTCTTTTCCTCCTTCTTTGTTTATATAAGATGACCATACGTACTCTTTTTTAGAGGACAATACTCTATTTTAATTGGCTGTACTCTATAAAATTTGTGTCCTCTTTCTGTCCTCTATTTTCAGATTCTGTCCTCTTTATTTTTTAAAGCATGATCAATATTTGTTTTATTTTTTATAAATTAAAACAAATTTTATTTCATGGCGGTCACCGGTTGTTGCTGTCAAATCGTATGAAAAATGTCGCATCGTGCTTGTTCTGTTCATACTCCTACTCAGTGGGTGTCACATTGGTTGGATGCCATTTATTTTTCTCTCTCAATAAGTTGGTTCTCTTAGTGTTGCCTACTATTGCATGTAAAAACTCTATTAAACATTAAGAGAACCAATTTATATAAAGTGACATATTGTTTTGGGGCCTATGGAAATCTTTGATCATCTTTACTCTATGCTCCTACTGAATTTTCTTTTTGTAAAAGTGGCCTGATTTTCACTTGCAGTGTCGACGTACAAGACAGACTCACCTTATATGGGCAAAAAAATGTTAAAGTTGTACCGCGCTAAAAATTAACTTTGACATTTTTTATGATTATTCCCCAAATATTTAGGTTTTGGCTATAATCTATCGTTGGCTAAACCGCGTCAAAAAGGGTCCAAAACTTGTATTGTTCATGAATACATTTTTTTCAAAATTCGATAAATTTTTTATTCATGAAAAATACAAGTTTTTAAATATCTAACCACTGACTCGAGATAGCGAGATGTTTCTGTTAGTTTTTTAATGCTTTTAAATTCAATTTTACGGAAAATTAAATTTTCCAATTTTTGCCTGATTTTCACTTCTAACACATCGTTTAAGAGGTGTTGACCACCGCTTGGTGGTACTGGCGGTTATTTATATGAATGTAAATTTGTCTGTAAAATATGTAAACAATTTTGAATTCAAAAATTTTTTTAATTTTTTTCTTTATGTCCTCTATTTCTATTTTCAAAATCTGTACCCGATTTCTGTAACTATGCGAGAAGTTTTCGCATCGAAAAAAAAAAAAATAAATATTAGAGTCATCTTATACTTAACAGAGTGATTTAAAAAAATAGCTTTGCGTTTTTTTCGTATTCTATGTTTTCTACATTAGCAACATTGTACTCACCCTGTAAAAAACTAAATGACTACAATATTGTTTTATTTTTCTCGATGCGAAAACTTTTCGCATAGTTACAGAAACTAGGCACTGGTCGCCTTAGTTTATAATACTTACTTACCAATGACCTTCTCCATTTTTTACGTCAGCACACATATGCTCTGAGGTCCGTTGTGAAACCATGAAATGGTAATGGGTCCTCTACGGTAATAAGGTTCCCCTACACTCATAGAAATCCTACAGTATTCCTTACTAAAAAGTTGGTAGTTATTACTAATTGTTAGTATTAAAGGGCCCTACAACGCGTTAGTCAATTTTTACTAACGCAGTTATAAAAAAACGGTAAACAAATTTAAAAGCGAAAACCTATCCAAAATCGATTTTGAAAAATTTTTTAATAAAAAAAATTGTTTCAAAAATATATAATTATTGAGCTTGAGGGCTGGCAATGATCTATTTCGGAAATTTAAAAAAAAAAAAAAATATACATTTATTTTTTTTCAACGAAAATTTGCTACGTGCGTTTGAAAAAAAAAATTTTCAAAAATGTAAATTTTACCAAATTAGGTGTCAAAAATAATTTTCCAAATTTTTTAAAATTACTAACAAAAATTATTAAAAAATCGGTAAAAAATCAGTATTCAGTAAAGTTCAAAGTATTTCAATTTCAAAAAAATAACTAAATATATACTGTAAAGCTAAATTTATACTGTAAATTACTAAAAAAGTAGTATAGTTAAAGTTATAACACTTTTACTGTATTTTTTACTGTAGGATTATTTTGGGTGTACTAGTCCTTGAGTTAAACTAGTTTGAGCTCCTTATAAAACTCCTAAGATATTGAATTTTCAACAAATCAGAACGATCGTGCAGCTCCCTAGATCTCATTAAAGCAAGTCTCTGACCAGAAAGTTTCAGGCAATGGCAGATGAAGTGTTATAGTTTCCAACTCCTCCTCATTCATGCAACTCCGGAAAATCATTTGACGGCACATTTAACCGCTATGCGTGCTTTCCTATAGGACAGTGTCTGGTAATTTTAGCAACCACTGTCGAAATCTCTCCTTTTGGATGTGATATTAGCTCATTTGTGTGCTTCGGATTAAAAGAACGCCAAATCTGTCGTGTAGTCTTACACGTCCATCCATGTGCCCGTCTCTGATTAGTCTCCGTCACGGAACAAAGCCTTAGATTTTGCTTGCAAGTTTGAAGAATATATTTCAGCAAATTCCATCAGGAACATAGGCTGTGTACGTAGAATCTCCATCTCTGTCTGTCGGCTGCGATGTGTCTTAGTTCGCTAAAAGATTTACGTGTTTCGTTAAAAATTGTTCGTCTCCATGTTAACTTTGGTCGTCCTCGGTTTCTTGAGCCCTGCGGGTTCCATTCTAGTGTCTCATGGCATATTTCGTTATATGGTTTTCGTAGTGTATGTCCAAGCCAGTTATATTTTCTCTTCTTTATTTGGGTGTTGATGTTGTCCTGGTTCGCGATTTGAAGAAGTTGTTCGTTAGAGACCACTCTAGGCCACCAAATTTTTAGAATATTTCGTAAACATCTATTTGTAAATGTTTGGATTTTGTGTTTAATGACTTCGCTTACCAACCAGGTTTCGGAACCGTAGAGGAGAATGGATTTTATGCAGGCGTTAAAAATATGTAATTTAGTTTTAGGCGAAAGAGCATTAGATTTCCAGATATTTCTTAGGCTATAGTATGCTGTTTTGGCTTTTTGTATTCTGGAGTTTACATCACCGATAGCACCTCCATCCGGAGTAATGTTGCTTCCAAGGTAGCAAAAGTTGTTGACGTTTTGGATTGGCACGTTGTTTAGCAAAAATGTTGGCGTTTGGTGGGATTTAACAGCCATACAAGTTTGAAGAAGCATACCAAAAAATGTCAATTTTGTTGGGACCTGTAGGGTGGTTCACAGTCTTGCAAGATCGTTGGCTTGAAATGTCACTATGCCCATATGAGTCGTATGCCAAACTGCTAGGCTATCTTATGTAAAGACGTGCGGCAGATCTTGTTTTGACTCCAGGGACTTGACCGCGACTGGACTCTCAGAATAGATGTTGACTGCGGTTGCAGACAAGACATTAAAACTTGACTATTATTGCCTGGTAAACACTGCAGTGATCTGGTAATCTTCGAGCCAGGCTCAACCCAAGCTCATCCGAATAAAAAGGCTAACAGAGTTCACATTTTGTGGTATTGTTATATTCTTCAAGATCGCGCTACGACCACAATCGCTGCTCTTCCAATGTAGTCTGTCATTCACCCGAATTGACGACGTAGCCGCATACTGCCTACCCAATATGCCCAATGGTATTAGGTGAAGGAGGATTTTTAATACAGCCGAAGGTGTAGTGAGAAAAGCACCAGTGATACACATTGACGCTATTCTCTGCACCTTCGTGATGAAGACACTTTTGTCTATAAAGCAGACCACCAGTCAATGATTCCATACAGCAGAATTGGACTGCAGTATGAATCCAATAAACAACTTAAGGGCTCAAGCTTTTTACAGGCATAAAAAGCAATCGCTACTTTTCTCAACCGTTCCTCAATAAAACTCCCAAAATTCAACTACCTATATCAAGAAATAATCCAAGATACTTGGCTTCATCTGAGAAGGCGATTTCGGTGGCGTCCAGAACAATAGAATTAAAAGCATGAATCTTATATTTCCTTGTAAATAAGACAAGCTCTGTCTCGCTATCGCGACATCATCACTACATGCTTCTAGAGGGAGCAGCATTGAATTCAGTGACAGGTTCCGAAGAAGTGGCGAAAGAACACCTCCCTAGAGATATGACAGACGGTTTCAATTCAGACATTAAACGTCCATTGGCAAGTAGATTTTTCACCATTAAAACGATCATACGCTTCACTTCCAGACCAGAGCGGCATAATTATCGAGTATAGGATGACATAATTAAAAGCCCCATCTATATCAAGAAAGTTCCACCATTTTAAAACAAAATCCGACCAATTAATGCATGCTGTAAAGAGATAATTCAAACAAGGCGGTAATTAACCCGACAGTGCTGCATCCCAGCCAGGATTAAATTATCCGGTCCAAGGCCCAGATTAATGTTGGCACATTTATTATTTCCGAAGCAATTTCAGATGCTTGGGTGTCAGAAGTGTAAGACTTACTTAACCTTATTCGACATAAGATGGCATACCATTATCTATCAAGGCTCTGTGGACCAACAATGTTATCTCAAAAATTTTCATGTAGTCGGTATAGCAAAAAAATCTGACTTTCATTTGGAATCCCTGCCATTGGACTTTTTTTTCGGATACATTAGAATGAAATTGAAGTTGCTGAACAATGGCGCACTTATATTGGCTAAAAGCAAAGGAAAACATTCATTACTCCATCCAGTAGGGAGTAATGAATTGATAAAAAGGGCATTGCATTCATTACTTACAAGGACACTTGTAGATTTTTCGAGCTGTATCCAAAAACATCAGAACATATTTATTGTGATTGCCCCCCGGCCACTAGGACATTAATGCTTGTTTAAGCATTCTTCCCTGGGTTGACATCTCTAAGTTCCTACAGTGCCTAAAAGAAGAAAGAGCCAAAACAATTAAATCGAGTGCGTGATAGTGCATATTGGAGTGAATCTTCCACTATCTCTTCGTCCCCACACCATCTGCTCAAGTCATCTCTTATAAACTTTAACCTTTTCAAATAAGCTTTAAAGTCAGTATGGCCTGTAACTAAACATACATACTTCCTAAGATCTGATTTTTCCATATAAATAAGTGTTTCCTGTCGTTCTAATGTTCTCTTTATGCATGGATGCATGTCGGTCGTGATTGCACTTAATGGTAAAACTGCGCCCATACGAGCTAACTCGTCAGCTTTCTCGTCTCCTGGAATATTTTGACGACCTGGAACCCAGCACAGTCTTAAGGAGTGTTGTTCGATGAGAGCCTGAAACTCTTGGCGACAACGGTTGACTACCTTTGATGGAATATTCCTATTAAATAGTGGCTTAAAGCCGCTTGACTATCAATGTGAGTAATGATTTCACTAGAGTAAATACACTAGACACTGCATACAGCACCCCCTGAAAAATATTACAGCTGTCCTGAAACCGTAAACTGTGTTCAATTCCCAGTTTCTCACACTAGACACCGTTACCTGTTCCCTGTAGCATTATTGATCCATCAGTACACAGAAAAAAACGAATTGTTATATTGACCCCCATATTTGTGAATACAATTAACTTTTTCACTGAAAGTGCTCCTATACGGAAAATTGTGATATCAACTAACTTTTGTAAATATTGATTGTTGAAAAAAATGTAAATTGATAAACGAGTTTGTAATAGTTCTCTAAAATTATTATTTGTATTGACAAACGTACAAAATCTTATTTTTTTTTTCAACAAAGAAATTCAACAAACACAATTCGTTGATCTAACAAACGTAAAAATTTTTATTTTTTTTTAACAAAGAAATTCAACAAACACAAAAACTATTTGTTGACATGATAAAATAATTTTGAAATAAACTGAGTTTGTTAAAAACAAAATCGAAGTTTTGTATTATAGACTAACAGGCGGCCGTTTTTATTAAATGTTTGGTTGATATCATGTTTGGTTGATTTACAATTGTTGTTTGTTGATTTAAATTTGACGATTTTATTTTCTGTGTATAGGCTTCCATGTGATGTTCCCCTACAGATGGATTTTCCCAGAATACTATAGATGGTATTTACATTTTTATACCCGCATCCCATACAATTGCCGTTAATAGTATAGCCGCTAAAAACCATTTAGATCTGAGATTGCCACCAGACAGAATGGTATCCATAACTCGCAAACTTAGGGAGTATACAATGAACAACATTAGGGCTTAACCGAAGGGAATGGGGTTACTGTGTTAGCCCAGTCGGCCCATATCTCGAAAAAATAGAATGAGGAACAAGTAAGAGTGATAAATTCGGCTGTGCCGAATCTTTTATACCCTCCAACACGTTTAAAATAAAAAAAAAATAAAAAATTGCAGGGGCGTCTTTTTTTTGTTGTGGGCAGGGTCGGCGGAGTTGGTGGGGTACCCCCGCTATATATGTTTACAAATTATTTGTTTATGATAATTACGCTTAAATAATACATTTTTATCGTTATTTTTAATTAATTTCTATAACCACGCCCCCAAAGGCGGGCGGACTGAAGAAAATCTAATTTTCTAACCCCCTTGGTCCAAGCGCTGTTCTATGAACATAATATGGCATACAAATGTTACATTTGTTGAGCAAAAATTAAAAAAAAAACTCGTAAAAATATCGTATATTTCAGGGGTCGTTTTAGTTCTTCAAGGGGGAACTTTTTTCCCCTGGTCCAATTTTGCCCATCTTCGAACTTAACCTTACCAGTAACATAAGAGATATTCTTGCCCAATTTCAGGGGTCTAGCTCTTTTGGTTTGGACTGCATAGTTATTTCTACAGACGGACGGACGGACGGACGAACATCGCTAGAATGTCTTAGATTCCATCATGGATCAATATTATATATACTTTGTGGGGTCCCCGACCGATATTTCAATGTGTTACACACATAATGACAAAGTGAGTATACCCCCATACTGTGGTTGGAGGGTATAAAAATCTTTGCCGACTCAGCAGATAAATTTGCTGTGTTAGCAAGGTTTTAATGTTAGTCGTTTTACAGATTTTATTGTAGAGTATTTCTTTTGAGTGCAAGTAAGAACTATTCTTCAATTCTCCTTCCTGTTTTGAAAATACAAATTATGAAGGATATATTCCCATACATAATCGTTAATTCTTAGAAATAACAAAATCCCAAAAAGAAATGGAAATCCTTTTTCAAATTCCATTCTTCAATCTGTAAAACTGCTACTACAAGTATGTTGCAAATAAATTAACAATTTGTTCATTCAGTAGTTTTCTGAACCTCATTAAAAAATTATAATTTTAAAATGAAAATAGGATTATCAAAATTACAACTCAAAATTGTAGTTGTTACAAGTGAAAAAAACTGGGGTGGGTGTTAAAGAAATAACTCACTCATTGTCTTTTTAAGCATCTATTGTGACATAAGAATTGAAATAAGGTTTTGACAAGGAAATCGGCTTAACAGTTATGAAAGGTGTATAATTTTGTAGTTATTTGTCACAATGACAAATTATTCAAAAAAAATCTTATTAAGTGGAAGTTAATTGTCAGGTTATAAAGACTTTTAAACCTTTTTAAAGGTTCACATTTTAAAAAATAAAAGATTTTTTTTGTTTGTTTTGTTATTTTGTATATGGTAAATTACAATTCTTTTATTTACAACAAATTCATTGAAATATTTCAATTGTGTTTTTTTATTTATTTTTTTTTTCAATTCAAAAGTTTTTTTTAAAAATTTATTTAATTTATAAATAATTTAAACATTCGTATTAAGAAGTAATTTAACAAAAAAATAATCATTTAAAATACTATAAACTAATTAAAAAATAATAATTGTTTGCACATTTTTTTTTTAATTTATAATTGAAATTTTTTTGTTTTAATATTTACATTTACTTAAATTACATGCATAACCTCAAATATTTTTATTTAATGATTTTTTTTTAATAGGTTTTTTTTACATTTTTTGTATAACTCTATTGCAATTAATTTTATTTGGAAAAGAAATTATATTGGAATTTGAGATGAAAAATAAAAATACTATTACAAGAATTGAAAAATTAAATTTCGAGGAAAAAATGTTTAGATTCTTAAATATTTCGAAAACTAGGATTCTTTTTCCCCTTATATTTCAGATTCTGAGAGTTTTTTTGCATTAAAAATGTATCATATCAGATATTTTACCTATAGAAAATATTCTCAAAAGAAATCTCTCAGATTCTGAAAAACTTTTCACGACAAAAAAAAAATCGTTAATTCTAAAATTTTTAATTCTCAGATTCTGAAAAAAAAAATTGTATGAAAAAATTCTCCTATTGTTGAACAAAAACAGTAAATGACCGATTGAACTAGAAGAACGAACTAGGTTTTTTATCTGAAATGAACTATAGTGAGCCGTCACTCAATTGAATGATTAACCACAAGTCTAATATGGAGTTTGACAGATATTTTTCCGTGAAAATGAAGAGAAAATGCTTTAAAAAAAATTCACGGACCCTTAAAAATATTTGGTATAGAAAAATTCTGCAAGCTATTTATTGAAATTAAAACTTTTTAAGATTCTGAATTATATTTTTTACAGAACAGTTTCGCTAAATTTTTCAAAGATTTTGAGTCATTTGTCGTTAAAAAAACCTAGTACCAATTTCAATTTTGTTGGCAATTCTGAAGAGTTAAAATCTCGCTTTTTCTTTTAGTGAGATTTTGGCCTGAGCTTTTCACACAAAAAATTATTGGCTAACAATTTTCAATTAAATTTATTGATCAACAAAATTTAAATGAGTCAATCAATGTTTTGATTAAAATTTTTGTTATTCTCTTTAACTGTCGAATTACAAATTTTCAACATACCAGGTTTTTTTTCGCTTTAATTTATTTGAATAGATTAATTCAAAAATATACAAAATAATCGGGGTTTACTTTTTTATTGTTGCCAAAAAAATGAATTTTTTGATAATTTTGTCATAAGCTTACAATTCATTTGTTGAATCAATCATTATTTTGATTGACTATAAATAAAACATTGATCAAATATTTTATCAAAATCGAAAAAATGTTTGATTGAAAAAATTTTCAATCAATCACCTACAATTTGATGATTGGTATAACAAATTTTTTGATTGGAGGAATTTCAATAAAAAAATTGATTGAATCCGCGTTTTTGTTGATTGAAATTCGTTTTAAATTTTTTCTGTGTTGTAAAAGACAAAAACGTTTTTCCGGTTCAATGTTTTTCCGGTTTAACGTTTTTGCATTTGACTCATCTGAAATGTCTCATTTTTGAGTTTGTGTCTTTATTTTTTGATTAGGTTGCCAACTTCTGTGGCAAAAGGACATTGAACTCATAAATATAGAACGTCTTGGAATCTGAGACAAGTTTTTTTTTACTTTAAGCCAGGGGATGCCCCCTACTAATGCAATGCATTGTGTTGGTATTAGGAAAATAGATTATGAGGAGAAGGAAAGAGGCAGTAGTGTTTGCGGACATTTGATTTGAGTTTTTCTGCCGGGAGTTTGTTCCACGTACTAGTTAGATCAAGAAACGAATTTTATCTGTCATGCGTTTTGCGATACATTGGACATTTGACAACGAACGTATGTGATCCGCTAGAAAGACGAGTACTACGGGCATATACCCGCGTCTCAGGAATGAGTTTGCCCATCTCAGCTGAACAATTACCGTGGTAATATCGATAGAACAATGACGCACAACCCATAATCCGATGATGCTCCAATGAGTCAATAGAGTTGGGTACTCTACTGTCATTGATGATCTTTAACGCACTTCAAGATTGGCCTTAAAGCACCTATTCAAATATGTGCATTTTCGTTCGGATATAGGCGGTGCAAATAGTGAGATCAGACGGAGTGAAGTAATTCTTGCACCGTTTTAAGAACCAACGAACATTACATTGGATTTTAATGCACATCAATAATGTCTGATTGCTCAAAAGCTATACCACCCATGGATACAGATGAGATTGATTCCACAAGCCTTCTGTGGGTTAACGTACAACATTGGGTCCCATCGAAGCTTTTTGTAAGGACATGATTGAGTGTGCCATTCATGTTCTGCCTCATAGCATTAACCTCAGTTAGAGAACAATCACAATTGGAGCGGGAAGCGTTTTTCCGCAACTGTTCACATACGTTTCATATGACAACAAAATTCCGCCGCGTTTTTCCGCCAAACTAGATTCAATTCTATTTTTATGAGGACAATTGCGTTTTTCCGCTTCCCGCTGCAATTGTGATTATTCTCTAAGGCTTGGTCTATGATTAAAGGAAAATGAAAGAAAGGTATTGCTGTCATCTGCAAAAGAATTGATAGGATTGAAAGTTAGATCCAGGTGGTCGTTTAGAAAAATAAGAAAATGTGTAAGAGAAAGAACACATGCTGTACCCCTGAATTTAACTGAAACTCATTCGAAGAGAACCCATCTATAACAACACGTATAGAGTGCTCTCTAAGAAAGTTCGATATAAATCGAGAGAAATCACTACCGACAGCAAACACAAGCTTCGAAACGAGATGCGAATTGAGAAAAAGGTGAGGGTATTACGAAACTGCCCCTTAATACACGGAATGTGTGTTGGTTCATTCACAAGTTGCACAAGGTGATTGTGTGCAGCGAAGAGCTCAACATTTAAGCTCTCGAATTGTGCAAATTACTTTCCAACCGAAGTAGCGGCAAAGAGGTAAAATCATAAATGTGGAACATTTTGTAGGCAATTCTAAATATAAAAAACACCACTCTGTGGTATAGGGTCTAATGAGTTTGTGCTGATGTTTGCAATTACCCTAAAAATTGGTCCGAGACCCTGGTTTAAGTATACCGATTGACTCAAAATGATGCTTGTATCGATTTGGAAATGTCTGTCCGTTCGTCTATGTAAAGGTTGTATACACGAAACAGTTCGCAATTATATATTTGGCTAAAATTTGAAACTTAGGCCCAACGACGAAGTCTATTCCCCATGCAAACGTCCCCTTCAAATTTGGCTTAAATGCCCGTAATAACCATAATGCAATAGGTATCCTTTCGAGATTTGATAGGTAAATGTATTTTGTATTCATAAAGCCACATTTTAAAGTTAAACTGGATCGAACGTTTTTTACTGATATTTCCCATACAAATCGCTTTCGGATATTTACATAAATCTCTCAAAAATACTTGAAAATGTGAGATATATGGATGGCAACACTTTTTCGTCCGATATTCAGTTAAAACGGGTGACACCAAACACAAGCCGATTTTACTCAAATTCGGTTTGAGTATATTTTCTATACTAAGAAAATATCTAACTAAATATAGATCTAATCGGTCCATGGTTGGACTTGTGGCCTTTTTTCGGCGAAGTCTGGAGCATTGGTATAATATGGTCAATCCTGTCGCATGCATATGAGCCAATCAAACTAACACTTCAGTTGACAATACTACCACTTAAGTTGGCAATACTACCACTTCAGTTGGCAGTTCTACCAGAGATGCCACTTTCGTTGGCAATACTACCAGATCGACTTAAATTTCTCGGAGTTTTCTTCTAAGCCCTTGGTCGAGAGAATTTTCACTTATGATTAAGTGAATTAACACTTTTTATTGAAAATTAAACCAGATCCCCTTAAATGCCCACTACAATATTTATTTATTTTGCAAATTTTGTTATCCAAATAACCGATAACCAAATTTCTGATAGCTTTCTCGAGAGACATGGAAGCTTTTCTTATCTTCAATATTTCTTGCACATGTCATAAATTAGTTTAAAAAACATTTCCATAAAATAATTCAAGATTTTAAACAATTTTTGCTTAAAAAAGTTCTCAGATTCTAAGACATTTTTCCAAAAGATTCTCTTATATTCATTTCCAATCAATTTCTTTTAACAAAAATTCCAAGATATGTTTTCAAATTATTGGTATTTGTAAGTATTTTCTATAGTGAATTCTGAGATTCTGTGAATTTTTTTCATATGTAAAAAAATCAATTTCAGTGATATTTTTAACTCTCAGCTACTCTGTGATATATATTTCCTGTATAAAATTTTGCTGACTCTTTAAAGTCTATTTTGTAAATTTTTTTTTGTTGTAAACTTTATCTAATTAAAAGTAATAATGTTGTTGCTGCTGTTGTTGTCTATGTGCTATTGTTGTTGTCGCTGCAGTTGTTTCTGTTTCTGTAGTTGTTATTGCATTAGCTGCATTAACTGTTTTTGTTAACCATTCATTTCTATTGCCCGTACAGATGGCATCTAACTAAAATCATAAATGTTGATATTCGCTCATATCATAGATGGGCATTGAGCTCATAACATTATGTAAATGTGAATATGCTACTGCAGCAGGTAATGGAGCCATTTGCGATGAAACTGTATTTGCGGAACTTTTTGTAGAACCAATAGCGGCGGCAGCTGCTGCCGCTGCTGTTAGAGCCGCAGGACCACCAATTAATTGAGCACTTAATGTATGATCTACCGTTGTATGTGATGCTACATTTGCTGAACTATGATGACTTTGTTGTTGCTGCTGCTGTTGTTGTTGTTGCTGATGATGATGTGTATGATGATTGCTGAGTGTATGATTGGGAGACAGTTGCTGATGTTGTTGTTGTGCTGTATGTTGCTGTGAGTGCGTCTGTTGCTGCTGCTGATGATGGTGATGATGCTGTGTGGTATGATGATGATTATTGCTATTATTGTTGTTGCTGGTATTGTTGTTATTGGCAGATGTTGTTGTGCTATGATGTTGCATTAGAGCACCTTCCATTTCTGAATCACTCGATGAATCCAAATGTTGTTTATCCGAATTGCCACTAAAATTATAGAAAATAAAACAATTTTTAATTAGTTTGATTAAAAGGAAATCAAAAATGTAAATCTTAGAAAAGTATTTGAAAGTTTTCCAAATTCTAAACCAAATTTCCTAGATTTTTTTTTAAGCTGGAAAGAATAATTTCTAATTTGTACCATTCAAATGCTTAAGCAACACTCTTGCGGCCTGGTTAGGTTAGGGTTGGTGGAGCTCAAAATTTTGAACTCCTCGCATAGACCGCCTTGTCCATGGCTATATCATATGTTCCTGCAGCGACAAGGATAAAAGGTGTTAGTCTATGTTGCAAATAATTTAACGGACATAAGGTCCATAACTGCGATTTATTCCAGATTTTCGAGTTTTACTTTGCCTTAAATTCGCTCGCGATGCCTGGTCAATGCGGGGACATTTGCACAGGATCTGTTCAACTGTTTCATCTGTATACAATTGGAATTAGAGATGAGCCCAATCGTTTTTGCGTGGAAAGCAATTAGGCAGTGTCCTGTGACCACTTCCGTGAGTAATCGACATTACCTTCTGTTAAGAGAAAGTATCTTGGAGTATTTCTAGATAGGAAGTTGGATTTTAAGGCGTAATATTGAGGAACGGGTGAGAAAAGCAACGATTGATTTTTATTCCTGTAAAAGGGAAATTGGAAAACGATGGAGTTTTAGCTCTAAAGTCGTTCATTGCATCTATACAGCGTCAAATTTTGCTGTATAAAATCATTGTCTGATGGCCTGCTTTAGAAACAAAAGAGAACTGTGTCTTAATCACGAAGGTACAGAGAATGTCGTCGATGTGCATCACTGGTGCTCTTCGTACTACACCTACGGCTGCATTAGAATGCACTATATAACCATCCAGGGAGTCTTGGATAAGGGGCATTCCGGGTAATGGAGCCACCATAAATGTTCCACAGATGGATCGAGGCTGCACGAGCAAGTGGATTTTGGAGCAAGTGGGCTTTGGCTCGAAGATTGCCAGATTATTGCAGTGTTTACAAGGCAGAAATGCTGGCAATAAAGAAAGTGGCTGACTGGTTGAGTTGCAATGTCAAGTCTACAACCGTAGTCAACTTTTATTCTGACAGTCAAGCCGCGGTCAAGTCTCTGGAGTGCATGTTTCTGAAAACAAGATCTGCCCTTAACTAGCGCACGTCTCTAAATGAGATGGCCAAGCAGTTTAATATACGACTCATATGGGTCCCAGGGCAAAAAGACATTCCAGGGAAAGCCGATGAGCTTGCAAGACTGGGAACTACCTTACTGGTTCCAACAGAATTGGAATGTGTTGGTTCGCCTCTAGAAACTTGCAAGCAAAATCAACAAATTTGTTCCGCGACGGAGACTAATCAGAGATGGGCAAATGGATTGACGTGTAAGACAACACGACAGATTTGGCCTTCTCTTAATCAGAGGCTCACAAGTGTGCTGATATCGCTTCCAAGAGGAGAGATTTCGACAGTGGTTGCTGTAATTACCGGACACTGTCTTATAGGGAAGCACGCAGAGCGGTTAAATGTGCCGTCAAATGACTTTTGCCTGAGTTATATGGATAAGGAGGAGTTGGAAACTATAGAACACTTCATCTGCCATTGCCCGGCACTTTCTGTTCAGAAAATTGCTTCACTGGGATCTAGGGCGCTGCACGATCTTTCTGATTTGTCAGATGTCAAAATTAAAAATCTTAGGAGTTTCATAAGAAGCTCAAATTGGTTTAGCGGCTAGGACCAGTAGGGAAACCTATTACAGTCCCGTGGTGTCACAATGGATCTCAGAGTCTACATGTGCATTTTACGTCAGCAGCCACTTACAGCCTAACCTTACCTAACCTAAGAGAAAGTAGGTAGCGAGTTCTCTTGGCGAAACTCGACCATATTAAGTAAACTGACTATGTCTCACCGCAGACAAACTTTGAAAGAACCTTTGAAGTCCAAGCAACTAGGAAAGACTGGGCGGAAAATTTTGTTATAACGAAGAATGCGATTTTAGTTTTACAGAGGGACCGAAGATAGAGATGGGTGCTTGCTCGGGAGTATATTTTGAATGCCTCGAAATCAGGGCCTTATTGACTTCCGGACAAGTGTAGTGTTTTCCAGGCTGAGGTACTTGCAATTGATTAAGATGCACAGATGATTATGACAAGGGACCAACTCCCTTGCGCCATTAACATTTTCGTGGACAGTCTTGCAGCACTAAAGGCCTTAGAATCAAACATTGTAAAATCGGGAATCGTTAGGAACTGTATTTAATCCCTTTGTCGAATCAGTCAGCACACTGTCAAGCTAATCTGGATCCCTGGACATAGTGGGGTCGCTTGGAACATATTGGCTGATGAATGTGCGAGAAATGACATCTCATCAATAGGTGAACGAAATTGATAGGTTGCAAGGGGCTGCTGACGTTTTACGTCAGCACACATAGACTCTGAGGTCCGTTGTGATAATTTGTTTTTAAATTGATAGGATATCCGAGAGTAAAATGAAGGATAGGTGGATATCACTGACCATGTGGCAACTGCCAAATCCTTAGAGGATAGAAAGTCTATTTACTTTTGGCAAACGGACGGTTAGCCTGTTAGGGGGAGTACTGACAGGATAATGTATAATCAGCTAAATAACCGTGCGTACGGAAATTTCTGACACGGAGTTGTGGGGAAGTGAGGAAGGAGTCAGTGAAGCACTTGTTGTGTGAATGTCCGGGTCTATTGAAGCGCTACCTTAAGTATTTAGGGTAAAGATTTTTCAATGACCTGGATTGCCTAAACGGTGTCTCATTGACTTTTCTAGTAGAATATCTTAGGGACTCGGGGTGGCTTAAGAAGTATACCTCGATGAGGAGTAGGGAAATAACAATTAAAGGAATCACAATGGGCCTTATGGCCTTAATTCGCCAAATGGCGGTGGCTCGTCAAATCAAACCTAACCTATTCAGAGTACGAAAAGAACAATCACGACAAGGGGGACGGTTTCAAGTATAATGAGAATTACTGCCTTTAAAAATTAAAATAAATATTATTTCACCGGTTTTATCTATCAAATCGATAGAAATTGTAGTGCCTTTCTTGTTCTCTTTATACTCTCACGCAGCATTATGAGACAATATTGCCAATCCAAAATATCTAAAATGTTTACAATATTTTAAAAGGTTGGCAACTTTAATAAGTTAACATTTCGGTGATAGCTGAAATAAATGTAATTATATTTCACAATATCAATTAAATGTTATATTTCAATTAAATGTCATATTTGACGTTTACAAATGCCTAACTTAATGATAAGCAGTGGTTATACGGTTTCTACACCTCACAGAAATATGTTATGAGAGAAGACAAAACGTATGAAAAAAACAGGGGTACATCCGAATAGAATTACCAGAGTAAATAGGGCGGCTTTATTGAGCTTAACAGGTGCAATGGGTTCAACTTCTACAGCATCCTTAGCAATGCTATTAGACATTACTCCTTTGGACCTTTGGACCACATATATCAGCTGTTAACTGTCATATACTTTTTACCGGCTCAATTTACAAATGACTTTTCAATAAACAAAACACCACCCCCTTATTCATAAAAACAAAATCATTACAATGTTTCTTCTTATCAGCTTAGAACAACTTCCATCGATAGAGGGGGAGGTTTTTAAATATAATTTTCAAATGAAAATACCTTGTTGAAATGTATGTATGGTTTGATCTACATACATATATTAAAACTCAAGTATTATCCTATAGTATTGCCACTTGAGTCATATACAATTATTACTTGTTTTTTTTTGTTGTTCTCTGTTCTGTTTATAAATTGAAATCAAACACCTAAAGTGCTTTTGTTTGACTCTTGAGAGTATTTTCCAACTAAATATTTGGTGTTGAAAGTCAAGAGTTGGGTATTGTGTACAATATATTTGTGTTATGTCAAAAACTCCCCAGAGAGATCATATTATATTGAATTTGAAACCTTAACATGTTATTTCTGTTGGCCATAAATGGCATTATTTCCTTCCGGTTTTTATTTTTTAAATTATTGAAGATGTAGCAGAAGTAGAAGAAAACATATGCAATAAGTAATTTGTACATTAAAACAGTTGTTAAACAATTTGTTTTTATTTTATTTTTTTTTGTGTTTTTCTTCTAACACCAAACAATTTAAATGTCAATTGCAATTTAGATTTCACTGTATTTTTAGGTTAAGTAGGATAAATAAGATAATTTTTATCTTATAATTGAGAATGACATTTTAACTAGAGAGAGAAGAGAAAATAGTGAAAGTATTTTTTTTATGAGATATTGAAAATTGGTTTTATTCTGTGATAGATTTTGTTTCAAAATATTATCAAACTTTGTAAAAATCCAAATTTTTTTACTGATAAATGGTTAGGTTGAGCTGACGTTTTACGATATCACACGCAGGCTCTGAGGTCCGTTGTGATACTACAAGACGGTAATGGGGTTCCCCAACTAGTCCCTGCCGTTAAACCAATTTAAACTCCTTATTAAACTCTCAAGATATTGATTTTTGACATCCGACAAATCAAAAAGATCGTGCAGCTCCCTAGATCCCATTGAATCAAGTCTCTGACAAGTGTCTCTATAAAGTGTTCGATAGTTTCCAACACCTCCTTATCCATGCGATTCCGGCAAAAGTAATTTGACGGCACATTAAATCGCTGTGCGTGCTTTCCTATAGTACAGTGTCCGATAATTACAGCATTCACTGTCTAAATCTCTTCTCGTGAAAGCAATATCAGCTCACTTGTGCGCTTCTGATTAAGAGAAGGCTAAATCTGTCGTTTAGTCTCACACGTCCATCCATGTGCCTGTCTCTGACTAGTCTCCGTAGAGGAACAAAGCCGTAGATTGTGCTTGTAAGTTTCTGAAAGCATACCAATACATTCCAATTCTGTTGGAAACTGTAAGGTAGTTTCCAGTCTTGCAAGCTCATCGACTTTGCTATTCCCTGGAATGTCTCGGTGCCCTTTGACCCATATGAATAGTATGTCGAACTGTTTGGCTATCACATTTAAAGACTTGTGGTAATTAAGGGCTGATCTTGTTTTCAGAAACATTGACTCTATGGACTTGACCGTGGCTTGAGTGTCAGAAAATATGTTGACTGTGGTTGTAGACTAGAAATTGCAACTCAACCAGTCAGCCACTTCCTTTATTGCCAGCAATTCTGTCTGGTAAATTCTCCAATGATCTGGCAAGCTTCGAGTCCGCCTCAACCTAAGATCTTCCGACTAGACCCCAAAGCCCACTTGCTCGTGTAGCTTTGATCCATCTGTGTAAAAGTTTAGGGAGGCTTCGCTACCTGGAATGTCCCTCATTCAAGACTCTCTTGATGGTATCATAGTGGTAAAAACAAATTCTCATAGAGGAATCACAGTCCATTTTGTGGTATTGTTATCTTCTTCAAGATCTTGCTATAGCCACAACCGCTGCTCTTCCATTGCAGTGTGTTATTAATTCGAATTGCCGACGTAGCCGAATACTGTCTACCCAATATGCCCAATATATTAGGTGAAGGAGGATATCTAATGCAGCCGTAGGTGTAGTACGAAGAGCACCAGTGATACACATCGATACCACTCTCTGTACCCTCGTGATAAAGGAACACTTCCCTTTTGTCTTTAAAGCAGGACAAAAGACAATGGTTTCATACTGAATTCGACGCACAACTGCTGAACGACTTTAGGGCCAAAGCTCTATCGTTTTCCAATGACCCTTTTACAGGAATATAAATGAATCGGTGATTTTCCCACCCGTTCCTCAATATTGCGCCTGAAATTCACTTTCTATCTAGAAATACTTCAAGATACTTGGCTTCAACTGAAAAGACGATTTCAGTGCCGTCCAGAGAAATAGGATCTAAAGCAGGAATCTTATTTTTCCTTGTAAACAAGACGCGCTCTGTTTTACTTGGATTAACTCCCAGAACACAGTCTTTTACCCATTTAGACAGATATTTCAGAGAATCCTAAAGAATGTCCCTCAATGTTTGCAGGTGGTTTTCCTTTACCGCTATCGCGACATGCGGGCTCTTGGTGAGCCCACGCCTTCTACTTAAATCTAGGGGTTTTTAATCCTCTAACCCTACTACCCCGCACCCAGGCTAGGTTAGGTTGTAAGTGGCTGCTGACGTTTTACGTCAACCACGGGCTTGAGCTTCTTATGAAACTACGTAGATATTGAATTTTGACATCCGACAAATCAGAAAGATCGTGCAGCTCCCTAGATCCCTGTGAGGCAAGTCTCTGACTAGAAAGTGCCGGGCAATGGCGGATGTAGTATTCGATAGTTTCTAACTCCTCTTTATTCATGCAACTCCGACAAAAGCCATTCGACGGCACATTCAACCGTTCTGCGTGCTTCCCCATTAGACAGTGTCCGGTAATTATAACAACCACCGCACAGTGGGTTCGATGGCACCCAAAATGGCGATTAATTCAGATAAGCAGTAGTTTTAGAATATTATATTTTTTTATTAATGAACTAATATAAACACGTAAAAATACACATTTTGAAAAAAAAATTTTGGGAAATTTTTTTTTTTTAACCTGTTAGGCGTTTTTTTGTTTTTCGGAAAAAAGGGTTATAGTTCACAATTTTTGCTGTAACTTTGGAATGAAAAGCGATACATTAATAAAAAAAATGGAAATTAAAGTGTACATAATGTGCTATCAAAGTCATCAAAGAAAGAACGCATAATATGTATTTATATTATTATAAAATTTATTTAAAACCCAATTTTTGTTTTTCACAAAATCTCATAAATGTACAAATTTATCTGAAAAAAGTGATTTATGGGAATATTATAGTTTTTTATTAACGAATTATCCAAAATACATAAAAACACAGCATTTGAGAAAAAAAAATTAACAAAATATTTTTTTTTTTATCTTTTAGTCGTTTTTTTTTTTGTTTTTGGAAAAAACACGAAACCCTTGAACATGTAATAAAGCTACAAAAAACAAATGGAGGGGACATTTTTTGGCGTAGGGTTACCGGGAGACTAGGGGGGACACCTTCCCCTCGCGTTAAACGTTGCCAAAAAAATAGATGGCAGTTTTTGCACTTAATTAATAAAAATTTATCATTATTTAAATTATTTTTTCTATACACGCCCCCAAAAAGGGGCAGACCGAAAAAAATCGCTTTCCCGATCCCCCTTGGTTCAAATTCAGGCCGATGAACTTCATATGGCATTAAAATGTTTCATTTATTGAACAAATATACAAATAAAACTTGTAAAAAAAATATTTTTCTGGGGTAGTTTTAGTTCTTTAAGGGGGAACTTTTTCCCCCCTGGTCCGATTTTGCTCGTTCAAGAACTTAACCAGCCTATGGCCATTATACATTTTTGTGACAAACTTCAGGATTCTAGCTCTTGTTTTGTGTACTTTATGGTGTGCTCAACAACAGACGGACGGACGGACACACGGTTAGTCACAGAATGTCTTAGAATCGATCAGTTATCAATAATATACACTTTAAGGGGTCCTAGACCCATATTTCGATGCATTACATACGGAATGACAAAGTGAGTGTAAGCCCATACTGTAATTGAAGGGTATAAACACACATATAATGGTCTTGTTTAATAAATGATACCCAGACTTTTTACACAAAAATGGGAATAAAAAAAAAGGGCCGGGCATTGTCTGTACTTTTTTTTTCTTTTAAATAAAAGCTGATATCCTATACTTTTTTAAAATCCACAAAACCAAATCCAACTATTACTAACTTAATATGTGTGGCCCATTAAATGTGGAAAATATCCTAATTTCGGGTCCTTTTTAAAAAAAATTATTAAAAATGTTAAGACCCAATCTTTATAAACAAAAAAAATTTTGCAATTTAGTTTAATACCTGGTGTTTAAGGTTCCATTATAAAAGATTTTCTTTTAAAAGATTTAATACTACTAATAATCGCTTAAATTGTCAAAAATTTTATATTTTTTACTTTTTACAAAGACTGCAATGATTTGCTAACTTTGACAGCTCACCGAAAAAAAATTAAACAACTTAGTTTATTGATTTTGATAACTAGTGTTGCAGAATTTTATCTACTTTTACTCCATACCAAAACTTATAACAAAAACTTCATTTATAAATTTCAATTAATCGCCACTTTGGTACCATTTGAACCCAATGTGCACCGTCGAAATCTCTCCTTTTGGAAGCGATATCAGCTCACTTGTGCGCTTCTGATTAAGAGAAGGCCAAATCTGTCGCGTTGTCTCACACGTCCATCCATTTGCGCATCTTTGATTAGTCTCCGTCGCGGTACAAAGCCGTAGGTTTTGCTTGAAAGTTTCTAGAGCCATACCAACACATTCCAATTCTGTTGGAACCTGTAAGGTAGTTCCCAGTCTTGCAATCGGCTTTGCAATTGCACCCAGGGCTCTTGATTAAAAACAAAGTCAACCAGTCCTGTCGTCAGGTGCAGAATTGGTGCAAAATTGCAACTGAGGCTGTGATTATGATTTATTTGTAGGAGCCGCAACGTCTTGTATTTCCTCCACCATCCTTTCCACCACCGTGTTATCGGCTTTGCCCTTTGTGTTATCATGGAGGTGGCATTCGTCCCCATTTGCATTTGACGAGGAGTGCCCTCCATTTCACCCAAATCTGGCAATTTAACAATACTGAGTTGGCAACTAAGAATTGCAGATTCGGATCATCTTCAGAATGATTCCAGTGTCACTTGTAGCCATCGGAATCCATGCATGAGTTCTAGGCTGCGACGGGATATTAAATATGGCTGCTGATCTTTCGTTACAAAAATCAACGAGTTTTACTCGCCCTTGATACCAACATGCGTTGACGGTAGTATGATGAAAATCAGGCATACTCTCAAGGTGTCTAAAGAAGATTTCATTTAATTTAGTTTCGATAAACTCCACTTGTCCCCTGGGATACTACAATCTCTATTCCCCCTGCTGATGACAGCCATAAGAAGGCTACCTTTCTCCACCTCACTAAAAGACTTAGTCTAGACGTTGCCGGTCACCTTACCCCTCTTGGGTAAAGGGTTCTCGTCTGACGAGTGCAACCTTTTAACAGACTACGATGACGAAGCTTAAACTTCAACCTGTTTGTCAGATGCACGCATTGCCAAAAGTTTGTGCTGTTCTTTAATGACTTCTTTTGCCCATAAAAGCGATGGCTTTTTACGTTCGGAGAGCTTCGCTTTATCGCGTTGGCTTAGAGTATATTGGAATATAATTATTACATACTTGTTGTTCAAATACTTTGTTTTGTTTAAAATTCTAAATCAATATAGTTTGTGAATTTGTGACATGTAAAATAAAATATTTTTCTTCAGTTCCAAATAAATAATACTTTCTACAGGTTATGGGCTATTAAAAAATAGAAATGTATTCGCGTGAAGAAATTAAATCAACCGTCAGCAAACTCAATGGAGCAAATTATTCAATATGGAAGGTTAAGATGGAATTAATCTTAATCAAAGAAGATCTGTGGGATGTCGTTTCAAAGCCAAAACCCGCAGAGCCGGATGCAAATTGGATAAAAAAGGACGGGCAGGCAAAAGCATGTATTGGGCTCATGGTGGAGGATCCACAACTGATTCATTTTAGGAATGCGGATAATGCATTAGATTATTGGAAAAATCTAAAGGATCATTATGAAAAACCATCTTTAAGTACACGTGTACATGTAATGAAAACAATTTGCAAAATGCAACTTGTAGATGATGACAAAATGGAGGCACATATGAGATGATGAAGTACATTGACCAACTAGCTGTCATGGGAGATCCGTTAAGTGAATCATGGACAGTAGCAATGTTGTTAAGAAGACTTCCGGATACTTATGATCCACTAATTGTTGCTTTAGAAGCTCGTAGTGATGAAAATCTAAATTTTACTTTTGTTAAAGGAAAGTTAATTGAAGAAGCAACACGTAAGGTACATAAAAGGTCATCATCGGATACAACTGTAATGAAGGTACACAAGGGTAAACAACAGAAAAAACAACAGAGCAGTGTGAAAAAGTGTTTTTACTGTGACAAAGCTGGTCACTTCAAGAAGGACTGCAGATTTTACAAAGAAGCAATGAAGAAGAACAAAATCAACATGACTGGAATTGGCGATATACAGAACAACAATCAAGAACATTGTTTTTGGCTTGGTAAATGTGGTAAATCAGATTGGTTTTTAGACTCAGGAGCGACTTGTCATATTTCAAATCAAAAATCATTTTTTGAATGTTTGAATGAAAATCATATTGAGTCTGTCAACGTCGCAAATGGCTATCAAATCAATTCACAAGGTAAAGGTTCGGGCCACATTGAAGTCGTAAAGGAAGATAAGTCAACTGAAAAAATTTTTGTAAAGGATGTTCTTTATGTTCCATCGATTGAGTGTAATCTACTATCTGTCAAAAAGTTAGCTGAAAAAGGCTATGGTGTATATTTTGAAAATAAAATATGCAAAATTGTTAAGAACAACGAGACTATTGCAGTTGGTGATTTGGTGAGTGATCTATACAAGCTAAGGGTGAAGTATAATCAAGTCAACATGATCAATGATAATAAACATAACGGGTGCATACATGAGTGGCACAGAAAAATGGGTCATCGGGATGTTAATGCTGTAAGGAATATGCTAAAAAGTACTAACGTCAAGGTAGTCGATTGTGGTAACGATGAGGATTGTGAAATATGTCTCAGTGGTAAGATGTCTAGAAAATCATTTCCCCAGAAATCAGGTGAGCAATCAAATAATATACTTGATTTGGTGCATACTGATGTAGCCGTAATGAATGAATATACTCCAAGCGGTTATCGTTATTTTGTTACATTCATCGACGATTACAGTCGATATTGCGTAATATATTTGCTAAAGAACAAAAGTGATGTTTTCATAAAGATAAAGGAGTACTTTCATTATGTTCAAACCAAATTTAATAAAATTCCTAAAATTTTAAGGTCAGATCGTGGTGGTGAATATCTTGGTGGTAACGTAAAACAATTTCTGAAAAGTATGGGTACACAACAACATTTAACCGCACCATATACTCCGCAACAAAATGGGGTTGCAGAGAGGAGAAATCGTTATCTGGTCGAGATGGTAAGATGTATGCTTGCGGATGCAAGTTTATCTAGTAAATTTTGGGGAGAAGCAGTGGTAACTGCGAATTTTATACAAAACCGAGTCGTAACAAGATCCAACAACAATATTCCTTTTGAAATTTGGGAAGGAAAAAAGGTAGACATTAATCAATTTGAGGTGTTTGGATCGGAAGCACATGTACTAATACCAGGACAAAAGCGTAAGAAGTTAGATCAGAAAACAGAAGTATTGGTGTTTGTTGGATACTCAGAAGAGTCAAAGGCTCTACGGTTTTTGAACAAGTCCAACATGAAAATCGTAATAAGTCGTGACTACAAGATACTCAAATCTAATTCAAGAAAAAACGAAATGGTAAATAATAATACTGAAGATGTCGAAGTCAATTTGAGTTGCAGGAATTTAAGTAATGAAGTCAACGAAATGCCAACATATAATAATGAAGAATATGATTCTGATGAAGAAGTTTTAGAGGAAACTGATGAAGAAGATAACATTACACTTTCCAGTGATAGCAACGATATAACGGTAATTTCAAATATATCTGAAACTAATGATTTAGAACTCATTCCAGATGCACATAATTCTTTGAGAAGATCAAATCGTCCAAACTTAGGTGCGATACCAAAGCGGTATGTCAATTTGGTCAAAAGTGTTGAACCAAGTACTTACAAACAAGCTGTGGAATGTGTTGATCAATCTAAATGGATTGAGGCTATGAATGAGGAAATGAAGTCATTAGAAAACAACAAAACTTGGAAGATTGTACCATTACCAGAAGGTCGAAAAGCTATAGGCTGCAAATGGATTTATAAATTTAAACGAGGTTCAAATGGTGAAATTTTAAAATACAAAGCACGGTTGGTGGCTCATGGCTTTAGTCAAAAATACGGTTTGGATTACGACGAAGTTTTCGCCCCCGTTGTAAGACAATCCACATTACGAATGTTTTTAACAATTGCTGGTTCTATGAAATACAACGTTAAACATTACGATATAAAAACAGCGTTTTTAAACGGCGATCTTAGTGAAGATATTTATATGCGACAACCTATTGGATATGAAGTAAAGAAAAATGGCAATGAACTACTGGTATGTAAACTACAAAAAAGTTTATATGGTCTCAAACAAGCAGCGCGATGCTGGAACACAAAATTGTTTGATGTACTAAAGCAGGAAGGGTTTGTTCAAGGAAGTGCTGATCCTTGTCTACTAAAGATGAAAATTGGTGATGATTTTATTTTTATACTCGTTTATGTAGACGATATTCTGGTGACAACAAAAATTGATAAATATTTTACCATGGTTGAAAGAATTTTACAAGGCAATTTTGAACTGAACTATTGGGTGATGTAAGTTTTTATCTTGGTGTCAAAATTGAGAGGGCGGATGATGGTTTCTACAATATTAATCAAAGCCAATACATTGATTCAATCGTTTCAAGAGCTGGTTTGCAGGATAGCAAAATTTCTAAAATACCTATGGATGTTGGTTACATAAACTTAGATCGGAAAATGTGTAATATAATGGATAATAATGGAAAATATCAAGAGCTTATTGGATGTTTAATTTATCTGTCAGTAAACAGTCGTCCAGATATATCAGCAGCTGTTTCTATTCTAAGCCAACATGTTAGTCAGCCAGCAGAAGAGGATTGGGTAGAGCTGAAAAGATTAATAAAATACCTAAAAGGAACCAAAGATCTGAAGTTAAAGCTAGGAGGTAACAGATCAGAAAAACTTATTGGGTACGTGGATGCTGATTGGGCACAAAATCGTATTGATAGAAAATCAAATAGTGGATATGTTTTTAAATATAATGGTGGGTGTGTAAGCTGGTCGTGTCATAAACAACAATGTGTGTCACTTTCGTCAACGGAAGCAGAATACATAGCGCTAGCTGAAGCAGCACAAGAAACATTGTGGCTAAGACAACTTCTTGAAGACTTTCATATCAAACTTCAAGAACCTACAAAACTTTTCGAAGATAATCAAAGCTGCATCAAGTTGGTCGATACTGAAAAATTTAGTAAACGAACAAAACATGTGGATACTAAATATCATTTTGTACGGGACTTAAAGAATAAGAAAATCCTTGAGTTATCCTATTGTCCGACTGAAGAGATGCAAGCAGATATTTTAACAAAACCTTTAACACATGTAAAATTGTCAAAATTCAGAAGTTTATTTCAATTGTATTAATTAAGGAAGGGTATTGGAATATAATTATTACATACTTGTTGTTCAAATACTTTGTTTTGTTTAAAATTCTAAATCAATATAGTTTGTGAATTTGTGACATGTAAAATAAAATATTTTTCTTCAGTTCCAAATAAATAATACTTTCTACAGAGTAGGAGCAGAAGAAGCCCAACACAACTTTATCCATACGATTTGAAAGATAAAACCGGCGGCCGGCGTGAAATAACACTTGTTCTATTTTTTAAAGGTGGTGAAACTCATTCTAATTGCAAACCGTACTTGGTGAAGTGCTTGTTTTGTTCCTGCTCTTAGTTTGTTAATTAATTTTAAACAAAGACTTCTCTGGTTGTGTCTGTCCTTTGATGGCTAAGGGTTCTTTTTCTTTTTGCCATCAATGTTAGGCTGAGTCCCATGAATCGAGCGGTGAAAATTTCCTTATAAAGCCTAGTACCATGTTTTTCACGGCAAAAATTTAACTTTAACTTTGAACGCCTCAAATTGTAATAAAAAATGTATAAATCAACAACTTTTGACAATTCTAAGAAAGAAAATATCATAACAAAACTGAAATGTCACCTTTTCACGGTAATTTAAATTATATTGTATGTTAAATATACGTGAAAACTTTTTTAACAATTTCCCTATAATTCCTCGCGTTGCCAATTTTTTTTTTCACTAAAACTTTAAACGCTTCGAATCGCAATAAAACATTTATAAATCAACAACTTTTGGCAATTAGAAGAAAGAAAAGATCATAACAAAACTTTTCAGGGCAATTTAAATTGTCTTGTATAATAAAATTGCGTAAAAACTTTTTTAACAATTTCCCTATAATTCCTCGCGTTGCCAATTTTTTTTTATTTTTATATACACTCAAAAAAAAAACTGTAATGTTAGCAAAAAAAGCTTGTAAACCTACAAGAAAATTTGCTGATTTTGAACCCACAATTTTTTTGCTAAAGTTAGCAAAAATGTTTTGCCAATAATTAGTTAACTAAATATTTTTTTTTTGAACTTAGTTTATACACATCTGAGGACCCCATTGGGTTCGGACCCGATAGGTCCAGACCCCGATGGGCCTAGACCTACTTGGGTTCCTTAAAAATCGTCATAGTTTTTGATCGAAAATTTGTGTCCGTTTCGCTCTACATTGCTTAGTTTTTGAGATACGTGATTATAGGGGACCACTGGGGTCTTGAGAATTAAAAAACTCGATAACTTCAAAAATACTACTCGGAGAGCTTTTGACTATTTTGCGGTCTTGTTCTACGTGTTGAGAGCTACAAAAACGCTTTTGAACTTTTTGTTGTGTCGGCAATATTTACCGAGATATGAGCATTTTAAAATTTTCGGGAATGCTAACTTTTTTGGATCCAAAGTTAGGGCCCATTAGGGTCCACACATGTGAAGAGGACCGGCGATACTATGGAGATTCTAAGAACCAAAAATGGCCTCCATTTTGCTCTATCTGGCTTAGTTTCCGAGATAGCGCCATTTTAAGTTTTCTGAAAATAAAAAAAAATTTACCATTTATTTTGCTAATATTAGCAAAAAAGCTTGTAAAAATTTGGTCAACTCAATTTCAAATTTAGCAAAAGAAATTAGTTCAAAGTTTGTTTAAAATTGCTAATGCGCTAAATGAAGTTTACAAGAATTTTTTGCTAACATGCTAATCTCAACTAAAAATTTGCTAAAAGTTAGCTAACTAGCGTTAGCAAAAAAAAATTAGTAAATCTACTAATGTATTTTTTTGAGTGTAGAGTTTGACAGGATTTTCCCTGTGAAATGGAACAGAGTACTATGCTTTAGCTAACACCATTTTAAGTAGGTTGGCAATTCGCTACATTTAATAAATTTTCTTTACTACAATAGTTGTGTTTTTTTTTATACGTGGTGAGTTTACTTATTTGCTTAAAACTCTTAATAATAAAACCTGACAATTCATCGTGTATTTGTTTTACGTTCAACATTCAGCCATATTTTTTTGTTGTTGTGTATTTTTCATAGTAAAGATAACTGCTGTTTTCAAGCACAAATATGATGTTTATTTTTCTTTCCATTTTTGTTGTTTTTGTTGGTAATTCAATACTCGGGCCCCTCATGCCTTTTTAATGTATGTGAGTGAGTATTGTATGAAAAGAGCATACTATTAATTTTGTTTGTATGTTTTATTTTTTATATGAAATATGGTTGATTTTTTATAATGAAAACCATATTAATTTTTTTTTATCATTCACTCATACGTTGCCGTATTTTATCATTATTATAATATTTTTTTTTTATAACAATAGTTGTTAAACTTTTGGTTGTCTTTTTAACGTTCCATGTTTTTTGTTTAATGCAAGGTGTTTTTCAATGTCTGTATTGGTTTTGACCAGGGTTGGCAACCGATACGCACCTATAATAACGGTATTTGGCTATTATACCGCAACCAATAAAGATATGGACATTTTCAAAAGCAATTATGAAAGCTGATGAAATTTCTAGAATTTTAAATGTGTCACTTCGTGTTTCTTCCGGTTCGTTTTAGTTATATAGGCCAATACCGTTATAATACCGTTTCAAACGGTATTATAAAGGTATTGACCTATATTTCGAAAACGAACCGGAAGAAACACGAAGTGACACATTTAAAATTCTAGAAATTTCATCAGCTTTCATAATTGCTTTTGAAAATGTCCATATCTTTATTGGTTGCGGTATAATAGCCAAATACCGTTATTCTAGGTGCGTATCGGTTGCCAACCCTGGTTTTGACAGTACTAACCACAAAAACCAATAAAAAGCAGCTACTACTACTGCTTCGTACAAACATATTTTATTATTTTTTTTTGAAAAAGTGTAATTAATGATACATTTAATAAAAATTTGCTAGTTTTAATTATGGCCTCTTGGGTTTTTTTGAAAGCCGCATGTTAATTTTTTTGTTTTAAATTTGTTTTATATTAATATTCCAAATTTGGTTTAGTGAATTCTTAACTAACCTTGAATTTTGGTTTAAATATACTAAATGAATGTTGTTTATAGATTTTTCATAAAATCTATGAAAGTTTCATAAATTTGTTTCATATATTTTTTCAAGAATGATATGTTTTAATAAAAAAACAAACGTTAAACAGATGATCTAGTAGAATTGCCAATTAATAAATTGGAAATTCATTTGTAAAAGCATACGAGCAAACCAACAAACTTGCTTTACTAAAGAAGTATCCGTTCCGAAGGATTTCAATCCAATTACACTGAAAAAAATAACTATACTGAAATTAAATAAACACTGTTATTTATTTAAGTAAGCAAATTTTTTTGAATTTACTTTAACTTATCTTAATATAAGGTGGTTTTACTTAAAACAAAGAAAATAAACTTGAAGATAGTACATGCAAATACTTAAAAAAGCACAAGAGTTTTCCTTAATTTGTTTTTTTTAAATTAAGTTAAATATTCTTTACATTTATGGCGAATTGATTGCATTTAAGAAAAAAAGGGTTTATTAAAAAATTTTGTTTTAAATAAAAAAAAAATTTAAATTGTGTGCAAAAAAAATAAATAAGTACGTAACTTACTTAAAAATAGTATAGACATTTTCAAGACCTTGAATCAAATAAGTACTAATCCTTAATTCCAAAACGCATTTTCTTTAATTTAATCAATTTTTGTTTTAATTTAAGAAAAAAGTAATCTTTATTTCATTGATTTCATTGACTATATTTGAATGCATATCTTCATCAGTTTAAGAAAGAATTTACTTAAATTAAGGAAAAAATACTTTAGGTATTTTGGGGACCCCATCTGAAGGCCCCATCTGGAGACCCCATGAGACCCTAACTTTAAATCCAAATTTTGATCTTCGCGGAATTTTCAAATGCCTGTAACTCTGCAAATACTGCAGATACGAAAAAAATTCTAAAGGCACTTTTGTAGTCCTTAACTTGTAGAATATGACCGCTGAAGACCCGAAAGCCCTCCGAGTTATAGTTTTCCAGTTATTTCATGATCAAATTTCTCAAGACCCCATTCCCATATCTCGAAAACTAAGCAAGATAGAGCGATTCTGACCAAAAAAAAATTTGGATCAAAATCAATAGTGACCCTATAATAGTGTACGCACATACTCATGGGTGGACCCTATATATGGGGGCCCATATGGTCCATGCATTGGGACTCCATAGGGTCAACAGAATCCGTAAGTTTAAGGAAATTTTTACTTATTTTAAAAAAATATTTTTCATCTGGATAAAAACAATTAAACTTATATTAAGTACAATTTTACTTACTTTTAAGATATATTTAAGTAAATACATAACTATGTTTTAGGAAAAAATATACTTGGAAGAAGAATTAATATCTTTGGAGCCCTCGCATACCCTCCTTTTTTTAAATTAAGTTCAACATGCTTTAAAAATGGTAAACATTTTTTTCAGTGTAGTTGATCATAATTTTTGTGAAACACTTCTGTCGACTCTGTTTAGTCTATGACAACAAATAAATAAGTATGTGAGTTGCCAACTAAAGAAGCGTGTAAGATGCCACTTTGTGGTAAAATACGTAAACTAATAAAACCCGCCATATGAAAAATTTATATCAGATTTGTTGTTAATGTTTCACACGTGTAGTTGTTTTATCACGAAGGCACAGTTCCAACGGATTTCATTGGAACGAATGATAGACTCATATTTGTGTAGATTGATTGACCCGAGGTTGCTTTCGACTAGGCAACATGTATACATCAAGGGATGATCAACGGAAACAGCTCTTCATGAGCTCGTTGGTACCATCGAGAGATCGCTTTTGGTAATGGAGTACACTATGGTGGCCTTTCTTGGTATAGGGGGAGTTTTTAATATTGGCTTTTAAAAATGTCATCCCAGACTCGATAATTGTGACACTGTCTGGTCTGGAAGTAAAGCATCTGATCGTTTTGATGGTGGAAAATCTATATCGTCTGTCATAACTCGATTTGTCAATAGAGGCACACCACAGGAAGGTGTTATTTTGCCGGTTCTTTGGAACTTGGCACTGAATTCAAGGCTGCTCTAGAAGCACGTGGTTGTCATGTTCTCGCATATGTTGACAATGTCGAAATAGCGATAAAGGAAAAGCACCTGCCAACATAATTTGTATTTTGTATTTTTATTTATTAATTCTTCAGGGTTCTCTGAAAGATCTGTCTAAATGGGCAAGATAATGTTGTCTTGGAGTTAATCCAAGTAATACAGAGCTTCTCTTGTTGTACAAGGAAAAATAAGATTCCTGATTTTGATTCTATTTCTCTGGAGTCCAGAGTCTGGTGGTACAGAAATCGCCTTCACAGATAGAGTTAAGTATCTTGGAGTATTTCTAGGTAGGAAGTTGATTTTCAGACGTTCTATTAAGGATGAGAAAGCAACGATTGCTCTATATTCCTGTTAAAGGGCCATTGGAAAATTCACTGGATATATACAGCGGTGGTGCGTCCTATTCCGCTGTATGGAATCATTGTCTGGTGGCCTGCTTTAGAGATAATAGGAACTGTTGGTTTATAACGAAGGTACTGAGAATGAAGTCGATGTGTATCACTGGAGCTCTTTGTACTACACCTAGGGCTGCACTAGAAATGCTCCTTTGCCAAATACCATTGGCCATAGTAGGCAGTATGCGGCAACGTCGGCAATTCGACTTAATAGCTCACTGAAATGGAAGAGCAGCGATGTTGCCATAGCGCGATCTTGACAAACACAACAGTACTACAAAATGTGGACTGGCCTGCCTCTATGAGCCTTTTTGAGCGCCACTTTACCACGATGATACCATCCATGCGGGTAGTGGAGCCATTAAAAACTTTTACTTAGATTGGTCGAAGGTACTCGAACAAGTGGGCTTCGTAGTCTATTCGGAAATGCTTGGATTAAACCTGGCGCGAAAATTGCCATATCATTTCAGTGTTTTCCAGACAGTGATGCTGGCAATAAAGGCAGTGGCTGACTTGTTAAGTTGCAATGGCTTGTCTACAACTCAGTCAACATCTATTCCGACAGTCAAGCTGCGGTCAAGTCGCTGGAAATATGTTCCTAAAAAAACGATCTGCCCTTAACTGCCGCATGCATTTAAATGACATGGCCAAGCGTTTTGATACACGAATGATATGGGTCCCAGGACACAAAGATATTCCAGGGAATTGCAAAACCGACGAGCTTGCAAGACTGGGAACTACCTTACAGGTTCCAACGGAATTGGAATGTGTTGGTATGCCTCTAGAAACTTGCAAGCAAAATATACGGCTTTTTTCCGCGACGGAGACTAGTCAGAGATGGGCACATGTATGGACGTGTGAGACTACACGACGGATTTGGCCTTTTCTTAATTAGAAGCGCACAAGAGAGCTAATATCGCTTTCAAGAGAAGAGATTTCGACAGTAGTTGCTGTAATTACCGGACACTGCCTTCTAGGAAAGCACTCTGAGCTGTTAAATGTGCCGTCAAATAAATTTTGCTGGAGTTGCATTGATAAGGAGGTAAATTATAAAACACTTTATCTGCCATAGCGATGCACTTTCTGGTCAGAAACTTGCTTCACTGGAATTAAGGGAGCTGCACAGTCTTTCTGATTTATTAAATGTCAGTATTTAATTTCTTATGAGTTTCAAAAGGAGTTTAAATTGGTTTAACGGCAGGGAATAGTAGGGAACCCCCTTACCGTACCGTGGTATCACAATGGACCTCAGAGTTTATTTGTGCGGACGTACAGAGTCAGCAACTACTTACGCCCGTATTCATAACATAAAACGGGTGGCTATCATAGAGCTGCTAACTTTTTCAAACACAATTTTCTAAAAGGGAAAGGTTGATCCTCGATGTTAGGCACTTCTATCTTCATTGTAATGATAAAACAAGGACATTTCATCAAGAGAAACCCTTTCCTTTATTGAAAATTGCGAGTAAAAAAGTTAGCAGCTCGATGATAGCCACTCGTTGTTTTGTTATGAATACGTGTGTTACTATCTAACCTACCTAATCTAAGGAAGTATTTTAAGAATAGTCATCTTAATGTTCCATCTTAATGAGTTCGATGTCACTGTCGCCAACAAAAATAAACTGAATTAAAGGCAGATATAAAACATTCAGTAGTATAGTATTTTTTTAATTTTTGTATGCCCTTTAACCACATGTGCAAAATCGGACATGGGCAAAATCGAATCAGGGGGAAAATGTTTTCTATATATGATTTGAACCAACCTTTGAAAGTTGCTAAGCAAACAAAACATTTTTATTTCAGAAGAAGTTTAAAGACCATTTGTTTTGGTCCACCCTCTTTTGAGCGCGTGGATAAAAAGCGTAATTTTTATATATGCTAATTCTTCAATATGATCGTATTTAAGTCTCATAGATCCTTTTGACCCTAAAATAGAGATTTTTAGTTCATAAATATTGAAAACTTACAGTTGATAAGTGAATCTAGTTAGAAACTAACTGAGTACCACACTTTTTACCCTTAGGATTTCACCGTTTTTTGTTATAAAAGTCTGAAGTAGAGCCTATTTTAGTCTGTGCTAGTGAACCCTTATAATCTAGCTCTATTTTTTACATGAGTTGCAAACTGAAAAAGCGAATTATGTGTCACTTAAGTTGGCAATGTTCCTTCCATATGTCCTATGTTCTTGGATCTTTTAGAGATGACATTTAAAGGTGCTAGTTTATTTTACCTATACCGTATCTAATTGGCCTTTCTCGATGATATACATATGTCCTTGATAGCGACATAAACATTCAACTCTTTAAGAAATTACATTTAGTTGGCAATTCTTAAGATTAAAAACTTAAAATTATTTACAAGAGTCGCAACATTTAAGTTGATAACACTATCGGATCTCCTCAAATGTTCAATCTTTGTGTTTTATGTCATTGATTAGCATTTTATATAAAATTTTTATAATTAGGTAGCTGGCAATTCTACCATTCAAGTACATCCATAAATTACAAATTGTGCAAAGAATACTTTTTTTTTTTAATTTAAAATTATTTTCAATATTTATAACTACGTTTTAAGTTTATATTTTTATTTTTTTCCTCAAAAAAAAAATCGTTATATTTTTTTTTACATCATTAGAATGTTCACTTCAGTATTTTATTATTTTTTTGCCTTTCAATACACCATTGTTATGATAATTATCGTTGTACTGAAATTTGATATCTTTACTGAAAAAAAACAAAAAAAAAAAAAAAAATTGTATACACAAGACAACAATAACATTGAAATAGTATGGTCTGAATACTGAACTCGAATGTATTGTGTGATGATTTAATAATGTATTTTATATCTGCCTGCTTCATCGTAAATACAATGATATGATAAACAATAGATATGATGAGCGAAAATTGGAAAACTTTAAACGAAATTATTATGGTAGTAGTTTTTTTTAAAGAGTTTGAGAGAGATAAAGAAAAGGAAATTTCAAAAAGAAATGTAAAAAAAAAGATTTTGAAAAGTTGTGACTTTTTAAGTTTTTTGATTTTTACTTTTAAAAAGTTGGCAATACTGATATTTTCATAGAAATTAAAAATATAACATTTGCAGAGATCTGGTAGCATTACTAACTAAAGTGGCATCACACTTTCCACTTTAGTTGGCAACTCGTTTAAAAAAAAAACAAAGAAACAAATGAAAAATTTTGCTGGAATTTCTGAAAACAAGATCTGCCCTAAACTGCCGCACGTCTTTAAATGGAATGGCCAATCAGTTTGACATACGACTCATATGGGTCCCAGGACACAGAGACATTCCTGGGAATTACAAAGCCTATGAGCTTGCAAGACTGGGAACTACCTAACAGGTTTCAACAGAATTGAAATGTGTTGATATACCTCTAGAAACTTGCAAGCAAAACCTACGACTTTGCTCCGCGACGGAGACTAATTAAAGATGGGCGAATGGATGGACGTGTGAGACTACACGACTGATTTGGGCGTCTCTTAATCAGAGGCGCACAAGTGAGCTGATATCGCTTCCAAGAGGAGAGATTTCGACAGTGGTTGCTATAATTACCGGACACTGTCTAATAGGGAGTTGCATGGATGAAGAGGAGTTGAAAACTATCGAACATTTCATCTGCCATTGCCCGACAGTTTCTGGTCTTTCTGATTTGTGGGATGTCAAAATTCAATATCTAAGGAGTTTTATAAGAAGCTCAAATTGGTTTAACGACAGGGACTAGTTGGGAAACCTATTACAGTCCCGTGGTATCACAATGGACCTCAGAGTCTACGTGTGTTGACGTAAAACGTCAGCAGCCACTTACAACTTAACCGTTACCATCACTATGGCAATTAAATGTCACATTTGACGTTTACAAACGCCAAACTCGATGGTAAGCAATGGTTGGCAATTTAATTTTGACACTTGCTAGCAATCTATGGTGGGTTAGTTAGGTTGTAAGTGGCGGCTGACTTTTGATATAGACTCTGAGGTCCGTGGTGATACCACGGGACCGCAATATGTTCTCCTACTAGACCCTGCTGTTAAACCAATTTCGCTTCTTATGAGATTTAAGATATTGAATTTTGACTTCCGACCAATCAGAAAGATCGTGCAGCTCCGTAGAATCCAATGAAGCGAGCCTCTTACCAGAAAGTTCCAGGCAATGTCAGATTAAGTGTTCAATAGTTTCCAACTCCTCCCCATCCATGCATCTCCTGCAAAAGTCATTTGACGTCACATTGAACAGCTGTGCGTGCTTTCCTATAAGACAGTGTCCGGTAATTACAGCAACCACCGCTTCTGATTAAGAGAAGGCCAAATTTGTCGTGTAGTTTCACGCGTCCATCCATGTGCCCATCTCTGATTAGTCTCCGTCGCGGAACAAAGCCATAGATTTTGCTTGCAAGTTTCTAGAGGCATACCAACACATTCCAATTCTGATGGAGCCTGTAAGATAGTTCCCAGTCTTGCAAGTTCATCGGCTTTGCAGTTCTTTGGAATGTCTCTGCGCCCTGGCAGCCATATGAGTCGCATGTTTAACTGCTTGGCCATCTCATTTAAGACGTGCGGCAGTTAAAAATTGACTCCAGGAACTTCACCGCGACTTGACTGTCAAAATTAATATTGACTGCGGTTGTAGACAAGACATTGCAACCCAACCCGTCAGCCACTTCCTTAGGTTATAAGTGGCTGCTGACATTTTACGTCAACACAAATAGACTCTGAGGTGCGTTGTGATAATACGGGACCGTTAAAGAATCCCCTAATAGTTCCTGCCGTTAAACCAATTGAAGCTCCTTCTGAAACTCCCAAGATATTGAATTTTGACATCCGACAAATCAGAAAGATCGTGCAGCTTACAAGCACCTCCGGCAAAAGTTATTTGACGCCTGTGTGTTTTCCTACAAGACAGTGTCCGGAAAATACAGCAAGGTCCGTTGAAATCTCTGTTCTTGTAAGCAATTTCAGCGCACTTGTTCGCTTCTATTTAAGAGAAGGCCAAATCTGTCATAAAGTCTCACACGTCTGCCCAAGTGCCCATCTCTGATTGGTCTCCGTCGCGAAAAAAAGCCGTAGATTTCGCTTCCAAGTTTCAAGAGGCATACCAATACTTTCCAAGTCTGTTGAAACCTGTAAAGTAGTTCCCAGTCTTGCAAGCTCATCGGCTTCGCAATTTCCTGGAATGTCTCTGTGCCCTGGGACCCATATGAGGCGTATGTCAATCTGCTTGGACATGTCATTTAAAGATGTGCGGCAGCTAAAGGCAGATCTAGTTTTCAGAAACATTGACTTCTGGCAATGATCTGGCAATCTTTGAGCCAGCCTTAACCAAAGCTCTTTTAAATAAACTCCTAAGCTCCCTTGCTCGCGTAGCTTCGATCCATCTTTGTAAACATTTATGGCGGCTCCACTACCCAGAATGCCCCTCATCCAAGACTCCCTGGATGGTATTATAGAGGTAAAGTGGCGCTCAAAAAGTTCACGGAGGGAGAGCAGTCTACATCGCGTTATGGCCGAAATCGCTGTTCTTGCAGTGCAGTGTGCTATTCAGTCGAATTGCCGACGTAAACTTTAAACGCCTCAAATCGTAATAAAAAATGTATAAATCAACTACTTTTGACCATTCTAAGAAAGAAACTATCATAAAAAAACTGAAATGTCACTTTTGTACAGCAATTTAAATTCTCTTGTATTATAAAAATGCTTGAAAACTTTTTTAATAATTTCCCTATAATTCCTCGCGTTACCAATTTTTTTTATATTGATTTTGAGAGATTTTGTGAAATCGAACAGAGTACTATGCTTTACAATCGATTTTGACGTATGATGGTAATGACAGTTGCTAATATAGACACGGTGTTGATAATTTGGAAAGCAAGTATTTTTAAGTTGTTTTATTGTTTTTTTTTTATTGGAATTGCCAACTAAAGTACTGAGTTGTATGCAATATTAGTTAATTGTTATTTTTAATACAATATCTTTGATAAGATCATTTTGTTAAAACAATTTATTTGCAATTTATCTTTTTAGAAGTTATTTAATTTATTTTTCTTTTTTTGACACTTATCCATTTCTTATCTGTTCCACCGCAATCACTTAATTATAATTCTTCCTTGGTGGTCACTTTTTAAAAATTTATATATTTTTTCGTATTTATGCGATTTAATTCTTTATAATTATTTCTTTTAAGCTTCACATTTCTATAAACATAAACAAGTTGAAGTATTATCATATTACGGGATTATGTTTTGTTAATTTTTTATTTTTATGTGGCCCTCGTTTTATTGTATTTTTTTTATATTACGATTATAAATAAATAAACAGAAATAATGAAATGATTCTATTGTTTTTTTGCTGATGGAAATGTGATATTTTTTGTATGATTTTCAATGGTTTTTGGTTTAAAAAAAAAATTTAACGGTAGTTGGTGTAAAATAAATTTTTTATAATAACAAAAAAAAAAAAGAACAATTTCAAAGATACCGACCGACGGTATTTTATGTTTTATGAAATTGTTATTTTAAGGTTAGTTAAATATTTTTAAAAGGTATTCATTTTTTTTAAATACATTTTAATAAAAATTGAGAAATTAAAATTTTTTATTACAAATGCATTAAATAAAGTTTAATTTTCAAAAAAATCATTGTTAAAATATAAATATGTTGATATTTTCAATAGACATAGAACGTATAAAGTTATGAAATTTAGTTGGCAACTCTAAAGATAAGTTGAGGTGTCAAACAAATTAAGTTTTTTCATCACTGTGTGTGTTTAAGGCTATTGTGAATTAAAATAACTTAACATAATTTTTTTTTTATAAATTTGTCAGTGTTGAAGTTTCATCAAATGAGAGAGAGAATAAGAGAATAAGGAGAAAATAAATTTAAATTATTTGACTTCCTGTCCCGGTTTTGAACTGTCAAACCTATGAAAAGTAATGACGTTACTAGATCATAAAACTGAGACTAATGCTTGGCAATTCTTATGTTAGAAGGTTAGGTTAGGTTGTAAGTGGCTGTTTACATTTTACGTCAGCACACATCGACTCTGAGGCCCGTTGTAGTGCCACGGGACAAGGTTCCCCTACTAGTGCCTGCCGTTAAACCAATTTGAGCTCCTTATAAAACTCGTAAGATATTGAATTTTGATATACGACAAATCAGAAAGATCGTGCAGCTCCCTAAATCGCAGTGAAGCAAGTCTCTGTCCAGAAAGTGCCGGGAAATGGCAGATAAAGTGTTCGACAGTTTTCAACTTCTCCTCATCCATACAACTTCGGGATAAGTCATTTAATGGCACATTTAACCCAATCTGCGTGCTTTCCTATAAGACAGTGTTCAATAATTACAGCAACCGCCATCGAAATCTGTCCTCTTGGAAGCGATATCAGCTCACTTATGCGCTGATGATTAAGAGAAGGCCAAATCTGTTGTGTAGTCTCACACGTCCATCCATTTACCCATCTCTGATTAGTCTCCGTTGAGAAACAAAGCCGAAGATTTAGCTTAAAAGTTTCTAGAGGCGTACCAACACATTTCAACTCTAATGAAACCTGTAAGGTAGTTCCCAGTCTTGCGAGCTCATCGGCCTTGCAATTCTCCGGAATGTCTCTGTGCCTTGGGACCCATATGAATCTTATTTCAAACTGCTTGGTCACCTCATTCAAAGACGTGCGGCAGTTAAGGGCAGATCTTGTTTTCAGAAACATTGACTCCAGGGACTTGGCCGCGGCTTGACTGTCAGAATATATGTTGACTGCGGTTGTAGACAAGACACTGCAACTCAACCAGTTAGCCAATTTCTTTATTGCCAACATCTCAGCCTGGAAAACACTGCAATGATTTGACAATTTTCGAGCCAGGCTCAACCCAAGCTCTTCCAAATAGACTCCAAAGCCCACTTGTTCGTGTAGCTTTTATCCATCTGTGTAAAAATTTGTGGATGCTCCACTACCCGGAATGCCCCTCATCCAAAACTTCCTGGATGGTATTAAAGTGGTAAAGTGGCGCTCAAAAAGGCTCATAGAGGGAGCAAAGTCCACATTTTGTGGCATTGCTATCTCCAAGATCGCGTTGTGGCCACAATCGCTGCTCTTCCATTGCAGTGTGTTCTTCAGTCAAATTGCCGACGGAGCCGCATACTGCCTACCCAATATGTCCAATGGTATCAGGTAAAGGAGGATTTCTAGTGCAGTCGAAGGTGTAGTACGAAGAGCACCAGTGATGTACATCGACGCCATTCCCTGTACCTTCGTGATAAAGATACAGTTCGCTTTTGTCTCTAAAGTAGGCCAGCAGACAATGATTCCATATAACAGAATTGAACGCACCACTGCTGTATTAATCCAATGAACGATTTTAGGGCTTAAGCCCCATCGTTTTTCAATAACCATTTTTAAGGAATATAAAGCAATCGTTGCTTTTCTCATCCGTTCCTCACGCCTGAAATTCAACTTTCTATTCAAAAATACTGCAAGATACCTGGCTTCATCTGTGATGGCGATTTCAGTGCCGTCCAGAGAAATGGGATCAAAAGCAGGAATCATATTTTTCCTTTTAAACAAGAGAAGCTCGGTTTTACTTGGATTAACTCCCAGACTACAGTCTCTTGCCCAATTAGACAGATCTTTCAGAGATTCCTGAAGAATGTCCCTTTATGTTTCTCTTTACCGCTATCGCGACATCATCAGAATATGCGACAACAGGGCAACCACGTACTTCTAGAGAGAGCATTATTGAATTAAGTGCCAGGTTTCAAAGAAGTGTCGAAAGAACACCTCCCTGTGGTGTGCCTCTATTGACAAATCGAGATATGTTAGACTATTCCCATTCAGACATTATACGTCTATTGGCAAATAGATTTTCCACCATTAAAACGATCCCACACTTCTCTTACAAATCAGACAATGCAACAATAATCGAGTATGCGATGGCAACATTTAAAGCCCCCTCTATATCAAGAAAGGCCACCATAGTGTACTCCTTTACCAAAAACGATCTCTCATTTGTACCAACGAGCTTATGAAGAGCTGTTTCCGTTAACCTATCCTTGCTGTATGCTTGTTGCCTAGTCGAAAGCAACCTCGGGTCAATCTACGCAAAGATGAGTCTATTATTCTTTCCATTGTCTTTAACAGAAAAGAAGACAAACTTATTGGTCTAAGATCCTTCGGAACTGTGTGGGAATTTTTCCCAGCCTTCAAGTTAAAGATGACTCTGGTATCCCTCCATTTTGAAGGACCAGTTAATTTATGCTGTGTAGAGATTATACGGCCAAGGGGCTATATTGTCAAACATTTGCTGCATCTCAGACCGGATTATACCATCTGGTCCAGGGGATTTATAGGGACTGGACCTTTAAATCGCCCACATTAATGTTGGCATATTTATTGTTTCCGAAGCAATTTTAGATGCTTGGGAGTCTGAACGTTCCAAAACCTGAAACGGCGTCATGCAATTAATAGAAAAACTCACTAAAATTTTTCAGCGTTTTTTGCTCTCTTCTCCTATATGTTTTGCATATAAGTTTATTCGGTCATAATCCCCATTTCCGTTATGGCGATAATGTCCTTGGGGAACTGTAACAACCCCAACAAATTAAACATTTAACATATGAGGCATTCCACACCAAATGTCCAGCGAAAAAAAACATGTGTACCGTAAACTTCTGAATAGGTGGTATGGATAGCCCTATATGGAACTTAGAAAATTGCGTTTTTGGTTTTTCAATTTTTCAAAAACTGGGCTTAGGAGGCGTGGTCAAATATTGGAAAAATGGTCAAATTTGTGGCGAGTTGCCTTGATTAAATATTTATCACATTAAAACGGAATGCACCACAATCTCAAAAATTTATAGTCTTATATAGTTTTGTATGGGCTATCGATTAAAAATTTTTTTTTTGGAAAATTTTCAGAACCCGTTCTGAAATTTTCCATTTTTTAAAAAAAGTCAATTTATCAAAAATCTGGCCACTTTTTTTTTTCTTTTTTATTTATTTTTTTAAAAGTTTAGATGTTTGTCCATCCACACAAAAAAAAATCAGAAACACGTTCATCTTTTTTTTCGAGAAAATCGCATTTGAACTTTAAATTTCATAACAATTTAGTAATTTGCTTGTATTTTCTTGTGTCAACAGAGCGTATGACGAATATTTATGTAATTAATATTACTCATTCGCAACTTTAAAACAAAGAAATACAAGCAAATAACAAAATTGTTATGAAATTTTAAGTTCAAATGCGATTTTCTCGAAAAAAAAGATGAACGTGTTTCTGATTTTTTTTGTGTGGATGGACAAACATCTAAACTTTTAAAAAAATAAATAAAAAAGAAAAAAAAAAAAGTGGCCGGATTTTTGATAAATTGACTTTTTTAAAAAATGAAAAATTTCAGAACGGGTTCTGAAAATTTTCCAAAAAAAAAATTTTAATCGATAGCCCATACAAAACTATATAAGAACGTAAATTTTTGACATTGTGGTGCATTCCGTTTTAATGTGATAAATATTTAATCAAGGCAACTCGCCACAAATTTGACCATTTTTCCAATATTTGACCACGCCTCCTAAGCCCAGTTTTTGAAAAATTGAAAAACCAAAAACGCAATTTTCTAAGTTCCATATAGGGCTATCCAAATAAACTATTCAGAAATTTACGGGACACATGTTTTTCTGTAGCGGGACATTTGGTGTGGAATGCCTCATATGGAGTTCATCGATCTATACTTGGACCAAAGGAATTGGGAAATTAAATTTTTATGCCCCGCCCACTTTTGGGGCGTGTTTAAAGAAAGAATAAAAAATTTTTTAAAAAAATATTGTAAATTGTGTAATTTAAGCGTAAATATCATAATAAATGTATTTGTAAATATTTATGATGGGAAGAAAGGTGCCGCCAACAACACCTTACCGATAACACCTAAACCCCAAAACAAAACTCCCCTCGAAACGTCCCTGTGAAAATTATTATTTTTTATTTATCACGAGGGAAAAAGTAAACCACGCCAAAAGTTCGCGTCTCCACTTTCAATTTCTTTGTATTGTATAAAGTTGTCATTCTATGACATTATTGTAAACATTCTATGCGTTGCCAACTATTTTTACTCCAATAAATTTCACACTTATAAAAAAGTGCTAAAACAACAAAAACTTTAGTTTAAAATATACCAAAAGATGTGTAAAATTTCATAAATCTCAATTTCAATTATCCCTGCCTTTCGCTAATCTATTTTTATATAATTTTATTTTTTTGTAATCTTTGTCAACTTTATACGAACTATCTAAAGTTATCGTATTTTTGGAATTATAATATTATTATTTTCCTGTTCATAATTTTTGTAGTTTTTTCCCTTCATAGTTTTTTGTGCTGAGTTTGTTTACTTTGTATATTGCTCATTTGGCCGTTTCATTCCATTTGTAAGGGCTTCTTTGGCAGCCAGTTTTTTTGTAAACAAAGTATTCTCGAGAAACTCATACACTCACAATCAGATATTTACATTTTATGGATATATGAATGTATGTCCCAAAAACCATTCATTATATTGAAAATATGAATGCAAGTATAAAATTAAAAACGAATATTCAGTCAGAAAATTTTTGCCATGGTTGTTTTAAAAGCTTCATACTATGACGACGACAAACGATGATGACAACGATGTACAGTGGGACAAATAGTTTAGGGGGATATTATTTGTATTAGTTTATTATTATTTAATAATTATTACAAACATAGGTAGAATTATATGCCACGTTGAGTTTCCCGTTCCCGTTTTTTTTGCTATAAAACTCTACTGTCGCGTCTGTTTAGTCTGTGCGTTATTTATTTGCATGTGAGTTGCCAACTAAAGTAGCATCTCGAACGCTACTTCAGTTGGCAACCGACTTTGTGGTAAAAGAGTAAACTAATACAACCTGCCATATGAAAAATAGATGTCAGAATTGTTTTAATTGTTTTACACGTGTAGTCGTTTTTATCCCGAGGGCTGGGAAAAACTCTCACATAGTTCCGAAGGATTTCAGATTCAATTTCAATTAGTCTATCATCATTATTGTTAAAGACAATGGAATGAATGATAGACTTATATTTGCGTAGAGTGTTTTACCCGAGGTTGCTTTCGACTAGACAATTTGCATACAGCAAGGGTAGATCTACGGAAACAGCTCTTCATGAGCTCGTTGGTACCATCGAGAGATGGCTTTTTGTAAAGGAGTTCACTATGGTGGCCTTTTTAAATATAGAGGGGGCTTTTAAAAATATCATCCCAGCCTCGATAATTTTGGCATTGTCTGGTTTAGGAGTGAAGCATGGGATCGTTTTAATGTTGGACAATCTACTTACCAATAGACGTATAACGTCGTAATTGGGAATGTCTGCCATATCTCGATTTATCAATAGGGGCACCCCACAGGGAACTGAATTCAATGCTGCTTTCTCTAGAAGCACGTGGTTGTCATGTTGTCGCATATGCTGACGATTTTGCGATAGCGATAAAGGGAAATCATCTGCCAACTTTGGGGCGCATTCTTCAGGTTTCTCTAAAGATCTGTCTAAATGGGAAAGAGGCTGTGGTCTGGGAGTTAATCCAAGTAAAACAAAGCTTGTCTTGTGTACAAGGAAAAATAGGATTCCTGCTTTTGATCCTATTTTTCTGAACGGCACTGCAATCACCTTTTCAGATGGAGCCAAGAATCTTGGAGTGTTTCTAGATAGGAAGTTAAATTTCAGGCGAAATATTGAGGAACGGGTGAGAAAAGTAACGGTTGCTTTATATTCCTGTAAAAGGGCTATTGGAAAACGATGGTGCTTTAGTCCTAAAATCGCTCATTGGATTTATAAAGCAGTGGTGCATCCAATTCTGCTGTATGGAATCATTGTCTGGTGGACTGCTTTAGAGACAAAAGGAACTGTGTCTTTATCACGAAGGTACCGAGAATGGCGTCGATGTGCATCACTGGTGCTCTTCGTACTACACCTACGGCTCCATTAGAAATCTTCCTCCACCTGATATCATTGGACATATTGGGTAGGTAGTATGCGGCAACGTCGGAAATTCGACTTAATATCACACTTTAATGGAAATGCAGCGATTGTGGCAATAGCGCGATCTTGAAAAAGATAATAATACCACAAAATATGGACTGTGTTTCCTCTATGAGCGCCACTTAACCACTGTGATACCATTCAGGGAGTCTTGGACGAGGGGCATTCCGGGAAGTGGAGGCTCAATTTTTACACAGATGGATAGAACAAGTGGGCTTCGTAGTCTATTCGGAAGAGCTTGGTTTGAGCCTCTCTTGAAGATTGCCAGACAATTGCAGTGTTTACCAGGCAGAAATGCTGGCAATAAAGGAAGTAGCTGACTGGTTGAGTTGCAATGTCTTGTCTACAACCGCAGTCAACATCTATTCCGACAGTCAAGCCGCGGTCAAGTCCCTGGAGTGAATGTTTCTGAAAACAATATCCACCCTTAACTTCCGCACGTCTTTAAATGAGATGTCCAGGCAGTTTGTTATACGATTCATATATACCAGGGAGCAGAGACGTTCCAGGGAATTGCAAAGCCGATGTGTTGCAATACTGGGAACTACCTTACAAGTTTAAACGAATTGGAGTGTGATAGTATGCCTATACAAACTTGCAAGCAAAATATACGGATTTGTTCCGCGACGGAGACTAACCAAAGATGGGCACATGAATTCACGTGTGAGACTACACTACGAATTTTGGCGCATAATTGAGCTGAAATCGCTTCCAAGAGCAGAAATTTCGACGGTGGTTGTTGGAATTTCTTGACACTGCCTTATAGGAAAGCACGCTAAGCGGTTAAATGTGCCGTCAAATGACTTTTGCCGGCATTGCATGGATGAGGAGTAGTTGGAAACTATAAAACACTTTATCTGCCAATGCGCTGCATTCTCTGGTCAGAAACTTGGTTCACTGGGATCTAGGGAGCTGCATGATCTTTCTGATTTTTCGAATGTCCAAATTCAATATTTTGAAAGTTTCATTAAGAGCTCAAATTGGTTTAACGGCAAGGACTAGAAGGGGACCCCATTTCCGTCCCGTGGTATCACAACGGACCTGAGAGTTCTTGTGTGCTGACGTACAGCGCCAGCATCCACTTAAAACCTTACATTCGTAACTGTATGAAAGGTAGAAAGACTTGCCATGTTTACCAAGGACATTTTTTTGGAACAGATTCCCATTTAGGTTAAAACTGTTTTCGACCACCCGTGAAACGCTTTTGTTACAATTTCAAACAAAAATAATCGATTCAGTAATGTCTGGTAGAATCGATTGCAGCATAATATAATGCGTTCTGGAATCGATTATTTGGAATGAAAAATTTTGCTAAAAAGTCACTTTGTTTTCCTCGTTTCTTTGTTATAAAACCCTACTGTCGCGTCTGTGGTTAAGTTATCTATATATCAGTTGCCAACTTATGTAGCATGCGAGATGCCAATTTACTTGATAATGCTACCAGATCACCTAAAACGTCCTACCCTTTGTTAGCGAGTGAGATGTCAGATTTGAAACCTTGCAATTGGCAATTCTTTTTGAATTAATTCCTATTTCAGAACTTGTTTATAAATTACCAGATTTTTTTTATATATCCCACCGTGCGATGAAACATCGTCATTATCATCATCACCGCCGCCGTTGTCGTCGTCATTAGTCCGTATACAAACCAAATACATTTTCCTTTTGCTAATGTTTGGTTTTGTTGCTTTTATAGTTCACCACTACTTCGTTGTCTGCTTCTTCTTATTTTGCTGTTTTTTTTTCGCTTTGTTTACCATACATGTACTACTGCTGCCTGACTGCCTTCATTTGTGGAGTTTTATGGTTGGGTGGCGGGTATTTTATGAAAGTATCAAATTACAAAATTTTTAGTTTTTGTTGTACATTATGAACAAAAAATAACAGCATACAAATTGTGCGTGTGTTCTTGTTATATTTTTTCTCTCTTCTCTTCTTCTTGTTCTTCTTTTTTAATATTTGTTTAATTTTTTTTTTCATTTCATTATTGTTCATACAAATGTAGGGAATTTTTGTTTGCTCTATTCTCCACCATGGAATGACGAAAAAAAAAATTGTTACACTCCCTTGGTACTGTAAGTTGGGCATTTAATATAAAAAAACACCTTGAATGATTTGAAAAGTTCGAAGGACCATTACACAAAGGTGAAGTCAACGGTATTGAAGGGGAAATAGTAGAATTGATAACTAGCATATTACAAAGGTGTCAGTTTAGTCGCTAGCAAAGCTAAGGGACATTTGTGGCAATCAGGTAGTATTGTCAACTAAAGTGGAGTCTCATTTTCATTTTTTCTTTAGTTGGCAACTTATCTGAAGAAATGGGACCAGATTAAAAAAAAATCTATCTAAATATTCAAAATGTCAAATCTTTATAAGTTCTATATATTTTTCTACAATTTAAGGAATAACGAAGAGTATAGGAATGGTTGAAAGATACAGACAGGAACTTAAGATTCGGGTTTATTGGAGACTTTCCAACTAATGTGCTGTATTCTAGACCGAAAAGGGAATTCATGCGAATACTAGTTAGGAGCATGATATGGATTTATGAACTATAAACAGTATTGATCTTCTTAAAGCCTTGAAATCCAAGATCAGAAAACCGAATTTGTTAGGTGAATGCGTAAGGATTCCCCAGAATACAACCGGATTAGCCGGCATATAGTTAGACTGGCATGGGCATTAAGTTCATAGATGCGAAGCAGTTGGTAATATTTTATTTAATCAACTATAAGCAGTCTTGCTCCTCTCTAAACCTTGGAATCAAAGATGATTGGTAAAGTCAAACGACCATGATTGCAACCAGATCCAGAGAGAATGCGTTCAATAACTGGCGGAATGATAAAACCCCAGTTTGGCTAAGTAAACAAGCGAGACATTTTTACACAGATGGATCGACTCTGCACGAACATGTGGGATTTGGAGTCTATTCGGAGGAGCTTGGGTTGAACCTGGCTCGAAGATTGCCGGATCATTCGAGTGTTTACCAGGCGGAGATGCTGGCTATAAAGGAAGTGGCTGACTGGTTGAGTTGCAATGTATTGCCTACAACTACAGTTAACATCTAAGAGATGTTAAGTTAAGAGATGGCCAAGCAGTTTGACATACGACTCATATGGGTTTCAGGGACCAGAGACATTCCAGGGAATTGCAAAGATGATGAGCTGGCAAGACTGGGAACTACCTTACAGGTTCCAACAGAATTGGAATGTGTTAGTATGCCTTTAGAAACTTGCAAGCAAAATCTACGTCTTTGTTACGGAGACTAATCAAAGATGAGCAAATGGATGGACGTGTGAGACAACACGACAGATCTGAACTTCTCTTAATTAGAAGCGCACAAGTAAGCTGATATCGCTTCGAAGAGGAAAGATTTCGACGGTGGTTGCTGTGATTTCCGATCACTGCCTTGAAGGGCAGCACGCAGAGCGGTTTAATGTGCCGTCGAATGACTTTTGCCGGAGTTGCATGGATGAGGTCCTCCTCATTAGTTAGTTGGAAGCTATCGACCAGTTTATCTGCCATTGTCCGGCAGTTTCTGGTCAGAGACTTGCTACACTGGGATCTAGGGAGCTGCACGATCTTTCTGATTTGTCGGATGTCAAAATTCAATATCTAAGCAGTTTAATTAAAAGCTCAAATTGGTTTAACGGCAGGGACTAGTAGGGAAACTTATTACAGTCCCGTGGTATCACAACGAACCTCAGAGTCTACGTGTGTTGACGTAAAACGTCAGCAGCCACTTACAACCTATCCGACCTAACTTAAAGAGTCAAGAAATGAATGTGCCAGAGTAATCAGACTTCTTTACGAACAGCGTCTGCATAATAAGGTCCTTGCTCATCCGGGTGGTAGGCAGACCTTTTGTTCATTTGTTAAAACTTTTAACTTAAAAGAGTAAAGAATATCCCTAGTTCGTCTATTCCAAGTCTTTTAATAAATGACCAAATATTCACTGACCTGCACTCAAAAAAAAAAAAACTGTAATGTTAGCAAAAAAAGCTTGTAAACCTACAAGAAAATTTGCTGATTTTGAACCCACAATTTTTTTGCTGAAGTTAGCAAAAATGTTTTGCTAATAATTTGTTAACTAAATATTTTTTTTTTGAACTTAGTTTATACACATCTGAGGACCCCATTGGGTTCGGACCCGATTGGTCCAGACCCCGATGGGCCTAGACCTAGTTGGGTTCCTCAAAATCGTCATAGTTTTTGATCCAAAATTTGTGTCCGTTTCGCTCTACCTTGCTTAGTTTTTGAGATACGTGATTATAGGGGACCACTGGGGTCTTGAGAATTAAAAAACTCGATAACTTCAAAAATATTACTCGGAGAACTTTTGACTATTTTGCGGTCTTGTTCTACGTATTGAGAGCTACAAAAACGCTTTTGGACTTTTTGTTGTGTAGGCAATTTTAAATAAAAATTTTAAAATTTTCGGGAATGCTAACTTTTTTGGATCCAAAGTTAGGGCCCATTGGGGTCCACACATGTGAAGAGGACCGGCGATACTATGGAGATTCTAAGAACCAAAAATGCCCTCCATTTTGCTCTATCTGGCTTAGTTTCTGAGATAGCGCCATTTTAAGTTTTCTGAAAATAAAAAAAAATTTACCATCTATTTTGCTAATATTAGCAAAAAATCTTGTAAAAATGTAGTCAACTCAATTTCAAATTTAGCAAAAGAAATTAGTTCAAAGTTTGTTTAAAATTGCTAATGTGCTAAATGAAGTTTACAAGAATTTTTTGCTAACATGCTAATCTCAACTAAAAATTTGCTAAAAGTTAGCTAACTAGCGTTAGCAAAAAAAAATTAGTAAATCTACTAACGTATTTTTTTGAGTGTGGTTGATAAAGCTAATCTCTTCGCTGGGATTTTTGCAAGGAACTTAAACTTGCCGCTTAGCAATCAACCACTGCCCGAACTCGAAAATAATATCTTACAGTAAAAAATTTTCTTGATGTTCCCTAACGTAAACATGTCCTCGGGGCCGGATGCAATCAATGCACTAATGCTGAAACAGTATTCTTTGACGCTCTATCGTACATGGCTAAACTTTTTGCCTTTTCCTATTGTATTGGAGTCTTCTCATCTTGCAAGAAGGTATCCAATGTTCAGCCCATCCCCAAAAAGGGTGACGCTACTAACCCTGACAATTACCGCACAATTGTAATTTGCTCTGCGCTCTCGAAAGTTATGGAGAGCATCTATGCGATCAAGAGTATGGCTTTCGTAGGAGTCGTTCTACAGGAGTCCTGTAAGCGTTTCTTACGAAACTTTGGAGTCGAACCATACATAAATTTAGTAGAAGTAAATTGGTGGCTCTGGATATTTCCAAGGCATTTAACCGTGTGTGGCACGAACTTATTGCATTTAGTGTCGGTGATGATTTTTCACGATTTATATTAAGTTTTTTCGGGGTTTTTTTCAACGAGTCGCAAGGTTCCGCTCTTTCTCCTAACCTTTTCCTAATTTTTTTAACGACATTCCTAGTCAAACCTTCAATCCTTTATACTCTTATGCAGATAACAGCACCATTTGTCATTAATTTTTTTTATCATAGGCCAAGCCTTGTGGAGGTTCAGACTCGGGTGTATGTTTGCAATACTCCTTAATCCAGTAGATCGCAACCGTTTGTTGTCGACAGTCCAATGAATTCCACAATGCATTGCAGAGAAAACTCGATTCTCAGTCATACTAGTTGAATTCTTCCCAGACAGCTACGATCTGGAAAAGTTTAAACACTATTCCCTGCGCTCTATAATGCACGGCATTAGTAGGGGGCAGCCTTTGAGTGTTGGCTCAAAGTATCTCAATCGGATTTGCCAGGATATGACTGCATGCACATAGAGTACATAGAGGCAGAATGTTATATTTCGACGATTCTGTTGCTATCAGCTTCGCCTTTAAACTTAATAAAATTAGTTCCTAATCACAGTAAGAACATGTAAAACGATATGACTGACGATTTTTTCGAAATTGGATTCAATGTACACAAAGATTTTAAACTGTGTTTCGAATTTATAGAACATCAATGAGGAAGTTGCTAGGAAGAACTTCTAGTAAAATATTCCAGGCCCTTTCTTGAAAATGTTTGGCGAACGTATAGGTGTCTTGTATGATTAGGAAAAATTTCGGTTAGGATCATCTCTTTGTCTTTGAAGGAAGTACATATGTCAAACTCCATGTTAAAAAATTATAGCATCTCAAGGAATTGTTTCTTAATTTTGTTTAATTCTTTTTAATCTCATTATAATTTCTTATAAAACTTCCCCCCATTATTATCTTCTTATACATTGTTTTCTTATCTTTGTCATTCTATTTTAACTAATTTTTGTTTATTTCCTTATTTTGACATCCTTTCACTTCTTGTGATAAAATAAAAGTGCATTTAAAAACTTAAAGGCATGTAGTAGTAACTGAAACTGTTGTGTAGTTATAATAACATTTCAAAAGATTTTTATAAGGCTTCTTTACGTTTAAAAAAATATATGTAAATATATTTTATGGCCAGTACTAGGCAGTTAAAAGAAAGAAAAAAATCAAGTTGAAGTTCATGGTGTGAGCTTAAGTGTCGTAAGCCGATTTATAATAAAATGAGAAACATAAAAAGGTAAAAGTCATTTTGAAAAAAAAAAAAAATAAAATTACTTAAAAGAAGAAATATTTTAACGCTCTTTTCGAAAAAAAAAACTAAACTTTGGCGGTGTTGAAGGGAGTTTTAAAAAAACTTTTAAATACGGTAATGATACCGTATCAATACATTACTGTTGCCAACTAAATGTTTAAACGTAGCGATTTATGCGCTTGTGTTGGCAACACTAAACTTATAGCTTGACATATTCTAGACAAACCTCAATGAAAATATTGGGATTTAAGTTCCAGAGTCTAGAGTTTCACTACAACCGATGAATTTGAAAAAATGCGGCCTCGGTTTTTGAAAATTCCACAAATAATCGGTTTTGGTTTTTAACATATTAATAAATTTGCCCTAAATAAAAAAAATCAAGAAATTTGTCTTATACAATTTTTACACTAATGGCGCCCAAGCTGGGGCCAGATCCCAAATGGCACAAAAATTCATAAAATTTACTTAATTTTCATCCTACTAGCCCTACAAGTAGAGGCCTGATCCTAAATCGCAAAGAAATTCAGTTCAAAATTGACTATGCATAAAAAGTGGCGCCCATTAGGGGCCAAATCCAAAACGAAAAAGCCTGTAGTATTCACCACAGCAACAAAAACGGTTCAACAATTTATGAGCAAACATTAAGTATTGATTTAGTCGGCTGGGTTTGTAAAATCAGAAATGAAAAACTGGTGGGACAGGGTCGAAAGGTAGGACACCCCACTGCTAGAATTTTTGTACAGTATCTGTTACTAAAACAGCAGAAGAGAAGATTGCAATTCTAAAAGAAACCGTATCAATATCTATAAATTAATAATTTTATTCTACACAAACTTAAAAATTCGGTTCAAATTGACCATTATAATTTTTCTTCAAATGGCGCCCAAGCAGGGGCCAGCCAAAGCTAACCCCAAATGAAGAAGAGTCTGTCCTGATTTATGACAGTTACCAAAACGTGTCAACAATTTATTAGCAAACATTGGATATCGATCGATTATCGGCTGGGTTTGTTAAATCAGAAATGGAAAACTGGTGAGACAGTGTGAAAAGGTATCAATACAAGTGGCGTTGTAAAAAAGCAGAGAAGAAAATTTTTATTTGAAATTGAAAAAAAAATCTGTGCAGTTTCTTTAAAATTTTTAAAATGGAGTTTTCGAGCTTTAAATAGAGTTTCGAATTTCAAATATAAAATTTCGAGTTTTAAATGCAAGCTTCGAATTTCAAATGCAATCTTCAAGTTTGAGATGGTATTTTCGAGTTTTGAATGGAGTTTTTGATTTTTAATTTTTCTTTTATGGAGAATATCAGAAGATAGTGCAGAACCTTATTTAAGTGTCATTATTCCACTTTGATATCAGCCAAAGAGTCTTGGAATTTACTACGGAGGGTCTACTTCCCAGAATGTTACCTACACTCTAATTAAAACGATTTCAGTTTCCTACTATAAATTGGGTAAGTTTACACAAAATGTGTAAATTTACCCAAAATGTGTAAATTTACCAAAAAATTATTGGAAATTTTCACATTCATAGTAGTATATTATTTAAATTTGTTGAAATTTACCCAATTTATAGTAGGAAACTGGACTCATTTGTTTAGAGTGTAACGAAGACTCCCTGAATGATATCATAGTGTAATAATGACACTCAAATAAGGTTCTAAACAATATTTTGATGTAATTCATAAAAAATTTAGAAATTAAAGATCCGGTTTTAAACTCGAAGATTCCATGCGAAATCTGAAGATTGCATTTGAAATTCGAAGCTTTCATTTAAAACTCGAAAGTTCGGTAATTCCATTTAAACATTTTTAAGAACTCTGCTTGATTTTTTTTTTTCAATTTCAAATGGACTTCTCGAGTGTTAATTGGAATTTTCGCATTTCTAATGAAGTATTTGAACTCCAAACAGAGATTTCCAAATGGAAACTTTAAATTACAAATGGAATCATCAAAATTAAAATTGAATCTTTTAATTGTAAACTAAATCTTTGAATTTCAAACGGAGTTTTTTAATTTCAAATGATCGTTACCGAATTAAATTTGAAAATGGTGTAGATTTACATCTGAGAACGGTGTAGACCACCTTTTGGTCCTTAGATCTTGCAGTTTAAAATGGAATCTTCAAATAACAAATGGAATTATCGAACTTCAAATAGAACCTTCTAACTTCAAATGCTTTAGAATTACATCTGAAAACAGAGTAATTCTGTTTAAGATGGCCACAATTGTAACAAACCCAGCCCACACCCGATCTATACCCAAGGTTTGCTCATAAATTGTTGAATAGTTTTCGTTGTTGTCGTAAATGAGGGCAGGATCTTCTTCATTAGGGTTCCGCTTTGTAACTTGGAAATAATCTTCTCGATACGAGAATTTTCTTGATACGAGAATCTTCGGTAACTATCCGGCAATAACATCGTTTCTATAATATGGGAACCAGGGCATAAGGGAGTACACGGAAATCTATTGAGCTTGATCGAGAAGTGATTGCCAGTGTATTTCCTTGGCAAACAGTTAATGAAGAGAGTTAAGTACAAGCAGAACTATCAGAATAATCTGGCCGCGATATGCCCTCAGAAGAGGCCGCTAACTACTTTCTCTTAACAGCAGAGAATGTCGTTAACTTACGGGAGTGGTCACAGAAAACTTCCAAATTGCTTTCCACTCAAGAGCGATTGGACTCATCTCTGATTCCAATTGTGCAAGAAGTTATAAATGGATGACACAGTTGAACATATCCTGTGCATATGCCCGGCAATCGCCAGGTATCGCGAGCGAATATTAGGCAAAGCAGAACTCGAGAATCATAGTCTCTTAAGAATTTATGTTCTATTGACTGAAATAAACGAAATGAAATGAGAATCTTGAAGAAATCGCAGTTATGGACCTTCTGTTAGTTAAACTGTTTGTAACATGGACTAACGCGTTTTATTCTCGTTGTTAAAGGAACATGTGGTATAGCTATGAACCTGACGGTCTATGCGAGGAGTTCAAGATTTTGAGCCCCTCCACACCTAACATAAACTGTGATTTGGGACCTGGCCCCAGCGTGGGCGCCATTTGTGTGAAAATTTTATTGGTCAATTTCGAACTAAATTTCTATGGTTACTTAGAGTATAATTAAAAATTTACTGTTATTGAGTTACATCAGTCAAGCCGGAATTCAATTCCTTGATTCAATGTTCATGAAAACGAGAATTGCCATTCTAGGAAATTGTAAAGCCGGCCAGCTTGAAAGACAACAAACTACCTTACATGTTCCCCTAAAGACCTAAATTCGCTGAAAAGTCTAGACAAATGTTGGAAATGTACTGCATTGGCCAGGTATCGCGATCGAATGTTAAGCAAAGCAGGACTCGAGAATCTTGAAGAAATCGCAGTTATGGACCTTATGTTAGTTAAACTGTTTGCAACATGGACTAACGCGTTTTGTCCTCGTGGTTAAAGGAACATGTGGTAAAGCTATGAACCAGACGGTTTATGCGAGCAGTTCAAAATTGTGAGCCACACCACCCCTAACATAAAGTGTGACTTGGGATCTGGCCCTAGCTTGGGCGCCATTTGTGGAAACATTTTATTGGTCAATTTCGAACTAAATTTCTTTAGAGTAAAATGATAAATTTACTGGTATTAGTCGAGCCTTAATATAATTCCTTAATTCAATGTTCCTGAAAACGAGAACTGCCAGTCTAGGAAATTGCAAAGCCGACCAGCTTGAAAGACTACGAACTACCTTACAGGTTTTCCTAAGGAATTAAATTCCGCTGAAGAGTCTAGTAAAATGTCGGAAAATTAATGAAACTGTGAAACTTCAAGGCAGATCCTTCCTAATCTAAATACTTTTATTCCGAGGGAACAGAATTCGACGGTGCTTGCATTAGTAACCAAGGGTTGTCTTGTAGAGAAACATGCTGAACGACTTCATGTATCGTCGAGTGCTTGAGATCAATGGAATGAGGAGCTAGAAACAATCTACTTCTTTATCTGCCATTTTTTGGCGATTATTTGATATTGGTCTTTTTGGAATCTTGCAACTGTCTGATATCGAAATACAATATCTTAGAAGTTTCTTATTAAGCTTAATCGTCCCGTAAAGCCACAATAGGCCTCAGAGTCTATGTATGCTGACGTTTGGCCTTAGATTAATTACCAAATGTGTTTACTAAAGCTAATCCAATTACTTCGTATATTTTTCGTTTTCATTTCAAAATGTTCTTCAAATCTATGATCGAATCCCAATGATATTTTCTTAAAGAAATCTTAGTTTTTTTTCTGACAAATTTGTATTTTTTATGCTTTTGTTTATTTTTGTTTTTACATACTTTTAATTGAAATTTATGTTTCGAACACATTTTGATGACATTTTTCTACAAAAACAAATAAAAAACAAGATGTAGTCTATATGTTAAATTAAACACACAAAAACACAACTATTATCTTTTAGGACAATCTAATAATGTTTTTTAAACCATTTAAAAGATTTTAGATTAAGATTGTTTTTTTTTTTAATGTATATACGAAACAAATATTTGTTGTACTAAGGTATTTAGGTGGAAATTAAAAATTTACGGTTTATTGAAAGGTAATAAAAATTAAAAAACAATAAAATAGAAAAGAGAATTCAATAGAAATTTAGGTAAAATACAATAAAATAATTTAGGAAATTAAATTGAAATTAATTTGGAATTAACCAAGTATTAGAATGAAAAGTACTCAAATTTTGGAAATGAAAGTTGAATATAGAAAGCGATAAATTTAAAATTATAACGGATTATCAACAATCGTAACTGTTGATTAATCATATTTAGGTTAGTTTGAAAATGGCGGCTAACGCTTTACGTTAGTACGCAGAGATTATGGGGTCTGTTAAAAAACCGCCGGATGAATATATCGTTACCTTAGTTTCTGAATTTTTTGAAATGTTGTACTCTGTTTTTTTTTTAGAATGAAAATATTTCTATTTCAAAAGTACCCAAGTACATTATTTAACCTCTTTTTGTTTCCTGAGAATTGAAATTTAAAAGAAATGCAATTTTTCGATTGTTTTTTCTACCGTAGGCTCCAAATTTCAAGTATCTTACACCATTATTTCACAAATAATTAAAAGTACCAAAAATACGGTTTGGACCCGAGGGATTCCTTAACATTTCTAGACATTTAAAGGTTAGGTGAGGTTGTAAGTGGCTGCTGATGTTTTACGTCAGCACACTTAGACTCTTAGGTCCGTTGTGATATCATGGACTGTATAGTAGGGATATAACCATTTGCATTTTTTTGCAAATATCAAAAAGGACCTATCATAGTGAGAAAGTATATGAAAAATCAATAAGAAATGTGTGTTCATTTTTTCGCGAATGTTTAAAAAGGTTCGGCACCGATCGCGGTGAAGTTTTTGTTAATATTTTTTTTTCAAGTAATTAGGCAACCGATATTTTTAAAGTTGAAAATCATATTGTTATTTATTCTTGTTTTATTTTTGTTGTAAAAGGACAAAAACCCGAAAAAACGGCGGAAGAGAAGGATTCCCACCATAAAACATAAAAAAATATAAATTTGTGGAGTTTTGGAAATTGCAATCGGTGCCGAAGGTTTTTGGACCAAAATGACCCGGGATAAGGTTTTTTGTTATCAGTATAACTTTGCCCATACCGCTATGATAGGTTCTTATTTTGGTTATACCCCTACTGTATAGGTTCCACTATTAGTCCTTGCCGTTAAACCACTTTAGCTCCTTATGAAACTCCTAAGATATTGAATTTTGACATCCGAGAAATCAGAAGAATCATACTCCCTAGATCCAAGTGAAGCAAGTCTCTGGCCAGAAAGTGTCGGGCAATGGAAGATGAAGTGTTCGACAGTTTCTAACTCCTTCTCATCCATGCAACTCCGGCAAAAGTCATTTGACGGCACATATAACCGCTCTGTCTGCTTTTCTAAAAGGCAGTGGTCGGTAATCACCGTTAAAATCTCTCCTTTTGGAAGCAATATCAGCTCAATTGTGCGCTTGTGATTAATAGAAGGCCAAATCTGTCGTGTAGTATAACACGTCCATCCATGTGCCCATCTCAAATGAGTCTCCGTCGCAAAACAAAGCGTTTGATTTTGCTTGCAAATTTCTAGAGGCATACCAACACATTCCAATTGTGTTGGAACCTGTAAGGTAGTTCCTAGTCTTGCAAGCTCATCGGCTTTTCAATTCCCTGGAATGTCTCTGTGCCCTGGGACCCATATAAGTCGTAAGTCAAACTGCTGGCCATCTTATTTAAAGACGTACGGCAGTTAAGGGCAGATCTTGTTTTCAGAAACATTGACTCCAGGGAATTGATCGTGACTTGACTGTCTGAAAAGATGCTGACTGCGGTTGCGGACAAGAAATTGCAACTCAACCAGTCAGCCACTTTCTTTATTGCCAGCATCTCTGCCTGGTAAACACTGCAATGAGCTGGCAATCTTCAATCATTGATCAACCCAAGCTCTTCCGAATAGACTCCAAAGCCCACTTAATCGTGTAGCTTCGATCCATCTGCGTAAAAATTATTGAGGCTCTAATACCCGTAATGCCCCTTATCCAAGAATCCCTGGGTTGTATCTGAGTGGTAAATTGGCGCTCAAAAAGGCTTAAATAGGGAGTACATTCCACATTTGGCGGTATTTTTATCTTGTGTAAGATCACGTTAGGGCCACAATCGCTTCTCTTCCATAGCAGTGCGCTATTGAGTCGAATTGCCGACGCAGCCGCATAGTGCCTACCCAATATGGTATTAAGTGAAGTAGGACTTCTAATGCAGCCGTAGGTGTAGTACGAAGAGAACCAGTGACACACATCAACGCCATTCTCTCTACCATCGTGATAAAGACGCAGTTCCATTTTGTTTCTAGAGCAGGCCACCAGACAATGATTCCATACAGCAGAATTGGACGCACCACTGTTGTAAAAATCCAATGACCGACTTTAGGAATAAGGCTCCATCTGGTTCCAATGGCCCTCTTACAGTAATATGAAGAAATCGTTGCTTTTCTCAGTCGTTATTCAATATTACACCTGAAATTCAACTTCCTATCTAGAAATACTCCAAGACACTTGGCTTCATCTGAGAAGGCGTTTTCAGTAGAGTATTCAAAACCGAAACCGAAAACCGGTTAACCGGTTTTTTCATTTTTAGAAACTCGACCGGTTTCGAATAGTTTTGAATTTCGAATATTCGAGAAACCGGTTTTTTTGTGTCGGTTAACCGATTTTTATAAAAAGTTATAATATAATGATTTAAAATATGAATTGACATTACAAAGTTTTTAGAAACACTCACAAAACCTAGCGGTGCTTCCATAATCAGCTTGTGGATATGTTGGTATGTAAATATCAATACATCAACGAGTTCCGGAAGTCTGTCTCTTCGTTTAATATTGAAATCAATATATATTTTTTATATTTGGCACCTTGGAGTTCTATGGCAAACCATTTTTTTAAATTCTCCTTTTGAAATTGTTGAAATCTGAATTTCAAATTCCGATGTCTGAATTTATTATTATTTGTGCTCTTTAAACAATTCAATAAACGGATTTCCGCTCGCAATTGCAAAGAACTAAAATTTAGTTGTTACTTTCTGTCGCAGTTTCCAGCGAAATTGTGCGACGTAAACGGTGTCATACAGATGATACTATTTTCGCTATGACTTATCGATTTTGTGTTTATTGGGTTATGCCTGTTTTGTAAAAATATAATAAAGTTTTATTAATTTTTAACCTGAAGAATAAAAACCGAAAAAACCGGTTTAACCGGTTTTTTTGCTAAAACCGAAACCGGAAACCGGTTTTTCAAAAATAAGCTTTTTCGAATAAACCGAAAATCGGTTTTTGAAAATGGCCGGTTTTTTGAATGCACTAGTTTTCAGTGCAATATGATCAAAAGCAAGAATCTTATTTTTCCTTGTAAACAAGTCAATCTCTGTTTTACTTGGATTAACTCACACCACAGTATCTTGCCCATTTAGACAGATATTTCATGAACCATGAAGAATGCCCGTTAATGTTGGTCGGTGACATCGTCAGCATACGCAGAAACATCACAACCAAGTACTTCTAGAGAGAGCAGCATTGAATTCAGTGCCTGGTTCCAAAGAAGTGGCGAAAGAACACCTCCCTGTGGTGTACCCCTTTTGAAAAATCGAGATATGAAAGACACTTCCAATTTATACATTATATGTCTTTTGGCAAGTATATTTTTCATCATTTTATCGATCCCACGCTTCACTTCTATACCAGAAAATGCCACAATTATCGATTCTAGGATGACATTATTAAAAGCCGCCTCTATATCAAGAAAGGCCGCCAGAGTGTAACCGTTTCCTTGGTCTACCCTTGCATGTTGCCTAGTCGAAAGCAATCTTGGGTCAATCCCTCTACGCAAATATGAGTCTAACATTGGTTCCATTGTCTTTAACAGAAAAGAAGACAGACTTATTGGTCTAAAATCCTTCGGATCTGTATGGGAATTTTTCCCTGCGTTCGGGATAAAAATGACTCTGGTATGTATCTCCCCATTTAAAATTAATATACGACCAGTTTATGTGTGCTGTGTAGAGATTATACAGCCAAGTCCGACACTTTTAGCATCTTATGGTATGAACAGAACAAGCCCGGCACGACTTTTTCCATACGATTTGACAGTTAAAAACCGTGACCGGCACGACAAAAAATTAAAACTTATTTTATTTTATCTCCGGGTTCTCTCAATCTCCCTCCCTCTCACACTCCAGGGTTGCCGCATTTTCACAACAATTTTTTATTTTTCATTCACAATGGTGTAACAAACGTACAGTAGTGCCAACTTAATCACATTGACTATGTGATAAGCGATTTTTTTCCGTAAAATTACTCTAATTTTATTAAAAGTTAGCACCACTGAACAAACAAATGACATTTTTTGCCGTCGCCGTCCCCCGCCATTGTTTTGGGCCTATATTCTCCGGCAACGGCAACCGTCCCCCGTGCCGTGCTTGTTCTGTTTCTACCTTTAGCCGGAATTATACCATGAGGTCTAGAGGATTTTTAGGGCTTGAAGCTTTTAATCGACCAGATTAATGTTGGCATATTTATTATTTCCAAAGCAATTTCAGATGCTTGCGCAAAGCTTGGAACGGCATCATGGAATTGCCCGGAAAATACGTCTATAGAAGGAGATCCAGCGACTCCTCACTGGAGGTAGGCCACAGCCCATCAGGACTCTTTAGGTATCCCAGGATGCAAGGAGAAGAAGCCAGAACTTTGCGCAGCCTGGATGCCTCAGAAACGTCTTTTAAGTTTCCACAGAAGTTTTTCCAAGAATCACATTTTGTTGACAATCAGTTTTTATTAACATTCCAAAGCTGTCATATGTTTTCATTTACAATAGAAAACACAAGCAGTGATGCCAATTTAATGACATCTGCAAAGCTGCCATATTTTTGCAAATATTTCGATCATTTTAATTCACAATAGCACAAACAGTGATGCCAACTTAAATTTTAACTAGTTTTTTCCCAGAAAATTAAGTATTTTTGATCACAAATTGTTACTATTGTTAAACAAATTCAAATTTCTTCCTGATTGACATATATTCTCTATAAATTGTTAAATTTTTTTAATAAATAAAAAAAGTTTCGATTAGAAAAATATTTAATTAATCAACTATTATTGATATAAAAATTTTCTTGATCGGAGGAATTTCAACCAAAAAATTTATTAAAACCGCGTTTTTCTTGATTGAAATTGCTTTTAAATGTTTTCTGTGTATGTTTTTATTCACAATAGAAAACACAAACAGTGATGCCAATTTCATGACATTTGCAAAGCTGCCATATTTTTACAAATATATCGATAATTTTCATTCACAATAGCCCAAGCAGTGATGCCAACTTAAATTTTATCTAGGTAATTTTTATTAATTTAAAATTAAGTATTTTTGATCACAAATTATTACCATTGTTAACAAAATTTAAATTTCTTTCTAATTTACATATTTTCTCTATAAATTGTTAAATTTTTTTTTAATAAATAAAAAAAGTTTCGATTTGAAAAATATTTAATTAATCAACTATTATTGATATAAAAATATTCTTGATCGGAGGAATTTCAACCAAAAAATTTATTAAAACTACGTTTTTCTTGATTGAAATTCTTTTTTTCTTCTTTCTGTGTATGTCTTTCATTCACAATGGAAACACAAACAGTGATGCTAATTTAAAGACATTTGCAAAGTTGCCATATTTTTACAAATATATCGATAATTTTCATTCACGATAGCCCAAGCAGTGATGCAAACTTAAATTTTATCTAGGCAATTTTTAATAATTTAAAATTAAGTATTTTTACAAATTATTACCATTGTTAACAAAATTTAAATTTCTTCCTAATTTACATATTTTCTCTATAAATTGTTAAATTTTTTTAATAAACAAAAAAAGTTTCGATTAGAAAAATATTTAATTAATCAACTATTATTGATATAAAAATATTCTTGATCGGAAGAATTTCAACCAAAAAATTGATTAAAACTACGTTTTTCTTGATTGAAATTCTTTTTTACTTCTTTCTGTGTATGTCTTTCATTCACAATGGAAACACAAACAGTGATGCTAATATAATGACATTTGCAAAGTTGCCATATTTTTACAAATATATCGATAATTTTCGTTCACAATAGCCCAAGCAGTGATGTCAACTTAAATTTTGACTAATTTATTCCGAGAAAATTAGGTATTTTTGAGCACAAATTTTTACCATTGTTAACAAAATTTAAATTTCTTTCTAATTTACATATTTTCTCTATAAATTGTTAATTTTTTTTTTAATAAATAAAAAAAGTTTCTATTAGAAAAATAACTATTATTGATATAAAAATTTTCTTGATCGGAGAAGTTTCTAAAAAAAAATTGATTTAAATAATGTTTTTCTTGATTGAAATTCGTTTTAAATTTTTTTCTGTGTATGTTGTCATTCACAATAGAAAACACAAACAGTGATGCCAATTTCATGACATTTGTAAAGTTTCCATATTTTTACAAATATATCGATAATTTTCATTCACAATAGCCCAAGCAATGATGCCGACTTGAATTTTAACTAGTTTTTCCCAGAAAATTAAGTATTTTTGAGCACAAATTGTTACCATTGTTAACAAAATTTAAATTTCTTTCTAATTTACATATTTTCTCTATAAATTGTCAAATTTATTTCAATAAATAAAAAAAAAAAAATCGATTAGAAAAATATTTAATTAATCAACTGTTATTGATATAAAAATTTTCTTGATTGGAGGAGTTCTACCAAAAATTTATTAAAACCACTTTTTTTCTTGATTGAAATTTGTTTTCAATTCTTTCTGTGCATGTTTTCATGCACAATAGAAAATACAACAGTGATGCCAATTTAATGACATTTGCAATGGTGCCATATTTTTACAAATATATCGATATTTTCATTCACAATAGCCCAATCAGTGATGCCAACTTAAATTTTAACTAGCTTTTTCTATGTATGTTTTCATTCACAATAGAAAACAAAAACAGTGATGCCAATTTCATGACATTTGCAAAGCTGCCATATTTATACAAATATTTTGATATTTTTCATTCACAATAACACAAGCAGTGATGGCAACTTAAATTTTAACTAATTTTTTCCGAGAAAATTAAGTATTTTTGATCACAAATTGTTATCATTGTTAACAAAATTTAAATTTCTTTCTAATTTACATATTTTCTCTATAAATTGTTAATTTTTAAAAAAAAAAAAAATAAAAAATTATTGACAAATTTTTACAAGGTGTCAAATTATTTCTTTATACAAAATATGTATGTCTACATTTTTTGTATAAAATATGTAAATTTCATATCATTTGTTTGTGGTCATTTTTTTTTTAATTATTAATTTAAATTTTGTCTGCCATAGACATAGTGACAACAAAAAAAAATTAAAAAAAAACTTGACTCAGATATTAGATGGAAATGTTAATTTACATGTAATAATAGTCATAATTAATGTCTACTTCCAGACAAACACTTGTTGGTTTAATTTTATTTTTTTTATTTAGTTTTTGGTTTGCCTCCCGCTTAGTTGTTGTTTGCCCATTACTTTATTTCCAAGTCATACAAAAATATACAAAGAGGTTTTCTCACAATTTTCATATTGTTATAAATGGTTTTTGTCTGAAATTTATAATCAATTTGTGTTGTGTTCTCTTTTAATATTTTTTTTTGTTATTTGAATACACTGTCGAAACATTTAAACAACATTTTCAAAACTGAGTCATTTTTAATCTGTTAAAGATCATCTGGAACTGTTAATATCCACTCCTCATCATATATACTACATTCGTATAGTAAAGTGTTGGAGTTCAGTTTCCATATGTGTGTCTTATGGTCTTTATGGTTGTATGCTAATTTACAATTATCCATGATTGTAACGATAGCAACACTCATATTGTGTCTGATAGTATATGTTGCATTAAGCTTAAAAAAATATCCCCATTTTAAGCTTGGAACCCAATAAACATTTGGATTTTTTGTTATGGGCAATTTTCTATTATGAATGAAACTTATTAAATGGCACAAAGATGGGCTATTTGAAATGATCTGGCAGCTTAAGTGGCATCTCCATTGCATTTGAGATGATCTGGCATCTAAATCGCTATTTTAGTTGGCAACTCATACGAAAATTAACCTTGGACCAGAAAATAAAAAGAAGCAAAGATAGGCTTTTTAAGATGATTTGTCAGCTTAAGTGGCATCTCCATCGCATTTGAGATGTTCTGGCTCCTTAAGTGGCATCTCAATTTCTACTTTAGTTGGCAACTCATACGAAAAAAACCTTCAACCAGAAAAAGTTGCCAGATTTTCTGTCTTTAAAATTGCAGATCAAATGTCTCATCTGTGGAAATGAACAGAAAAATCATGGCAAGTCACCTGTCATACGATTTGACAGCAAACAGACTGGGGTAGGGGGTTCGGCTGGAGTCTATCTGCTTTACGTCAGCACACATAGACTCTGAGGTCCATTGTGATACCACGGGAATGTAATGGGGTTCCTTTACAAGTCCCTGCCGTCAAACCAATTTAAGCTTCTTATGAAACTCGTATTTTATTTTGACATCCGGCAAATTAAAAAGATCGTGCAGCTCCCTAAATCCCAGTGAAGCAAGTCTCTGACCAGAAAATGCCGGGCAATGGCAGATGCAGGTACTGTTCTATAGTTTCCAACTCCTCCTTATCCAAACAAATCGGACAAAAGTCATTTGACGGCACATTTAACCGCTCAGCGTACTTTTCGGTAATTACAGCAACTACCGTCAAAATCTCTCCTTTTGAAAGCGATATCAGCACACCTGTGCGCTTCAGATTATGAAAAGACCAAATTTGTCGTGTTGTCTTAGAGTAGGAACAGAACAAGCACGGCACGGGGGACGGTTGCCGGAGAATATAGGCTCAAAACAATGACGGGAGACGGCGATGGCAAAAAATTTCACAAGGAGAGGTTGAGCCGGCCAAAAAGGAGTCATTCCTGAAGTTTTGTCAAAAAAAATCCAACGTTTAAATTTCTGGTAAGAAATGGGTTAATAAAAAAAGCGTGATTTTACGTAAAAAATCGCTTATTACATAATCAATGTGATTAAGTTGGCACTACTTTACGTTTGTTACACCATTGTGAATGAAAAAAAATTGTTGTGAAAATGAGGTAACCCTGTGGTGTGAGAGGAATCGTATGGAAAAAGTCGTGCCGGGCTCTTTCTGTTCTACACTTAGAGTAAAAACAGAACAAGCACGGCACGGGGGACGGTTGCCGTTTCCGGGCAATATAGGCCCAAAACAATGACGGGGGACGGCGACGGCAAAAATTGTCATTTGTTTGTTCAGTGGTGCTAACTTTTAATAAAATTAGAGTAATTTAACGGAAAAAAATCGCTTATCACATAGTCAATGTGATTAAGTTGGCACTGTACGTTTGTTACACCATTGTGAATGAAAAAATAAAAAATTGTTGTGAAAATGCGGCAACCCTGGAGTGTGAGAGGGAGGGAGATTGAGAGAGCCCGGAGATGAAATAAAATAAGTTTTAATTTTTTGTCCTGCCGGTCACGGTTTTTATACCCTCCAACTACAGTATGGGGGTATACTCACTTTGTCATTCCGTGTGTAACGCATCGAAATATCGGTCGGGGACCCCATAAAGTATATATATTATTGATAAGTGATCGATTATAAGACATTCTAGCGATGTCCGTCCGTCTGTCCGTCCGTCCGTCTGTAGTTAACACGATGCAGTCCAAAATAAAAGAGCTGGACCCCTCTAGTTTGGCTTAAATATATCTTATTGTCCTAGGCAGGTTAAGTTCGGAAATATGCCAAATCGGACAAGGGGGAAAAAGTTCCCCCTTGAAGAACTAAACCAACCTCTTAAAAATGCTAATTTTTTTGACGTTTTTTTGTATTTTTGTGAACCAAATGAGACATTTTTATGTTCGTAGAAGTTCATAGTCCTGCGCTTGGACCCAGGGGATTAAAAAATTTAACTTTTTTTGCCCCGCTCCTCTTTTAAGGGCGTGGATAAAAAAATAATTTAAATAATTATAAAACTTTAATCCTTAATTGCACAAAGCAGACAAAAATTAACTTTTAAACATATACCGTGAGGGCCAAGGAGTCACCCCAGCTCACCGACCCCTCCCCCTACCTTGCCTCCTCTTAAAACAACGCCCCTGTCAAAAATTTTTTTTCAATTTTTTTACATGTTGGAGGGTATAATAGATTCGGCACAGCCGAATTTAACACTCTCACTTGTTAACTGTCAAATGGAAAAAGTCGTGCAGGGCTCTTTCCGTTCTACACTTACTCGTTCAGCCAAGTGCCAATCTCTGATTAGTCTCCGTCACGTAACAAACCCGTACATTTTGATTGCAAGTTTCTAGAGACCAACATATACACACAAAAAAAACTATCAAATTACTAGGAAAAGTCTCGTAATCCCATTTTACCAATATTTTACAGTTTTCCTTGTTTTTTAACAAATCGAAATTTAAATTTTTTTGTAATTTTAGATTTTTTTGGTAATTTTACAAATTTCCAAGATAATTTTACAAAAAAAAATCTAGTAAATTCACGAGAATTCCTTGTAATTTTAATTGCGCCAAAAAACTGCAAATTTGCAATTTTATTGGTAAAAAGCATGTAAAATTACAAAATTATTAGTAAAAAGCTTGTAAAATTACTAGGAATTTTCGTAAAATAGGAGGTAGCAAAAAATCTAGTAAAATTACGAAATCTCTTTTTAAATTTTATCGTGTCAAAAAATTTTTAAATTTACAATTTTATTGGTAAAAACCTTGTAAAATTAAAAAATTATTGGTAAAAATTTTTTTAAATTGTTAGGAATTTTTGTCAAAAGGAGGTAGCAAACAAAAAAAAGTTACAAGTTTTTCTTGTAATTTTACAAGGTTTTTTTTTGAGTGTATCAATTCCGTAGGAACCTGTAAGGTAAATCCCAGTCCTCCAAGTTCTTTGACTTTGAAATTCCTTGGAATATCTCTGTGCCCTGGGACCCATTTGAGCCGTATCTCAAACTGCTTGACCATCTCATTTAAAGACCTATGGCAGTTTAGAGCAGATCTTGTTTTCAGAAACATTGACTCCAGAGTCTTGACCGCGGCTTGACTGTCTGAATTGATATTGACTGCGGTTGTAGATCCAAAAAAATTGCGTGTTTTAGAGGATTGTTTGATTGTTTAAGAGGGAACTTTTCCCCCTTTTTTGATTTTGACCATTTGCAAACTTAACCAGCCTGTGACCATAAGTCTTATTCGTCTCAGGAGTACAGCTGCTTTAGTTTGGACTGCACCGTTTTCTCCACAGACAGTCGGACGGACCGACATTCATAGAACGTTTTACAATCGATCATGGATTAATATTATATACACTTTATAAGGTCCCCGACCGATAGTTCGATGCGTTACACACGAATACTGTGGTTGGAAGTTATAAAAACCGAGACAGACAGTCGGACGGACGGACATTCACAGAACGTCTTAGAATCGATCATGAATCAATGATAAATACACTTTATTTATAGTTCGATGCGTTACACATGGATTCTGTGGTTGGAAGTTATAAAATTCAAGAACGGCAGGAAAAAAATTAGAATTTATTCATTCTATTTTCTATCACGATTTCTATCAATCTCCTTCTTTCTCTCACTTCAGTTTTTCCTGAATTTTTTTATTCACAATAGCAGAAAAACATACAGTGATGCCAACGTTATGGCATTGACAATTTTTTTTAGCGATTTTTGTTTTAAAATAACGTTTTTTTCTTAAAAATCAGCATCACTGAATACACAAATGACAATTTATCCGACGCCTCACAGTGGGTAATTTCACGAGAAGGCGGTCAAAATTTCATTACTTTTGACGGGTTCGTAGGGAGTTGAGATAAGAAGAAGGTTTGTTCATAAGAAATATTGGGGTGTAAAAATTAACGAGGTCGATCTTAAACTTCATCCCTCTAAAAGCGACTCCCACACAACAGTAGGGCTTTACCGCCCTTTAAGAAGCCTTTGCTACGATAAAAAGCCATTTTCCCCAAAATTGCCTCGGAGTCGCTTCTAGCGGTGTGCAGCGACTTTAAATTAAAATTCCAATTGAAATTCATAAAATCTACTATTTCTCCATTTTGCACTATTTTATATATTGGGTTTTGTTAGAATCTCATACAACGTCGTTCTTTTCCACACATTATCGTTGTGTATTTAAAGTAATAAAACTCAGAGCTCAGACACTGACTGCACTTTATTAGGCCGTTGTCTGCGTCAGTATGTCTGGTTTAAAACATCTTAAATCGTTTTGTGTGAATCAATTTTTTTTTTTCCAAATGTTTTGCTGTTTCAGTGTTTTTATTGCATGTTTATTTCGAATGTAAGTTTTATTTCACGTACACTGAGTAAAAATAACAAATAATTAAATTTTTTTAAATTTTGCCAAATTAGTTTTTAATTTTTATTTAAACTTAAATGATGTTTGGACAATTGTAGGAAATAAATAATTACATCCAAGTAAATCTTCATATTTTTGCAACAATTTATTAGCCATCAGTTATAATACTAATGGCTCTGTAATCTTAATTTTTTTTACTCTGAACCAACACTGAGGGGATGGTCCTACTAATGCACACAGAAAGAATTGAAAACGAAAGTCAATCAACAAAAACGCGGATTCAATTAATTTTTTAATTGAAACTCCTCCGATAAAGAAAATTGTTATATCAATCATCAAATTGTAGGTGATTAATTGATTTTTATTTCAATTAATCATTTTTTCGATTTTGATAAAAAATTTGATTGATTTTTTATTTAAAGTCAATTAAAATAATTATTGATTTAACAAATGAATTTCACGCTTATGGAAAAATTATGAAGAAATTCATATTTTTGCTTTCCAATATGTTGCCGACAATAAAAAAAAAGTAAAACCGTAGTAAAAAGTATATTTTTGAATTAATCTATTCAAATAAATTGAAGCGAAAAAAAATCTAGTATGTTGAAAATTTGTAATTTGATAGTTAAAGAAAATAAAAAAAGATGTTGATCAAAACAATAATTGACTCAATTAAATTTGGTTGATCAATAGATTTAATTGAAATTTTTTAGCCAATAATTTTTTGTGTGCAAAGCATTGTGTTGATATCCGGAAAATATGTTATGAGGAAGAGGATAGAGGGAGTAGTGTTTATGGACATTTAACTTGAGTTTATCTACAGTGAGAGAAACTACTTAGAAAGACTTCTGCAGGGAGTTTATTAAACATACGGCTACTACGATTGATAAACGAATCTTGTCTGTAATGCGAAACTGGACAATTGATCAACTGGACAATTGGACAATTGACAACAAACGGATGTAATCTACTAGAGGGTTGCGAATAAAAACTCGTGCCCTGGGGATAAGTTTACATATCTCAGCAGAAAACTTTCCATCAGAACACTCCAATAACGATATTACAGAGTCACGCAACACACAAATTTTTTTTTTTTCCATGAACGATTTTCATAGTATTTATGAACAAATTCATACAATTTATTACTTTTTCATAATATTTATAAACTTTTTCATAGTATTTATGAAAAATGTTAAAAATTTATAAATTTCACATATTACGATTTATTCATAAATACTATGAAAAAGTTTATAAATATTATGAAAAAGTAATAAATTGTATGAATTTGTTCATAAATACTATGAAAATCGTTTATGGAAAAAAAATTTTTTTGTGTGAACCCACATTCTGGCTATGCTTCAATGAGTCAATAGAGTTGGACGCTCTATTGTCATTGATGAGCTTCAAAGCACTCCTTTTTTTTCAACTCGCGAAACTTGAAGCAGATGGACTAGGTACCACCATAATGCTTTCATCGCCACTCCAGCATTACAAATTAAAACGAAATTTTCCTACTGTCGCCAAGGCAAACCGAAGATGGAGGGAACTTGGGACAAGTCGTATAAGCAGAATTTTGTGGCCACGCTATGATTTAGGACGAACTAAATTCTTACTTACACTTACGAGAATAGAATGTCGTATGTTGACAGGTTTAATAACGGGACACTGTCTTGTCGAGAAACATTCCGAGAACATGAATCTTATTATGGACGCAAGCTGTAAAAGGTGCGAGACACTAGTCGCCGAGGAGACCATTGAATACATCCTGTGTCACTGCCCAGCTTTGGCACGAATTCGACTATCAATTATAGGAAGTTCACAGTTTGAGACTTTGGAGGAAATTACGAGGATAGACCTGAAAAGTTTAAAGCAATTCGCAATGAAGGTCAATGTTGTTGTAGTTGTATTCAATTTTTGGTTGGTTAGTGTGTAGATAAGACGGATTGAAGTAATTCTTGCATCGTTTTAAGAAACCAAGACAGTTAAATGCTTCTTTCGACACTTGAAAAACATGTTGGTTCCAACGAACATCATATTGGATTTTCATGTCTAGAACAACTACAGTGTCTGATTCCTCAGTCGCTATACCAACCATTGATACAGATGACGCTGATTAAACGTGATTAAACACGTTCAAAGTCATTGCGAATCCTTTTAATATTCTACACTCAGAAAATTATGTAAGTTACTACATGTTAGTTATCTGTATATTTTACAGTAGTTAGTTGTTTTCAACTACAAAGTCAGTTGTTTTTGTATGAAAAATATAAAACAACTATTTCTGTTAGTTATTTTAAGTAGTTTTTTTGAACAACTAACAAAAAAGTACTGTGCTGCAGTAACAGTTATTTAAAGTAGATAATTTTACTTTTTTATCTCTGAAAAATTTTCAAAGTATTTTTCCAAAAAATAAAAATAATTTTTATTTTTTTTATTTTTCATAACCTCAATTTTTTTTCTGAAAAATTTATTGAAAAAAAATTATATATTGATTATTTTATTTTTACTACATTTTAGTTGTTTTAACTACAAATTTTAGTAGTTTTAACTACATAAGTCAGTTGTTTTTTGTCAGTTAAAATAACTGACATTGTTAGTTGATTTAACTGAAAAAGTAGTTGACCCCAAAACAACTTACAAAGTAGTTATTTTAACTGACATTTTCAGTTGATTTTACTAACATAATTTTTTGAGTGTAAGATCCATTCGCGTTATATCCAAAGTATTAAAGCTTATCTGACCAGTAATCGAATGGTGACTCCTTGCCACCGCTGAATAGTGACAAAGTATGTGTTTTTTTGGCTGGCGCAGAGGATTTGGCTGGCGCAAATCCTCTTCCAAACCCTCCAGAGTGGGTGCCGGCTGGGCAACAAGCACTACAGACATATCCTGAATGTAGCAGGATGGTGCTTGGCAGAGGTCAGGGTACACGTTTCTGGTATCAGTGTCGTCCTAATGACACAGTATCGGAGAAATGTATCCTGACTATAGGAATCGGGGTAATTCTTTAGTGGCCAGTCGAAATTCTTGTCGGGGGACAAACATGTTCATCTGTTGAATATGCCGTATCTTCAAGAAGGACGGTAGTGTACTTACAACCCCTCCTTGTTTGTCAAGGATGGGTCGGCCTCTGCCTAAGTTTTTAGTATGGTTTACTCTATGCTAAACTCCTAGGAAATGTAAGTAGGCGGAGAAATGGTTAACTCTCTTAAAACAGAAACCCCTAATCTACGGTGGAACAGCATATGCCAAGAGATGCGTTGCTAAGAGGGTGCTTAGTAGTGAATATGCGAACTCTGGAAGGAGGCGAAATCCAGTTTAATACAGCCTTCCCATGGTAAGGGGCTCTACCATGGGTGACCTTTATACTTCCCCTTATATTGAAAAAAATATTTATGGATACAACAAACAACAAAAAAATTTTAATCGATGCAGCTGCATCCTCTGTCGGAAATGCCACTGGGCTGTCCGACAATACACAAAATATTATGGGCGCTATAGAGCACCATTTAGTGGATGACCTAACTGCAACAGTGCAAACCCAAGGTCATCCACAAAATAGTGATATTGAAGTACCACTTACATGCACTGATTCTAACCCAAGTGATGCAATTGTGCGCACAGGTAAGGATCAACAAAGGCAGATCGAAGACGTGTCGCAGGAACTTGAATCTGCGAATTCTGAAACCGACACGGAGACCATAGAATCCGATCTTAAAAGTATATGCTCCGACAGATCAGGAGCTACAATCATAGGCAGCAGCCTTGACAAACTGGGAGTACAAACGGGCACGCCATTTGTTAAATTTAACTCTGCCGAAAGACGACTTTTTAAGAAAGCCTTAGCCGAAGGGCAAACACGGGAGCAGGCTTTAGTGATTGCCAAAGCTCCACCACAAAAAAGAGCCACTAATAAACGTGGGTTGTCCGATGAAAAGGTAGTCTCAATGGAGAAGAAAACTAAATCCAACGCCAACTCATCATACGTCGCTTTACCCCAGTCAACCAAACCATCTTTTAGCCAAGTTGTTGGCACAGTGAAAGTTGGCTTCGTTACAGACGACACGTCGAAGAATCCACTGACAAGTGAACAGATAGCTGTCTTGCAGGAAGCGATTATCGACGTAACGATAGCTCTTGGTGAAGAGGTCCAGCCCCAATATGATGGCTGCTTTCCGAGAACGGGATGGCTTATGGTCGTATGCGCAAACCGGAAAACTGCGGACTTTCTCATTGGGAATGTCGAGGCTGTGAGGACCGCTTGTGGGTTCAGCGTGGCGATTGTGGAGGAATCTTGTTTCCCACGCTCGCACTACGTTAGAGGCTACTTCCCTCACAGCGTGGATTTTTCAAATGAGAAGGTTCTTGCAACGATAGCAGTTCAAAACGGCATTAGGGCCAAAGACTGGAAGGTGGTGAAGAGGGCCAATGAGGGTCAACTTCTCCAACTTCTTTTCGCGGTCGATGACCTGTCTTGGACTAAGCTATGTGAGCTAAATGGTAAAATTGCATACCGGTACGGTCGAGTCAAATTGATGTTGAAGGATGTCAACCGTGATTCCGTACCACAGAAAAAACCAGCAATCGGCAAGATTACAAAGCCAAACGTTGTTAACGCAGAAGATGGCGGCAAAGCAGTAGTTGCTCCAATGGACGAGAGTCCTTCCACCAGTCGTGCTGCTCAACAAAAATCAACAACTTCTACGCTACCACCGGTAGAAGCTAAAAAGCTCCAAAAGGAACGCCCCCCACAGAACAACCATAAACAAAAGGGGCCACGGAGAGCGCGGTTACAAAAGTTAGCGGCAATCTCCAAATCCGATTTTCCAGGATGATGAGCACCCTTAAGGTGCTGCAGGCGAACTTGCACCACGCTAAAGGAGCGTCGGCTACATTGTGCAAGACCTTCGCCTGCGAACAGATAGCCATGGCTCTACTCCAGGAACCATGGGCTGTCAAGGGTAAGATAATGGGCCTTCAACATGAATCAGGTAAATTGATTTATCATCGTAGCGATTGTATCGATGTTCCGCCAAGAACGGCGATCTTAATAGATAAACACATTAATTTTCTCCCTATTCCAGAATTCATCCAGAGGGATTTGGTGTCGGCCATTATTGAGGTTCCAACGGAGAAGGGAACGAGAGAAGTAGTCTGTGCCTCAGCATACTTTGCAGGTGAGGGACCGATACCTCCGGTGGAGGTCACAAAGCTGGTAAGTTACTGTCAGAAAAACAACTTTCAGTTTATAATTGGGTGTGATGCCAATGCACATCATACCATATGGGGGAGTAGCAACATAAATGATAGAGGTAGGGATCTTCTTGATTATTTAGGTTTTAATCAGATAGATATTTTGAACAAGGGATCCAAACCTACTTTTATTAATGTTATTAGGGAGGAGGTATTAGATCTCACTCTAGCTAGTCCATTCATATCCACTTATGTAAACAATTGGAGGGTGTCAGATGAAGTCTCAATGTCTGATCATCAGCACATTCGATTTGACATTCCTGGCAATCTGTCACTCACTCAAGAGTTTATATCGAGAAAAAATACTAACTGGATTTCTTATAGGGAATCTATCGCTTCTAAAGCTGACCTGCTGATCACCGATATTGGTTCCATAGGGGACCTAGAAGTGGCAGCAGGACAGCTTGATCAAGTGATTAAATCCTCGTATCATGAAAGCAGCACAATACGTCAACAAAAGGTACGACGTAAGGTCCCATGGTGGAGTGGTGCTCTCGATGATATGCGGAAGAAAGTTAGAAAACTTTTTAATGAGGCCAAACGTACTGGGAACTGGGATACTTATAGAAGTTCACTGACTGAGTACAACAAGGAAATTAGAAGATCCAAAAGGGCATCTTGGAGGAAATTCTGTGAAAGCATAGAAGATACTCCTACAGTCGCAAGACTACATAAAACGTTAGTGAAATCCTCTACCAACGAGATGGGTCTCTTAAGGGGAAATAACGGTATCTATACCAAGGACCGAAAGGAGACTTTGGAGTTGTTATTACAAATTCACTTTCCTGATTCGATCATTTGTGATCCTTCAGGAAATAATATTATATACGACCCCATAAGATTTTGTAGGAGAACATCTAATCTTTCAGGCGTCATCTTCGACCCGGATAAGGTTAGATGGGCCATTAAGTCCTTTGATCCGTTTAAGTCCCCTGGGGGGGACGAAATCTTCCCCGCTCTTTTGCAGAATGGGTTAGACTTTCTTTTGGATACATTAGTATCTGTTTTTAGATCTAGCTTTATATTTGGACACATCCCTTCTCTTTGGAGGAAGGTAAATGTTGTATTTATACCTAAGGCTGGAAATAGACCGGCTGAATTGCCAAAATCGTATAGACCCATAAGTCTTACATCCTTCCTACTGAAGACTATGGAAAGATTACTGGATCTTCACTTAAGATCTACGTACTTGGACCAATATCCTTTACACAGGAATCAGTATGCATATGCAAAAGGCAAATCTACTGATTCGGCTTTACATCATCTGGTGACAGTTATAGAAAAAGCCCATAAGGACAAGGAAATAGCTCTTTGTGCCTTTTTGGATATTGAGGGAGCCTTTGATAATACTGGTTATGACTCCATTGAATCTGCACTTCGGTGTAGAGGTGTAGATCAGGGTACATGTAGATGGATTAAGAACATGCTAGAGAGCAGGGAAATAACCGCATCTATGGGTTGCACTCGAGTCACAGTGAATGCCGTTAAAGGCTGTCCTCAGGGCGGCGTCCTATCTCCACTACTATGGTCCCTGGTGATAGATGACTTGCTTCAGAGGCTAGATAATATGGGTTATCAAGCAATCGGTTACGCGGACGATTTAGTAGTTATAGTAACTGGTAAATTCGACAATATCATCTCGGATATTATGTGCAACGCTCTACGTTTGATAATGGGCTGGTGCACTGAACAGGGTCTTTCCATTAACCCTAACAAGACTATTATAGTCCCGTTTACTAGGAGAAGAAATCTCAATTTAGGTATAATTTCCGTAGGGAATACTATTATCCAACTCTCTAAGGACGTTAAATATTTAGGAGTTATCTTAGATACGAAACTTACTTGGAATTCACATTTAGACGGCACTATCAAAAAGGCTATTGCGGCATTATGGGCAGCGAATAGGATTGTTGGTAGGACCTGGGGATTGAGCCCCAAAATGGTCATGTGGATCTACAAGATGATTGTAAGACCGATCATGACGTACGCTGCAATAGTATGGTGGCCGAAGACTATGCAGAGGGATGCCACCGTAAGGCTAGGCAAGGTACAGCGTCTGGCTTGTACTCTAATCACGGGTGCTATGAAAACCTGCCCAACTTTGGCCCAAGAAGCCATTTTGGGTCTCACACCTCTCGACATCTTTATTAGATCTACGGCAGCTATGGCTGCGCGTAGAATGAATATCGATTACTCTGACCCTCGCAACTCGAACGGCCACTCCAATATTCTTTCTTCAATAGGAATTAGGGAAAATCTAGATATGCCGACGGATAGAATAAACACTGTGCTTCGCTTTGGAAGGAAATTTGAGATCGTGATACCGAGTAGACCAGAGTGGGATGAAGGTGGTCCATATGTGGATACTAGAAGCCTAAACTGGTATACTGACGGATCCAAAATGTCCTCTGGAGTTGGCGCTGGTGTCTACGGTCCTAACACGCGGATCTCCGAACCAATGGGTAGGTGGTCTACAGTTTTTCAGGCTGAAATTCAGGCTATTGCAATATGCGCTAGAGTTAATATTGCAAAGGGTATGAAGGGTACTCATATTTCAATCTTCTCTGATAGCCAGGCAGCACTTCAGGCGTTGTCTTCTTGGGAATTTAAATCCAAATTGACACTGGAATGTTTTGATACCCTTCAACAGCTGGCCGGGAGAAACAAAATTACTCTATTTTGGATCCCTGGTCATAGAGGTTTTGAGGGTAATGAGATAGCGGATGAGCTTGCTAGAAATGCCTCCGCTACTCCTATGACCGGACCCGAACCCTATTGTGGGGTAAACTGGTCCACCTTCTCGAACATGATTAAGGGTTTGGAAAGAACCGACTTCTTAAACTTGTGGGAAAATTCAGGAGGTCTACGCCAATCCAAAGCACTAATCGCGCCATTATCATATGGAAGTATACTTAATCACACCAAAGGTGACATTAGGTTACTGACAGGTTTTCTCACCGGGCATTATAAGGTAAATTATCACTTGCATAATTTAAACCTTTGTGCATCGTCTTTGTGTCGACTTTGTCTTGAGGAAGTAGAAACAACGCAACACATATTATGTGAGTGCGTCGCAATATGTAGGATCAGAAAACGGTTTTTAGACAAAGAATTGCTTAATTCTGCGGATATAAAGCTAGCTTCTCCATCCTCTGTTATAATGTTCATTAGGAACATTGAACAGAGTTTGAATTAGATTAATGGATCTTGGCACAAAAGACCCATAGGGGTCGCAGTGCCGGCCGTTAGGGCTAGATCACCCCTTGAATAATAATAATAATAAGTATGTGTTCTATCGTTTCATCCACTCCTTCATCCACGTTACTATACCCGTCAAAGATCGACAATCCCTTCTCGTAAGTGATAAAAGGTATTTAGTTTTCCCTTGATCATTAGTTGGCCATGAAATTCTGCTGATTTTGCATGTTTTAAGTTCTCTCCACTTCCTGTTCGCTTTTGAAAGTTTCGCGAGTTCATATACACGATCAAACGCCTTAGAAATATCTAAAGCAATGCTTTCACCAAATCGGTGAATAGAACGACTCCAACGTTCCGAAAGAAACGCAAACAGGTCTCCCGTAGAACGACTTCCACGAAAGCCATACTGTCGATTGCACAAAATTAAATTTTACTCCAGATAATTTACCAAGTAATGATTTATCATGCTCTCCATGACTTTCGAGGGTGTAGATCAAATTGCATTTGGGCGGTAGTCTTCGGGTTTGCAACCTTACACTTTTTTGGGATTGGCTGGACGTTGGCCATCTTCCAGCAAGAGGGAAAAACACCTACCAGGTACGAGTTGCTAAATAATGTTGCCAAAGGACGAGACAACGACAAAGCACACTGTCTCAGGAGCACAGCTGTAATACCATCCGGCCGAGAGATTTGGTTATGTTGAGTCTCTCAAGGACTCTTTTAACTGCAAGCTCTCAAAAAGATATCTTGCACATAGTAAAGGATGCTATTACGGTATTCTCCAGAAACTATCCGGGAATAATACCGTATCTCTTGTATGGGTACCTGGACATAAGGCAGTAGATGGGAACAAGAAAGCTGATGAGTTCGCAAAGTTTGCAGCTGATGGAGTACGAACTTTTGTTCATATTGAGCCCCCGATTCAGTACGAGAAGTGAGTGTCGTTGTATTTCTATTGCAAACAGGAAATGTTAAATGAACAAGCTGTATTACCAAAACAATCTGGACGCATTACGACTTCAGGAAAACTCGTTACCTACTCTCTCTTAACAGAGGTATCTGTACATAAGGGAGTAGATGGGAAGGAAAAAGCTGATGAGCTCGCAAAGCTTGGAGCTGATGAGATAGGAACTTTGGTTCATATTGAGCCCCCGATTCAGTACTTTAGAAAGAGAAGTGACTGTCGTTGTATTTCCATTGCAAACAGGAAGTGGAGAGAGTTAAACACAAGCAGTATTACCAGAACAATCTGGCCTCATTACGATCTCAGGAAAACTCGCTATCTACTCTTTCTTAACAGAGGGGATTGCTGTTTACTCACGGGAGTGGTCACAAGACACTGCCTAATTGCTTTTTACGCAAAAACGATGGGACTTATCTCGGATGCCAATTGTAGAAGATGTGATGAACCTAATACAGATGAAACAGTTGAACATATTCTGTGAAAATGCCCCGATTTGGCCAAACACTGCGAGCGAATACTAGGCAAAGCAGAAATCAAGAATCTGGATGAAATAATTTTTAATTTTAATTTTTTTTTGCAAAAAAAAAAAACAAAAAGCTTTTTTCAAACTTTACCAAACATATTTATGTCTCAAAGACATAGGAACATTTTATAAAGTCGATTACAAACTTTCATTTACATATACAAAAAACTATAAACTAAACGAGAACTCAAAAAACTATAAGAGTTTAAAAAAAAATAAAAAAACTATTAAATTTTTATTAAATTATTTACTTAAACTGTTTTTAAAATGTTTGAGTAAATTTTTAATTGCGTCAATTAAAAAATTACTCAATTTTTCTTTTTAAATTTAAATAAGTGATTACTCAAATTTGTTTCCTCCACATTTTTTTCTGTGTGTGCAGCGAAGAGCTCAACATATAAGTAGTATGGCTAGCATGACGTAGCCATGATGAATTGTGCACATTGAAGTCCCCGGCAACGACTACTTCACTACTCGGACAGACCCCAAGGACTTCAAAAATAGAATCGGATACGGAGTCAAAGTAGTCGTAAGAGTTCGCCGTGTCCAAATTTGGGCTCCTAGAAAGGAACCCGAAGTGCAAAATGTGTGTTCTGGTTTGGAATCTAACTCAAGGGGAGTTTTTGGATAGATATATTCGATATACCCTCCAACCACAGTATGGGGGCATACGAACTTTGTCATTCCATTTGTAACGCATCGAAATATTGTTTGGGGACCCCATAAAGTACATACAGTGGGCGACAATACATTGGAAATTTTTTATGTAGATGTAATTTGTTAAAGACAATGTTAACAATACTAAAAGTTATTATTATCAAACGAGTATTACTTTAAAAAATATTATGTAGCTAATTTAAAAATCTTTAATTTAAGCTTAATGGCGTCTAGATTAAGTAAGTAATAAATGTGCTACGAGGGCCGATCTGGAAAATGAAATTGTTTATAGACATTTTTCAGAACATTTTTTTTTAAATACTAGCTGGCCCGGTCCGCGTTGCTGGCCCAAATATAAGATCAGTGTTATATTTCATCTCGCTTCCAATATATAGCCCTGCAAAAAATGTAATGAATTTCTTGGCTTACAAAGATTTGTTTGGCTTACAAAGATTTGTGGGAATAAGGACCCGATTAGGCAGATAATCATCTTCAAATTATATTTTAAGAACAAAAAAATAACCATGTCTTCGACTTTGCGATCTGTACAAATTTAAAACTTCTTTAGTATCGTTACAACAATGAATTACGCATATCCTTCGTTCTAACTGTGAGCTATCGTCTTGAGTTCAAACAACCCTTTACAGTTTTCCCGAACTTTCCATTTTTTCGGGACACTTTTCTCATTTATATTTCCTTAAAAACCTAATTAGAACTATTATTAACATAAAAAAATCGGTCCGGTCATTAGTAGTCGACTTATTTAGACAAAAGTTGGCGTTAAAATTTGTGTGGTAAGTTAAACTTGATGTGGACCAAGTTTATGCGGAATCTATTAAGAAATATTTTTTTTAATAGATCGAGTTGGAGTAAAAATTAATTTTAGATATATCAAAAAAAAGTTGGCGAGGAGAATTTTTCTTTCCGACCAATTATATGGACTTTAACGAACATTTAAAACAAAAAAATAGCCAAATCGGTCCAGGCGCTCTCAAGTGTTCCAAATTTTAAGGTTATTGAAAAATGTGGGCTTTGAAGTGGGGTAGTACAATAATTATTTCCTTTAAATCCTTACTTGGGCTATAATGATCATTGAAGAAAAAAATTATCAAATCAGATCATTCGCTCTCCGATCTTAGATTTATTGAAAAAAGTGGGAGTGGACAATTTTTCTTCCCGTAAAAACCTTTGTTGTGCTATCACGAATGTCAACAAATAGCCAAATTGGCCCTGTCGTTCTTCCGATTTAGATGTATCGAAATAAAAATTGGCGTGAACAATTTTTATTTCCGTTTAAACCTAAGTTGGACTATGGCGACCCGATTTTAGATATATCGAAAAAAGGAGATGTTAAAGTGGGAGTGATTAATTTGTTTTCCGAAAAAATCTAAGACGAACATTAAAAAATAAGATGAACATTAAAAAAAAAAAAACATTATCCAAATCGGTCAGTTCTCAAGTGATCCGATTACCGATTACGATTTTATTTATATTTTATTATTCTATATTTTATTTTTCTATAGAGCAGTTTTTATATACATCGAAAACATCATTCCTTAAAGTAAAAACCTTTATTTGAATTAAACCAACTCGGTCCCTCCATTCAAAAGTAGGCGTAGAAATGGAAAATTGTTATTTCCAAAAAACCTTAGTTGGAATATGACGCACATTAAAAACAAAAATAGACAAATTGATTTAGCCATTCCATGATTTAAAATATATATTGGGAAAAGTGAGCGTAAAAGTAGGCGTGGACAATTTTTCTTTCCTTAAGAATCTTTGGCGGACTATAACCGTTATAGTTTTTTCGATACATAAAAAAAGTGGGCGTGGGAAATTTTACTATCCGTTAAAACCCTAGTTGAATTATGATGAAAATTTTCAACAAAAATTAGCCAAAGTGGGTGAGGTCAAGTTCTTTTTTACGTAAAAACCAAAGTTGGAATATGATTAAAAATTCATTTAAAAAAATTTAGACAAATCGGTCCAGCTGTTTTCAGATTTTAGATAAATTGAAAAAGTGGGCGTGGTTAATTTTTCTTTCACTAAAAACTTATATTGAATTGCTACGAACATTTTAATACAAAAATACCCAAATCGGTGCAGCCGTTTTCCGATTTTAGATAAATTGAAAAAAGTGGGCGTAAAAGTGGGCGTGGTCAATTTTTCTTTACGTAAAAACCTAAGTTGGACTATGACGAACATTTCAAAAAAAGAATTTTGCAAATCGGTACAGCCGTTCTCAACTGATGCGGTTACCAACGAACGACAATTGATTTTTATTTATATAGATTAATTTTAGTACACCTAAGTGTATAGTAATGAAATATTAAAATAAATAAATTTTTTTTTCGTTTGCAAAAAATTGGTGGTCAACAGAATTGGAAGTAAAAAAAATGTGAATTTTTTTTATTGTTTGGGTTGTTGGAAAAATTATTTGATAACTGAATAAAAAGTGTTGAACCATTTTTCAATTTTAAATGTTTGAACTTAGAAAAAATCGACACAGAAATATTTTTAAAAAATGTTCCTCGTAGCACATTTATTATTTACTCAATCTAGACGTCATTAAGCTTAAACTATAGCTTTATAAATTAATTACACAATATTTTTTAAAATAATACTAGTTTGATTCTCTTTAACAATTGCATCAACTATAAGAAAGTTTTCAATGTATTGTCGCCCACTGTATATTATGGATCCATGATCGATTTTAAGACATTCTATGAATGTCCGTCCGTCCGTCTGTCTGTAGATAACACAATGCAGTCTAAAATAAAACACGTAGACTCCTGAAGTTTGGCACAAATATGTCTCATGATCATATGCAGATTAAGTTCGTAAATGGGCAAATTCGGACTAGGGGGGAAAAGTTCCCCCTTGAAGGACTATACCAAGACTGAAAAACTTGACTTATTTTACTTGTTTTTTTTTTGCATTTTTGTTAAACAAATGAAACATTTTTGTACAAGAAAAGTTCGAGGTCCTGCATTTGGACCCAGGGGATTAAAAATTGAATTTTTTTTACCCGCCCCCTTTTGTGGGCGTAGATTAAAACAAAATAACCAATAATGATAAAATTGTCTAATTTATGGTAATATGTTTATCATAATAAATGACTTAGGGGCCCCCGTAGGCTAGTTGGTAGCGTACTAGCCTTTCAACGTGGGGGTCGTGGGTTCGATTCCCACCAGAACCCTTGGTTTTTTTCGCTACAACGAGACGACGGTCATTGTTGCCAGTTCTCGGTTAGGTGGAATTTATTAAAAATGAGTTGTAAATAAATTGAAAGAATAAATAAAAAATAATTGATCATGTGATCAAAACTATTATTATTATTATTATTAATAAATGACTTTAGTAAATTTTGATGCGATGGGGAAGGTGCCCTCAACGACCCCCACTGATCCCCCACACCCAAAAAAAGCCTCTGACAAATTAAAAAAAAAAAAATTTTTTTACATTTTATATAAAAAGAGGTATAAAAGATTTGCCACAGCCAAATTTAACAGTCGCACTTGTTTATATTTGATGTTTGTTTCATTTGATTAAAAAAATGTTCGCATTAACAATTATAAATGTAATAACAATATTGTCAATTTAGCGATTTTCCAAAAAGTTAAGTGATTTTTAGTTCTTTAATAATCTTATGATGGTTAAAAATCTTTTTAACACCAAATTATTATACAATAATTTTCTAAGTGTAGACTTGGCGACAAGTTTTTTTTTTTCACAACAGGATTTTTTGCTACAAGTTTCATTACAAATTGTTTCGTGTGCGCTTAAATGTTTCTCTGCGGATTTTTAACTACTATTTTTTTATATTTTGTTTATAAGATTTTTTTTTAATCTTGTTTTGACCTTTTTTTTCTGGTATGTGTTAAAAATACATACTGGATTTTTATGGCGATTAATTTTTTTTTTAATGTCTGTTGAAGTTAACACCTAAAAATATTTTTAAACAAAATATATAACATAAATCATTTAAATTATAAAGGTAATGCAATTTTTTTAAGATTTTAAGAAGAAAATTGAAAAATAACAAATTTTAAATATGTCAATAAACAAAATCTGTCAAAATAAATATCAGCTGTTAATCACTTGGTAATCAGCTGTTAATCAGTAAATCAACTGTTAATCAGCTGTTAAGCTTAAAAAACATATTTTCGTTTTTTTAATATAAAAAATAGTAAATTTTTAACATTTTCTTTTAAAAATCTTATTTCTCATTAATTTTTATCCATCCTTTTTGTTTATAAAACAAAAACTTTCAATCATTTTTATGACCTTTAACAAAAAAATTTAATCAGCTTATCAATAAGAACTCAACTTTTTTTTATAACAAATTATTTCCTCGTCAATAGTTTTTTTTCAATAAATTGTATTCAAAAACTTCAATCTTCAATATTTTTTGTTAAAACTTCAATATTGAAATTTGACCACCCACATGGTTCTCTGGTTTTTTTTGTTAAAATAAAAATCGTTTTTTAAAATATTTTTAGATGTTTATACAAATTTAATGTGACACAAATAAGTTTTTCTACTTAATTTTAATGTTTATTATTTTTTTTTGTTTTAATATAATTTTTAGTAGGATTTTTTTAATTTTTTTTTTTATATGATTTTTTTATGACATACTTGTCACTTTATAAAACTTGTCCTTGGATTTTTTGGTGTGGAACATTTAAGATTATGTTTTTTTTTTTTTTTTAATTTGTTTTTCAAAAGGTACAAACGAGAAAACAGAACAGTAAAACAGTTTCTGGTTTTTAAGTTTTTTAGTTGTCGTTATTCGACAACAACAGTAAAAGGTCTTCTTCATCAACTCTATTGCTTATCTTTTGCATTTTTTTGGTTTTTGGAAATTTGATATCTTTGTATGGTCTTCTTTACTCTTTTTTTAAATACACTTCAACAAAAAATTTAGTAGGTTAAATATATCATTTTGTATGTAACAATGCAGGAGCAGAGGTCTAGTAAGCTAATTTTAGCGATTTTTGATTTTATGTCTGTTAAAATCACTGTAGATCCTAAACAACATGAGCTAAATGGCTGAAGTTAAGCATAATTATATATTATAGTCCAATTTAGGCTAAGTTCGTAAACGGGCCAAATTGGTCCAGTGAAAAAAAATAATAAAATTTTAACCAAAAGTTTTTTCCAGTCATAATGTAGGGTATTTATGATTCTGCACTGCCTTTTATAATACTCTTGTTTATATTTGTTGTTTTTGTTTATATTTGTATTTTGGAATATAGACATTAATATAATGTATACTAGGGTGGCTCGTTTTTGGGCTTTTCTCTCTGATCAAATTCTAATACCCGCCAAAAGTGTCGGTCCCCTAAGGGTAACTCACGTGCAAAATATCACTCCGATCGCAGTTTATCTCCTGTCTCCACTTTGAGCCTCAAAATTGGGGTTTTTGCAAAAAAGGACTTTAAAAAAAAAAAATAAAAAAATTTAAGTTTTTTTATTAAAATAATAAAAAAAAATTTTTGTTTAATATTTGATCGTAAATACTTATATATGAAATTTAAAGATTTTACGGTATCATTAATCCGTTCAAACTTGATACCAAAAAAATGGCATGATTTTGGGTGCGTTCTCAAAACACCTTTTTTCAAAATTTGAAAATTTGATTAAAAAAAATTTTAAATATACCATTTTTTCTTTCTGAATTCATTAAGAACACCTTGGAGAAAAAAATGTGAAATATGGCGGATATCCGTCGAGCCACTTTTTAAGAATCACGGGGGGAAGTTAGCAGATTTCAAGGAAATGTTGGTTTTATCAATAATTTGGATTAATAAAATCTTATAAATTTCATTTTTGTGCAAATTAACTTTTTTTTGGTGTCGTGGCATTCTATTAGATATCTTTAAGTCTGTCATGAAATCTTACCGATCTAGGACGTCTTTAACCCACATTGGCTGGGGGTCAAAAATGACCCCCGCAGGAAATTTGAAGTTTAGTGCTTAAATTTTGTGCTATTAAGAAGTATAAAACGGCTTTTGTGTTTTTTACCCTAACTATTATTTCGTATTAATTTATTAAAAATGAGTTGTAAATAATTAGAAAAAATAAATAAAAATAATTGATCATGTGATCAAAACTATTATTAAAAAAAAAAAAAAAAAAAAAAAAAAAAAAAAAAAAAAAAAAAAAAAAAAAAAAAAAAAAAAAAAAAAATAGGGGCCCCCGTAGGCTGGTTGGTGGCGTGCTAGCCTTTCAACGTGGGGGTCGTGGGTTCGATTCCCACCAGAACCCTTGGTTTTTTTCGCTACAACGAGACGACGGTCATTGTAACCAGTTCTCGGTTAGGTGGAATTTATTAAAAATGAGTTGTAAATAATTAGAAAAAATAAATAAAAATAATTGATCATGTGATCAAAACTATTATTATTATATTATTATTTCGTATTAATATGTTATCTTTAAAAAAATCGTTAACCCTTCTTGGTAGGGGGTCAAAAATGACCCATTTAATAAAAAGTATATATTTTTTAGTGAAAATTAATTTGTGGCAGTCTATTTGATAACTTTAAATCAGCCATTAAATTTCACCTATTTAAGATATCTTTAACCCACATTGGCCAGGGGTCAAAAATTACCCCGGCAAAAACTTTTCGGCATAGTGCTTGAATTTTTTGATATCAACAAAATTTTTATTTTTTATTGAATGGGTCATTTCTGACCCCCTACCAAGAAAGGTTAACGATTTTTTTAAAGATAATATATTAATACGAAATAATAGTGGGGTTACAAAACACAAAAGCCGTTTTATACTTGTTTATAGCACAAAATTTAAGCTCTAAACTTCAAATTTTCTGCGAGGGTCATTTTTGACCCACAGCCAATGTGGGTTAAAGACGTCCTAGATCGGTACAATTTCATGACAGACTTAAAGTTATCTAATAGAATGCCACGACACCAAAAAACAGTTAATTTGCCCAAAAATGAAATTTATAAGATATTATTAATCCAAATTATTGATAAAACCAACATTTCCTTGAAATCCGCTAACTTCCCCCCGCGATTCCTAAAAAGTGGCTCGACGGATATCCGCCATATTTCACATTTTTCTTCCCCAAGGTGTTCTTAATGAATTCAGAAAGAAAAAATGGTATATTTAAAATTTTTTTTTAATCAAATTTTCAAATTTTAAAAAAAGGTGTTTTGAGAACGCCCCCAAAATCATGCCATTTTTTTGGTATCAAGTTTGAACGGGTTAATGATACCGTAAAATCTTTAAATTTCATATTTAAGTATTTACGATCAAATATTATACAAAAACTTTTTTTTTAATTATTTTAATAAAAAAACTTAAACTTTTTTTTTTTTTAAAGTCCTTTTTTGCAAAAACCCCAATTTTGAGGCTCAAAGTGGAGACAGAAGATAAACTCCGATCGGAGTGATATTTTGCACGTGAGTTACCCTTAGGGGACCGACACTTTTGGCGGGTATTAGAATTTGATCAGAGAGAAAAGCCCAAAAACGAGCCACCCTAATGTATACTAAAGGACAGTGGCGGGTACAGCTTTTGGGTTTGGGGGGGGAAAATTTTTTTACTTCCAAAAAAAAAAATCATAAATTCACCTTTGTTGTCGAGCTAAAAAAAGGGATATGTTTTTTTTTGCAAAAAAAAGGTGATGGGAAAGCTATAAAATCATCAAATTTATAAGTTTTTGCCGAAGGAGGTTTGTTTTTCATGATCATATTTCGTTTAGATAAATTTTTTTTATTTTAAAAGAAAATTGTATATTTTTCGTATACATAAGGAGATAATTTTTTAATAGAAGAAATTATCCCTATATGGAAAACATCACATGTTGAGATATTTTTTGTGAAAAAATTATTTTTTATAGGGGAAATGTCTCAGAATATAAAATTTTTCATTAAAAAAAATGTCTTAGAACCTGAGACTATTTTCGTATAGAAAAATTTTTAGCTTTTTAAAAGAAATTTAAAAGAAAATTGTAAATTTTTCGTATACATAGGAAGAGTCTAAATCTGAGAATTTTTTAATAGAAGAATTTTTTCCTATATAGAAAATATTAGATTTTGGGACATTTTTCGTGATTTTTTTTTCTAGGGAAAATGCCTCAGAATATAAGAGTTTTTCTTTACGAAAAATGTCTCAGAATCTGAGGCTTTGTGACCCTTTCCTAAAGAAAAAGTCCCAGATTCGGAAATGTTTTTCCTATAGAAAATGCCTCAGACTTTACGACCTTTTTCCTATAGAATGGTCTTAGATTCTGAGACCTGTTTCCTATAGAAAAAGTCTGAGATTATGAGACATTTTTTTGAGATTCTGAGACGTTATTCCTTTAAAAAAGTCTTAAATTCTAAGACCATTTTTCCGTTGAAAAAGTCTCAGATTCTGCAACCTTCTACCGATTCCGTAAGTTACAACTTCTGAGGCTATTTTTCATTAATAAAAAGTCACAGACTTCGAGATCTTTTTCTTTTTAAAAAATACTCAGATTCTGAGACCTTTTTAATTAAAATAAGTCTCAAATTCAGAAATTCTGAAATGTTTTTCCAATAGAACAATTCTTCTGCGACCTTTTTCCTATAAATAAGTTTTGAGACCTTTTTCACATAATAAATAAATTCTCAGATTCTGTGAATTTGTTCTTTAGAAAAAGTTTATTCTTGCAAAGGCTTACCTGATTCCTAGTCTTACTTACGGCTGTGAACTGTTTGCCAACTGTGATTCCATTAGCAAGAACAAGTTAGAAGTTTTGTATAACAACATCATAAGATATGTTTACGGGATGAGGAAAAGAGATGGAGTGTCGGCTGTTTCAAAAAATCTTTATGGTGTATCTTTCGAAAACCTTCTCAAAATAAGAGTCCTCATTTTTCTACACAAAGTTGTATACACTGAAAAACCACAATACCTTTTTAATTTTATACGATTTGCTATATCCACCAGGGGTAAGAACATGATTATACCTAGATTTAAATGTCTTGTGTCAGAATGGCAATTTTTCATAAACGCCGTTCGTCTTTGGAATGATGTGCCAAACAACCGACAAACTATTAGCAACGCATTTCTTTTTAGGAAACGTTTATTCGAATCTTTTGCTAAGCTTAGATAAAAAGTTCTCGTTTGAGATTAAATTGTAAATCTTTATTTGCTGCTATTAATATTCTGTTTTAAATGTTTATGTAACTTTAAATATTATTATTTTTAGTATATTTATTTTTTTTTAGTTTCTAGTTTTATATTTAATATCAACGTTTTTTATGTGGCATTCCTTGTAAACAAATATAATCCTGTGCTTTAATTATAAGACTTGTTCTTGTTGCGCAGGAAATCAATAAATAAAAAATAATAAATAATAATAAAAAATTTTAAAATTTTTTTACATATGTAAGTTCGACTATCAACATTTTTAAGATTTTAATATATTTTTCCTATTGCTATGTAGAAGACAAGCAATTTTTATATAAACCAAATTAAGATCCTGTAAAATTTTTCCATACAAAAAAAGCATATTCTATGTAATTTGTTTATGCCAAAATTCATAATAAAATTGACAGATATTTTTCACAGAAAATTTTCAGATTAATTCACTTTTTCCTTCAAAAATTTAAAAATTTTCCCTATTAAAATTTTCAGATTTTTTTCTATGAAAAATTTTTGGACTTCGAGATTTTTTTAGAAAATTTCCTTCTTTTTCTTTCTTTTTTTCTTCTTTTTTTTTTTTTCTTTTTTTTCTTTTTTTTTTCCTTTTTTTTTCCTTTTTTTTCTTTTCGAAATTTGGTCTGGGGGGGGAAATTTCCCCTTTTTCCCCCCCCTTGTACCCGCGCATGCTAAAGGAAGATTCTTTGAAAAACAAAAAAAATTATTGAAAGCATAAAAATCGATAAGGATTTTTATACTTTGAATTTAATTTTCTAACAATTTTTTAGTTTTTCAAACTGAAAGCAAAATAAAAATGATAAATTTGATATTTAAATCATTTTGAAATGTATAAAAATGTATAATCCCAGCAAAAATTGGCATTACTAGTAATGGGTTTTGTAATCCGAAACAGATGTGAATAAGTAGTTACTTATTGAATGAAACACTAATTATTTTAACAAGGGCGTGAGACAAAAATAACTAGTGAAGAGTATGGAGATAAAGAAGTAGTTACTGCCTCGGATTACAAATAAGGAGTAAAAACCCATTAACAATAAGAAGTAAAATAATTAGTTAATTAAAACTTTTGAAATGTAACTTGTTTTTACTAAAACTTAAAAATTGCGTAATTTTTTTTAAGTTTTTAAGTACTTTTTAAGTTAACTGAATTGTAAAGATTAAAAACTGCAAGTGAAAGAAGATATTATTACTTAGATGTGCTTTTATAACATATTACTGAGAAGTAGTTACTTTTGGGCTTAAAATAATGTTAATGGTAATGGGTACTCATTATAAATAATGTACTTGGTAATGATTACTTTTCACAACTCATTACCATGTTTTTGCTGGGATCTTGTGCACTTCAAATGAAATCCATGTCAGAACTAATTTTTCAAATTTTAGGCTAACTCAAAATTTTTTTTTAAATAACCAAATTTTGTTGAGATAGCCAAAACTGCTGACATGTCATAATCCCCACGGACATAATCCCCATTTCCGTTATGGGGATTATGACCAAAATTATTTCGGTCATAATCCCCATAATAGTAGTGGGGACTATGACCGAAAAAAATTTGGACTTAATAAAAAATGGACATAATTCCCAGATTAATGGGGATAATGATGACGTCCCCATTACAGGGATTATGTCCACTATACTACTTGGTCATAATTGCAAAAATTTTTGATTTTTTTAAAAACAGATTAAATTTAAAGTTTTTTTTTTTTTAATTCATAAATATTCATTTTTTTAGTTCATCTTTATGAACTAGTTCGTCAGTTTTAGTAGTTCGTTTAATTCATTAATTTTTTCGTTTAATTCATTCCAAAGTTGTTGAAAAGAAGATTAAGGTTTTGAAATTATTTTTATTTATTTCAGTTGTTGGGGTTGTTTTTGAGATACGGGAATTATAGGTCTTGAGAATCTAATAAACTGGATAACTCAAAAACTATAACTCGGAGTGCTTTCGGAAATTTGACGGTAGTGCTCTGCGAGTGAAGAGCTACAAAATTGCTGTATGTCTCGTGTCGGCAGTATTTACCGAGATATGTGGATTAGACTGGCATTTTTCTGTATCGCAAATTTTTTTTTCTTCGATATTGAAATTCCGGGTATATTTTTATTCTACTAGGCCTAAACTTTATGTGGTACTAATTTGAGTCCAATCGGATTAAATTAACCCGTGGCGCCCGGCGGTCAAAGTTTGGGATTTTTGAAAAATTAAAAAAAATAAATATATCTTTCGAAACATCATATTTGTTAATTTTGATGCGATGAGCACGAATATCAACAAAATCTTAAAATAAGTCGAGATATCGCTATTTGAAATTTGCAAAAAATGGCGGTTTTTTCCTACACTCAAAAAAATAAAACTGTAAAGTTAGCAAAAAATTTAGTTAAATTTAACTAAAAAAGCACCTGATTTTGGGCCTACTAAATTTTTAGTTAATTTAACTAAAAATATTTAGTTAACTTTTCGTAGAATGAATGTAGCAAAAAAAACCGTAACTTTAACTAAAAATTTAGCTGAAATTTCGTAACGTTTTTATGTACATATATTAACAAAAAAATTAGTTGAATTCAGCTAAACTTTTTGTTACTTTTCGTAAACTAAAATTTACAAAATATTTTGTAAAAAATTGTAAGTTTATTTTTTCTGTTTTTTCATCAGCTTAAGTAGAACTTATGAGATTCGCATAGGAGGCTACACAAGAAATTTTACTTAACAAATTTGTTACGAAAAATCAGCAAATTAATTAGTAAAAATTCGTAAACTCAGTTTTGAAGTCAACAAAAAAAATTAATTCAAAATTTGTTCTAAACTAGTATTTTCGTAAATTGAACTTAACTAAAAAAAGTAGTTAAAACGCTGATTTTAACTAAAAATTTGCTAAAAAGCCAGTAAACTCGAGTTAACAAAAAAAAATTTGTTAACTTTACAGTTTTATTTTTTTGAGTGTACGTTCAAGAAATTTAAAAAAATGTCTAAAAATTTCATTCCGCCGACTCTTTTGTAGAGCTTGAGACAGTTTTTCATTTAAAACAAATTTGAGCAAAATTCGATCATTTTAAACCGTGGTGCCCTTCGATCAAAGTTTTGGCTTTTGGAAAATTTTCACCAAAATTTTGGATTTTTGAAAATGAAAAAATAAAAATAAAATATCTTGCATTACATTATTTTTATTAATTTTTCGGAGAGAATAATAAACTTTTACGTCGACAGCCAAGCTGCACTAAAAGCTCTAAGAGGCTTTTGTATTAAATCAGAAGTCGTCTTTAAGTGCTACGAGAATCTTAAAAAACTATCCAGCAATAACCTCGTCTCTCTTATATAGGTTCCAGGACATAAGGAAGTAGACGGGAACGAGAAGGCTGATGAACTTGCAAAACTGGGTGCATATGTGGTAGGGGACTTTGTTCATATTGATCTCCCAATGCAGTACTACAGATCGAGAAGTGATTGTCAGTGTATTTCAATGGCGAACAGGAAATGGCGAGAGTTAAGTACAAGCAGAATTACCAGAATTATCTGGCCGCGTTACGACCTCAAAAGAACTCGCTACCTACTTTCTCTTAACAGAAGAGAATGTCGTTTACTCACGGGAGTGGTTACAGGACACTGCCTAATTGCTTTCCACACAAGAACAATTGGACTCATCTCTGATTCCAATTGTAGAAGATGTGATGAACCGAATACGGATGAAACAGTTGAACATATCCTGTGCAAATGCCTCGCATTAGCCAGGCATCGCAAACAAATTTTAGGCAAAGCAGAACTCGAGAATCTGGAGGAAATCGCAGTTATGGACCTTATGCGCGTTAAATTGTTTTCAACATGGACTAACGCGTTTATCCTCGTCGCTGAAGGAACATTTGGTATTGCTATGGACCAGCCGGTCTATGCGAGGAGTTCAAAATTTTGAGCTTCGCCATCCCTAACCTAACCTAACCTTGCATGGTGAATACGAATATCAAAAAATTTATAAAATCGGTCGAGCGGTTTTCGAGATATTGCCATTTAAAATTTGTCAAAAAATTGCAAAATGGGCGGGTTTTTCCTGCATTTAAAATTTTTTAAAAATTCTCAAATTTATTTTACTTTAACCCTTTCATAGAGCTTGACACAATCTTTCATTTAAGCCTAATTTGAGCCAAATCCGATCATTTTAACCCGTGGCGCCCTTCGATCAAAGTTTAGAGTTTTTGGTAAAAAGTTTCTAAAAAGTCAAAACTTAGATCGATTGGCGCAGCGGATTAAAATGATCGGATTTGGCTCAAATTAAGTTTAAATGAAAGATTGTCTTATTTTTGCCTTTTTTGGCGTAATGTAATGCTAATGGTAATTAGTAGTATTCAAAGCCATTACCACGTTAGCGAGGCAGGAAGGGGTACCCATTACCAATTTTTTGCCGGGTTAAACTATAATTTAAGCTACTTAAAGTGTATTTAGTAGCTACTAGGCTTTTAGTTCATTTATCAATTTCGTTCAGTAACTTCCCAGCAAAACTTAGATTACCAAATAAGGTATAAAATAAGGTATAGGATCTCTTATTTTATACATTGCAGCATTGATGATTTTAACAGGCGATGAGACTCAAAGTAATGCATCCACATTATCACAAAGAATACCAGTAAGGTATAAAATAAGTCAAAAATTTATAACGAAGAATACGAGTAAGGTGTAAAATATATGATATTTTATAGGTTACGAGAAATGAAATAATATAGCATACCAGAAGATAATATATAAGGTGTTACTAGTAGCGAAAAAGTAATTTTGTATTAAATTTACTCACGTGATTATAAGTGAGTGTAAGTAGATAAAATATGCTCGTGAGTGTGTGTCGTTAGAAATTTCCTGTCGTGAGCCCATCTCTAGTTTAAACTTATGCATTTTTTTATAAAATAATTATTTTTTATGTTATTGTAATGCATTATGCATCCAATTATAAATAATACATTATTTCAAACTTTCAAATAATACATAATGTAACCAAATATAAGTCATCCATGATTTAATGTTTAGAAATAATAAATATGAAATGCATTTTTTCCAATAATCATGCATTACGTATCAAATTATTAGTAATGCATTATTTTTCACTTGAAAATAATACGCTGTGGAACAAATGTTTGGTAAGACATCATAAAATAATGCTACAAATAAGTTATATACATTACCTGGTAATGTGTTATATAATCACTACCCATTACCAAAGTTTAGCTGGGTTTGTTTTATTCAGTTCATTGAAAAAATCATTGATAGAAAACTTAACATTTGAAGTATAACTGTAGTAGTCTTTTTTTTTTTAATAAACTAACTCGCTTAAAAAGCTCTGTAGTTCAATTTCTAACTACATTAAACAATTTATAAAAGTAAAAAAAAACTAAACTTTTTTTAAAAATATAAAAATTTTAAGAATAGCTATGATTTCTGGTTTTTAAGTATTTTTTTTTAGTTTACTACATTTTTTTAAGTTCTCCACGGTTTTATGAACTAGTTCTTGGCATTTTTTTTTTTATCAGCAGTTTATAATACCAAGTTCCTGCAACCATTCATTTTTAAACTGCGTTAAACAATTTATACAAACAAAAAAATTAAATTTTCAAACATATTATAATAAATATAAAATTGCTTCAATTTTTGACCTCAGTTTAATGAACTAGTTCTAGTTATCTAGTTCAGTAGTAAAGTTTTTTTTAAATTTATTTACAGGTTGTTTAAAAACTTTTTGGTCGATTTCAAAATCATTGAGATCAAATGTTTAATTATAAAAATTACTGTTTTATTTTTTGTTAATAAAATGAACTATAGTATTAACTACTTAACGTTTAGTAGCTACTAGGCTTTTAGTTCATTTATCAATTTCGTTCAATAACTTTGTTTTATTCAGTTTATTTCAAAAATCATTGAAAGAACAATTAACATTTTAAGTATAACTTAGAAAAAATTTTTTTAATGAACTAACTCGTTTAAATAGCTCTGTAGTTCATTTTCAAACTACGTTAAACAATTTATACAAGCAAAAAAAAACTACATGTTTTTTAAACATTTTGTAGCAAATATAAAATTTTTTAGAATTTCTTTGATTTCTAGTTTTAAGTGTTTTTTTTTTAGTTTACCTCAGTTTTTTAGTTCACCACGGTTTTATGAACTAACTCGTTTAAATAGCTCCGTAGTTCATTTTCAAATTACGTTAAACAATTTATACAAGCAAAAAAAAAAAACTAAATGTTTTTTAACATTTTGTAGCAAATATAAAATTTTTTATAATTTCTTTGATTTCTAGTTTTAAGTGTTTTTTTTTAGTTTACCTCAGTTTTTTAGTTCACCACGGTTTTATGAACTAGTTCTTGGCATTTTTTTAACAGCAGTTTATATTACCAAGTTCGTGCAACCGAACATGAAAAATTGAAATATTAAAAAAAAATTTATAACAACTATAAAAATGTTAACAATTGGTTTAATTTTTTACCTCAGTTAAATGAACTAGTTTCAGTTATCTAGTTCAGTAGTAATTTTTTTTTTTACAGGTTGCTTAACAATTTTTTTAAAATCTATTTCAAAATCATTGAGATCAAATGTTTGATTTTAAGAATTACTGTATTAAGGAGTGAGATCATAAAAATGTTAACACACATTTTTGCCTACAACTTTGGTGTAAAGCTTCCAAATTTTTTTTTTTTCGGCAGTTTACATTTTAAAAATATGTCAGTTAATAAATTAATTTACATCATGAGTTTTAATTTGCAATTTTTTACACAATGGACGATGAAAGAAAAGTGCGTTCAAAAATAATTAAATATTTTCAACAAAACCAAACATGGACATACAAAAAAATTGCCAAAGAAACTAAGGAGTGAGATCATAAAAATGTTAACACACATAAAGTTAAATAAAAAACAGACTACTGAATTTTAAGACTTCAAACCAAATTTTTATTAAATAAAATTTAATAAAAATCATAACAAAAAAACCGCATGGAACTCTAACCACTACGAACAAAGTTATCCACTTTTTCCGGAAACCCTCCCATTAAGGCTTTTATGGTAGTTTCTGTCACCTTTTTAGAGCAGGTGGTCCATCTACGTTTGAAATCTTGCATGTCCTGGGAGACCTTTTTTGTGCCCTTTAATTCTTTTTTAACAAGAGCCCAATATCTCTCCACTGGCCTGAGCTCCGGGCAGTTTGGTGGATTTGCCTCTCTTGGTACAAAAACCACATTATTATCATTATACCACTCCAGCGCTTTCTTGCTGTAGTGACAAGATGCTAAATCGGGCCAAAAGTAAGTGGATACATTGTGCTGACTCAAGAACGGAAGAAGTCTCTTCTGCAAACACTCCTTGATATAAATTTCGCTGTTTATAGAGCCAGATGTCACAAATGACTGGCTTCTTTGGCCGCAGCTACATATGGCTTGCCATACTAGGAATTTTTTGGGGAATTTCGTTTGCTTTTTTGACCGAAATTTTTCCGCAACATTTCCTCGAACATCGGAAACATAAAATTCTTGACCAGGGAGCTGCGCAAAATCAGCCAGGACATAAGTTTCGTCGTCCATTACACAACAGTTGTATTTTTTTATAAAATTTGATTTCAATTTTCTAGCTCTGGTTTTGGCCTCCAAATTTTTAAAAGCGTTTCTATCGGGAACTTTTTGAACTTTGTAGGACTTTAGTCCCGCCTTACGTTTCACTTTACGTACAAAAAAGTCTGAGCATTGGGCTAACCGAGCTGTTTTTCTGCCAGATGTGTTAGGAGCTCTCTTAAGGATGCTTTTAACTTTATATGCCTTACCAATGTTACGATAACCAGTCGTTGTTCCTGTTCCCGGCTTCCTTTCAATTGTTAGGTGTTCCAGATACCTTTTTACCACTTTTGAAACTGTTTGGCGGCATACATTAAGTATGTGCTGTTACTAAAATCTAGTTTAATAGTTCATTTTCTAAGTAGTTTGACAGCTTATAAAGCAACCATTTTCATTTATACCTTTAATTTTTTATTTTTTCTTCCAATCAATATTTTTAAGATAAAATTTTGATTTTATATTTGAAATATTTAAGAATTTTATTTGTTTATTGATGCACAAACAAATGGCGCTTATTCGAAATGACTTTTTTTTTTTAATCTTAAGATACATGTGTGTTAAGGATTTCTGGCAGACAAAATAAATAAAATCTTTTTCTTATTTTGAAGAGGTTCTAATAAGGCGGAAACTATTAAAGACTTTTGGCTGATAAAGAAAAGTGTTTTTGTATTTAATATTCCCAGCTGGGTTTTGCCAAAAAAAATGCTATACACACTCTTAAAACCATTTGAAAACTAAATAAATATTTAAAGAGTTATTGAAATAACAAAGTCCTTAAAATTATACACAACTAACAAAAAAAAAGTCAATGTCTCAATATGTTAAAGATTTTATAAATTGACTTTTAAAGTATGTCCAAACATATGTGAAGTATTTATTTTTTGAAAAACATTTTTCAAATATTAGACATAAGGCGCGTTCTAAACAACCACAAAAAAAAAATATATTTCAAAATATTTTTTTTATTTTAGTATATTTTTCTTTTTGTAGAATATTTCAAAAAATAAAAATTTAATACAAATTTGGAAACCTTACATATCATTAATTAGTGTATTTTTAATTTTTTTAAAAGAAAAAAAATATTGCAATATTTTGAAATGAAATGTGAACAAGGGTGGTGGAAAAGGGAAGGAGGTGAAAAGGGGAAAAAAGTTTCGGTTTGGGCAAAAAAAAAAAATATAAACGAATATTGGCCGAATCACAAAATATACAATTTCTTTATTTACTTTTATTGAATGATATTTATAGATAATATCAGTTTTATGAACTAGTTCATTTATGTAGTTCAATAGTTCATTTTTGTTGATTTCATTCATCAGTTCGTGTAAATTTTTTTTTTTTTTAAATTATTGAAATCAACGGTCTTATTTATGAAATTTTTATATTTTCTTTTATTGGACGATCTTATTAGTTCATCTCGTTTTAATGAACTAGTTCGTTTATCAGGTTACGTAGTTAATATTTCAATTTTTTTCAACTAGATTTGTTAAACTAATTTAAACATTATTGAGATTAAAGGTATTTTTTATTAATTTATTTAGAATTACCATATAATTACGAATTATATACTAATTTAACCTAACCGAAAACTAGTATTGTTGACTTTGGGCACTTTGTACCGAAACAAAATCAAGGCCTCTGGTGGAAATAGAACCCACAACCTCAAGACTCATAGCCTAGCACTCTAAAAACTATCCTTCAGACAATAAAGGTACAATTTATAGAATTCCTATATTTTTTCTTTAGTGGGTCGATCTTTGAAGTTTATCCCAGTTTAGTAAACTAGTTCGTTTTTCTAGATTAGTAGTTCTTTAAGATTATGGGCCAAAAAAGATTGATAAACGGTTAGTGGCCGAATTGAAAATATAGGATTTTTAAATATTTTTCAAAGTTCATTTCAGTTCAAAAGACCAGTTCGTTTGTGTAGTTCCATAGTTCATTTTTATAATTTCATTCAACAGTTTCTGTTAGATTTTTTTTTTTATAAACTATTGAGATCACCGGTCTCATTTATAAGACTCCTTTGTTTTCTTTTATTGGACGATCTCTTAAGTTCATTTCGTTTTAATGAACTAATTTTTTTTGATCAAGTTCAGTAGTTCATTTTTTAAGTCTTGTTAAACTTGTTTTTATATCATACCGTATGTAACTCATCGAAATATCAATCGAGGAACCCATAAAGTTCAGAAATTATTTGTCAGTGATCGATTGTTAGACATTATGTGAATGTCCGTATGTACATCCGTCAGTCTGAGGAAATCACACTGCAGTCAAAACCAAAAAAACTAGACTTCTGTAGTTTCGCACGAATATGTCTTATATTCAAAGTCTAGTTTAGTCTTTGAATGGGCAGGTGAAAAAATTCCCTTTGAAAAGCTAAAACAACTCCTGAAACACATAATTTGTTTGCATGTTGTAGCGAAACAGACCAACGTCTGTGGCGGGAATCGAACCCACGATCATCAGACTCATAGGGTAGCACGCTACAAAAAAGCCTACCGGGGCGCCTGAAATTAAAGGTAAATTTTATAGAATTCTCATATTTTCTTTTATGGGCCGATATTTGTTGGACCCAGTTTAATGATTTAGTTCATTTATCAGACCAATGTGAATATCGAACCCACAACCCCCAGACACATAGCCGACCCCACTTTCAACTGCGACGCCTGAAATTAAAGGTAAAATTGATAGAGTTCCAATTTTTTTATAGGTCGATCTTTGAAGATTATCCCAGTTAAGTGAACTAGTTCATTTATCTAGATTAGTAATTCTTTAAGATAATCGGTCAATATAGGCCGATAAATTACTAGTGGCCGAATTAAAAATATAGGATTTCTATATTTTATTAAGCGATCTTTATAGTTTATTTTAGTCCAATAGTCCAGTTCGTTATATAGTTCAATTATTAATTTTTTAATTTTATTCAACATTAGTGTAAGATTTTTATACCCTCTAACTACAGTATGGGGGTATACTCACTGTGTCATAACGCATCAAAATATCGGTCTAGGACCCCATAAAGTATATATATTTATCATCAGTGATCGATTCTAAAACATTCTAGCGATGTCCGTGTCCGTCCGTCTGTCCGTCCGTCTGTAGTTAACACGATGCCGTCCCAAATAAAAGAGCTAGACTCCCGACATTTGGCACGAATATGTCTTATGTTCTTAGGTAGGTTAAGTTCGTAAATGTGCAGAATCGGACCAGGGGGAAAAAAGTTCCCCCTTGAAGAACTAAACCAACCTCTGAAAAATACCATATTTGAACACGATATTTTTTTGTTTTTGTTTAACAAATCCAACATTTTTATGCTACAAGAAGCTTAAAGTCCTGCATTCGGACCCACAGAATTAGAAAATATCGTTTTTCGGTGCGCCCCCTTTTATGGGCGTGGAATAATTTTTTTTTTTTTAATAATGACAAATTTGTATTTCTTTAGTGCAAAAAACATAAGAAATAATTTTTTTTAACACTTATTCTAGAGGAAATGTGCCCCCCAACTACCACTTCATTTTTTAATAATTAAAAAACACCGGTCTTACATATAAGACTCCTGTATTTTCTTTTATTGGGCGATCTTTTAAGTTCATTTCGGTATACTCACTTTGTCATGTGTAACGCTTTGAAATATCGGTCTAGGACCCCATTCAGTGAATGTTGGTCTGTCCGTGAGTCAGTCGGTGAAAAGCACACTGCTGTCAAAACCAAAAGAACTATACTCCCGAAGTTTGGCACGAACATGTCTTATAGGTCAAAGGTTAGTTTAGTTCTTGAATGGGCAAAATTGGACTAATTGGTGAAAAAATGTCTCCCTTGAAGAGCTAAAACAACTCTTGAAAAACAGTATTTTTTATACCCTCCACTTAGTGATACAGGGTATATATAAGTTTGTCATTCCGTTTGTAACTCATCGAAATATCGGTCTGGGACCCCAAAAAGTATATATATTCATGATCCCCGATCGATTTTAGGACATTCTAGCGATGTCCGTCTCTCTGTCTGTGGAAATGGTGATCACGGCCAAAATATTACACGGAGATGACTGAAACTTAACATATTTATTGGAAGTTCTCCCGAGAAGTTTGGTATTGCATTTGAGCGATATCGGTTCAGCGGTTCAAAAGTTATGAACGAAAATGTAAGGACACCTCAAAAATTTTAGTACATTCAACATAACCTAAAAATAAAAAATGCTTTAATTTGACTGTTGGTTGACATATGTGAACATAATTGAACACCAAATGGTATTTAAACAAGTACGAACATATTTTTTGACAAAAAAAGAAAAAAAATCGCAGATTTTTTCTTCGCGGATTTTTTTTTTTCAAAAAAAAATTTTTTTTAGAATAATTTCCTTTTAAAAAAAGTTTTTTGAAATTTTGGAGGGTATCACTACATTCGGCAAGGCCGAATTTAACTTTTTTACTTGTTTAACAGTAATTTATGAATCGACCTTTTAAGTTCATCCTAGTTCAGTGAACTAGTTCGTTCATCTAGATTTGTAGTTCATTATTTACGTTCACCAAATCCAAAAATCTGCAATAACCCACTTTTAAAAAAATTTTACCCACCTCCCTGTTAATATTTGCATTATTTTTATATATTATTAATATTTTTTGGCAAAATGTTTTGTCTCACTTATTTATTATTTTCATTTGTTAAAAATCTTGTGTAAAATTTCCATGCAAATAACAAAAAAATATAATATTAAAAACCTTGACATATTTACTTTTCTTTTATAAATATATAAATATTTATAATATTCTTGTAAGAACATTAATTTTCACCTTGTTAAAAATTTCATTAAAAATTTGTTTTCTTTAAATTTAACAAAAAAAAAAATTAAAAAAAATCGAAAAAAGCAAAATATAAAATTTAAAAACATTTTAATAAAAATAAAATAATTTCGTAATAAAAAGCGCAACAAAATAGTTTTGAATTTAAATGAAGATAAATAACAAAAACATTAGTTTATTTTGTAACCTTTAGTTGACAGATCATTTTTATAAAAAAAATATCTTAATTGTTTTCTTTAAATTCTTTCTGCAATTCATTATTTTAAAAAAATAAAACTGTTCTACTTACTCTTTATGTTCAGCAGCTCGATCTCTTTGTCGTCGATTTTTGAACCAATTAGAAACCTGTAAATTATGGTAAAATAAAACAATTCATTTATTATTTATGATTAATGACAAATTTTTTTTAAACTAAAATTTCATAATATTTTAAATTTTGAAAAAAAAATTTTTTTGTTTAATGGCTTTGTAATGTTTATCTATCACATTTTGTCATAAATGTGTCAATGTTTTGAGAATATTGTAAAAATTGTTCTAATTACAAAAAAAAATCAAAGAAAGATTTCAATATTTAAAAAAAATATATACTGCATTTATTGGATTCATCTTCTAAAACAATTAATTTATTTAGTAAACTAGTTCAGATTTTTTTAGGTCAGTAGTTCATATGCTAATGTCATTGTATGTTTAATGGACTATTAAACAGGCCTTGAAAAACATTTCGATTGATACCAATTTTACACTAGTTAAAAATTGGAAATTTTTTTTTAAAACAAAAAAGATTGATTTTCAAAAGCTCTGAAATATGAAATCCAGAAACTCCTTTATTTTTTGTCTTTTAAAAAAATTTAAATATTTTAGTGAACTAGTTCGTTCATATATTTTAAAACTTCATTTGCCTACTTCGTTTAACAGTTATTATGAAAACTCATTTCATTTAAATCATTCCACAGTGGTTTATTATCGATTTTTTTTGGAAATAATTCGGCCATTCAGCAATGACTAGACTGAATGCAGTGAAATTTATACTGGTTATAGATAGTGAAATTTCAGTGAAAAATTTTGATGAAAATTTTTCCAAGAATCCAAAATTTTTATGGAATTACGAACTTAACCTGTCTAGGAACATAAGACGTGCCAAATTTCGGGAGCCTAGCTCTTTTATTTTGGACTGCATTTGGACTGTTAACTACAGACAGACGGACATCGCTAGAATGTCTCGATGAATCGATCACTGACGATAAATATATAAGAAGGGTTCTTCGTCAACCGGGCCACCGCTCTCTCCAAAATTGGTATGGGTTTAAATTTTTTTAAAAAAAATCGAAATTAATTAAAGTTGTTATTATTCATCCTTTCCAATTTAAATAAATAAAAATTCTTCGAGCTCGAGGCCAGTTTTTCTTTGTAAATAAATATTCTTTTATTTCATTCTAATATTTCGATTCTCTTTGAGAATCATCATCAGGGGATTTAGTGAATTTTTATGCACATAAAATCTTAAAAATTCACTAAATCCCCTGATGATGATTCTCAAAGAGAATCGAAATATTGGAATGGAATAAAAGAATATTTATTTACAAGGAAAAACTGGCCTCGAGCTCGAAGAATTTTTATTTATTTAAAATTCGAAATTACTTAAAATATTTACGTTTCAATGCCGAGTGATGGTTTTTGAATTTCAATATGACGGATCCATTATGGGCACAATTTTTTAAAAACATTTCGGATTCGCTTAAAACTTTTTATACACGGGTTTTTGTGGTCGCTTAAGAAGAATCTGAAGTTGTAATTTTAAAATTTAAAATGTCGGATTCAACATGGCGACCAATATTTTTAAAAAATAAGCCGATTTGCTTGAAACTTTTTATGCTAAATAAGAATCTGAGGTTAGATTTTCATATGGCTGATTCCAATTTAGCAACCCAACAAACCTGTGCGTAAAAAGTTTAAAGTGAATCTGTTATTTTAAGAAAAAAAAATTTCGCCATGTTGGATCCACCATTTTGAATTTTGAAAGTCCAAATGCAGATTCTTCTTAAGCGACCCGTAGAACCCGTAAATGAAGAGTTTAAAGCGAATATGTAATATTTTTAAAAAATTGGGCGCCATATTGGATCCGCCATATTGAAATTCAAAAACCGCCACTCGGCTTTGAAAAGTAAATATTTTTAAGTAATTTCGAATTTTTTTAACCCATATCAATTTTGGAGAGAGGGGTGGCCCGGTTGACAAAGAAAGCCCCATATATATTATTGAACTAAGATAGAAGCTAAGACATTATAGCGATGTACGTCCGTCCGTCTGTAGAAACCACGTTGCAGTCCAAACCAAAAGAGCTGGAACCCTGAAGTTTGGCAAGAATATCTCTTATCTTACAGGTAAGGTAAAGTTCGATGATGGACAAAATCGGACCAGGGGGAAAAAAGTTACCCCTTGAAGAACTAAAACAAGCCTTGAAAAACAAAATTTTTTATGAGTTTTTTTTTTTTAATTTTTGCTCAACAAATGTAACACTTTTATGCCATATTATGTTCATAGACCTGCACTTGGACCAAGGGAATAAGGAAACTCGATTTTTTCAGTCCGCCCCCTTTTTGGGGCGTGGTTATAAAAAATAATTAAAAATAACGATAAAAATGTATTATTTAAGAGTAAATATCATAAAAAATAAATTGTAAACATTTATTAGCTGTGAAAACGTGTCCCCCATCGACTACGCAGACCCCACCACCCCCAAAAAAAAAGACGCCCCTGCCATTTTTTTATACCCTCCAACCACAGTATGGGGGTATACTCACTTTGTCATTCCGTGTGTAACTCATCGAAATATCGGTCTGGGACCCCATAAAGTATATATTTTATTGATCAGTGATCGATTCTAAGACATTCTAGCGATGTCCGTCCGTCTGTAGAGGACACGATACAGTCCAAAATAAAAGAATAGACTTCCAAAGTTTGGTACGAATATGTCTTATATTCCTAGGCAGGTTAAGTTCGGAAATGTGGCAAAATCGGACCAAGGGAAAAAAGTTCCCCCTTGGAGAACTAAACCAACCTAAGAAAAACCGCATTTTTTGCAGGGTTTTTTGTACTTTTACTAAGCAAATGCAACATTCTTATCTCAGAAGAAGTTCAAAGTCGCAAGTAGTTCATTTGTAATTTTTTTTTTCAAAAGTCCGTCTTTCTTTGAATTTGTTAAAAAAAAATCATTGAAAATAATCATTGAGAATAAAGTCCACATTTTAACTTTTAGTATTATTAACAAATGAACTACTTAGCTCTACAAACGAACTAGCTCATTAAAAAAGCGAACTAGTTCATTAAAACAAAAAACAAAAGAAAAACTCTAAATTTTTGAGTTTAATGTTGTTTCAATTTGTAAATATTATTTTAAGCTTAGTTCATTTCAATGAACTAGTTCGTTAATAGAATTTTAAAAATTGTTGTGATTTATTTATTAAATTTTTGGGAATAAGTGTATTTTTTCTAAATTCCTGGGTATGAAAGGAAAAAATCTTTTCAGCGATGGTAAAAAATTTATTACGTAGTTTTATAAATGAACTAGTTCACTAAAAGGCGCTTAAATAATAATACAGCTTAAAAAAGAAAATATATAAATTCTTTAAATTTCAACTATGATCTTATTGAGTTTTGAAAAAATGCTAGTCAAATGAACTGTTGAAAGAAATTAAAAAAGAACTACTGAGCAAGAGTTATCTAGTTCATTTGTATTTTTTTTTTTTTCAAAAGTTCGTCTTTCTTTTAATTTGTTAAAAAAATCATTGAGAATAAAGTGCACTTTTTAACTTTTCATATTAGTAACAAATGAACTACTTAACTCTATAAACGAACTAGTTCATTTAAAAATAAGTTTAACTTAAAAAAAGGTCCAAAAAGAAAAAAAAATCAGTAACTCTACATTTTTGAGTTTAATGCTATTTTAATTTGTAAATACTATTTTTAGCTTAGTTCGTTTTAATGAACTAGTTCATTTATAGAATTTTTGAAATTGTTGTGATTTAATTTATTAAATCTTTGAGAATAAGTGCATTTTTTAAAAAAATCGAGGATATGAAAGATAAAAAAACTTTTCAGCGATAATGACAAATGAACTACTAACTCAATAAATGAACTAAAAAAATTTTCATCGATAATGACAAATGAACTACTAACTCAATAAATGAGCTAGAATAATGCAGCTTAAGAAAGAAAATTTATTAATTGTTTTAATTTCAACTATGATCTTATTGAGTTTTAAAAAAATACTATTCACATGAACTGTTGAAGGAAGTTAAAAAAGAACTATTGAACAAGAGTTAAGTAGTTCAGTTGTCATTTTTTGTTTTTTCAAAAGTTCGTCTTTTAATTTGGTGAAAAAAATATTGAGAATAAAATGCACATTTTAACTTTTCGTATTAGTAACAAATGAACTACTAAGCTCTATACACGAACTAGTTCATTAAAAAATAAGTTTAACTTAAAGTAAGGCCCAAAAATAAACAGCAACTCTACATTTTTGAGTTTAATTCTCTCCTCATTCCCATAAGCAAATTTCAGGACAATCGGCGGGTGCCCTCTGAAAGACCTCCCTTGTAAGTTCATTTAAATGAACTAGTTCGTTTTTAGAATTGTAAAAAATTTTTTTGATTTATTTATTAAATTTCTGAGAATAAGTATATTTTTTCTAAATTCCTGGGTATGAAAGATAAAAAACTTTTCAGGGATGGTAACAAATAAACTACGTAGCTATATACATAAATGAACTAGTTCATTTAAACGCGCTCAACTAATAATACAGCTTAAGAAAGAAAAAAATATATTCTTTGAATTTTAACTATGATCTTATTGAGTTTAAAAAAAAATACAAGTCACATGAACTGTTGAAAGAAATTAAAGAAGAACTACTGAACAAGTAAAATAATTCATTTGTCATTATTTTTTTTTTTTCAAAAGTTCGTCTTATATTTTATTTTAATTTTTCACAATAGTAACAAATGAACCACTAAGCTCTATAAGCGAACTAGTTCATTTAAAAATAAGTTTAACTTAAAATAAGGTCCAAAAAAGAAATAAAACAGTAACTCAAAATTTTTCACCCTGATTCCGAAAAATGTATGAATTCTTTAAATTTCAACTCTGATTTCAATGATTTAAAAAAATACTAGTCACATGATCTGTTGAAAGAAATTAAAAAAGAACTACTGAGCAAGAGTTAACTAGTTCATTTGTATTTTTTTTTTTTCAAAAGTTCGTCTTTCTTTTAATTTGTTAAAAAAATCATTGATAATAAAGTGCACATTTTAACTTTTCATATTAATAACAAATGAACTACTAAGCTCTATAAATGAACTAGCTCATTATAAAGTAAGTTTAACTTAAAATAAGGCCCAAAAATTAACAGTAACTCTAAATTTTTGAGTTTAATGCTCTCCTTATTCCCATTAGCAAGTTTCAGGACAATCGGTGGGTGCCCTCTGAAAGACCTCCCTTGTAAGTTCATTTAAATGAACTAGTTCGTTTTTAGAATTTTAAAAATTTTTGTAATTTATTTAGTGAATTTCTGAGAATAAGTATATATTTTCTAAATTCCTGGGTATGAAAGGAAAAAAACCTTTTCAGCGATGGTAACAAATGACCTGCGTAGCTATATAAATGAACTAGGTCATTAAAATGCGCTCAACTAATAATACAGCTTAAGAAAGAAAAACAAATTCTTTGAATTTTAACTATGATCTTATTTTAAAAAAATACTAGTCACATGAACTGTTGAAGGAAATTAAAGAAGAACTACAAAACAAGAGTTAAATAGTTCATTTGTCATTTTTTTTTCAAAAGTTCGTCTTTTTTTTAATTTATTAAAAAATCATGGAGCATAAAGTGCATATTTTAACTTTTCACATTAATAACAAATGAACTACTACGCTTTATAAACGACTTAGTTCATTAAAAATTAGTTTTACTTATAAGGTTCAAAAAAGAAAAAAAGTAGTTGCACAGTAATTTGACACTGATTCCGAGATTTTTTTTTCTTAATCTTACCTGTGTTGTTGTCAGTCCAGTACCCTCTGCTAATTCACGTTTTTCACGCGGTGATGGATATGGATTGTGCGAATACCAGTCTCTTAAAACTGAACGAGATTTTTCCTAAAATTGTACAAAAAAACCCAAAATCAAATAAAATTACAATAACAAATTATTAAAATTAATTTTGATATGAAAAAATCCTTAAACCAAACAATTTCTATTTCCCTTTTAATCAAATGAAACCCTGTATTTACCAATTAAAATTAATTTTATGAAATTTTGCTAGGGAAAAAAGGTGGAAATTAACAAAATGTTAAAACTTCATATGTTAAAGGTAAAAAATAAAAAAAATAAAATCATGTGAATATTGTAACCAACCCCTTATTTCAAGATTATAAACCATAGTAACCCACAAAAATGTATAAAACTTTTATTTTTTTATATTTTCCCATCATACAAATTGTAACATGTAACTATCTCATATAATTCCGCAAAAACATTACTATGATTTCTTTTTACACAATTTTGTTAACCCCCCCTTAAACAAAAATTTCATAAGCTACATTAAGGATTCCAACCAAAAAAATATACAGTATTTATTAATAATATAAAAAACAAAAGTTTACCTTAAAACAATAACTTGTTTCTTCACCATCCCAAATTGTGCGAGGCAGTGGAAATTTACGACGAACACGATATTTACCCACAGCACCTAATGGTCTTCCACGCAGTTTTTCGGCTTCCACATAATGAGCTGTTAAAAAAAAAATAAAAGATAAATTTAAAATAAAACAAGTGATTTTAGTTTTTTTTTTTTTTTAATAAAATTAATGTGATTTTAACCAACAAGTCAATTGTATTACAATCAAGGATGGGTACCAATTCGATAAAAGTATTGGTATTGGTATTGGTTTTTAAAATTATATTAGTATTGGTATAGGTATTGGTTTTCATTTTTTGTTGAATTGGTATAGGTTTTGGTATTGGTTTTGAATTATTTAGGTATTGGGTATTGGTATTGGTTTTAGCCTCGAATTGGTATCGGTTTTTAATAAGTATTGGTATTTATCTTATATCGGTTTTGGTATTTGTATGCAAAAGGTTTTGTCGTTAATATTAATTTATTTAACGTATGTCGTCCTTCTGTCCGCCCCACAGTGCACACTGGGGCGTGATGGTAGGTTTTTTGGCCAAAAGTCTCTACAGTTCGTAAATGTTAACCGACCTTTTTTAAATTCAGAAATTAAGCCTATATTAAGGTAATTAATAATTGCCTTGAAAGTTTTTGAAATCGGACCCACAAGGAAACTATTTCAGGGTGGACACTTCATTTTTAATCAAATTCACAGATGTTATAGATGAATCAAATGAAGAGACACTTGTCTTTTGTTTATGAATTAGAGATGGTCTGTGGTCCCGTTATTTGCGTGACTCAAAAAACCACGTGATTCAGGCGTGAGCGATTTTTATTTAAATCACGTGATTATTGAGCGATTTTCATTCAAATTAAGTGACTATATTAGGGTAGGTTAACCTAACGTAACCTAGGGTAATAAATAAGTGCCTTGAAACTTTTTGGATTCAGACCTACAAGGAATTTTTTTCAAGGGTGGACACTTCATTTTAATTAAAATTTACAGATGTTATAGATTAAACAAATGAAGAGACACTTATCTCTTGTTTATGTATTTGAATTGGAGATGGTCGCTGGTCCCGTGATTTGCGTGACTCAAAAAAGTGACTTTAAATCACGTGATGTTGAGTTGAAAAATTCTAAGTGAGTGTCTAGAGAGTGGGTCGAATTTTTGCGTGAAGGATTTTTTTTTTTTGAAAAACCCCTTTATAAAAAATAAATAAAAAAAAATTGTGGAAACCTCATTTTTAAACTCATCGTTATCAAAAGTTCTACGCCCTTTCAAAAAACTATCTGGGCCAGAATTATCCCTTCTATCCCAACTTTCCAAAAAATTTGCCCGCTTGTGTCCGTTTTCAAAAATGGAATTAAAATAAATTTTATAAAAAAATTAAATTTATAAAAAAATTCGATTTTTTTTTTCTTTTTTTTGAAAACTCCCTTTTAAAAACTCATCGTTATAGAAAGTTCCACGCCCTTTCAAAAAACTGTTTGGACCAGAATAATCCTTTTTATCCATACTTTACAAAAAACTTGCCCGCTTGTGCCAGTCAACACAAATTGAAACGCCAAAAATTAAAAAAAAATATTGACTTGTGGTATTTAATTATAAAAGTAAATTCAGTTCTTTATTATGAAAAGATTTGATTTGGAATGAAAAAATCTGATAGAAATTTTTTCCACAACAAAATACATTTTTAGAAACGATTGCTTTGAACAAAATAAAAATATCAATAATTATTTTTACACTATGCAACAATAACAGTTTTGTATCTTAACACCCTCTCTCAATCGTTGACTCCCAATTTTGTTCGCAGTTCACTAAAGCGCTTAATATCCAATGACTTGGTAAACATATCGGCTTCTTGATCTTTAGATCCAATAGATTCTATTCTAATGTAACCTTTTTCAACGTTGTCACGAATGAAGTGATGTTTTATGTCTATGTGTTTGGCTCTTTTGCTTTCAGCTGTATTTGCCATTCCAATACAACCTCTATTATCTTCATAAATTATAATAGCTTCATTTTGGATTTCATGTAGATCTTGCATCAAACCACGTAGCCACAGAGCCTCTGAAACGGCCGAGCTTAAAGCCATATACTCAGCCTCACTTGACGAAGTTGCTACGGTTTGTTGCTTCTTCGAGGACCATGAAACAGTACATCCATAAACCTTGAACAAGTACCCACTTACGGATTTCCGATCTTCAGTATCATTTGCCCAGTCAGCATCAGCAAATCCCATAATTGGAGTTTCGACACCTTTTGTGTAAGTCAACTTCATATGCTTTGTTCCCTTGAGATATCGCACGACCCTTTTCAAATGTTGCCAGTGGGTTTCATTTGGATTTTGTTGAAATCGACCCATATAAGCCACAGAAAAACAAATATCAGGTCTACAACTTAGCATTGTATACATCAAACTGCCAACTAATTCACGATAGGGTTCATTCACTTTGTTTTGTTTTTCAGACAGTAATTGAAGTCCTTTCTCCATTGGGGTTTTCGTTGTATTGCACTCTGTCATACCAAATTTCTTTACAACTTTGTCTATACTAGACTCTTGAGATAATTTAATTTTCCCATCATCAAACTCTATTTTAATTCCGAGAAAATACTTAAGAGTACCACAATCGCTCATTTCAAATTTATTTGAAAGATCCTTTTTAAGTTTTTCAATTGACTTTTCTTGATTACCAGCAATTAATAAATCATCCACGTACACAACAAGAATAGTAACAGCGTTGTTTTCAAATTTGGTGTATAAACAGTAATCTCGATTTGATCGTTTAAATCCAAGCTTCAATATATAATCATTAAATTTGCTATTCCAGCAACGGGGTGCTTGTTTCAGTCCGTACAACGATTTATTAAGTTTTAAAACCATACCCTCTCTTACTTCGACACCTTCTGGTGGTGCAAGATAAATATCCTCATCTAAATCGCCATGCAGGAACGCGGTCTTCACATCTAGTTGATGAAAGTGGTATCCTCTGTACATACCAACAGCTAGAACAACACGTATGGTAGTCAACTTGGCCACCGGGGCATAGGTTTCATTATAGTCTACGCCATACTTCTGCAAAAAGCCTTTTGCTACTAAACGTGCCTTGTAGCGAGTAGGTTTACCATTTGCATCCTCTTTTATACATAACACCCATCTTGACTTTAAGAGTTTTGCTTTTGGCGGTTTTCTAACTATAGTCCAAACATTATTAGACTCCATTGACTTTAGCTCATCTGATATAGCAGCCTTCCAAAGATTAGTATCAGGTCTTCCAAAAATATCATCATAGTTTTCAGGAACAACCTTAAAAACATCAACAGCAGAATCTGCTTGTAAACCAGTAATAAAATCAAGAAACTTACTTGGTAATCGGCGCTCCCGATCGCTTCGCCTAACAGGTGCAACTCTGTTTTTTTCTTGCTAAGGGAGCGCGTTAGAGATGTCTTGACTTCCCGCTTCAGAATTTTGATATAACCGGGTTTTCTCGAATTCGGTTTTTTGTGTATTCGGGTTTCATTTTATCCAGTATTAATATAGAAATAAATATGTTTGTACTTTTGGAAAAACTTAAAAATTGTAAATTCATAAAATTAATTTATTCAATTATAAAATGCTCATTTTAACAACTTTAGATTTGTTCATCTCCCTTTCTATTAATATTTTAAACGCAGACGAAAAAACGGGCAAAAGGGGCAGGTCAGTCTTAATGCTAGTAAACCAACGCAGATTTTGGCGTCCTAAGTTTTGGATTATGTCGCGGAACATTTTGGAAAAACTATTTAAAATGGAACAATTTTAAAAAAATTTAAATAAAAAAAATTAAAAAATCACAAAAAACAGAAACAAGGTCCCGCCTTAATAATGTATAAATTTGTTAGCTTTTTTGATAACGGTATATGGAGATTTAAACATAAATATTTTATTTTTGATTGATCATTCCAAGAAAATGGATGTACCTATTTTTACAAAAATTACAGACAAGGTGCATCAAGTCATACTTAATACAATAGAGCATTCACTTTTTCTAATTTTCTAAATTTTTTTTTATCAATTGTAAATAGTTTTTTAGGCATTTGAGCCTTTTCATTGGCATTAGTACAAATAATGCCAATGCCAAAAAATTTCATTGGCAATAAATGCTAATGCTTTTTTGGCAGTGGCATTAGTTCCAACTAATGCCAATGAAAATTCAATGCCAATTGAAAATTCCCATATATAGGTTAGATTGACCATTGTACAATCGTCAATCTTACCCACACACGATCAATATAAAAGAAGAAGGAGAAGAAGTGCAAAAATCATAATAAATCTATTTGACAGCATTCATCGCGCGGAGGAAAAATTAAAAAAATCCCTAACATTTTTTTATATATTTATATTTTGGAGGGTATAAAAAATAAAAATTTCCTTGATTTTCGATAATCCCATTTATGTCCACTGTACCAATGTGAGAAGAACTTATTTTTCGCTTTTTTTTTAAATAATAATGATAAAATTAAAGTTAAAGCCAACTAAATCAAAAGTGGTTCACAAAAATATATATTTTAAGGCGTTTTAATTTTATCTCTTTTGAGAAAAATTAAAAAAGGAAATTTTATAAAACTAAAGGCCTATTCACACCTGAGGTGAAATCTCGTTCGAACGAGATTTCGATCATATGGTCTGTATCATTTTATACACAACCATATGACCGAAATCTCGTTCGAACAAGATTTCACCTCAGGTAATGAATTGGGTATAAGATTCAATTTTATTTTTCCTTTTTTGGAAAAAGGTACTTTTTTAGTGAAATTAGCACCGGCAGATCTTAAAAATCTTGTCAAAAAAAATGTTTAATATTCCGTTATTCCAGAAAAGCCGTATAAATTGCGGTGGTAAGGGGAGATATTTTTTAATTGCAGAAAGATGACACTTAACATTTGTAACAAAATATACCTGAAATTCATCCTTTCATACATATTTTTTTAAGTGATTGAAATGGGTTATCGTGCAGGGGCCCCTTTTTCGATTTCAGATCTTTTTGTAATTACACGGGCAAATTTTTTTTCTTATATGGAGTTCACACAACAAGTTGTTCAACAAAACACCAGTAACTGAATAAAAACGTAATGGATAAAGAACAAATTATTTTTTAAACACGTAGCCCTTAAACTCTCAAAAATAGCAAGTGTGAACCGCACATTATGCATTCTTAAATTCTTTTATAATATGACTGTGCCTCTAATAAAACAAACAATTTTTTTTTTTCTGGATTCTGGTGTTGTGACATATAATTTTGTAACGACTGCTTGATTAAAATTTTGGGATTTCCAAAAAAGGACATTAGTATTTTTTTTACAACGCAAAGAACAGTGCAGTGACATTCAATATATGTGCATCACATATTAATAATGTTTGCAAAAGAAAAAAATTTCATTACAGAAAAGGTCAACATTTTTTAAGATATACTTTTATTAGGGGTCATAAAAATCACGTAACGTGACAAAAAAATATTTGTTTTATGTTTTTATGGCTATTAAAATTCAAGTAGCTAACTCCTTTTTGTTATATGACTTTGCATGCAAACGATTACTGATCGATGTAACATCTTTTGTAAACATCTGTAGCAATTCGTTAGTCAGGTAAAACCTAATAATGTGATGGAAAGAAAATGTTTGACGTCACAATTAAAACAAACGAAAATAAGAATACAAAAAAACCGAAACAAAACCGATACGAAAGTAGAAAAAAATGAATTGGTATTGGTTTTTTATTGGTATTGGTTTTGAAGAATAAAAGTATTGGTTTTTAATTGGTATTGGTAGTGGGGAATTAGTATTGGTTTTTTATCGGTATTGGTATCGCACAAATAAAGGTATTGGTTTTTAATTGGTATTGGTTTTCAATTTGAATTGGTATTAACGGGTATTGGTATCGAAAAGGTATTGGTACCCATCATTGATTACAATTAATCTTTTAACACTTTGCAAAAAAATTAATAAACAAAATTTTTCTACTAATTAATTTTTTTGAGTGTATTAAATATTTTTGGGGCTATTTAATATAATTTCAGATGCTGAAAAAATTATCAAACTTTTTTTATTTGGCATTACTTTATGTGTAAAAAGTAATGCTGCAGGTAATTAGTGCTCATTATCAAGTAATATAAATGGTAATGACCTCTATTACCTCATCTTTGCTCTGGGGCTACTTTAGGTACTTAAGACTATTTAAATTCTTTAACGGTTTTAAGTGTCCTTACTTTATGTGTTAAAAGTAATGCTTACTATCAAGTAGTGTACATGGTAATGACCTCCCATTACCTCTTTTTCACACTGGGTCTTCTTTAGGTACTTAAGGATCTTCAAAATTCTTAAACTGTTGTAGGTGTCATTACATTATGCGTAAAAAGTCATGCTGAGGGTAATAAGTGATTGTTACAAAGTAACGAGCTAAAGCGCCCGGCGCTGTTCGGCTAGACTTTTTGTTAATAACTTCACCCCAGCGCCATCTAACGGCTCCAAATTTCATCAGGAAACTTATTTTTGTTTAATAAATATATCTTGTGAATTTTAGGCAAATTGTATCATAAATACAAAAAATTAAACTATGACGACAACAGCGCCACCTATCGGCTCCAAATTTTATTAGGGAACTTTTTTTGTTTAAAAAATGTATTTTGTGAATTTCAACTAAATCGTACCATCAATACCAAAAATTGAAATTGCGACAACAGCGCCACCTATCGGGATTAAACTTAAAAAGAAACCTGACTCCAGACAAAACCAATATATTGTCCAAGTTAAGTGCCAATCGGTCCAGCGGTTCTTAAGTTGCAGCTGAAAAATTTTTTCAGGAAACTTATTTTTGTTTAAAAAATATATTTTGTAAATTTTAGCCAAATTGTACCATAAATAACAAAAATTGAAATATTTCGACAACAGCGCCACCTATCGGGATTAAACTGGCTTCAGACGAAACCAATATATTGTCCAAGTTTAGTGTCAATCGGTCCAGCGTATCTTAAGTTTAAGCAACACGTACCCCGCACAAACGTTTTTATATATTAAGAAGATGTAAAAGGTAATGACCTCTCATTACCTTATTTTTGCTCTGGGGCTGTTTTAGGTATTTTAAGATTCTTAAAATCCCAAACTGTTTTAAGTGTCCTTACTTTATGTGTTAAATTTAATGTTGCAGGTAATAAGTGCTTATTATCAAGTAATGTATATGGTAATGACCTCTCATTACCTCATTTTTGCTCTGCGGCTACTTAAGGTACCTAAGGATATTTTCTACTGTTTCAAGTGTTATCAAGTAATGTAAATGGTAATGAGCTCTCATTACCTCAAATTTACACTGGAATAGTTTAGGGGTTCTTTAAATTCTTAAAATTCTTTGACTGTCATTACTCTGTGTGTAAAAAGTAATGCTACAGGTAATAAGTGCTTATTATCAAGCAATGTAAACGGTAATGACCTCCCATAACCTCAATTTTGCTATGGGGCTAATTTAGCTATTTAAGGAACTTTTCTCCGGTTCTAGGTGTCATTACTTTATGCGCAAAATGTAATTCCGCATGTAATTAGTGCTTATTATCAAGTAATGTAAATGGTAATGACCTCCCATTACCTCATTTTTGCTATGTTGTAAGAGTCATTACATTGTGTGTAAAAAGTAATGTTACAGGTAATAAGTGCTCATTATCAAGTAGTGTAAGGGGCTACTTTAGGTATTTAAGGATCTTTATAATTCTTAAACTGTTTTAAGTTGTCATTACTCTAGGTGCAAAATGTAATCCTCTAAATAATAAGTGTTTATTATCAAATAAGCAAATAGTAATGACCTCTCATTACCTCATTTGTTCTCCAAAAATACTGAAGGTACTTAAAGATTCTATAAATCCGTTAAATGTAATTATTTTCTGTGTTAAAAGTAATGATGCAGTAAATTAGTGATCACTATCAAGTAACATTAAAGGTAATGACCACCCATTACCTGACTGGGGCTACTTTATGTATTCTGGAAATTCTTAAACTGTTTAAAGAGTCATTACTTTTTTTGTTAACAGTAATGTTGCAGGTAATAAGTGCTTATTATCAAGTAATACAAATGGTAATGTCCTCTCATTACCTCAGGTGATGATCTCTCATTATCTTATTTTTGTTCTATGGGTACTTTAGGTACTTAGGAATTCTCAAAATTCTTAAACTGTTTGAAAAATCGTTAGTTGTAATATGTAATAATTCAGGTAATAATTGCTTTTTAACAAGTACTACAAATGGTAATGACACCTCATTACCTCAAGTTGGCTCTGGGAATACCTCAGGTATTTAAGGCTTCTTAAGATTCTTAAAACTCTTAAATAGTTTTAAGTGACATAATGGGAATAAAAGCTCAATATCAAGTAATGTAAATGGTAATGAGCTCTCATTACCTCATTTTTGCTATTATATAAAACAAGTGAGAGAGTTAAATCTGGATGTGCCGAATTTTGTATACAGGGGATTTTTGGTGTGGGGGGAGGGGATCGGTAAGGGATGCTGAGGGGTCCCCTTCTCCCTTGTGATAAATTTTTGAAATTTAGCATAATTTTTGCATTTAAATAAGACAATTTTATCATAAGGGATGAGATTTTTATGTACTAAAAAATCGAAAATATACGCATAAAATCTGCACGAAAAAATTCCAAATATGCACTAAAAAACCTGTGTATGCCAAAATATGCACTTAAAAGTTGGAAATATGCATTTAAAATCAAAATATGCAAAAATATGTTTTTTTTTCCGAAAATATGCAAAAACAAATCGATGCCATTTTAACGCAAATTTCTTGATTCTGAAAGAAGTATGGTCAATATTGTTTTTAAATTATCGACAAAAACATGCATTTGTATGGAAATCACATCCCTATTTGTCATTATTTAAATTTTTATACCCTCGAACCAGCTTCAGGCCCTATAAATCCCCGGGACCTGATGGTATAATCCCGGCTGAGTTGCAGCAAGTGTTGGACTATATAGCCCCGCTGCTGTATAATCTATACACAGCATGCATCAACTGGTCGTATATTCCTTTAAAATGGAGGGATACCAGAGTCGTATTTATCCCGAAGGCTGGGAAAAGTTCCCACACAGCTCCGAAGGATTTCAGACCAATTAGTCTGTCTTCTTTTTTGTTAAAGACAATGGAACGAATGATAGACTCATATTTGCGTAGAGTGATTGACCCGAGGTTGCTTTCGACAAAGCAACATGCATACAGCAAGGGACGATCAACGGAAACAGCTCTTCATGAGCTCGTTGGTACCATCGAGAGATCGCTTTCGGTAAAGGAGTACACTATGGTGGCCTTTCTTGATATTGAGGGGGCTTTTAATAATGTCGTTCCAGAATCGATAATATTGGCATTGTCTGGTCTGGGAGTAAAGCGTGAAATCGTTTTAATGGTGGAAAACCTACTTGCCAATAGACGTATAACGTCTGAATTGGGAGCGTCCGTCATATCTCGATTTGTCAATAGGGGCACACCACAAGGAGGTGTTCTTTCGCCGCTTCTTTGGAACCTGGCACTGAATTCAATGCTACTATCTCTAGAAGCACGTGGTTGTCATATTGTCGCATATGCTGACGATGTCGCGATAGCGGTAAAGGGGAAGCATCTGCCAACATTGCGGGACATTCTTCAGGGTTCTCTGAAAGATCTGTCTAAATGGGCAAGAGACTGTGGTCTAGGAGTTAATCCTAGTAAAACAGAGCTTGTTTTGTTTACAAGGAAAAATAAGATTCCTGCTCTTGATCCTATTTCTCTGGACGGTACTGAAATCACCTTCTCAGATGGAGCCAAGTATCTTGGAGTATTTCTAGATAGGAAGCTGAATTTCAGGCGTAATATTGAGGAACGGGTGAGAAAAGCAACGATTGCTTTGTATTCCTGTAAAAGGGCCATTGGAAAACGATGGGGTTTTAGCCCTCAAGTCGTTCATTGGATCTATACAGCAGTGGTGCGTCCAATTTTGCTGTATGGAATCATTGTCTGGTGGCCTGCTTTGGAAACAAAAGCGAACTTTGTCTTTATCACGAAGGTACAGAGAATGGCGTCAATGTGCATCACTGGTGCTCTTCGTACTACACCTACGGCTGCATTAGAAATTCTCCTTCACCTGATACCCTTGGACATATTGGGTAGGCAGTATGCGGCTGCGTCGGCAATTCGACTTAATAGCACTCTGCAATGGAGGAGCAGTGATTGTGGCCATAGCGCGATCTTGAAAAAGATAACAATACCACAAAATGTGGACTGTGCTCCCTCTTTGAGCCTCTTTAAGCGCCACTTTACCACTATGATACCATCCAGGGAGTCTTGGATGGGGGATACTCCGGGTAGTGGAGCTACCATAAATTTTTACACAGATGGATCGAGGCTGCACGAACAAGTGGGCTTTGGGGTCTATTCGGAAGAGCTTGGGTTGAGCCTGGCTCGTAGATTGCCAGATCATTGCAGTGTTTACCAGGCAGAGATGCTGGCAATAAAAGAAGTGGCTGACTGGTTGAGCTGCAATGTCTTGTCTACAACCGCAGTCAACATCTATACTGACAGTCAAGCCGCGGTCAAGTCCCTGGATTCAATGTTTCTGAAAACAAGATCTGCCCTTAACTGCCGCACGTCTTTAAATGAGATGGCCAAGCAGTTTAACATACGACTCATATGGGTCCCAGGGCACAGAGACATTCCAGGGAATTGCAAAGCCGATGAGCTTGCAAGACTAGGAACTACCTTACAGGTTCCAACAGAATTGGAATGTGTTGGTATGCCTCTAGAAACTTGCAAGCAAAACCTACGGCTTTGTTCTGCGACGGAGACTAATCAAAGATGGGCAAATGGATGGACGTGTGAGACAACACGACTGATTTGGCCTTCTCTTAATCAGGGGCGCACAAGTGAGCTGATATCGCTTCCAAGAGGAGAGATTTCGACGGTGGTTTCTATAATTACCGGACACTGTCTTATAGGGAAGCACGCAGAGCGGTTAAATGTGCCGTCGAATGACTTTTGCCGAAGTTGCATGGATGAAGAGGAGTTGGAAACTATCGAACACTTTATTTGCCATTGCCCGGCACTTTCTGGTCAGAGACTTGCTTCACTGGGATCTAGGGAGCTGTACGATCTTTCTGATTTGTTGGATGTCAAAATTCAACATCTAAGGAGTTTTATAAGAAGCTCAAAATGGTTTAACGACAGGGACTAGTAGGGAAACCTATTACGGTCCCGTGGTATCACAATGGACCTCAGAGTCTACGTGTGTTGACGTAAAACGTCAGCAGCCACTTACAACCTAACCCCTCGAACCACAGTATGGGGGTATACTCAGTTTGTCATTCCGTTTCTAACGCATAAAAATGTCGGTCGATAACCCCATAAAGTATATAATTGACCCATGATCGATTCTAAGGCATTCGATGGAATATTTGTCCGTCCGTCTGTATAAAACATGAAATGGCCAAAATAAAATGGCTAAACTGCAGAAAATTTGCTCAATTGTGTCTAATGGTCATAGGCCAGTTAAGTTCGAAAATGAGAAAAATCGGCCCAGGGGGAAAAGGTTCCCCTTGAAGATATAAACCAACCGCTGAAAAAACGCCATTTTTTACCAATTTTTTGTATTTTTGGTTCACAAATAAATCAACTTTAAGCTAAAATAAGATCAAGGTCCTGCGCTAGGACCCAGAGGATTGGAAAATGTCGTTTGTTTTTCGGCCCGCCCCCTTTTGTAGGAGTGGATACAAAAAAAAAATAATTTAAATAATGATAAAATTGTATTACTATAGTGCAAAAAGTTTAATAATTAAACTAGTTTGCATTTATTTACGACGAGAAGGTTTCACATCTCCACCCCCTCCCCAACCCCGCCAAACCGCTCCACCCCCAAAAAAATCGTTCCTGCAAAAATTTTTTTTAACATGTTGGAGGGTATACAAAATTCCGCTCAGCCGAATTTAACACTCTCCCTTGATTTTATATCCACGCCCACAAAAGGGGCGTGTGTCCAACTGCAGGCACTTTGAAAATCTACTGATATAAAAAGGTGACATTTGCTTAACAAACAAAAATTGTGATATTTTAGCGTTTGCTTTAGTTCTTAAAGGTGGAAATATTTTCCCCCTGACCCGATTTTGCCCATCTCCGAACTTAAAAACGATCACTGATCAAAAACATACATTCTTTACGGGGTCCTACACCAATATTTTTAGGCGTTATACACGGAATGACAAAGTGAGATCACTCGGTTTTAAATCCCCCTTAGTTTCCCCCACAAATTATAAAAACATATTTTTTTTGTTGTGCTACTAATTATTTTTTTAAGTGTATTTAAAATTAATTAAATTTTTTTTTTAACAAATACTCACCTTTTAACCATAACGCTTGTAATTTATTATGATTATGTGGTGAAAATTGATTATGTTCTAACAATCGATACAATTCTTTGTATTGACCGCGATGGAATGCAACAACGGCCTTGGCTTTTAGCACAGATTCGTTTAATTGCAATTTATCACATTGTGGCAATGACCATAGAAAACGGCCCAGTCTTTCAATATTACCAGCTTGTTGTAAAACCTAGAGGCGGGGAAAAGAATATAAAACAAAAATTTAATATTAAATATTTAAATTTATTCTAGGAAAATTAAAAAAAAATATTTAAGTAAGTGAAGAGTAATTTTTCGTTTTTTAAGATTTTAGGAAAAATATCTAAAAATATGTTTTAATAAATGTTTGGTCAAATTTGCAAAAATATGCATTTTTAGCAAAATATAAAATAAAAAAATATGCGTTAACAAATAAATATCATTTTATTTAAATTTCTTAATTTGTAAAGATTTAATTACTTTAAAATTTTTGGCAAAATTCCTAGATTTTCTAAATACATTCAAAAATATGCATTTTCTGAAAAAAATATGCATTAACAAATTAATGTACAATTTTATTGCAAATATCTTAATTAGCAATGATATTTACTTCATATATTTACTTTAAGATTTTTAACAAGATATATAATTTTATGTTAAAAATAGGAAGTTGTGCCAAAAATATGCATTTTCTGCAAAATATTCATAAAATATGCACTTACAAATAAAAACCATTTTATTGAAAAATTTTAAACCTACGAATATATTTACTTTATGTTGTCCTCAGCCTAACGACAACAAGCATGTATTTACATTAAGTTTTTTGCTCGGATTATTTTGTGAATTATCATAAAAATATTTTTACTCAGGTTATTAATTTTATTGCAATTTTTACTAATGAAAATTTATCTATTTTCAGATTTTTCAAAATAAATAATCTTATGAAAGTTTTGGTAAGTCCTTTAGATTTTAATTGAATTTTATTATTTATCAAAGATCTGTTATAGAACAAGTACCAAGTTTTCTTTACATGAGGTACACCCCGTTTTGCTTATGAAAGTTCCTTGTTTAAATTTTTAAAATGTTCAATCTGCAGATAAAATTGTCTAAAAACATTTTTTTTATTGAATTTCTAGCGAAAATCTGTCAAAAATAGTATTATTTTTTACATTTTTATATTTTTTACATTATTTACATAATGTCAACAATGATGACAATATGTAAAATACACACTTTATATTGAATTTAATTAAAAAAATCTCAATTTTTATTTTTACATTATTTACATTTTTACTCAATGTCAACGTTGAGTAAACAAAATACACACTTTAAATTTAGTTAAATTTAACAAGTGATAATATCGTATTTTTACATTATTTACATTGTGTATGCAACTTGTAATCAATGCAGTTAACCCAAAATTGAGGTGCACTTCCTTTTTATACCCTTTAACTTCAGTACGGGAGTATACTTACCCTAGTAAAAAAAGAAAAAAAGTTCATGACTAATTATATCCCAAATATGGCGGATACAATTACTTTAATAATTATCTACGGGTATATTTTATGATCTAGTGGGATAACCTTATATATAATGTTATACGTGAATTGGGTCTATATAATTATATCAGTTGGAGAAAACTGATACAATTAAATATAATTTAAAACCATTATAACTGATCATATATTGCTCCTTATAACGTCATATAAGTTGGATAACATTATATATAATCATATTTACTTTATGTACTGTTATATACAAAAATATGTTCTTTATGTAGAGCAATATCTAACCATATATATTTATGTCTTATAGTCTCAATTTATTTTATATTGTATCAGTCCGGATCAAACTGATAAAACCAGATAGACCCATTTTACGTATCATATTATATATAAGACTATCTGTTCAGATCTTGTAGGATAACCGAAGATAATATTTGAAACAATTGTGTCCACCATATTTGGGATCTAATTTGTCACGGCTATATATAACTCTTTTTTACTCGGGTACTTTGTCATTCCGTGTGCAACACATCGAAATATAGGTGGAGGATACCATAAAGCATATACAGTGGGCGACAATACATTGGAAACTTTTTTATAGTAGGTGAATTTTGTTTAAGACAAAGTTAACAATACTAAACGTTATTATTATAAAACGAGTATTATTATATAAAATTTTGTGTATGTTATTTTTAAAGCTTTAATTTAAGCTTAATATTGAGTAAATAATAAATGTGCTAGGAGGGTCGATTTAGAAAAAATTTATAGACATTTTTCAGAACATTTTTTTTTAAATATTGCTAACAAGGGAAGTCTCCCTATTGTCACCCGCAAATCTTAATGGAATTGGTTTTATTTTGTAGAGAAGAAAAGAAAAAGGGACATGTAGTTTTTTTAGCGGCCCAAATTTTTATTTAGGGGGTAAAAAGGAGGGGGGAAGACAAGGGCATTTTTCAGTTTTTTCTTGTTTATTTCCTATATTATGCAAAGAAACCTAGTCATGTTACATACCAAATGAAAGGTCTTTGGAAAACCAATCTACGTCTGCTAAGAACTTGTCCAAACATGCACAACTTTTCGTCATATCGAGTAAAATACTAAAATTTTAGGACATTTTTGTTAATAAGTCGAAAAATATTAATTTCTTTGGCCCGTTGTTGGCACCACGAGATAGGTATTTTTAATACCTTTAATCTGATACCACACATGCCTATATTAATTTTGTTTAAACAGGCGTAAATCGTAAAAAACTGAAAAAGGACAATTTCCCCCCATACAAATCGAGTTTGGGCCGATAAAAAAAATACGTGTCGAATTAATTTTTGTTCTTAACAACATATCCAAATTTCATCAAGATCGGAGGGTGACACCAGGGAGACCTCCCCTGTAAGTCAATTTTTTAAAAGTTCAAACATTACAGATTAAAACAAGTAAGAAAATTATAGTCGGTCAAGACCGACCATATAATACCCTACACCAGAGTTTCCCGGAAAATGGGTCCCAAGTTCAAACATGGACTGATTAGATCTATATTTTGTCAAATCTTTAATAAGTGTAAAAAGCACTCACTAATCAAATTTGAGTGGAATAGGCTTCTTTTTGTTGACAATAAATCGCTTCAACTGAATATCGGGCGAAATTTCCACATGGGACCTAAGTCCAAAAATGGTCCGATGATAATCAGATTTGATAAGGTTATTAAAGTACGCGTTTAACATACACAAACAGAATTTTAATTAAATATTTTCTATTTTCATGAAATTTGAGAGATTTATGTTAAAATCGGGAAGGTGGTTTGTATGGGGGCTCCAAGAAGAACTGGTACGATTTCGTTAAAATTCGGAATGGTAATTTGTATGGATAAAACATGATTACCTGCCAAATTTCGAAAAGATACCTATTAAAATGCGGCTATTAGAGTCATTTGAGCCAAAACAAAAGAGGACCTTTGTATGGGGGCTAGGTCTAAATATGGACGGATTTTTTCCAATTTCAATAGGCTTCGTCCTTGGGGCAAAGGATGCTTTAGTTTCAAATTTCAAGTCAATTGATTAAAAATTGCGACCTGTATCGTTTTTACACCGTTTACATGGACAGACGGACGGACGGACATCGCTAAATCGACTCAAAAAGTGATTCTAAATCGATCGGTATGTTTAAAAGTGGGTCTAGGACCAATATTTCGGGTAGTTACAAACATCAGCACAAACTCATTATACCCTGTACCACAGTGTGGTGTAGGGTATAAATATATAAACCTAAATTATGTATGTAACACGATGTAAACAATTGAAAAAAAAATTGTTAATAAAATAATGTAACCCTATAAACTTGAGCCAATGTTACATTTTTATTTTTTTAACTGTTTACACCATGTAAATAATTAGTAAATTATACTATAATCTCAAAAATTTAATGTAAAAGTTAAAAAACGAACATTAAAAAACATATAAATATAATTAACATGATGTAAACAATTGAAAAAACGTGTAAATTAAATAATGTAACCTTTAAAAACTTGAGCCAATGTTACATTTATATATTTTTTACTGTTTATACCATGTAAATAATTGGTAAACAATACCATATTTCTTAAGAATGTAATAAATAAGTTAATAAAAACAATATTTTAAAATATTTCAACGTAATTTATGTATGTAACATGATGTAAACAATTGAAAAAAATTGTAAATAAAATAATGTAACCTTAAAAAACTTGAGCTAATGTTACATTTATATATTTTTTACTGTTTACAGCATGTAAATAATTAGTAAATAATACTATAATCTCAAAGATGCATGTGTAAGTTAACAAAAAAAAAAACATTTAAAAATGTTTCAACGTAATTTATGTATGTAACATGATGTAAACAATTAAAAAAAAGTGTAAATAAAAAATGTAACCCTAAAAAACTTGAGCTACTATTACATTTATATATTTTTTACTGTTTACACCATGTAAATAATTGGTAAATTATACTATAATCTCAAAAATTTAATGTATAAGTTAATAAAAAGACATTTAAAAATACATAAACATATATTATGTATGTAAAATGATGTAAACAATTAAAAAAAGTGTTAATAAAATAATTTAATCATTTAAAACTTGTGTCATTGTTACATTTATATATTTTTGACTGTCTACACCATGTAAATAATTAGTAAATTATACTATAATCTCAAAAATTTTAATGTATAAGTTTAAAAAAAAACATTTAAAAATATAAAAACCTAAATTATGTAAGTAACATGATGTAAACAATTGAAAAAACGTGTAAATAAAATAATGCAACCTTAAAAAATTTGAGATATTGTCATATTTATATATTTCATACTGTTTACATCATGTAAATATTTAGTAAATTATACTATAATCTCAAAAATTTTAATGTATAAGTCTAAAAAAACATTTAAAAATATATAGACATAAATTATTTATGTAAAATGATGTAAACAATTAAAAAAAAAAACTGTAAATAATATAATGCAACCTTACAAAACTTGAACCAATGTTACATTTATATTTTTTCAACTGTTTACACAATGTAAATAATTAGTAAATTATACTATAATCTCAAAAATTTAATGTAAGTTAACAAAAAAAACTTTTAAATATATTTCAATGTAATTTATGTATGTAACATGATGTAAACAATTGAAAAAAAATGTGTAAATAAAAAAATTAACATTGAAAAACTTAGGATAATGTTACATTTGTATATTTTTTACTGTTTACACCATGTAAATAATTGGTAAATTATACAATAATCTTAAAAATTTAATGTATAATTTAACAAAAAACACATTTAAAAGTATATAAACATAAATTATGTATATAACATGGTGTAAACAATTAAAAAAAGTGTAAATAAAATAATGTAATCATTTAAAACTTATGGCATTGTTACATTTATATATTTTTGACTTTTTACACCATATAAATAATTAGTAAATTATACTATAATCTCAAAAACTTTAATGTATAAGTTTAAAAAAACCATTTAAGAATAAAAAAACCTAAATTATGTAAGTAACATGATGTAAACAATTGAAAAAAAGTGTAAATAAAATAATGTAACATTTAAAAACTTGAGCCATTATTACATTTATATACTTTTTACTGTTTATACCATGTAAATATTTAGTAAATTATACTATTATCTCAAAAATTTGATGTATAAGTCTAAAAAAACATTTAAAAACATATAGACATAAGTTATTTATGCAAATGATGTAAACAATTAAAAAAAACTGTAAATAAAATAATGCAACCTTACAAAACTTGAGCCAATGTTACATTTATATTTTTTCAACTGTTTACACAATGTAAATAATTAGTAAATTATACTATAATCTCAAAAATTTAATGTAAGTTAACAAAAAAAAACTTTTAAATATATTTCAACGTAATTTATGTATGTAACATGATGTAAACAATTGAAAAAAAATGTGTAAATAAAAAAATTAACATTGAAAAACTTAGGATAATGTTACATTTATATATTTTTTACTGTTTACACCATGTAAATAATTGGTAAATTATACAATAATCTTAAAAATTTAATGTATAATTTAACAAAAAACACATTTAAAAGTATATAAACATAAATTATGTATATAACATGGTGTAAACAATTAAAAAAAGTGTAAATAAAATAATGTAATCATTTAAAACTTGTGTCATTGTTACATTTATATATTTTTGACTTTTTACACCATATAAATAATTAGTAAATTATACTATAATCTCAAAAACTTTAATGTATAAGTTTAAAAAAAACATTTAAGAATAAAAAAACCTAAATTATGTAAGTAACATGATGTAAACAATTGAAAAAAAGTGTAAATAAAATAATGTAACATTTAAAAACTTGAGCCATTGTTACATTTATATATTTTTTACTGTTTACACCATGTAAATAATTGGTAAATTATACTAAAATCTCAAAAATTTAATTCTAAAGTTAAAAAAAAAAATGTTTTGTAATTATTTACATTCTTTACTTCAAGTCAATTTTTATACTATAAAATATTTTTATTAAATATTTACTTACCTCACATACACATGCCACTTGTTCCTGGGTAAAACCAAAACTGGGCAATGATTCACGACCATTGGCGCCATTACTGGCGCCACCATTTGTACTACTATTTTGATTACCTCCTAAATGTGTGGAGCCCGCGGTAATGGTGGCGCTACCATTGTGTGACAACATATCCAAATTATTATTGCTTGTGCTATTATTATTGTTGTTGTTATTAATTGTTAGACCTGTAGCCGTCGTCAGACCGGTAGGACTATAGGGGGGAGTTTGTCGTGAACTTAAAACAGCAGCATTCGCTGCAGCCAAGTCATAAAAATCTGTGGCGGGATGTTGTAGCATATTGTGTGTTTAAATTTTTTTTTAATGCTTGTTTTTATGTGGCAGGCAAAAGAAAGCAAACAAATTTCACTTTTAGCAATTTTTTTTTGTTTGGTTGGTTTTTCTTTTTTGCTGTTTTTAATTAAAACATAATCACTGCTTTATTTTATTTTGCTATTGGCAAATAATTTTTCAAAATTTTCTTTATTTTTTCTATTTTGTTGCTTTTGCTACTATCTGAAATGATACAAAACAAATTGAAATAATTAATAAAAAAAAAATAGAAAATTGTTTTTACATATTGATTTGAAAATTTTTTATATATAATTTTAGACAATATTTTATATTCAATTTTTTTTTCTGTTTAATTTTATAGCTTTGCGTGGGTATATTTTTCTTTCTGTTTTTTGAAAATTTATTTTCGAAATTTAATCGTATCGTATCGTTTTGTTACTCATACTACTTGTTGTATCCGATTGTGAAAACAAATCTTAAAATATCTCAAATCACCGCATGAGTTTTCTTTCGACTTTTTTTTTATTTCATTTGGTATATTCTCATATTATGTTTAATAGGGTGGAGTAAATATTCCTTTTTTTTGAATTTCGAAATTGTCGGGTTCGAAAAGTTGCCTCTTTAGGTCAATATTAACATAAAAAAAAATATTAAACCTGTAGGACAATGTCTACAGATGACTTCTCTCTACCCGAGAAGTTTGGTATTGCATTTCAGCGATATCGATTCAGCGGTTCAAAAGTTATGAACGAAAATGTAAGGACACCTCAAAATTTTTAGTACATTCAACATAACCTAAAAATACAAAATGCTTTAATTCGGCTGCTGGTTAACATATGTGAACATAATTGAACACCGAATGGTATTTAAGCAAGTACGAGCATATTTTTTGACATAAAATGAAAAAAATCGCGATTTTTTTTTTTATCAAAATCTTTTTTTTAGTGGAAATTTTTTTCAAAAATTTAAAAAAAAATAACTTTTTTACTTGTTTTTTCATTTTGTTCGGAACTTTCCGATTTCCAAGTCAAAAAAGGAACTTAAAGAATTTGCTTTACAGGTCCAATATTTTTTGTGCCCGAACCCGACAATTTTGAAATTCCCCAAAAAATTAAAATTTGCTCCACCCTAAGGTATAATGTTTAAAATATCTCTCTTTTTAAGAAATTTTCTTTAAAATGTGCTTACGAAATTCTAAACAATTTTGTTTTTCTTTCTTTTTGTATACCTACAGCTTTTTTTTTTTTTTGAAAATTTATACCATGAAATTTTATCTCCCAACTGAGAATTTTAGGAGATTTTTTTTTTGTAAATTTAGAACCAATTTAAACAATTTTGTAATTGTTTGAATTGAGTTGTTTGTATATAAAAATATAATCGAGGATTTTAAAAAATAATAAAATCTTAATTTTTAAAAATTTTCAAAAAAAAAAAATAGAATTTTTAGCCAGCTGGATTTATAAAAATAGCAAAAGTTTCAAAATTAGCAACAAAAACATGGGTTTATTAAAATAGCAGAAGCTTCCAAAATAATCTAAATAAAGGTTGATTTATAAAAGTCGCCAAAGTTTCCAAAATTAGCAAAATAAACAAATGTAGCAAAATCTTTCAAAATTAGCTAAATAATCGTGGATTTTTAGAAAGTAGCAAAATCTTCCTAAATAAGCTAATTAAAAGCCGATTTATAAAAAGTACCAAAATCTTAAAAAAAGTTAGCTTCCTAAATCTTCCTAAATAAGCTTTTTAAAAGCTACTATAAAAAGTAGCAAAATCTTAAAAAAAAAAAAAAATTAGCTAAATAAACGCCGATTTATTAAAAGTAGCAAAATCCTTCAAAAATTACCTAAATAAACGCCGATATAAAAAGTAGCAAAATCTTTCAAATTAGCGAAATAAACGTGAATTTATAGAAATAACAAAATCTTCCAAAATTAGCTAAATAAACCTGGATTTATAAAAAGTAACAAAATATTTCAAAATTAGCTTAATAAATGTGGATTTATAGAAAATAGCAAAATTTTCCTAATTTATCTAAATAAATGCCGATTTATAAGAAATAGCAAAATCTTTTAAAAATTAGATAAATAAACGTCGATTAATAAAAAGTAGCAAAATCATAAAAAAATTAGAAAAATAAACATCGATTTATAAAAATTAGCAAAATCATAAACAAAACAAGTAAGAAAATTATAGTCGGTCAAGACCGACCATATAATACCCTACACCAAGGTTTCCCGGAAAATGGGTCCCATGGATCGATTAGATCTATATGTTGTAAAACCTTTAATAAGTGAAGAAAACACTCACAAATCAAATTTGAGTGAAATAGGCTTCTATTTGTTGACAATAAACCGCTTTAACTGAATATCGGGCAAAATTTTCACAAGGGGCCTGAGTCCAAAACTGGTCCGATGATTATCAGGTTTGATAAGGTTATTTAAGTACGCGTTTAACATACACAAACAAAATTTTAATTAAATATTTTCTATTTTCATGAAATTTGAGACATTTATGTGAAAATCGGGAAGGTGGTTTGTATGGGGGCTACAAGAAGAACTGGTCCGATTTCTTTGAAATTCGGAATGATGATATGTGAAGACAAAACATGTTTACCATCCAAATTTCAAAGCAATACCTTCTACAATACGGTTATTAGAGTCATTTGAGCCAAAACTAAAGAGGACCTTTGTATGGGGGCTAGGTCTAAATATGGACCGATTTTTTCCAATTTCAATAGGCTTCGTCCTTGGGCCAAGAGAGACTTAAGTTTCAAATTTCAAGTCAATTGATTAAAAATTGCGACCTGTATCGTGTTTACACCGTTTACATGGACATACAGACAGACAGACAGACAGACAGACAGACAGACAGACAGACAGACGGACGGACGGACGGACGGACGGACGGACGGACGGACGGACGGACGGACGGACATCGCTAAATCGACTCAAAAAGTGATTCTGAGTCGATCGGTATACTTAAAGGTGGGGGTAGGACCAATATTTCGGGTAGTTACAAACATCAGCACAAACTCATTATACCCTGTACCACAGTGTGGTGTAGGGTATAAATAGCAAAATATATTTGGATTTACAAAAGTAGCAAATAAACATGGATTTATAAAAAGTAGCAACATTTTTCAAATTAGCTAAAAATTATCCAAAATTAGCAAGCTGAACGTGTACTTGTTTATAAAAGTAGCAAAATCATAAAAAAGTAGCAAAATAAACATAAATTAATAAAATGTAGCAAAATCTTCCAAAATTAGCTACATAACGGGGATTTTTAAAAACTAGCAAAATGATGAATAAATTGGCTAAATAATCGTGAATTCATAAAAAAGCTAAATCTTTTAATATTAGCTAAATAAACATCGATAATAGCAAAATAAATGTTGATAAACATAAATTTATAAAAAGTAGCAAAATCTTCCCAAATTTGCTAAATAAATGTGTATTTAAAAAAGTAGCAAAATCTTCAAAAATTAGCAAAATAAAAATAGATTTATAAAAAGTATCAATTTCTTCTAAAATTAGCAAATAAACGTAGATTTATAAAAAGTAGCAAAATCTTCCAAAATTAGCAAATAAACGAAGATTTATAAAAAGTAGCAAACTCATGAATAAATTAGCTTAATATAGGTGGATTTATAAAAAGTAGCAAAATCATTTAAAGTCTGATATTTTTAGTAGATTTTGAATGATTTTGCTACTCTCATAAAACCACGTTTATTTTGTCCATTTTTAATCACGTTTATTTAGCTAAATACGAAGGATTTTTTTTGGAAAATTTTGCTACTTTTATAAATCCACGTTAATTTTGCTAATTTTGTAAAATTTTATTACTTTCGTAAATCCAATTTTATTTTGTTAGTTTTGGAAGATTTTGCTATTTTTCTAAATCCCCTTTAATTTTAATATTTTTTGGATTTGCTGTTTAAATAAATTCACGTTTATTTTGCTAATTTTGGAAGATTTTGGTACTCTTGTAAATCCATGTTTATTTTGCTAATTTGAAAAATTTTGCTTCTCTTCTGAGCCCATGTTTGTTTTGATATTTTTTATGACTTTGGTACTTTTATAAATCCACATTTATTTTGCTAATTTTGGAAAATTTTGCCAAATTTATAAATCCAGGTTAATTTTTCTAATTAAAAAAGTTTTTGCTCCTTTTGAAATCCACGTTTATTTAGCTCAATTTGAAGGATTTTGCTACTTTTATAAATCCACGTTTATTTTATTAATTTTTTATAATTCTGCTACTTTTATAAATACATGTTTGATTTGCTTATTTTGCAAGAGTTTATTACTTTTATTTAGCTAAATTTTAAAGATTTTGCTGATTTATATATTAATAAAAGAAATTTTGTTTTTTTTTGCTGATTTTATAAAAATACGTTGATTTTTCTAATTTCAGAAGTTTTCCCTCTTTTTTAAATCCATTTTATTTAGCTAATTTAGGCAGAATTTCCCGGTTTATTTGGCTAACTTTGGAAGATTTTGCTATTTTTATAAATTCACGTTTATTTGGCTTAATTTAAAGGATTTTGCTACTTTTACAAAATCCGCGTTGAATTTTCTATTTTTAGGATTTTAGTTGATTTTGCTGTTATAAATCCGCTTGGATTTTGCTATTTTTGAAAGATTTTGGATGATTTTGCTGTTTTTATAAGTTTATTTTGCTAATTTTAAAAGAATTTCCAGTTATATTTAACTAACTTTGAAATATTTTGCTACTTTATAAATTCACGTTTATTTTGCTTAATTTAAAAGGTTTTGTTACTTTTACAAAATCCGCTTTAATTTTTTTTTTTTAGACGATTTTAGGTGATTTAGCTATTTTTTTAAATCCACCTTGAATTGGAATGTTTTGAAAGATTTTGGATGATTTTGCTATTTTTATAAATCCACGTTTATTTCTTAATTTTGAAAGTTTTTCTACTTTTATAAATCCACGTTGATTTTGCTGTTTTTGGAAGATTTTGGATCATTTTGCTACTTTTATAATAACACGGTTTCAATAATTTTTGCTACTTTTATTAAAACACGTTTATTTTGCACATTTTTTATGATTTTGCTACTTTTATAAACACATACACGTTTAATTTGCTAATTTTGGAAGATTTTGTTACTTTTATAAATCCACGTTTATTTAGTTAAATTTGTAAGATTTCGCTACTTTTATAAATCCACGGTAATTTAGCTAATTTTGGAAAATTCTGCCAAATTTATAAACCTAGGTTTATTTTGCTGATTTATAAATTTTTGCTACTCTTATAAATCCACATTTATTTAGCTAAATTTAGAGGATTTTGCTACTTTTATAAATCCACGTTTATTTTATTATTTTACTACTTTTATAAATTCACGTTTGATTTGCTAATTTTGGAAGATTTTGCTACTTTAACAAATCCACTTTTATTTAACTTAATTTGAAAGATTTTGCTAATTTTATAAAAAAATACGTTGATTAAGCTAATTTTTGAAGATTTTGCTACATTATAAATCCACGTTGATTTTGGTAATCTTAAAAGTTTTTGCTACTTTTATAAATCCACGTTTATTTAGCTAATTTTGGAAGAATTTCTAGGTATATTTATCTAACTTTGGAAGATTTTGCTACTTTTATAAATTCACGTTTATTTGGTTTAATTCAAAAGATTTTGCTACTTTTACAAAATCCGCGATGATTTTTCTATTTTTGATGGATTTTAGGTTACTTGTACAAAATCCGCGTTGATTATTCTATTTTTCGAAAATTTTAGTAATTTTGCTACTTTTATAAATCCACGTTGATTTTGCTATTTTTTTAAAAGATTTTTGATGATTTTGACGATTTTGTTTTTTTTATAAATCCACGTTTATTTTTTTAATTTTGAAAGTTTTTCTACTATTATATATCCACATTAATTTTACTGTTTTTGGATGAGTTTGCTACTTTTATAAACACATACACGTTAAATTTGCTAATTTTGCTACTTTTATAAACCCACGTTTATTTAGTTAAATTTAAAAGATTTAGCTACTTTTATAAATCTACATTGATTTTGCTATTTTTGAAAGATTTTGAATGATTTAGCTATTTTTATAAATTCACGTTGATTTTGCTATTTTTGGAAGATTTTGAATGATTTTGCTAATTTTAAAAATCTACGTTGAATTTGCTAATTTTGGAAGATTTTGAATGATTTTGCTACTTTTACAATTTCACGGATATTTTGCTATTTTTTGTTAATATTTTGCTTTTCTAAAAAGTCCTCGTTTATATTGCTAAATTTTTCAAAATTATTTTCAAGCAACATAATCTTAAGAAACTTAAAGTTCGACAAAATTTCCTGTGACCCCCTTCCATGTCTGGCTAAGAACGTGTTAATTAAAAAAAAAAAAAGATGTAGGTATATTTTATTTAAAATTTTCTTTTTTTTCTGAGCACGAGCTAAAATTTTTTCTCTTATATGTTTTTTTTAATGAAATTTAAACTTAAATACAAAATACTTATACACGCACCAACAAATTTTATACAAAGTGAATTTGATCTCTCAGATCACATTGCTTTCAAATAAAAATAACAGAATTTATAAATTGTATACAAAAATATACACACTCGAAATTAGGGAGGTTCAAATTGCGGGAAATTTGACAATTTTGTAAAAAAAATATTTTCAAGATTTTAAAAAAATAATAAGTTTAGCAGGAAATATTTCGACCACTAAAGTTCAATTAAATTTATACAACAGCTGAATAAATTTTTAAAAACAAGAAAATTGAAAAAAGGGAAATTTAGCAATATCTCAAAAACTGTTCTACTTTTGAAACTTTGGACTTCATTTTCGAATTCAGCGCAAGATTGTAAATGCAAAATGTAGTGGGGCAAAATCTCTGTAAACTAGTGTAATTATTATTTTTAAAAATCTTTTTTTTTTTTTAAATTTTAAAATTTTAAAATTTCCTTTTAAGAACCACCCTAATTATACATATAAGTTTGCATATCGTCCTCTATATATTTTTCTATACACATTTATATGAGACGTGTGTAATTTTAGAATTCTTAGTAATATGGTAACTTTTTTTTTTTCGTGAAAATAAAAGAGAACAAATTTTTAAAGAACAAAAAAAAATTGAAAAATTTTTTTTTTTTTTTTTTTTTTTTTTTTTTTTGAAAAACAAAATTTATTCATGTAGAAAAATGTTTTAAAACTTGTTGTATTCTAAATTAATTTTTAAAAGAAATGACCAAAAAATATAATACAAAAAAAAAAACGAAAAAATACTTTAAAACTGCATGTAAAATTTTTAACAAAATTTGTTTAACTACGTCATAATGACCCTTTAAAAGAAATAATAATAAATTTTTGTTATAAAATTTTAATTTTTCATATTTTAAATAAATCTCATGTATTTATATAGAATATATTGTGGGTGTTGTGTTTTTTTATAATTAAATACATATTTCACTTAATTTTGAAAATTAATTTGGAATTTTCCTAGATATTTTATAAACTAGAAAATTTATAAAAGTAGCAAAATATTAAGAAACTAGCAAAAACAAAAACGTGGATTTGAAAAATAAGCAAAATTTAAGAAAATTAATCAAATTTAGGAGAAAATTAAATTAAATACATATTTCACTTAATTTTGAAAATTAATTTGGAAATTTCCTAGATATTTTATAAACTAAAAATTTATAAAAGTAGCAAAATCTTAAGAAAATAGCAAAAAAAAAAAATACATGGATTTAAAAAATAGCAAAATTTAAGAAAATTAATCAAATTTAGGAGAAAATTACAGAAATGGCATAATAAACGTAAATTTGTAAAAATAGCAAAACTTGCAAAATAAGCTAAATTAACGCGGATTTATAAAAGTAGCAAAATCTTACAAAATTAGCAAACTAAATGTGAATTTATAAAAATAGCAAAATCTTACAAAATTACCAAAATAAATGTGGATTTTTAAAAGTAGAAAAACCTCCAAATTTAGAAAAAAAAAAGATTTGAAAATGTGTCTAAATCTTCCAAAATTATCAAAATAAACGTGCCTTAAAATAGTTGAAAAATCTTCCCAAAATTAGCTAAATAAACGTGAATTTATAAAATTTCTAATGTCTCCCAAAATTAGCAAAAGTAAAAAAATCATAAAAAATTAGCAAAATAAACGTGAATTTATAAAAGTAGTAAAATGATAAACAATACCAAAAAAAGTGATTTAAAAAAATAGCAAAATCAATAAAAAAAATAACCAAAACAATCATGAATTTATGGAAGTAGCGAAATCTTCCAAATTAGCAAAATAAACGCGGATTTATAAAAGTAGCAACATTTTCTAAAATTTGCAAATTAAACATGGATTTGTAAAAGTAGCAAGAACTTTCAAAATTTGTAAAATAGCAAAATCTGTAAAATTTAGCATAATAAATGTGGATTTACAAAAGAAGCACAATTTTCTATAATTTAAAAAAAAATCTTGGATTTAAAAAAGTAGCAAAATCATAAAAATATTAATAAAATAACCGTTGATTTATAAAAGTAGCAAAATCGTCAAAAATAAGCAAAATTTTTAAAAACTAGCAAAAAATTTTAATTTACAATAGTAGAGAACTTAACATGAATTTATAAAAGTAGAAAAATCTTAAAAAATTAGCAAAATACACCTGGATTTATAAATGTAGCAAAACTTAAAAAAAAAATAGCAAAATAACTGTGAATTAATAAAAGTAGTACAATTTAGTAAATTTAGCAAAATAAACGGTGCTTTTTAAAAGAAGTGAACTTTCCTAACTTTAGCAAAATAAATGTGGATTTATAAATGTAGCAAAATCTACCAAAATTACAAAATAAACGCGGATTTATAGAAATAGAAAAATCATAAAAAAATTAGCAAATTAAAGGTGGATTATTAAAAGTAGCAAAATCTTCCAAAATTAGCAAAATAAACATGCCTTTATAAAAGTAACTAAAGCATCTAAAATTAGCAAAAAAAAACGTGAATTAATAAAATTGGCAAAATTTTCAATAATTAGCAAAATAAACGTGGATTCATAAAACAAATCATAAAAAATATAAAAAAAAAGTAAAAAATCTGTTAAATTAGCATAATAAGTGTGGATTTAAAAATGTACCAAAATTTTCTAAATTAGCAAAAAAAGCGTTGATTTAAAAAAGTAGCAAAATCATAAAAATATTAACGAAATAAACGTTGATTTGTAAAAGTAGCAAAAACTTCGAAATTTGGCAAAATAAACGTGGGTTTATAAAAGTAGCAAAATTTTCAAAAATTAGCAAAATAAACTTGAATTAATAAAAGTAGCAAAATCATCGATAATTAGCAAAATAAACATCCCGGTGAAAAATGTTCATATATGAATCATATGTGGTCCAAATATGGACATGTATGCTCATTAGAGTGTCCCTTATTTTGGAAATGTTGGAAATGTTGAGACGGTACCCCCTCATTTTTTTCCTTTTGACTAAAAAATAACTCAGGAAAAATTTTACGCCCCTACGACCACGCCTTCCCTACGCGACGGGACCTTAAAGAACGGGGCCTTAAAAATAATTTTTCCATACAAACCAAAAATTTTTTTTTTGATTTTTAATTTTTTTGTTATTAATTATAATATTACTTGGTTAGCTTATTCACGACAAAAAATTTGATTTTGGTGGGATGAGGCTTTCAGTTCTAAAACATTTTTCGAAAAAAAAAATTTAGAGCTTTTGGGGTCCTACAGTAAAAATTTTTTAAAAATTTTTTTTTTTTAGTTTTGACAAGCAACGGTTTTAGTTGTAATGTTGCTTTTAATGATACATATTCATAAAAAAATATTATTCATATCTGTGACATCTTGATCGTGTACCGAAAAACATCAAAAATGCATTTTTTACCCTTTTTTAGATCACGATAAAGATGTCACAGATAGGAATAATATTTTTTTATGAAAATATATCATTAAAAGCAACAATTCAACTAAAACGGTTGCTTGTCAAAACTAAAAAAAAATATTTTTTAAAAAATTTTTACTGTAGGACCCCAAAAGCTCTAAATTTTTTTTTTCGAAAAATTTTTTAGAACTGAAAGCCTCATCCCACCAAAATCAAATTTTTTGTCATGAATAAGCTAACCAAGTAATATTATAATTAATAACAAAAAAATTTAAAATCAAAAAAAAAATTTTTTGCTTTGTATGGAAAAATGATTTTTAAGGCCCCGCTCTTTACGGCCCCGTCGCGTAGGGAAGGCGTGGTCGTAGGGGCGTAAAATTTTTCCTGAGCTATTTTTTAGTCAAAAGGAAAAAAATGAGGGGGTACCGTCTCAACATTTCCAACATTTCCAAAATAAGGGACACTCTAATGCTCATATATGTAAATATATGTTACACATGCGAAAATTGGCGGCATGTGTACATATATGGCATGGGTTCATATATGTGCATATGTGTTCATATATGTTTTATATATGTCTGTCCACATGCCGCCAATTTTCGTATATGCTCATATATTAAATATATATGTTCATATATGTAATCATATGTGAAATATATATGATTCACATTTGAACATTTTTCACTGGGATGGATTTATAAAATAAATCATAAAAAAATGTAAATTGAATTTACAAAAGTACCAAAATTTTCCAAAACTAGCAAAAAGAATAAAGGTTGTTTTTTAAAAGCAGCAAAATTTTCCAAAATTAGCACAAAAACGTGAATTTACAAAAGTAGAAAAATAAACATGGATTTATAAAAGTAGCAAAATCTTCCAAAATTAGCTAAATAAACCTGGATTTATAAAAGTAGTAAAATTTTCTAAAATAACCATGAATTATTAAAAGTAGTACAATTTTTCAAATTTAGCAAAATAAACGGTGATTTTTAATAAGCAAAATAAATGTGGATTTATAAATGTAGCAAAATCTATCAAAATTACAAAATAAACGCGGATTTATTAAAGTAGCAAAATCAAAAAAAAAAAATAGCAAATTTAAGGGGGATTGATAAAAGTAGTAAAATCTTCCCAAATTAGCAAAATAAACGTGCGTTAATAAAAGTAACAAAATCATCCAAAATTAGCAAAAAAAACGTGTATTAATAAAAGTTACATTTTTAATAATTAGCAAAATAAACGTAAATTTATAAAATAAATCATAAAAAAATATAAAAAAAAAAAATGAAAGTAGCAAAATCTGTCAAATTTAGCATAATAAATGTGGATTGACAAAAGTAGCAAAATTTTCCAAAACTAGCAAAAAGGCGTTGATTTAAAAAAGTAACAAAATCATAAAAAGAATTAGCAAAATAAACGTGAATTTATAAAAGTATCTAAATCTTCTAAAATAAGCTAAATAAACGTGGGTTTTTAAAAGTAGCAAAATTTTCCAAAATTAGCACAAAAACGAGAATTTATAAAAGTAGAAAAATAAACATGGATTTATAAAAGTAGCAAAATCTTCCAAAATTAGCTAAACAAACGTGGATTTATAAAAGTAGCAAAATTTTCAAAAATAACCGTGAATTATTAAAAGTAGTACAATTTTCCAAATTTAGCAAAATAAACGGTAATTTTTAAAAGTAGCAAAATTTCCCCAACTTAAGCAAAATAAATGTGGGTTTATAAATGTAGCAAAACCTACCAAAATTACAAAATAAATAAGGATTTATAAAAGTAGCAAAATCATAAAAAATTATCACATTGAAGGTGGATTTATAAAAGTAGCAAAATTTTCCAAAATGAGCAAAATAAACGTGCGTTTTTAAAAGTAGCAAAATCATCCAAAATTACTAAATAAACTTGAATTAATAAAAGTAGCAAAGTTTTCTAAAATAAGCCAAATGGGTTTTAAAAAACTAGCTTTATTTTCAAAAATTAGCAAAATAAACGTGCATTTATAAAAGTAGCAAAATCATTTAAAATTAGCAAAAAAAAACATGAGTTTATAACAGTAGAAAAATTAACATGGATTTATAAAAGTAGCAAAATTTTTCAAAATTAGCAAAATGAACATGGATTTATAAAAGTAGCAAAATCTTCCAAAATTAGCTAAATAAACACGGATTTATAAAATTAGCAAAATAAACGTGGATTTATAGTAGTAGCAAAATCTTTCAAAACTAGCCAAATAAAATTGGAAAATTAGCAAAATAAACGTGTATTTTTAAAAGTAGAAAAATTAAGGTGAATTTATGAAAGTAGCAAAATCATCCAAAATTATTAAAATAAACGCGGATTTATAAAAGTAACAATATCATTCAAAATTAACAAAAAAAATCGTGAATTTATAAAAGTAGAAAAATGAACAAAGGCTTTATAAAATTAGCAAAATCTTCAAAAACTAGCAAAATTAACGTGGATTTACAAAAGTAGCTTTATTTTCCAAAATTAGCAAAATAAACGTGCAATTATAAAAGTAGCAAAATCATTCAAATTATCAAAAAGAAAATGTGAATTTATAAAAGTTAAAAAAATGAGCATGGATTTATAAAAGTAGCAAAATCTTCCAAAAATAGCAAAATAAACGTGGGTTTATAAAAGTAGCACAATCTTCCAAAATTAGCAAAATAACCATGAATTAGTAAAATAAACTTGGATTTATAAAAAAGCTTTATTTTCCAAAATAAGCAAAATAAACCTGCAATTATAAAAGTATTTGAATGATTTTCAAAATTATCAAAAAAAAAAAAAAATGTGAATTTAAAAAAGTAAAAAAAAAAATGAGCATAGATTTATAAAAGTAGCAAAATCTGCCAAAAAAAGCAAAATAAATGTGGATTTATAAAAGCAGCAAAATCTTCTAAAATTAGCTAAATAAACGTTAAGTAGAAAAATCTTCGTTAAAAGTAGCAAAATCTTCCAAAAATAGCAAAATAAACGTGGATTTTTAAAAGTTGCAAAATCTTACAAAATTAGCTTAATAAACGTTAATTTATAAAAGTAGAAAAATCTTTCAAAATAAAAATCGTAAAAATATAGCATAATAAGCGTAAGTTTATAAAAGTAGCAAAATTTTCCAAAACTTGCCAAATAAACGTGCATTTATAAAAGTGTCAAAATCTTCCAAATTCCTTTAAAATTACCAAATAAAAAAAAATTAAAAAAATGTTTACCAAAGTAAAAGTGTATTAATAAAAGTATATAATACATATAATAATAATAATTTGATTCGATGATCAGTTTTTATTTATTTTTCCAATTTTTATTTACAACTCATTCTATATAAATAAAAATCCATTGTCGTTCGTTGGTAACCGCATCAGTTGAGAACGGCTAGACCGATTTGGACAGTTTTTTTTTTTGAAACGTTCGTCATAGTCCAACTTAGGTTTTTACGTAAAGAAAAGTTGACCACGCCCACTTTTACGCCCACTTTATTTAATTTATCTTAAATCTGAAAATGGCTGGACCGATTTGGCTAAATTTTTTTAAATGGATTTTTAATCATATTCCAACTTTGGTTTTTACGAAAAAAGAAATTGACCTCGCCCATTTTCGCTTAATTTTGTTGAAATTTTTCATCATAATTCAACTAAGGTTTTTACGAATAGTAAAATTTCCTACGCCCACTTTTTCTATGTATCGAAAGAACTATAACGGCTAGACCGATTTGGTAATACTCCGCAAAAGATTCTTAATGAAACAAAAATTGTCCACGTCTACTTTAAAACCATGCCCACAAATGTTTCTAAGCCATTACATTTTTTGCAGATCTATATATTTGAAGTGAGACGAAATATAACACTGATCTTATACATATTTGGGCCAGCAACGCGGACCGGGCCAGCTAGTTTTAAATAATTTTAACCTAACCGAGAACTGGTAACAATGACCGTCGTCTCGTTGTAGCGAAATCGACCAAGGGTTTTGGTGGGAATCGAACCCACGACCCCCTGTTTCATAGGCTAGCACGCTACCAACTAGCCTACAGGGGCCCACTATTAATAAAAGTATTAAAATCTTCCAAAATTAGCAAAATAAAAGTGGATTTATAAAAGTAGCAAAATCATAAGCAAATTAATTTGATTTTTTAATTTAGTATTTTTAGTTTCTTCTTAATTTCTTAAAATTTTATTTTTAATTTTTTGTTTTTATTTAAACTCTGTAGGGGTAATTTTAATTATAATTCCGCGTTTTATTCTATTTAAGAAAAAAAAATTGTTTATGTTTTAATAATTTGTTTACTAAATTTTTCTTTTTTATTCAATGAAAAAGAAAACATAAATCTGTCAACAAAATTGGAGGTACTTAAAATAACATAATTAAAACTTCATTTTAATTAGTTTGTTTATTTTATATTTATGGTTATTAAACACTTAAAATAATTATGAAAAAATTCCCTAATGGGTAAATTAATTTCTTGTTATCAAAATTATAATATGATGATTACAAATTTAATAGACGATTAAAAAAAAACTTGAATTATTTTATAGCAAATGGGTAGGAAAAAAGCAATTATTTTTGAAGAAAAGGAAAATGAGAACTATAAAGCTCAAATAACTGCAAGCGACTTGAAAAACAAATTAACGAGTTTGTCAATAATAGTATATTATCGCTCCATATTTACTGATTTTTCAAAACCCTTGTTTTAGCTGGAAATAGCAATGATTGTAAAAATAGCAACCCAAATGAATTTAACTTTGATAAGCATATTTTTTTGTGGTCTTAAATAAAACAAAAAATACCTGCTGTGATATTAAGTGTTTTATAAGTTATCTTAGCGTATCTCAATGATACATAAATACATTGTTCATGTTTATAAATTAAAATAAAATTATTAAAATTATAATTATAAGATAAAGCCGATCATATAATACCCTAAAAAATGCCTGCGAATTTTATTTTGAGAAGGAGCCAAGCAAAATCGAATCTAAGAAATTCTAGCGATGTTCGTCTGTCGTTCTGTCTGTGGAAAGCACACTAGATTACAAACCAAAGGAGCCCGAAATTAGGCACGAATCTGTCTTTTGTCTGGTAAAGTTTTTAAATGGACGAAAACGGATCAACCTCTGAAAAATGCCAACTTGGACCCAGAGGACTTAAAATTTTAACTTTTTCAACTCGCACCTTTTGTGGACGTGGATATAAAAAATTATTAAATTGTATTAGTTAATTTTTTATATCCACGTCCACAAAAGGTGCGGGTTGAAAAAGTTAAACTTTTAAGTCCTCTGGATCCAAGTTGGCAATTTTCAGAGGTTGGTCCGGTTTCGTCCATTCAAGAACTTTACCAGCCTATAAACAAAAGACAGATTCGTGCCTAATTTCGGGATTTTAGCTCCTTTACTTAGAAAATTATTGCAGTTACCACAAGACGGTCATTTGTGTAGTAAGTAGTAGTTGTTGTTGTCAACTACAATTTCAGTTGTTTTTGTGTGAAAAATCTTAAACAACTGTTTTTTGTAGTCGTTTTAAAATATAAATACAAAAAATTACTACATTGTAGTAACAGTTATTTAATGTAGTTGTTTTTAGTCTATAAAAAACTTAAAATTTTCTCGAAATTTTCCAAAAACGGATGAGTTGGACGAGTTGGAAGTGTCAGATGCAGCAGGAATTATTTCCAAATAATTTTAACCGCTTTTGACGTTTAGAAGAAAATTCAAATAATTGGAGTTACAGTAAAAACAACTGTAATTTGAAGTAGTTTTTACCGTTTTTTGTAGTTGTTAATCAATAGTTAAAAACAACAACAAATTTTGGTTGATTTTACCGTAAAATGTAGTGGACGCCTAAACAACAACAAATGTAGAAGTTTGAACTGTCTTTTGCAGTGGAATCTACCGTCATAATTTTGTAAATGTTTGGTTTAGAAAAAAAATTTTAAGTACATGCCTCCAAAAGGGGCGTTTAAAAAAACAGGATATTTTCTAAGGAAGTCCAGGCCTTTTAACTTCTTCTGACATAAAATTGTTTCATTCGTCTTGCAAAAAACATAAAAAAAACTTTTACAAATATGGCGTTTTTTAGAGGTTGGCTTAGCTCTTCACGGGCAAACTTTTTCCCAATGACCCGATTTTCCCCATCTTGAGTATACCCGCATACTGTGGTTGAAGGGTAAAAAAATGGTATAAAAATTTTCGATAAAAAAAAACATTATGATGAAAAAAAAATTTTGATGAAAAAAAGTTTTTGATAAAAAAAAAGTTATTGATGTGAGAGTGTTAAATTTTTTAACTGGGGTGGTGTCGGCGAAGGCTTGTCGAAGAAGGGGTTCAGAGAGGGGTTGTCGGATAGGGGGGGAGGTCAGAGAGGGATTCTCGTAGAGAGGGATTCATAGAGGTGTTGTTCAGAGAGGGTTTGTCGGAGAGGGGAGGGTCAAACAGAGCCCTCGCGATAATTGTTAGAGATTCATTTATTATAGTTTTTGCATTTAAATAATACAAATTTCATGATTTTTTTAAATTATTTTTGTATATCCACGGCCACAAAAAAGGACGGACCAAAGCAAACAACATTATCTAGTCGCCTGGGTCTAACTGCACGACTTTTTAACTTCTTCTGATATAAAAAGAGCACATATGCTTAACTAAAGTACATAAAAAAACATGTCAGAAGTGTCGTTTTTTCAATGGTTCAATTAGATCTTCAAGTGGGAACTTTCCCCCCCCCCCGGTCCCTTGTTCCATTTTACCCATCTTCGAACTTAACCAGTCCTAGGTTATATGACATTAGACTGTAATTTTTTTCGATATTCCCAAGTGTCCGGGCAAATTTTTATTGTCCTAGGTGCAAAACTTATGGGGGCCAATCGGATTAAATTAACCCGTGTCTCCCGGCGGTGAAAGTTTTGGATTTTTGAAAAATTTTAAAAAATAAAACAAGTGTGAGTGTTAAATTCGGCTGTGCCGAATCTTTTATACCCTCCAACATGTTTAAAAAAAAAATTACAGGGGCGTTTTTTTGGGGAGAGGGGCTTCGATGGGGGCTGTCAGGGACACCTGCTTTCTGCACTAAATTTATACAATTTTATCATTATTTAAACCTTTTTATATCCACACCTTTTTAGGGGTTTTAGGGCATGCCAAAAAAAAAATGTTGCCCCCCGGGCCTAGGCAGGACTCTGAACTCCTTCTTGCATAAACATGGTTTATTTGTTTAACAAAAATATAAAAAAAACACGTAAAAAAAAATTCGTATTTTTTAGAGGTTGGTTTAGTTTCTTAAGGGGGAACTTTTTTTATCCAGGTCTGATTTTGCCCATTTACGAACTTAACCTGCCTAGGAAACATAATCGTGCCAAATTGCAGGAGGCTAGCTCTTTTATTTTGGACTGCATCGTGCCAGACGGACGAACATACACAGAATGTCTTAGGGTCGATCCTGAATTAATAATATATATATTTTATGGGGTCCCCGACCGATATTTCGATGCTTTACAAACGGAATGACTAAGTGAGTATACCCCCATACTGTGGTTGGAGGTTATAAAAAAATATATATATTTTTTTTTGTTAATTTCGATACGCTGAGTACGAATATTAAAAAAAGTTTAAAATCGGTCGATCGGTTTTCGAGATATCGTATCGGTTTTCGATATATGTAAAAATGTAAAAAAATCGCTTTTTGGCAATTTTTTTGAGAAATTTGAAATGGCGATATTTCGAAAACCTCTCACTGATTTTAGAAATTTTTTGATATTTATATTCAGCATCTCAAAATTAATAAAAATGATGTATCGCAAGATTAATTTTTATTTTATATTTTCATTTTCAAAAATCCAAAATTTTGGTGGAAATTTTCAAAAAGTCCAAAACTTTGATCAAAGGGCGCCACGTGTTGAAATGATCGGATTTGGCTCAAATTAAATTTAAATAAAAGACTGCCTCAAGCTCTATGAAAAGGTCAAGGCAACGAAATTTTGCGACTTTTTTTAAACAATTTCTTGAACGTAGGAAAAAACCGCCATTTGTAACAAATTTAAAATGACAATATCTCGGAAACCGATCGACCATTTTTAAATTGATATTCGTGCTCAGCGTATTGAAATTAAGAAATGTGATGTGTCAAAAAATATATGTTTTTTATTTTATTTTTTAAACTTTTATTTTATTTTTTTAAAAATGATAGAATTTCCTAAAATCGATCACCGACCAATAACTACACTGTGCTACAGTGAAAAAAATACTTCTGATGTGACATAGTACAAAAATGCCTATTAAACTTGCCAGACACTTTCAAATTTTACAATTATTGTCAAAAAACTTTTTTTTTTACTTTTCTCACTAAACCTCGTGTAATTTAGAAACTTTTCAATCGATTTTAAATTATTCAACTGTTTTAGTTTAATAAATAAATTTGAAACAGAAAAATTATTTTCTTGAAAATTATCAATGAAAATATCATACACCCTAAAAAATGAGTGCAGTTTCCCTACTATAAATTAGGTAAATTTCAGCAAATTCAAAAAATATACTACTTTTTTGTGTAAATTTTCAATATTTTTAAGTAGAATTACGCAGTTTGTGTAAATCTATGCAATTTATAGTAGGAAACTGAAATAATTTTAATTATAGTGTAGTTTTTATTGGCAAAAAAAAATACCTCGAGCTAAAATAAAGGCCAAATAAAACAATTTTTGTTTTTGAATAAAAATTAAGCAAAATTTTAACTTATTTACTACAAAATGCAAAAAAATGTGCCTAGGACTTTTTAAAATTTGTTAAAAACACACAAAAAATTATTGGCTAAAAAATTTCAATTAATACTATTGATCAGCAAAATTTAAATGAGTCAATTATTGTTTTGATCAACATTTTTGTTAGTTTCTTTAACTATCAGATAACAAATTTTCAACATACCAGATTTTGTTCGCTTCAATTTATTTGGATACATTAATTCAAAAATATACTTTATAATCGCGTTTTACTTTTTTATTATCGGCAACATATTGGAAAGCAAAAAATATGAATTTCTTCATAATTTTGTCATAAGCTTAAAATTATTTGTTAAATCAAACATTTTTTTAATTGACTTTTAATAAAAAATATATCAAATTTGTGATCAAAATCGAAAAACTGATTAATTGAAAAAAAAAATCAATTAATCACCTACAATTTGATTATTAATATAACAATTTTCTTCATCGGAGGAGTTTCAATTAAAAAATTAATTGAAACCGTATTTTCGTTTATTGAAATTCGTTTTCAATTCTTTCTGTGAATGTTCCCGGAAATTTGGGAACTTAAAATTTTGAAGAAAAATTTACACCAAAAAACAAAACGTGGGTATTCAATACTAAAAATTTAACTAATTTTAGTCCAAAAGGACCTAGTGCAGAAATTGGTAACCAATACTAAAATTTTTAACTAATATTAGTCAAAACCAGTAGAAATTACTAATGTTAGTACTTTGAAGATACTAAAATTAGTAACTAATTAGTAGATTTTGGTACAATATCACTTACTAAACCTTTTACTGTAGAATTATTTTGAGTGTACAATATAAAGTCCAAATCTATTTTGCTAGTTTCTTAAGATTTAATTTTGCTAATCTCTTAGGATTTTGCTACTTGTATAAAATAACGTTTATTTTGCTTATTTCTTAAAACTTCGCTATTTAAAAAAAAAATTGCGTTTGGTTTGTTAACTTTTCAAGATTTTGCTACTTGATTTGCTCATTTTAAAAGATATTGCTACATTTTATAGATCTAACTTTATAATTTGCTTTTTTAGAAATCAACGTTTAATTTGCTTGTTGCTTACACAGAAAATAAAATCGTCAAATTTAAAACAACAAACAGCAATTGTAAATCAACCAAATATGATATCAACCAAACATTTAATAAAAAAGGACGCCTGTTAGTCAATAAAACAAAACTTCGATTTTGTTTTCAACAAACTCAGTCAAGTAATTTTATTTCAAAATTATTTTATCATGTCAACAAATAGTTTTTGTGTTTGTTGAATTTCTTTGTTGACAAAAAAAAAAAGACTTTTTATGTTTGTCAGATCAACAAATTGTGTTGGTGTTTGTTGAATTTCTTTGTTGAAAAAAAAAATTAAGATTTTGTACGTTTGTCAATACAAATACTAATTTCAGAGAATTATTACAAACTCGTTTATCAATTTTGTTTACCTTTTTTTTGAACAATCAATATTTACAAACGTTAGTTGATATCACAAATTTCCGTATAGGAGCACTTTCAGTGAAAAAGTTAATTGTATTCACAAATATGGGGGTCAATACAACAATTCGTTTTTTTCTGTCTATGATTCTGATATTTTTATAAATTTGCAATAATGTTCTCATTTGCATTAGATTATTCTACTTTTGCAAATCCAAATTTATCTTCCGCAATTACACCATTAAGATTTTGCTATTTTTATAAATCACGTTTATTTTGCTATTTTTATGATTTTGCTAATTTTAGAAATTTACGTTTTTTATTTTTTATATTAATACTACTTTTTGAACTCATGACTGTTTATTTCTCAGGTTTAGCTATTTTTCACGTTTATATAATGCTCATTTTTTAATATTTTGCTACTTTTAGAAATTAACTATTATTTTGCGAATTTCTACTATTTTTTTTTTGCTATTTTTAAATGCGCATTTTACTGGTTTTGCTATTTTTCACGGCTGTAATGCTCATTTTTTAAAATTTTGCTACTTTTAGAAATTTACTAATATTTTGCTATTTTTTTGCTACTATTTTTTTTTTTTGCTATTTTTAAATGCGCATTTTGGCTAAATTTCTAAAGATTTAGCAACTTTTAAAAATCTCGTTTTTCTGGATTTTTTTTTAATTTTGTTTCTTTTAGAAATTCAAGTATATTTTGCTATTTTAGATCCTCAGACTTATTTCTGTAGCTATTTTTCCTATCCAAAGCTACACAATTTTGTGAGTCACATCAAGTTTTAGCACAAACTAAAGTGCTACGCACAAAAAAGCAGGGTATTCAAGCAAACTGTTTTTATATTCTGATGACACAGACAATTTTTTGATGATAATTTTTTTTTTTGTATTCGTTTTTCCTTTTTTCAGTATTTAAATTTTTTTTAAGATTTTTTGTTGTTCAGTTCTCTTGCTGTTTTTGTGATAAATATTCAATGCGTTGCATGCGATTAGTTTATGTCACTTGTGTTGTATTGCTGCTATTGTTGTTGCCTGCTATTCATTTTATTTGTATATCTGCTATTTTGTTGCTTGTTTTATATGCTTAATTGCCATACAATCTTTAAAGTTTTTTTTTTCTTAGCATTTTTTGTTATTTTTGTTATTTAACAAAAAGTAAAAGCATCATCAACGATTTTTAATGAATGAAAATTTCACACAAAACATTTATTTATTTTTGTTTAATTTATAATTTTGTTGATGTTGTTTAATTTTTGCAAATTTGTCGCCTAGTGCGTTAAGATTTTTTTTAGATTTTTTTTTTATTTTAGAATTTTTTTTGTTGTTGTATAAATATCATTAATTTACGCATAAAAATTCTTGAAACATTTAAAGTAGTGAGGGTTAATTTAAAAACAAAAATACAAAAAATATATATATAAATTTGAGAAAATAAAATAAAAAATATCAGAAAACGTTTGTGATTAATCATTTAAGATTTTAAACACAAGTGATTATTTTTTATATTATGTAGTCAAAACAATGTTTCGGTTGTGTTTTTTTTTTTTTGTTATTAACCCATCTTAGAGGTCGTAAATCTTATAAAATTAGCCAATAAAATTTGATTGCTAAAAGTAGCATTATTTAAAAAAAATGAGCCAGAAAAAACGTGGCGAAATTTTAAATAGAAACGTAAATAATTTAGAATTAGCTAACTTTTAAGAATGTGGTCAACAAAAACGTGGAATTCCAAAAGAAGCAACATCTTAATAAATTAGCTTAATACTGTCAAATTTCTAAAAGTAGCAAAATCTTTGGAAATTAGCAAAATAAATTTTAAGCGGCATTTCTATTTCCCATTTCGGCAATTTGTTTAACTTTTTTAACTTCTTTATAAAATAATTTATTTTTATTTTGAGTGCAGGTTTTTTCTAGCTCAAGGTCAGTTTTCCTAATTAAAACTATGAAATTCTAATGGAATAATTTTCAAGAAAATTATTTTTCAGATTTAAATTTATTTATACTGATCATATTTGCAAGACTTAGCTGACAACTGTTTAGGGATTTGTCAGATTCCATTGTCAAGACTATTTAGCATAGTAGCTTAAGGAATTTAAATGGCAAATTGCTAGTGTCCGACCGAACGCACTTTTTCAGACCGAACCCGCACCCGAACCCGAACTTCGGTCAATTTTGCAAAGTTCGGCCGAACCCGAACCCGAACCCGTAACCGAACTTTTTTTTTATTTAAAAAAAAGTTGTTTTTGCATTTAATTATGAAAAAACAACTAAAACAAGCAAAAAAGTTAAATTCGGCCTTGCCGAATGTAGTGATACCCTCCACAATTGCAAAAAGATTATTGCAAAAAACTTCAGTTAAAAGGAAATAACTCAAAAAAAAAAAAAAATAAAAAAATCCGCGAAAAAAAATTTTGGTAAAAAAAAAAATCCGCGATTTTTTTCTTTTTTTGTCAAAAAATATGTTCGTACTTGTTTAAATACCATTTGGTGTCAATTATGTTCACATATGTCAACCAGAAGCCGAATTAAAGCATTTTGTATTTTTAGGTTATGTTGAATGTATTGAAATTTTTGAGGTGTGCTTACATTATCGTTCATAACTTTTGAACCGCTGAACCGATATCGCTCAAATGCAATACCAAACTTCTCGGGAGAACTTCCAATAAATATGTTAAATTTCAGTCATCTCTGTGCAGTATTTCGTCCGATAGAGCATTTTCCACAGACAGACAGACAGACGGACATCGCTAGAATGTTTAAAAATCGATCGGGCATCATGAATATATATACTTTATGGGGTCCCAGACCGATATTTCGATGAGTTACAAACAGAATGACAAACTTATATATACCCTCTATCACTAAGTGGAGGGTATAAAAAGTGTTTTTTCTTAGTTGTTCTAATTTATAGTAAAAAAATAAATATTTTGTACTTTTGTATACTTAAAAAAAGTGAAAAATATGGCTCAAGTTGATTTTTTTGGAAAAAAAATATATTTCTTTTTAACAATAGTCTGATTTGAGGTGTAAAGTAGTTGCACTGTTAGTATGGCTTAGTTTTAAGACGATAAAAAGCAATACAAACAAAAGTTCGGTGTTCGGTAAAGTTCGGCCAAAATTTGGCCGAACGCCACTTTTTACCGAACTCCGTAACCGAACCCGAACGTTCGGTCGGACACTACAAATTGCTAATGTTCAAAGAAAAATATTAATACATTTTCAACTCTTTCCTCATTGAGAATTAGAAGAAGAAAATTGTACATTCTCTCAGTTTGATCACGACTGTCAAACAACCAACAAAAAAATATTAAAACATTTATACTAAAATTGAATTATTGTTAAATTAAATATTTAATTTACAGTAAGAAAAAATCAAAAATATAAATAAAAATAACTTAACTTTAAAATGTCTCACATTTTGGCGCCCAATGTAGGGCCCCAAAAAAAAATATTGATTTTTTAAGTGATACAACTTTAAGACTCTCCATTGGAGACTCTCCAAGAAGACAATATTTTTACAAACTAAACAAATAAACATTAGTACGTATTGATTTTTATTTTTTGTCTGAGCCGAAAGGTCCAAAAAGTATGTTATCGTCAAAATGACTCCATAAAATTTTTGGGAAAATCAAAAATTTCCATACCCTTACGCATCGCGTTTTAAGTAAAAACCCCAAAAAATTATACATTTTATCTTTTTTATCAATCACGTCTTTTTATTGGCGCCCAACATGGGGCCAAATTAACTTTTTTCTAAAAGTAGTCAAATATAAAAAAAAAAAATAGTTATGGAAGGAAAATAAACCAGTAAGAAAGTTATAGTCGGTCAATACCGACCATATGATACCCTACACCAGTGTTTTCCGGAAAATGGGTCCCAAGGCCAAACATGGACCGATTGGATCTGTCTTTTGTTAGATCTTTATTTAGTGAAGAAAACACACACAGATCAAATTTTAGTGAAATTGGTTTATTTTTTTGTCAATAGACCGATTTAACTGGATATCGGTCGAAATTTTTATATGGGGGACTAAGTCCAAAAATGGTACAATTAATTCCGATTTGATTAGGTTACTAAGGTACACGTTTAACACCGAAAAATACAATTCTTATCAAATATTTTAATTTTTTTGAGGGAATTATGTGAATATCTGGAGGGTGGCTTGTATAGGGACTACCAAAAGTACTGATCCGATTCCTTTGAAATTTGGAATGATGATTCATGCATACACATTTTGATTACCTGCTAAATTTCAAAGGGGGCGTTTGTATGGGGGCTAGGTCTTAACATGGGCCGATGCTCTCCAATTTCAATAGGCTTCGTCCTTGGGCCAAAAGATGCTTAAGTTTCAAATTTCAAGTCAATTGATTGAAAATTGCGACCTGTATCGTGCTTAAACCGATAGATGGACAGACAGACGGACGGACAGACGGACAAACGGACGGACATCGCTAAATCGACTCAAAAAGTAATTCTGAGTCGATCGGTATACTTGAAGGTATGTCTAGAACCAATATTTCGGGTAGTTACAAACATCAGCACAAACTCAATATACCCTGTACCACATAGTGGTGTAGGTCATAAAAAGAAAATATTCTGAAATTCATGGTTTCCTAATAACTTTTGAACCACTGCACTGTGGGCCAGCATCCAAGAATTTTGGCCAAAACTAGAATACAGAGGTTAGAAGTCTATTTAGTATGCCAAAAGAGGTTAAGGCAGTGGCTGATCACAAATCTGGAATCAAAAATTTTAAATTCAAAATGGCGGATTCAAAATGGCGGCCATAAATTTTAAAATTTGAATTTATAAAACTTAAAATATTTGATTATAAAGGATATCGCGACGCTGATAAAGAATATGGAATCGAAAATTTAAAATTCAAAATGGCGGATTTAAAATGGCGGCCAAAAATGTTTAAATTTGTATACATTGAACTTCACTTATTTCTTTATAAATTATATGACGTCGCTTATTACAAATATGGAATAGAAAAATAGAAATTCAAAATGGCGGATTCAAAATGGTGGTCAAAAATTTTTAAATTTGTATATATTGAACTTCACTTATTTGTTTATGAATGATATGACGTCACTGATTACGAATATGGAATCGAAAATTTCAAATTCAAAATGGCGGGTTCAAAATGGCGACCTATAATTTTAAAATTGGTATATGTTGAACTTCAATTATTTGTTTGTACTGGATATGGCTTCCATGTTTGCGAATATAGAATCGAAAATTTTAAATTTAATATGTTGGATTCAAAATGGCGGCCATATATTTCAAATGTGAATATATTAAACTTAAACTATTTGTTTATAAACGCTGATTACGAATATGATATCGAAAATTTAAAACTCAAAATAGTGTATTCAATATGTTTATGAAAATTTTCTAATTCAAATAAGCATTATCAGACAAGGCTTAGCAGCAAAGTGCTTTCGTGAGCGCATTAATAATAAACCAAATCCAATCAAGATGAAATTAACAAGAAAAAAATGCAGCAAAGTTTTGTTTATGTAAATTATACCCAAACTATTTTATGGAAATGCACTTAAATGGAGAGGTTTTAACTTTATTTTTATTTGACTTCTTTTTTCCCACAAAGAAAAAATTTAATCAAGCTAAAGTTGAAATATTACACCAAAATATACATATACTGACGCTTTTGAACGGATAATAATTAATTAATGCTGAAACTCTGATAAAAGCGCAGAGGCGCATTTTTACAAGACCGCATTTAAAAAACACGGATAAAAAAGTTATGAAATTCTAATCTGGACCATTAAACTGCATTAGAATTTCAGCTTAAATGTATCATTAAAAAGCAAAACTTGAGGACGCAGTTAAACTGGATATATTCTTTATGATTTCTCCGATAATGGTGTTATTATAAAAACCTCGCAAAAATTCTCATCAATTGCCACTATCGGCGAATTAAAGCGGTGACCCATAAATAGCATCCGCTTAAATGCGTCACTGAATGTGTTAGCATAAAGAATTTATAAAAGACCTAATAAAGTAGAAATATTGAAAAAATCAATAACACGTGTCGGCTTAATCATAATAAAGATTATACATTAATTTGGGGGTCCTTTGTATATAATATAACGTATAACATGTACATTAGGGTGCTCCAAAAAAAACGACGTTGTTAAATATTGGCCGTAACTCCCCCTAGAAATATGCATTTGGGTGTAAAAATATGTTTTGCAAAATTATAGGGTAATCGGATGTGGGTAAGGCGTGCCGCATCGGCCCTGAAGTTTGAAAAACGGATTACAAGGGGAAAATATGACTTTTTTTCATTTTCTCAATTTTTTTGATATTTTGAGTAAAGTTTGATATTTTGAGTATTTTGAGTAAAGTTTGAATTCAAATGGTCACTGAATTTTGATTAAGAGTTAATTGTCTATCAAATAAGGTATTAAAAACTAAAATCGGTTGAAAATTAGCCGAGTTATTACAACTTCCCCCGGCAACTAACGTGTGGCACACCACTTTATCAAGGAATTCGAGCCCCATTTTTGAAATTTATTGAAATTATCTACTGTAAAAACATTTTTTTATTCTTCAAGTCCCAATGTACTAAGAAGATACATATTTTTCATATTGCGTTTTGCTAACTTGGTTTAATTTTATGCTAAAAATGTCTGAATTTTTAAGCACGGTTTTCAAATCTCCAATTTTAAATTTTTATTTTTTTTGTTAAAGAAATTAAAAAAAATCGACTATTGGAGTTTAAGGATTTGTTAAGCACATATAAAGGAATAAAAACTCCAAAAATTGTAGGCTTTGCTGTTTTCATTTGGCTATTACAGTGATGTAATTTCGGCGGATTTCGGGAAAGTAGTGATTTTTTGCCCTTTTATAGCTTTTATTTATTTTGTTTGGTTTTTTTTACAAACTTCATATGTTTTGGACCGAATTATATCAACACGAGATAGAATACTTCAATTAAAAAAATTAGGGCGAAATTGAGATATAAAAAATTGCCTTTGTTAAGGGACAAAGGTCAAATTTTAGAAAATTTTGAATTTTTAAACATTAACAGATTTGATGGGCGGATTTTGCTGAATCTACTTGATGTTATTTTAATTGGTCTAAACTAAATGGCAAATAATTAAAATTTAGAAATTTAACCTTTAAGTGCTGTTGGGGCCTTTATTTTTTTCCATTTAATAGAGATAATGTAAGTGTATTTTGTTCAAAGGGTCGAATAGGCCCCACTAGCAGTAAAGGGTTAATATTCTGAATTTTAATAAAAATACATATGCTAAGACCTTTTAAAATAACATCAAGTAGTTACATATATTTCCACTCAGAAAATCTGTTAATGTTTAAATATTCAAAATATTCTAAAATTCGACCTTTGACCTTTAGTTGGGGCAATTTTTAATTTCTCAATTTTGCCCTAAATTTTTGAATTGAAGTATTCTATATCGTGTTGATATAATTCGGTCCAAAACATATGAAGTTTGTAAAAAAACCAAAAATAAATAAAAGCTAAAAAAGTGCCAAAAATCACTACTTTCCCGAAATCCGCCAAAATTACATCACTGTAATAGCCAAATGAAAACAGCAAAGCCTACAATTTTTGGGGTTTTTATTCCTTTATATGTGCTTAACAAATCCTTAAACTCCAATAGTCGATTTTTAAAAATTTCTTTAACAAAAAAAATAAAAATTTAAAATTGGAGATTTGAAAACCGTGCTTAAAAATTCAGACATTTTTAGCATAAAATTAAACCAAGTTAGAAAAACACAATATTATAAATAATCATCATCTCAGTACATTGAAGCTTGAAGAATAAAAAAATGTTCTTACAGTAGATAATTTCAAAAAATTTCAAAAATGGGGCTCGAATTCCTTGATAAAGTTGTGTGCCACACGTCAGTTGCCGGGGGAAGTTGTAATAACTCGGCTAATTTTCAACCGATTTTAATTTTTAATACCTTATTTGATAGACAATTAACTCTTAATCAAAATTCAGTGACCATTTGAATTCAAACTTTACTCAAAATATCAAAAAAATTGAGAAAATGAAAAAAAAGTCATATGTTCTCCTTGTAATCCGTTTTTCAAACTTCAGGGCCGATGCGGCACGCCTTACCCACATCCGATTACCCTATAATTTTGCAAAACATATTTTTACATCCAAAGACATATTTCTAGGGGGAGTTACGGCCAATATTTAACAACTTCATTTTTTTGGAGCACCCTAATGTACATAGTATAATTTACAGATTTTTGACAATAACAACTTAACAAAACCGAATTTCGCCAAGTCCAATACACCATTTAATAGGCCTTCAAAAAACCTTTCGATCTGTATATAATGTTCATATATCTTCTTTGTAAGAGAAAAAAAACGAAACAATACCGTTTTCCCCCTTCCATTTCCCCTCTTTAACCGCCGAGATGGCACCTAAAAAAAAACAGGTCAATCTTAGATTTCGATCTCTTATAACATATGTAAATTGCAGAACAATCGGAGTGAATGTAATTTTATCTCCCGTGCTAGTGTAGAAATGTGATCTGAACGCCATTTTTCAGTTATAGGACAATATCTCAAAAGTTTATGAATGGTCGCAGACGGTCGCAAAATTCTAGTTAGGGAACGTATTAAGGACCACTTTGGCATTAAAGGTTTTCCGATATCGTTTGGAGCTTTTTGGAGATCGATGTTGAAAAATGGCGATTTTCAAAAAAATCGTTATTGCTATGAAGAAATTTAAATTTTATACCATCTTTAGATAACTATTGAAGTGTTTTAAATTTTTATATGTAAATAAGTACTTCTTTAATGATTTCTGAATGATTTTGAGTCAAAAATTCTTAATTTACGGTTTTTTTTTATATTTGAAAAAAAAAAAAATATTGTTACAAAATTTCGAACTTTTCACTTTGACCTCTTGCCAAAGAAAAACAGTAAGCCACAATATTACAATATTTTATTTACATAATATTGAACATTCCCAGATTTTAAATACATCAACAGAATTTGGATGCATCGAAATGGACTTTTGGCCAAAAAACGGAAATCCTGGCCCACTGTGCACTGGACCGATTTTGTTGAAATTCAATACCAGTCAGGCCAGGGAAACGGCAAATAAAAATGCCAATCTTCAGCACCCTCAGAATTGTCTTTCGAAAGTTACCGTGTTTTTTCTCTCAAATTCGCGAAAAAAAAACCCTTGCCGAAATTCACTCTTTTGATTATATTTTTTGAACCGCTGCACTGTGGTCAATATTTTGATATAGCGGCCAAAACTCCTTTTGGTTTTTGTTCTCCGATTTTAAAGTTATTAGACTCATATGAAAGTAGACAGTAGTAAACCTCGGGAGCCAAAAAATTAGAACTCTATTTCAACTATTTCACTGAGAACAGGGTGGTCCAAAATGGGCTTTTTCGGAATTTAGTAAATTTATGATATTTTTAGTTAATTTTTAAAGTTTAAATGATCATTACTTTTTTGTTTTTCAAGATTTTTGGACGAAATAAATTTTGTGTTGTAACTTAACTTATTTCCTATTACTGGTAAAAAAATTGAAGCTCTACTGTTTTCAGAACAATTTAAATATTTTTTTTAAAAAAGGTCAAATTTATCGGAAATTTCCTACTTCATAGAGCACAACTCCTGTGAGTCAAGCTGAGTCAAAACACAAATATACTATTTTGTAGTCGTAACTCTCCCCTACATTCCTATATATACATGTCCATGCATCGGGACTGCACTTTTTGAGCTACAGCAATTTTTCTGACCCAAGGTAAGATATTCGGTACAAATGCTCGTCATATTTTTTGAGAAGTTATTTGTATGTGAAAGTGACTATTATGCATATATTTTGATGAAATTTTGTACAAGAGTTCTTATTGACCCAAAAAATAATTCTGTTAAAATTAGGAGAAGTTGGCCCATATTTGGACCTAGTCCACATAGAAGGGTGTATCAAAATTTTGACAAAAATGACAATAGAACTCTCAAATTATGTGGTATCTGGCAATTCATTTGGAAAAGGTAAAAAATGATTTTATTGCCATCTAATATTACATAACTTAAATACATGAAAATTGCAAATAAATTTAAAACCAATGGAAATAACTGGTAAAACCAAGTACCTGTTAACTCTCAAATTATGTGGTATCTAGCAATTCATTTGGAAAAGGTAAAAAAGATTTTATTGCCATCTAATATTACACAACTTAAATACTTGAAAATTGCAAATAAATTTAAAACCAATGGAAATAGCTGGTAAAACCAAGTACCTGTTATATTATGTTTATGTACTACACTCAAAGAAAAATAAGAAACTTAAAATTTGGAAAATTTTTCTTCAAAATAGTTTATAAATTTTCCCACAATTAATTTAAAATTTACTAAAATTTTGGAAATTTTCCTAACTTTTAGGAAAATATTTTAGTTCATGGACTGTTAAATAGGCCATAATTTTCCTTAAATGGAATTCCCTAATACGTGGAAGAAATTCTTACCGCCAAAAAAATTTTCCCAAATAATTGAAAAAAAATCTTTATTTTTAAGACATATTTCTTAAAACAAAATTTAGTTCAAAAAATTCAGTTTTAGGACGTAATTTACTACCAGTAAGTTCATCATATTTATCTTCTTTAATTTTGAGGAAGTTTTTTCCACAAGTTTAGTAAATTTTTCATAACTTGAAATTGTTTTGTTGATTTTTTTTTTTTCATGCTTGCTTGTAGTTCACATTTCGTTTATTATTTGTAGTACATGAATACAAAAGGTTTGATCTTGTATAACAAGTAATAAATTTAATATTTACATTTTTTTCTACACATGTATGTGTTAGAAAAAAACATAATATTTTAATCACAACAAAGACCTTGGCTTTGTCGTGTTTTCCCATAGTCTGGGAACAAACGTCAAGTACAAAGTTGTTGTTGTAATTTAGCTAAAAAAACTAATTAAATTTATTACTTGTCTTTAAGAAACAAACCTTTCTTTATATTTCTAATAAAATATGTACCCAATGAGAATTATGTGTGTATTCACATGCTATTATATAAATAAACCATTAAAAAAATATAAAATTAAATAATTTTTAGGAAAAATTTCCTAATCAGAAATGTTTTTTTAACCAAAAAATGGAAAATTTTTTCCCATTTTCTAGTTCAAATTTGTCCTTCTTTTAAAGAAAAATATGGACTAAAAAGTAGGAATACATAGCAAAGGAGCTAAATCATTATCAATTTTCCTTGGATTTAGTTAGTTTTCCCATTTTTTAGTTAGTTTTTTTTCTGAGTGTAGTTTAAAGATTATAATTTGTTTCTAATTTTAGTACAAAATTTTTATTAATACATTTAAATAAAATATATGTGCACTTTAAATCAATAGTAAAAGTTTACTTAAAATTTTATCGATGTTGTGTTCTGTATATAATATATCCAAATGGTATTGATATTGTTGGGAATTTCAGTGTTGTTTTTCAGTTTAATCCTCACAAGAATTAGCTTTCTTCCAAAAAAAACCAACCTTTGGCCCCTGTGAATATTGAGACTAAATAAATGTCAGGGGCCAAATGTTGGCATTTTCTGACCAAAATTAAGTTTAGGAATAATAAATAAGTATTGGTTTGTAAAATACGATTGAAGAAAATAATAAATTATAAAAAAAATACCTATTTAAAATGTCAAAATATTCAACTTTTACATGGAAACTCAACAAAAAATTAGAATGCATTTTTAACTCCACATTACTTACATTCCTATCAGTCGATTTTTACGTTTGAACACGCAAATTGAAGCTTAAAGTCCCTCCTATTGAACAAAACAAATTGCGTAAAAAAATACCAATCCGGTCAAAAGTTATAGAGTTTTGACCGCTATCTCGCGAAATTGACCACTGTGCGCTGGACCAATACCAGCCTGACCAGGTAAATGAGTAAACTTCAGGAACCTCCGTAAAGTCGTTCAAAATCGTGTTTTAAACAGACACACGGACATCGCTAGATAATCTTAAAATCGATATGGGATCATGAATATAATACTTTATGAGATCCTAGACCAATATTTCGAAGTGTTACAAACGGAATAACAATATTATATATAACCTCTATCACTAGAGTGGAGGGTATAATAACTTGACTTTTAAACGACTCACATTTTGGCGCCCAATGTGGGGCACCTAAGTGATAAAACTTTGGGAAAAGCAAAAAATAAACATGGATTTCCAACAGCTGCAATATAAAATTATCCAATTAAACGTAAATGTTTAAAAGCCGAAAATTTAAAAATAAAAACAAGTAGAAAAGTTAAATTCGACTTGGCCGAATTTATGAATACTTTCCACAATATCCTTTTAAGTGATAGTAAATTTTCTAACGTGAAAAAAATTTAACAATTTTGCTTAAAAATATTTTATTTTGAGTAAAAACTTTTTTTATAAATTTTTGTAAAAAAAATTTTCTAATTTTTTTTTGAGTGCAATTTTATTTATTTTTTTTGTGTAAAAATATTTTTGAGTGACAAAAATACTTAATGAAATATTATTGTCGCTTTCCAACGATTTTAAAGATTCTTATTTTAAAGCTTTTTTTACAACACGTGAATTTAAGGTAAAATTAATCTGAAATTCACGGTTTTGCTAATAACTTTTGAACCACTGAACCGAATTGGCTGAAATTCAACACGAAACAAGCCATGGGAACGGCAAATATATATGCTAAGCTTCAGCAGCTTCAGATTTGTCTTTCGAAACTTAGCGAATTTTTTATCTCGTAAATTCGCGAAAAACCCTTGCCGAAATTCAATCTTTTGCTTATAACTTTTGAACCACTGGACCGATTTTGCTGAATTGCAATACAAACCTGACTAGGTAAATGTGCAACATATTTGCCAAACTTGAGCAGCCTCAGTAAAGTTTTTCAAAAGTTAGCGTGTTTTTAACAGACCGACGTACGGACATCGCTAGATCATCCTAAAATCGAACAAGGATCATGAATATACATACTTTATGACAAACTTATATACAGTGACGAGCAAAAGTGTAACAGGGTTCACATTGCTTAGATAATCTGCTCTATATTTTAAACTACACAAGATAAAGAATTGAAGTTTTTTGATAGTTTTATTAGTTAATTGATCAGAATTTATAAACATTATCGAAATATGCTGTAAAATTTTTTATAAAAAAGATATAGTAAAAATTCCATAAAAAGGCAAGTGTTACATTATTGCACTCATGATTTTTCTACATAAATCTTTAGGACAACTTTTATATTTCGCGCATATAGACTCGGATTTTGCAATTTTTTTATAAAACTTAATAAATAACATAAAAATAATTCATTTGTTGAAAAGAAATTTTGGGTAAACATTATTTTTAACACAAAAGTCCGTCCTTTTTACGTTTTTTGGGGAACCACGCATATTTATCAAGCTAAGAATTTGCAGAAATTATTTTTTTTGAATTGTGTTTATATCAGGCGATAATAGAGACCATTTCTAAAAAATTTCGTAAATGGATTGTTGCTTTTGCAATTAGTAAAAAAAAAGTTATTGTGTACTGGGGTTGGGTTTCTGGAGGAATTTCAAATATTTTTGCCGAAATTCGACATTTTTCGGCTGAATAAAGGCCAATTTTGCCTCAAGAAGTGTTTTCTTAATTCAGCCGTAAATAGATCAACAAGTTATATCACCAGTTGATCATAAATTTTGTTAAGAATGGGTTTATGCCATTTAAAACCACTATCACATTTCGTGGTTTTGGACATTATCCTCGGGGTAGTGCCATAGTGTCAAATTATCGAATCAGAACGCAATCTTTGGAGTTCATTTTTTCAGAAAGAACAAAAATAAATAATGTTTAATAAATAAAAGTCTTTTGCTGCTCTTATCATTGGACGAAATTTACTAATTCAATTTAGGTACCCCAAACAATAATTTTAAATAGGGATTTAATAATAACTACATTCTTTATAACAATATTGTCAATCTACTGATGGTTTTAATTGACGATATATTTAAGACCGAGTATAGAAAAAATATCATCGGCCAGAGTTGGCTCGTATTCATCCGAAAAATGTTGAATATCTGCAAAAATATTTGAAATTCCGCCAAAAACCCAAATTGAGTACCCAATAAAAAAATTGTATTAATTGCAAAATAAACAAACCACTTATGAATTTGATTATAAATGGGCTCTACTATCGCCGGATATAAACGCCATTCCAAAAAAATAATGTCTGTATATTCTAAGCTTGAGTAATACGTGTGGCTCTCCTAAAATCGTTAAAAGGACGGACTTTTGAGTTAAAAAAAATGTTTCGCCAAAATTTCTTTTCAACAAATGAATTATTTTTATGTTATTTATTAAGTTTTATAATATAAAAAATTGCAAAATCCAGGTCTATATGCGCGAAATATAAAAGTTGTCCTAAAAATTTATGTAGAAAAATCATGAGTGCAATAATGTAACACTTGCCTTTTTATGGAATTTTTACTATATTTTTTTTATAAAAAATTTTACAGCATATTTCGATAATGTTTATAAATTCTGATCAATTAACTAATAAAATTATCAAAAAACTTCAATACTTTATCTTGTGTAGTTTAAAATATAGAGCAGATTATATAAGCAATGTGAACCCTGTTACACTTTTGCTCGTCACTGTACATATACCCTCTATCACTACAGTGGAGGGTATAATAACTTAACTTTTATACGACTTACATTTTGGCGCCCAATGTGGGGCGCAAGTGATAAATTTTTAAGAAAAGTAAAATAAACATGGATATCTAAATTATTTATCCAAATAAATGTAGTTGTCTAAAAGCAGAAAAATTAAAAAACATATAACCGTGAATGAGAATATCATAGTTTTAATAATAAAAAAAAATAATGACCTCGAGCTAGAATTAACCTACTCGAAATATAATATTTTAAAGATCGAATTAATTTTTTTTTATTTAAAAAAAAAATGAATCAGAATTGAAACAAAATTATGATAATATCATAGTTGTAATTAGTAAAGGAAAAAATGACCTCGAGCTAGAATAAATTTACTCAAAATGTTATATTTTCAATGTCGAATAAAACAATTTTTATCTTTTAATAAAAATTAATCAGGTTTTTAACAATGAATTTATAAAAAAATCTTACGAAATGGGAGCGCCTCTCATATCTCAAATTTGTCAAAAGGGGTACACCACATCGAGTTGTTCTTTCGCCGCTTCTTTCGAACCTGGCACTGAATTCAATGTTGCTCTCTCTAGAAACAGGTGGTTGTCATGTTGTCGCATATTCAGACGATGTCGCGATAGATGTATATAAACATTCTTCAGGGTTCTCTGAAAGATTTATCTAAATGGGCAAGAGGCTGTGGTCTGAGAGTTAAACCAAGTAAAACAGAGCTTGTCTTGTTTACAACGAAAATAAAGATTCCTACTTTTGATCCTGTTTCTCTGCACGGCACTAAAATCGCCTTCTCAGATGGAGCCAAGTATCTTGGTGTATTTCTAGATAGGAAGTTGATGGAATGATAGCGAGTATGGCCATGGTCCAGTGTGTTTTGGATGAGGGACATTTCGGGTAGTGGAACCTCCATACATTTTTACATATATGGATCGGGGCTGCACGAACAAGTGTGCAATGGAAGAGCTGCAATAGCATGGCGTCTTAGATGAGGGGCATTCCGGGTAGTGGAGCCTTTACACATTTTTACATAGATGGATCGAGGGTGCACGAACAAGTGGGCTTTGGAGTCTATTCTGAAGAGCTTAGGTTGTTCCTGGCTCGAAGATTGATAGATCATTGAAGTATTTACTAGGCAGAGATGCTGGCAATAAAGGATGTGGCTGACTGGTACAGTTACAATATCTTGTCTCCAACCGCAGTCACCATCTATTCTGACAGTCAAGCCCAGGGCAAGTCCCTGGAGTCAATGTTTCTGAAAACAACATCAGTCCCTAGGTATCACAACGGACCTCAGAGTCTATATGTCTTACAACCTAACATCTGCCCTTATTTGCTTACGTCTTTGAATGAGAAGCTAAGCAGTTTGACATACGACACATATGGGTTCCAGGGCACAGAGACATTCCAGAGAATTACAATGCCGATGAGCTTGCAAGACTGCGAATTACCTTATGACAAATCTGCTGATTTTAGCAAACTAGGTCTGCTAAAATCAGCAGATTTGTCATATGTCTCAAACTTGATGTAATTTCAGAAGATTTTTCTTTTGAAATCAGAAGATTGCCCAGATTTTTTCGCTGTGATCAGCAGATTTCTCTGCTTATATCACCAGGATAATCATGACAGATATGTAGCAAACCGCGTCTACTAAAATCAGCAAATATCTCATAATGGCTCAAAATGGGTGTATTTTCAGGAGATTTTTCTGCTGATTAGACAGAGAATGTAAAAATTTACTAAATTTACTAAATTCTTACGAAATCAACATTTTAATAAATTTGTCACATAAAATTTTTATGAAATTTTTGGCGCCCAACGTGGGGCCAAATGAATGTGGATATCTTAACTAGCAAAGGCTCAATAAATTAGCAAACTGTAAAGAAGCTTTTAAAAAAGTGTCATTACTATTTAAAAAAAGAAAATTTTAAAGCGCATTTAAACGGGCGATAATTTTTTTTCTAGTTATATACTTTTTTTGATCCCGTTTAAACGCGCCTTTAAGAAGCTTTTAAAAGTAAGAAGCTTTATTAAAAAAGTGTGATTTACTTTTAAGGGTTAATATATCTATTTTTTAATTGGTTTTTATCTAAATGTTTTTCTGTAGCTGTTTTTTTTTATTTTTTTTCTTCTACATTTTATTTATTTTTTCGTGCTATAATTTTTTTTTATTATTTTGGTTTCATTTGATTTTTTGTATTTATTTTTTGTTAAAATATACCAAACGAGTATACTAGTAGTATCTATCTTTATGTATATGAGAATGTATCTTGAAGTTGATATGTGTCATCGTTGTACAACATTAACACAAGCATCTCTTAGCAGGTGTATAAGATATTTTATCACAGATTAAGTCACATACTAAAAAAGAAAACCAAAATATTGTATTTATTTTTATACAAAATGATTGTTTTTGGTTTTTTCTGCAGCTCGTGTACTATGTTTATGCCAAATTGAATGATACGGAGTACAAGAAATTTAGTTTCTATTTGTTAAATTTTATTCCGTATAGTATCTATACTTACAAGTACAGTGACTGCCAAAAGTCGATGTACGATTATATAGTCAAAGTAATTTATTAACGAAAAAGTTAATAACAATAATAATAATAGATCCGACAAAAATGAAAAAAGATCGTTACTAGAGACTAAATGTAGTAAAACTGCATTAACAGTTTTGTATTTCGTGAACCTGTTTCCTTTAAAAAGGACTTCAAAGTTTTAGAGGATTAAATTTTATAAAATATTTTTTTAATATTTGTACTTGTCCTAGGGTGCCACAAGTGATAGCAAATGAAAGAAGAGGACCTCCCCAAATGTTCCTATTTTATTATATCAGGAAAAAGTAGGTAAGTTACGTCCTTTTAAAACTTTATCCTTCAATATCATTTAAAATTTTCAACAAAATATTTTGATAAAACGACTTTCAATTTCAAACGACTTTCAATTTCAAACGACTTTATTCACATCATTTTATCCTGCTATGGCAAAATAAAAAATGGAAAAATTAGGGGAGATCCTCCTCTTTCATTTGTCATCACCAGTTGCATCCTAGGACAAGTACAAATATTTCAGAAATATTTTACAATATGTATCCTTTAAAACTTTGAAGTCCTTTGAAAAGGAAACAGGATCACGAAATGAAAAACTGTAAATGCAGTTTAACTCCACTTGATCTCTACTTTCAGACGTATATCACCCGGTTCATGTTTAATATTGGCTGTCGGACGGTGTTATTATCAAACAAGTATTTTTGTAAAAAGTGTTGTGTAGGTAATTTATTAAGCTTTAATTTAAGCTTAATGGTGTCCAGATTTAGTAAATATTAAATGTGCTACGAGGGTCGCAGTGGAAACCACAATTTTTTTGTAAACAAAGAAACTGTTTAATTACACTGGCTGACAAAATTTAAAAAAAAAATCCAAACCCCGGGACTAGATTTTACTTTCCCAAGGGTTTAAGTCGAGCTAACTATTCGCAAAGAAGTATTTTTGCAAAAAGTGCTGTGTAGGTAATTTATCGAGGTTTAATTTAAGTTTAATGGTGTCCAGATTGAGTAAATATTAAATGTGCTACAAGGGTCGAAATGGAAATTATTGAAAGACCTTTTTTAGACAATTTTTAAAAATATTTATAAGTCGATTTTTTTAAAGTTCAAACAATAAAAATTAAAACAAGTAAGAGTGTTAAATTCGGCTGTGCCGAATCTTTTATACCCTCTAACATGCAAATAAATAAATAAAAAATTGCAGGAGCGACTTCTTTTTTTTTGGGCGGGTGGGGGTGGGGGGGGGGGTTGGTAGTGGTAAATGGCGGGGCACATTTCCTCTGGAATAGTGTTAAAAAAAATTAATTCTTATGCTTTTTGCACTAAAAAAATATGAAATTATCATTTAAAAAAAAAAAAAAAATTATTCCACGCCCATAAAACCGAAAAACGATATTTTAAAATTCTGTGGGTCCAACTTCTTGTAGCATAAAAATGTTGGATTTGTTAAACAAAAACACAAAAAACCATGTAAAAATATGGTATTTTTCAGAAGTTGGTTTAGTTCTTCAAGGGGGAAATTTTTTCCCACTGGTCCGATTTTGCTAAGACATATTCGTGCCAAATGTCGGGAGTATAGCTCTTTTATTTTGGACTGCATCGTGTTAACTACAGACCGACGGACGGACATCGCTAGAATGTCTTAGAATCGATCACTAATGATTAATATATATACTTTATGGGGTCCTAGACCGATATATTGATGCGTTACACACGGAATGACAAAGTGAGTATACCCCCATACTGTAGTTGGAGGGTATAAAAAGGATTTAATATTTTTTTTTTTTTCAAGATTAAAATTTTTCCAACGGCTTAAATAAAAACAAGTAAGAAAGTTATAGTCGGTTAAAACCGACCATATGATACCCTACACCAGTGTTTTCTGGAAAATGGGTCCCAAGTCCAAACATGGACCGATTGTATCAGTCTTTTGTTAGATCTTTATTTAGTGTAGAAAACACACACAGATAAAATTTTAGTGGAATTGGTTTATTTTTTTTGCCAATAGACCGAATTAACTGAATATCGGTCGAAATTTTTATATGGGGTACTAATTGTAAGTCCAAAAATGGTCCAATTATATTCCGATTTGATAAGATTACTTTAACACCTAAAAATAAAATGTTTATGAAATATTTCCATTATTATGAATTTTGAGGAAATTATGTGAATATCGGGAAGGTGGTTTGTATGGGGACTACCAGAAGGACTGGTCCGATTCCTTTGAAAGTTGGAATGATGAGTTGTGCATTAAAAAATTTGATTACATGCTGAATTTCAAAGCGATATCTATTATAATACGGTTATAAGAGTCATTTAAACTGAATCCCAAAGGGGGCGTATGTATGGGGGCAAGGTCTTAACATGGACCGATTTCTCTAATTTCAATAGGCTTCGTCCTTGGGCCAAAAGATGCTAAAGTTTCAAATTTCAAGTCAATTGATTGAAAACTGCGATCTGTATCGTGCTTAAACCGATAGATGGACGAAGTTAATAAACAATAAAATCTTTCTTTGTTTACAAAAGAATTGGAGATCAAAAAATGCGAATTTCTTCTACTGCATTTAAAAAATTTTCATTTTAGCTTGAGTCTTTGGAAATTTTTTTTTAAAACTTAGTATAAAACAATGAACCATTTTTTAAATTTGTAAGGTTTGAACTTGGAAAAAATCGACTTAAAAATATTTTTAAAAAATTTTCTTAAAAAGGTGTATCAACAATTTGAATTTCCATTTCGACCCCCGTAGCACATTAAATATTTACTCAATCTGAACGCCATTAAGCTTAAATTAAAGCTTGATAAATTTCCTACACAGCACTTTTTACAAAAATACTTGTTTGTTAAAAAGTATATCTATTATTGTTAACTTTGACGTTGAAGAATTACATCTAATTATATAGTCGTACGTACACTTTTGTTGGTCACTGTACATATTTACTAGATTTTATTTCCTTATAATATGAGAATCTTAATTTTTTTTTTTTTGTTTTTGTTAGATGTGACAAAAGGTAATACAAATACGAAAATTTAGTTGAATAGTTCTTAAAAAAAAAAAAAAATGTTCTAAGAGATATTTTTTTTTTTAATGTTGAACAGAATGAATTATGTAGTTGATTCACCTGAGATTTAAGTTGGCATGTAAAAAAGATTAGTCGATTTATAAAATAAAAATTTAGAACAGGCGAACTAAATTTAAATACAATTTTGATTAAAACGAGCAAATAAATCTTTTAGACGGCGTATAAATTTTAAACTAAATATGAACTAAAAATAGAAATGATAAATTTAGACCGACCTAAGTTTATACCATATCTCCAGAGAGTCATGGACAGACGAAATGTATAAATTTCTACACAGACGGATTAAAACTAAAAGAATAGAGCAATTTGAAGTTGATTATGGGGAACATGGGTTGAGCCCTGTTCGAAGATTGTAAGACCAGTGTTTAGCAGCTTTTACCAGACAGAAATGCTAACAATAAATTGGCATACTGGCTGGGACACAATGTATTGTCTACAATAGCAGTGACCAAGTCCTAGATTTAATGTTTCGTAAACCGAGATCCTTTATCTGCCGGACTTTCTTTTAGGATGTAATTTTATGACATTCTAGCGATGTCCGTCTGTCTGTTTGTGGAAATGGTGATCACGGTCAATATATTACACCGAGATGACTGAAACGTAATATATTTATTGAAAGTTCTTTCGAGAAGTTTGGCATTGCATTTGAGCGATATCGGTTTAGCGGTTCAAAAGTTATGAACGACAATGTAAGGACACCTCAAAAATGTTGGTGCATTCGACATAACCTAAAAATACAAAATGCTTTAATTCGGCTGCGTGTTGATATATGTGAACAGAATTGAACACCAAATGGTATTTAAACAAGTACAAACATATTTTTTAACAAAAAATAGTGGATTTTTTTACCAAATTTTTTTTTCGCGGAAATTTTTTTAATTTTTTTTTTTATACCCTCCACTTATTGTTAGTGATAGAGGGTATATATAAGTTTGTCATTCCGTTTGTAACTCATCGAAATATCAATCTGGGACCCCATAAAGTATATATATTCATGATCCCCGATCGACTTTAAGACATTCTAACGATGTCCGTCTGTGGAAATTGTGATCACGGCCAAAATATTACACGGAGATGACTGAAACGTAATATATTTATTAAAAGCTCTCCCGAGAAGTTTGGTATTGCATTTGAGCAATATCGGTTCAGCGGTTCAAAAGTTATGTTCTACAATGTAAGGACACCTCAAAAATGTTGGTGCATTCGACATAACCTTAAAATACAAAATGCTTTAATTCGGCTGCGTGTTGACATATGTATGTGAACAGAATTGAACACCGATTGGTATTTAAACAAGTGCGAACATATTTTTTGCCAAAAAATCGCGGATTTTTTTAAAAAAAAAATTATTTTTTCGCGGAAATTTTTTTTTCAAAATTTTTTTTTCAAAAGTAATTTCCGTTCAAATAAAGTTTTTTGCAATAATCTTTTTTAAATTGTGGAGGCTATCAATATATTCGGCAAGGCCGAATTTACGTTTTTACTTGTTTTTTTTTTGGTTTAATGTTGATTTTCAAATGATCTTTTCGAATTTTATTTTCTTTTTAAATAAAACAAGTCAAAAAGTTAAAATCGGCCTTGCCGAATATATTGATACCCTCCACAATTACTTTTGAAAAAAAAAAAAAAAATTTTGAAAAAAAATTTCCGCGAAAAAAAAAATTTGTAAAAAAAAATCATTTTTTTTCTTTTTTTGTCAAAAAATATGTTCGCGCTTGTTTAAATGCCATTTGGTGTTCAATTTTGTTCAAGGATGTCAACCAGCAGCCGAATTAAAACATTTTGTATTTTTAGGTTATGTTGAATGTACCAAAATTTTCGAGGTGTCCTTACACTCAAAATAATTACTCTGTTAAATACTCTGTAAAATGACTGTAATCTCAATTCGACAGATATTTGACAAAGATATCTGTCGAAATACAGATTTTAAGAAAATACTTTGTATTTTCTTGTGACCGAAAAACAAAATTTTATCTGTAATTTTACTTTTTTGTTTGTAATCTCTATTTTACAGATAATAAACAGTTTTTTTTGTTAAAATACGTATTTTAGAAACAATTTTTTGTTTTTTTCTCGCAACCATAATACTAAATTTCATTTGTAATTTTACTTATTGCTCTGTAAAAATAAAAATCACTTCAAAAGACTTCCAAATATGACCGATAAGCCCCTCTTTAAAAAGTGTCTTAAATTACAATAAAAACTGGTAAATTTTACGAGGACGACGTAAAATTTGGAGTTACTTTTTAAAAACTCGTAATATTGACAAAAATAAAAAAAGTAAATTTACAATTTGGAAGCATTTAAGCGGGAAAATTTAACAAAATAATACTTTTAATTTTTTTAATTTTAAGTTATGTTTTTGATGCAGAGAAGTTTAAAATGGATTTAACTAAAACTTTGTAAATTCACAGATTTTTTTTTGTAAAATTTTGAACTCATAAAAGGCATTTAACTAAAACTTTGTAAATTTACAGAGTTTTTTTGGTAAAATTCTTTTCGGTTTTATCAATATTTTACAGATAATTCTATAAATTTACAGTTTTTTTTTATCGAAATCATTTTACAGAGTTTACTTCGTAAAATAACAAAAAATCTTGCTGGTTGGAAATCTATGGTATTTTCTGCTGGCTCAGCAGAGTATCTCTGTAATTTAACAGAGTGATTATTTTGAGTGTACATATTCGTTCATAACTTTTGAACCGATGAACCGATATCGCTCAAATGCAATACCAAACTGCTCAGGAGAACTTTCAACAAATATGTTAAGTTTCAGTCATAACCGTGTTATATTTTGGCCGTGATTAGTATTTCCACAGACAGACAGACGGACATCGCTAGAATGCATTAAAATCGATCACTGATCAATTATATACTTTATGGGTTCCCAGACCGATATTTCGCTGAGTTACAAACGGAATGACAAATTTATATATACCCTCTATCACAAGTGGAGGGTATAAAAACGGAATTTTCAAATTTTTAATAGAACTTTGAAAAGTTCGAACTCAAATTTTAAATAGGATCCTCGAGTTTAAAATTTAATTCCAAATGTAGATTTTTAATTTCAATTGATCTTTTGTGAATTACATCTGAAAATGTAATAAAATTAATTTATGATTATAATTTTTGCTGCGTTAAAAAAAAAATACACGTTTCTTTTAAATACGCATTTCTATATGAAATTTATCAAATTAATCACCAAATACTTTCAAATTTACACTACATAAAAACTTTATGTTTTGAAACATTTTTCATGCAATTTTTTTTATTTTTCTTTTTTTTTTGTAATGTGGGTACAGTAGCATTTTAATATGACGAAGAGAGGTCCGTCTAACTTTTTCTATAAAGAAACGAACATTTTAAAATAAATAATAAAGCTTTTAATCAACATGACGAAATGTTTTATCAAGCTGATTGGAATTTTAAAGAAATATTAATATTATGACATGTTTGAAGTAGCATTAAAATTTGAAGCCTTCCGTTCATTAACTTGATGAAAGATTACATCAGTTTAGTGTCAAACACTCAAATTAAATTTTATTGAAATTATATTTAAAAAATATATAATGATTTTACGTTATTTTTGTCCAAATACACAATGTGTGTAATATTACACATTTATCGTTTAAAATTACATAAATTGGGTATTTTTACGAACATAATGGTTTAAAAATCAGTTGCTTCCTTAATGTGTAAAACTACATACAGTAAATGATTTTTTGACGTTATTTTCATTCAAATACACAATGTGTGTAATATTACACATTAAAGATTACAAAAATTTGGTATTTTTACAAACATAATTGTTTAAAAATTAATTCCTTCCTTACGGTAGTTAATTTAATAAAACTCTTTTAAACAATTAATGTTTAAAATACCACACAGAAAATGATATTTTTAATGTTATTTTCGTATAAACACATAATGTGTTTAATTTTACACATTTAATGTTAAAGATTAAACAAATTGAACATTTTTACGAACATAATAGTTTGAAAATAATTTTTTTCTTTGTTTAATCAAAATTAATTTAATCAAAATCTTTTAAACAATTAATGTGTAAAACCACATACAAAAAATAATTTTTTAAGGTTTTTTTTCGTTCAAATACACAATGTTTGTAATATTACACATTAAATGTTTAAGATTATTAGGTATTTCTAAGAACATAATGGTTTGAAAATAATTGTCTACCTTTTCGGAAGTTAATTTAATAAAAATCTTTTAAACAATTAATGTGTAAAACTACATACAGAAAATTATTTTTTTAATGTTATTTTCATATAAACACACAATGTGTGTAATTTTACACATTTAATGTTTTAGATTACACAAATTGGGTATGTTCACGAACAAAACGGTTTGAAAACAACTTTCTTCTTATGGAAGAAAACATAATGTCTTAAAAATCAATTTCTTCCTTACGGTAGTTAATTCTATAAAAATGTTTTAAACAATTATTTAATTATTGTAAAAACTCGTTAAGCAACATTCATTTTGTGGTGGGTTTTGCCTTAAAACTTTTGAAATAATGTAGAAAATCGAACTTTTGAAGAACTTCATTCTCAAGATACTTGTACAAAGGGTTTAAGCAAGACTTCTGCCAAAAATATTTCAATGAAACATCAGTAGAAGGCGAAAAATACCAAAAAATAAAATGTTGCTTATCAAGTTTTTGCAATAAGCCCTGACGTTATTTTCGTACAAATACACAATGTGTCTAATTTTACACATTTAATGTTAAATATTACACAAATTGGGTATTTTTATGAACATGATGGTTTGAAAATAATTTTCTTCCTTTTTTTGAAGTTAATTTAATAAAAAATATTTTAAACAATTAATGTGTTAAAACACAGAAAAAAATGTTTAACTTAATTTTCGTACCAATACACATGTGTGTTATTTTACCCGTTTAATGTTAAAGAATACACTAATTGGGTATTTTTACGCACATAAAGGTTTGAAAATAATTTTCTTCCTTTTTGGGAAGTTAATTTATAAAACAATGTGTTTAATTTTACACATTTAATGTTAGATTACACAATTTAATGATTTTACAAACATAAAGGTTTGAAAGTAATTTCCTTTCTTTCTTATGGTAGTAAATTCTATAAAAATCTTTTAAACAATTAATGTGTAAAATTACACACAAAATAATTTCATGTTACACTCTAAACAAATGAGTCCAGTTTCCTACTATAAATTGGGTAAATTTCAACAAATTCAAATAATATACTACTATAAATGTGTACATTTCTAATAATTGTTTGGTAAAACTACACATTTTGTGTAAATTTACCCAATTTATAGTAGGAAACTGAAATCATTTTAATTAGAGTGTATATTATACACTCTAATTGAAATGATTTCAGTTTCCTTTTATAAATTAGGAAAATTCACACAAATTGCGTAATTTTACTTAAAATTATTGGAATTTTACTAAATTTATAGTAGTATATTATTTGAATTTGTTGAAATTTACCCAAATTGGACTCATTTTTTTAGATTGTATTATTTTATTGTTTGATAGTTACCTTGTTATGTTGTTAAATTCAATAAAATTATATTAATCATTTAATGTGTAAAATTACACTTACTCAAAAATCTTGGTATTTTTTTATTCTGTTGTAGTTTTTAAAATAATAAATATTATTTTTTATCCGACCTTTTAATTCTATTGAGAAAGATTACTCCAGCTCGAGGTCATATATCTTTACTAATCATTACGATGATATTATCAAAGTAACAATATTCAATTCATTATAACCAATCTATACTGTATTCTACAAAATGCATGCAAAATTTTTGTAAATCAAAAAATTATGAACGCCCACAATATTAATACGTTTGACTCATATTCGTTGTACTCATGTAAGAATATGAAAATCTGCATGTACTACATAATCAAATTATTTTCGAAATGCACTTATTTTGGATATTTGAGTAAAGAAAATGTACTTTATAAAATTAAATAAAAAAAAAACTACACTGAAAAAAATTTGTATAGTAAAGGTTAGTAAAAAAGTCACGTGTGGTCACATTTATTATTTTGATGCCCAGAGCATGAATATAAAAAAAAAATAAAATCGGTCAAACGGTTTTCAATGTATCGGTAGTTCAAATTTGCTAAAAAATTACCCTAAAAACGGAAAATTTTCTCCATCATAGTGTAAAATAGGGTGGAGAAAATTTAGCTTGTTTTCGAATTTCAAAATCGTCGGGGTAGGAAAAGTCCTTAAGGGTCGATATTAACACAAAACAAGTAAAAACGTTAAATTCGGCTTTGCCGAATGAATTAATACCCTTCACAATGAAATAAAAGATAATGTGCAAAAAAAATTTTTTTGGGAAAAAAAATTCCGCGGAAAAAAATTTTTCGTGAAAAAAAATTCCGCCAATTTTTTTTTTTTTTTGTCAAAAAATTATTTTGTACTTGTAAAAATTCCATTCTGTGTCCAATTCTGTTCACATATGCCAACCAGCAGCCAATTTAAAGCATTTTGTATTTTTAGGTTATGTAGAATATACCAAAATTTTCGAGGTGTTCTTACATTTTAGTTCATAACTTTTAAACCGCTGAACCGATTTCGCTCAAATGCAATACCAAACTACTTAGGACAACAACAAGTAAATTTGATAAGTCTCAGGTTTAATACTTTGGCCGTGATCACCATTTCCACAGACGGGCATCGCTGGAATGTCTGCTTGTTTTCGAATTTCAAAATCGTCGGGGTCGGAAAAGTTGCCCTTAAGGGTAGATATTAACACAAAACAAGTAAAAAAGTTAAATTCGGCTTTGCCGAATGTATTGATACCCTCCACAATGTAATAAACGATTACATATGTGCAAAAAAAAAAATTTTTAGAAAAAAAAAAATTCCGCGGAAAAAAAATTTTTGGTGAAAAAAAAATTGGTGAAAAAAAATTTATTTTTGTAAAAAAATTAGTTTGTACTTGTAAAAATTCCATACTGTGTCCAATTCTGTTCACATATGCCAACCATCCGCCAATTTAAAGCATTTTGTATTTTTAGGTTATGTTGAATGTACGAAAATTTTTGAGGTGTCCTTACATTTTCGTTCATAACTTTTAAACCGCTGAACCGATTTCGCTCAAATGCAATACCAAACTACTTAGGACAACAACAAGTAAATTTGCTAAGTCTCAGGTTTATTACTTTGGCCGTGATCACCATTTCCATAGACGGACAGACGGACATCGCTGGAATGTCTTAGAATCGATTACTGATCAATAAAATATATACTTTATGGGGTCCCAGACCAATATTTCGATGAGTTACAAACGGAATGACAAACTTATATGTACCCTCTTACACTAGAGTGGAGGGTATAAGAAATATTAGACCCGTAGGGCAATGTCTTTGGGTTCCTTTTTTGACTTGAAAATCAGAAAGTTCCAAACAAAGTGAAAAACCAAAATTTTTTTTGATTGTTTTTTTAGCTAAAAATCTTAGTTAATATTTGAATATTACTGAAAAAGTGCTTTAAGGGTAATTTTTTTTTTTTTTTGATTTTTAAATTTTTTTTTTTCGTTTCTGTTTTCTTTTGCTCTAAAAATTGCTCCACTCTGCTGATCAGTAATATATGCACTTTATGGGATCCCAGACCGATATTTCGATGAGTTACAACGAAAGGACTAAGATAAGTAAGGGGAGGGTATAAAAAACAAAATATATTATTTACTAATTAAATCAGTAACATTTCGAAATACATATATTTTTTACAGTTATTTTCACTGATTTTTAAAAAATAAAATTTTTCTTTTAAATCCTATCGACAATTTTTTTTAGTGTAGCAAACAAAAAATTATAAATTATATATCACGAAAAAATGATGAATGAATAGCAAATGTTACTAAAAATTATAATTCCCTGTTCTCTATACTTTCTTCGCTGGTATATTTTTGGATAATGTGTGTGTTTTTTTTTTTTATTTTATTAAGAAAACAAGCAAACAATTTTGAAAATAAAAAAATATATTGAAAATTTGTGTATGTTTTTGCAATAAATTACACAATCAAACAAGCATTAAACAACATGTTTAGTTGTTAGTTTTTTAAATATAAAATTACAAAAAATAATATACAAAATTTAAATTGCTGAATTTCTATTCAAAATGATGTTTCATTCAGAATTATTGCAATATGAACATTTTGGCAGTATTATTAATATTTAACAAATTTATTGAAGTGTTTTTTAAAAAATATTTTATTTATTTGTTTGAATATTTAAAAAATAACAAATTTCGATCATTTTGTTAATGCTGATCAATAAAAACAACAAAAATGAGTTGCCACCCATTTGTCTTTAATGAAAATTAAAATTCAGAAACTGCAACTGGGTTCTAAAAATCAGTAAAATGACTTTTAATTAAAATCATCCAGTTAGCAGATTGCCTTTGCTGAAATCAATAATTTAACTAAATTTACAGTTATTTTATATTTGAATACAACGAAATTTTTCTTTACTTTAACTAAATCAGTTTGCTGAGTTTCAAAAAATGATGGCACTGAGATTTAAAAAAAAAAATCGCTCAGAGTCTGAAGATTTTTCTGTTGGAAGATTTTGAGAATTTTATCTGAATGTCTCTCTAAATCTGTAAATTTTTCGTTTGAAATAGTGTCTTAGAATTCTTCTTTAGAAAAATGTCGAAGAACCTTATAATTTTTCATCTAGAAAAATGTTCAGAATCGAAGAAATTATCTTAGAAAAAATTATAAGGCATTAAAACCGTAAAATTTTTCCATTCTCACATATTTTCTATCGAAAAATGGCTTAAAGTTTAAGATTTTGTTTTTGAAAAGCGAATCAAAGTTTCTTTATAGGAAAAATGTTTTAAGAATCTGAACATTTTTAGAATCTGAAAATTTTCTTTTACGAAAAATGCTTTAGGTCTTCAAATCTGAGAATTACTTTAAATTGTGAAAATTATTTCAGAGTTTTTCTGTAAGCAAAATTTGCATCAGAATTTGGAAATTTTTATATACGGATGTTCCAACATTTCCCCAGCGCCCCCTCGAGTCCATTCATACATGTAAAATTTTCTCATGACGAAACATACATACATTCTAAAGTGGCATAAAATTTCACTGCAATGAATAATTTTTACCCCACCGCCATCTACCGGTTCCAAATTTTATCAGTAAACATTTTTTTTGTCTAATAAATATATTTTGTGAATTTGAGCCAAATCGAACCATAAATACAAAAAATTGAATGGAATGCGAATATTTAATAAATTTCAAAAGGTCTATGACCCGGGATTAAAAATAGGGTGTCATTGTTAAGCCCGGACAGCTGTAGTAGGATATTTAAACACTCTATTGCTCCCAGCAAAAAATAATCGAGATTGTGGAAGCAGTTCATAATTTTTCTGGCATACACAAGCGCTTTGTCTTAAGCACATAGATATTTCTGCCTTACAGTAGTGCATACTAGATGCACTACTGTAAGGCAGAGATAGAAATATAAATTTTTCGATAAATTACGAATGTAAAAAGACATTTTTAAATACATTCGCTTACAGTAGTGCATCTAGTATGCACTACCGTAAGGCAGAGATAAAAAACTATAAATTATTCGACGACTTGTCTTCAGCACATATGTAGATATTTCTGCCTTACAGTAGTGCATACTAGATGCACCACTGTAAGGCAGAGATAGAAATATAAATTTTTCGATAAATTACGAATGTAAACAGACATTTTTAAATACATTCGCTTACAGTAGTGCATCTAGTATGCACTACCGTAAGGCAGAGAGAAAAAACTATAAATTATTCGACGACTTACGAGCATCAACAGCAAAACGAAAATTTGGAAAACGCAATAAAAAAATATATTTTTAATTCAGTTGATATTTTGTTTTTATGTGGATACTCATGTGCAAAAGTGAAAATAAAAGTTTCGACTACACACTATTCAGACATTAAAACTGTAGTATTATTTGTGTGCCTACGAGGAGCACTTCTTTCATACAGACTTTTCAGGCATGAAGACTTTAGTGATGGTAATACATTGTTTTTGTGCTTTATTGGAGCAATGATTTCTGAGCATCCAATATGCTTACAAAAATGCACCTAGTAAGCTTCTAAGAAGCGCTCGGATGAAATGATCTAAAGTGGGACATTGCGAACAAATATCATGCCATACGTAAGCAGGTTTGTAAGGGAATGTCAACTCAATATTTCCCTTCAAACCTGCTTACGGCGAAGCAGTAGTTTTTGGTGGGAATTACTTTAGATTTAAACTCCCAAGAAGACAGCGCTTGAAGTTCTGCATTGCTATTAGAGAAGATTGATAAATAAGTACCCTTCAGTCTGAAAAACTATAGGCCACTTACCCATCCCACCTTCATACCACTCTAGTCTACTCAGTATTACGATCTTTAATTTCCGCCCAAAGCGAAGCTCAGAGATTATCCTATCTATCGGCATATCCAAGTTTTCCTTAATTTTTATTTAAGAAAGAATATTAGAGTGACCGCTTAAGTTGTGAGGATCGGAGTAATCGAAATTCATTATACGCGCAGGAGGGTGACTTACGGGGACATATGAAAATTGTTGAGCTTTTTATTAATGAGCCTGTCTTCTATGTTTCCAAAGAAGTTTTTCCAAGAATCACATTTTGCATTTCTGATCATCTTCTTATAACTCTTAAGTTGCAGCCTGTATGCAGACCAGTCCTCGTCCGCTCTTGAAAATTTAGCCTTATTTAAGCTTTCTGCAGGAATCTCTGCTCGTCTGCAACTCATTTGACCACCATGGTGGTCAAAAAAAGGTTACTTCACCCAAAAGCAAAGAAAAAGTCTTCCTATATTTCACCCAGTTAGTTCTCCTCAGATTTCTAGAGACTGTCTAAACCTGGGCACTCTCCCCGAGTAAAAACTCAATGTAGCGATGATCTAAGAAAGAATGGTCTTCCAAAACTCTCCAGTCATCAATTCTATCAGACAATGTATCTGATACAAGTGTTACGTCAAGAACCTCTTGCCGCGTACTTGTAACGAAAGTTGGTTCACTTCCCTTGTTACAAATATACAGGTTAGTGCTTAACAAAAGCTCTAAAAGTGATTCGCCTCTATCATTTGTGTATGTACTTCCCCATATCGAATGATGTGCATTAGCATCACAGCACACTAGTAACTGGTGTCCCCTAGATTCAGACTACCGGGGGTATTGGCCCCGGATTAGGAAAATACGCAGAGGCGAGCCAAATAGACTTCCCATGAAGCTCTTAAGCTAGCCGCTGTAACATCCATATCACTAAAAGTTGATAAAAAGAATATATTTAAGCCATTTTTCTCCAAGATGCAGTCTCTTGGTGAGCCCTCACCTTTGGCAACCACCAACTTAAACCCAGGGGTCTTCAATCCGCAAACCCTGCCACCCCGCACCCAGGGCTCTTAGATAAAAACCAAGTCAACTGCTCCTGGCGCAGCAAAAGTGCAACTGAGGCTGCCTTACAGTGATGGAGGTTTATTTGTAGGAACCGCAACATCTTGCTTTTTTTCCACCACCGTGTTATTGGCTTCATCCTCCGTGTTATCATAGAGGTCGCATTCGTCCCCAGATTCGGTTTCGAATAAGCCAGATGTGTGTCTAATCTGTTGTGAATCGGACGCAACAGAACTCTCCAAATTCCTCACTGTATGGGCCTCGTCCTGAATGTCACCCATCGTGGCATCAGCTTTATCCTCCGTGCCATCACAGAGGTCGCATTCGTTACCAGATTCGGTTTCGAAAATGCCAGATGCATCTCCCATCAGCCTAGAATCGGTCAGCTATATGTCAACCTTTTCCAGATTCTCCTCCCCAGCCGACTCTGCCACTGGCTTGGCTGCTTCCACAATAGGCTTCTGGTAGTCCTTGTAGACATTGACTCTATGAAAAAAGCCAAATCTAATAATACCGTCAGTCTTGGCTAAAAGCGGAAGTGATTCCTCATTAACCAAGACCACTGCTTAACGACGAGCGCCCTCCATCTCACCCAATCTGGCAATTTGCCAATTCTGAGTTGGAAGGTCAGGATTGCAGATGTATATCATCTTTAGGATCACCGCAGTGTCACTTGTAGCCATTGGAATCCATGCATGAGCTCTGGGTTGCGAGGGGATATCATGTTTTTCCCCAACGTCCATTCTGGCTCCAGGCCATAACTCTCCCACTTGGCTAATGGCAACCTTAAACACGGCTGCGGATCTTTCGTTCCCAAAACCAACGAGTTTTACTCGCCCCTGATACCAACCTGCGTTGACAGTAGTAGGGAGAAAATCAGGCATACTCTCAAGAAACCTAAAGTAGATTTCATTTAATTTAGTTTCAACTAAACTCCACTTGTCCCTTGGAATACTACAATCCCCATTTTGCCTGTTTATCACAGCCCTAACGAAGCTACCTTTCACCACTTCACTAAAAGACTGAGTCCAGACGTTGCCGGTCACCTTAGATCTCTTAGGTAAAGGTTTCTCGTCGGGCGAGCGCAACCTTTTACCAGACTTCGATGACGAGGCCTAAACAGCGCCTGTTTGTCAGATGCGCGCATTGCCGAAAGTTTGTCCTATTCTTCAGTGACTCCTTTCGCCCATGATAGCGACGCCCTGTCACGTTCGGAGAGCTTCGTTCCATCGAGTTGGCTTAGTCGGTTAATTATTTTCAAACAAAGCCTTCTCTGGTTGTGCCTGACCTTTGATGGCTTAAGTTTCTTTTTCTTTTTACCACCAATATTAGGCTGAGCACCCCTATCAGAATCAAGGCCGGACTTCAAGGTCGCAGCCCTAAGACCAGTGCTAGGACCAGCACCAGTCGGTGAGGCAGAGGCTCGAATTAAATCGGTATCATTTGTGTCCATATTTTCATTTTCCTTGATGTAGTAATGAAAATATCACAAAAAAATACCTATTACGAACAAAAACCTATTACGAACAATTTCAGTAATTCAATTAATAACACGGAGTTAAATTAAAACACGACCACACTTGTCAACAGTTGAACGAGAATTACCTGGTATAGATTCCGGGTCACGAGGGTAATACGGGGACTGTATGGCAAACCGCGGTGCCCGTCATTTATGGGTCAGGAACCATTCTTTGGTCTTTCGCTGGGATATGTTAGGGTTCATGGAACACTGGAACTTTTGTGCTGACCAAAGGCAGGTGAAGAGATTCATAACTCCATCCAGCTCGGCAGCAAAGCTGCTACTATCCTTGGGCAAAAAGGATCTCCGGATTCTAATGTCCTATCTAACTGGACATTACAACTTACGCTACCACCTTAGAAAAAGAAATCTATCTTAAACGAACACGTGCATATTCTGCGAGATAGAGGAGAAGACAGCAGAACATATTCTTTGTTCATGCCCAAGACTGACTAGTAGAAGGCTTCGACATCCGGGGGGACACTTGTTATCTACAACTGACGTACGGAACTCTCTACCAAATAGGATTCGTGGCTTTTTAAAAGCCTGAACATTTAGGGCACCTCCTTTTAAGCTGCACAAAAGATCATTCTGGGCCTCTTTAATCTAATCTAAACCTACGCTCAGCCGTAGTTTCCGAAGATCTGATGTAAATTGTGGAGGGGTGTAAGACCTAAAATGGCTTTTTGGGCCAATGTTAGGCAGGTTTTTATAGCGCTCGTGATAAGAGTACAAGCCAGACGCTGAACCTTGCCTACTTTTGCAGTAGCATTCCATACCACACTATGGCAGCGTACGTGATCGCACAGTGCCACATTTAGCCAATCTAGCACGACAAAAATCAAAAAAAAAAGTTCCCCGATTTTTATGATTTGTTTGTATGTATTATAAAACATTCCTAATAACACGAAAATACTCATATAAAAACTATAATTCTATTCGTTATTAAGATGTGGGTGCATAAAGTTGCATCTTGTAAAATCCTGAAAGTAGTGTTCATTATTTCGCATTAATAAAGTCGATTTTAAACAGTTGTAACTTTTTAACAAAAAAAGATATTTATACACTCTTTGTTGGTAATTTTAAAGGATATTTAAAGGCTTTAAGTCATATCTTTTCTTCTTTTTTAAACAATTTTTTCTATTTTTTATTAAATTTTTAACAAAATAAAAAATTTTGAAAAGAAAATTATATATTTATTTTTTTTGATGGAATAGAACTTTTGTGTTTGGTCTCTATTGGTCGCCGGACCTTTTCAGACATATTGACCAATATCCATAGTACTTATTTGTACGGCAAACTTTTGCGACCGTCTGCGACGCCGACTACAGTGGGGCGATATATAAACCTTGTTTTTACATATTTTTTAAACATAATTTTAAAAAGTGGGCGTGGCAGTTGTCTGACCACCCCCTTATTTGGTGATATTATTTCTACAGTCAATCAGAGTATATATACCAAGTGTCAAGAAATTACAACCAAAATTAAAATTTTTTTAAAAAGTGGACGTGGCCGTTAACTGGCCTCCCATATTTTTCATAATGTTGTTTTCGAAGTCAAAACGAACATTTATACCGAATTTCCAGTCAAAATAAATAAAATTGGATTTTTGTCGTCCTAGATTGGCCAAATGTGGCACTGTGGATCGGTCTAACAATCATCTTGTAGATCCACATGAACATTCTACCAACAATTCTATTCGCTGCCCATATTGCCGCAATAGCCTTCCTGATAGTCCCGGCCAAATGCGAAGTTCAAGTAAGTTTCGTATCCAAAATTACTCCCAGATATTATACCTTCTTAGAGAGTTGGATCGTAGTATTCCCTACAAAAATTGCACCAGGGGTTAAAAAATGTCGTTTTTCTTTTTAGCCCGCCCCTTTTGAGGGCGTGGTTAAAAAAATAATTTAAGCAATGATAAAACTGTAATACATTAGTGAACAAAGCAAACTAAACCCGTGAGGGGCAAGGAGGTCCCCAACACAACAACCCCCCCCCCCCCATAAAAACGCCCCTGGCAATTTTTTTTTTCGGCACAGCCAAATTTACCAATCTCACTTGTTTTTATACCCTACCATACTCTGTGGTACAGGTAGGGTTGCCATTCGTACTGTTTTAAACAGTACATGTATTTTTTTAAATAAAAAGTACTGTTTTATGCACAGCACCTAAAACAGTACGCAAAAGTACTGTTTTTTAAAGCGTGTACTGTTTTTGTACTGTTTTTTATACTCATCACCAAAATGTAACATTTTTCGAAAAATGTTTCATATTTGACAAAATTTTAATTCAATTTTAAAAAAGGAGCTAAATGCAATTTAATTTTATACCACACTCAACAAGAAAAATTATTTAAAAAGTGGAAAACTTAACTAAATTCAATAATGATTTAGCTTCATTGCCATGTTTTCCTTCTTTTTATCTAAATTTTTCTGAAAAATAAGAAAAAGAAAAAACTAGAAAATGGGGAAAATTTATTTTATTGAGTACATCTCATTTAAAGTTCCGATTGCGGGCAGACCCCATTAGGTTCGGAACCAAGGGTCCAGACCATCTCAGGCCCAGTCCCATTGAGTCTATTAAGGATCGTCATAGATTTTGATTCAACATCTTTGCCCTTTTCGCTTTACCTTGCTTAGTTTTTAGGATACGGGAATTTAAGGGCCCAAAAGGGTCTTTAGAATCTTAACGGGATAACTAGAAAACTATTACATGGAGGGATTAAGACGGTCGTGTAAAGAACTACAAAAATGTATTTGGCATTTTTTTTGTTTCGGCAATATTTTCTGAGAAATGAGGAACGCCCAAATTTTTAGATTCAAATTGAGGAGTCCATACATTGAAAGAGGACCGGAGTTTCTTTAGAGATTTTTAGAATCGAAAATGAACACTTTTTTTGCTCTTTCTGGCTTAGTTTTTGAAATTTTTGAAACATTTTTTGAAAAAATAAAAATCCTTTAATTGCATAAAATTTACTAAACCTGAAGAAAAAACTTTATCAATTCTAAGAAGATAAATATGATGAACTAATTGGTTGCAAATTATGTCAAAGAAATTTAAAAGTTTTTATTTAATTTTACTAAATTGTGAAAAAAAAAACATTTTCCCAAAATTTTGTTAGGCCTTTGCTTGAGTGTAATAATACCGTTTTCGCGTTTGCTTTTTAAAGTCGTGTTTTAATTAAAACACTGTTTTTTTAATTAAAACACTGTTTTAATTAAAAAACGAAAGCATAGACTACAAAAGCTTTTCAAGTAAGATATCGCGGCAACTAAGACAAATGCTCCAAAAAGTCAATCGCAATTTTTTTTCAACACTGATAAAAAAATACAATAAATTCGAGATGGTTTACCTAAAATGTTCCACCGTTCTGTTAACAACCTCTTATGCTCGTTTTGGCTGAGATCTGTTTAAAATCAGGGTAAAAGGGCTAAGTTTTTGTAGTTTGATATAAAATAAGACTTTTAAAAAAGTACTGTTTTTATTTGCAATGTACTGTTTTTTGAGACCAAATGTACTGTTATTCCATATTTCAAATCTGGTAACCCTAGGTACAGGGTATAATGAGTTTGTGCGGATGTTTGTAACTAACCGAAAAGTCGATTTGGCGATGTCCTGCCCATCTATCGGTTTAAGCACGATACAGGTCGCAATTTTCAATCAATTGACTTGAAATTTGAAAATTAAGCATCTTTTGTCCCAAGGACGAAGCCTAAATTGGAGAAAATCGGTCCATGTTAAAACCTAGCCCCCATACAAACGCCCCCTTTGGATTCGGCTTAAATGACTCTAATAACCGTATTATAATAGATATCGCTTTGAAATTTAGCAGGTAATCAAATTTTGTATGCCATACAAACTACCCTCCCGATATTCACATAATTCCCTCAAAATTAAAAAAAATTTAATAATTGATAAAAATTTTATTTTTAGGTGTTTAACGTGTACTTTAGTAACCTAATCAAATTTGAATATAATTGGACAATTTTTGGACTTAGTCCCCCATATAAAAATTTTGACCGATATTCAGTAAAATCGGTCAATTGACAAAAAATAAACCAATTCCACTAAAATTGTATCTGTGTGTGTTTTCTACACTAAATAAAGATCTAACAAAAGACAGATCCAATCGGTCCATGTTTGGGATTGGGACCCATTTTCCGGAAAACACTGGTGTATGGTATCATATGGTCGGTCTTGACCGACTATAACTTTCTTACTTATTTTTAACACATTGTAGGGTATAAAAGATTCGGCACAGCCGAATTTAACTATCTCTTGTTTATTTTCAAAATAAAACAAAAGTTTCAATTTTAAAATGTGGATTTGAGTAACAAAATTCGCAAGTTCCAAACATATCTTTTGCATATAAATCCCAAGATTTAATCATTTTTTTCATCATAAGTGAAAATTAAATTTAATATATATATTTGTAAAAATATTGTGCATTTTTTAAGGATTTTATTTATAAAATTCTTAAAAAAAAAAAACATTTGTTGCCTAAAATTGTATCTTCCTTCAAAGTTGAATTGAGATTTGTGGCAACTCTGTGGCTGTCTATAAACAAATACATATTCGTTATTCGGTTATACGAATGCCAATACATTCAAAGTCCAAATTTAAAAACAAAATTAAAATGCCGTCGGTATAATTAAAAAAACCTTAAATTTAAATATTTACCTTATATGTTATATCTTTAAAAGTAATCCAATGAAATGATTTAAAAAATTGTTTAAATAAATTATTTTTAAACAATTTATTGCACTTTTATTTTGATAATTTTTTTTAAAAATATTTTTTTTTTAGGAAAACCTTTAAGATTTTATAAAATCTTATATTTTTTTTTTTTTTTATTTTTCAACAAAAATCACTTAATAATAAAAAAATTTAACAAAAATAATTTTTCCACTCTTTTTTTTAAAATTTTCTTAAAATATTTTTTATTATTCCTTTTTTTACATTTTGTTTAAAATAAATTTTTTTCGTATAAAATCTCGACACGTTATTTTTTTGAAACAAAAGAATTTTTGAATCTTTTCTTTCCCGTTCTTATTTTCCTTTTTTATTATTTCCTTCAAATACGTCGTCGTATGAACCACACGCAAAGACAAAAAATATTAAACTAAAATTCAAATATCTGCTCAATGTATTCGGTACCATATAGAATGTGTGTAACTAAATCGGCATATACGATACGATCAACGACACAACACAAGCACAAAGCACTGGCAACAGGAGTAAACAGCGCAAAGATAAACAAACCAGAAAACAAAAACAAATACCATAACAACAACCAGAGCCACCACCACTGTCACCCATCACCACAATTCCATTCCATTCAGCATTCACAAGGGAAGTCTCCCTAGTGTCACCCGCGGATCTTTATGGAATTGGTTTTATTTTGTAGATCAGAAAAAATAAAGGGACACGTATTTTTTTTTAGCGGCCCAAATTCATATTTAGGGGGTAAAAAGGAGGGGGGAAGACAAGTCCATTTTTCAGTTTTTTTCGTTTATCTCCTATATTATGTAAAGACACCCAGTCATGTTACATACCAAATGAAAGGTCTTTGGAAAACCTATCTAAGTGTGCTAAGAACGTGTCCAAACATGCACAACTTTTCGTCATATTGAGTAAAATACCAACATTTTTGGACACTTTTGTTAATAAGTCGAAAAATATTAACTTCTGTGGCCCGATGTTAGCACCACGAGATAGGTATTTTAAATACCTTTAATCTGATACCACACATGCCTATATTAATTTTGTTGAAGTAGGCGTAAAACGTAAAAAACTGAAAAAGGTCAATTTCCCCCCATACAAATCGACCCCCCCTAAAAATGAGTTTGGGCCGCTAAAAAAAAATACGTGTCGAATTAATTTTCGTTCTTAACAACATATCCAAATTTCATGAAGATCGGAGGGTGACACCAGGGAGACTTCCCTTGTCAGTCATTACCATCATCACTTTATTATCACTCTTACCTTTAATCGCTATTGTTATACTCTTCTCACACTAATTACTCACTGGGTAGGCGTGAAAGTAACGGTAGATATTTAAAGAGAATTTTTGAATACAGTGACTTTTAAACTTTATTTTTAAGAGAAAATTTATTTTTAGTTTTGATGCTTAATAGAGTTAGTGTTGCCAAGTGTTTCAAAATTCCTAGATTACAGTTATTTTTCACAAAATTTCTCTTAGAATTTTAAATTCAAAATTATTTTCGTTTATTCCCTACCGAAGAAGACGAATTTACCAGAGTTTGCTTTTCCAGAAATAGATGGAGCACCTCTGGTACTGTCAAAGTGCTGCGAAATACATATTTCGCAAAGAATATGGAGATACTCGACCATAGTGGGTACGTTGGGCGGAACATAACTAGAAGAGAAAACCGACTACATCTTACCTTAGGCGAATTTTGACAGAACTTTCGAACTCCAATTACCGACTGGGTTGCAAACTCTGTTATGACGGAAAACGTTATTTTAATTTTTACAGTCGGATCATAGATGAAGATAGGTACGAGTTCCGAAGTGTACTTTGAATGCCTTGAAGTCAGGGCCTCATTCACACTTCCGAATAAGTGTTGCTTTCCAGGCAGAGGTACTTGCAATTAAACAACAGTTTAGTTGTACCAGCCGAATTTAGAGCCAACTGCATAGTTTAATAACAACAACCGAAATTTTCGGTTGCGATAACCAAAATTTGTTTTGAAAATTTAACTTCTGTTGGTTCACATAAATTTCGGTAATCGCAACCGAAAATTTCGGTTGTTGTAATTAAACAATGCAGTTGGCCGATGAATGTGGCTCTAAGTCAGTGGGAGAACCTGGCATCTCGTTTCCTCTAGTAAAGGCAATGAACAGAATTGATAATAAAGCTGTAAATAAGATGAACGATAGTTGAATATCGCTGACTGCTATATCGCAGATACTATAGCCACTGCCAAATCCACTGCAGAAACTATGGTCACTGCAAAAAGTCTTCTTACGTTGGAACGCGGAAGGTTGGCCTATTGGTGGGAGTAGACAGGTCATTTTACAATAGGTAGTATGGCCCTACGTATAGGAATCTCTAACAGGGATTATTGAAGCAGTTGTGGAGTTGAAGGAGTCAATGCAGCACTTGTTGTTTGAATGTCCGGGAATAAGAGAGAAGAGCCTCAAGCATTTGAGACAAAGATTTTTCGATGACCTACACTGCCTAAACGATGTCTCGTTGACTCTTCTATCGGAATATCTTAGAAAATCGAGAATGGTTTAAGAAGTAAATATTTTAAGCATAGGGAAAATAATCAAGGGAATGGCAATGGACCTTATGGCCTCCGAGTGAATTCGCCAAATAGCCAAGGAAATCACTTTTTACATTTTAGCCCTGCAGAAATATTTCAATAAAAGGGTGGGGTCTAAACTGCCATAGCACTGATCATTAAAGATTTTTACACACAAATTTGGCATGTACCGCAACATGTGCTAAAAAGCAATGATGCTGAATAATGACAACTGTAGGATATGTGATGTACCTGGGAATAGAGAGACGGTGGAGAATAGTTTTGCCACTATCCTACACTATAACGTATCAGAAAGGAGAGATTCTGAGACCACACTTTAGAAATATGGAAAAAAAAATCTGGACTCGGGTTAATGAGACTTCTGATGTTCACCAAGTAAACGTGGGAGACATGGGTGCCATCACTTCGTACGGGTAGACGTTAAAATCTGGTAACGTAAAGGATCTATAATACATTCGAAGTATTTTCTTCAGGGATCGTTTTATAAAAACTTACATCGCCTGTATGGCTGGTGGGGCAGCATTCTAGGTTTTGCAAACCAGTTAAGCCAAATTTACTTTCCATCATATTGTATCAGTATAAAAAAAAACCCCACAGGGATAAGGAAGTAGCTCTTTTTGCCTTTCTGAATATTGAGGGAGCTTTTGATAAAAACTGGTTATAACTCTATTGAATCTGCACTTCAGTGTAGAGGTGTGAATCAGGGTACGTGTAGATAGATTAGACGTTAAAATCTGGTAACTCGTTCGAACATGCTCGAGAGCAGGGAAATAACCACATCTATAAGTAGTACTCGAGTCGCAGTAAACGCCGTTACAGGCTGTCCTCAGGGCGGCGTCCCATCTCTACTGCTATAGTCCTTGATGACAGACGGCTTGCTTTATAAGCTATATAATAGGGGCTATCAGGCAATCGAATATGCGGACGATTTAGTAGTTACATATATTAACTGGTAAATTCGATAATAACATCTCGGATATTATGTAAACCACTTTTCATTTGATCATGAACTGGTGCACTAAACATGGTCTTTCAATTAACCCTAATAAAACTATAACAGTTCCGTTTACTACTTAGAAGACGAAATCTCAATATGGGAAGCGAATGGACTTGTTGTTAGGACCCGGGGTCTAAACCCTAAAATAGTCATGAGGATCTGCAATAAGTTTGTTAGACCGATCATAACGTACGCTACCATAATCTGGTGGACGAAAATCTTGCAGAGTGATGCTACGGCAATACGAGGCAAGGTACATCGTCTTGCTCTATTCACGGGTGCTATAAAAAACGAAACTTGAGCGGTCACTCCAATATAATTTCTACAATATGAATTAAGGAAAACTTGGATATGCGACCGGATAGGATAAACTCTGAGCTTCGCTTTGAAAGGAAATTTGAGATCATGATACTTAGTAGATCGGATTGGGATGAAGCCTTAGCTGGTATACTGATGGCTCAAACCTGACCTCTGAAATGAGAGCTGGTGTTTCCGTTTCTATCACTCGGATCTCCGAACACATAGGTAGGTGGCATACAGTTATTCAGGCTGAAATTCAGGCTACTAAAATGTGCGCTAAAGTTAATGTTGTAAAGTGCATGAAGGGCACACATATTTAATATTATCTGGTAGCCAGGCAGCTCTTCAAGCGCAGTCTTCTTGGGAATTTAAATTTTAACTGATACTAGCATGTCTTAAAACCCTCCAACAGCTGGCCGAGCGAATTAAATTTACTCTATTTTGAATCCCTGGTCATATAGGTTTCCAGGATAATAATATAGCGGATTAGCTTCCAAGAATGCCTCTACTGCTCCTATGACTGGACTCGAACCCTATTGTAGGGTGAATTGATCCACCTTTCCGACCATGACTAGGGGTTTGGAAAAGCCATACTTCTTAAACTTGAGGAAGAATCTGGCATCGCAGTTTGTCGGATCAGAAGACGGTTCTTAAACAGTGAATTACTTAATTCTGAGGATATAAGCCTAGCTTCTCCATCCTCTATTATAGAGTTCATTAGGAACATTGAACAGAGTTTGATATAAATTTATAGATTTTGATGCTGACGGCCGTGAGGATTATATCTCTCCTTGCAGAATAATCGCAATGAGAAAGGAAGCAAATATAATCTGCAAACTCTATGTACTCTAATCTTCCGTTAAGTCCCCAGGACATACCTCTATATTCAATACGAATGGACATTTTATTTTTATTTCTGCTGTGTAAAAAAAACTCAAATTCTGATTGTGGACGAAAACATCAAGAGAGTCTTCCTTTCTTCTCAGAACACGGTTCAGCAGCTTAAAACAAATTATTAATTTTAAACTTCCCCACAAATTATAGTTGATTTCCCCATTTTAAAAACCAAATTCTCGTATCTGGTAGCACAGATTGTAACTCACCAAAAACTTTTCAAAGAGTCTTATTATGATCTTTTTAAGAGTACCTAACACATTGTGATCTTTATGTCTCCCTTAATAATTCTCTTCCCTTCACAGTTTAAAAAGCACTGCTCTTCTCTCACAATCGGTAATTCTTAACATACACTAACAAAAACCAGTTACTTTTTATTAATGGTGTTTAACGGTAACGCCCACTTAATCTTTTCTGTTGTTTCCATCACCCATACACAATACCTGTTTTTAGAGTAAACTCAACACAATGCAATTTAATTGAATAAAAGGTGTAAACCTTTTTCAACAACAATGAAGTCTTGTTGTGAATTAAAATTTTCTTATTGGTCATTTGATCAAAACATGCGCAATGGACGCCATATTTTTATGAACAATCTCTGATGGGATAATAAGGTTTTATTTTGCACAGCCTAGCAATGCTATTAATGAATATTACTTGAAGATGCTGCTTCAGGCAATGCTAGGTAAATCCATCCACTTTGAATACATTTCCGTTTTTTTGGCAATCAAGGAAATTTAAGTAAAAGGTTGCTAAGATATTTAAATTAAAAGGATTTGTATGCATTTTTATAAGAATATCCAACATTTTTTTTTTTGGGGAATTTTAAATTTAAGTTTATTAGGATTAAAATGATAATTTAGAAGTAGAAGAGATAAAACTATTTAAGTAATAAATACTTTATGTCATGTAGTAATATGTTCAACCAGCAGAAAAATCTATTTAAACTGATGAAAATGATTTGAGCACACACGATTTAGAAATCTGCAATCAAACAAGAATATTAAATACTGAGAAATCATACTATATTATGAGTAGGGTTTTTCTAGCTCCAGATTATTTTTCTTTACTAACTAGGTTAGGTTGTAAGCACACATATAGTCTGAGGTCCGTTCGGATACCACGGGACATCAATGGGGTTCCCCCACAAGTCCCTGCCGTTAAACCAATTTGAGCTACTTTTGAAACACGTAAAACATTGAATTTTGACACGCAACAAATCAGAAATATCGTGCAGCTCCCCTAATCCCAGTGACCAGAAAGTGGTTTCCACCCTTTCTTCATCCATGCAACTCTGGCAATAGACATTTCATGGCACAATTAACAGCTCAGCAGTATCACAGTTCGAGACTTTGAAGGAAATTACGAGAATAGACCTAAAAAGTTTAAAACAATTCGCAATGAAGGTCAATGTATTTAGTTTACATCGATAAGCGGAAAAAGTTTTGTGGTATCGCTATGGACCAATTGGTCTATGCGGAGTGCCCATCTGGCAGCGTCACCCTAACCTAACCTAACAGCTCTGCATGCTTTCCCATAAAACAATATCCGTTAATTACAGAACCACCTTCAAAATCTCTCCTCTTGGTAGCGATATCAGCTGACTTGTGCTCTTCTGATAAAAAAAGGCCAAATCTATCGTTTAGTCTCACACGTCTATCCATGTGTCCATCTCTGATTAGTCTCCGTCGCGAAACAATGCCGTATATTTTGCTTTCAAGTTTTTAGACGTCTACCAATACATTCCAATGCCGTTGGATCCTGTATGTTAGTTCCCAGTCTTGAAAGCTCATTAACCTTGCAATTCCCTCTATGCCCTGATACCCATATGAGTCGTATGAAAAACTGCTTGGGTATCATATTTAAAAACGAGTGGCAGTTAAGGGCGCATTTTGTTTTTAGAAACATTGACCCCTGGGACTTGACCGCGGCTTGTTTGTCGGAATAGATATTGACTGAGGTTGTAGACAAGACATTGCAACTCAACCAGTTAGCCACTTCTATATTGCCATCATTTCTGTCTGGTAAACACTGCAATGATCTGGCAATCTTCGAGCCAGGCTTAACCCAAGCTCTTCCGCATAGACTCCAAAGCCCACTTGTTCGTAAAACTTCGATCTTCGATCCATCTGCACGGAATATATGGATCTGGAATATTGCAGTGTAATATTAAGTCGAATTGGCGACATTGCCGCATACTGCCTACCCAATATGTCCAATAGTATTTGGTGAAGTAGGATTTCTTATGCAGCCGCAGGAGTAATTCGAAGAGATCAAATGATACACATCGACGGCATTCTCTGTACCTTCGTGCTAAAGACAGATCTCTCTTTTGTTTCTAAATTAGGTTATCAGATAATGATTCCATGCATCAGAATTGAATGCACCACTGTTGTATAAATCCGGTAAACAACTCTAGAATTAAAGTCCTATCATTTTCCAAAGGTTCGTTTACAGCAGCGGTTACCAACCTTTTTGGCTCGCGTACCCCTAATTTTAAATTGTATCAACCGCGTACCCCCTAACGAGTTTTTTGTTTTCGTTAAAAAAACTTCACATACACACAAAAAATACTTTGTCAAATTACTAGTTAAAGTCTCGTAATCCCATTTTACCAACATTTGACAGTTTTCCTTGTTTTTTAACAAACAAATTTGTATCGAAATTTATTTTTTTTTTTTTTTTTGTAATTTTACAAATTTCCAAGATAATTTTACAAAAAAAAATCTAGTTAATTCACGAGAATTCCTTGCAATTTTAATTGTGCCAAAAAAAATGTAAATTTACAATTTTATTGGCAAAAAGCTTGTAAAATTACAAAACTATTGGTAAAAAGCTTGTAAAATTACTAGGAATTCTTGTAAAATAGGAGGTAGCAAAAAATCCAGTAAAATTACAAAACCTCTTGGTAAATTTTATCGTGTCAAAAATTTTTTAAATTTACAACTGTTTTTGTAAAAACCTTGTAAAATTACAAAATTATTGGTAAAAAGCTTTTAAAAAAAAAGTTACAAATCTTTCATGTAATTTTACAAGGTTTTTTTTAGTGTATAAATATTAGAGTTAATTTTGAAATTTTTGATCTGCGGGTATTATCATTTTTTTTAAAGGATTTAGGCGAGATCAAAACAATGGTGGTATTTTTTTTTTTTAAATGTTCGCTCCTTGGGGTGGTTAAATGCATCTGAAAACGCGGATTTTGAGCTGATTTTTCTGCAGAGCAAAAGCTGCAGAAAATATTGCAAATCTGATTTCACCAGTCGATTCTACACCAAATATTACAACAACGGACATTTTTTGAACACTTAAAAAAAGTTCCAAAAACCCATTACAGGGGCCGGAAATATAATATTTTTAATTTTTTTTAAATGTTTTTTTTAATACAAGGGCAGATCAATAATTCCGTGACTTTTCGAATGAAACACCCCCAAATATACAATGAAAGGGCATTTTGAGCTTAACAAAATGGTACCAAAATTTTCACTCTATCACAACCCGTCTCAAAAATGCCCAAAAACACGTTTTTTGAGAACTTTGGCATACATTTTCTCAAAAACCTGACATCATAGAAAAATTTAGGAACCTTATTCGGAATCATCATCGAAAGGTTAATCGAAAACAAGTGGTTAGATCTCAAAATATTAACCAAAAATATTGCAAAAAATGTTCTCTTAATTTTCTCAACTTTCTTAAAAACCTGACGTTATGGAAAACTTTGAAAGTCAGATGCGGAACTAGCATTTAAAGGTTAATCTAAAACGAATGTCCAAATTACTAAAATTTTGCGTACCCCCGCGGACAGTTTCGCGTACCCCCTAGTGGTACGCGTACCATAGGTTGGTAACCGCTGGTTTACAGGACTATATAGCAATCGTTGCTTATCTTACCCGTTGCTCATTACGCCTGAAATTCAACTTCCTTCCCAGAAATACTTGGCACCATCTGAGAATGCGATTTGAGTGCCGTTCAGAGAAACAAAAGCAGGAATCTTATTATACCCTACACCACTCTGTGGTACAGGGTATAATGACTGATGTGCTGATGTTTGTTACTACCCGAAATATTGGTCTAGACCCACTTTTAAGTATACCGATCGACTCAGAATAACTTTTTAAGTCATTTTAGCGATGTTAGTCTGTCTGTCCGTCCATGTATACTTTGTAAACTTTGTTTGGCCTAAGGACGAAGCCTAATGAAATTGGAATCGAACCATGTTTAGACCTAGCCACCATACAAAGGTTCGCTTTAATTTTGGCTCAAATGGCTATAATAACCGTATTGGTATCCTTTCGAAATTTGGAGGGTAAGTGTGTTTTATATTTAGTAATTACTAGGGCAAGTACTTTCATGAAAATGCATATTTTTACTCAGCATTGTAAACATAACATAAATGAAATATCTATCCGAATCAATGAATTTGCATTAAAATGGCATTGATTTGTAGTTGCATATTTTTGCATATTTTGGTATAAATGCATATTTTTGCATATTTTGGTATAAATGCATATTTTTGCATATTTTCATATAAATTGTACTTTTTTTTAAATTTCATCAATATTTTTTAAAAGCGTCCTTAGGAAAATTTAAAACCTATCGCCTGTTTTTTGTAGAAAAATGTATTTATTTATAGAAATCATTTTCTAATCAATTTTTTTAAAGAAAATCACACAATTTTCTTGTATTTTAAGCAAATCAAAACAAAATAAATTGACAATTTTCACAATTCTTTTTATTTTTTTAGTACACACCGATTTCTGTCTTTCTTCTTCACCCTTTATATATGTCATTCGTGATGTTTTAGAATTTAAGATTTTTTACAGGAAAATTGCGTTTTTGTTTTGATTTGAGTTAGCCTTTGCTTTTGAATTAATTTTTGAAAATTCCAAAAAAAGTGAAAAAGAATATTTTAAAAATAAATAATTTTTTTTAGAATAAAAAACAAAAAGGATTAAAATAACTTGTTCTAGAAAAATATTGTATTTTCATATTCTTTATCTTTTATAAATTTTTTTCTTCAGAAATATTTAGTGACTCAAAGAAAAAACTTCTCAAGCAAAAAAATATTTTACTAATTTAAAATTGTTTCCACTCAATAAAACATTTTTTAAAATTGTCGAGGGCCTTAAAGAATTTGACAATCCCTAATTTATGTTGACAATTTATTTTTTTTTAGTAAAAACAATTGGGGTTTTCACAATAACGATTAAATTTGCCTTTTTTAGTTGGGTATTTGGCAAATTTGCCATTTTACTAAACGTCAAGTATTTGCCACCATTTTTTCTTTACATATCGTGAGCGCACTATTCGTTAATAATTTGCACAAAAAAACTTTAATTATCTTTTTACATTCACAATTTTAAAATAAACACAAAAAGTGTGTGTATATTTCTTTTTGTTTAAATGTTTTTGTTGCCGCGTTCGAAATTTCAGCATAAACAATCACAGCTGTTGTCATTTTTACGTTTTTTTTTTATTTGCACAATGGCATTTTGTCTTTAGACAAGGTTTGAGTTGGGCATTTTAAGAAAAATATGCTACATTCAAATTGGCATTTTTTTGACGTTTGGCACATTTGCCAAATACCAAACTAAAAAAGGCAAATTTAATCGTCACTGTGAAAACCCTAAATAAATTTTTAGATGCATATTTTTGAAGTTTTTAGTGCATATTTTGGATTTTTAGATGCATATTATAGGCACATATTTTCGTTTTTTAGATGCATGAAAGTACTTGCCCTAGTAATTACCATTCCGAATTTCAAAGGAATCGGATCAGTTCTTCTTGTAGCCCCCATACAAACCACCTTCCCAATATTAACATAAATCTCTCAAATTTCACGAAAATATTTTCTGTTTTATTAAAATGTTGTTTGTGTGTGTTTAACGTGTTCTTTAATAACCCAATGATTATAATTGGATCATTTTTGGACTTAGGCCCCACATAAAAATTTCGCCGATATTCAGTTAGAGCGGTTTATTGGCAACAAATAGGAGCCTATTTCACTTTGATTTGACAAAAGAAAGATACAATCGGTCCATGTTTGAACTTGGGACCCATTTTCCGGGAAATACTCTACACCAGTATTATATGGTCGGTGTTGACCGACTATGATTTTCTTACATGCTTTTCCTTGTTTTATTTCGATTTACTTGGATAAACTCTTAGAACACTATCAACTGCCCATTTAGACAGATCTTTCATAGAAACCTGAAAAATGGCCCCTAATGTTGGCAGGTGCTTTCCCTTAACCGTTATGTCCATACGCCGTCCCCGCAACATCAAGAAAGGCCACCATAGTGTGCTGTTTTACCAAAGGCGATCTCTCGATGATACCAACGAGCTCGTCAAGAGCTGTTTTCGTTGATCGCCCCTTGATGTATGCATGTTGCTTAGTCAAAAGTCAAAAGCAACTTCGGTTCAATCACTCTACGCAAATATGAGTCTATCTTTCGTTCCATTGTCTTTACCAGAAAAGAAGGCAGACTTATTGGTCTGAAATCTGTGTTGGAAGTTTTCCCAGCCTTCAGAATTAAGGCGACTCTGATATCCCTCCATTTTTAAGGAATATACGACCATTTAATACATACTGTGTAGAGATAATACAGCCAAGGGACAAAATAGTCCGACACTTGCTGGATCTCAGCCGGGATTATAGAATCAGGTCCCGAGGATTTATAGGGCCTGAGTCTCTGAATTGGGTGTCAGAACGTTCCAATTTTTGATACTTTGGCGTCAGAACGTTCCAAATCTTGAAACGGTATCATGAAATTGCCCAGAATATGCGTGTTTAGAAGGAGATCTATCGAATCCCCACTAGAGGTAGACCATACCCCTTTAGGATTCTTTAGGTATCCCAGGGTGCAAGGAGAAGAAGATAAAACTTTGCACAGCCTGCGTGCCTCAGAAACGTCTTCTATGTTTCCACAGAAGTTTTTTACACTCACTTATTTTAGCTAATTTTATATTTTTATACCCTCCAACTACAGTATGAGGGTATACTCACTTTGTCATTCCGTGTGTAACGCATCAAAATATCGGTCTAGGACCCCATAAAGTATATATATTTATGATCAGTGATCGATTCTAAGACAATCTAGCGATGTCCGTCCGTCCGTCCGTCTGTCTGTCCGTCTGTAGTTAACACGATGCAATCCAAAATAAAAGAGTTAGACTCCCGACATTTGGCACGAATATGTCTTATGTTCCTAGGCAGGTTAAGTTCGTAAAGGAGGAAAATCGGACCAGGGGGAAAAAAGTTCCCCCTTGAAGAACTAAACCAACCTCTGAAAAATACCATATTTTTACATGATTTTCTTTGTTTTTGTTTAACAAATACAACATTTTTATGCTACAAAAAGTTCAAAGTCCTGCATTTGGACCCACAGAATTAGAAAATGTCATTTTTTTGGTCCGCCCCCCTTTTATGGGCGTGGAATAATTTTTTTTTTTAAATAATGATAAACTTGTATTTCTTTAGAGCAAAAAGTATAAGAATGTATTCTTAAACACATATTCGAGAAGAAATGCCTCCCCCAATTACCACTACCGACCATCCCCCCCCCCCCCCCCCGAAAAAAAAATAAAACGCCCCTGCAATTTTTTGTATACCCTCCACTCTAGTGATAGAGGGTATATATAAGTTTGTCATTCCGTTTGTAACACCTCGAAATATTGGTCTAGGACCCCATAAAGTATATATATTCATGATCCTCGATCGATTTTAAGACGATCTAGCGATGTCCGTCCGTCCGTCCGTCCGTCTGTCTGTCTGTTGAAAACACGCTAACTTTTGAAAGACTTTACGGAGGCTCCTGAAGTTTGGCATATATGTTGGGAATTTACCTGGTCAGGTTGGTATTGCAATCCAGCGAAATCGGTCCAGTGGTTCAAAAGTTATGAGCAAAAGACTGAATTTCGGCAAGGGTTTTTCGTGAATTTATGAGATAAAAAGCACTATAACTTTCGAAAATCAATTCTGAGGATGCTGAAGCTTGGCATATATGTTTTTCGTTCCTCCAGCCTAGTTCGTATTGAATTTCACCCAAATCGGTCCAGTGGTTCAAAAGTTATTAGCAAAACCGTGAATATCAGATTAGCTTCACCTTAAATTCACGTGGTGAAAACCAGTTAAACCTCTTTAAAACCCATTGGCAAGTCACAAAAATATTTTAAAACGTATTTTTGTCACTCAAAAATATGTTTATACCAAAACAAAAAAAAAATACACTCGAAAAAAATTTTACACTCAAAAAAAATTTTACACCCAAAAAAAAAAATTGTAAATTTTTTTTTGAATGTAAAATTCGAAAAAATTTTACACTCAAAAAAAATTTTACATTAAAAAAAAAATTAGTAATTTTTTTTTTTTGAATGTAAAATTCGAAAAAATTTTACACTCAAAAAAAAATTTACACTCAAAAAAAAATTTTTATTTTTTTTTTTTTCAAAAATTACTAAAAAAATTTTTTTTACACAAAATAAAATATTTCTAATCATAACTGTTATTTTTTCACGTTAGAAAATTTACTATCACTTAAAATGGGCATTGTGGAGGGTATTCATAGATTCGGCCAAGTCGAATTTAATTTTTCTACTTGTTTTTTATTTATTTGAATGTTGGAGGGTATAACAGATTCGGCACGGCCGAATTTAACACTCTCACTTGTTTTAAAATGGGGTTTACCCAATCCTCCTGAGAGTCAATGTGTGTTATTTTTTACTCCCAAACCGATTCCGAACTGTCTGTCTAATATATTACTAATATTTCACATTGAACTATTTAAACACTTTTTTTTTATCAATAAATCAATATCTCAAAATACGTGTCTTCACACCTCTTTCAATATCATAAGAGCAGATCACCATAATCATGTTTATAAACTTATAAAAATTGAATTCCAAATAGTTATGGACTAAAAAAACCCTCATAAAACTTTGCAAACATTTTAAAAAAAGGTATAATTTTCAAATAAAAAAAATCTAACCTTTAATAACATAAACAAAATGATCTGGACTTGTAAACATAAAAAAACACCAACAAAAACTAACTAACAAAAGGTGTAAAAAGTAAATAAATTAACAATCAACGATATCGATATGACTTTATGGTCAATTGCTAAAATTGTTATCGTTTAAAATTAGAGCCAGTCAGCCACTCACGATGGGTGAAGAATGTATTAACATTAGAGTAGGAAGGGAAATAGAAAATGGAAGACCACTACCAAGCCACATGTGGTCACCACATCTATCCAGCAAATATTATATCCTTAAAATCTGTGCTCACCATATAGAAGATTGCCCCAATAATACCGTGCATCTTTAAACGAGATAGCGAGATATTAAAATTTGGTCCTCAATTGAGCGCCCGTTTATAGGAATAGGTATATTCCTAAAAGTTTTGGTCAACACATATAAGATTGCTCAATAATGGCGTGCATATCTTAACGTGATAGCGAGATATTCAATTGGCCCTCAATTGGGCGCCATTTTATAGATATAGTATAATTGACAACTTTTGTGCTGATGATCCACCAAGATAGGGTGCGGTTTCAATTTAAAGGAAGGAGATCACGTTAATGATCGTTGCTTATCGACAGGATTATTCGCAAGATCATATTAAAACCCTTAATTGGGCGCCGGTGTTACCTTTTGTAACTACAGGCAGTTACCATACTATAAAGTTATATTTATACCCCTGAAAGCTGTGCCCAATAATGCTGCGTATTACTAAACGTGACAGCGAGATATTCAATTGGCCCTTAATTGGGCGCCGTTTTATAGATATAGTATAACTGCCAACTGTGGTGCCGATGATGTAGCAAGATAGGGTGCGCTTTTAATTTAAAGGGAGGAGATCACGTTTATAATCGTTGCACACTGACAAGAATTTTCGACCCTCAATATTTTATCGTTGCGCACTATGGCTTTTCGGGATTGGTTTTCTGAATCCGGAGATTCGGATTGAAGAAAAATTTTCGGAATATTTGAGATATTTTGATTTTTTTTTTAATTTTCGGAAGTTTTCGGCACTTTAGCACTTCAAATCCATGTTATTTGACGTGCTAAAGTGCACTTCACCTGATACAACTTTACATTTTGGGTAGGCAGTATGCGGCTACGCCGGCAATTCGACTTAATAGCACACTGCAATGGAGGATTTGTGCATTCCGGGTAGTAGAGCCTCTATAAAGCTTCATACAAATGGATCGAAGCTACACGAACAAGTGGGGTTCGGAGTCTATTTGGAATAGCTCCGATTGAGGCTGGCTCGAAGATTGCCAGATCATTGCAGTGTTTACACGGCAGAGATGTTGGCATAAAAGAAATAGCTGCTGGTTGAGTTACAAGGTCTTGCTTCCAACCGCTGTCAGTATCTATTTCGACAGTCAAACTGTGGTCAAGTCCCTGGAGTCAATGTTTCTGAAAAATACACAACATGGATGGACGTGTGAGACTACAGTTTTGACCTTCTTTCATTCAGAAGCGCACAAGTGAGATGATGTCGCTTCCAAGAGGAGAGATTTCGACGGTGGTGGCTGTAATTACCGGACACTGCCTTCAATTAGCATCGCGGGAACAAAAAGAATTTCCCTTACTTCCTACTTTTAAAGAATCTTTTGAACCTGTTTAAAGAAATCATGCAACTGCTTCGTGACTCTACTTCGCATACACTAGAGTGTCCCTTATTTTGGAAATGTTAGAAATCTTGAGACGGTGCCCGCTCATTTTTTTCCTTTTGACTTAAAAATAACTCAGGAAAAATTTTACGCCCCTAGGACCACGCCTTCCCTACGCGACGGGGCCTTAAAAAGCGGGGCCTAAAAAATCATTTTTCCATACAAACCAAAAAATTTTTTTTTGATTTTTAATTTTTTTGTTGTTAATTATTATATTACTTGCTTAGCTTATTTACGACAAAAAATTTGATTTTGGTGGGATAAGTCTTACAGCGCTAAAAAAATTTTCGCAAAAAAAAATTTTGAGCCGCCGGGGTCCTACAGTAAAAAATTTTTAAAAAATATTTTTTTTTAGTTTTGACCAGCAACGGTTTTAGCTGCTATGTTGCTTTAAATGATATATATTCATAAAAAAATATTTTTTGTATCTGTGACATCTTTATCGTGTTCTAAAAAAGGGTACAAAATGCATTGTTGATTTTTTTCGATACACGATAAAGATGTCACAAATATGAATAATATTTTTTTTGGAATATATATCATTAAAAACAACATAACAACTAAAACCGTTGCTTTTCAAAACTAAAAAAAAAATATTTTTTAAAAATTTTTTACCGTAGGATCCCTACGGCTAAAAATTTTTTTTTCGAAAAAGATAAAGATGTCACAGGTATGAATAATTTTTTTTTTGGAATATATATCATTAAAAGCAACATAACAACTAAAACCGTTGCTGGTCAAAACTAAAAAAAAATATTTTTTAAAAATTTTTTACTGCAGGACCCCGGCGGCTCAAATTTTTTTTTTGCGAAAATTTTTTTAGCGCTGAAAGACTTATCCCACCAAAATCAAATTTTTTGTCGTGAATAAGCAAACCAAGTAATAAAATAAATAATAACAAAAAAATTAAAAATCAAAAAAAAAAATTTTTGGTTTGTATGGAAAAATGATTTTTTAGGCCCCGCTCTTTAAGGCCCCGTCGCGTAGGGAAGGCGTGGTCCTAGGGGCGTAAAATTTTTCCTGAGTTATTTTTAAGTCAAAAGGAAAAAAATGAGCGGGTACCGTCTCAAGATTTCCAACATTTCCAAAATAAGGGACACTCTAGCATACACGTTCTTAAAGCTTGAGCAGAAGTCATTAGCGGATAGGTTAGTTTGTAAGTTACTATTAACGCTGTGCTGACGTTACACATAGACTCTGAGGTCCCTTGTGATACCACGGTGCGGTAATAGAGCTCCCCTACTAGTCTCTGCCATGAAACCATTTCGACGGTAGTGGCTGTAATTACCGGATACTGCCTTCAAGGAAATCACGCTGAGCTGTCAAATGTGCCGTAGAACTACTTTTGCCTTGCATTGATGAGGAGTAGGTCGAAACTATGTAACACTTTATCTGCCATTGGCAGCCACTTTCTGGTCAGAGACTTGCTTCACTGGAATTTAGGTAACTACGCGATCTTTCTGAGTTGTCGGATTTCAAAATTCAATATCTTACGAGTTTCAAAAGGAGTTTAAATTGGTTTAACGGCAGGGACTAGTAGGAGAGCCGCATTACCGTCCCATAGTATCACAACGGACCTCAGAGTCTGTGCGTTTGGACGTAAAGCGTCAGCAGCCACTTACAACCTAACGGCGACACATTAACACTGTCAATATCCTGCGTATGCCAATCGGAAAACCAAACACTTTGGCACTCCGGAACTTAAGGACTGTTTTACTATCGTTGTTATTAGCAGAATAGACTCAATATTCTTTGACTCTTTCGTTCTCAATAAGTTCCTGGTGGATTACCTCCTTTACCACATCTTTCTTCACTGTCACGTTTAAAAATTCTGTTTTATCCCACTCTAATATGCGGTTCAAAAAGTAGTAGTGCAACTTGGAATGCACAATATTTTTTTTTATCATATTTGAACTGCTCCTTTTTTTAATTTTTCACGTCCACTATTTAGTCACATCACACCAGCAATACCACCACCACCACTCACTTACTTACTCACATACTAAAATACGATTAGAGTTTAACGTGAAGAAGTTGCGTGTATGCATTTCATGTAAACATACATGTATTTAAGATCATTATTTTTTAACACCCATTCCAACATTAATTTTGAAAACATAAAAAAAACATACAAAACACACGACATGATATCAATTTAATGGTTTTACAAACGAGCGATTGATGAGCATATCATATAACTTAGCCAGCCAGCTAGCCATATATCCATACAAACAAATTCTACACTGCGTACTATTTATATAGCAATGAGAAGATGATCTTGGTTTGATAAAAATGTATATATGAGAGTTTGGTATTTAACGACAGTGAGGGTTTTAAAAATAGCAGTTTTTATAAAAAGTGTAAACTAAATTTCCTATGAAACTGCTCACGACTTCATATCTGAAGTTCTTTTCAATGATCTACGGTTTTGAACCTTTGTTCTAACCTTCCTAAGGACTTTCAACTCGACTTTTCCAAACACTTTTAAATTGTGCTTTGGACAAACCTTTATAAAATACCATTGATTAGGTTTTCATCAAGCTTTTCATGATCTTGAACTGGCCAATTGTTTTATAATTCGAAGGGGTTTTTGGGGTACCATTATTGATACTGTCTCTTAATGAAATGTTTGTGCTAATGGTATAGATACGGTTTCTTCTTGAATGACATTGTTCTCTTATGTGTTTATTGACTACCAGATCTAGTAAAAACTTTTCTGTGGATGCTCAAAGTCGTTTTAATCGTATTTTTTATTAATTTTTTTCGAGTACGATTCACTAGTTTCTTCTTTCTGAATTTGGTGACCTAAAGTTGGATTCCTCGATTTTCTGAAAGCAGGACCTTGAAATTTTGGACCCAGAAATTTTGGAACACCAAAATCGCGGTAGCTCTTACCAGAGCTACAACTTCAGCCGCATTATATATCCTTAAATGTGTTTTGTGAGGAGAGAAAATTCCTACATATTTTCCCAGTAGAGTAATACCATGCCAAATTCTCACAGGATAGGTTAAAGTGGACTGGCATCGCGGAACCAATAAAAATTTCCCTTACTTCCTACTTTTAAAGCACCTAGATCTTCTTACGAAGCTTTTAAGTTTAGGTGTTTGGAAAATCACGCAACTGCTTCGTGGCTCTGCTTCGCATACACGTTCTCAAAGCTTCAGCAGAAGTCATTAGCGGATAAGTTAGGTTGTAAGTAACTGCTGACGCTTAACGCCAACACACATAGACTTTGAAGTATGTTGTAATACCACGGGACGTTAATGCAGTTCCCCTACTAGTCCTTGCCGTTAAACCAATTTCATTCAGGTCCTTATAAAACACCTAGAATATTGAATGTTTACATCTGGAAATTGAGAAAGATCGTGCTGCTTCCTAGATCCCAGTGAAGTAAGTCTCTGACCAGAAAGTTACGAGCAATGGCAGATAATGTGATCTATAGGTTAGGTATGGTTGTAAGTGGCTACTGACGTTTTACGTCAGCACACGTAGACTCTGAGGTCCATTGTGATACTACGGGACTGCAATAAGTTTCCAAACTGGTTACTGCCGTTAAACTAATTTGAGCTTCTTATGAAACTCCTAAGATATTAAATTTTTACATCTGACAAATCAGAAAGATCGTGCAGCTTCCTAGATCCCAGTGAAGAAAGTCTTTGGCCAGAAAATGCCGGACAATGGAATATGGAGTGTTCGATAGTCTCCAACTTCTCCTCATCCATGCAACTCCGGCAAGTCATTTGACAGCACATTTAACCGCAAAAGACATGGTCCGGTAGTTACCACCGTCGAAATTTCTCCTCTTGGAAGCTCACTTGTGTGCTTCTGATTAAGAAAAAGCCAGATCTGTGGTGCTGTCTCACACTTCCATCCATTTGACCATCTCTGAGTAGCCTCCGTTGCGGAACAAAGCCGTAGATTTTGCTTGCAAGTTTCTAGAGGCATACTAACACATTCCAATTTAGTTGGAACCTATCAGGTAGTTCCCAGTCTTGCAAGCTTATCGGCTTTGCAATTCCCTGGAATGTCTCGGTGAACTGGGACCAAAATAATTTGTATCTCAAACTACTTGGCCATCTCATTAAAAAACGTGAGGCAGTTAAGGTCAGATCTTGTTTTCTGAAACATTGACTCCAGGGACTTAAACTCGGCTTGACTCTCAGATGTTGACTGTGGTTGTAGACAAGACATTGCAGCTCAACCAGTCAGCCACTTTATTTATTGACAGCATCTCTGCCTGGTAAACACAATGATCTGGCAATGTTCGAACCAGGCTCAATCCAACCTCTTCCGAATAGACTCCGAAGACTACTTTTTCGTGTTGCTTTGATCTTCAACTGTGTAAACTTATGCAAAGGCTCCACTACCTGTAATGCCCCTCATTCAAGACTACCTGGATGGTATCATAGTGGTAAAATGGCGCTTAAAAAAACTCATAGAGGGGGCATAGTTCCTATTTTTGTAGTGTTGTAATCTTTTTCAAGATCGGGATATGGCCACAATCGCTGCTCCTCCATTGCAGTGTGCCGTTACGTCGAATTGCCGACGTTGCGCAAACTGCCTACCCATTATGTCCAATGGTATTATGTGAAGGAGAATTTTTAATGCAGTTGTAGGTGTAGGCCTTTAACAAAAATCATGATAAACTAATTTTTCTAAATTCCTTGAGAACTGTGCGAGAGTTTTTCCTAGCCTTCGTGAACGACTTTGATATCTCTATATTTTAAAGAAATATAGGACCGTCATTAGCGGATACCCATAGATAATAGACAGTGGATAATAGACAGTGACCGGTTATTGCGGAGAACACCAATGAAATCTCCAATTTGAAGTGTGTTTTTTATACAGACAAAGCCTGCCTAGTCTCGATTACCAAGTGATTTGTAGTCTAAGTTGAAACCAGCAATTTGCCAATGGCGTACTACATCAGTTCCGTTGTAGTTTGTTAAATAGTACCCAGTCTTACAAGCTTATAGGTCTTACAGTGGTTTAGAATGTATACTTATTAGTTTGACTACCAAGTGATGTATATTCCAAGTTGAAACCAGCAATTTTCTAATGGCGTACAAATACATCAGTTCCGTAGTAGCCTCTTAGGTATTTTTCTGTCTTGCAAGTTTGTCGGTCTAACTGTTTTTTTTTTAATGTTTCCTTTGCCCTGAAACCCATATGGGTGCAATGTCAAACTGCTTGCCCCACTCATTTGGAGACGAGCAGCAGTAAAGGGATGTTGGAGTTTTCAGACAGAATGATTGCCAGCACAACCTTCTGGTAAACACTTAAAATTTTATCTGGCCCCGGCTTGGGCGCCAATAAAAAAAAACACAAACTTAGCTCCTAAAAAATCCAATGGTGAGTGTTCTTTCGAAATCCAGACGGGTATCACCTTAGAATCACAAAATGGCTAGTGAATGCATTGTACGCTGTGCTCTTTTATCATCCACAACTTATTTCTACATGTTTGTTTTAGTCATGGGGGAATAAAAGTTGTGTTGCTATTTTTTTTTTTCTTATATCTAGTGAATAATCTTTAACACTTAAATATGCGTATAGTTTAATTTCTCCTGATTGTTGTAGTTATGTTGTGTTTGTTGCTATTTGGTATTATTATCTATCTTCTGTTTAAAACCACAACAAGGAATAAAAATAAGAATGGATTATATTTAGTTAAAACGACTTTAAGACACCCAACAACATTTTCTTTACTGTGAAGAAACAATTTTGGAACAAGAATCAATTTTTGGAAATGGGTTTTAAAGAGTTAAAAATGATTCTCTTAATCCTTGTACCGAAATTTTCGAGGTTTCCTTAGAATTTCGAAATAGTCTTTAATTCCACTATGCCGATTTCGCCCATTTTCATATAGATGAATTTCAATTTCAATAGACCCAATAGATATTATCTTCTGAAGTTCATATATTTCTTATAGTTTTACTGAAAACCAAATCGTTGAACAGGGGTAAAACACGGAACTACATCTAATTTAGCAAAAAGAAAAAGGATTTGTTCATAATCGTCTGGAGAATATTCGTACAAAATTTTATAAATTTTAAAGGACGAGTGGTAAAGTGATGTGTCTATGCAAGATGTATTTGTTTGTTTAAAAATCCCATTTCAACAAACTGACGGACATAGGTAGATCACCATAAAATTGAACAAGAATCACGAATAAATAGTTTTTTATGTAAGGTTCCTAAACCGTTTCGACAAGTCCCAAACGGATTGATATACTTCAACATAACCTGTAGCTCTAAGTATTGGGTATAAAAATTATGTCGTCTCTCAAATACTATGAAAATATTTCGATCTAAAATACAACAGTGTTTTACAAGTGCAAACATTTTTTGAAAATTCAAGGTTATAGTTGTTATGAGTTCTTCAGGTTCTGCACCCAATTAGCAAAAAAGGCCGTTTTGGAAACCACGATCCTGAAAAAAACAGAAGGTTAAAAGCGACAATTTAAAAGATAAAATCTGAAATAATTATATATTTCAAAATATAAATAATATCCAGTTGGCAACGTGCATGAGCCATCCTTGTTGACGACCCGATGACATGTCAAAGTCACACCTGACACCCCCAAGAGTTCTCTATATACCGAGTTGAGGATAGTTTTATATAAAATTTCAAAATGTCCTTAATCATAACACAGGTTCACAAAATTTGAACTTTTTCAATTTGCCTGACCTTTGACACCTGATTTATATGGATTTTAGTGTGTTGATTCTGAATCTGTCATCCAATTGTTTCCATCAGCTCGCTTTCGCGAGCAAATCGCTGTTAAAAGTCGAAAAAGTGCGTTTTTTACAAATTTTGCTTGGCTATAATTTCCAAAAAAAAATTTAGTACATCTGTTTTAAACACGAACTTAACTATATTGGATGCCAGGATTCCAAAACTGTTATTAGGTTTTTTCTGACAGCTTTAGTTTTCGACTTATTAAAAAGGGCATAAATATTCAGACAAAATTACAGAGGTCATAAATTTACAAATTTTATTTTAGCGATATCTCAAAAACTAAAGATGACTCAACAAAAGTGAGAGCATTTTTGGAATCAGCATATCCAACATACCTAAAATCTTCATTCACTTTTTGGATGTAAGACTAGTGTTGGTAAATATATACTCACAAACATGCCAAAAATAGCCTATTTTCCTTAGGCTATATCTCGAAAACTAGAGCTGACTTAAAAAAACAATAGCCAGAATTGAAATCAGCGTACCCCTATTACCCAAAATTAATTATCAGAACCCGGGCAAAAAAAGTGTTGCCCTGTGTAATCAGCAGTTGTCAGAGGGGTGCTAACATTTCCCTTAATTCGTCTTTGGGGAAATGTCTGATATAGGTCATACGAGAATACAAAAGCTCTTCGTATTTCCTTTAGTTTTTACTTTAATCCAGTTTCCTTTATTATTTATCTTTCTGATATTAAGAAAAAACTTTTCGCCTTTTTTAGTCCCCACTGGATTTGAGCCAAACTTTATTTTCAATGTGTTTTTTGGAAATTGAAGGGTTTGCCAGATTTAAAATTTTTGTTTAAGACATTTCCATATAGATGTCTCAGAGGATTTGTCCACACTCTTAAAACATTCATTGCTGACAACGATAAAACATGTCATCAAGAATTACCTATGGTTTGTCAGAATCTGAAGACATTTCCTGGATCACTGTGGAAATTTCCTTATTGACACGTTTTCCACATGGGTACTTAGGTTACCAATTTCTTTAAGGTTATCAATAAAAGGTTTGCAAAGAATTCTGTGGCTGGCAAGAGCTGGGCAGTAAATAAGGTAGTGTTCTATGCTTTGCTCCTAAAGTTATATATCTACCATATGGTATGGCAAGCGTGGATACATGCTCACCAATTTTCCAATGCCCCGTTATTACATCTGTACGTTTAGATATATTTACCCCATTATTTAACAAAAGGTCCTCTGTATGTCGGCTATTGTAGCTTGGTCACATACAACGAGCTCTCTTACACGTTCCGAGTTCTCTCCAGAGTTTATTAAGCTTTTCTAGGAAGTGTTGGTCTATTAAATAAACTGCTCCCCTCAAGGGCATTTTAATGTCTATCGCCAAACACACCCCTCTTCAAGCAAGTTTAGATTGTGTTAAAATGGTGACAACATCGGCTAATGGCATTTCGCTCCTCTTTATTTTGAACTTTAAAAATCGTTTACACGATACCAGGCAGAGATGCTGGCAATAAAGGAAGTGGCTGACTGGTTGAGCTGCAATGTCTTGTCTACAACCGCAGTCAACATCTATTCTGACAGTCAAGCCGCGTTCAAGTCCCTGGATTCAATGTTTCTGAAAACAAGGGGCACAGAGGCATTCCAGGGAATTGCAAAACCGATGAGCTTGCAAGACTAGGAACTACCTTACAGGTTCCAACAGAATTGGAATGTGTTGGTATGCCTCTAGAAAATTGCAAGCAAAACCTACGGCTTTGTTCTGGGACGGAGACCAATCAAAGATGGGCAAATGGATGGACGTGTGATACAACACGAATGATTTGGCCTTCTCTTAATCAGGGGCGCACAAGTGAGCTGATATCGCTTCCAAGAGGAGAGATTTCCGGACACTGTCTTATAGGGAAGCACGCAGAGCGGTTAAATGTGCCGTCGAATGACTTTTGCCGAAGTTGCATGGATGAAGAGTTGGAAACTATCGAACACTTTATTTGCCATTGCCCGGCACTTTCTGGTCAGAGACTTGCTTCACTGGGATCTAGGGAGCTGTACGATCTTTCTGATTTGTCGGATGTCAAAATTCAACATCTAAGAAGTTTCATAAGAAGCTCAAACTGGTTTAACGACAGGGACTAGTAGGAAAACCTATTACGGTCCCGTGGTATCACAATGGACCTCAGAGTCTACGTGTGTTGACGTAAAAACGTCAACAGCCACTTACAACCTAACCTAATACCGTTACCGATACCGTTATTCGTTTCGGTTGCCAACCCTGATAACATCACATTCCACATCCGAAGGGACCTGTAAGGTAGTTTGTAGTCTTGAAAGATTGCCGGTTTTGCGATTCCCTGGAAAGGCCCAGTATCCTGGAACCCATATGAGTCAAATGTCATATTATGTTAAGATCTCGTTTTAAGGAACATTAACTTCAGAGACTTGGCCGCTGTTTGACTGTCAGAATAGATATTGACTTCTGCTGTAGATAAGACTTTGGGTCCTCAAAAGTCAATTACCTCTTTTACTGCCTGCTTATCTGCCTTGTTAAAAATTTTGGGACAATTGTAAGATTCGATTTTTTTTTTTTCAACAAGATCTTGGATTTTGGGACAATTGTAAGATTCGATTTTTTTTTTTTCAACAAGATCTTGGTACTCTAAAAATTTTGTATTTCCCATCTCAACAAAAACAAAAATACTGTGCCCTCATAGTTTTAACAAGTTGTTAAAGGTTTATTCCATTAAGTTTATATGAATGTCGTTAGTATTGTCTTCTCCTGCTGTTTGTTTTTGTTGGTTTTACGTAAATTTTGAGTGAGTTTTGACCACATGTGGCCACATTTAACGAGAGGATCCTAAAATGTAATTCTACTTGTAGTGTCTTATTGTTGTTGCTTGTTGGTGGTGTAAAGTGTTGTTGTGTTTTATTATTGTTGTGGTTGTTGCTGTTGTTGTAACAGTGATACAATCTAAGATTGAAGAAAATCTTGTAAAATAAAGTCAGTGAGAAATTGATTGAGTTTTAGCGCAATTAAATTCATTTGTTGTTTTTGTCTTGTCTAGTCCCCAATATGATGGTGGTAGTTTTTTATGTTGTTTGTTTTTTTTTTAATTTAACAAAATAGAGGGGAATATGATTCGTGGAACTATAAATTAACTAAATGAAGAAGGTTTAAATAAATTTAATAGTCCATTGAATTTTTTTGATTTCCAATGAATTTTTTTTTGTTATTAAAAAGGTGTTTAATATTGATTGAATACGTGTTAAGTAAATTGATTGAAAAGAATAGAGAATGTTTTAGATTAAGAGATATTTGTTCTTTATAAAATAATCAGATTCTTACAAACGTTTCCTATTGAAAAGTTCTCAGATTATAAGACACTTGCATGTCCGTCCGGATAATATAAGGATTGGAGCAGTGATCGGCAATTATAAAACTCAAGAACCGAACACAGTCGGCGAATTAAACGTTAGGTTTTTAGGTTTTGGTTGTAAGTAGCTGCTGACGTTTAACGTCAGCATACATAGACTCTGAGGTCCGTTGTAACACCGGATTGTAATAGGTTCCCCTACTAGTCCCGGCCGTTTAAGCAATTTGAGCTTCTTATGAAATTCCTAGATATTGAATTTTGACATTCGACAAATCAGAAATATCGTAGAGCTCCCTAGATCCCAGTGTAGCAAGTCTCTGACCGAAAAGTGCCGGGCAATGACAGATGAAGTGTTCGATAGTTTCCAACTCCTCTTCATCCATGCAACTCCGGCAAAGCTTACTTGTGAGCCTCTGATTTAGAGAATGCCAAATCTGGGGGCAAATCACGTAAAACGAAAACGATAGACGATGCATAAACGACATCAAAATACACACCGTTTTGAAGGGATTAAAGTTTTTCTTTATTAAATTGTTAAAGAGTGTTGTCTAATCCATAAATGTAGAAAAAATTGGAAATATTTTGATTAGTTTAGGAGCAACAAGGCTCCAAAAATCGACGATAGTTAACTATCGTTTTACGTGATCACAGTCCTGTCGTGAAGTCTCACACGTCCATCCATTTGCCCATCTCTGATTAGCCTCCGTCGCGAATCAAAGCCGTAGATTAAGCTTGCAAGTTTCTAGAGGCATACCAACACATTCCAATTCTGAAAGGCAGTTTCCAGTCTTGAAAGCACATCGGCTTTGGAAATCCCTGGAATGTCTCTGTGCCCTGAGACCCATATGAGTCGTATGTCAAACTGTTTGGCCATCTTATTTAAAGACGTGCGGCAGTTAAGAGCAGACCTTTTTTTAAAAACATTGACCCCAGTAACTTTACCGCGTCTTGACTGTTACAATAGATGTTGACTGCATTTGTAGACAAATCATTGCGACTCAACCAGTCAGCCACATCCTTTATTGCAAGCATCTCTGTCTGGTAAACACTGCTATCTTTGAGCCAGGCTCAACATAAGCTCTTTCGAATAGACTCCAAAGCGCACCTGCTCGTGTAGCTTCGATCCATTTGTGTAAACATTTATAGAGGTTCCACTACCCAGAGCACCCCTCGTCCAAGACTCCTTGGATGATATCATAGTGGTAAAGTGGCGCTCAAAAGGCTTACAGAGGAAGCGCAAGCCACAATCGCTTTCATTGCAGTGTGCTATTAAGTTGAATTACCGATGTTGTCACACACTGTCTACCCAATATGTTCAATGGTATAAGGTTAGGTTGGATGTGTGCCCTTCTCTAAACCAGGTCACCAGACGATGAATTCATACTGCAGAATTGGACGCACCGTTGCTGTATAAATCCAATAAAGGCTACAGCCCCATCGTTTTCTGATGGCCTTTTTACAGGAATATAAAGCAATCGTTGCTTTTCTCAATCATGAAATTCAACTTAATCATGAAATTCAACTTCCTATCTAGAAATACTCTGAAATACTTGGCTCCATCTGAGATGACATTTTCAGTGCCGTCCAAAGAAATCGAATCAAAAGCAGGAATGAACAAGGTAAGCTCTGTTTTACTTCAACTAACTCCCAGACCACAGTATCTTAGGTTAGGTTGTAAGTGGCTGCTGACGTATTACGTCAACACACGTAGACTCTGAGGTTCATTGTGATACCATGGGACTGTAATAGGTTTCCCTACTAGTTCCTGTCGTTAAACCAATTTGAGCTTCTTATGAAACTCCTTAGATATTGAACTTTGACATCCGACAAATCGGAAAGATCGTACAGGTCCAGTCAATCAAGCCGACCCAAAATTTTCGGCGGCGGCGGCTCGACCAATTTTGCTCAGCGGCGGCTCAGTGTCGGCTGAAATATTTTATTCTATTTTTGTTATAAAATCTGTTTTTTAAAAGGCGGCGGCGCGAAAAAGGTTAAAAAATGGCCGGCGGCGCCGCGCAGCCGATTTTGAGCCGGTCGGCTTGATTCACTGTACAGGTCCCTAGATCCCAGTGAAGCAAGTCTCTGACCAGAAAGTGCCGGGCAATGACAGATAAAGTGTTCGATAGTTTCCAACTCCTCTTCATCCATGCAACTCCGGCAAAACTCATTCGACGGCACATTTAACCGCTTTGCGTGCTTTCCTATAAGACAGTGTCCGGTAATTATAGCAACCACCGTCGAAATCTCTCCTCTTGGAAGCGATATCAGCTGACTTGTGCGCTCCTGATTAAGATAAGGCCAAACCAGTCGTGTTGTCTCACACGTCCATCCATGTGCCCATTTTTGATTAGTCTCCGTTGCGGAACAAAGCCGTAGATTTTGAGGCATACCAACACATTCCAATTCTGTTGGAACCTGTAAGGTAGTTCCCAGTCTTGCAAGCTCATCGGCTTTGCAATTCCCTGGAATTCATCTGTGCCCTGGGACCCATATGAGTCGTATGTTAAACTGCTTGGCCGTCTCATTTAAAGACGTGCGGCAGTTAAGGGCAGATCCTGTTTTCAGAAACATTCAATCAAGGGACTTGACCGCGGCTTGACTGTATAAATAGATGTTGACTGCGGTTGTAGACAAAACATTGCAACTCAACCAATCAGCCACTTCCTTTATTGCCAGCATCTCTGCCTGGTAAACACTGCAATGATCTGGCAATCTTCGAGCCAGGTTCAATCCAAGCTCTTCCGAATAGACTCCAAAGCCCACTTGCTCGTGCAGCCTCGATCCATCTGCGTAAAAATTTATGGTGGCTCCACTTCCTGGAATGTCCCCCATCCAAGACTCCCTGGATGGTATCTTAGTGGTAAAGTGGCTCTCAAAAAGTCTCGTAGAGGGATCACAGTCCACATTTTGTGGTATTGCTATCTTCTTCAAGATTGCGCTATGTCCACCATTGCTGCTCCTCCATTGCAGCGTGCTATTAAGTCGAATTGCCGACATAGCCGCATACTGTCTACTCAATATGTCCAATGGTATCAGGTAAAGGATGATTTCTAATGCAGCCGTAGGTGAAGTACGAATAGCACCAGTGATGCACATCGACGCCATTCTCTGTACCTTTGTGATAAAGACACAGTTCGCTTTTGTTTCTAAAGCAGGCCACCAGACTATGATTCCATACAGCAGAATTGAACGCACAACTGCGGTATAGATCCAATGAATGACTTGAGGGCTAAAATCACATCGCTTTCCAATGGCCTTTTTACAGAAATATAAAGCAATCGTTGCTTTTCTCACCCGTTCCTTAATATTACGCCGGAAATTCAACTTCCTATCTAGAAATACACCAAAATACTTGGCTCCATCTGAGAAGGTGATTTCAGTGCCGTCCAGAGAAATAGGATCAAAAGCAGGAATCTTATTTTTCCTTGTAAACAAAACAAGCTCTGTTTTACTTGGACTAACTCCCAGAACACAGACTCTTGCGCATTTATACAGATCTTTCAGAGAACTCTGAAGAATGTCCCTCAATGTTGGCAGATACTTCCCCTTTACCGCTATCGCGACATCGTCAGCATATGGGACAACATGACAACCACGTTCTTCTAGAGATAGCAGCATTGAATTCAGTGCCAGGTTCCAAAGAAGCGGCGAAAGTAAACCTCCCTGTGGTGTGTCCCTATTTACAAATCGAGATATGACAGACGCTCCCAATTAAGATGTTATACACTCAAAAAAAAAACTGTAATGTTAGCAAAAAAAGCTTGTAAACCTACAAGAAAATTTGCTGATTTTGAACCCACAATTTTTTTGTTAAAGTTAGCAAAAATGTTTTGCCAATAATTAGTTAACTAAATTTTATTTTTTTTTGACTTAATTCTTACACATTTGAGGACCCGATTGGGTTCGGACCCGATAGGTCCAGACCCCGATGGGCCTAGGCCTAGTTGGGTTCCTTAAAAATCGTCATAATTTTGATCCAAAATTTGTGTCCGTTTCGCTCTACCTTGCTTAGTTTTTGAGATACGTGATTATAGGGGACCACTGGGGTCTTGAGAATTAAAAAACTCGATAACTTCAAAAATATTACTCGGAGAGCTTTTGACTATTTTGCGGTCTTGTTCTACGTATTGAGAGCTACAAAAATGCTTTTGGACTTTTTGTTGTGTCGGCAATATTTACCGAGATATGAGCATTTTAAAATTTTCGGGAATACTAACTTTTTTGGATCCAAAGTTAGGGCCCATTAGGGTCCACACATGTGAAGAGGACCCGCGAAAGTATGGAGATTCTAAGAACCAAAAATGCCATCCATTTTGCTCTATCTGGCTTAGTTTCCGAGATAGCGCCATTTTAAGTTTTCTGAAAATAAAAAAAAATTTACCAGTTATTTTTGCTAATGTTAGCAAAAAATCTTGTAAAAATGTTGTCAACTTAATTTCAAATTTAGCAAAAGAAATTAGTTCAAAGTTTGTTTAAAATTGCTAATGTGCTAAATGAAGTTTACAAGAACTTTTTGCTAACATGCTAATCTTAACTAAAAGTTAGCTAACTAGCATAAGCAAAAAAAATTAATAAATCTACTAACGTATTTTTTTGAGTGTACGTCTATTGGCATGTAGGTTTTCCACCATTAAAACGATCCCACGCTTTACTCCCAGACCAGACAATGCCAGAGTTATCGAGTCTGGAATGACATTATTAAAAGCCCCCTCTATTTTAAGAAAGGCCACCATAGTGTACTCCTTCACCGAAAGCGATATCTCGATGGTACCAACGAGCTCATGAAGAGCTGTTTCCGTTATCTACCGTTGCTGTATGCATGTTGCTTTGTCGAAAGCAACCTCGGGTCAATCACTCTACGCAAATATGAGCCTATCATTCGTTCCATTGTCAGATTAATTGGTCTGAAATCCTTCGGAGCTATGTTGTAACTTTTCCCAGCCTTCGGGATAAAGATGACTCTGGTATCCCTCCATTTTAAAGGAATATACGACCAGTTGATCCATGCTGTGTATAGATTATACAGCCAAGGGGCTATATAGCCCGACACTTGCTGCATCTCAGCCGGGATTATACCATCAGGTCTAGGGGATTGCAGCATTTTGACCAAAGAAAATTTTTTAAATATTTTTGTTACATTAAAATTCTAAAATACAAAAAAATTTTTTGTTTAGAAAAATTTTCAAAAAATTTTTTGTTTAGAAAAATTTTCAAAAAAATTGCTCTTGTATATTAACAAGTGTTTTTTATATGCAATCTTTCCTATATTTTCTCTTTTTGAGTATATTAAAATTTGTTAGTTTCTAATTTATGATCTTATATTAATTTTATATCTTTAATTTATCAACTTTATCAAAACACTTGACCTCTGCAAACAAATATTTTAAATTTTATTTCGTTTTGTCTTTGAATTTCTTATATTAAAATGAACTTTTGACATTTGTTAACCAACCAAAAAAAAAAAAATAATAAAATAAAAAATAAAACAAATGAATGTACAAATTTCTGGACAATACTACAAGCCATTCCTACAAAAACAACCAAAAAAAGACACCCAATTTCACACAACATAATACCCACCTCAAGCTCCATGTCAAAATACAACCTTTAGCAGCAATTCAAACAACATTCAGACACCACAGACACGCACTTCTGTGATACCAACAAGCTACATCAGATGGAGTAACGAAATACACCAAAATCTAAAAAAAAAACAAGATTTTTATCTGAAAATTTGTTAAATTTATCACTTTAAACACACCATGTGGTATTATCATCATCTGAAAATGTAACTTAAAATCATTGGATATAATATACACTGAAAGAAAAATACATGTAGCATCTAAGGAAACATAGTTGAGTTAAAACACCTCAATTCAACCGAAAAAAGTACCGTTTTTGACCTTACCCCTTTCGAATTTGATGAAACTTGGAATATCCTTGGGCTCTTACAAAAAAATCATAGTGCCAACATTTTGGACTTCTGATAGTTTTTCTTCCCGAGATATGGGGTCTTGAAAATTGGCAAAATCGTATATATTTGACAAAAGTGTTCTGAGATAAATAAAGATAACTCGAAAAGTAATAATAATACAGGGGTCAGTCAGGTCGCAAATAATAGGTAATGAGACAGCCTTTACAACTGCATTTACCAATTTTTTTTTGAAAAAGGTCAAAGGTCGTTGGTGTTAATCTTAATTTTTGGAGAGGTATATATCAAAAAACGATATTTTTAAAATTTTGGGAAAAATATAAGTTATTAAGGGTCACCTATAGTACTTAAGTTTAAATTTTCAGGATGGAGACTTCATTGGAACTTTTAATATAAACAGACACCTAGTGACAGGAAAGAAAAAGCGGTGTATTTTTCCTTAGAAAAAAATATATTTTTTTTTTCTCTGAGATTATTGTACCAAAGTTCACTTTTCTGAATGTTTGTGACGTGCTGAGTCCATATATGACCTTTGAACTGGCTTGTCGCTATTAGTTTTCGAGATATCTGCACATAAATGTGTGAAAATTGCTAAAATGCTATTGCAGCGTTTTTCAAAATTTTTTTTTTTTTTTTTTTTTAAATTAATATAATTCATGATATAAGATGTCTCGCGCCACGTATGGCTTAAAGAGACAAGTTGGTGCATATATCTTGAAAAGTATTAGCGATAGGCCAGTTCAAAGGTCATATTTGGACTCAGCACGTCAAAAACATTCAGAAAAATTAATTTTGCTACCAGAATTTCAAAGACAAAAAAAATATTTTTTTTTCTAAGGGAAATTACACCGCGTTTTCTTTCCTGTCACAATGTTTCTATTATTATAAAAAGTTTCAATGAAGTCTCCATCCTGAAAATTTAAACTTAAGTGGCATAGGTGATTCTTAACAACATATATTTTTTCCAAAATTTTAAAAATATCGTTTTTTGAAATATAGCTCTCCAAAAATTAGGGTTAAAACCAATGACCTTTGACCTTTGTAACGTGCCGTTACAAGGAAAATACTTTTCCATATACCTCATCACTCTACTTGTACCCATACCCAATATAGAGTTGTTTGTTTGATAGTTATTACTAGCAAACAGTTAATACTATCTCGCAATTCTCGTTGAGTTAGTCAAATTGTTATTTATAATGACAAAGTTTGGCTGACCAGAACAACGAGAAACCAGTTGGAGTTCGTGATATACCTCGTAGAATATACGATGTATACCGTAAGCCGACCAGATTCCTGTTCCCAACTCCGTCTTTAGCCGTAGTTGGTCCGTAGTTAAAATCCTGTAGTTAGAAATCCGACTAAACCCGAACGCTACCTATCGTTCGTATTAACAAGACTCACCTGCACCCCATTCTCGTGAGTTACTTAGTATTTTTACTTATCGTACTTAGCACCCGATCGCCCACTAAACCCGAACGCCACCTATCGTTCGTATTAATACGACTCACCTGCACCCCATTCTCGTGAGTTACTTAGTATTTTTACTAATCGTAGTTAGCACCCGATCGCCCACTAAAACCGAACGCCACCTATCGTTCGTATTAACACGACTCACCTGCTCCCCATTCTCGTGAGTTACTTAATATTTTACTAATCGTAGTTAGCACCCGATCGCCCACTAAACCCGGACGCCACCTATAGTTCGTATTGACACGACTCACCTGCACCCCATTCTCGTGAGTTACTTAGTATTTTTACTAATCGTAGTTAGCAACCCGATCGCCCGTTAAACCCGAACGCCACATATCGTTCGTATTAACCCGACTCACCAGCACCCTATTCTCGTGAGTTACTTCGTACATATTCTAATTTACTTTCGTCATCAGATTCCCTGACACCCCCGAACGCCAACTAACGTTCGGTCTCACCGACTCACCTGCGCCCTATACTCGTGAGTCACTTACATCGGTACCAACGACATTGGGTCAACAACTTCGTGTGTACAACTATACAATCACAAAGGAAGCAGACCTTTGTTGAACACTGGACATATCTAGTGCTACCTCAGCTGGAAACAAAACTGCATCACACCTTTTTCAAAAAAAATCTTGGGAAAAGCCATTTTGAAGGCTGTCTCATTACCTATTATTTGAAATCTAAATCAGATCTGTATTATTATTACTTTTCGAGATATCTTTATTTATGTCAGAACACTTTTGTCAAATCTATACGATTTTGTTAATTTTCAAGACCGCATATCTCGAATACTGCAATGACCAGAAGGCTGAAAAATTGGTAAAATCTCTTTTTTATTAAAGTAAACCCCAGTACTTAATTTCATTAAATTTGGCGGGGGTGCGGTCAACTCGTCGGTTGAATTGAGGTGTTTTAGCTCAGTTGGATAAGTAACAATTAACAACAAATCTTCGTACATATAGAAAGGTTTTATTTCCAGAGTTATAGAGTAATGTATCGATTGTTTTGTTGACCTGGCATCACCAGCAATAATTTCCAACATCTGGAAATACCACACTAAAGTTGGAACGTAAAAAAAAGAAAGACAAAAAACAATCTCACTGTAAAACTGATATCTTCCATCTCGCTTAGATTTCGATTTGTGATAAAATTTCGTAAACAATACCATATGGTTTTTGTTTACTACTTTTTCAAACGCCATTTGTCATCTATCTCTGTACCTCTGTTAATTTACACCTTTCGTCAAGAATAAATAGAAAAAATAGGAAAATGCCAGCTTTGGTTTTATTTGTTCACTCGTTAACAAAATTTCAAATAAGTTGCCATGTTTATTTAAAGTTTTCTTGGAGCTTAGATTTTTCCTTTTTTTTGTCATCAAACCTTACTGTCGTGTCTGTTAAGTCTGAGCTATCGTTTTGCAAAACTACGAAAGTAAATTTAATTTTTTGTATAACGCATGTTTTTTCTCAGTGTAGTCTGATTTTTTCATTTAATAGTTTTTACTTGAGATTGTAGAAAATTGGGGATATACACAAGGTGTGTTTAGGTATTTAAATTGAGGAGATTCAAATATTTAACAATTATGATTCAATAATACAAACATTTGATTATCTATGATAGGTTTTCTGACATTTCGATAAAATCTCTCGTCTTGAATGTATTACACGATGGATAAACTGCCTCAATAAGCAATTTAACAAAAACACCACTCAGAAGTATAACGAAGACTGTTTTTCGGGCAATCGAGAATAAAATCTAATTAGAGCTACCCTGAAGTTTAAATGTTAACCAACTGAACTTGTTGACTTTTGAAGTTGTCGTTTCTTAATTTATTTTTAAGCGCAATCAAGTATTCCCCTTTATTGGAGTGTGTCTGAAACTTAACATCACAGAACGGGTATGTCTCTGAGAGGTGGACCCATAATTTTCTTGACTTTTTGCAGATTTTGTTAGGTTTACCTGGATGTCCAAAAACCTGGCATAGTCCAGTTAATATCATATTTTAAAAAGACAAAATGGGTCTTATACTGAATCTCCTCTTGAAACTTGTAAACTTCTTTTGGAAACTCATTTTCCAGGATGCATGTCCGTTAGTGACATGCTTGTAATTACCAGTTACAAGAACTCCGTCTTTGACTGGTCGTGATATTCGCTTAACGAACTACATTTTCAGAAGTGAACGAGTTAAATGGGCGATCAGTAAGTTTTCCTCCTTCAAATCACCGGGTCCGGACGGGATCTACCCATGTCTACTTCAGAGGGGAATGGATATCATTATTTCTCAACTGATTAGATTATTTAGATCTAGCCTTCTATTTGGCTACGTCCCGGAACCTTGGAGAGAGGTAAAAGTGGTATTTAAACCTAAGGCAGGGAAGAAATCTGAACAACTGGCTAAATCATATAGGCCAATTAGTCTCAGCTCATTCTTCCTTAAGACTATGGAAAAACTATTGGACTGCTTTATCAGAGAAACCTGTTTGAATAGCAAACCGATACATAGGTTTCAATTTGCATATCAACCGGGTAAATCTACTGAAACTGCAGTCCATCATGTTGTCAGAACGATTGAAAAGGCCATAGAAGCAAAACAAATTGCCCTCTGTGCCTTTATCGATATACAAGGAGCTTTCGATAATACATCTTATGATGCCATTAAGAAAGCTATGATAAGAAAGGATATTCCTAGGCTTATAATAAATTGGACTCTGGAGATGTTAACATCCAGAGTGATTACGCTTGATCTTGGCGGCACATCTATGACCATCAACGCAACAAGGGGATGCCCACAAGGTAGTGTATTATCACCTTTGTTGTGGACTTTGGTCATAGATGAGCTGCTCGAGGAACTTAATAGCTCTGGTTTTAAGACCTTCGGCTACGCTGATGATCTTGTTATTGCCGTCTCTGGCTGGCATGAGCCGACTCAAAATTGGTGTCAGTCAAAGGGGTTATCAATTAACCCATCCAAGACTATACTAGTACCGTTCACTAGGAAAAGAAAATTAAAACTTACCATGCCAACTTTGAATGGCATAACTATAGGATTTTCAGATGAGGTTAAATACCTTGGGATTACATTGGATAAATCCTTGTTATGGAACCAACATCTAAATAATTTAACCATAATGTCAGAGACTTTTTGGGAAAACATGGGGACTGAAACCGCACATAATTTTCTGGTCTTTCAACACTATTGTGAAACCTATGCTAGGTTAGGTTAGGTTGTAAGTGGCTGCTGACGTTTTACGTTTTACGAAACCTATGCTAACATACGCTGCTTTAGTATGGTGGCCCAAGGTGGAACAAAGTACAGCCAGAACTATATTAGAAAAAGTCTACAGACTCGTCTGCATTGGCATTACCGGTGCTGGCAAAACATGCCCAACTTATGCCATCGGGGCCCTACTTAACATTCCACCATTACACATTTCTGTAATGGAGAATGCATTAAAAAGCGCCCTAAGGCTGACGGAACTTGGTAATATGAAGGAAGGTGACTTACGGGGACATTTGAGAATTGCAAAATTCTTCATTGATGACCCTATTTTAAAGGTCATGGACAGAATTTTACCGACACAAGTATTTATTAGAAACTTTGACACTAAAATCCTTGAACGGAACGTGTGGTCAAACATGACCTGGGACCCAGAACCAAATTCCATAATATGGTATACGGACGGTTTCAAGCAAACCAATAAGGATACAGGGGCGGGGATATTCGGACCAAATTTCCAACGCGCTCTACCCATGGGGAAATCCCCATCAATATTTCAGGCAGAACTATATGCCATTCATGTATGTGTAACCGAATGTCTTCGTAGGAAAACAAATGGTTCCCATATATACATAATGTCTGACAGTCAGGCTGCACTTATGAGGTGACATCCGGACTGGTCATGAACTGCATTGAGTCACTTAACGAACTAGGACGACATAACGACCTGACACTCGTATGGATTCCGGGACATGAGGGTCACACGGGAAACGAACGCGCTGACTGTTTGGCAAATTGTAGTGCCAGGCGACCCTTTATTGGCCCTGAACCATTCTTTGGTTTGCCATCGGGACATGTTAGGGAAAAACTCAAAATATGGGGTGAATCTAAGTTCATGGAACAATGGAACTATTGCGCTAGGCAGCGGCAGGCAAAAAGATTCATAATTCCATCCAACACTGTATCTAAACGATTACTGTCTTTAGACAAAAAGGATCTTCGAATCCTAACGTCCTACCTAACTGGACATTGTAACCTACGTTACCAACTTAGAAAGAAAAATCTATCTGACACGGACACGTGCAGATTCTGCGAGATAGAGGAGGAAACAGCAGAACATATACTTTGTACATGCCCAAGACTGACTGGTAGAAGACTTCAACATCTATGGGGACACTTAATATCTCCGACCGACGTGTGGAATTCTCTGCCAAATAGGATTCTCGGCTTTATTAAAAGCCTGAACATTTAGGGCACTCTTTTTAGGCTGCACAATATATCTTTCTGGGCACAGTGCATAGGGCCTCTTTAATCTAATCTAATCTAATATTTATCCCTTGAAACACCACGTTGCCCACAATCATTATCATACTTCCGTGCACTTTTGGCAAAGATCAATTGAAATTCGAAAATTCCATTTGTAATTCGTAAATTTCAATTAAAATCGAAAAAAATCAATAAAGATTTTACGATTTCAATGTTAATTTCTAAAAGGTCAATTGTAATTCGTATAAGATCAATTAAAATTTGTAAAAGATCAATTGAAATTTGTAAAAGATTAATTGAGATTTGAAAAAGATCAATTGTAAGTCGTAAAAGATCAGTTACCTTGAGTCAATGTTCTCCAAAGCGAAATTTGCCTTTAACTGTCGCGACATGTCGCTAAATCAACACACCAAGTGGGTCTGAAAATGATGCTTAACATTTTTGCCGGTATATGTTTACATCAACACAGGAACAAAATAGTCTTAAAGGTTGAGATAGTCGCAAAATCGTATGCAACGCCCTAGGAGACCCTCGACCTCATACGTACGGTGGGTAAGACACAACTAAAGCAGAAAACCGACTACCGCTGACAAACTATGAAAGAACCTTAGAAACCAAAGTGCCTACTAGAGAAAACTAGACAGAAAACCCGTTATAATGTATAATAAAATCTCAGTTTTTACCTGCGGATTTAAGATGGGAATGGGAGGAAGTTCTTTAAGCATCTTTATGCTCTGAGAAATTTCCGAACAAGTACAGTGCTTTCCAGGCAGAAATACTTTAATTAATAAATCCGCGCGTAAATTAGAAAATATGTTATAATGGATCTAAAATGTTTTGCCGCTCTAAAGGTCGGGATTTCAATGTTGTAAAATCTGTATGAGTTACGAGTAGTATACAATCCCTCATCCTTATCGACAAATTTGTGCTATAAAGGAAAATCAAAATTGTTCAAAGCCCAGAACAGCTTAAAGGATGTCTCTCTGACTACTCTAGCGGAATACATATCACAGGAAATCGGGATAGATAACGAAGTAACCTTTTCACCTTCGAGTGAAGTTACCAAGTTGCGGTCAATCATTCACATAACCTTACCTTACTGACGCATGTCCTAAATATAGTTGGCCAAGCAATTTGACATTCGACTCTAATGGGATGGTTTTAAATGACTTCTGCCGGACTTGGAAGTATCTTTGTTCTCTGATCGTTTTTATTCTCTGATCGTCTTTATTCTTTTAGAAATTTCCGAACAAGTCCAGTGTTTCCCAGCAGAAATACTTTTAATTAATAAATCCGCGGGGATAAAACTGGCAAGCTCTGAAAGTCTTCGAAATAAACACTGTAAAGTCAGGATGTATTAAGAGTACTATACGATCGCTACACCAAATACCACAACACACGGTAAGGTTAATTAAGGTCCCGGGACATAGTTTGCAAAGCTGGGTATTTCCCTACAGGTTCCTAGAAACCTGCAAGCACATACTTTGTTTCACTGAGGAGATTAATCAGGGATGGGAAAATGGCAGAAACTATATACACTTTGAATGACTAAAGATGCTGTCAAATGACTTCTGCCTGACTTGAAAGCGTCTTTATTCTCTGAGAAATTTCCGAACAAGTTCAGTGTTTCCCAGGCAGAAATCCGCGGTGATAATAAAGATTTTCGTGGGCAGGTTTGCAAAGCAGAGCTTGGAATGAAACACTGTAAAGTCGGGAGGCTAATTTGGGTTTCGGAACATAGTGGGGTTACTGGAAACAAATTAGCGGACGAATGTGCAAGAAATTTTCATGAGTCGGTGGAGAATTAAGTAACACCTGGCACTTCAGTTCTTCTGGTAAAGGTTATAAACATAATAAGCGATACAGCTAATTGATGAACTCTTGGTGAGTATCACTGACTACGTGCAGGATATCGCGAACCCATCGTCTAAAGACGATGAAAAGTCCATATTGATTTAGAAATCGGACGCTCGAAAATTATTCGATGTCCTGAACTGCCTTAAGAATGTCTCTCTGCGGAATATCTCAGGAAATTGTGTTAGATAAAGAAGCAATATTTTTAGAACAGGTGGAATCGGGAAAATTATCAAGTGAATCGCTATAAAGCCTTTGAGTGAGGTAGCCAAGTGGCAGTCATTTATTCACATAACCCTACTTTACTGCCACATGTCCCAAAATGAGTTGACCAAGCAGTTTGACATTCGGCTCCAATAGGTTTCAGGGCATGGGGATCGTCCTGGAAATTGCAATAGTTTGCAAAGCTGGAATTTTCCTTACAGGTTCCTAGAAACTTGCAAGCACAAACTTTGTTCTGCTGAGGATACTAAAGATGCTGTCAAATAACTTCTGACGGACTTGGAAGCGTTTTCATCTGTAAGAAGTTTCCGAACAATTCCAGTGCTTCCCAGGCAGAAATGACTTTAAATGATAAATCTTTGAAGGTCTTGGAATCAAACACTGTAAAGTCAGGAGGCTAATTTGGGTTTCGAACATAGTGGGGTTAATGGAAACCAATTGGCAGACGAATATGCAAAGAATTCCTCTGAGTCGGTGGAGGATCAGGGGAAACCTGGCACTTCAGTTTGCGATACAGCTAATTGATAAACGCTTGGTGAGTATCACTGACTACGTGTAGAATATCGAGAACCCTATGGCTGCAGCGAAATCTAAAGTGAACGAAAAGTCCTTATTGATTTGGAAACCGGATGATCGAAAATTATTCGATTATTACTCTAGCGGAATTTCTCAGGAATAGGTGGAATCCGGAAAATAATCAAGGGAATCGTAATAAAGCCTTCAAGTGAGCTTGCCAAGAAGTGGTCACTCATTCACATAACCTTACTGCCGCATGTCCTAAAATGAGTTATCCAAGAAGTTTGACGTTCAACTCTAATGGATTCCAGGGCATGGGACCGTCCTGAAAATTGCAAAAATTTTCAAAGCTGGGAATTTCCTTATGGGACTTGCAAGTCCAAACTTTGTTTCGCTGGAAAATGGAAAAAGTTTAAAAAAGTTTATCGAACCCATGTGAAGCTGATCCATTTGATAGCTGCCTGCTTACTTAACCTTATCTTTGCAACTGCTTGTTTTCTCGGATTTGTTGTATGTCGAAATGCAACATTTTTGAAATTTCGTAAGAGACTGAAATTAGTTTAACGGCAGGTATTAGTAGGCCTCCCTCCTAAAGGGCTCGTTACTCAAATTGTAACGCAACAAAAGTAGCAGAACCAAATCAGCTGTTCGTTTTTGTTATATGGCAATACATGTAAACGATTTCTGAACGAAGTAACATCTTACGTGAAAATGTAATGTCACGTAAGAAAAATATACCGAGTACTTGTTACTTGACTACTTTACCAGTTGACTAAGGCTCCTATTGTCCCGTGATGCTGCAGCGGACATTGGAGTTCATGTGTAACCTTAAGATATACTGAGATGGGAGATATATAATTTTCTCAAGACAGATCTGGCCTTGTGTGAATCAAAAGAACACAAATGCGCTGCTATTAAACCTCCGAGAAAAGAGTTCCACGATAGCTGCGGTCTGAGAGTGTCTGCAAACGACCTCTGCAGAGGTGTGTGGACGTGGAGGAGATGCAGAGCATTCAGCATTGATCTCTGTCACTGGTTGAGATGCAAGTCACTGGGATTTATGCAGTTGTATGATCGCTACCATCCCCCGTGGTGTTACAACAGATTTCAGAATCAGAGATGTACCAACGTATAGCAATGCTAAAGGTATTAATTTCTTAAAAATAATTAAAAATTATTTAAATTTCAATTGAAACGAATACACAAACATATTTTCATTAATAATAGCTTCCGTATTATTAACCTGGTAAGATCAAAACACAATCCTGGTTTTTAAAGTTTATTGCTGTGAATATAAAATTCAATAAAACTCCTGCATAAATCATTGTCACAATCAAATTGTTTATTTTTTTTTTGTTGTTAAAAAATTCCCTCCAGCAATTTCTCGTATTGCAATCAACAATACAACAACACTACAAAATTGTTATCAAAAAGCAACAGCAAATATTTAAAAGAAAAAAAACTGAGAAGTGAAACAAAATTCCATACCAACAGAAATCGAAACTTGAAAAGGTGTTAATATTCAATTAAAATCCTTATTTCTTTTAGAGAAGAAATCGAAAAAACAAAATAATGAAATAATATGAGTATAGCAATATTACTGTCATTTACAATATCGGTAGTTTTGCAGAGATTTTTTTGCCTCTCTCTCCACTTTATGGCCAAAGGCTAACGAGCTAAAAAGGAAAAAAGTTGCCATCCAACACTCCAAACTGCAACGACGTAGTTGTGACTGTATGACGATGTGCTGGTGGCCTACGCATAATAAATTAAGCGTCAACAAGCTACAGTAATGCCAATTTCAATTTGTTTACGCCTGTTTTCGTTTCCATTTCCCCCGTTCTGGTGAATGACTCTACACGTCTTGTACGCTTTAAAAGAAAGAAGTTCGTAAATCTTTTAAAAGGTCTTACCGTTTGGTTAGCATACAGAAGTAACTTGAAAATGTCATGGTTTAACTAACGATAACTGACTTATGAATTTACTCAGGTGCTGATCAATTGTTGCTGTTGTTGGGTTTAGCAGAATGATAGAAGAAAGAACATGTAAATGTAATAAATATAAGAATGGTTCGAATTATAAATGCCCTTCATTGGAGGACAGGAACACATAGGCAAACCTATTTAGCATTTCGTATTGCTTCGTATCGTGCGAGAGTGTTTACCTTGTGCGGGAAGGTTGCCAATGTTAAAAAAATAGCTAAAAAGAGTGCGGCTAACAACTCTGAAAATAACCGCCCAATTTCAATTTGTTTTTTGCTTTCAAACGTGATAGAAAGCATGGTGAAAAGATCCTAATGGGGTGTGTCTTCTTCCAGTGGAGAGTCGCTGGATCTCCTTCTAATCACGAATTTTCCGGGCAATTCCATGATGCCGTTTCAAGCTTTGGAACGTTCTGATGCCTAAGCATCTGAAATTGCTTCGGAAATAATAAATATGCCAACACTAATCTGGGCGATTAAAAGCTTCAGGCCCTATAAATCCCCGGGACCTGATGGTATAATCCCGGCTGAGATGCAGCAAGTGTCGGGCTATATAGCCCCTTGGCTGTATAATCTATACACAGCATGCATCAAATGGTCGTATATTCCTTTGAAATGGAGGGATACCAGAGTCGTCTTTATCCCAAAGGCTAGGAAAAGTTCCCACACAGCTCCGAAGGATTTCAGACAAATTAGTCTGTCTTCTTTTTTGTTAAAGACAATCGAACGAATGATAGACTCATATTTGCGTAGAGTGATTAACCCGAGGTTGCTTCCGACAAAGGAACATACATCAAGGGTAGATCAACGAAAACAGCTCTTCATGAGCTCGTTGGTACCATCGAGAAATCGCTTTCGGTAAAGGAGTACACTATGGTGGCCTTTCTTGATATAGAGGGGGCTTTTAATAATGTTATCCCAGACTCGATAATTTTGGCATTGTCTGGTCTGGGAGTAAAGCGTGGGATCGTTTTAATGGTGGAAAACCTATTTGACAATATACGTATAACGTCTGCATTGGGAGCGTCCGTCATATCTCGATTTGTCAATAGGGGAACACCACAGGGAGGTGTTATTTCGGCGCTTTTTTGGAACCTGGCACTGAATTCAATGCTGCTATCTCTAGAAGCACATGGTTGGCATGTTGTTGCATATGCTGACGATGTCGAGATAGCTGTAAACGGGAAGCATCTGCCAACATTGAGGGACATTCTTCAGGGTTCTCTGAAAGATCTGTCTAAATGGGCAAGAGACTGTGGTCTCTGAGTTAATCAAAGTAAAACAGAGCTTGTTTTGTTTACAAGGAAAAATAAGATTCCTGCTTTTGATCCTATTTCTCTGGACGGCACTAAAATCACCTTCTCAGATGGAGCCAAGTATCTTGGAGTATTTCTAGATAGGAAGTTGAATTTCAGGCGTAATATTGAGGATCGGGTGAGAAAAGCAACGATTGGTTTATATTCCTGCAAAAGGGCCATTGGAAAACGATGGGGTTTTAGCCCTCAAGTCGTTCATTGGATCTATACAGCAGTGGCCAATTCTGCTGTATGGAATCATAGCCTGGTGGCCTGCTTTAGAAATAAAAGCGAACTGTGTATATATCACGAAGGTGCAGAAAATGTCGTCGATGTGTATCACTGGTGGTCTTCGTACTACACCTACGGCTGCATTTGAAATCCTCCTTCGCCTGATACCATTGGACATATTGGGTAGGCAGTATGCTGATACGTCGGCAATTTGACTTAATAGCACGCTACAATGGAGGAGCAGCGATTATAACAAATTATAACAAGATAACAATACAACAAAATGTGGACTGCGCTCCCTCTATGAGCCTTTTTGAGCGCCACCTTACCACTATGATACCATTCAGGGAGTCTTGGATGGGGGACATTCCGGGAGTGGAGCCACTATAAATTTTTACACAGATGATTCAAGGCTGCACGAGCAAGTTGGCTTTGGAGTCTATTCGGAAGAGCTTGGATTGAGCCTGTCTTGAAGAATGTCAGAAGATTGTCATTGCAGTGTTTACCAGGCTGAGATGCTGGCAATAAAGGATGTGGCTGACGGGTTGAGCTGCAATGTCTTGTCTACATCCGCAGTCAACATCTATTCTGACAGTCAAGTCGCGGTCAAGTCCCTAGATTCATCCCTTAACTGCCACACGTCTTTAATTGAGATGGCCCAGAAGTTTGACATACGATTCATTTGGGTCCCAGGGCACAGAGAATTGCAAAGCAAGACTGGAAACTACCTTATAGGTTCCAACAGAATTGGAATGTGTTGGTATAACTCTAGAAACTTGCAAGCAAAACCTACGGCTTTGTTCCGCGACGGAGACTAATCAAAGATGGGCATATGGATGGATGTGTGAGACAACACGACTGATTTGGCCTTCTCCTAATTAGGGGCGCACAAGTGAGCTGATATCGCTTCCAAGAGGAGATATTTCGATGGTGGTTGCTATAATTACCGAACACTGTCTTATAGGGAAGCACGCATAGCGGTTAAATGTGCCGTCGAATGACTTTTGCCGGAGTTGCATGGATGAAGAGGAGTTGGAAACTATCGAACACTTTATTTGCTATTGCCCGGCACTTTGGGATCTAGGGAGCTATGCGATCTTTCTGATTTGTCGGATGTCAAAATTTAGATATTAAATTAAAGGAGTTTCGTAAGAAGCTCAAATTGGTTTAACTACAGGGACTAGTAGGGAAACCTATTACAGTCCCGTGGTATCACAATGGACCTCAGAGTGTACGTGTGTTGACGTAAAACGTCAGCAGCCACTTACAACCTAACCTAACCTAAAAAGTATTGTTAACTTACTGACTTATTACAGGACACAACGCCTGTTCTTGTAATATGACGGTTCGGGATTCATATCAGACGTTGTGTGCGCAGATTGCCTTAACGATAAATTTTCCGAAATAAAAATCGGTTTAAGTCGTTGTTTGATTTTAATTGGTTAACAGAATTTTCTACCAAGTGGCGCCCAAGCAGGGGCCCGATCTTAACTTTCAAAGCAACAACATACGATTAATACTTAATGATTTTAGTAAAGTTTAAACAAATTAAGAAATTCTTCTCTAGATAAACATAAAGATTAAGTAAAATAGACTAACAGAATTTTAAAGCAAATGGCGCCCAACCCGGGGCTCGGCAGTAACCATCATATTTACGACAGCAACCATAACCGAATAACCAGAAGAAAGACGTTTCTTTAAATAGAGGATTTATATCATACTTCTGTCATCTCCTTGTCTACTCCCAATAAATTCGATATTTCCCAAGTTCCTGCAATTATATTTTTAAATTTCGTTTGAATATTAAACTCATCATTTAGTATTTAAGATTCCTTTTGCATGTTATAATTTCAAATTATTACAACTTTTGTTAGATATTATTTCGTTTTCATAACTTAGACAAACTTTTAGCAAAAAAATTGAACAATAACTAAACAAAACATAAATGAGCAACGCCAAATTGCAATACCAGTCATGAAGAAACATCAATTTGAAAAACTTTATACATTTTTAGTTCAATATATTAGTTTTTTTCTTATCATTTGATGAAATCTAAAATTGCATTTCCGCTATTTGGCATAAAATTGTGGCATAAAATTCCATAAATGGTTGCGTTTTACTAATGGCTAATAAACAGAAAAAAAAAACAAGAACAAAACAAATTTGGTAACAAGTTGTCTAAATCAACAAAGTTAGTTTTTAAAAAACAAATTGGTAAATAAAATGTTGTTATTATACCCTGCTCCAAACATTAGAGGGTATAAGTTTTTTAAATTGTATGTAGCACATGGAAATATTTGTGTAGGATACCATAAAGTATATATTCGTAATTCTTGATGGATTTAAAGTCGATCTGGCGATGTTCGTCTGACTGTTTTTCTGTCTGTTATCGCTTGTCCGTCTGTCTGTAGAAATCAGATTTGGCAGTTCAACGGTGAAATCGTTGCTCAAAAATCTCTCCATCACAGAAATTAATCAAAATTCTTCCATCTACCGAGTTCTTTCAAAATACCGTTTTTTATTCCTCTTTGTTCAGATGGACACCACTGGTCAGTTTTAAATACTTAGTCCACTGCAAATTCTCTATATATTTTATTACTTGAACTTTCTAAATTTGTTTGAACTTTGTGGTCTTCTAAAACTCTAACTCTAACTATAATTAATTATTGTTTTCCTTAAACCATCAATTTACCTTTCACTTCCATTATGATTAATTAAGACCTTATTAACAATTTTTTCTATTTTATTAATAAATTTTGAAATTATAATTTGTTTAAATAAATAATAATAATTTTTGTGTTTAAATCATATTAAACATTATTCAAAAACTCCTAATAACATTATACAATTAACATGTTTACAACAGCATTTAAATGTAATTCCGGCATGTGGTGCTCATAATGACTTTTCCCTCCCCATTCCACTCAGTTTTAATATGTTTAAATATCGAGTAATAATATTTTTTTTTTTGATAATTATAATAAATTATTGGCTCATGCTTAAAACGTGTAGTGAATTGTAAGCAGTTGAGATTTATGAAATAGCACTCGAAAATTTTTTGGAAAATTCAAAATTTCAATTAATGTTTTTAGAATTTCTGCTTTTCTATAAGGCAGTGTCCGGTAAATCAAGCAGCCACCACTGAAATCTCTTCTCTTGGAAGCGATTCAGCTCACTTGTGCGCCAAATCTGCCCTATAGTCACACGTCCATCCATCTCCCCATTTCTGATTAATCCCCGTCGCGGAGCATAGCTGTAAATTTTTCATTGGCTTTGCAGTTTCCTGGAATGTCTCGATGCTGCTTATTTTAAGACATGGGGCAGTTAAGGGCAGATCTTGGTTTCATAAACATTAACTCCAGGGACTGTCGAAATATATTTTCACTACGGTTGTAGATAAGACATTGCAACTCAACCAGTAAGCTACTTCCTTCATTGCCACGTAAACACTGCTATGATCTGGCAATCTTCAAGACATGTTCAACTTAAGCTCTTCCAAATAGACTCCCGAAGTCTACTTGATCGTGCTCCACTACTCGGAATACTCCTCTTCGAAGACGCTCTGGATGGTATAATAGTGGTAAAGTGGCGCTCAAAAAGGCACATAAAGGGAGCGCAGTCTACATTTTGTGATACTATTATCTTTTTCAATATCGCGCAATGGCCACAATCGCTGCTCTTCTATTTCAGTGGGCTATTAAGTCGAATTGTCGATGTTACCTTATACTGCCTACCCAATATGTCCAATGGTATTAATTAAAGGACGTTTTCTAATGCAACCGTATGTACACATTGATGCCATTCTCTGTACCTTCGTTACAAAACACAGTTTCCTTTTGTCTCTAAAGCAGGTCACTAGACAATGATTCCATACAGTAGAATTGGAAGCACCACTGCTGTATAAATCCAGTAAACGACTCTATGGCTCTTTTACAGGAATCTAAAGCAATCGTTGCTTTTCTCACCCATTCCTCAATATAACTTGAAAGTGAACATCCTATTTAGAAATACTCCAGGAGAGAAGGCGATTTCTGTGGCGTCCAGAGAAATATGATCAAAATCAAGAATCTTATTTTTCTTTGTAAACCAGACAACTCAGTTTTTCGGCGAAATATCCCCTCCCTGTGGTGTTCCTCTATAGACAAATCGAGATATGACAGGCGCTCCCAATTTAGACGTTATACGTCTATTGGCAAGTAGATTTTCCACCATAAAAACGATCCCATGCGTCACTCCTACACCAGACAATGTCAAAATTATTGAGTCTGGGATGACGTTATTAAAAGCCTCCTCTATATTAAGAAAGGCCACCGTAGTGTACTCCTTAACCGAAAGTGATCTCTCGAATATTACCAACAAGCTCATGTAGAGCTGTTTCGGTTGAACTACCCTTAGGTTAGGTTCTACCCTTGCTGTATACATGTTGCCTACAGGAAAGGCAGGGGAAGTCTCCCACTTTGTATGAATAGATTTTAGCTCCAGATGGTGTGGCGAACCAGGACATCTTCGTCTGTCCTGCACTGAGTTTTAGGAGATTCAAAGTTGTAACTGACTGGAAAGACTTCTGACGGTAGTATATTCCACATACGCCTAGTTAGACCGAGAACCGAATTTTCTTTGTGATGCGTTGGAGTGTCGACAACGAACGGATGTGATCTGCTGAAAAGGCGAGTTCGCCCATTTAAGCGGAACATTTACTGTGCTAATATCCACAAAACAATGAGGCACAACTTATGAATACAGACGACGCTGATTCCACAAGCCGTCTGTGGAGCAACATACAATATTGGATCTTACGAGCATAAAAATCGACCCTATTCGCAACCACAGTCGGAGATTATAGCAAGGTCATGATTGATTGTGTGTTCTGCCTAATAGCTTCAACCTCAGTAAGTCTATAATTCCAGAAGAAAGGAAAATGAATGGCAAATGCTTCTGTCATCTGCGAAAGATTGGATAGGATTGGAAGTTAGACCTAGAAAAAAAAACAAATCCTTGCTGTGCCCCTGTATTCAACAGAAAATCATCTTATATAGAGAGATCTTTCAGAAAGCTCGATATAAATTGAGAGAAATCACTACCGACACCAAACGCAATAAGCTTCGAAATAAGTGCACCGTGCCAAACACAATCAAACGCCTTGGAAATATCTGGAGCAACTATTTTGCTTTCACCAAATCGGTGAATAGAAGGACTCAACGTTCCGAAAGAACCACTTACAGGTCTCCCGTAGAACGATTTCAACGAAAACCATACTGTCGATCGAACTAAAGTGAATTAGACTTCAGATAATTTAACAGGTGGTAATTCATCATGCTCTCCATGACTTTCGAGAGCGTAGAGCAAATTGATATTGGGCGGTAGTGTTCAAGGTTTGTAGACTTACCCCTTTTTGGGATTGGCTGGACGTTGGCCACATTCCAGCAAGACGGAATGACTCCTACCCGGTACGAGTTGCTAAATAACGTTGCCAAAGAACTAGACAATGACAAAACACACTGTTTCAGGATGGCTGTATTTTGGGCTGCAGTAAAACCATCCGGCCAAAATTGTAAAGCGGATTAAATTTAGTTTAAACATATTAAGAAATTTTCTGTTGATAAACATAGAAATTCAGTAAAATTAACTAACAGGATTTTTCAAGAAAATGGCGCCCAAGCAGGGGCCGGATTCTTAAACGCATGGCGAAAACACTGTTACGGTCTTCGTACTTACTTTCAAAAATATGTAAAGGGCTGGTGGTGATTTGGTCATGCACCTAAGTGTGTACCTTGATTTTTATTTCCGGCTGCTTCAGTCAGCGAGGGTTCATAATTAATTTAGGTATATGCCAGTTGCTCTTTAGTACGGACCTAACAAACAAAATTAGTACACACATTAACGTTATAGATTGGCAGGAAGCTAATGTAACTATCGGACAGACGTTATAAAAAAAAAACGTAGACTTTTATATAAGCAGCACTATTTCGTTGCCTGCTCTTGACCCTAACCCTACCAGTGTCTTCAGATGGCGTTGAAGACCCAATAAATTGAACTATCAAACCTTTTTAATAATTTCAGACCATGGTTTTAAATTTACATAATCATATTGTTTTATTTAACAATAAAATTCAAAATAAAAGAAATCAAACTTTACATATCTGGTTTTTGTAAAACCAAAACAAATGGTTAAATTAATTGGTAAACAATAATATAAGTTTAAAAAAAAAAATATTTCAAAGCAAAATACTAATAATTTTAAGGAATAATAAATCTTATAATAATAACAAAAATCAAAAAAATATAAGCAATAAAGAACAAAGTAAAAATTTAGTTGAAGTAGGAAGAGAAAATAACAACAATAGTTTTACTAGCAGTTCAGTTGGAGCCTAAAAAAAATACTCCCCTTCCCTTCGTACTCCAAATAAAAGTTAAAATTAATAACAAAATAAGCAAAACAAAAAGAAACAGATTACTTACAATTATTGTTGTTGTTGTCTTTGCTGGGATTAGATGACGAAAAGGCCTTTTCAATCGACGAATCCGCTGACTTTTAAAATATTTAATTATTGAGTGTACTTAGTATTTATAACTATAACAATTTTAGCTTTTAGATTTAATTTAAATCAATTTTGTTACCAATAAATATTTTGATTTTAGATTTGTCTTTTCATCTTTAAAACAAAAAAAATCAATTTCACTTTCACTCTTGATATTGTAATTCCCTCAACGGTTAGGGAGACACTAACTAAAGTCTTGTGTTAAAGCTTTACGTGATCAAAACACAGAGAGATGTCTCAACAACAAGGGTGAAGGAAAATAGCAATAAAAGTATGAGGAAAAGGATTATTAGATAATTTAAAGATAAAAAAAAACAAACTAAAAAAATTATGAATGAAATCAAAGAATGAGATAGAAAGGATTGTAATAATAACAACACAAAAATAATGAATGAAATAAGTTTTGTTTTTTTGAATGAAATAGTGAAAAGTCTTATGAAGAAAAAAAAATGTAAATAAAGATTAGTATAGGAGAATTGGAAAATAAAAACTCGTTATAATATTAAACAATTTTATGACAATTGTTTAAAAAAAAAATTAAGAACTCAAAATTAAATAATCCTGTCTTAGTTGGGGAAAATTTTTGGTTAACGAAATTTTTAGAAATCCTTTTTTTTCTTTGTACCACAGCCGAAATGTTTAGTGCCCCACGCTTTGATGTAAGGTTAGGATGTAAAATTTTTTTTTTAATAACGTGTGGAACACGTGTGGCTAATGCAAAGTCAGGTTCTGTGAATTCACGTGGCTCACGTGGAGGCAAAGCTGCACCACAAAATTATCCACAAAAATTCTATAAAGAAAAACGTACATGCCGTTTAATATATTATTTATACCACCAGTTCCAAAAATATTCTTACCTCAAGCTGTAGAAGCTTCTGATATAGAATCTCACGTGGAGGAAAAATTTGCAAACTCGTGTTAAAGTTTTCCGTAAGGTAAATGAATATTAAATATTTTACAATTGCATACACCTTTAAATATATAGATTTATTGTAATATTTAAACGAATAATTCTGGAAATAAATATTACCAGGTGTATAGCAATTTAATCAAGTAAAACTTGGTTGTAATAAAAATAAAATATTTAATTTATTTTTTTTTTTTTTTTCACAATTACCGCTTAGGGATTTGTTCACTATGACAGGTACACACTCTTTGAAACTATACTAATATAGAGAGAACATTCTTTCCTCGTGGTTTTATGTAGCGTAGTATTTAGAGATCACAAATTAAATCAAAAGCGTGCGTGAAACAAAGTTGAAACGAAACGATATCAAGCTCAATCAGAGTAGGGTTTCCGAATAACAATATTAATGAACAATTTATGTCAAGTGGAAATTTAAGTTAGCATATTTTATGTCAACCTAGTACAAAACATGTTTTGCACCTATATTGTCAAAACATGAGAAAGGTTGAATTTATGAAAAGAAACTCCGCATGTCCTTTGCATGATAAAATTCACGTTTCTTAGTACCTTCATCCTCTAACTCAAAAATATTATTGCCCTTGAATCCGATTACTTTTGCTTTAATAAATTTTGGGGCAAATTTTGCACAAAGTTTATTACTGGCCTTGCTGAGCGTAAAGTTTCTTCTAAAGACGGTTTCCCCTATGTTAAATTTCCTACTGTTACTTCGCAAATTATACCTTTTTGATGAGTTTTCGAAAGCTGTTTCTATATGATGTAACACATTTTTCCGTATAATATCCAATTTATCCTTAGAGCTCCAAACTTGGCAATCAAAAGATCCCAACTTTCGCTGCAATTCAAAGTCAGAAGCGTGAGTTACCATGCTTTGTCCGAATAATGCGTAATAAGGACTACATCCTATTGTTTGGTGAAAAGAACTTCTAATCGCTTCGGCTATATCCGTTAAATGCACATCCCATTCTGAATGGTCTTTATTAGAAATATAGGATCTTATCCCTGAAATAATCGTGCGATTTACGCGTTCACTCGCGTTGGCCTGCGGGCTGTAAAGAGCGGTAAAAATATGTTTCACACCACGATCTTTTAGAAGGGTTTTAAATAAATTACATTTGAATTGCTTTCCGTTATCACTTAAAAGCATTTCGGGTGTACCAAAAGTAGGAAAAATGTCTTCTTTTAAAAACGACACTACAGCAGACGATGCAAATTTTCTGATTGGTTTAAGAAACGGAAATTTCGTAACTTGGTCAAGCAAAATAATAATACCAATGTTACCCCTTTTTGACCGTGGGTAGGGTCCAAGCAAATCAATATACACATTTTGAAACGGACGGACAGCAGAAAAATTACCTACCATTGGTGGCCTCAATGAAGTATTCGGCGGTTTGGTTTGTTTACAAACAATACAACGTGAAATAAATTCCTTTACATCTACGGACATTTTTGGCCAATAAAAATTTAGCCGAAGGCGCTCCATCGTCTTTGCGATTCCCCCATGACATTTATTTGGAGGAGAATGCGCATTATCAATGACAGTATTCACTAAGGACAATGGAACCCAGAGTTTCCACGTGAAAATCTCATTTTCGGAATCACCATTTGTAAAATCGCATCGTTTGTATATTTTATTTTCGACTACCCTTACATCTGGCAGTTTTGATTGATTATTAATAATATTATCGCGCAGCTTAATATATTGTTCCGAATCAAACTCCGGCGAGTTTAAATTTATAATTGGACGAACTTCCAGTTCCTCGATAGGATTAAAATTCTGGCGGGATAAACTATCGGGAACCACGTTTTGAGATCCGCGACGATGCTCTATTGTCATACGATATCCCTGAAGCTTCAGTGACCAACGGGCCAGTCTTCCCGAAAGGTCAGTTTGGCGCATTAGCCACTGAAGACTGGAGTGATCAGTCACTACAACAAAGTCTTGACCCTCCACGTAAGGGCGAAACTTTTTCAAAGCAAGCATTACAGACAAACATTCAAGTTCGGTTACGCTATAATTTGATTGAGCTTTATTCAGTTTTTTTGAAAAAAATGCAACTGGTAACTCCAGACCCTCATCATTTTTCTGAGCCAATACGGCACCTACACCGAATTTGCTCGCATCGCACTGAACTATGAATTGTTTGTTATAGTTGGGGCTTATCAAAACAGGGGCTTCAGAAAGTTTACTTTTCAAATTTTCGAAAGCGGATTGAGCTTCTTCAGTCCATGAAAAATCTTTTCCCTTTTTTAATAAATTGGTGAGGGGAACAGTTAGAGACGCAAAATTATCAACAAATCGTCGATACCACCCGGCCATGCCGAGGAATCTTCGTAATTGTTTAACGGAAGACGGACGAGGATAATCGGTAACAGCCGATATCTTTTCAGGGTCGGTACGCAATGTACCATTACCCACCACATAGCCCAAATATTGGACTTCTTTAATGCAAAATTTGCTTTTACGGACATTAATAGTTAAACCAGACTGACGCAATTGTTTGGCAACTTCGTACAAGACAGACATATGTTTATCAAATGACTCAGAAATAATCAGTAAGTCGTCTAGGTAGACGAAGACTTCTTCTTTCAAGTGGAATGGAATTACGCGGTCCATCAATCTACATAGAGCTTGAGGGGCGTTGGTTAGCCCAAAGGGCATAACACAATAACGGTAAAGCGGACGGTTTGGGACTGTAAAACAAGTATAATCACGCGACTTTACTGATAATGGTATTTGCCAAAAGGCACGACGTAGATCTAAAGACGAAATGTACTCAGCTTTGGGTAAACGACTTAATATGCCCTCAATATGAGGTAGGGGATAGGCATCCTTAACAGTAAAACTGTTAAGTTTCCTAGAATCTAGACACAGACGGACTTTATCGGACTTACGGACAAGGACAACCGGACTGGACCATGGACTATTAGGTGGGGCTTCTTCGATGACACCGAGTGCTAACATTTCATCAATTTCGCTATGAACAAGTTTTTCTATTGCAGGCGATATTGGAAAATATCGCTGCTTTACCGGGCGGACGTTTGGCTCTAACTCTATTTCATGTTCTAAAAGGGTAGTTTTACCCAACCCCTCAATTTCACAAGAAGGAAAAATACTTTTTACCGACTCTCACCGAAGTTTTTGATTTGGTGTCATATCATGTAATTCATATTCAGCTAAATTGGGATCTTTCACTAGGTCAATTTCGGATATTATAGCAGGTGCCAATTTGAACTTTTTCCAAAAGTCTACACCTAGTATAATATCTTGAGCTAGAGATGGAACAATGTAAAAATCAATTGTTTCAGTTTTATCTTTAAAACTAACATTGGTTTTGAGATTGGCAAATACTACTTGTTGATTTCCGTCAGCAGTACTAATATAGGTTTTGTGTTGCCTATAATTGTTCTTAATACAAAGATCTCTAGCTAAACTTCCACCTATACATGATATTTGTGCGCCACTATCTAATAAGCCCAATCGCTTTTCGTCTAAAATCAAAATTTCGGCATAAGGTCTAAGATCATTACTTTTATTCGAAATTGAAAAAATTGCGGAAGATAAAGATTTTCGAGAAGATTTAATGTCTTTCCAAAAATTTCTTTGACGTAAGGCTGAACGTTTTTGTTTAAGGCTGCATTTGAAATTTGGGATTTCATTAAAAATTTGGTTTCGCTTTTCATTATAAATTTTAAGACGGACATCATATGGAATTATTTCTTTTAAATGGGGAGTGGTAAAAGTCTTATCGTTTGGGTTAAAAGTTTTACTAGACTGTATAATTTCAAATTTTTCATCAATGGGTCTTAACGAGGATTCCGACTCAAATCCTCGCTCGTTTTTACGTTTCCCGGCTTACATTTCGGACAGTTTGGAAGATAAATGCCTACAGATCCACATCCGTAGCAAAACCTAGTTCGATCTTTTGTGCAATCACGGAATCTATGGCCGTCTTTTCGGCAATTCCAGCATACTAAAATATTTCCTGCGCCTCTATTTAACTCACTAACATCTGATTCAGGCAAAGTATCATTAATTGTTTCTTCCTCCAATTCTAGACTTAATTCATTTATGGGTCTGCGTTGAAACGGATTACGATTAAAATGATTATCTGATTTGGAAACTTCCTTATACAGACTTTCCCGTTTCAGACATAGACGACGTAACACCGCTATAGAAGGAATATCTTCGAATAGTAATCTATCTCGAATTTGGGGACGTAAGCCACGTTGTACGTATTCTACCAACTCTAGTTCAGTTAATGGGGTTGTTAGATTTTGCGAAATTTTTAAAATTGCGTTTTTATATTCATCGAAAGATTCTGTAGGAGTTTGTCGTCGAGCACGCATTTCCTCTTTGACATCAAGATCAGATTGGTGCAACCCAAAATTTGTGCGTAGCTCTGAACATAAAACTGGCCACGTAACTCTATCAACTGAACTACGAAAACCCCAGAACCAATCTTTTGCGTCTTTTTCAAATAAACAGTGGGCATGTTCGCACAACAAACTAAAATTTCCCTGTAGTGTATCAAAAACTTGACATTCTATCCTTTTAATGAAAATTTCAACTGACAACCTAGCTGAGCCATCATATTTTAGATTCCAGTTGTTTATTGCGCTTGCTATTTTAGCAGAATTGTTAAGAACCGCGATGTCACTAACGCGATTCTCAAATCTATTTTGTGAAAAATTTTGCGATCTGCTATTATTATTAATATTTGAAAACCTAGGCATATCGCGAGGCCATTCGTGTTCGGAATATGCCGCTTGGGGCACAAATTCTGGTGCAGCTGCATTTAACGGAGGTGCCCTCAAATTTACGTTCCCCAAGGCATTAGCTAATGCCCCTTCAACTAATTCACGAACACGATCATCTAAATCTTGAAAAATAGTAGCTTGTCGTGCAGACACCACAGCCGAAATTATGTTACGAATTCTGCTTTCATCATTCTCTGGTGAGCTAGAATTTTGTTCACGATTGGTATGGTTCTGAACCATAGGGTCCGGTAGGGCAGCAGCTTCTGATACTGGTATTTGTTGTTGCGCTTGATCAGAAGCTTGAATTGAGAGGGACGGTAAAATAGGTATTAGGTTTTGAGACACGTTTGAAATATTAAGAGGTGGATTATTGGCACGAGCTCGAGTTCTTGCACCTCTATTTGGTGAGGAGGTAATCCCAAAATCTCTACTGTTACAAGGAGCTCTACATTGTGGACATGATGAATTTCCTTTCAACCATGTCAATAAACAATTACGGTGAAAATGATGATTGCAAGAAGTTCTTAAAATCTGCCCATTTTCTTGGGTAGTTAAACTTTCCCTGCAAATTGTGCAAACTGCTGAAGGGAGTTTTTCATTGCTATGTCTTAATGACATTTTTAAAGATTTAAAAATAAAAAGCTTAGTAATCAAATCCAATTGACAAACGAAAATCTTCTTGAAACAAAATCTGATAACACGATTATTTTTGTGGTCTTACTCTTATTTAATTGGTATTGGTAGTTCAACAATATAAAAATATACAAGTCTAAATGTTTTCTTTGGTAATCTAAACAAAGGATTTCTATAATTCGGTAAAGACTCGAAATAAACTTCAAACCCTTATATCCAAAATTATTCCTTTTTATAAAAAATTGCATAAGTATTTTTTTGTTAATACCTAAGTATCATATATTAATCAGAATATGGCTATCAAACTTTTAAACAAATTTGAGCAAAACTCCAAAAATTCTGATTCTGAACGGACCGACTATTTTTATAAATTTTGAAACTTTAATCTGGTTACAAAGACCGAAATTTGTATCATCTTGCATAAACTCCAAATTTAAAAGCACATTTAAAATCGAAAAAAAATATATATATAGTTAATTAGCCTTAATGCTTAATCCAAAAATATGAACGATGTTGGTTTTCTTGTGTGAGGTCAGACAAATCGTCGCCAAACGTTGGGAGCCATTTTGTTACGGTCTTCGTACTTACTTTCAAAAATATGTAAAGGGCTGGTGGTGATTTGGTCATGCACCTAAGTGTGTACCTTGATTTTTATTTCCGGCTGCTTCAGTCAGCGAGGGTTCATAATTAATTTAGGTATATGCCAGTTGCTCTTTAGTACGGACCTAACAAACAAAATTAGTACACACATTAACGTTATAGATTGGCAGGAAGCTAATGTAACTATCGGACAGACGTTATAAAAAAAAAACGTAGACTTTTATATAAGCAGCACTATTTCGTTGCCTGCTCTTGACCCTAACCCTACCAGTGTCTTCAGATGGCGTTGAAGACCCAATAAATTGAACTATCAAACCTTTTTAATAATTTCAGACCATGGTTTTAAATTTACATAATCATATTGTTTTATTTAACAATAAAATTCAAAATAAAAGAAATCAAACTTTACATATCTGGTTTTTGTAAAACCAAAACAAATGGTTAAATTAATTGGTAAACAATAATATAAGTTTAAAAAAAAAAATATTTCAAAGCAAAATACTAATAATTTTAAGGAATAATAAATCTTATAATAATAACAAAAATCAAAAAAATATAAGCAATAAAGAACAAAGTAAAAATTTAGTTGAAGTAGGAAGAGAAAATAACAACAATAGTTTTACTAGCAGTTCAGTTGGAGCCTAAAAAAAATACTCCCCTTCCCTTCGTACTCCAAATAAAAGTTAAAATTAATAACAAAATAAGCAAAACAAAAAGAAACAGATTACTTACAATTATTGTTGTTGTTGTCTTTGCTGGGATTAGATGACGAAAAGGCCTTTTCAATCGACGAATCCGCTGACTTTTAAAATATTTAATTATTGAGTGTACTTAGTATTTATAACTATAACAATTTTAGCTTTTAGATTTAATTTAAATCAATTTTGTTACCAATAAATATTTTGATTTTAGATTTGTCTTTTCATCTTTAAAACAAAAAAAATCAATTTCACTTTCACTCTTGATATTGTAATTCCCTCAACGGTTAGGGAGACACTAACTAAAGTCTTGTGTTAAAGCTTTACGTGATCAAAACACAGAGAGATGTCTCAACAACAAGGGTGAAGGAAAATAGCAATAAAAGTATGAGGAAAAGGATTATTAGATAATTTAAAGATAAAAAAAAACAAACTAAAAAAATTATGAATGAAATCAAAGAATGAGATAGAAAGGATTGTAATAATAACAACACAAAAATAATGAATGAAATAAGTTTTGTTTTTTTGAATGAAATAGTGAAAAGTCTTATGAAGAAAAAAAAATGTAAATAAAGATTAGTATAGGAGAATTGGAAAATAAAAACTCGTTATAATATTAAACAATTTTATGACAATTGTTTAAAAAAAAAATTAAGAACTCAAAATTAAATAATCCTGTCTTAGTTGGGGAAAATTTTTGGTTAACGAAATTTTTAGAAATCCTTTTTTTTCTTTGTACCACAGCCGAAATGTTTAGTGCCCCACGCTTTGATGTAAGGTTAGGATGTAAAATTTTTTTTTTAATAACGTGTGGAACACGTGTGGCTAATGCAAAGTCAGGTTCTGTGAATTCACGTGGCTCACGTGGAGGCAAAGCTGCACCACAAAATTATCCACAAAAATTCTATAAAGAAAAACGTACATGCCGTTTAATATATTATTTATACCACCAGTTCCAAAAATATTCTTACCTCAAGCTGTAGAAGCTTCTGATATAGAATCTCACGTGGAGGAAAAATTTGCAAACTCGTGTTAAAGTTTTCCGTAAGGTAAATGAATATTAAATATTTTACAATTGCATACACCTTTAAATATATAGATTTATTGTAATATTTAAACGAATAATTCTGGAAATAAATATTACCAGGTGTATAGCAATTTAATCAAGTAAAACTTGGTTGTAATAAAAATAAAATATTTAATTTATTTTTTTTTTTTTTTTCACAATTACCGCTTAGGGATTTGTTCACTATGACAGGTACACACTCTTTGAAACTATACTAATATAGAGAGAACATTCTTTCCTCGTGGTTTTATGTAGCGTAGTATTTAGAGATCACAAATTAAATCAAAAGCGTGCGTGAAACAAAGTTGAAACGAAACGATATCAAGCTCAATCAGAGTAGGGTTTCCGAATAACAATATTAATGAACAATTTATGTCAAGTGGAAATTTAAGTTAGCATATTTTATGTCAACCTAGTACAACACAGAAAGCACTTTCAATGAGGGGTCACATTTACGACAGACACCAGAGAAACTCAAAAACTGACCAAAAGAATATTTCAAGAAAATGGAGCCAAAGACGGGGCTCGGTTATTAAACGCATAGCGGAGACACAGGAAGCACTTCCAGTTGGGGAAAGATTCTGAGACATTTGTTTTAGAAAAAGTCTCAGATTCTGAGACATTTTTCTTATAGAAAAAGTCTCGGATGCTGTGACTTTTTTCTTATAGAAAAAGTCTTAGGTTCTGAGACATTTTTCTTGTGGAAAAAATCTAAGATTCTAAGACATTTTTCTTATAGAAAAACCGCAGTTTTAGTTTCCTAAATTGTAAAGCCGAATATATTCAGTTTAAAGATATTAAAAAAGGTTCTCTAGATAAGCATAGAACTTCAATTAAATTCACTAACAGAATTTTTCAAGAAAATGGCGCCCAAGCAGGGGCTCAATTCTTAAACGCATGGTGGAAACACTGAAAGCATTTTCAATGAGGGGCCACATTTATGACGAACACCAAAGAAACTAAACAACTGTCAGCAAACATTAATTAAAGATTCGTTCGATTGAGTTTATTTTATCGAGAAAATGCGAATGAAGAAACTGTTGTGAATTTAGACGAAATCTTCCCTACCGACAGGCAGTATTATCGGTTTCGGTTAGGGCTTAACATATAAGGAAACTATGTCATATTTAGTAAAAATTACTGACAGATTTTTCAAGCAAACGGCGCCCAAACAGTGGCCCGTTTCTGAATCGCATAAGTTGAAACACTGAAACCACTGGCAATGAAGAAACACATTGACGACATAAACCAGAAGAGTACAACAACTACAGCAAACATTAGTTAACGATTTAATCGGTCTATAAAAGCACAAGTAAAGCTTGTTATTCCAGAAGAAATCTTATCTTAACCACAACCACTGATTTCAGAAGATTTTTCCTCTATCTCAGTGCTATTTCTAACATCCCAATTGTTCGAAATGTTTATAAACTTAATTAAAAGATGCTCATTAAATATTTTTTTTTTAGTATTTGTTGTTTATAAAACATTTATGTATGTTTGGACAGTTAACTCTATCAAGACAGCAATCTGATCAATATCTTTTTATGAAATTATGAAAAATACCTGGTGTTAAAAACTATTTTTTAAATAAACAAAACAAACTGTTTTTTATGCTGCGGGTGACCCAACATTTAATCATTTTGTTTTAAAAATGAATACAAACAAATATTTACCATAATAAAAATAATGAAATAAAAAAAAAACACATCACAAAATATCTCAAAAAAAGTAACCAAAACCATGAAAATACATACAATTTTGAAAAGTTTTGAGACAATGGTTTTTTAAAACTAAAACAGCAGGTGATTATTTTGATGGTTGATGGTTTTGAAAAAAAAAAAAACAAACACTCTAATACATGTAGTGCGTTCACTGTCTCTATGTTTTGTATAGTGGGGGTCTAGTGAAAAAAATATTAACTACACTGAGACGAAAATTGACGAACTGTGGAAATCTGAATTTAGAAAAAGTCTTTGATTTAAAGACAGTTTTCCTGTAGAAAAAGTCTCAGATTCTGAGACATTTTAGAATTTGAAAAATGCAGTTTCAGTTTCCAAAATTGTAAAGCCAATCATATTCGGTTAAAACATATTAAGAAACATCGAAATTCAGTCAAACTGACCAACAGAATATTTCAAGAAAATGGCGCCCAACTTGGGGCCTAATTATTAAACGCATAGCGGAGACACAGAAAGCACTTTCAGTTATACCCTGTCCTCATGTACAAAACCCGTTTTTAGCAACATTTTCTGTCAATATACTGTAATAGAATAAAGAAAGTGCTAAAAAAATGGTTGCTAAAAACTGTTTTTAGCTGTAAGTGAGAACAGTGTATTAGGAAAAGATTCTGTGACATTTTTCTTATAGAAAGTCTCAGATTCTGAGACATTTTTCTTATCGAAAAAGTCTCAGATTCTGAGATATTTTTTTTTATAGACAGTCTCAAGTTCTGAGACATTTTTCTTATAGAAAAAGTCTCAGACTCTGAGACATTTTTCTTATAGAAAAAGTCTCAGATTCTGGGACATTTTTCTTATAGAAAAAGTCTCAGATTCTGAGACATTTTTCTTATAGAAAAAGTCTCGGATTCTGAGACATTTTTCTTATAGAAAAAGTCTCAGATTCTGAGACATTTTTCTTATAGAAAAAGTCTAAGATTCTGAGACATTTTTCTTATAGAAAAAGTCTCAGATTCTGAGACATTTTTCTTATAGAAAAAGTCTCAGATTCTGAGACATTTTTCTTATAGAAAAAGTCTCAGATTCTGAGACATTTTTCTTATAGAAAATGTCTCAGATTCTGAGACATTTTTCTTATAGAAAAAGTTTCAGATTCTGAGACATTTTTCTTATAGAAAAAGTCTCAGATTCTGAGACATTTTTCTTATAGAAAAAGTCTCAGATTCTGAGACATTTTTCTTATAGAAAAAGTCTCAGATTCTGAGACATTTTTCTTATAGAAAAAGTCTCAGATTCTGAGACATTTTTCTTATAGAAAAAGTCTCAGATTCTGAGACATTTTTCTTATAGAAAATTTCTCAGATTCTGAGAATTTTCATTTCTGTGAAAAAAGTCTCCGATTCTAAGACATTTTTCTTATAGAAAGTCTTAGATTCTGAGACATTTTTCTTATAGAAAATTTCTTAGATTCTGGGATATTTTTCTTATAGAAAATCTCTCCAAATCTGAAACATTTTTCTTATAGAAAAAGTCAAAAATTCTGAGACATTTGTCTTATATATGCTTATGGAAAAAGTTTCAGATCCCAAGACATTTATTTTATGGAAAAGGTTTCAGATTCTAAAACATCTTTTTATACAAAAAATTTCAGATTCTAAGACATTTTTTTATAGATAAAATCTCAGATTCTGAGACTCTTTAAAATTTGAAGTCCGCAGTTTCAGTAAAACTGACTAACCGAATTTTTCAAGAAAATGGCGCAAAAGCAGGTCCCGATTTTTAAACGCATAGCGGAGACACAGACAGCACTTCCAGTGAGGGAAAGATTCTGAGACATTTTTTTCTTTAGAAAAAGTCTCAGATTCTGAGAGATTCTTTGTCTATAGAAAAAGTCTCAGATTCTAAGATATTTTTTTCTATAGAAAAAAATCTCAGATTCTGAGACATTTTTCTTATAGAAAAGACTCAGATTCTGAGACAATTTTCCTATAGAAAAAGTCACAGAGACATTCTAAAATTTGAAAACTGCAGTTTCAGTAAAATTGACTAACAGGATTTTTCAAGAAAATGGCGCCCCAGCAGGGGCTCTACTATTGAACGCATAGCGGAGACACAGAAAGTACTTCCAGTGAGGAAAAGATTCTGAGACATCTTTCCCATAGAAAAAGTCTCGGAGTCTGAGACATCTTTTCTATAGAAAAAGTATAAGATTCTGAGACATTTTTTGTCTATAAAAAAGTCTCAGATTCTGAGACATTTTATTCTATAGAAAAAAATCTCAGATTCTGAGACATTTTTTTTTTTTTTTAAGAAAAAGCCTCAGATTCTGAGACATTTTTCCTATAGAAAAAGTCGGTAGAGACATTTTAAAATTTGAAAACCGCAGTTTCTGTAAAATTGACTAACAGAATTCTTCTAAAAAAAATGGCACCCAATCTGGGGCCCGATTCTTAAACGCATGGTAGAGACGCAGAAAGCACTTCCAGTGAGGGAAAGATTCTGAGACATCTTTCCTATAGAAAAAGTCTTAGATTCTGAGACATTTATTTATGAAAAGGTTTCAGATTCTAAGACATCTTTTTATGAAAAAAGTTTCAGATTCTAAGACATTTTATTATAGATAATATCTCAGATTCTGAGACATTTTAAAATTTGAAATCCGCAGTTTCAGTAAAACTGACTAACAGAATTTTTCAAGAAAATGGCGCCCAAGCAGGGGATCGATTTTTAAACGCATAGCGGAGACACATAAGCACTTCCAGTGAGGGAAAGATTCTGAGACATCTTTTCTATAGAAAAAGTCTAAGATTCTGAGACATTTTTTTCTATAAAAAAAAAGTCTCAGATTCTGATACATTTTTTTGTCTAAAAAAATTCCCGGATTTTGAGAAATTTTTTGTCTATAAAAAAGTCTCAGATTCTAAGACATTTGTCTTATAGAAAAAGTCTCAGATTCTCAGACATTTTAAAATTTGAAAACCGCAGTTTCAGTTAAATTGACTAACAGAATTTTTCAAGAAAATGGCGCCCAAGCTGGGGCTCGATTCCTAAACGCATGGCGGAGACACAGAAAGCGCTTCCAGTGAGGGAAGGATTCTGAGACATCTTTCCTATAGAAAAAATCACAGATTCTGAGATATTTTTCCTATAGAAAAAGTCTAGATTCTGAGACATTTTTTTCTTTAGAAAAAGTCTCAGATTCTGAGATATTTTTCTTATAGAAAAAGTCTAAGATTCTGACAAATTTTTCTTATAGAAAAAGTCTCAGATTCTAAGATATTTTTCCTATAGAAAAAGTCTCAGAAACATTTTAAAATTTAAATACCGCAGTTTCAGTTTCAGTAATATTGCCTAACAGGATTGTTCAAGAAAATGGCGCCCAAGCAGGGGCTCGACCATTAAACGCATAGCGTAGCCACAGAAAGTATTTCCAGTTAGGGAAAGATTCTGAGACATCTTTGCTATAGAAAAAGTCTCGGATTCTAAAACATTTTTCCAATGGAAAAATCTCAGACTTCCTCAAATTTTTTTGGAGTGTACTGCTTATATTTGTATGATATTTGTATAATCCCGAGTAAAAAAAAATTGTATGGTAAAACATGTTATCTTATAAAATTATATATAATTTATTGGATCTGATTTTGCTAAATTTCATCCGAAAATTGGCCGCGCCAAAGTTATCTCATAACATCATATAATATATGAAGTTACCGTTTAATATTTGATTGTATGTGATTTCATCCGGAAATTGGCCGCGCCAAAGTTATCCCAAATTATCTATTATCATGATTTTGTATTAAATATGATATAATATGATGTAATTTCATTCGGAAATTGGCCGCGCCAAAGTTATCTTAAAATATCCAATATCATGATTTTATATTAAATTGGATATTATATAATGTAATTTCATCCGAAATTTGGCCGCGCCAAAGTTATCTTATAATATCTGATATCTTGATTTTATAAAAAAATTATTGGATACATTTTTATCCAAAAAATGTTTCTGTTTTTAGATTTATTTTTAGATATAATAATGTCAAACTGAAAATAAATAAAAAAAAAAAAAAAAACTTCGAACGGACGGGGATTAGAACCACAAGTCTTCCGTTTTGTAATCGCAATCTCTACCCTCTAGACCAGCGGACGTTGTTAGCAAATAACAACTTTAAAAGACTTAGTTTTAAATAAATTGATCGTATCTAATTATATCAAATTGATCTAACATATAGTAATATATGATTACATCCAATTAAATATGTTATTCACTTGTACACAAAAAAAAGACTTAGAAAATTTTTGATAAAATTTGCAAAAAAAAAAAAAAATTGGAATGACGTACAGCGCTATTAGGGGCTTCCATGGTAAGCTTAAAAAATAATTTTAATGTAACGGTATGCCTTATTTCCAAGCCATAGGCTTCCAAAGTGAAATAAGACTTTGGCTTGAAAGTTTGAAATTTTTCATGGAATCAGGAAATCAGAATTAGATTTGAGATCGGGTTCCAAAAATCATTGATAATTTGATAATTTAAACCAAATATAGCTATTATTAACTATATAAATGCAATATAAATTTTTAAAAATGATTGCAAAAATTCAAAAAGTAAAATTTTTTAAGTTCTAAAAAAACAAATGCAATAAAAAAGTGTTTTCTATTTTAAAAAAAAATAAAAAAATATATTTTTCTCTGGAATCGAACTCGGGTTCCCAAAAATGATAGATAATTTTATAATAAATTAAATATAGTTATATATAACTATATAAAAGCAATATAATTTTTTAAAAATGATTGCAAAAATTCAAAAAAAGAAAAATTTTTAGTTCTAAAAAAAATAAATGCAATAAAAAAGTGTTTTTTATTTAAAAAAAATAAAAAAAATATATTTTTTTTTCTGGAATCGAACTCGGGTTCCCAAAAATTATAGATAATTTTATAATAAATCAAATATAGTTATATATAACTATATAAAAGAAAAATAATTTTTTAAAAATGATTGCAAAAATTCCAAAAATGAAAATTTTTTAGTTCTAAAAAAATTAAACGCAATAAAAAAGTGTTTTCTATTTAAAAAAAAAATAAAAAAAACTTTTTTGTTCTCGACTGGGCCGGGAATCGAACTCGGGTTTCCAAAAATCATATGTAATCTTATATGATACAATAAAAAATTTTGTATAACCATATATGTTGACACACAAAAACAAATTTTGAAATGCTGGCATATATAATTATATATGGCTAGTGGTTTGGTCAAAAAAATATTTTTTTTATACATGATTATATCAAAATATATATTCCATTACATATGCGACCATTTATAAATATATATTGAGTTTTGACGAAATTTGCGTATATATAGTACCATACAAACACAGATATGTTATCGTTTAAGACACATATAATTATATCTATTATTTTTGTTGGAAATTTTTTTAGTATGGAACCATATATAGTTTTAAATGGTATTATATTAGTCATATATAATTATACATAAATTGATACTGGATTTTTTGTTTAGTAAAGTCCTACCCGAGTAAAAATTTTCTGGTCTAATCATATATAATTTGATACAATCTTATATGAGTTAATATGCTTCCGTATAAATTTATATAAAATTTTATCTATCACTTTGATACGGTTGATCCACTTTATAAGGTTAGATATTGCTCCATATATGATTAGATTCGTATTTTGGTTTTGCTCATCAAATTATATAACAATAGATATTATAAGATCAATTTGATCTAATTAGATTTGACCAAATTCAGGATCAAATTGTATCAATTTTTATATTTTTTGATCTAAAGTAATACAATTAGATATTATTTGATACAACCATTTTACGGATCAAATTAGATCTATTTAGTAAAATTAGCATAATATTTTTACTAGGGTATACATAATTAGATATAAAGTCACGTATAATAATGTATGAAATCGGATTAAGTTTTATGTGCAACGCATGATTACATCTACCATTTATATTAATATATTATGAACAATATAATTAGATATGATTTTATATGACATCATTTAAAAAAAATGGAAAATTTCAAAGTGAGATATAATTTTATACTTTGACTCATATAGTTGTATATGGTTTTATGAAAACATATAAAATAATATACATTTATATAAATTCCTTTTTACTCGGGATATTCTTTTATTTAAAAAAGATTTATTTCAATCTAATGTTTTTAATGTTATAAATTTTCACTTCTTAACCTTTTCAATACTCATGTGTGGTGTAAAAATGTGGTTTTGGTACCATATTATTCCATAGAAGAGTTTTACACTTCTCATTTCTAAACTAATCTTGTAGATTATGATTGTAGATTGTGCTGGAGAGATTCTTTTGTTGTAGAATATAAAAAAATTTATATTGTTTTTTTAAATTTTTATTAAATGGTTGACAATTTTATATCTAATTCCAAGTAATATGATCTATTATTATGTAAATCATATGATATGATAATTTTATTATTTTTTTTTTTTTGTAACACTCTTTTCAAAAAAAAAAAAAAAAATTAAGGAAAATTGATCTGGCGCCTAATAATGAATAAAATTAACATTACTTTTGTATGGAGATGGCTTGGAGGTAATACGATAATGGGAATTGGGATATTAAATCATAATACTTAAATAAATGAGTTAGAGGAAGTAAAAAAAATACAAAAAGAAACTGCGGAAACTCTGGAATTTAAGAGAAAGAGAGAGAGAGACAGATTAAAAGCAACTGTATTGAAAATAAAATACATAGGAAGCAGGGTTGCCAGAATTGTTGGGTGCAAAATCGTCAAAAACTTACGATTTTTATAAAAAAAATCGTCAAAATCGTCATCCCATTTGCAAAAATCGTCAAAAAAAAAAGGTATATTTATCCTTGATTAGAGATCAATTCTAAGACATTCAAGCGATGTCCGCCCGTCTGTTGAAGACATGATGCAGTCCAATTCTAAAAGAGCTTAATCCATGCAGTTTGGCACAAATATATCTTATGGCCATTGGATGATTCGCTTCGAAAATTGACAAAATCAGACCAGGGAGAACAAAGTTCCCACTTGTAAAACTAAACCTACCTCTGATTTTTTTTTTTACAGTTTTTGTTATATTTTTAAGCATATAAAATATTTTTATGAAAGAAAAGGTCATGCAGTTGGGTCAAGTTAATTGAAAAATGTATTTGTTTTTCTGTCCACCCTTTTTTGTGGACACTTATATAAAAAATAATTATGATAAAATTGCATAAATATTTTATAAAAAGAAAAGATTGGTCCTCCACCAAAAAACTCCTATAAAACCTATAATTTTTTTACATTTTGGAGAGAAAAAGATATGTAACACTCTCACTTGTTTCTTTTGTCCCTTTTTTGTACAAAAATATTGGTGGATAGTTTTTTTTAACTAATAATAAGCAAAAAATATTCATTGAATACTAAAGTTCTATTAAAATTGTTTTAAAAAGTAGAAAAAATTTTCAGGTTTTTGTTATTTTTAAAAATCGTCATTTTTTGGGTAAAAATCGTCAAATCGTCATTTTGCTATTTTGGGGAGTAAAAATCGTCAAAATGCAGAGAAATCGTCAAATCTGGCAACAGTGATAGGAAGTAAAGAAATACAAAAAAAAATCTACGGCAACTCTGGAATTTGAGAGAGAGAGAGAGAGGAAGACTGAATAAAAGCAACTGTAATGAGCATAAAATAAATTTGAAATTTTTGAGGTGTCCCTGAAGATTGTTAACTGTTAAATCGTATAAAAAATTCTTTAACTTTGGCTTCGAAATTTAGAATCGTCTTCGATCGTGTCTAAAAAAATCCGGCCATAGATACTATTTTGAACAAATTGCTTTCAAAAACCGAGTTCGCAAAACCTCGTTTACTCTCCAAACTGTTCCTTCAAACATTATTTATGACATTCCCATAAAAATATGTCAAACATATTTTCAAAACCATTTTATCATATCACATTCTTGGAGAGACATTTACAATTTAATATCCATCTGTCTGTATTTGCCCAAGAATGTTAACAAGAATATATGTCTGTCTGTCCGTCTGTCCGTCTGTCCTGTTTCTTTTCAAATATTCTTTGACCGGTAGCAGTTTTTAATTTTCTTAATTATTTGCTGTTCTAATTCTATAATTTCACCCTTGTTAGGATATTTTAAAGACCAGACATGCCAGAAACCTTCACACAAACATAAAGGGGTCAATTATCTTTGATAAGATCATTTTAAATGTTGGTTCGTTTCGGTTTGTGTGTGTGTAAAACAATACCCCTACTAATTAGAGCATCAATTTCAGGGTTCCATACTTAAAAAAAAAAAAAACTGTCAAATGTTATTTTAGACTACCCATAGTCTAATTAAAACATGTCAAACAATTGACATTTGTCAACGCAATAATTTAAGAAATCTTGAAGGAAATTTTAAAAACCTTGTGTAGTTGGTTACGAAAATTACTATTGTAAATTACAAACAAATTTATAATTTTAAACAATAGCGTTTAATTGTCTTTTTATACCAAAAAAAAAAGTGGAAAATTTAAAATTTTTCTTTACACATTTTCATAATTTGAGATCTTAGTCGTTTAAAAAAAAATATATATTTTTGTGTAATAAATTTTTTCAATAAAAATTCTCAGACGTTTTTTCTATAGAAAATTTTTCAGATTCTGAGAAATTTTTCCTGTAGAAAAATTTTCTAAGGCATTTTCCAGACAAATTCTCAGATTCTGAGACATTTTTCCTATAGAAAAATTTACAAATTCTGCAACATTTTTCCTAAAGAAAAATTCTCAGATTAATAGACATTTTTCATATAGAAAAATTCTCAGATTCTGAGAAATTTCCACTACAGAAAAATTCTTAAATTCTGAGACATTTTTCCTTCAGAAAAATTATCAGATTCTGAGACATATTTCCTACACAAAAATTATCAGATTCTTTTTCAAATAAAACAAGTAAGAAAATTATAGTCGGTCAAGACCGACCATATAATACCCTACACCAGAGTTTCCCGGACCATGGGTCCCAAGTTCAAACATGGACTGATTAGATCTATATTTTGTCAAATCTTTAATAAGTGTAAAAAGCAATCACTAATCAAATTTGAGTGGAATAGGCTTCTTTTTGTTGACAATAAATCGCTTCAACTGAATATCGGGCGAAATTTCCACATGGGACCTAAGTCCAAAATGGTCCGATGATAATTAGATTTGATAAGGTTATTAAAGTACGCGTTTAACATACACAAACAGAATTTTAATTAAATATTTTCTATTTTCATGAAAATTGAGAGATTTATGTAAAAATCGGGAAGGTGGTTTGTATGGGGGCTACTAGAAGAACTGGTTCGATTTCTTTAAAATTCGGAATGGTGATTTGTGTGTATAAAACATTAATTCCTGCCAAATTTTGAAAAGATACCTATTAAAATGCGACTATTAGAGTCATTTGAGCCAAAACTAAAGAGGACCTTTGTATGGGGGCTAGGTCTAAATATGGACCGATTTTTTCCAATTTCAATAGGCTTCGTCCTTGGGCCAAAAGAGGCTTAAGTTTTAAATTTCAAGTCAATTGATCGAGAATTGCGACCTGTATCGTGTTTACACCATTTACATGGACAGACAGACAGACGGACGGACGAACGGACATCGCTAAATCGACTCAAAAAGTGATTCTAAGTCGATCGGTATACTTAAAAGTGGGTCTAGGACCAATATTTCGGGTAGTTACAAACATCAGCACAAACTCATTATACCCTGTACCACAGTGTGGTGTAGGGTATAAAAAATATCGGATTCTGAGATATTTTCTCTACAGAAAAATTCTCAGACTCTGAGACATTTTTCCTATCGAAGAATTCTCAGATTTTAAAATATTTTTCCCATAGAAAAATTCTCAGATTCTGAGACATTTTTCTATAGAAATATTCTTAGATCCTCAGAAAGTGTCTAAAACATTTTTCCTATAGAAAAAAATCTCGGGATCTGAGACATTTTTCTTACAGAAAAAAATCTCAGGATCTGAGACATTTTTCCTATAGAAATATTCTCAGATCTTCAGACAGATTCTAAAACATTTTTCCTTTAGAAAAATTCTCAGATACTGAGACATTTATCCTATAAAAAAGTTCTCATATTCTGAGACATTTTTTCTATAAAAAAAACCCAAAAAATTTTTCAGATTCTGAGGCATTTTTCGTATCAAAAAATTCTCAGATTCTGAGATATTTTTCCTATAGAAAAATTCTTAGATTTTGAGACATTTCTAAGACATTTTTCGTATCGAGAAATTCTCTATTCCTTCAGAAAAATTCGCAGATTTTTTCAAAAATTTTGATACATTTTTCCTGCAGATATATTCTCAGATTCTCAGACATTTTTTTTCTATAGAAAATTTGGTGACAGTACATAATCCCCACGGACATTACCCCCGTAACGGAAATGGGGATTATGCCCGAATTCATCACGGACATAACCCCCATAATAGTTGTGGGGACTATATCCGTTTCTAAAACGGTCATAATCCCAATGGGGATTATGTCCGTTCACTGTTGGGATTACGACCGAAAATTAATCGGTCATAACCCCCATTCATATTATGGGGACTAAGTCCAAAGAAATTTCGGTCATAATCCCCGTTTTTTGCGGAGAAGGTGGGTTTAATGCATGGAGCTTGTAATCCCTAAGCCCGGTCGAAGGCCGGCTACGCAGAAAAACTTTTAAGACAAAAAAAATAAAATTTTTGGGATTATGAGCAACTAGTATAGTGGACATAATCCCTGTAATAGGGATTATGGCCATTCGTTATGTGGTCATTATCCCCATAAATCTGGGAATTATGTCCGTTTTTTATTGGGATTATGTCCAAATTATTTTCGGTCATAGGTTAGGTTAGGTTGTAAGTGGCTGCTGACGTTTTACGTCAACACACGTAGACTCTGAGGTCCATTGTGATACCACGGGACCGTAATAGGTTTCCCTACTAGTCCCTGTCGTTAAACCAGTTTGACCTTCTTATGAAACTCCTTAGATGTTGAATTTTGACATCCAACAAATCAGAAAGATCGTACAGCTCCCTAGATCCCAGTGAAGCAAGTCTCTAACCAGAAAGTGCCGGGCAATGGCAAATAAAGTGTTCGATAGTTTCCAACTCCTCTTCATCCATGCGACTTCGGCAAAAGTCATTCGACGGCACATTTAACCGCTCTGCGTGCTTCCCTATAAGACAGTGTCCGGTAATTATAGAAACCACCGTCGAAATCTCTCCTCTTGGAAGCGATATCAGCTCACTTGTGCGCCCCTGATTAAGAGAAGGCCAAATCAGTCGTGTTGTCTCACACGTCCATCCATTTGCCCATCTTTGACTAGTCTCCGTTGCAGAACAGAGCCGTAGGTTTTGCTTGCAAGTTTCTAGAGGCATACCAACACATTCCAATTCTGTTGGAACCTGTAAGGTACACTCAAAAAAATACGTTAGTAGATTTACTAATTTTTTTTTGCTAACGCTAGTTAGCTGACTTTTAGCAACTTTTTAGTTGAGATTAGCATGTTCTTGTAAACTTCATTTAGCACATTAGCAATTTTAAACAAACTTTGAACTAATTTCTTTTGCTAAATTTGAAATTGAGTTGACTACATTTTTAAAAGATATTTTGCTAATATTAGCAAAATAAATGGTAATTTTTTTTTTTTATTTTCAGAAAACTTAAAATGGCGCTATCTCGGAAACTAAGCCAGATAGAGCAAAATGGAGGCCATTTTTCGTTCTTAGAATCCCCATAGTATCGACGGTTCTCTTCACATGTGTAGACCCTAATGGGCCCTAACTTTGGATCCAAAAAAGTTAGCATTCCCGAAAATTTTAAAATGCTCATATCTCGGTAAATATTGCCGACACAACAAAAAGTCCAAAAGCGTAGTCAAAAGCTCTCCGAGTAATATTTTTGAAGTTATCGAGTTTTTTAATTCTCAAGACCCCAGTGGTCCCCTTTAATCACGTATCTCAAAAACTAAGCAAGGTAGAGCGAAACGGACACAAATTTTGGATCAAAAACTATGACGATTTTTAAGGAACCCAATTATGTCCAGGCCCATCGGGGTCTGGACCTATCGGGTCCGAACCCAATGGGGTCCTCAGATGTGTATAAACTAAGTTCAAAAAAAAATATTTATTTAACTAATTATTGGCAAAACATTTTTGCTAACTTTAGCAAAAAAATTGTGGGTTCAAAATCAGCAAATTTTCTTGTAGGTTTACAAACTTTTTTTGCTAACATTACAGTTTTTTTTTTAAAGTAGTTCCTAGTCTTGCAAGCTCATCGGCTTTGCAATTCCCCGGAATGTCTCTGTGCCCTGGGACCCATATGAGTCGTATGTTAAACTGCTTGGCCATCTCATTTAAAGACGTGCGGCAGTTAAGGGCAGATCTTGTTTTCAGAAACATTGAATCCAGGGACTTGACCGCGGCTTGACTGTCAGTATAGATGTTGACTGCGGTTGTAGACAAGACATTGCAGCTCAACCAGTCAGCCACTTCCTTTATTGCCAGCATCTCTGCCTGGCAAACACTCCAATGATCTAGCAATCTACGAGCCAGACTCAACCCAAGCTCTTCCGAATAGACTCCAAAGCCCACTTGTTCGTGCAGCCTCGATCCATCTGTGTAAAAATTTATGGTAGCTCCACTACCCGGAGTATCCCCATCCAAGACTCCCTGGATGGTATCATAGTGGTAAAGTGGCGCTCAAAGAGGCTCAAAGAAAGAGCACAGTCCACATTTTGTGGTATTGTTATTTTTTTCAAGATCGCGCTATGGCCACAATCGCTGCTCCTCCATTGCAGCGTGCTATTTAGTCGAATTGCTGACGCAGCCGCATACTGCCTACCCAATATGTCCAATGGTATCAGTTGAAGGAGGATTTCTAATGCAGCCGTAGGTATAGTACGAAGAGCACCAGTGATGCACATTGACGCCATTCTCTGTACCTTCCTGATAAAGATACAGTTCGCTTTTGTTTCTAAAGCAGGCCACCAGACAATGATTCCATACAGCAAAATTGAACTCACCACTGCTGTATAGATCCAATGAACGACTTGAGGGCTAAAACCCCATCGTTTTCCAATGGCCCTTTTACAGGAATACAAAGCAATCGTTGCTTTTCTCACCTGTTCCTCAATATTACGCCTGAAATTCAGCTTTCTATCTATAAATTCTCCAAGATACTTGCCTCCATCCGAGAAGGTGATTTCAGTACCGTCCAGAGAAATAGGATCAAAAGCAGGAATCTTATTTTTTCTTGTAAACAAAACAAGCTCTGTTTTACTAGGATTAACTCCTAGACCACAGTCTCTTGCCCATTTAGACAGATCTTTCAGAGAACCCTGAAGAATGTCCCTCAATGTTGGCAGATGCTTCCCCTTTACCGCTATCGCGACATCGTCAGCATATGCGACAACATGACAACCACGTGCTTCTAGAGATAGTAGCATTGAATTCAGTGCCAGGTTCCACAGAAGCGGCGAAAGAACACCTCCTTGTGGTGTGCCCTATTGACAAATCGAGATATGACGGACGCTCCCAATTCAGACGTTATACGTCTATTGGCAAGTCATAGTCTATTTCGGTCATAGTCCCCACTACCATTATGGGGATTATGACCGAAATGAATTTGGTCATAATCCCCATAACGGAAATGGGGATTATGTCCGTGAGGGATTATGTCATGTCACCAGAAAAATTCTGAAATTTTCGTATCAAAAAATTCAGATTCTGAGACATTTTTGCTACAGAAAAATTTTTAGATTCTGAACATTTTCCTATAGAAAAATTTTTAGATTCTGATAAATTTTCTTATAAAAAAATACTCAAATTCTGAGATAGAAAAATTCTTACATTTTTCCAATAAAAAACTCAGATTCTGAGACATTTTTCTTATAGAAAAATTCGCAGATTTTGAAAAATGTCTCAGAATCTGAGAATTTTTCTGTACAAAAAATGTTTTAGAATCTGAGAAATGTCTCTGAATATGGTATTTTTTTTATAGGAAAAATTAAATTTCTGAGAATCTGAAAGTTTTTCTGTAGGAAAAATTTCTCTATAGGAAACTCTGAGAATTTTTCTATAGGAAAAATGTCTCAGAATCTGAGAACATTTCGATAGAAAAAATGTCTCGGAATCTGAGAATATTTCTATAGGAAAAATGTCTCAAAAGAATTTTTCAATAGAAAAAATTTTCTACAGGAAAAATGTCTCAGAATCTGAAAATTTTTCTATGCAAAAAATGACTCAGAAACTGAGAATTTTTCTATAGGAAAAATGTCTCAGGATCTGAGAAAAATTTCTCAGAATCTGAGAGTTCTTCTATAGGAAAAATTTCTCACAATCTGAGAATTTTTCTAAAGAAAAAATATCTTAGAATCTAGAAAAAAAATTCTTTGTTTTCTATATGAAAAATTTTAATTATAATTTATTGCAACTATCACTTGCAAAGTATCGCCAATTATTCATACTTCAAAGAGAAATTTTTTTAATCATAAATATTGGCATTTTTATTTTTTCATACAAAAAAAAAAACTTCAAAATAATTATCACCAATTTAGCTTAAAGGGGTTTGTTGCTGTTAAAAAAAATTGTCTGACTTGCCTGTTTGTTTGTCCGTCCATCTGTCTGTCCTTGCTTCTTATGATTTGCTTGCTGGCCAGCCTATTAAATAGTTGCCAAACATTTTCCTGTAGATACTGTAAATGAAAAACGTTTTTTTTTTGTTTTGCTTAAAAGGTTTGATTTATTGACAAATAAGTAGATATTTGTCAGCTAAAATATGAATTTTAATAAACGTAATTTATCATAATAAAATATGGCTAAATTGTTTATTAATTGCTGGTAATGGAGAGAGGACATAAATATTTAGAAGACTTGAAAAAAAAACTACTAGGTGGCAATTCTTAGAATTTTTTTGTAAAAACTATTGCAAATGCTACTGGTGTTTTGATTGAATTTAATTGAAATTATATCAGATAGAAATTAAATATGAATATGTTTAATTTGATACCTAATGCATATATCATAATCCTTTCTCAACCGACTTTTGTAAGATTAAACTTTTCGTTTAAAATTTTAAAATTTTTCTAAAAACTTTTTCTATCGGAAATGTGTCTCCGAATCTGAAAATTTTTCTATTGAAAAAATGTCTAACAATCTGAAAATTTTCCTACAGAAAAAAATTCTCAGGATCAGAGAATTTTTACCTAGGAAAAATTTTTCAGAATCTGAGAATTTTTCTATAAGGAACATTTTTTAGAATCAGAGAATTTTTCTATAGCAAAAATGTCTCAGAATCTGAGAATTTTGCTAAAGAAAAAATGTCTTAGAATCTGAAACTTTTCCTATAGGAAAAATGTCTTAGAATCTGAGAAGTTTTCTATAGAAAAAATACCTCAGAATCTGAGAATTTTTCTATTGGCACAATGTACAAGAATTTTTCCATAGAAAAAATTTCTCTGAATCTCAGAACTTTCCTATAAGAAATAGTTCTCAGAAGTTTAAACCTTGTTTTTTAACATTTCCTGAGACCTTACCATTGTTATATAGGCAATGTCATCATTTGCTAGGTTATAGCAAATTTACAAGACTAAATGTCATATTTTGCTAGGGTATAGCAAATCCACTAGATTTAAACTACTATATCTACTACGTTTTTTGCACACCCTAGTAGAGAATTTCATAAAATATTTAACCATTCATATAATTTATATGAGAATATAACTTAGACATCGTGTAAGCAATATTTCTTATAAAAATTTTAATAGAATATAAATTTTGACTGCCATAATCATAAAACCATTTAAATTAATAAACTTTAATTTCATTCATATATCATAAAACATACCATTATACCATTTTCTATTCAGTTTTTCCTCACTACTACCACGTTCCAACACAAAGACCTCCCTCTAATAATAATTATGCACACAAAATTGTTATGTGTTGCCTACGTACGTTCTAGTATATTATTATAAATTACTTATGAACCCTCAATTTCCTAGTAATCATTATATATGTGAACCTACCAAACGAATTTACACTTGAAAACGAGGGAAGTTTGATAAGTTTTTAAACTATCATTAAAAAAAAGCTCGTGATCAGTAACGTTTTAACCGTTAGGAGACACGGGGCACGTGTGAGATATTTTTCCTGTAGAAAAGTCTAAGATTTTGAGACATTTTTCATATAAAAAAGCATAAGTATCTAAAACATTATTCGTATTGAAAAATGCCAGATCTCAAAATATTTGTCGTAAAGAAAAAGTCTCAGATGGTGAAAATTTTTCGTATAGAAAAAGTCTCAGATTCTGATACATTTTTCATATAGAAAGAGCCTCAGATTCTGAGAAATTTTTCTTATAGAAAAAGTCTCAGGTTCTGAGACATTTTGTCGTATAAAAACATTTTAGAATCAGAGAAAATTTTCGTATAGAAAAAGTTTAAGATTTGGAGACATTTTTCGTATCGAAAAAGTATCGGAGTATGTTTGAGAAGTTTTTCGTATTGAAAAAGTATCGGATTGTGAAAAATTTTTCGTATAGAAAAAGTCTCAGATTTTAAGACATTTTTCACGTAGAAAATGTTTCAGATTCTGAGATATTTTTTTGTGTACAAAAAGTCTTAGATTCTAAAACATGTTTTGTGTAGAAAAATTTTCAAATTCTAAGATCTTTTTCTTATAGAAAAAGTCTTAGATTGTAAGATATTTTTCGTGTAGAAAAAGTCTCAGATTCTGAGACATTTTTTACATAGATAAAGCCTAAGATTCCCTTTTTGATTACCTTTTGTCCACTAATTAGTTATTGTAACAAGGAAAATAGGCCTACGTTCTATTACAGAATTAGGGAACCGGTTATTGACATAACTTTTGTCTCAAATACGAACTCGGTTAGAATTTCAGACTGGTGGGTATCTCTGGAATGCTTCTTCCCGGACCATTACTGGATACTTTTCAGCACTGATTTCTCCATGGAGAAAAGGATCCCTTATAGGAACCCCAAGAAAACGAAGTCTTCTGAAAGCACTGTCGCCTTTAGAAATGGAGAAGACGGTCGGTCAGCATACAAGATTTGGAGAAATCTGTTAGTTTAGTGACGCACACCACTCTTCAATCAAGTTAAGGCTGTGGTAAAATAGTGACCAAATTGGGTAATGGCATTTCACTCCTCTTTATTTTGAACTTTAAAAATCGTTAACACGAAAATCGTAGCTGATCCAGTTTTCGAGTTATTGCTAAATAATTACACTGTTCGGCAACAAAAACCTCCCAGTAAAATATCTAACGGATTCTTATAGATTTTTCTCTCCTGAATCCAAATCTGCCATCCATTTTTTCTAGCACGTACCGTTTTTGAGATATTCGCTGTTAAAAAGCGAATTGGTTTTTGTCCACATAGCGGGAAAGATAACCACAATGCCGCAAAGGATTACAGGCCTATCAGTCTGTCATCGTTTTTGTTTAAGACTTTGGATAGACTGGTAGATGTCTATGTGAGAAGTACTCTTACATCAGACAACTTCAGCGAGGCCCAACACGCCTATCTTAAAGGTAGGGCTGTTGAGACGGCTTTAAACGATGTTGTCGGGTTGATTCAGTATAATCTTCACAATGGTAGTTCGGATTTTATACGGATTCTCCCGAAAGACCACAATTTTCATAAAACGGCAAACCCTTTTTTAAATTTGAGATTGAGCAGCTAAGAAAAAACAAGTAACTCTTATTTTTCTTCCCTGATTTTCATATGCAAGTTTCAGAACAATCGGTAGGTGCCCTCTGAAAGACCTCCATTGTAAGATGATAGGTTTGTCGCTTCCAAATAAGATGGAATCACCCATTTACTATCTTATTAGGCGAAATACCTGGGTGTGATCCTTGACTCAAAGCTTTTTAGGAAAAGAAGTACAGAGGAAAGGATGAACAAGTCATTACGTGCTTTTTACACTTGCAGGCGAGCTTTTAAAAGAAGGTGAAGTTTAAAACCGAATATTATGCACTGGATGTATGGTGCGATTATTAGACCAAAAGAGGACACCAGAAGCCCTTGTTTGGGGGCGAGCAGTGGATAAGAAATCATATTTTTGCAACCTACAGAAGGTAAAACGACTGGCGCATGTGGGTATCACTGGTTCTATTAGATTGGCACTACAGGCTGAAAGTGATACTAAATATTCAGCCTGTGGATATTAACGTTAAGAGCACAGCAGCGAAATCGGCTCTAAGGTTAAGAGAGTCGCAAAATATTAAGTACTGTGGGCGGGATGGTGCTGGAACAGAAATCTGACTATATCTCACCACATATGAACATTGACAGAACCTTCGAAGTCCAAATACCAACTAGGGAAGACTGAGCGATAAACTCTGTTATAACAGTTAATGCGATCTCAATCTTTACGGATGGATCGAAAATGGAAATGGGTACGAGTTCGGGAGTATACTCTGAATATCAGAGCTTCATTGAGACTTCCGGGCAAGATTAGTGTTTTCCTTGCAATATATAAAGCCGCGCAGATGATTACACTCAAAAAATTATGTTAGTAAAATCAACTGAAAATGTCAGTTAAAATAACTACTATGTAAGTTGTTTTGGGGTCAACTACTTTTTCAGTTAAATCAACTAACAATGTTAGTTATTTTAACTGACAAAAAACAACTGGCTTATGTAGTAAAAACTACTTACATTTGTAGTCAAAACAACTAAAATGTAGTAAAAATAAAATAATCAATAAATAATTTTTTTTTGCTAAAATTTTTTTAGAAACAAATTTGAACACCAAATTTTTTCAAAGTTTTTTTTTTTTTTTTTTAAAGTTGTGAAAAATAAAAAAACGAAAATTTATTTTTAATTTTTGGAAAAAAAACTTTGAAAATTTTTCAGAGATAAAGAAAATAAAATTAACTACTTTAAATAACTGTTACTACATCACAGTACTTTTTTGTTAGTTATTCAAAAAAACTACTTAAAATAACTAACAGAAATAGTTGTTTGATATTTTTCATACAAAAACAACTTACTTTGTAGTTGAAACCAACTAACTACTGTAAAATATGCAAACAACTAACATGTAGTAACTTACATAATTTTCTGAGTGTATGACAAGGGATCTTCGTTCTTGCGCCATTAAAATTTTTAATGGATAGTCTTGCAGCTCTGAAAGCCTTTATACTCAACACTGTGAAATCGGGAATCGATAGGAATTGTATAAAATCGGGAATCGATAAGAATTGTATACAATTCCTTCGTCGAATCAGTCAGCACACAGTCAAGATAATCTGGGTCCCTGGACAGAGTGGGGTCGCTGGGAACGAATTGGCTGATGAATGTGCTAGGAATGGCTTTGAGTCGGTTGGGGAATGGTCGGATATTAAAAAATAGAATTAAGGATAGATGAATATTACTGACTACAGAAAGAATATCGCCAACTCAGCCAAATCCTAAGAGGACAAAAATTTTCTTACTTTTGGCAAACGGACGGTTAGCGTTTTAATGGTAGTACTGACAGGACAATGTCAGATTAAAAATTTCTGATAGGGACTACTGTAGAAGTTGTGGGGAAGTGGAGAAGGAGTAGTCAGTAAAGCACTTGTTATGTTAATGTCCGGGTCTGATGAGGAGCCGCCTTAAGCATTTGGGGCAAAGATTTTTCGATGACCTGGATTACCTAAACGGTGTATAATTGATATTATTGATGAGGGGGCCCCTGTAGGCTAGTTGGTAGCGTGCTAGCCTATGAAACAGGGGGTCGTGGGTTCGATTCCCACCAAAACTCTTGGTCGATTTCGCTACAACGAGACGACGGTCATTGTTACCAGTTCTCGGTTAGGTTAAAATTATTTAAAAATGAGTTGTAAATAAAAATTGGAAAAATAAATAAAAACTGATCATTGGATCAAACTATTATATTATTATTATTATAATTGATGTCTTTAGCAGATTGTCTCAGGGAATTGGTGTGGTTGATGAAGTAAAAGAGCAGGGAAATAACAATTAAGGAAATCACAATGGGCCTTATGGGATCCAAGTGAATTCGTAACATACATTTCAGGACACATTAATGTACCAATAGTACCATTTTTTAACCTCTTTACCACCTTTAAATCGGAATTTCCAAAAGCCCCTATATAAGGCTGGGATTACAATTTAGAAATGGACATATGAGAAGATTAGTGCGCGATGCGCGCGCAGTTCAGTCACACTCACGCATAAGTGTGACTGAACTTAATTTTACTCACTTGATTGCGAGTGAGTGGTTAAAAAAAGAGTGATTTAGTGTGCGTGAGTCAGATTTTTGCATGAGTGAGTGTGCGTGAGTCGATTTTTTCCGTGAGTATTTTCTCTTCATATTTCCATTCGTTCCATAAAAAGCAAAAGAAAATTGTAAAATTTAACTTTATTTTGTTAGATTTTTGAAATTTTAATTTTTAAAATATTTTTTGTGTAAATAAAAGTTTCGTGAGTGTGAGTGAAGCTTGTATGAGTGCATGTAAGTGTGAGTTGTGTTAAAAGTACTCACGGGATTGTGAGTGACTGTGAGTAGAAAAAATATGATTGTGCGTGATTCGAAAGTCGTCAGCGTGAGTGAGTGAGTGAGTGAGTGAGTAAGTGAGTGAGTGAGTGAGTGAGTGAGTGAGTGAGTGAGTGAGTGAGTGAGTGAGTGAGTGAGTGAGTGAGTGAGTGAGTGAGTGAGTGAGTGAGTGAGTGAGTGAGTGAGTGAGTGAGTGAGTGAGTGAGTGAGTGAGTGAGTGAGTGAGTGAGTGAGTGAGTGAGTGAGTGAGTGAGTGAGTGAGTGAGTGAGTGAGTGAGTGAGTGAGTGAGTGAGTGAGTGAGTGAGTGAGTGAGTGAGTGAGTGAGTGAGTGAGTGAGTGAGTGAGTGAGTGAGTGAGTGAGTGAGTGAGTGAGTGAGTGAGTGAGTGAGTGAGTGAGTGAGTGAGTGAGTGAGTGAGTGAGTGAGTGAGTGAGTGAGTGAGTGAGTGAGTGAGTGAGTGAGTGAGTGAGTGAGTGAGTGAGTGAGTGAGTGAGTGAGTGAGTGAGTGAGTGAGTGAGTGAGTGAGTGAGTGAGTGAGTGAGTGAGTGAGTGAGTGAGTGAGTGAGTGAGTGAGTGAGTGAGTGAGTGAGTGAGTGAGTGAGTGAGTGAGTGAGTGAGTGAGTGAGTGAGTGAGTGAGTGAGTGAGTGAGTGAGTGAGTGAGTGAGTGAGTGAGTGAGTGAGTGAGTGAGTGAGTGAGTGAGTGAGTGAGTGAGTGAGTGAGTGAGTGAGTGAGTGAGTGAGTGAGTGAGTGAGTGAGTAAGTGAGTGAGTGTGAGTCAAAATTCACTCAAGTGGCCATCTCTAGTACAATCAGCCCCAACATAATTCCCAACCAACCTACGTACTTAAGTTTCATATCAACAAAAAAAAAATGTACTCTCCATGTTGTAAGTATACATCGTGATAATCATGGCGTTTATTTGATGTAAAATATATGACAGTTTGTTACCCATAAACTATGGCAAGGTGTCAGAAATGATTTTGCAATTGCATGTAATTGGTAGCAATTATCAATAAAGCAAAAACTCAAGAGAGCAGTAGTAGTAGAAGTGAACACAACACCAGGGAACTTTACATATTCAAGACACAGCCAATCAAACATTTATGGTTATAGTTTGGCCAAGACTCCTCTATGAGTTTTATTTTTGTTGGCTTTTAAAGAACACCTTGTGTAATAGTAGACTTTGAGACTTTAAGTCTGTCTTGCTTTTTTTCTGTTGCCTTCTTTGTTGATGTTGTTGTTGCTGTATAAATTGTGGTCGTTTGCTGTTTAAACTAAGGCCCATAAATATTCCAAACATCCTGACATGTGGAAATTATCTCCTTCGCTCACGCGCCATTTAAATCAATTTAACACGTTAAACTTCCACTGTAAAGTTTATAGTTCCCCAAACAATAATAACAACAGCGGGTGCGTTAAAAAATATTTGTGTGTGGTTTTTTTCTTTAGATGTTTTTGGGTAAAAGGCAAAACTACTTACATTTACGTTTGGCTTAAACGTTTTTAACTCTTTTTTTTTCTTTTTATTTCTTTTTTCTTTAAAATTTATTGAAAAAATGATGACTAAAGATAGAGATCCTTTAAAGCCAATGTGTGATTTAGACAAATTTAAGGTTAACTTTAAAATATATAGACATATGATTAACAGGGTTGCCATAAACATATTAATTTTATGATATAAAGGTAAAAAAAATATATAAACAAAACAACAGAAATATTTCATATTAAACAAAAGAAAACCTGTAAAATAAAACAACGCATCATATTTGTACCCTTTTCATTTTGAGGTTAATCCCTGGCATTTGGTGTGATCTGTAAAAAACCAAAAAAAATATACCCTATATCAAAATAACAGCAACAACACTGAAAAAAAAACCAACAATTACTTGGTCATAAATCAAAAGCTTGAATATGAAACACCATGCACATTTATATACAACATAACTTAAATGCCAAGCCACCACCAACCAACACCACAACCACCATCACCACCAACCACCAAGGGTTTCAAGTGTCAATAAATAATCGCGTTCGCAAACTATAGAGGAACGAACAAACGACCGACTTCTCCAATAGCCTTAAATGATAAAGAAAAACAACACAACAGCAACAACAAAACACATAATCTTATGCTGGGCCATGGTGATGGTGTTGGAATTTGCTGATCGTGATGCAAAGTTTAGATTATAAACCGCTGATACAATATCACAAAACGCAACAAACACCAATAAGATAAAAATAAAAATATTGAATAAGGAAAAAGGTTATTTCGTTAAATGACGCATACATTATTCGTAGGAAAAAAACTTACTTATATCACCCGCATGGGTCGATTTCGAATGGGGAGTTTTAGACGGCGTCTTTTTCGAGTAAACTTTTTTTTTTGTGACAGGACATAATCCCCACGGACATTATCCCCATAACGAAAATGGGGATTATGACCGAATACATCAAGTTCATAATCCCCATATTAGTTGTGGGGACTATGACCATTTCCAAAACTGTCATAAACCCTATGGGGATTATGTCCGTTCCCTTTTAGGATTACTACCGAAATTTTTTCGGTTATAACCCCCATTCATATAATGGGGATCAACAAAGGGAGGTCTTTCACAGGGCTCCCACCGATTCTCCTGAAACTTGTATATGGCAAAAGGGGAGGAAAATACGAGTCACCTGTTTTTTCTTAGCTGCCCAATGTCACATTTAACGGGTCAAAGGGGCGGAGGGAAAACTGATTTTTTTCGTTTTCTAAGGATTTTTCACATTTCTTCTAAAGAAAATCTACGAGCATTTTATACAAATCAAAAGGGTTTTTGAAGGTCTTTCCAATGATCGTGTCTAAATTCGGCTTCGTTAATTCCTTATTTTCAAAAATGTAAATTCTTTGGAGTAGTTTATATGGAGAGTAGACTGGCATTTTATTCTCAACTTTCGATTTTCCCAAGTGTCCGGGCAAATTTTTATTGTGCAAGGTCTTAAACTTATGTGGTACAAATTTGAGATCAATCGGATTAAATTAACCCGTGGCGGCCGGCGGTCAAAGTTTTGGATTTTTAAAAAATAAAAAAATTAAATTTCTTTCGACACATCATATTTGTTAATTTTGAAAAAAAAAAAATGTTTTTTTTAATTTTTAATTAATTTTGGCATGCTGAAAACGAATGTCATAAAATTTCTTGAATCGGTCTAACGGGTTTCGAGATCTCCCCATTTGAAATTTTCCAAAAAATGCCCAAAATGGTGGTTTTTTCCTACGTTCAAGAAATTTTTTAAAAAACATCATAATTTTTTTCCTCGGCTATTTCATAGAGCTTAAGACAATCTTTCATTTAAATCTAATTTGAGCCAAATCCGATCATTTTATTTCAAAAATCCAAAACTTTGATCGAAGGGCGCCACGGAATAAAATGATCGGATTTGGATCAAATTACATTTAAATGAAAGATTGTCTTAAGCTCTATGAAGTGGCCGAGGGGAAAAAAAATTGTAATGTTTTTTAAAAAAAATTTTGAACGTAGGAAAAAACCGCCATTTTTTTAAAAATTTCAAATGGCGATATCTTGAAAACCGTTCGACCGATTTAAATTTTTTTTGATATTCGTGCTCACCGCATCAAAATTAACAAATATGATGTGTCGAAAAAAATTTAAAATTTTTTTTTTTTTTTTTTTAATTTTTCAAAAATCCAAAACTTTGACCGCCGGGCGCCACGGGTTAATTTAATCCGATTGACCTCAAATTTGTACAACATCCGTTTTAGTCCTAGTAGAATAAAAAAATGCTCGGACTTTGAAAATTGGAGAAACATTTTTTTGGCCATACAGAAAAATGCCAGTCTAATGGAGAGGTATATACGTACGACCACCAAAATCATAAATAATAATCTCTAATAAAATTAAGCTGACCCGTATTTTTATACCCTCCAACCACAGTATGGTGGTACACTCACTTTGTCATTCCGTTTGTAACGCTTCGAAATATTGGTCGGGGACCCCAAAAAGTATATATATTATTGATCCATGATCGATTCTAAGACATTCTGTGAATGTCCGTCCGTCCGCCTGTCTGTATTTGGCACGATGCAGTCCAAACTAAATAGAGCCATCCTCCTGAAATTTGGCACGAATATGTTTTATGGTCCTAGGCAGGTTAAGTTCGGAAATGGGCAAAATCGGACAAGGGGTAAAAAAGGTCCCCCTTGAAGAACTGAACCAACCTCTGAAAAAATACACTTGTTATACCCTCCAACTACAGTATCGGGGTATACTCACTTTGTCATTCCGTGTGTAACGCATCAAAATATCGGTCTAGGACCCCATAAAGTATATATATTTATGATCTATGATCGATTCTAAGACATTCTAGCGATGCCCGTCCGTCCGTCTGTCCTTCCGTCCGTCCGTCTGTAGTTAACACGATGCAGTCCAAAATAAAAAAGCTAGACCCCTCAAGTTTGGCATAAATATATCTTATGCTCCTAGGCAGGTTAAGTTCGGAAGAACTTGAAGAACTGAACCAACCTCTTAAAAATGCTGATTTTTTTGACGTTTTTTGTATTTCTGTGAACCAAATGAGATATTTAAGAGTTACCTAAACAAAACAGGTAACTCTTATTTTTCTCCCCTCATTCCCCTATGCAAGTTTCAGGACAATCGGCGGGTGCCCTCTGAAGACCTCCCTTGTAAGTCCAAAACAATTTCGGTCATAACCCCTTCCTTTTGTGGAGAGGGTGGGTTTAATGCATGGAGTTTGTAATCCCAAAGTAAGACCGAAGGCCGGCTACGCAGAAAATAAAATTTATAAAATTTTTGGGATTATGACCAATAGTTAGTAGACATAATCCCTATAATGGGGATTATGGCCGTTTGTTGCCTAATCATTAGGGGGAAATTTCTCCACCCAGACCAAATTTAAAAAGAAAAAAGAAAAAAAGAAAAAAGAAAGAAAAAAGAAAAGAAAAATAAAAGAAAAAGAAACGAAAAGAAAGAAAAAGAAGAAAGAATGAAATTTTCTAAAAAAAGATTTTGAAATTCAAAAATTTTTCATAGAAAAAAAACTGAACATTTTTAAAGGAAAAATTTGAAAATTTTTATAGGAAAAATCTGAATCTGAGACTTTTTCTATAAAAAAATGTCTAAGAATCTGAGACTTTTTCTATAGAAGAAATGTCTCAGAATTTGCAAAATTTTCTATTGGAAAAATGTTTCAGAATCTGAGACTTTTTCTATAGAAAAAATGTCTCAGAATCTAAGACTTTTTCTATAGGAAAAATGTATCAGAATCTGAGACTTTTTCTATAGGAAAAATGTCTCAGCATCTGAGACTTTTTCTATAGGAAAATGTCTCAGAATTTGAGACTTTTTCTATACGAAAAATGTCTCACAATGGAAGTCTCCCTAGTGTCACCCGCGGATCTTTATGGAATTGGTTTTATTTTGTAGATCAGAAAAAATAAAGGGACACGTATTTTTTTTAGCGGCCCAAATTCATATTTAGGGGGTAAAAAGGAGGGGGGAAGACAAGGCCATTTTTAAGTTTTTTTCGAATATCTCCTATATTATGCAAAAGAAACCTAGTCATGTTACATACCAAATAAAAGGTCTTTGGAAAACCTATCTACGTGTGCTAAGAACGAGTCCAAAAATGCACAACTTTTCGTCATATTGAGTAAAATACCAAAATTTTAGGACATTTTTGTTAATAAGTCGAAAAATATTAACCTCTTTGGTCCGTTGTTAGCAACACGAGATAGATATTTTTAATACCTTTAAACTGATACCACACATGCTTATATTAATTTTGTTTAAATAGGCGTAAATCATAAAAAACTAAAGAAGGTCAATTTCCCCCCATACAAATCGACCCCCCCTAAAAATGAGTTTGGGCCGCTAAAAAAAAATACGTTTCGAATTAATTTTCGTTCTTAACAACATATCCAAATTTCATGAAGATCGGAGTGTGACACCAGGGAGACTTCCCTTGTCAGAGTCTGATACTTTTTCTATAGGAAAAATGTCTCAGAATTTGAGTCGTTTTCTATAGGAAAAATGTCTCAAAATCTGGGACTTTTTTTATTGGGAAAATGTCTCAAAATCGGAGATTTTTTCTGTAGAAAAAAAGTCTCAGAATTGGAGACTTATTAACAGGAAAAATGTCCCAAAATCTGAGACATTTTCAATAGGAAAAAGGTATAATCACTGAATTTGAGACTTATTTTATAGAAAAAAGGTCTCAGAATCTGAGACTTTCGAAAGGAACAATTTTTCCTATAGAAAAAGTATCAGATTCTGAGACATTATTATATTCGGCAAAAAACTACTAAATTTTATGATTTTATAGCTATCCCATCACTTTTTTCCAAAAAAAGGATCTCTGTTTTTGATTGAATCGATGATTTTTTTTTTTATTCGAAGTAAAAAAAATGTCCCCCCCCCCCCCCCCCCCCAAACTCAAACCAAAGACTATAAACAGACTCGACAGTAGAGTTTTATGAGAAAAATGGAGAAAAACTAAGCAATTTTAGGAGAAAACAGAGCGGTTTTTAGTCCGTTTTACGCTAACATGGCAACACTTTCTACGACTTAGGAGTGAGTGAAACAACAAAAACCGATCTGACATCTATTTTTCTTATGGCGCGTTATATTAGTTTTCTCTTTCTAACCTAATTCGTAGAATAATTTTAAAATATTAACCATATGGTTCAGAACTACTTTTTTGACACCTGCCACTTATGTCGAGTCTGTATTAGTCTGTGCTCAAACGTTGTATCCGCCACTGCTTTGTACATATAGTATTTGGAATCCAGATTCTGGATCGCGTGGAGACAACTTCCTCAAGACATATAGCAACAAACTCGGACAAAACAATAACAACAAACACAAATTTGTTATTGTTTTGTTTGTGTTTGTTGCTTTATATTAATTTTCATTACTTTCACGAAGTTTTTTTCAGTGTAATAGACATTACTTTTTCCCCCATCTAGCATTTAAGAAAAAGGAGTTAAAATACCACCAGCGTTGTTTTTGTTTTTTTATTATAAACATTTGCAAAAAAAAAAAAATAATAAACGCTTAGTTGGCACTTTTTCCCTCTTTTAAGACATATACTCGTAGTAAAGAGACTTAACAGATGGTTGGTTTCCTTTTCCTCTTACTACGCGATCTCATGAATTTAATCCTCTTTTTTAAATTTGATCATGGCGTCATATTTTTGCATTGCATTTATCTTTTTTTTTTATTATTTATTTTTTTTTGTTCTTTAATAAAAAATTTTGATTTAATTAAATATTTTTATTATTAAATTGATTTTACTATAGAAATTTTACACAAATTTTATAGTTTGCCTATAACACTTAAATTTTACTACTCCCTGCTGTTTATTTTAACAGGGATCTGGTTACAGAGAAAGAAAAAAAAATTAAGCGAAAATTGTGAAAAACCAGCAGCCACTAAAATGAGTGTCATAATAAGTCAGTACATGGTTAATAACCGTTGTATACATTTTAAATTAAATAACATTAGTAAAGTCTAAAGTAGTCTTATGACAGTTGCTGGCAATCAATTAGACACGCATTTGCATGCTAAAGCCAGTTTTAAACATAAGGAATAGATGGTAATAGTTTTAACACCAGTTTAAACAATGTTCTTAATTATGCAAAGTTTTTTTAGTAAATGAATTTCATAAAATGGTTACAAAAAAAAATCGCGAAAATTTTTTTCGCGATTTAAAAAAAAAAATTTGTATCTGTAATGTATCATATTCTACACATTTTCATAAATTAATATCAAAATAAAAAAAAATTGAAAAAAATTTCGCGAAATTTTTTTTCGCGATTTAAATTTTTTTGTTGTATATTCAATAGAGTTTAGATGATAGAAATTCTGCAATTGTCTAAAAAAAATATTTTTATTATTAATTAAATCATAAAATGGTTACACTGTGCTAGTCTCAAAAATTAACAAGCTTGCTGGTAAAGCAAGTTTTCGAAGTTAGCGCTCGTATTTGCGATTTAAAATTTTAAAGCTATAGTACTACAAAATTAAATTTTTATGCGTTTGGCGTAGTTTTAAAATATAAATTTAAAAAATGCATTGTTTTTTGTCGCGAAAAAAAATTTTCCGCAAAAAAAAACACTAACAAATTTTTTTTCCGCGAAAAAAACCGCCAAAAAAATTTTTTTTTCTAAAAAGTTTGTGTCTGTAATGTATCGTATTCTACACATTTTCATAAATTAATATTAAAATAAAAAAAAAATAACTGAATTTTAATTTAGTTCGGTTTGAGTCCATATTAATTATTTCTGAGAAATAATAATTGTTGTACAATGAGAAAATCTGAAAAAAATCAAGTGACAACACAGGCTAAGTGGAGATGTCGACAGCTTTCGGAAGATGCCACCCTTCCATCATCAGCACTCCTTCGATTGCCACACACTTAATGTATGTCAGATTAAAATTAGCCATTTAAATGAAACTTTTTGAAGAAATTAAGAATTGGAATTACTCCTCTTTGTGTTGAATAACCCCTATTCACCATTAATTCGTGTTGTATTCATTTGGCAGAAACTTAATCCATCTTAACGGCACCCTGAAAAATGGCCCCAATGCAAAATGGCCCCAACGCAAAAAATGAAAAATGGCCCCAGTTTTGGGGTCTTTTTGAAAATGAAATTTCACCCCACTTTGAAATATGAAATATGGCCCCAATTCTGTGTGAAAAAATGCCCCAAAAAATTAGAACCATTTTTCTGAAAATGAAAAAAGGCCCCAAATTGCAATATGAAAAATGACCCCAAAAAAATATGTATTTTTCCCAAACCATTATAAATAAAATTTTCAATCAGTCAATTTCATTTCAGTCAATAATTATAAACTGTAATAATTAATTATAAATTTAAAATAACTCCCAATGAAATTATTTTTTTTTTATTTAAAACTTTTGAGTTGTATTAACGACATGAAAGATATTATTAACGCTTTCGGGCTGTTGCTTATGGTGGGTTTACATCATTGGATTTTCGGTATGATTTGATTTTGGCACCCATTATAGTTCTCATGATTATTCATATCTTAAAAGCTCCCGTGTAAGAACTTCCATATAATTAAGTGAATTTAACAAAGGTAAAAAATATATTCTATTTTATTAACCCACTCGAAGAAGTTGGAATCAAATATATTCTTTGATGACTTATCGTTTCTAGGATTCTGTATAATGGCAGTAGCAATAATACATAGTATTACTTTTGAAAAACTTGGAAAGCATATTGATGTGGAGAAAGCGCCGCAGGCGAAAAATTTTTACAAGAGATTTTAACAAAAAATTAAAAAAAAATCGCGCGATTTTTTTTTAATTTTTTGTTAAAATCTCTTGTAAAAATTTTTCGCCTGCGGCGCTTTCTTCACACCTATATGCTTTTTAAGTTAAAAAAAAAAATAAAATAATTCACTTAAGTAACTCGGAAATAAAATTTAAGTAGGTTTTTATAATACCGAAAAACCAACGGACCTCAGAGTACATGTGTGCTGACGTGAAGCGTAAGCAACCACTTAAAACCTATACCAAAATGAAACTAACATTTCAATTTTTGTTTTGTTGTATTAAAATATTAAAACATAAAGTATTGCTGCCCAAAAAAACATTATTTTGCGGAGAGGGTGAGTTTAATGTTTGTTATCCTTAAGTCCGACCTAAGGCCGGCTACGCAGAAAAACTTTAAAGCAAAAAAAAAATTTCCACACAGATTTTGTACACATATTAATAAATGCAGGCCAATTGTTAAAAGTCTTAATTTAAATACGACGGGGATTATGTGGAAATAATTTTACTATTTTTATTAAATTTGGGGCCATTATTCATTCTGCAAAATAACCCCAAATCAAAAAATGAAAAATGGCCCTATTAATTTTGGGGTCATATAAAAATGAAAAATGGCCCCAAAATTAAAAGGAAAAATTACCCCAAAAAACTAGGAAAAATTACCCCAAATTTTCGTGTTGTTGTACTCCATATAAAAATTTGGGGCCATTTTTCATTTTCGTTTTGGGGCTATTTTGCATTGGGGTCATTTTTCATGGTGCCCATCTTAACTTTTAACAGAGTTGTATTTTTCCCATTGTTAACCCTTAGTAGGACTTTTCAAATCTTGAAAAATGTCCGTTAGGTTTGAATTTTTGTTTCATATTTCTAATTCTTAGAAATATTACTAAATTGCAATGTACCTTATGAGTTGTGTATTAATTGTGTTTATATATTGTTGGACTGTATATTTTATAACTGAATTTTAATTTAGTTCGGCTTGAGTCCATATTAATTATTTCTGAGAAATAATAATTGTTGTACAATGAGAAAATCTGAAAAAAATCAAGTGACAACACAGGCTAAGTGGAGATGTCGACAGCTTTCGGAAGATGCCACCCTTCCATCATCAGCACTCCTTCGATTGCCACACACTTAATGTATGTCAGATTAAAATTAGCCATTTAAATGAAACTTTTTGAAGAAATTAAGAATTGGATATGAAACAAAAATTCAAACCTAACGGACATTTTTCAAGATTTGAAAAGTTCTACTAAGGGTTAACAATGGGAAAAATACAACTCTGTTAAAAGTTAAGATGGATTAAGTTTCTGCCAAATGAATACAACACGAATTAATGGTGAATAGGGGTTATTCAACACAAAGAGGAGTAATTCCAATTCTTAATTTCTTCAAAAAGTTTCATTTAAAAGGCTAATTTTAATCTGACATACATTAAGTGTGTGGCAATCGAAGGAGTGCTGATGATGGAAGGGTGGCATCTTCCGAAAGCTGTCGACATCTCCACTTAGCCTGTGTTGTCACTTGATTTTTTTTCAGATTTTCTCATTGTATAACAATTATTATTTCTCAGAAATAATTAATATGGACTCAAACTGAACTAAATTAAAATTCAGTTATAAAATATACAGTCCAACAATATATAAACACAATTAATACACAACTCATAAGGTACATTGCAATTTAGTAATATTTCTAAGAATTAGAAATATGAAACAAAAATTCAAACCTAACGGACATTTTTCAAGATTTGAAAAGTCCTACTAAGGGTTAACAATGGGAAAAATACAACTCTGTTAAAAGTTAAGATGGATTAAGTTTCTGCCAAATGAATACAACACGAATTAATGGTGAATAGGGGTTATTCAACACAAAGAGGAGTAATTCCAATTCTTAATTTCTTCAAAAAGTTTCATTTAAATGGCTAATTTTAATCTGACATACATTAAGTGTGTGGCAATCGAAGGAGTGCTGATGATGGAAGGGTGGCATCTTCCGAAAGCTGTCGACATCTCCACTTAGCCTGTGTTGTCACTTGATTTTTTTTCAGATTTTCTCATCGTACAACAATTATTATTTCTCAGAAATAATTAATATGGACTCAAACCGAACTAAATTAAAATTCAGTTATAAAATATACAGTCCAACAATCTATAAACATAAAAAAAAAATTTTAAAAAAAATTTGCGAAAATTTTTTTTCGCGAATTAAAAAAAAAAACAATTAAAAAAGTTAAATTCGGCCTTGCCGAATGTAGTGATACCCTCCACAATTTCTAAAAGATTATTGCAAAAACTTTATTTAAAAGGAAATTACTTTTGAATTTTTTTATACCCTCCAACTACAGTATGGGGGTATACTCACTTTGTCATTCCGTGTGTAACGCATGGAAATATCGGTCGGGGACCCCATAAAGTATATATATTATTGATCATTGATCGATTCTAACAAGGGAAGTATCTCAACCCTTATGAACCGATTTGCATGAAACGTAAAATATATATAAAAGAGACAATTCTAAGGTTGGGGTATCTCGGCTTATCGACCATATCGGGGATTTAGGGGTTCAAAACAGGTCAAAAAATGGCGAAAAAATCGTTTTTTGGATTTTTCAGCCATTTCTTTCTAAGAAACTATATGATGTTTACATATGAGAAGAGAGGGTTTTTTAATGCCAATCCAACGGTGCCATAATCTTGTAAAAGTTTGGCTTCGTTAAATACTTTTTTCATGAAAATGTTAAAATTTTGGGGAGTATTTATATACCCCCCCCCCCCCCCTTAAAACAACGCCCCTGTCAATTTTTTTTTTTATTTCTTTACATGTTGGAGGGTATAATAGATTCGGCACAGCCGAATTTAACACTCTCACTTGTTTTTTTTTAAAAAGTTTCCGCGAAAAAAAAATTGTTAAGAAAAATCCTCGATTTTTTTCTTTTTTTGTCCAAAAATATGTTTGTACTTGTTTAAATACCATTTGATGTTTAATTATGTTCAATAAGTCAACCAGCAGCCGAATTAAAGCATTTTGTATTTATAGGTTATGTTGACTGTAATAAAGTTTTTGAGGTGTTCTTACATTTTTGTTCATAACTTTTGAACCGCTGAACCGATATCGCTCAAATGCAATACCAAACTTCTCGGGAGAACTTCCAATATATATGTTTAATAACAGTCACCTCTATTTTGTATTTTGGACGTGAACACATTTTCCACAGACAGTAAGACGGACATCGCTAGAATGTCTTAAAATCGATCGGGCATCATAAATATATATACATTATGGGGTCCCAGAACGATATTTCGATGAGTTACAAACGGAATGACAAACTTATATATACCCTCTATCACTAAGTGGAGGGTAAAAAAAATCGAAAAATTTTGTATCTGTTATGTATCGTATTCTACACATTTTCATAAATTAATATCAAAATAAAAAAACAAATCGGAAAAAAATTTCACCAAAAAAAATTTCGCCAAAAAAATTTTTTCGCGAATTAAATTTTTTGGTTTTAATTTCAATAGAGTTTAGATGATAGAAATTCAGCAATAGTCTAAATAATAAAAAAATATTTTTTTTTACTTAAAAATAAAAAAAAATAATCGCGAATATCGCTAACGCATACGCTAACTTTAAAAACAAATTATATTACAGTGGGATTTAGTGTACACGAGCTAGCTTTAACAAATGGGTGTCGTAAATTCAAATCGAACTAAAAATATTTGTATTAAACCAATTTTTTCACGAAAATAAAGATTTTTCGCAAACAAAAAATGTTTTTCGCGGACAAAAAATCGCTTCATTATGGTTTGTTATGTTAGTTAAACAGACTTGAATGGTTTTAAATTTAAAAATTATCGAAAAAGTTAAAAAAATATCGTTTTTGAGCATCAAAATTTTAAATCGCGAATATCGCGAATACGAGCGCCAACTTCGAGAAACGGCTAGCACCATTGAATTTAGCGTACTCGAATTAACTTTACCAGTAGGGTGCCCAGCTTGTTAAAAAATTCAAATTCGAGCACAGTGTTATAAATGGAAGACAGTGAAGACAGTACACTCAAAATAATAACTCTGTAAAATGACTGTAATCTCAATTCAATAGATTTTGACAGAGTTTTCTGTCTTTACCTTTCTTTTCTTTACCTCTTAAAATTTAAACTTTCTAAAAAGTACTTTTGCCTTTTTATTAAAAAAAATTTCAAAATTTCTTTACCTTAACCCTTTTAAACTTAACTTGAGCCAAATCCGATCAAAGTTTTGGATTTTTTCACCAAAATTTTAGATTATTTTTTAAATTTCTGTAACGTAGAAAAGAACCACATTTTTTTTTTGCAAATTTCAAATAGGGATATGTCGAAAACTGCTAGACCGATTTTTATTTTTTTTTTTATGACGCGTTATATTTGCTTACTCTTTTTAACATAAAAAGTTGAACAAAATGAAAAATAAAACACATGATTCAAGATCCCTTTTTTTAGAACTGCCATAAGTGTTGTGTCTGTATTAGTCTGTGACAGTGGGCCTAGCTCCTTTATGTAAACTCCAAAACCAACTTGTTTTCCTTGAAATTCTTTCGATTCACTTATATCCTGAACAGGTTATATGTAAGTGGATGCTGTGTCGCTCAAGCACGGTCTTTGACACAACATAATTGACATGGAATATTCTTTGTATTCAAGATTTTCCAGTAAAGAATAAAAAATACCCACAATATCAACACTTTGGAAATAATAAGGTATCAATTTCACATCTTATCTAAGATCATTTATTCATTGAAGCAGGAAAACAAAAGAATACAAAATATTTGATAAACTCCCTGCTCTATTATCGCAATGAATGATTTTCCGTTCTTTCTTTTTAAAATCAGAAACATACTAACAAGGAAGATCTCCTCAGGGGTGCTCGTTTATTTTCATTTCTTGGGAAATAATCTAATGCTAGTAGACAAAAAGTTAAAAATTATTATTTTGATACTTTTTATAAAAAAGTACTAGTTTGATACTTTTTAAAAAACACTACTTTGGTTCTTGTTAAAAAAAAGAATTATTTTGGTACTTTTTTTTAAAAAAGGACTATTTTGGTACTTTTTATTCAAAAATCCTAATATTTTCTTTTTATCAAACAGTATTGTTTTGGTAATATAACTAACAAAATAGTAATTTTTTATAAAATGAACCAAAATAATAATTTTTAAGAAAGTACCAAAATAGTACTTTTTTAAATGAATTTTTTGATAAAACGTAACAACAATATTACCTACTTTATTACTAAAAGTACTTTTATTTTAAAAAGTATTTTTTTATAAAAATTACCAAAATAGTACGTTTTTATAAAAAGTTCCAAAATAGTACTTTTTTATAAAAAAGTTCCAAAATAGTACTTTTTATAAAAAGTTCCAAAATAGTACTTTTTTATAAAAAGTTCCAAAAAAGTACTTTTTTATAAAAAGTACTCTTGTTACCAAAGTTGCACTTTTTTAAAAAGTACCAACAAATATTATTTTGGTACTTTTTATAAAAATGTGTAGTTTTGTACTTCTTAAAAATGCATAATTTTGGTACTTGTTAAAAACAGAATTATGTTGGTACTTTTTTGAAAAAAGTACTATAATGGTACTTTTTTTTTAAAAATCCTAGTATATTTTTTTTATCAAAAAGTATTATTTTGTTACTTTTTATAGAAACTAGAGATGGGCGCGTGAGTGACTTTTGACTCAAGCTCACAAAATAAAACTATTGCTCACGCACGATCACGCACGAATTTTTTTCTGCTCACGTTCACGCACGCTCACGTGAGTAAAAGAAGACTCACGAAATTTAAAAACCAAATTTTTATTTTACATTTTTCGATTTTTGTCAAAAAAAGCATTTAATTTCCTAAAAATAATCAAAAAAATTATTTAAATCAAAATTTTGTATTAATTTCTCTCTAAATGCATTATAATGAAGATTTTCTTACTTGTTTTCTGTTTCAGAAGGCACAAAATAATCACGCAAACTCACAAAACAAAAATTACTCACGCACGCTCACGTACGAAACAATTTTTTCTAATCACGCCACTCACGATCACGTGAGTAATAATAAATCTCACTCACGATCACGCGTGATTCACGCGCGAATCATGTGAATCACGAAAAAATCGTATCACGCACGCAAAGTACTATTTTAGTATTTTTTTATCAAAAAGTACTACTTAAGTATTTTTTGTAAAAAATCATATTTTAGTATTTTTTATAAAAAAGTACTATTTTGTAAAGTAAAATAAAAAGCACTGAAGTAGTATTTTTTATAAAAGGTACTATTTTAGTACTTTTTATAAAAATTACTATTTTAGTACTTTTTATATAAAAGTACTATTTTAGAATTTTTTATAAAAAATAACTATTTTAGTACTTTTTATAAAAAAAGTACTATTTTGTAAAGCAAAATAAAAAGTACTGAAGTAGTATTTTTTATAAAAGGTACTATTTTAGTAGTTTTTATAAAAAAGTACTATTTTAGTACTTTTTATATAAAAGTACTTTTTTATTTTTTTATCAAATAGTAATATTTTTATAAAAAGTACTTTTTTAATTTTTATGAAATAGTAATATTTTTAGACCTTTTATCAAAAAGTACTATTTTGGTACTTTTTTTAAAAAAATACTATTTTGGTACTTTTTATAAAAAAGTACTATACTATATAATCTAAATCACAATCAGTAATTAAAACTTAAAAACAAATATCAAATCATCATTAAAATGTTAAAAATTCTCTTTCTCTGTAGACAGTGCCCGGTAGTTATGGTATGTAGATTTAGTTAAAAAGACGTTGGAAATAAGACTGACAACTTGACTCTTGTTTTTGTATATTTCCAAAAAGATTATTTATATGTAAAACATTTTTTCGTCATTTTTGAAATGACAAACAATAACACAAAAATACAAAATAAAAGTCCTATTTTAGTGGTTTTTATCATAAAGTACTATTTTAGTACTTTTTATCAAGAAGTACTATTTTAGTACTTTTTATTAAAAAGTACTATTTTAGTACTTTTTATCAAAAAGTACTATTTTTGTAAAAACATTTTTGTCGTCATTTTTGGAAGGACGAATTTTACAATTACACAAAAATACAAAATAAAAGTCCTATTTTAGTGTTTTTTATCATAAAGTACTATTTTAGTATTTTTTTATCATAAAGTAGTATTTTAGTACTTTTTATCAAAAGTGTTTTTTATCATAAGTGTTTTTAGTGTTTTTTATCATAAAGTACTATTTTAGTACTTTTTATCAAAAAGTACTATTTTAGTACTTTTTATCAAAAAGTATTTATTTTGGTACTTTTTTATTAAAAAGTACTATTTTTGTAATTTTTAATAAAAGTACTATTTTTGTATTATTTATAAAAAGTACTTTTTTTGGTACTTTTTATAAAAAAGTACTTTTTTATTTTGTTTTATCAAAAAGTAATATTTTTACACTTTTTATCAAAGAGTACTATTTTGGTACTTTTTATCAAACAGTACTTTTTTTGTACTTTTTATCAAAAAGTACTATTTTGGTACTATTTATTGAAAAGTAATATTTTTGTATTATGTATAAAAAGTACTTTTTTGGTACTTTTTTTATTAAAAAGGACTATTTTGGTACTTTTTTTTTTAAAGTAATATTTTGGCAACCGGTGAGAACCCCTGTGGAGACCTTCCTAGTTAGTATACAATTTTTGAGCAGCAAAGCACTCCCTGCTCTAATTAAATCAGAGAAAATAACAAATAAGGACATACCTTTTTAAAAAACAATTTATATAAAATAATGATAGAGATAGGCAATGTTACTTAAATCTAAAGATCGAAAGAGAAAGATAGAGTTATAAACCTTAACAAGTTTCTTAATGAAAAAGGACCGGGAAAAAGAAAAGGCTCAAACTCATCTTAATCATAATCACTAGTGTTAAAATTGCTCTCTCTGTTGTGTCCGTTAAAAGTACTATTTTAGTACTTTTTATCAAAAAGTACTATTTTTAGTACTTTTTTTATCAAGAAGTACTATTTTAGTGTTTTTTTTATCAAAAAGTACTATTTTAGTACTTTTAATACTTTTTATAAAAAAGTACTATTTTAGTACTTTTTATAAAAATGTACTATTTTAGTACTTTTTTATTTTTATTATCAAAAAGTAATATTTTGGTACTTTTTATCAAAAAGTATTATTTTGGTATTTTTTAACAAAAAGTACTATTTTGGTACCTTTTATCAAAAAGTACTTTTTATTGAAAAGTAATATTTTTGTATTATTTATAAAAATTACTTTTTTGGTACTTTTTTATCAAGAAGGATTATTTTGGTAATTTTTTTAAACAAGTAATATTTTGGTACTTTTTATTAAAAAGGACCAATTTAGAAATGATTAATGACAACCCGTGAGAACCCTTCAAGAAGACCTTCCTTGTTAGTATACAATTTTTAAGCAGCAAAGCACTCCCTGCTCTAATTAAATCAGACAAAATAACAAATAAGTACTTACCTTTTTTAACAAACAATTTATATAAAAGTATAAAAGAGATAGGCAATGTTACTTAAATGTAAAGATCGAAAGAGAAAGATAGAGTTATAAACCTTAACTAGTTTCTAAATGAAAAAAGGACCTGACAAAAGAAAAGGATCAAACTCATCTTAATCATAATCAGTAGTTTAAATTTAAAAACAAATAATCATTAAAATGTTAAAATTTCTCTCTCTCTGCAGACAGTGCCCGGTAGTTAGGTGTATGTAGATTTAGTTAATAAGACATTGGAAATAAGACAGACTACTTGACTCTTGTTTTGTTCTGTTGTGTTGTTTCCCTCGTCCCTTATTTGTTAGGAATGAAATACATTCATATAAAAATTCCATTGTAATTTAAGCGGATCAAAAGGCGCCTGTTTTTTTCTTTGTGTGTTCATTGTTTAAATTGTTTGCTCTAGATTTAGTTATTTTATTTTAAAGGGATTTTCGTATTGCGTGATGTTTATCACTGTTCATTTTTGCTTGGTTCCTCTTTTTTTTCGTACCTGTTGCAACTTTATTTTCTGTGTAGCTACTTTTTTTTTGTTTCATGATAATCATCACCGCTAAAATGTTTTTTTTTTTTTTGTTTTTTTGGCAAAGATTTTTTGAATAGAGTTAGAGTAGTAGAGGAGATAAGGAGCAGCTGAGATATTGAAAATCTATGAGCTTGGATATACTATTAATAAGTCGGATAAAAAGACTCCACACAGAAATACTCTTTGGACTAAGGGATTTTTAAAAATTTAAAGTCAGGCACGATTTGTTCTTTCTGTGAAACGGATCAAACTCTATGGCGACCCATGGAGCCCATATTTAATTTGTAGATGTTTATGATGATCATCAATTTCAGCTATTTTCGCTCTAGCACCTCTAGTTCAGTCATTAAAAACAACATTTTATAAATATGATCCCAATTTAGGGATTTTTGGGAAAAAAAAATCATATGAAAATGTAGTTTGTACACTCAGAAAATTATGTAAGTTACTACATGTTAGTTGTTTGTATATTTTACAGTAGTTAGTTGTTTTCAACTGACTTTGTAAGTTGTTTTTGTATGAAAAATATCAAACAACTATTTCTGTTAGTTATTTTAAGTGGTTTTTTTGAATAACTAACAAAAAAGTACTGTGATGTAGTAACAGTTATTTAAAGTAGTTAATTTTATTTTTTTTTTTATATCTGAAAAATTTTCAAAGTTTTTTTCCAAAAAACAAAAAAAAATTTTCGTTTTTTTTATTTTTCACAACTTTTTTTTTTAAAAAAAAAAATTGAAAAAATTTGGTCTTCAAATTTTTTTACTGAAAAATTTTTTGAAAAAAAAAATTATTATTTTATTTTTACTACATTCTAGTTATTTTGACTACAAATATAAGTAGTTTTTACTACATAAGTCAGTTGTTTTTTGTCAGTTAAAATAACTAACATTGTTAGTTGATTTAACTGAAAAAGTAGTTGACCCCAAAACAACTCACAAAGTAGTTATTTTAACTGACATTTTCAGTTGATTTTACTAACATAATTTTTTGAGTGTAATTTTATAGCCATGATCCCAAAAAATTGCTATTTTTGCTATAGCTGCTCTAATTAAACCATTTTTAGTACCCTTCAAAAACTCCTCCGTGGTAAAAAGGACTTTTAGATATTTATATCGATGATCCCCAACTTAAACAAAATTTTATAAAGATAATCTCCAATTTCAGGATTCTTAAAAAAAAATCATATAAAAATGTAGTTTTGTAATTTAAAAAAAAGTTTTTTTTGGCAATTTGAGGGATGATCTCCTATTTTAGCTATTTTTGCTCATGCAGCTCTAGTTTAGCCATAAAATTCAAGTAAAGTTTTGTGGAAAAAAATCATCCAAAATTAATTTTTTGCAAATTTATCGCAATGATCCCTAATTTTTACTATTTTCGCTCTAGCACCTCTAGTTAAGCTGTAAAATACATGTACAGTTTCTTAGAAAAGGCTCAAATACAAATAGTTTTTGGTAAATTTATAAAGATGGTCCCTTATTTCAGCTATTTTCACCTTAATAAAAAAAACAAACATTCAAAATGTATTTTTGGAAATTTAGAGCAATGATCCCGATTTTTTACTGTTTTCGCTATAGCACCTCTAGTTAAGTAGTAAAATCCATATACCAGTTTTAAAAAATACTCAAATACAAATCTGTGGAGATTTGACAAAAGCATTTACTTCGATTTAAGTTCTTTTGTCAAAAATATATTAAAATCGACTTTTTCGGATACAACAAACACTTTTTCCATGATTTTTTTTAAAGATCTCAACAATTGGAACTATCAGGTTATCAGATCTCTTGAAAATTTTTGAGAAAATCATCTTGTTCTTACCATTACAGTCTCTTCAAAAAAGCTCTAAAAATATTTTTAAAAAAAAATAAGTGCTTTTGTCAAACGTCCACAGAAATGTATTTTTGGAAATTTATAGGGATGATCCCCAATTTCAGCTTTTTTCGCCTATCACCTCTAGTTAATAATGTTTTAAGAAAAAAAAAATCATATAGAAATGAGTATTTGCTCTAGCACCCCTACTTAAGCTATAAAATGCGTGTAAATTTTTTTGGAAAAATTTCATACAAAATTGTAGTTTTTTAATTTTATAGCCATGATCCCAGATTTAGATATTTTTGCTCAAGCAGCTCTAGTCATAAAATTCAAGTAAAGTTTTGTGGAAAAAAATCATTTGGAAAATAATAGCAATGATCACCATTTTTTACTATTTTCGCTCTAGCACCTCTAGTTAAGCTGTAAAATGTATACAGTTTTTAAGAAAAAGATCAAATAGATTTTGGTAAATTTATAGAGATGATCTCTTATTTCAGTTTTTTTCGCCTAACACAACCTTTATAAAAAAAACATTCAAAATTGATTTTTGGAAATTTATAGCGATGATTCCTAATTTTTACTATTTTTTGCTCTAGCACCTCTGTAAAGCCGTAAAATACATGTACAGATGATCCCTTATATTAGCTATTTTCGCCTAGCACAACCTTTATAAAAAAAAATCATTCAAAATGGATATTTGGAAATTTATAGCGATGATTCCCAATTTTTACTATTTTTGCTCTAGCACCTCTGTTAAGCCGTAAAATACATGTACAATTTTTTTTTCAAAAAAGCTCAAATACAAATGGAAATTTTTGGAAATTTATATGGATGATCCTCAATTTCAGGTATTTTTGCCTAGCACCTCTAGTAAAGAAAGTTTAAAAACTTTTTTTAGTTTTTTTTTTTTTTGCTGTTTTAGAAAAAAATTCATATAAAAACTGGATTTGTGGAAATTTATCCCAATATTCAGATAATTTCGCTTGTTCACCATAAAAACACAAGTAAAGTTTTAATTAAAAAAAATATATAAAAATAGAATTAAAAAAAAAAATAACAATATATAAAAATAGACTTTTAGAATTTTATAGGGATGATCACCAATTACAGCTATTTTCTCTACTAAAGAATTTAAATTTCAGTTATTTTTATTTTATTTTTTAGAAAAAATCATATAAATACTGGGGGGTAATTGTGTATTTCGATTCGAAAAGAGAAGCTATTCGAACGACATTTTTTGTTCCAATTTAAAGTACCTAAAATAATTTTTACATAGTGATACAGGGTATATTGAGTTTGTGCTGATGTTTGTAACTACTCGAAATATTGGTCCTAGACATACCTTCAAGTATACCGATCGACTCAGAATTACTTTTTGAGTCGATTTAGCGATGTCCGTCCGTCCGTCTGTCCATCTATCGGTTTAAGCACGATACAGGTCGCAATTTTCAATCAATTGACTTGAAACTTAAGCCCAAGGACGAAGCCTATTGAAATTGGAGAACATCGGTCTATGTTAAGACCTAGCCCCCATACAAAGGCCCCCCTTTAGATTCGGCTTAATGACTCTAATGACTGTATTCTAATAGATATCGCATTGAAATTTAGCAGGTGATCAAATTTCCATGGAATCGGATCAGTCCTTCTGGTAGTCCCCATACAAGCAAAATTAATAAAAATTTAAATATTTGATAAAATTTTTATTTTTAGGTGTTAACGTGTTATTTAGTTACCTAATCAAATCGGAATATAATTGGCCCATTTTTGGACTAATTGTACAAGCAAAATTAATAAAAATTTAAATATTTGATAAAATTTTTATTTTTAGGTGTTAACGTGTTATTTAGTTACCTAATCAAATCGGAATATAATTGGCCCATTTTTGGACTAATTGTAAGTCCCCCTCATAAAAATTTCGACCGATATTCAGTTAAATCGGTATATTGACAAAAAAAATAAACCAATTCCACTAAAATTTCTATACTAAATAAAGATCTAACAAAAGACAGATCCAATCGGTCCATGTTTGGACTTGGGACCCATTTTCCGGAAAACACTGGTGTAGGGTATCATATGGTCGGGCTTGACCATAGAAAAAAATAGAAATGAAACAGAGTCGTATTTCGCTTGAATAAGTATTAGTGACAGCACATTATGTAACTTTTGACGTTTAATAAAAACAATGCAACATAAAGGAGAACAACAACAAAGCAAACAACAAAAGAAAAAAAAAAGTTTTTAAACTATCAATAGTGCGTATTATCTTTAAAAAAAAGTTGAATAAAGCAAAATAAATAATAAATTTAATTAAATGAAAGACAAATTCCATTTTTTATAAACAAAGAATCCAATTTGATATTAAATACGTGTGAGATGAGGAAGAACAAGCATTTTGCCACCATATTGGAAAATACATCAAATACAACACTGCGTACCTTCTAATCTTTTCTATGGGCTTGACCGACCATAACTTTCTTACTTGTTTTTTTTTTAATTAAAGGGATGATTCTCATTTTCAGCTATTTTAAGTTTTTAAATAAAATCATAAAATAATGGATTTTTTGGAAATTTGTAGGAATGATCCTCATTTATAACTTTTTTCGCTCAAGTACTTCCAGTTAAGAAAAAATGCCACAAAAATGAATTTTAGCTTTTTCGATTTAGCACCTCTAGTTAAAGATATAAAACAAAAATCTTGTAAAATAAATTTTTGAACATGATCCCCAATTTTTGTTATTTTTGTTCAAGCACCTCTAATTATGTAAAAATGGATTTTTGGAAATTTTTAGCGATGATCCCCAATTTTTGCTATTTTAAAGTAGCTAATACCAAGTTTTAAGTAGCTTATACCAAGATGCAAATACAAAAACTACCGCTTGTAATTGTAATTAATCACTTAGAAAATTATGTAAGTTACTTCATGTTAGTTGTTTGTATATTTTACAGTAATTAGTTATTTTCAACTACAAAGTCAGTTGTTTTTGTATGAAAAATATTAAACTACTATTTCTGTTAGTTATTTTAAGTACTTTTTTTGAATAACTAACAAAAAAGTACTGTGATGTAGTAACAGTTATTTAAAGTAGTTAATTTTATTTTTTTTATCTCTGAAAAATTTTCAAAGTTTTTTTCCAAAAAATAACAATAAATTTTCGTTTTTTTATTTTTCACAACTTTTTAAAAAAAAAAAAAATTGGTCTTCAATTTTTTTTCTGAAAAATTTTTTGAAAAAAAAAAAATATATTTATAGATTTGGTGGGATACTCAAATGCATGAGAATGTTGTCTAGAATGATTTTATTTTAAGCAAAAAACTTTTTTGGACATTTTTGTAAAAAAATATATTTTAGAGTGTAAATTTTTTTCGACCAAAAATTTTTTTTGAATGTAAAAAATGTTTTTATTTGCAAAAACACTTAGTAAAATGTTTTTGTGGATTACTAATGTGATTCAAAGTTAGTTTAGTGTGTTTTTTAACACGTGAGCACAAATATTATACAATTATTCGGTATTCGGCCTATTCGGCCAAAATTGTGGCCGAAGCCGAATAGTGCTTTTTGGCCGAAGCCGAATATTCGGTCGGACACTATTGATTTTACTAACATAATTTTTTGAGTGATGAGAAAATTTCGGCAAAAGTGTACTTTACGGGGGAAAAACATTTTGAGGGGGGAAAAATTGGAATTAAAGGGGGAAAAATAAAAACAGAAGAGGGGCTAGGTCCCTGGGCCCCTTTAGGTCCAAAAAACCGTCCTGCTTCAATTTTTTTTAAAAAATTGAAAATTATTTTTTAATTTTTTTTTTTTTTTGCATAAAATTTTTTTCTGCGTAGCCGACCTTTGGCCGGGCTTAGGGATTACAAACTCCATAAATAAATTTAGTTATAAAAGTTTTTTTTTGTATCAAGCCTTTTACCCGGTTAATTACTGAATGGCGAAATTATTGAACTGAAAGATACTAAAATGGATCAAGGGGTTACAATATTGTTAAAATACATACAAAAAATATATATTTGCAATCGTGAGCAAATTACCTTTCATTTGAGTACCCATCCGTGCGTGTTGGTGGATTGGTACCCCTTAAAATTTAATTTCGGTTTTATATACAACACTTTTTATTTTTGCTGTCTGCTGCTTGCTGCTGTATTGTGAAAAAATCTTCTGTTGTAAATGCTTCATCTTCCTTGTAAATATTTTCAGCAATGATAACACAACTAATTTAAGTTAACCAACACTACTTTTTGTCAAAAAACAGCTGTTGAACTTAAGCTAAACAAAAAAAGTTTCACTTTATTTTTGGTGCAAAAATTAAGAAAAATTATTAATTTTACAAATAAAACAGCATTTAATTAGAAAAATTGCGACAATTTTAAAACTTAACAGTTTTATAGAAATAAAAATAACATAAAATTATGTTAACAGCAAAAATTGGTAAAGTTGGAAAGGTTTTAATATGTGGCATGAAAGGTGTGGGCAAAACTGCCATGTTGGAACAATTAATTTATGGAAATATTAATATGGAAACGGTAAATTAATATTTTAGTAATTACTTTAATAACTATTAAAGAACGCTTTATGTTTTTTTAAAGGAAATACATCCGACTATTGAAGATATTTATGTGGCCAGTGTTGATACCGGTCGTGGCGCCAGAGAAACTTTACGCATCTATGACTCGGCTGGCTTACAAGGCAAAGCCCAGTTACCCAGACATTATTTATATTTTCCCGATGGTTATGTTTTGGTCTATGATCCCACCGATCCGCAGAGCTTAGATATGTTGGCTGATATAAAACAGGATATTGATAAAAATAAGGAGAAAAAGGAAGTAGCCATTATTGTTTTAGCCAACATGCGTTCCAGACGTAAAGATAGTCCACCATCACCAACACAACAACAGCTGCCAAATCAAGCAGACCCTGTAGAACATATATTAAATCGTGCCAATTCTTGGTGTTCCCGAGAACGTATTAAACATTATACGGTCAATGCTATGGAAAGACCATCATTATATGAACCCTTTATAAATTTATGTGCTAGATTACATCCACCACAAACAAAATCATCTTTTCCACAATTAAGACAAGTTATGCAAAAAACGCAAAAAATGGAAGGCTAATAGTGGAAGAGGCTGGTATAAAGACATTTTTTTTTACGAAATGTCGGCAAAATATGGGACTTGACATTTTTGTTCTACAGCATTTACAGATGTAATTCGAAAAAGATCGATATTTCCATTTGACATTCGGAAATTCTAATTGTAATTTGCAAAAACATCAATTGTATTTCGAAAAATATCAATTGTAATTTAAAAATTGTCAATTGTAGTTTGAAAATGATCAATTGTAATTTGAAGAACATCAATTGTTATTTGAAAATTATCAATTTTAATTTGAAAAACCTCAATTGTAATTTGAAAAACATCAATTGTTATTTAAAAAAGTTCAATTGAAATTTGAAAATGATCAATTGAAATTCGAAAATGATCAATTGGTATTCCAAAAAGATTGATTATAATTCTAAAAAGATCAATTCGAAGATTCTATTGTAATTCGAAAAAAAATGTATGTAATTCAAAAACCATTAATTGTATTTCGAAAAATCTGTTAAAATTCGTAATACACCATTTAAGGATGTAATTCCAAAAAGATCAATTGTAATTCGAAAATTTTTCTTGTAATTTGAAATTCAAAGATTCTACATGTAATTCAAAATTCCATTTGTTATTCGAAAATTCCAATTGAAATTCGAAAAAGATCAATTCTAATTTGAAATAAATCAATTGTAATTCGAAATAGATCAATTGTAATTCAAAAAAATTAATTGTAATTCGAAAAAGTTCAATTGTAATTTAAAAAAGATCCATTATAATTCGAAAAAGTTCAATTGTAATTCAAAAAATATAAAATGTTATTCAAAAAATATCAATTTTAATTCGAAAAAAGATCAATTATATTTCCATTGGTGTTTTTCGAATTATTGCGATTCGAAAAAGATCAATTTTAATTAAAAAAAATTCATTGTAATTGAAAAAGATCAATGGAATTTCCATATGTCTTTTTCGAATTACAATTCGAATCATCGAATTAAAATTGTTTATTTTCGAATCACAATTCATGTTTTTCCCATTAAAATTTATATTTTCGAGTAAAAATTAACCTTTTTCGAATCACAATTTAAATCTTCGAATTAAAATTGACTTTTTCGAAATAAATCAATTGTAATTGAATAAAGATCAATTGTAATTCGAAAAAGATAAATTTTAATTAAAAAAGATTCATTGTTATTCGAAAAAGATAAATTTTAATTCAAAAAGATAAAATATAATTCTAAAAAGATCAATTGTAATATGAAAAAGATCAATTTTAATTTGAAAAATATCAGTTGAATTTCCATTGGACTTTTACGAATTACAACTGGAATCTTCAAATAAAAATTGTTCATTTTTGAATTGCAATTGCTGTTTTTTAAATTAAAATTGATATTTTTCGATTAAAAATTTACCTTTTTCGAATTACAATTGGAATCTTTGAATTAAAATTATTTTTTTCGAAATTAAACCAATTGTAATTCAAAAAAACATCAATTGTAATTCGAAAAAGATTAATTTGAAAAGATCCATTGCAATTCAAAAAACATCAATTGTAATTCGAAAAAGATAAAATGTAATTCAAAAAAGATCACTTGCAATATGAAAAGATAAATTTTAATTCGAAAATGATCGATTGAATTTCCATTGGTCTTTTTCGAATTACAATTGGAATTGTTCATTTTCGAATTACAATCGATGATTTTCAAATTAAAATTGATCTTCTTTCGAATTACAATTAATCTTTTCTAAATTGCAATTGGAATCTTCGAATTAGCACTGATTTTTTTGAAATAAACCAATTGTAATTCAAAAAACATCAATTGTAATTCGAAAAGGATTAAAAAATATCAATTGTTTTTCGAAAAAAATCATAAGATAAAATGAAATTCAAAAAAAGGTTAATTGTGATGTGAAAAAGATCAATTTTTTTTGAAAAGATCAATTGAATTTTCATTGATTTTTTCGAATTACAATTGAAATCTTTGAATTACAATTGTTCATTTTTGAATTACAATTAATGTTTTTAAAACTAAAATTGATCTTTTTCGTTTTACAATTAATCTTTTTTGAATTGCAATTGGAATCTTCGAATTAAAATTTATTTGTTTCAAAATACAATTGATTTTTTTCGAATTACAATTGATCTTTCTCGATTTAAAATTGATCCTTTTTGAATTACAATTGCTCTTTCAAATTACAATTGATCATTTTCGGACTACTATTCATTTTGTTTTCGAATTACAATTGATCTTTTTCAAATTGCAATTGATCTTTTTCGTATTACAATTGATCTTCTTCGGATTACAAGTAGAATCGTCGAATTACAATTGGAATCCTAGAACTTCAAGTTAAATCTTTGAATTACAATTAATTGACATCTGTAAATGGCGTAGTTTCAAAAAAACAATAACTATTTTAAGAAATTATTTTTAATTATTTAATTTTTGGTCTATTTATGGTATTAAGAACTGGCTGTAGTTTTGAATTCCTTTTTTTGTATGGTTGTTGTACATATAAAACTAAATTTACTACAAAAAATTATGAAAAGCGATTCATAACTACCGTTTACCAATTCTTTGTTCTTAAAATAGTATCGTTTATTTAATACCCTATTCATACGTACAGTTTTAAATCGTTTTTAGCAGCAATATTTTTAGCACTTTCTTTATTCTATTACAGTATATTGACAGAAAATGCTAAAAATAATTGCTAAAAACGATTTAAAACTGTAAGTGTGAATAGGGTATAAAAGTATTATCTCACTAACATTTTTGATATAAACACAATACTCTTTTTTAAGTTTTAGGAACAAATTAAACGAAATCTATTTTTTTTTTTTACAAATTTGTATTAAAATCTAATTATTAAACTACTAATTTGTAATTATAACTTTTTATTACTTAACATACTTTTACTTAAAGTTTAAGTCAAGTAGAAACAACTGTAGTTTAGCGGGAACATTCTAATCAAAGCCCTTTTTTTGCCCATTTAAACAAATTCGTTTGTTTAAAAAAATAAATTTGTTTCCCCTTTTCCATATGCACTACGGATGCAAAATGATGCTTGTTAAGTTTTTTTAAAGTCTGAAAAAATCTGGCTAAAGCTTTTTTTCACTAAATAACATACAACGGGGGGTGAGAACGCAAAAAAAAATTAAACCACCCTAATGCAGATATCTGACAAGCTGGATGTGGTATCATTGGAAAGGGGTCAGCCCAATGGTTTCGCTTAATATAGCTTCTCTGCGTTGGGGCCTTCGGCCGAACTTTGGGATTTCAAACTCCAATAAAAATAATTTATAAATATCAAATTGGTATGGGATAATTTATACACGTTATCAAAAAACAAGTGAGAGTGTTAAATTCGGCTGTGCCGAATCTAAATATACCAAATGTTTCATTTATTTAACAAAAATACAAAAAAAACCTGTAAAAAAGTGTATTTTTTAGAGGTTGGTTTAGTTCTTCAAGGGGGAACTTTTTCCCCCCTGGCCCGATTAGGCCAATTTCCGAACTTAACCTGCCTAGGAACATAAGACACATCGTGTTAACTACAGACGGACGGGCAGACGGACGGACATCGCTAGAATGTCTTAGAATCGATCACTGATTAATAATATATATACTTAATGGGGTCCCCAACTGATATTTCGATGCATTACACACGGAATGACAAAGTGAGTATACCCCCATACTGCAGTTGGAGGGTATAAAAACAGCTTTAACTGATTCAGCCAACGTAGCGTGTGAATAGGGTATTAGGAATTATAAACTCCATAGATTCAAATCAAAGGCCAAAAAAATAAAATTTTTGTCGCTTAATGGGTTAATTAAAGGCCGAACCCATCTTCAGCTTGATCGGATAGTTTATGAGATTTTTAAGAAAAAACGTTAAAGCCCCCCTCCTTATAAAGGGGGCGTGTCCCAAAAGTTTTGACCCCCACATTTTACGTCTAACAGTTCAAAAAATCAAGGCCATATATCGTGAACCTATATTCAAAATATGCCAACTCAAATTTGACGGAAATGAGTTTCCGATGGCAAATAGCTCCCCTATGTAATACCTATCTGCCATAAAAATTTCAGAGCATAAAAATAATTTGTTGTCGTTTTACATCCATTTTTGTTATTCTGCTAACTCAAAGTACATATTTTTTTGGTGGAAATAAATGCCAACTCCCATTGTAAATTTCAAAAAATTTTCAAAAAATTAAAAAAAAAAAAATTAGACCACATATCTTATTGCATTTGCCATGCTAAACACGAATCTTGTAAAGATTTTGATATCTAATGACTGGTTCTCGAGATATTGCCATTTTGAAAATATCGGTAGTGTTTGCAAAAAAAAAAAATTGCTTATATTTATGTAACTTTCAAACTATTTATCAGATTGAAACATTATGAATGGGGCAAATGAAGTCAATGATATAAGCTTTCAAAATAGCTAGTTTGGAGTGACCCTATTGCAATACAGCGTGAGTTACAGAGTGCCAAAGTTGCCCACCCTGAGATTAAAAGGCTTTCGGAGCTAGTAACTTTTAAAAATATGCAAAGATTTTTAATTTTTTGTTCAGTTTTTGCAATTACCGTACTAAGGATAACAAAAACCAAAAAAAAAAAAATTTTAAAAATTTTTCCAAAAAAAAATTATTTTTATTTTCCGACAAAATATGCCAACTCTAAAAAAAATATTTGTTTTTTGATATAGTAATAAATGCCATCTCAAAAAAATACGCAAACCAGTGCAAAATATGAAATTTTTTGCATCGGTATAAATTATTTAGAATATTTAAACCATTTTATGGAAGGTACATTGTTTATTTTTGCAATAATATTCGAAATAACTAGTTTTTTAGCTCTCCTGAACAGTAAGCTTTTTCGAGTTGGCATTTATTGAATATAGTTCGACGATATATTTTTTTAATTTTAAGCCAGTTTTGTACACTTATGCCTAAAAGTCGCGTCTGTGGCTAAAAATCCCCTATTTCATAAAATTCTACTATCGCGTCTTTTTAATCTGTAATGTTCTCCTCGCATCAATTCTATTTTGTGCAAATCTTCTCATAGTTTTTATAAATCTGGCAACTCTACTTACCAACACTGTTGAAATGTCAAACCAACTAGCTGACGTGAAAAATTAAAAAAAATTTCGAAAGTATTCACGGGAGTTTTGTGATTTGTCTTATAAAAAAATATAATTAAAAGTTGTTTAAAATTAAAATAATATCATCCAAGAGTTAAAAGTGTTTTCAATACGGTAAACTACAAATAATAATCAATAAATTAATTAAAATTATAACAAGAATAAAAAAAAATAATTTACAAGTTGAAAATCAATGAAATAAAAGTGAAAATATAATGAAACTACAGAAAAGATAAAATGCAAAAATTAATTTAAATTAAAAAAAAGGAATAATTCGATACCAAGTGCATATTTTCAGACCAAAAAATATTGTGAAAGTTCTTTTTGTGATTTTTTTTTTACATATTTGAGCCTGTGTTGATTTGTTACGTTGTGAATTGCTTGCGTTAACGTTGTCGAGCCACTTTACAAAAAGGTCTCCTGTCCTCTTACGCGTTGCATCACCCCTGTGCTCCACCATCAATAATTTGTCGAAAAAAAAAAAGTTCAACAATTTTTTTTTGTATTTCACACTGTGGAGCACCAGAGCACACACATTTAGAAGCAGAAGAAAAAAATATACAGCACAGCCAGCTGTATTGTCTTGCGTATGTATTTTTGTTGTTGGTTTTTTGACGTTCATTACTTTGGGTATCTTTTTTTTATACGCTCCCCCCTTTTGATATATTTTTTATTCAATACTGTTTTTTTTTTATTACCGTACACGAACAACAACAAATTAATTTGCTACTCTTTGTTTTAAATTCTCCTAAAAAATATTCCATTTCTAGCGTTACCATATTATTAAAAACTTGCATTTTTGGGGCTGTCCGATATTTTAGACCTCGTGCCATTTTTCTGGTAAAAATCGTCAAAATAAAAAAAAAAAAAAAAACAAAAATCGCCCACAAACATATCGTCGAACTATATTCAATAAATGCCAACTCGAAAAAGCTTACTGTTCAGTAGAGCTAAAAAACTAGTTATTTCGCTAATTAATGTAAAAATTAACAATGTACCTTCCATAACATGGTTTAAATATTCTAAATAATTTTTACCTATGCCAAAAATTTTATATTTTGCACTTGTTTGCGTATTTTTGAGAGATGGCATTTATTACTACATCAAAAAACAAATATTTTTTTAGAGTTGGCATATTTTGTCGGAATATAAAAAAACATTTTTTTTGGAAAAATTTTTATAATTTTTTTTTTTTTTTGGTTTTTGTTATCCTTAGTACGATAATTGCAAAATCTGAAAAAAAAAATTAAAAATCTTTGCATATATTTAAAAGTTACTAGCTCCGAAAGCCTTTTTAATCTCAGGGTGGTCAACTTTGGGACTCTGTAACTCACGCTGTATTGTATAAGGGTCAATCCAAACTAGCTATTGTGAAAGCTTACATCATTGACTTAATTTGCCCCACTCATAATGTTTCAATCTGACAAATAGTTTGAAAGTTACATATATATAAGCAATTTTTTTTTTGCAAACACTATTTACCGATAATTTCAAAATGGTAATATCTTGAAAACTTGCCATGCGATATCAAAATCTTTACCAGATTCGTGTTCAGCATGACAATTGCAATAAGAAAAATTGTCTAATTTTTTTTTAAAAATTTTTTGAAAAAATTTTGGAAATTTACAATGGGAGTTGGCATTTATTTTCACCAAAAAAATACATACTTTGAGATAGCAGAATAACAAAAATGGATGTAAAACGACAACAAATAATTTTTTTGTTCTGAAATTTTTATCACAGATGGGTATGGCATAGGGGAGCTATTTGCCATCGGAAACTCATATCTGTCAAATTTGAGTTGGCATATTTTGAATATAGGTTCACGATATATACATTTGGAATCAAAAGTCTACTTACTCATGCCTTGACAAAAATCACAAAAATTATTTTTATTTAGAGTATTAAAATAAAAGAGAAAAATTTTAATAATAATTAGTTGCTATTGGCAGTCGCGGACAGTTAGCGGTTACAAGAGGGTTTTTCGAGTTCTCACAAATTCCGAGTTTGTCTATGATCCTTGTAACCTCGTGGCGAACAAGTGGCGCCAACAAAGAAAACCAGTATCACATCACAACATCTGCTTGTGACAAAGCGCATGTCTGCTAGCTATAGCTGGCAGCCCCATCACTAGACTCGGGTGCTATCGGCTAATCACCGATTCATCTCTAATGCCATGTTCACACTACAATAACTTACCATGGTAAGTTGAGATGATTTTATGATTTTTCTTTATGCTAGTACAATTTGAGATGATTTTGTAAATCACTATGTGATTTTTTCAATGGAAAATCACATAGTGATTTTAAAATCACGCAAGTCTGTATACAGTATAAATCAACATATGATAATCAAAATGAAAATCTAATTGATCCCCACATGATGACGACCTTTAGCTTTAAATCAAGGACACGATTCGGAACTTGGAATGTAAGAACGCTACTTGGACCTTCAAAACTGGTTCAGACCTGCAAAGTTCTTAATGAATATAACCTCATATTTTTTAAACAATGCGAAATAAGATGGCCAAACAGTGGTGAAACTATAACGACAGATGGCCTTACATATATGTTCTCGGGTAAACCAGTGGGACAGCTGAAATCAAGCGGCGTAGGCTTTCTTTTATCAAATCAGGCAAAAAGAGCGTTACTCAATTGGCAACCACACTCTGATAGAATTATATCTATTCGTACACGTACATGGAATCTTACCAGCATACAATGTTACGCACCAACTGAGGACGCTTACCCTCCATCTAGGAAAAAGTTATGGATTTCTGAACATCTGAAAGGAGCCATCGAGCATCCACAGCATAGGGGTGAAACGAACAAGTTTCGCATATGTGTATGTATTAGTGACGGCACGCGCGTATAACTTTTGACGTTTCATACAAAACGTAAACAAACAACGAAAATACAGATGCAAAAGCTCACACGTACAGGCACACGTATTCTAGGCAGAGAAGTAAATTTAGTAGTATTTTGTATGCGTCCATATTGAAAGTACCAAAATAAGCACTTGTGTTGCATGTCTATATGGTCTGTGATCCACAGCCAACCTGAACTCCCAATAGAGTTGGTGAAACGCAGTGCACGACGAGATAAGAGCACCTGGACCGAAAATTTGGTCTCTGACGCACAGTTAGCCACAGACACGCATAGAAATAGGGATATGTACAGGATTGCAAGACAAATCACAAATAAAGATCATACTTCTTTTCACCCCTTTAAGGACCCCAGAGGTAGTAAAGCTACCACTGTCGATAGACAACTTACTATCTGAACAGATTATTACACCGACATGTTGTCTATACCACAACCCATCACGCTTTGGCAACTCCTACCAACAACGGACCAACAAAGATATAAACTGTCCTGACCAAAATGAAATTGTTACTGCTATTAGTTCTTTAAAAAATGGCAAGAAAACTGGTTCCGACAACATAAACCCCGAACTAATTAAGGCTGATCCCGTTCTTAGCTCCTCAATAATAAGCCCCCCTAATTAATGATTTCTGGTCATACCGTTAGTTCCCATCGGAAGTAAAAGAAGGTGTCATAATTAAACTCCCTAAGAGGGGTGACCTAACTGAGTGTCAAAACTGGCGAGGCATTACACTTCTTAACATGGTGTACAAGGTGATTGCACAAATAATCCACGCTCGACTATCCGTCGATATCTGACCCGAAATGAGCGGAGATCAGGCTGGGTTTAAAATGAACCGTTCTTGTATTAAACACGTCAATAGTCTGCGGATCATATTGGAACAATTAATTCATCAGGCGATATGTCAGGCATTAAGGTACAAAGGTAATTAATATGATATTATAGAACTTATCAAAGCTCTTTACGACAATTCCAATTGCCGAGTTTTACATGGAAAAATGTTAGGAACGTAGTTGTATACACTGGTGTACTTCAAGGATGTGTGCTGTCTCCATTACTATTCAACATATTAATGCAGGTAGCAACAAACGAAAGAAGAGGTAGAGAAGTGGGGCCTGCATGGCCGATTAGAAAATTTGGATTATACCGACGATATTTGTCTACTGTCGCAGTTTTGCAGATATGAAAACTAAATTAGAGCCGGTGCACGAAATAGCCGCGAGTGTTGGCCTTCGTATAAAAATAGACAAAACCAAAGTACTGCGTGTTATATAACTCGCTTGATGGAAAATAGTTCAAGGTTTAATGCATTTTTTTAGTGGTTCTTGTAAGTCAAGGCATGTGTATGCAGACTTTTGCTACCAAGTGTACGTTTTTAATAAAAAAATATATTCTTTTTGGTACACACAAAAAAAATTGTGTACGTTTTGGAGATAATACAACCTATAAAGTGATTTTGGATAATTTACCTAAGTTTTTTACAGCAAAAACTTTGGTAAGTTTTCCAAAAACACTTTATAGGTTGTAATTAAACCAAAAACTGGCACAATTTTTGTGCCAGTAAAGTGATTTTGGATAATTTACCTAAGTTTTTTACAGCAAAAACTTTGGTAAGTTATCCAAAAACACTTTATAGCACAGACTATATACAGACTCGACAGTAGAGTTTTATAAGAAAAAATGGGGGAAAATTAAGCGATTTTAGGAGAAATCAGAGCGATTTTTAGTCCGTTTTACGCTAACATGGCAATACTTTCTACGAATTAGGAGTGAGTGAAACAACAAAAACCAATCTGGCATCTATTTTTCTTCTGGCGCGTTATACCAGTTTTCTCTTTCTAACCTAATTCGTAGAATAATTTGAAAATATTAACCATATGGTTAAAGAATACTTTTTTGACACCTGTCACTTATGTCGAGTCTGTATTAGTCTGTGCTTTATAGGTTGTAATTAAACCAAAAACTGGCACAATTTTTTTATTTTTTTTTGTGTGTAGTGTTAGACCACATTTACCACATTTACGCAAAAACACTTAACACTTATTAGCCAAGTTTTTGTGTAAACTACGACCAACCATGTGTTTTTTCGTAAGTTAATTAAGTTTTTGTTTTAAAAATGATGTAAGACTCTTCCCTTTTTCTATGTAACAAAAAGGAACAGCTAATTTGTTACTAATATTTTTGTTGCTTTACCGTGACGAGCTCTTTAAAGGTTCCCATACATTTCAAAAAAACTGGATGACTTGTTAGATGTCCAATGTAATTTTTCTCGTGTATGAGGCAGTCTGATAGACGGATGAAAAATCAAAAAGTTTTGGTCGGATGATTGGATTGTCATCCGACCGTCGTACAGAGGTTTTAATTCATTATTTGTTATTTTTGCCTCCAAAGTAAAGTTTGTAAACACATCATTGATATTTAAAAGGATTTTTAACCTGAATTTATTAAAAAAAAAAAATAAATATTCATGTTACTCCTTTAAGAATTTTGAAAAATTGAGCGGTCACCTAACATGGCAATAGAGTTTTCGGATATGTTATTTCAAAAATATTTTTTGGTCATCCAACATGTGTTATGTCTATGGCCGGCTTAACTAATCATTACGTTTTTTCACAATCAAGATCAATTTAATCTGGTAATTGGCACAATGTTATAAAAAAAAACTTCTTTGTAAGGGGTGGTCCAATAACAAGTATCTTTTTAAAAATGCAATAAAATGATCAATACTCAACTTTTTTTGGAATGTTATGGCTTTATTTGAAAGAGCAAACATTCCCGTTTTTTATGGCAAACGACTTCTTTGATGCGTCCTCGGCTTGCTCCGCTGTATCGCGTTGTAGCGCGGTACTGCGCTGCCAAACTGCACATTTTTCGAAAAAGTTTTTAACCGAAATAAGGCACTCAAATGAGGTTATGTTAACAAACAAATTGCTACATCTTGGGATCGTAAAAGTCGCACGGTATTGTAAAGAATCCAATTCATCTATAGCAAGCAACAGATTTGAGTATCAGCATCATTACACAATATTTTCAAAAATACAACGGAAAACCCCATTTTCGTCAAAGATGAGCGCTACAGAGCCATAATTACCGACTTTTTGTTGGCCGTAATAGAATATATCAACTTGGATGACATTTATTTTCAGAAGGATGTCGCAATATGTCCCACAGTCCATCAAACATTCGATATTTTGCGCACTTAGTTCGGAAATCGTGTTTTTAGCCATATTCGCGGTGACAATTGATCACTTCAGAGCTGCCGATTAAAACCTTAACAAATTTTTTTGAGGCGTCTCGTTAAAGATTCATGCAACATGGGGAAATCCAGAAATGTTCTAGGCCCTTTCGACGAATATCGTTCAAGCCTTTCGTGAGATAGAACCAGAAATATTAGAAAAATGGGTGCCGAGGATGAGCTACTGCAGAGCTAACACAGGCAACCGCATTAATAAGGTCGTTTGCCATAAATAATGGGAATATTTGCTCTTTCAAATAAAGCCATAAGGTTCCAAAACTATTGCAAGTTTTTTGAGGCAAACCTACAGATTCTAAGGTATTTCCACATATTCTAAGGTAGTTACCAGTCTTGCAAGCTCATCGGCTTTGCAATTTCCTGGAATGTATCTATGCCTTCTGCACTGATGCCAACTATTTTTAAAAAAATGTAGCTAGATTGGACAAAAAAACAGCTAGAAATAGCTAAATTTAAAAACCGTTAAAAAATCTAGCTATTTTGTAGCTAGATTTGTATAAACAGTTGAAAAATCTAGCTATTTTATAGCTAGATTTTGGATTTGTGCTAAAGTTTTTAATAAAATAATAAAATAAGTTAGTTTTGGTATTAAAACGAATATTTTCAAATATTTTTATTAAATTTTGCAAACAAAAAGTTTAAATACTCATATTTTATATCGCAGATATAATTTATAACGCATGAAACTTTAGAAATTGCTTCCAACGCTTAAGTTATTAAATTAAGCTTTTATTTAAATCAATTTCTTTAACAAAGAAACATTATTAATCTATATGTATGTATTTCTGGATTTGCAGATCCTGTGAATTTCTATTTTCTGTGAATCGGCACCTCACTATTTTCTGTGAATCAGCACCTCATTTTGTATACGTAAAAAGTACTCATAATAGATATAATTCCTGTAATGGGAACTTATTTTATTTTTTTGGACTTATTTCGTTCGGAGTTCTTTATTTTTTTTTGGGAGTAAGTATTTTGATTTTAAATAACTCCCAAATATTGGGACTTGTTTCATTTTTTCTTTGGGACTTATTTCATTTCTTAAAGTTGGGAGTTAATTCATTCCTCTTAGGACTTATATCATTAGGAATTATTTCATTGGGATTTATTTCATTTGGGAGTTGTTTCGCAGTACCAAATTTTTTAATACACAATTATCTGAATGCGAATTAAAAGCTCGATTATAGCCACTCGTTTTTTTGGTTATGAATACTGGTGTAAAATTTTATCCGTTATTGGAGAGATGAAAACTATTATATTTTAAACCCATAGCTGTTTTTTCTTTATGTTGGTACTAAACTACATTCTCTATGAATTATGCCAATACGATACTTGCTTGATGTTGAAAATTTTAAGTAACTTTATCATGGAGAGATTTTTGATAAATTTAAAATTTTTGTTTGAAGTTAAAGGAAATATCATAGAAAACCCCTGATAAAACTTTTTGAAAAGTTGAAAAACTAATAGCTAAATTGGCAACAATGGCCTTCTGACCCATATGATTGATATATGATATTGAATTTCGACATTCGATTAATTAGAAAGATTGTGCAGCTCCCTAATTCAAGCAAGTCTCTGACCAAAAACCAGACAATGGCTGATAAAGTGTTTGATAATTTTCCAATCCTCATCATCCATGCAACTCCCACAAAAGACATTTGACGACACATTTAACCGCTTAGCGTGCTTTCTAATAAGACAACAGTACAGCATTCACCTTCGAAATCTCTCGTCTTCGAAGCGAATCAGTTCACTTTCTTCGATATCAGCTTCTTATTAAGAGAAGGCCAAGACTTTTGTGTAGTCTCATACTCCCATCCATGTACCCATCTCTGATTAAGTAAGGTAGTTCCCAGTCTTGCTAGCTCATCAAATTTGCGATCAATTGCAATGTCTCTGAGCTCTGGGACCCATATGACTCGTATGTCAAACTGTTTGGTCATCTCATTTAAAGACGTGCGGAAGTTTATTGCCAGCATACTTGCCTGGTAAGCACTGCAACGTTCTCAACATCTTTGAGCCAGGTTTAAACCAAGCTCTACTGAATAGATACTGGTCGTGTAGCTTCGATTCATGTGTGTAAAAATTTATAGAGGCTTGAGTACTCGGAATGCTAATCATCCAAGACTCCCTGGAGGGTATCACGATAAAGTAGTGCTCAAAAAGGCTCATTGAGAGCTTTTGTTATAAAAAAATTGACTTAATTTTGCATATCGACTTGGTGAGTCGTATTTTTAACAAAAACATGCCTAATAATTGTAAATGTTTTTTGCGTGTAGATTTCTACAATTTTAAATTTATTTATTTAAAGAGGAATTAAGATAAGAGATTACCCCTTTTATGTTTTCTTAAGAAAACTATATGGCATCACCTCTTCCTTTTTAAAGTTCTCTTTCAACCAGTGTTGCCACTTTCTGGATAATTATCCAAAAGTGGGACAATTTCAAAATCCATGAATAATTTTTGGATAATGATATTTTTTGTGTAATTTTTGTGTAATTTTACCTCAATAAAGTTCCAACATTTTTTTTTATCATTTTATCGCCATTTTTGGTTTAAAAATCATTGACAACATCGACTTTAAAAATTTTTATTACCAAATACAAGCTAATTAATGACGAACATGCATATTTGGACCATTAAAGCCTTAATTTTCTTCATGACTCAGATGTCCAAAAACAACACTCTAAAATTTTTTAAATTAAAAATTGTTCTGGAGAATCCCTATTCCCAAATCTGAAAATTTTTCCCCACGCGATAAATGTTGGCAAGTTTATTTATAACGATGTTTGCATTTAATTATTACAAATATTAAATTTTTTTTTTATCCACGCCTACAAAAGGAGGCGGACTGAATATTGTTTCATTTGTTGAACAAAAAAAAAAATCATTAAAAAAATTTCGTTTTTCTGAGGTTTAGTTTTTCAAGGGGAAACATTTTTCCGCCTGAACCGATTTTGCCCATTTACGAACTTAGCCTGCCTATGATACAAATTCGTGCCAATCTTCAGGAGTCTAGATTTTTTATCATGGACTGTAGTATGTTTTATACAGACGGACGGACGAACATTTCAAGAATGTCTTAGAATCGATCAAGGATCAATAATGTAAATATACTTTAAGGGCTCTCTGAACAATATATCGATATTTTAGTGTCCACAACTGACATAACGTCAACATTTTTATAACAATAATTGCCTGGAAATTTTTCTTAGCAACTATTGCTGGCAACTAAACATCAAAATCGTACACCATCTTTGTTTGGAATTCTTCAAAATAGACGCAAAGAGGTTTTTTGTTCATTTTGCATACGTTATTGCTTATTACCACAAAAAAAAACAGGTGTAGACAAGGGGTTACAAACGGAATGACAAAATTAAAAAATTTTGTGTAATTTGTGAGATTTTGGATAATTTTCTGTGTAATTTCCAATTCCATTGGTGGCAACACTGCTTTCAACTCGATTTGTCATCACAACTTCTCTTTTGCATTAAGCCACATGGTTGCCAGACAAATTTTAACTATTATCCCTCAAAAATAATATTTTTTCTTTGGTACTTGTCCACTGTTGCCATATTTTTTTAAAGAAAACTTTTTAATATCATATTCGCTTTCATTTAAACTAGTTTAATTATTCGTTTTCACCATACAATTTATTTGTCAAAATTAAACGCTGTTTAAATTTGACGTTTAAATTGTGTGGGGAAAACCAAAAACTAAACAAGTTTAAATTTTATTTGTGTGCGTACACTTTAATATACATCCTGATCTTTTTCAAACCGACTAATGGGCTAGAAAGCTGAAAATCGGCATGCATATAATAAACACCTTTGTCAGATCCTAACGTAGCCATATATTTTAATATATTAAGAACTCAACAATTACCAAAAATAAAATTATTTTAGAAAGGTATATTTAAAGAATTTACTAAACTCTTCGCGATCCCCCAGAAATGCTTCCACGACCCCGTAGGGGGTCGTGACACACCGTTTAAGAACCGCTGGTTTAGAGGTTTTTTACGATATAACATGCTGTACAATTTGTTGGAGGAAAACGATTTTGATCGTTTATGGGCATTAGAGTGTCCCTTATTTTGGAAATGTTGAGACGGTACCCGCTCATTTTTTTCCTTTTGACTTAAAAATAACTGAGGAAAACTTTTACGCCCCTACGACCACGCCTTCCCTACGCGACGGGGCCTTAAAAAGCGGGCCTAAAAAATCAGTTTTCCATACAAACCAAAATTTTTTTTTTTGATTTTTAATTTTTTTGTTATTAATTATTATATTACTTGGTTATCTTATTCACTACAAAAAATTTTATTTTGGTGAGATAAGGCTTTCAGCTATAAAAAATAAGGCTTTCAGCTATGAAAATTTTTTTCGCAAAAAAAATTTAATCCGCAGGGGTCCTACGGTAAAACATTTTTAAAAAATATTTTTTTTTAGTTTTGACAAGCAACGGTTTTAGTTGCTATGTTGCTTTAAATGATATACATTCATAAAAAATATTTTTTGTAACTGTGACATCTTTACCGTGTTCTAAAAAGGGTAAAAAATGCATTGTTGATTTTTTTCGATACACTATAAAGATGTCACAGATATGAATAATATTTTTTTTGGAATATATATCATTAAAAACAACATAAAAACTAAAACCGTTGCTTGTCAAAACTAAAAAAAAAATATTTTTTAAAAATTTTTTACCGTAGGATCCCTGCGGCTCAAAAATTTTTTTTTCGAAAAAGATAAATATGTCACAGATATGAATCATAATTTTTTTTTGGAAAATATATCGTTAAAAGCAACATAACAACTAAAACCGTTGCTTGTCAAAACTAAAAAAAATATTTTTTAAAAATTTTTTACCGTAGGACCCCAACGGCTCTAAATTTTTTTGGCGAAAAATTTTTCAGAGCTGAAAGCCTTATCCCACCAAAATCAAATTTTTTGTCGTGAATAAGCAAACCAATTTATATAATAATTAATAACAAAAAAATTAAAAATCAAAAAAATTTTGGTTTGTATGGAAAAATGATTTTTAAGACCCCGTCGCGTAGGGAAGGTGTGGTCCTAGGGGCGTAAAATTTTTCCTGAGTTATTTTTAAGTCAAATGAAAAAAAAAATGAGCGGGTACCGTCTCAACATTTCCAAAATAAGAGACACTCTAATGGGCATATTTGACGACCATTGCAAAATACACAGCAAGTTAGACGACATGCAATATGTATGACTCCCCTTTTAAAAAACCCCCATATTAGTTGAAAATCTTTTAATCTGGCAACACTGACGATAACTGAAATGTCAAATTTTCTACGTGCAACAACAACAAAAATAACCAAACCAAATCTTGTGAACGGCGGCGCGATAAATACTAAAGTGAATCTTAATAAAAGTGAAGTGTTTTTTTCTTATATTTTATTTATTAAAAAAAATATATAGTAATACATACTTTTAACAAAAAGCATTCAATAAATTTATTAACTAAAAAAACAAGAAATTAATTAGTGTATACTTGAAAAACAACATAAAAACAAAAGCAAAAGTGTGGAATTTCGTGCATTGGGGAGTAGCAATCAAACGTATTTCTTTTTCGCAAACATATGTTATTAAATTTAATGGAAAATTCTTTGCTAAAAATAGATATTCTTGTTAATCCTCAGGTGCTAAAAAAAATCCCTTTATTCTTATGAAAACGTGTTTTTATTAAGTTTCTTGGTATTTTATTACAAAGCACAACAACTACAATAAAAAATGCATTCTATTTTAATTGAGTCGATTTTTTTTTTGCTTTTTAAGGTTATGTGTGGGAGTTGTCTGTGTGGGTGGTTGGTTTGTTTGTTGATTCAATCTTTGATTTACTAGATCAAATAAATTTTTCTTTTCAATTTTTTGCATGCTGGGAAGAATGTGGTAGTCTTTTTTAATTATATGTCTGCAGGAATAAACAAAACAAAAAATTATTTAAAGATGTGCTATAAAAATTTATATTTATGAAATAATAAATACATATGGTGACCCACATTTCAATTTTAATAAATAATAAAATAATTGCAAGAAGAACATAGAATTTTTCTATATATAAAAAAAAATGGGAACAACTGCATTTGAAAGACACCGCTCCGATTTTTATAAAATTTTTCTAGATGATAGCCCTTTTTATACTGATTTTACCAAAAAAAAAATATCGGGTCGCAGAGACATATTTCGCGAGATATATCGCTTCAAAGTTGAAAGCGAAATTGTCCATATCTCCTTCAATACTTATCCGATTAAGTTGATTTTGGTATCGTTAGAAAGGTAATTTTAAATACCAAAACGAATTCGGTCATAATCCCCATAACGGTAGTGGGGACTATGACCGAAAAAAAATTGGACATAACCCCAATAAAAAATGGACATAATTCCCAGTTTTTTGGGGACAATGATCACGTAAAAAGTGGGCATAATCCCCATTACAGGAATTATGTCTATTATACTAATAGGTCATAATCCCAATAATTATGTGGTTTTTTTGTCTTAAAAGTTTTTCTGCGTAGCCGGCCTTCGGCCGGGCTTAGGGATTACAAACTCCATGCATTAAACCCACCCTCTCCGCAAAATAAAGGGATTATGACCGAAATTGTTTTGGACTTTTTTTCTTCTTTTTTTCACAAGGAAATTTCGCTTTAAACTAAAAACCCAAAATTCCGGTTTAATTTTGACCCTTCGTATTTTTGTTGTTTAAAGAGCTACGATATAGAGACTGGTTTTATATGAAAGGTTATATCCTTGGCTTTCATATAATGTAAACAAACTATGCCACTATACAAGCGATATTTTAAAAAAAAATTGATTTAAACAAAATTTTTTTTTGAAAAAATACAAAAACATGATTTGGCTCGCAATGGGTTAACCGATTTTGACCATTTTTTTTTGTTTGAAAGGAATTTAAATTACCTTTCTAACGATACCAAAATCAACTTAATCGGATAAGTATTTAATGAGATATTGACAATTTCGCTTTCAACTTTGAAGCGATATATCTCGCGAAATATGTCTCTGCGACCCGATATTTTTTTTTTGTTAAAATCAGTATAAAAAGGGCTATCATCTACAAAAATTTTATAAAAATCGGAGCGGTGTCTTTCAAATGCAGTTAAGCCAAAAAATGTCTCAGAATCTGAGAATTTTTCTATATAGAAAAAATGTCTCAGAATCTGAGAATTTTTCTATATAGAAAAAATGTCTCAGAATCTGAGAGTTTTTCTATATAGAAAAAATATCTCAGAATCTGGGAATTTTTCTATATAGACAAAAATGTCTCAGAATCTGAGAATTTTTCTGTATAGGAAAAATGTCTCAGAATCTGAGAATTTTTCTATATAGGAAAAATGTCTCAGAATCTTAGAATTTTTCTATATAGGAAAAATGTCTCAGAATTTGGAAATTTTCCTATATAGGAAAAATGTCTCAGAATCTGAGAATTTTTCTATATAGGAAAAATGTCTCAGAATTTGGAAATTTTCCTATATAGGAAAAATGTCTTAGAATCTGAGAATTTTTCTATATAGGAAAAATGTCTCAGAATCTGAGAATTTTTCAATATAGGAAAAATGTCTCAGAATCTGAGATTAATGCATTAATGAAATTTCCACATTTTTTGTTTTTTTTTGTCGATTCTAATTAAAAAAAAATTGATAAAAGATATAAAAAAAAACTTATAAATTAATAAAGTACCTCAACCTAAAAAAACTTCAAAAATTTATAATTATCAACTTTTATTTTAATTATTCTTAGATACTCAACCATAAAAATTCCAGAGAAAAATTTACAAAATCATCAAAATAATTACAATCAAAACAAGACACTACAACATAAAAGAAAATGTAAACAAATAATATAAAATTTTAAACAAAAGTGTTCCTTAAGTCCCCCCTTAAAATTTTATTCAATCAATGATATTTTACGAAATTGAGTACTCAAACCCCCCAAAACACACTCACCAAACCAACAGCATTGTATATAATTTAAAAAATATATAGATTCTTCTACTCATAAACGGTGGTTATTGGTGGGCAATTTTTTAAAAATTGCTTACACCAAACCTAACAACAGCCAAAAAATTCCGAAATCTTCAAATTCTGCATCAGCGCTACAAAAGCTTAAAGCCAAAGCCACAGGCACTTCGGTAAAACGTCCTAGCAAAAAATCTACAAAATCATTGACACAACAACAATCAACAGCTTCATCATCCAACCCATTAGCATTTCAACAAAGTGGTGGCTCCTTTCAGGGAGTCATCGGTGGCGGTACAGACTTCAATTCTCAAGGCCACAGTTATAGTTATCAACAACGCAGTGGCGTCTTTAAAGGCGACACTGGGTTTGGTGGTGCAGGAGGTGCGGCTAATTATAGCGCGCCCAATAGTGGCGCCGGTGACGAAATTGCAACAACTTTTTCTAAAACAACCTTTTCACCAACATCTGCTCAAAAATCTTCGTCATCATATCAACAACAACAGCAGCAGCAACAGTATCAGCAATATAATCAAATTAACCACCACAGCCACAATAGTAACCCCCCTCATCATACCAATAGTGCCAATAATAATTTTACAAACTATTCTTCTTCGTCTCAACCTGCAATGATGATGAAACAAAAGTCATCATTGGCAGAACGTTTAAATATTGGAGATGAGGTGCGTGAGCTAAAATTGGGATGTACATTTAATAATAAAAATACAACGAATGCATTTCACACAATAAAATGTAAGTAGAATAAAAAAAATTATGAACCATTAAAAAAAAATTCGGCATTGCCGAATATGTTAACAAACAAGAAAATCATAAAATTATGCGGGAAACACTTCCCGGAAAATGAAACCCAAGTCCAAAATTGGGCCGATTGGATCTATCTTTTGTTTGATCTTTCTTTAATATGATCAAATTAGAGTGAAATAAGATTCTATGTTGCCTATAGAAACAAAATTTTAATAAAATATTTCCTAATTTTATAAAATTTGAGAGACGGATGTGAACATGGTTTGTGCGGGGAATACAAGTAGAACTGGTCCGAATCATTTGTGGATATAAACCTGGCAAGTTCCAAAATGATATTTTTTATAATAGGGTTATTAGATTTATTTGAGCTAATGGAACGTTGTCTTTATGGTCGACATTAATACACAAAAATATTGGACCTGTAGGACAATGGCTTTGGGTTCCTTCTTGACTTAAAAATCGGAAAAGTTCCGAATATTAACTAATATTTTAAGCAAAAAAAAAGTTAAAACATTTTTTTTCACTTTATTCGGAACTATTCGATTTTCAAATCTAAAAAGGAACCCAAAGCCATTGTCCTACAGGTCCAATATTTAATATCCGCCCATGAATGGGGCCTTGTCCTATCCATGTGACTAGGTTTAAACATGGTCCGATGTTTTCTATTTTCAATTGTCTTCGTCCTTGGGCAAAGAAAATCGATTCGAAAAAAATTATTGAAACAAATTTTTGGCAAAAAAATTTGTATTTTTTTTACTAGTACTTGCAAAAAAAAATGAAGTTGTTGTAAGTCGTAAAAGATCAATTCTAATTCGAACAAGTAAGAAAATTATAGTCGGTCATGACCGACCATATGATACCCTACACCAGTGTTTTCCGGAAAATGGTTCCCAAGTCCAAATCAAATATTTCCTATTTTCATGAATTTTGAGAATTTATGTGAATATCAGGAGTTTGGTTTCTATAAGGACTACAAGAAGAACTGGTCCGATTCCTTTAAAATTTGGAATAATGATTTATAAATACAAAACATGTTTACCTGTCAAGTTTTGAAACGATACCTATTATAATGCAGTTATTAAAAAACATTTGAGCCATATTATAAAGAGACGTTTGTATGGGGTCTTGTTCTAAAGGTGGACCGATTTTTTTCCAATTTCAATAGGCTTCGTCCTTGGGCCAAAGGAAGCTTTAGTTTCAAATTTCATACAAATCAATTGAAAATTGCTACCTGTATCGTGTTCACAACGTTTGCATTGACAGACGGACGGACATCGCTAAATCGTCTCAGAAAGCGATTCTAATCAATCTGTGCTTGAAGTTGGGTCTAGGATCAATATTTCGAATAGTTTCAAACATCAGCACCAACGCATTATACCCTGTACTAGAGATGGACGCGTGAGTTAATTTTGTCTCACGCACGCTCACAAAATAAAAATATTGCTGACGTACGGTCACGCAGGAAATTACTTTTTTCTGCTCACGTGAGAAACTAAAATTTCAGACAGCACAAAACAATCACGCAAACTCACGAGAAAAAAATTACTAATTATTTTTTCTAATCACGCGCACTTACGATCACGTGAGTAAAGATAATTTTCACTTACGATCACGCGAGAATCACGAAAATTCGTGTCAATCACACATCACTACCCTGTATCACAGAGTAAGATTGTTTTTGTGGTTTAAAAAGTTTTTTGTTAATTTTTGTTTTTCATTCCTGCCATTTGATGCAGTTGAAATACTATATGACACAAAATAAGTTTTTTGGAATTATAATATTAACCCTTAACTGCATGGAACTGCGAATTAAAAATCATGATTTAGTTGATACTTGCTTAAAGCCCACTTCAGACTATAATACTGAGTCGTAAGAAAATACGTATCTTAAAAAATACGAAATTTTCTCCGCTTGTCAAAAAATCTTTTAAAAAATCCTTTGCGTATTTACACCATTACATCTTAAATATTATAAAAATAAATACAACCCTGATCTTATGAAAAGCGTATACGTTTTCTCATTTTTAGAGAAATTTCTAAAAATGAGAATACGTATCCGCTTGTCATTTTTCAATCCCTATTTCTCTTGGTTTTATACCGATTTGTGTTTACACCATACTATTTTATAGGTTTTACACAAAATTTTGACAGATATTATTACAAGTATTATAGTCTGAAGGCACCTTTAGCGCATCGGTCACAGCTAACTTAGCGCATCGGTCTATGCTCTAGAGCGACCGTGTGTTTGGCAGTTAATAGCAAATATTACAGATGGTCTTGGGTTCAAACCGTGGCGGCTGCGATCTGTTAATAATTTTCACATATAGGGTACAATTGACTATTAACTGAATAAATTTGCCATTACAAGTTTTCTAAAGATTACAATAACTGGATTATATGAAACTATTAAAAACGAACCAGAATGTCTTTAATTTCTAAAAAAATTAAATAAAAACTTTTTTTACACCTTTCCCAATTCAATAATAATAACTAAAAAGTTTTTTTTACCAAAATTTTTTTGTACAGAAAGAAATTTTTGCCCAACTTCTTTGTTTTGTAAATTGTAAAAAAAAAATATTTGTCCAAGTTAAGACCTTACCCTTTAAAACAAATCTTATCAAAGTGTTATAGAACTTAACAACGCTGTGGCGCCTATTTTGGCAAAGCGTTAAAAGCGGGACAAAAAACTTTGGAAATATCAAAATAATAACGCCAGATGTACGTGTGCCCACTGTTCTAACCAACGTTGGCAAACCGTAGGAAAACAAAATTACTGTACTGACACAACATTGAAATTATTACGACAATCATAAAAATGAATGTCATAAATAAAATAAATAGTAAAATGCATTGAAAATGCTTTTGAAAAATGTTTGATAATTTTTTAAGTCCGGACATAAATATTTTTTTTAGGAAAAAAATTTGACAATTTTGAAAAAAAAAAGTCCCGGGCACAAAAACTTTTTGGCATTTTTTTGCGTTTTTGAGTTGAAAATTTTATTAAAAAAGAATTTAAAAAAACCTTTTTAAAATTTTCTATTCTATTTTCTATTCTATTTTTCCGAAAAAGTGTTGGAAAATAAAAGTTCCGGACACAAAAATGTTTGTAATTAGAAATTAGTAACCGATTATGGCCAATATTCTAGGTTACAGAAAATGAACTAAATACTAAATATGTTTTGACATTTCTGGGATATTATTGATGCATTTCATTAAAATTTTTAAAATATTATTTTGTCTATAATAACCTTATTTTATATTAATTTTATTTTCAGATGATTTCAAACCTGCAAGTGTGGATAAAAATCGTGTTGCTACTGTAGATGTTGGCTCAAATAATCAAGTTACTGTTACTGTGCCAAATTTAGGTAAGTTCGAAAAAAACAACTGAAAGCCTTAAACGTGTTTAAAATATTGCTTTTATATATTTATTTTATATTTAATTAAGTTTTTGTTTTGCTTATTATGCAAAATATTATTAACAAAAGTAGTTAATGAACTTGGCATGCCATTAAGTCTAGAAATTTTTATGAAAAGTCAGCAATTGTGGTAAATTTAATTAATTATGATAAAGGAAATATTAATGATATTCATGTCATAAATGTTAAACCTTGCAATACAACAATCACATAAGATGCAAAAAAAAGAAAAAAATTTAATTCGATATGGTTGAACCCATGAATACCCTCTCCAAAGCCTAAAACATTTTGATTTCCCTTTTTTGCAAGTTTTTTGAGGTGATAAAAAGTTTTTTTTTTCTAAAAAAAAGTTTTTTTGGAATAGTAAAAACAAAAATTTTATTTCTTAATAAGTTCAAATTACCTCAAAAATATATTTTTTTTTTCTTAATTTAATATTATTTTTTCATTCTACGCTATACTGCAACTTGTTTTTAATACCCTCCAACCACAGTATGGGGGTATACTCACTTTGTCATTCCGTTTGTAACGCATCGAAATATCAGTCTTAAGACCCCATAAAGTATATTTATTATTAATTAGCGATCGATTCTAAGACATTCTAGCGATGTCCGTCTTTCCGTCCGTCTGTGGAAGACACGATACAGTCCAAAGTAAAAGAGCTAGACTCCTGAATTTTAGTACGAATACGTCTTATAGTGCATTCACATTGGCGTCGAAACCCCGTTTAACGAGGTTTCGAGCCAAACCTCATTTGAAAATACGTATTTTCCCAAACAAATTGAAACCTTTTTATATTGAGGTTTCAACGAATGTACAATTGAAACCTGTTAAATTCCATAGTTCAACTCTTTTTTACAACTGTTATAATAGAAGAAAATAAATTAAAGAAAGTGTCAAAAATAAAAATACATATTTACATAAAAAACAACTATTAACAAAATATTTCGATAAATTATTTCAAAATATAGCGTAAATTAATTAATTGTGTGTTTTTAAAGCCGATATAATCGCGAATTTTGTTCGGTAAATTTCGAAAACGTGATAAGTGTCAGATTTTTCGGGTGTGAACGGTTAAGTTTTCAAAATGAAAATACGTATTTTCAACGAGGTTTCAAGGTCAGTCTGAATGTGCTATTAGGGTCTTGGGCTAATTAAGTTCGGAAATGGGCAAAATCGGATCAGTAAGAAAAAAAGTTCATTTTTAAAAAGCTAAACTAAGCTCTGCGTAATTTTTCAGTTTTTTTTTATAATTTTGCTTAGCAAATGAAATAATTTTATGTCACAAGAAGTTCAAATTTCTGCAGTGGAATCCAAGGGTCTAGAAAATGTCATTTATTTTGGTCTGCCTCTTTTTTGTGGGCGTGGATAAAATAAATAATGATAAAATTGTATAAATATAGTGCAAAATGCATAATAAATAATTTAGTAAACATTTATTGCGATGTGAATGGTGTCCCCACTGCCCCGCAGACCCCTCCACCAAAAAAAACGACCCTGCGTTTTTAACATGTTATTCGTCACAGCCGAATTTAACACTCTTACTTGTTTATGTCAAAATTGAATTTAAAATAATAATAATAATAAGATGTTTCAAAAATATATATATGGCGAAACTGGGTACAGGGTATATTGAGTTTGTGCTGATGTTTGTAACTACCCGAAATATTGGTCTCACGTTTAAGTATACCGATCGACTCAGAATCAATTTTGAGTCAATTCAGCTATGTCCGTCTATCTGTCTGTCCATGTAAACGGTGTAAACACGATACATGTCGCAATTTTTAAGCAATTGACTTAAAATTAATCCTCTCCTGGCCCAAGGACGAAGCCTATTGAAATTGAAAAATAAAATCGGTCCATGTTTAGACCTACATATCTCGCATACAAAGGTCCTCCTTAATTTTGTCTCAAATGACTCCAATTATCGTGTTATAAAATTACATGTATTTACAAATCACCATTCCGAATTTTAAAGGAATCGGACCAGTTCTTCTCGTAGCCCCCATAAAAACCACCTTTCCGATATTCACATAAATCTCTCAAATTTCATGAAAATATTTAATTAAAATTTCGTTTGTGTGTGTTTAATTCGTACTTTAATAACCCAATAAAACTAAATTATCATCAGACCATTTTTGGACTTAGGCCCCATGTGAAAATTTTGACCGATATTCAGTAAAAGCGGTTTATTGGCAACAAAAAGCCTATTTCGCGGTTTCTCTCATTATTTTCGATTTTTACTAAAATTCTTTAACACCTGACCGGGAATGTTACAAGTGGCAAGTTTCAGAAAACTATGACATCACTATCGAAATTTAGCGTTATCACAAAAACGACTTAAAATCATTCACCGATCACCGACGAATAAATGTACTTTAAAGTATTATTTATCCAAGACCGATATTTTGAAATTGTAATTTTCTAAAATATCAATGATGATTTCTAAAAATACTATTTGAAATGGTGTAGTTTATTGACTTATACGGAGTTCACACTAGAGAATTTGTACTCGTTTAAGCCACTTGTTTAAAAAAGTAAACAAAATCGTTCACACTACATTAACGCTGAGTGTTTAACGTTTGTAAACAAACGCACATAACCTAATTCTGAAAAAAATTGCAAAAATATTTCTAAAATCCTTTTAAACTTTGGCGGAAGACAAGATATTTAATTTTTTTATAACATTTACATAACACCACTACACGGAACACCTTTTTATTGACTAATTCCAAGTAAATAGGAAGATTTTTCTGTTTTTTGTTCCGGACCTGTCCGAAGCTGTTTGCATATTTATACTTCGATGGAAGGCACAATTCACTATTAGAGCAGCTTTTCCAATATAATTAAAAATAACACACACACTTTTTTCTGATTCTTCAGTAGTTTTTATTAGTTTTTTAAATATTTATAATTTCTCAATTTTCCAATGTTTTGCTAAGAAAATGGCAGACAGATACAGAAGCTGGTAGCTATGAAATCTTTTTTTTTGGCATAGAATAAAGAAAAATTAAAAGGAAATATACCGAACCCTGCCTTTGAAATGTTTAGCGAAATGTTCAACAGGGAAACAAGTCGAATTTGATTGTTTAGCTAAACAACCAAATGTATGGGGAAACAAGTCAACACTCATGAGATGTTTAAAGTCGCTAGCGTGAACTCCATATTAATAATTGTGTTTTACAGCAAATATAAAGTACAAATTTGTCGTTGAACTTCGTTTTAAAACCTTTAATAAACAAATTACATACATATTAAAATCTCAAATATCAAAAGACTCAATAACAAATTTTGTAGGCAAGGTGATGTAAAATTTATTTTTTTCATATACATATTACCTGTTGTTTAAAATCTCCTAAAAAATTGTTTCTTGCATTTAAACATGAAACATTTCTGTTATTTTAATATCATTTATAATGTTAGCAATTTTTTTGATATTTCTGTAGACAAAGTAAAGTTTGACCCAAAAAATTGCTTAATATTTTTTTCTTATCTTGTTTTTTGTTGTTTTGTCTTTACACCAACAATTCCCTTTCACTTTTTTGATGTGGTCTTTATTTGCTTACATTCCAGTACAAAAATGATTATGCAAATGAATATTTTGTTTTTCTTTATTTCTTTTTAGTTTTGTATTTTTTTTTTTAATTATAAAATTAATTTTAAAGTTGACTTTTTGAATTGTTTAATTAACAAAATTTAATTTTACAGCGAATAAAAATAATTGATTTTGTTTTGGATTTAATTGTTAACGGAAATATAAAATTTTAAATAATTTTTTTTTTTATTTAAAGTTACCACTGTTTTCCAAATGTAATTTAGATTTTGCATAAAAAAAAACTGCAAAATTTAGTTGGAAACTGTCTTAAAATATTTATAAAATTGTATTGAGAAAGATTACTCCAGTTCGAGGTCACGTTTCTTAACTTATTACTACGATGATTGTTTCATTGGTTATTTTCTCATCGTAATAATTAGTAAAGAAACGTGACCTCAAGCTGGAATAGTCTTTATAGGTCGAAAAAGAAATAATTTTTATTAATTTAAATATTAAAACAAAATATTTTGGAATTTATATGAATTTTTTGGAATATATATGTTTTTTATGGAATATATATGTTTCAAAAATTTCTAAATATATTTCATAAAATCCAATTTTAATCAAATTTTTTGGACCAATTAAAAAATTCTATGCATGGTTCTAACCGCCAAATAGAACTTTTTGTGTCTATAAGAAATAGTTTTTTGCAGATAGAGCCATGTGTTATTTGGATTTTTATATAATAATACAACATTTCGAAGGCCTCTGTTCTGTCTTTCACAACTTTTCAATTCACATGAATTTTTCCGAATTACATGAAATCGAATTAGGAGTTCTATTTTTCACGTATTCATTCGAAATTGAAATCGAATAACTAAAAGCTTAAAATTATAACAAAAGTGATACATCCCAGCAAAACTTTCGGTTGCAATGAACCGATTGTGGAACAACTTATACTACCCTAGAACCTGCCCAGGAAAATTTTTTGGAACAAATTCCTGGTTCAATAGGTTCTTGAATATATTCTACGGTAATCACAACAACATTTTCTATATAAAATTATTTTTCAAAAAAACTACTTGCTCTAAAAAACGATTGCTTTCGGGACAATTTCAAACAAAAATCATTGATTCTGGAATGTTAAGTAGAACCGGTTGCAGGGTAATTTGATGCGTTCTGGAACCGATTATTTAGAACAGAAAATTTTGCTGGGTGTTCTAATTCTTGTGCAACACCGATTCTTTTTACGAAGGGATTGTCCCAAAAGCATCAGGTGTTTGTAAGCAAAATTAGAACATATTTTTGTTCCTCGGAATCGGTTCTAGAAGTAAAATTTGGAACAGAAATGTGAATTAAAGAAATATTTTGAATTGCATTAATTTATTAAACAAAGATAAAGACAATCATATAAAACATGGAATATTTACATCATTTTAACACACATTTATCCTTTTTCGCCTCCAAAGTTGCATTTTGGGCCTTACCATAATGACATACCAGAACATGGATTTTCTGCAAACAAAAATAAAAAACATAATATTATTAGTATTTGACCCGACCCAGACAATGAAAATTTAATTTACTCAGCTTTGTTTCAACAATTTTCACGATTATATCCTGCTATTTTAGTAGAAATTCATGTTTTTTCTTGGTTAACAAAAAATAAAGTGATATTTATTTTTTAATTTTTTTGCCACATAATTTTTTTTTAATTCCTGAGAACCAAAATGTTTTGGTCGATGGGGGATGAGGGATACCTTTCCCATCGCGATAAATGGTAACTAATTTGTTGATTATGTATTTTGCACATTAGTTATACCATTTTCTCATTATTTTAATGAATGAGAAAAGAACGAAATTTTCTAGTCCCCCGGGGGTAAGTACAGGACTTTTAACTCTTTCTGACATAAAAAGGTTTAATTTGTTTAACAAAAATGCAAAAAAAGCTGTAAGAAAATACGTTTTTTTTTATACCCTACACCACACTGTGGTACAGGGTATAATGAGTTTGTGCTGATGTTTGTAACTACCTGAAATATTGGATCTAGACCCACTTTTAAGTATACCGATCGACTCAGAATCACTTTTTGAGTCGATTTAGCGATGTCCGTCCGTCTGTCTGTCCATGTAAACGTTGTAAGAACGATACAGATTTTTAATCAATATACTTGAAATTTGAAACTTAAGCCTCTTTTGGCCCAAGGACGAAGCCTATTGAAATTGGAAAAAATCGGTCCATATTTAGACCTAGCCCCCATACAAAGGTCCTATTTAGTTTTGGCTCAAATGACTTTAATAACCGCATTATAATAGGTATCTTTTCGAAATTTGGTAGGTAATCATGTTTCATTAACACAAATCAACAAATCGGGCCAGTTCTTCTTGTAGCCCCCATACAAACCACCATTTTTTGAAAATAGAAAATATTTAATTAAAATTCTGTTTGTGTATGTTAAATGCATACTTTAACAATCTTATCAAATCTGATTATCATTGGACCATTTTTGGACTTAGGCCCCATGTGAAAATTTTCCCCGATATTCACTTAAAGCGGTTTATTGGCAACAAATCGAAGCCTATTTCACTCAAATTTGATTTGTGAGTGCTTTTTACACTTATTAAAGATTTGACAAAATATAGATCTAATCAGTCCATGTTTGAACTTGGGACCCATTTTCCGGGAAACTCTGGTGTAGGGTATTATATGGTCGGTCTTGACGGACTATAATATGTTCTTACTTGTTTTAGGATGGTTTAGTTCCTTAAGGGGGAACTTTTTTCCCCTGATCCGATTTGGCCCATTTCCGAACTTAACCGGCCTATGACCATGAGACATATTCGTGCCAATTTTCAGGAGTTTTGGACTGAATCGTGTTTTATACATACGGACATCCATAGAATGACTTAGAATCGATCATAGATCAATAATATATGAGTAATAGTAATATTTTGAAAATTCCGTTTTTAAGGTGGGGGAGGGGGAAAATATGGCAAGTTGGTACATTTTGTATCTTCTGAACTAATGGTCCTACAATCTTGAAATTTAAATATATGATACTCTCGCGGAAATAACATTTTGAAAAAAGTACTTTTTTGAAAATTCCGATTTTAAGGGGGACAAAAAGGGGAAAATAGGGCAATTGGGTGAATTTTGAACTAATGGTCCTAGAAACTAGATATTTGGACTATAGTATCCTCTCGGGGAAAAAACATTTTTTTACTAAAATTTGTTCACTCAACATTTTTTTTCACTCAAAATTGTTTTTCACTCAAAATTTTGTTTACTAAATTTTTTTTTTTACAAATTTTTTTTTTGTCAAAATTTTTTTTCACTCAATTTTCTTTTAATCAAAATTTTTTCACTCAATTGTATTTAATACTTCAGTTTTTTTACTCAATTTTTTTACTTAAATTTTTTACTTAGAAGGTGTTTTTTTTACTCAAAATTTGTTTCGCTTAATTTTTTGACTCAAATTTCTTACTAAATTTTTATTCTCATTTTTTTTTTTAATTTTTTTACTCAATTTTTTTACTTAAATTTTTTACTTAGGTGTTTTTTTTACTCAAAATTTGTTTCGCTTAATTTTTTGACTCAAATTTCTTACTAAATTTTTTTTCTCATTTTTTTTAATTTTGGGAATTTATTGATTTAATCACTCAAATTTAGGGGGACATAGGACAATTTTGAACATTTTCGATTTATTGAACTAATGGTCCCAGAAACCTGAAATTTAGACTATAGGATCCTCTCGCGGAAATAATACTCTAAAGAAATTACTTTTTTAAAAAAGACGCTTCTAAGATGGGGAAATGGGAAAGAGGGCAATTTGGTACATGTTCTATATTTTGACCTAATGGTCCTAGAAACTTAAAGTTTGGACTATAAGATCCTCTAACGGAAAAAACATTCTGAAACAAACAAGGGAAGTCTCCCTAGTTTCACCCGCGGATCTTTATGGAATTGATTTTATTTTGTAGAGCAGAAAAAATAAATGGACACGTATTTTTTTTAAGCGGCCCAAATTCATATTTAGGGGGCGAAAATGAGGGGGGAAGAAAAGGCCATTTTTCAGTTTTTTTCGTTTATCTTCTATATTATGCAAAGAAACCTAATATAATATATATTATTGATCTATGGGGTCCCACTGATATTTTTATGTGTTACAAACGGAATGACAAAGTGAGTATACCCCCGTACAGTGGTTGGAGGGTATAAAAATGTGGCTGACTTTATTTATGATTAAATTAAAACAGTCATACATTAATCATGTGTAATGAATACTAAATAAAAACCCCAAGTTTATCCATTGTGAAAATTTAATTAAGGAAGAATTACCGAAGCGTAAAAATTGCAAGAAAATCGAATTTACAAAAAAAATTAAATCTGGAAGTGAAAATTATTAAACACATATTCAGACAAATGCATTTGTTTTCTATTTCTTTAATACTTAAAACAAGTGCTTATCTTTTTACTGTTATAAATTATAAATTGTCTCGGTTTTTTTTTAATTTCATTTTTATTTTGTCTACAAAAAAATGCAATTTTTATTTCATAACACAAAGCTTAAGGTTGATAAGAAGCGGTTGGTTTTTTATTGGTTGACTGTTTTGGCCCCCAATGCTAGCAAATTTATGTTATCAACAACAATTATGTGTGGTAGTTGTATATTTTTTTATAGCAGATGGATACTATTTGCATTTATTTAGAAAATAAAAATAATAAAAACAATTTTAATGCACAAATAAGTTTAAATAACACGTAGAAAGACAAGAAATTTATATTTTTAAAACTTTTATTAAATCTATAATGATGTTTTTTTAAGCTTAACTTTGGATCGATTTGGAGGCACAAAAGATTTTATATACGGAAAAATGTCTTACAAGGGAAGTATCTCAACCCTTATGAACCGATTTGCCTGAAACTTAAAATATATATTAAAGAGACGATTTTAAGGTTGGGGTGTCTCGGCTTATTGGCCATATCAGTGTTTAAAAATTTCGTTGTCCCCTTATGAAACCATGTGGACCTTCGGGAAAATTTTGATAACTTCCGAACTAACAGGAATATCATATAGGGCAAAAATACGGGTCGACTTAAATTTAATAAAGATTATTTCTTATCCATATGGATATCGTAGGTCTATGTCTTCATATAAGTACCCCCCAAAATTTACACATTTTCCTTAAAAAAATATTTAAAAATTTTCACAAGGTTATTTCACCATTGGATAGGCATTAAAAAAACCGTTCTTCTCATATGAAAACATCATATCCTTATATATATATATATAAAAATGACATGTTAGTTTGTTTGATTGTTTGTTTGTTTGTGTCGCTTTCAGAAAAAAACTACTGAACCGATTCAAATGAAATTTGGCATGTAGATAGAGAATTTTCTGGAATGAAAAATGCGACCAATGGCATCTCGATTGGATGCCCCGCCCCCTTTTACGCCCACTTTTTGTGAATTTCAGATTTTTTAATATATTTGGATGTTTGTTACTGTATTTGGATGTTTGTTACTATATTTGAATGTTTCTTACCGATTACCATGAAATTTGCCATCCCGCATCTTGATTGGAAGCCACGCCTCTTTTACGCCCACTTTTGTAAATTCAAGGCTTTTCAATACATTTGCCTGTTTGTTACAATATTTGGTTGATTGTTACCAATTCACATGGGATACATATAGCAATTTTTGTGGAAGTGAATATAGGCCTTACCGCATTCGGATTCGATGCCCCGCCTTTTTTACGCCCACTTTTTGTTAGTTTATGCCGATGTAACGAATTCAAAAGGAATTTGGCATACAGTGAGTTTTCTGGAATGCAATAGTGGCTTTACGCCCACCTTTTTATAAATTCGACATTTTACAATATATTGGTTGTTTGTTTTCTTTAACATTCCACTTTATATATTTAAAATATCTTTCTTGAATTATCCTTATCCTTATATATATATAAAAATGACATGTTAGTTTGTTTGTTTGTTTGTGTCGCTTTCAGAAAAAAACTACTGAACCGATTCAAATGAAATTTGGCATGTAGATAGTACGTTTCCTGGAATGAAAACTGGCACCAATGGCATCTCGATTGGATGCCCCGCCTCCTTTTACGCCCACTTTTTGTGAATTTCCGATTTTTCAATATATTTGGTTGTTGTACTATATTTGGATGTTTGTTACCGATAAACATGCAATTTGGCATACTAATAGGGCGTTTTTGCAAGGAAATATATGCCATCCCGCATCTTGATTGGAAGCCACGCCTCTTTTTACACCCACTTTTTGTAAATATATGATCCTTACAAAGGGGCGTGGCATTCTTTGGTTTTTCTGTCTGTCTGTACCGATTTACATTAAATCTTCACCACAGATAGTACTAACCGAGACGGGAACTATAGGCCATAAGAGAGACCGATCTGCCAAGTGGGCGTAAAATGCCACGCCCCTTTGTATTATATTGAACATTATTTCTGCCTTTTCAGCAATTACACTTAAACGGCTGAACCGATTTTAAAAAAATTTTCACCACATACTACTAATCCAAGCGGGAAATATAGTTCATAATAGGGCGGCGATCACACAAAGAGGCGAAAATGCCACGCCCCTTTGTACTTCATTGAAAGGTATTTCTATCTGTTCCGTAATCACGCTTAAACGTCTGAACCGATTTTAATGAAAATTTCACCACACATAGTACTAACCCAGACGGGCACTATAGGTTATAATAGGAGGGCGCTCTGACGGATGGGCGTAAAAGTCCACGCCCCTTTGTATTAAATTGAAAGTTATTTCTGCCAGTTCCGTAATTACTCTTAAACGTCTGAACAGATTTTATTGCAATTTTCAACACAGATAGTACTAACCGAAGCGGGAACAATATGCCATATCAGCACGTTATTGGGCAAACGCGTTTTAAAATGCCGCTCTTTGTATTAATTTCAAATTATTTTTGACTGCCATAATAAAGCGCGTTTGGACAAAGAGGCATTAGTTGCATCGCTCTTTTGTACTATACTAAAAGTTGTTTCTGTTAGTTCCGCAATTACGCATCAACGGCTGAATTAATTAAGATGAAATTTTCGTCACAGATAGTACTAAACGAGGCGGGAACTATAGAACATAAAATGAGCGATCGGACAAAGGGGCATAAAATAACACGCCCTGTTAAATTTATTGCACCTCCTTTCTGCCTTTTTCGCAATCACGCTTATTCGGCTTAACTGATTTTGAAGAAATTTCCACAGCAGATTGTACTAACCGAGGCAGGAACTATAGGTCACAAAAGAGTGTGGTTTGACAAAGGGGACCCACGCTATTTTGTATTACATTGAAAGTTATTTCTGCCTGTCCCACAATCAAGCTTAAACGGCTTAACCAATTTTAATGGATTTTTCACCACATATAGTACTTTCGAAACGGGAATAATAAACCATAATAGAGCGTGTTTAGACCACGGGGCGTAAGTTGTCACGCCCCTTTGCACCACACTGAAAGTTATTTTCTGTCTGTTCCGTAATTACGCTTAATCGCCTTAACTGATTTTAACAAAATTTCAACACATATAGTACTTACTAACCGAGGCGGGAACAATATGCCATATTAGCGCGTGATTGGGCAAAGGCGTGTATTTTTGCCAGTTCCGCAATCACGCAAAAACGGCTGAGCCAATTTTTAATAAATGACTAACAGATGCGGGCCCATATCAGTGTGCGATCGAACAAAGGGACGTAAATTTCCACACCCATTTATAATATATTGAAATATATTTCTGCCTATTCGTTTATCACGCTTAAACGTCGAGTACTAAACAAGGCGGGAATAAAGGGTCATATCAGCGCGCGATCGGACAGAGGTGGTGTAAAGTAATGCGAAATTGAAATTTTCACCAGATGGAGTGCTAACCGAGAATGCAATCATAGGGCATTACAAACTGTTATTCATTATATAATATTTTTTTCAACCCGGGCAACGCCGGGTGCGAAACAGCTAGTAGTTTCTATAAAAGAAATGGCTGAAAAATCAAAAAAACGATTTTTTCGCCATTTTTTGACCCATGTTTTGAACCCCTAAATCCCCAATATGGCCGATAAGCCGAGACACCCCAACCTTAGAATTGTCTCTTTGATGTATATTTTAAGTTTCAGGCAAATCGGTTTATAAGGGTTGAGATACTTCCCTTGTTAGTATTTGAAATTTTCCATATTGGAAAAATAACAGAATCTGATAATTTTTCCATATGGAAAAATGTCTCAGACTCTGAAATTTTTTTTATACGGGAAAAAAATCTCAGAATCTGAGAATTTTTCTATACGTCAAAAATGTCTTAGAATCTAATAAGTTTTATTTACGGGCAAAATGTCTCAGAATCTGAGAATTTTTCTATACGGGAAAATGTCTCTGAATCTAAGAATCTAATTCTACACGGGAAAAATGTCACAAAATCTTTGAACTTTTCTTTATAGAAAAGTTTCTTGGAATCTGAAAATTTTTCTATCGGAAAACGAAAAATTAAATCAAAAAAAAAAAAAACGAAAAATTTTTTTATACTTGAAAATTATCTCAGAACCAGAGAATTTTTCTCTGAGGTCCTCAGAATCTTTAAATTTTTCTATACGTGCAAAATGTCTGAGAATCTTAGAATTTTTCTATACGGGAAAAATTTCTTAAGATTTTTTAAATTTTCTATACTGGAAAAATCTTTGAATTTCACTATACGCAAAATGTCTTAGAATCTGAGAATTTTTTCTATACGGGCAAAATATCTTGGAACATCAGAATTTTTCTATATGTATAGGAAAAATATCTCAGAATTTGAAAATTTTTCTTTACCGGAAAAATGTTTCAGAATCTGAGAGTTTTTCTACATAGGAAAAATGTTTTAGAATTTAAGAATTTTTCTATATAGGAAAAATATCTCAGAATCAATCTGTGAATTTTATTTACGGGAAAAATATTTTAGAATCTGAAAATTTTTCTATACGAAAAAACGTCTAAGAATCCGCAAGTTTTTTTATACGGGAAAATTACTGAAAATATGAAAATTACTGAAAATATGAAAATTTTTCTATACGGAAAAAGTTACTCTGAATCGGAGAATTTGTCTCAGAAAATATCTCAGAATGTTTTTTTTAAAGTTTTTTATAAAATTTTCTATAGTTCTTAAAGTTGAATCTAACAAAATCTTTTAAAGTATTAACTTAACTGACCTCATTTTTTTTTTATTTTTAGTTAGTTCCGGTGTGCCTCATACCATTTATAAAGGAAATCAAAAGAAATACACAAAAGAATGTATACTGATATTTGACAAAAGGACTGGTGATATTACATTAGAAAAATTAAATCACAATATACAAGTAAAGAAAACGCGGTAAGTTTTTTTTTAATTAAAAACCCATGTAAAAGGAAAATCTTAAAACTCCACATTTTTTTCTTTGTTAACAATAGTGAAATGACAAACAAACCAATTGTACCAACACCAGTAGCAATGCCTATAATAGCAGCACCGTCTCAAGTTGCTCCAGTAGTAGCAGCACCATCGTTAGGACCAGGAAAAATGGAAAACAGTACAATGAGAACATTTTCCAAAACTAAAGTTTCCACAGGCAATAGAAAAAATACTATAAGTATGGATTTAATATTTTTAATTTGCACTAAAGTAGACATTAATTTTATTAAATACTCTTTCCAGTTGAATTAAAGTCCCGCAATTCACCTATGCAAGGTGGTTCTCCCTCAACTGGAGCTAATCATCATCATAATCAAATTAATAAAAGTCCTCAATCGGCTCCAGTGTAAGTAGATGAATTTTATGAATTTTCCAAGCACACGATTTTAAATCATTTGCTAAATATTTTTTTTACAGCTGGAATGCCAATAATGGTCAAGCTACTTTACCTAGTATTCCCATGATTGTTGATGATGATGATTCAATATTTAATATTGGTGGAGGTGGAGCTGGTCCTGGCGTTGGTGGTGCTGGTGTTAATCATCTTGCTAATATTTCTGCCTCATCCTCCTCCTCTACATCAAGTCATCATAATAATTCTGGCCATGAGTATGATTTTCTACAATTACAACAGCAACAACAAAATTCAGCAGCACCTTCTTCTTCTTCAACGAAACAATCAAAACAATCACATCACAATAGTAATAATCAAAAGCGACACAACAATCATCAACGGCATCAGCAACAATTACAGCAGCAACAGCAATTACAACAGCAACAACAATTACAACAGCAACAACAATTACAGCAGCAACAACAGACACAACACTTACAAACGCAACAACAACAGGTTCAGCAGTGGCAACAACAATTACAACAACAACAACAGCAGCAGCAGCAGCAACAACAGCAACAAAATCAATATAATCGTTATAATACTAACAATGGCAATTCCTCTACTTCCTCATCGTTATATAGTAATAATAATCATAGCAATAATAACATACGTAATAATAGCAATCATCTAAATAATAATCACCATAATCATCATAATGATCTTGCCTCATCGCCATCGACATTGGCCAGTGAAGCAGCGGCTCTTGAACAGGTATGTAATAAATATTACTACATTTAAATATTTTAATATATAAAGCCTATACTTCTATAAGAAAAATGAGAATAAAAAAGAATAAAACAAGTAATAGGTTAAATTCGGCTGTGCCGAATTTTTACATTCCCCCTCAATGTTAGACAAAAAGCAATATTTATTGATAAAAAATGTTTAATTGAAACACTTTGTTTAATCCTGTATATATATTGCAACGTGCTTAGAAATTATAGAACTACGTTTTTTTTTATCAAATTATGCCACGCCCCATTGCCTAATCTACACGGTAATATTTTTACCAGGAGCAAAGTTAAACGATTTTTTTTTTATTTTGTGCTACATTGAAGTTTTTCCCTTTAAGGTATAGTCGCAAGAAAATCCAACCTGCATGGTGGTCTAGAGAACTTTCAAACGCTCGTGACTAAGTGCAGGACTTATTTAAGCACGCTAGACGGAGCAGCACAGATAACAGTTAGGCGCAGTATAGAAGTGAATTAAAAACCTTCAAGAAACTAATACGGAAATCAAAGAAAACAAGTTGGGAAAACCTTTGAAGCAATATTGAACATACTATTGAGGCTGCAAGGCTAAGGAAAATTTTATCGAAGGAGAACATTCCAACAATCGTACTGAAAAGTAGTGTCGATACATGGACAGAGAGCGCAGGAGAAGCATTCGATGTTCTACTTACGAAACTCTTTTTGGGATGTAGGACAAACCCAATTACAGTGGACATAATCCGCGATAACCCCTCGTCATTTAAACCATATAAATCACCTGGACCTGACGGTATTATTCCGGCAATACTCCAGAACGTCTCCAATGATCTAATTTCGCACCTTTTGTCGATTTTTACATGCTTGAAATTTTGCTACATACCAAAGGGTTGGAGAAAAGCAACCATTATAAACTTGCCCAAAAGCGGTAAACTGAATCACGCCACGGCAAAATATTATAGCCCAGTCAGTTCAATACCTTTTCTTTTGAAAACTCTGGAGAAGATAATTGATCAATATATAAGAGAGCATTTGAAGACAAATTTTCTATCGAATTACCAGCAGGGTATATCCATAGATACTGCGCTTCATTCACTTGCACAAAAGTTGGAAATATCCGTGGAGTATAAGGAATTTGCTCTTGCAGCATTTCTGGATATAGAAGGTCCTTTTAACAATGTGAGACGATAGTTGAATGGGGCCATGCAGAAACACCTCGTTACGCGACAAGCGTAACGGTTGTCACCACTACTCTGACTTTTGGTGTTAGATCCTATTCTGAAGGAACTGAGAACTTTAGGAACAATAGCATACGCAAATGATAAGTTATTCTATCATGTGGCAAATTAGATTAGAGGGCTCACGTAAGGTTATGTGGAAGTGGGCTTCAACAAATGGACTTCATGTTAACCCGCAGAATACGGAAATGGTCCTTTTTACTAGAAAATACAAAATTCCTGAATTTAGAAAGGTCCAAATGGAAGGAGTGAAAATTCCAATATCTCCACATCCCAGTATCCTGGTGTCTTTTTGGGCAGTAAGCTTTTTTGGAACAATAATTCTGAAGAAAGAGTGAAAAAGGCAAATACGCTTGTAAGAAAATGTTCGGTGTACCTGGGGTCTAGAGCCTAAAATCACTTACTGGATTTATACATAAATCGTAAGACCAATCCTCTATGGTGTTTTAGTCTGGTATGAGGCACTCGAAAGGGATGTGACGCTAAAAATGTTTTTGAGAAGCGAGCCTTAAAAAGCTTACCTCAGACTCAAATTGGCCCAAGTATCGTAACTTTGGACACAGTAACATTGCTAATATAGACCGTATTGATTTTTAGACCGAAAATACGAGTTCGATTTTCGGATCGAGAATTCTTGTCAATCTGCTAGGGACCTCTTGCGAACTCAATAAATATCTTTACAGAGTGTTCGAAGTAGAGTTTTTCACGGGAATTCCCGTAAATATTCAATCCCGAAATCGCGGGAAATAGAGCGGGAATTCCCGGGAATTTTAGTTTCTTGAAATTGTTGATTTTTTATGGGTACCAGGGCACCTAGCAATAGAAGGAAAAGAGAATGCAGATGAAATCGCGAAATTCGGAGCAGATGGTATAGGTACCACCATAATGATTTCACCGGCACCCCAGCATTACAATAAAAAACAAAATTTCCTTACTATCGCCAAGGCAAATCGAAAATGGAGGGAACTTGGGACGAGCCGTATAAGTAGAATTTTGTAACTTTGCTATGATTTAGGAAAGACAAAATTCATACTTTCACTTACGAAAATAGAATGCCGTATGTTGACAGGTTTAATACTGGGACACTGTCTTGTCGGAAAACATGCCAAAAATATAATCTTATTACGGATGCAAGCTGCAAAAGGTGCGAGACACCAGGCGTCGAGGAGGCCATTGAACACATCCTGTGTCACTGCCCGGTTTTGGCACGAACTCGACTACCAATCATAGGAAATTCACAGTTCAAGGCTTTGGAGGAAATTACGAGTATAGACCCGACAAGTTAAAGCAATTCCCAATGAAGGTCAATGTACAGTAGGTGGAAAAAATAAGTAGTCAAGAGTAATATTTGAAAATATAGTTTAATATTTTTTTCTATAAAAAAAATAGATGCTGTTATTTTTACAAAATTATTCTTCAAGAAAAAAATTATAAACTAGAAAGAAAAATATTTAAATTAACACATATTTCTCATTATATAAGCAAAAAAGCTAAATAGTCTCAAATTTCATGTGGAAAAAAGTAAGTTGTCAAAACTTTGAAACCACAGGGTCCAAAACAACAAAGGGATAATTTGCCTAGTAATATATCGTGCATAGATATCACTTGCTTTAAACACTGTCTTTTAGTTCTATAACTCCATTTTTTCAAAATACAGTCCTTCAATTCATTGATATTTTGAGGTTTTTCTTCAGCTATTCGTATTCTTTGGATTCGCAACTGGTGAAACCCATTCTCGATTGGTGACAAACCGGGCATTTGTTGAGACCATTTAAAAACATTTATATTTTCGTTCTAAAGGTATTTAAAAACTTTTTTGGAAGTGTGGGTACCGAATTATCTTGTTGAAGGATAAAATTTGGTCCCATAAGACGTACTCCCTAAGGAATAGCCTGGTCTTCCAAAGCTTGTAGACTAGGGATATAACCAAAATAGGAACCTATCATAATCGTATGGGCAATTTTATACTGATAACAAAAAACGGCACCGATTGCAATTTCTAAAACACCATAAATTTACATTTTTTTATGTTTTATGATGGGATTCCTTCCCATCCACCGTTTTTTGGCTTTTTGTCGTTTTACAACAAAAATAAAACAATAACAAATTTATAAAATGGTTTTCGACACTTGAAATACGGGTTTTCCGAATAATAAAAAAAAATATTAGCGAAAACTTCATCGCGATCGGTGCCGAACCTTTTTTAACATTCGCGAAAAAAGAACACACATTTCTTCTTGATTTTTCATGTACTTTCTAAATATGATAGGTCCTTTTTGATATTTGCAAAAAAACGCAAATGGTTATATCCCTATTGTAGACACACTGTAGAAGTAACTTTTCCTTGTACTATATTACCAGGGTCATTTTAAGAAAGACATCCCCACATCATTAAACCTTTTTTTACCGACTTAGCGGTGGGTAAGGTGCATTTGTATGAAAGTTGCTGATAGGACCTCGCCAACTTACACCATGCTGTGAGAATATTTTAATCTAATCATGTAAAGATCAGCCCTCAATGCATTATACCGAAATTCTTGAGGTTTAAGAACATGTTTTTCATTTAGGTGACGTTTCTTCGCCCAATTAATTTTACTTAGGTAAGGTATTTTACAGGTAACTCGTCCATGTTCATTGTTTTGGCGTAATCTGCCTCGAATCGTGTATACTAAAGGAGCCACTTTGCCTTCATTAAGTAGCTGGACTCTTACTTTTGGGACTGATTTGAATGAATCGGAGTATGAAATTTCCAGAATTCGTCAATGGACCCGTTCTGCAGTTGTTTTTGGCCGTCCGAACGTGATTTTCAGAAACTCTATTCTCATCTTTATATACGCATATGACTTTCCATATAGAAGTTTTTGATTTATTTATTTTTTCTGCTATATATCTTTGAGTTTGACTATTCTTACATAAATTTAATACTATTTTTTGCTTTTATTCAGTCAATTGCTTTTATTTCGCCAAAGTTGATGCTCAAAGAACTTTTTTTTAAAGAATCAAACAATAAGTAACTTTGTAGGCCTTGTATACAAATCCAATGACACCAGTTGCCTTTCCGAGAGCTTAAATAACCATTAAAAATATTTGTTTGAGGAAATATACATTAATAAAACTATTAGCGTCCAATTATCCAACTGCACGATTAGCTTTTTACACTTGACAACTTATTTTTGCAACATTAAATCACTGACTTTTTTCAGAAAATGTTGATAAAATTGAGAAGTTTGCAATTAAGTTCAACGATAATACATAAAAGTTGTCTCCGATAATGGTACTTCCAAATTTTTTTTAAACAACGTACTGTGCATGCGAAAAAAAAATTTATTAATGAGACATGTTAATTTTTTTCTCTGACAACTTATTTTTTCCACCTACTGCGTTTAGTTTACGTCGATAGGCGGAAAAAGTTTTTTGGTATCGCTATGGACCAATTGGTCTATGCGAAGTGCCGATCTGGCCACCCTACCCTAACCTTTTGTCATTAACAGAATTATTTTAAATTTTATTTAAATATCCCAGGCAGAAAAATACAAACGGGCCAGTACGCTAAAGTACTTTGCACGGTAGTACAAGTACTGTCAGCTTTCTTATATAAGAACTGCGTAAGTACGAGATTAATAACACCGTTGCAATATAGTGCCGTAGGTTCTCAAAGCTCTGGCAAAGTACCTAAAAACCAAATATATATTGTTGTGGCAGCGCTTCAAAAACAAAAATTGGGGTGGTTTCCCAGCACTTAAAAAAAATTCTAGATAGTTTTTAGAAGAATTTGTGGTGGAATCCAATTATTCTTTAGAGAAGGTATCAATCTATGAACTTGAAATATATTTTAATTTTTTTTTAAGTTATACTATTGAATGGGAAACCTTTTCAATTTAATGCGTTGCACATTGGGTTCGATGGTACCCAAAATGGCGATTAATTCAGATAAGCAGTAGTTTTAGAATATTATATTTTTTTATTGATGAACTAATAAAAACACATAAAAATACAAATTTTGGAAAAAAAAAATTTGGAAAAAAAAAATTTTTTAACCTGTTAGGCGTTTTTTTGTTTTTCGGAAAAAAGGGTTATAGTTCACCATTTTTGCTGTAACTTTGGAATGAAAAGCGATAAATTAATAAAAAAAAATGGAAATTAAAGTGTACATAATGTGCTATCAAAGTGATCAAAGAAAGAGCGCACAATATGTATTTATATTATTTTAAATTTTATTTATAATCCAATTTTTGTTTTTCACAAAATCTCATAAATGTAAAAAATTTATCTGAAAAAAGTGATTTATGGGAATATTGTAGTTTTTTATTAACGAATTATCAAAAATACATAAAAACACAGCATTTGAGAAAAAAAAATTAACAAAATGTTTTTTTTTTAATCTTTTAGTCGTTTCTTTGTTTTTGGAAAAAAATACGAAATCCTTAAACATGTAATAAAGCTACCAAAAGCAAATGGAGGGACGTTTTTTTGGCGTAGGGGGTGGGGGGTTTATCGGGAGACTATGGGGGACACCTTCCTCTCACGATAAACCTTGCCAAAAAAATTGATGTCATTTTTTGCACCTAATTAATAAAAATTTATCATTATTTAAATTATTTTTTCTATACACGCCCCCACAAAGGGGGGGACCGAAAAAATTCGCTTTCCTGATCCCCCTTGGTTCGAATTCAGTTCGATGAACTTCATATGGCATTAAAATGTTTCATTTATTGAACATATATACAAATAAAACTTGGAAAAAAAATATTTTTCTTGGGTAGTTTTAGTTCTTCAAGGGGGAACTTTTTCCCCCCTGGTCCGATTTTGCTCGTTCAAGAACTTAACCAGCCTATGACCATTATACATATTTGTGACAAACTTCAGGATTCTAGCTCTTGTTTTATGTACTTTATGGTGTTCTCAACAACAGACGGACGGACGGACACACTGTTAGTCACAGAATGTCTTAGAACCGATCAGTGATCAATAATATACACTTTATGGGGTCCTAAACCCATATTTCGATGCGTTACTTATGGAATGACAAAGTGAGTGTAAGCCCATACCGTAGTTGAAGGGTATAAACACACATATAATGGCCTTGTTTAATTAACGACACCCAGACTTTTTACACAAAAACGGGAATAAAAAAAAAGGGCCGGGCATTGTCCGTACTTTTTTTTCTTTTAAATAAAAGCTGATATCCTATACTTTTTTGAAATCCACAAAACTAAATCCAACTATTACTAACTTAATATATGTGGCCCATTAAATATGGAAAATATCCCAATTTTGGACCCTTTTTAAAAAAATTATTAAAAACATTGAGACACAATTTTTATAAACAAAAAAAATTTAAAAATTTAGCTTAATCGCTAGTGTTTAAGGTTCCATTATAAAAGATTTTCTTTTAAAAGAATTAATACCACTAATAATCGCTTAAATTGTAAAAAATTTAAATTTTTTTACTTTTTTCAAAAACTGCAATAATTTGTTAACTTTGACAGCTCACCGAAAAAAAAGTAAACAACTTAGTTGATTGATTTTGATAACTAGTGTTGCAGAATTTTATCTACTTTTACCCCATACCAAATTTTATAACAAAAACTTCATTTATAAATTTCAATTAATCGCCACTTTGGCATCATTTGAACCCAATGTGCGTTGGCTTTTTGCTGCGATATGCCAGCCCTAGCTTATATTAAATGTTGCAAAAGTTATGTTGGTTTCTTTTCGTGTGAAAGATGAACAGTAGCGAGTCCCGAATAATTATTTTTTTAAAGCTTTCGGTTAACAAATGCCTCAATTAATTTTTAAAGAGAAATATTATTAATAAAAATACCGATTTTTTTAACATTGTCTTCAAAAGAAATCGGATTGTACAATGTAATACCCTATTTACACGTACAGTTTTAAATCGTTTTTAGCAGCAATATTTTTAGAATTTTCTTTATTCTATTACAGTATATTGACAGAAAATGCTAAAAACGGTTTAAAACTGTAAGTGTGAATAGGGTATTAAAAATTAAGATAAAAATATTGTTATGATGAAACCGATTTTTTAAAAATTTTTTTAGCATTGTCTTCAAAAGAAATGGGATTGTACAATGTAATACCCTATTTACACGTACAGTGTTAAATCGTTTTTAGCAGCAATATTTTTAGCACTTTCTTTATTCTATTACAGTGCATTGACAGAAAATGCTAAAAACGGTTTAAAACTGTAAGTGTGAATAGGGTATTAAAAATTAAGATAAACATATTGTTATGATGAAACCGATTTTTTTAACATTGTCTTCAAAAGAAATCGGATTTTACAATGTAATACCCTATTTACACGTACAGTTTTAAATCGTTTTTAGCAGCAATATTTTTAGCACTTTCTTTATTCTATTACAGTATATTGACAGAAAATGCTAAAAACGGTTTAAAACTGTAAGTGTGAGTAGGGTATTAAAAATTAAGATAAAAATATTGTTATGATGAAACCGACTTTTTTAACATTGTCTTCAAAAGAAATCGGATTTTACAATGTAATACCCTATTTACACGTACAGTTTTTAATCGTTTTTAGCAGCAATATTTTTAGCACTTTCTTTATTCTATTACAGTATATTGACAGAAAATGCTAAAAACGGTTTAAAACTGTAAGTGTGAATAGGGTATTAAAAATTAAGATAAAAGTATTATGATGAAACAATTGCTATTGCACTGTTACACAAATAATTGTAATAAAAGAATTTAATAAATAGTAAAAATATAAAAAAAAAATATTCTAACAAAAATTGTACAAAAGTAATGCCAAAGCACTTTTATACCCTGTTCACACTTAGAGTTTTAAATCGTTTTTAGCAATTATTTTTAGCATTATCCGTCAATATACTGTAATAGCATAAAGAAAGTGCTAAAAATATTGCTGCTAAAAACGATTTAAAACTGTACGTGTGAATAGGGTTTTTAAGGTTGTAATTTGAAACGTTGGCAAAGCGCTTCATTTTACAAAATATAAGTGCTTTGGCAGTACTTTATTTTTTGTACCGCTGGCAATTTCTGCGTGGGATGTTTAACACTTGTATTCGTGTAAAACCATTTTGAAATTAAGGGTTATATGGAAGGTATTTACATCCATTCTCCGAGTTTTATCATAAAATTTATCAACACACATACGGACTTTGCTAGATCGACTTAAAATCGATTTAGGATCACGAATGTACAGTGAGCGTCAGGTCTATAGTAGATGTAATTCTTTAACGACAAAGTTGACAATAAAAGCCCTTATTATTATGTTATGTCCCTATGCTCCTTAGAGGATCGGCGGGAATTTATTATTATTATTATTATCAATCGGCTATTATATAAAAAAATAATATATTGGAAATTTTCCAAGCTTTAATTTAAGCTTGATAGCGTCCAGATTGAGTAAATATTAAATGAGATACAAGGGTCGCGCTGGAAAATGAAATTGTCTGTGACAATCCCGTATAGAAAAATTCTCAAATTCTGAGACTTTTTTCTTATAAAGAAAAATGCTAAGATTCAGATGCAGTTTTCCCATAAAAAAATTCTCAGATTCTGAGACACATTTTTCCCGTATAGAACAATTCTAAGTTTCTAAAACACTTTTTCCGAATAAAAAAATTTATGCGGAAATTTTTAGATTCTAGGGCATTTTTCCGTATAGAAAAATTTTTCGATTTTGAGACCTTGTTTCTTATAAAAAAAAATGCTAAGATTCAGAGGCAGTTTTCCCATAGAAAAATTCTCAGATTCTGGGACATTTTTCCCGTATAGAAAAATTATTAGATTCTAAAACATTTTTCCGTATGGTAAAATTCTCATATTTTAAAACATTTTCCCGTATAGAACAATTCTAAGTTTCTGAAACACTTTTACCGCATAAAAAATTTTTAGATTCTGCAAATTTTTTCTTATATACAAAATTTTTCAGATTTCCGTACAGAAAAATTCTTAGATTCAGATACGTTTTTCATATAAAGAAAATTCTCCTATTCTGAGACATTTTTCCGTAAAGAAAATTTCTCAGATCTGGAGACACTTTTTCCGTATAGAAAAATTTCCAGATTCTGATGCATTTTTCCCGTATAGAAAAATTTTTAGATTTTCCTATAAAGAAAAATGCTTTTATTCTGAGGCTGTTTCCCCAAAGAAAAATCTCAGATTCTGAGAAACTTTTCCCCTATAGAAAAAATTCTCAGATTTTTTAGTAATTTTTCCTGTATTGAACAATTCTCAGATTCTTCTAATTTTTTTCCGTGAAGAAAAATTCTCAAATTCTGAGAAATTTTTCCCATATATAGAAAATTTTTCAGAATCTGTAACATTTTTCTGTACAGAAAAATTTGTAGGTTCTGAGACGTTTTTCTTATAATGAAAAATTATCCGATTCTGAGACATTTTTCCAGTAAAGAAAATTTCTCAGATCTGCGACATTTTTTCCGTAAAGAAAAATTGTTAGGCTCTGAGACATCTTCCTCCGTATAGAAAAATGTCTCAGATTCTAAAGTGTTTTTTCCATAAAGAAAAATGCTAAGATCCCAAAGAAAAAATCTCGGATTATGAGACATTTTTCCCCCTATAGAAAAGTTCTTTAGTCTGAAACATTTTTCCGTATAAAAAATTCTCAGATTTTTAGTAATTTTTCCCGCAATTCTTCTAAAGAAAAATGCTAACATTCAGAGGCAGTTTTCCCCTAGAAAATTCTCAGATTCTTAGAAATTTTTCCGGTATAAAAAAATTTTAAAATTCTGAGAAGTTTTTCCCGTATAGAACAATTTTTTCAGATACTGTAACATTTTTCCGTACAAAAAAATTCAGATTCTGAGACAATTTTTCAGTAAAGAAAATTTCTCAGATATACCCAGCAAAATTTTCCGTTACAAATAATCAGTTCCAGAACGCATCATATTACCCTGCAACCGGTTCTACTTAAAATTCCAGAATCAATGATTTTTGTTTGAAATTGTCCCGAAAGCAATCGTTTTTTAGAGCAAGTAGTTTTTTTGAAAACAGATTCCTATTACAATAGATTCTTGAATATATTCTACTGTAATCACAACAAAATTTTCTATGTAAAATTATTTTTCAAAAAAACTACTTCCTCTAAAAAACGATTGCTTTCGGGACAATTTCAAACAAAAATCATTGATTCTGGAATGTTAAGTGGAACCGGTTGCAGGGTAATATGATGTGTTCTGGAACCGATTATTTGGAACAGAAAATGTTGCTGGGTAAGACATTCTCAGATTTGGAGACATTTTTCTTGTATAGAAAAATTCTTAGATTCTGAAATATTTTTCCGTAATTGAAGTTCTCAAATCTGAGAAATTTTTTCCCGCATAGAAAAATTGTTAGATTCTGAGACATCTTCTCCGTACAGAAAACTTCTCAAATTCTGACACGTTTTTTCTATTAAGAAAAATGCTAAGAATCAGAGGAAGTTTTCCCATAGAAAAATTCTCAGGTTCTGAAAAAATTCTCCGTATAGTAAAATTCTCAGATTTTAAGTAATTTTTTCCGTATAAAAAAATTTAAAAATTTTTAGAGATTTTTCACGTATAGAAAATTTTTTCAAATTCTGACACGTTTTTTCTATTAAGAAAAATGCTAAGAATCAGAGGAAGTTTTCCCATAGAAAAATTCTCAGGTTCTGAAACATTTTTCCTGTATAGAAAAATCCTTATATTCTAAAACAATTCTCCGTATTGCAACAATGAAACAATTTTTCTGTATAGAAAAATTCTTAGATTCTAAAACAATTCTCCATATAGTAAAATTCTCAGATTTTGAATCATTTTTCCCGTATAGAAAAATTTACAAATTCTTACAGATTTTTCACGTGTAGAAAATTATTTCAGATTCTGTAACATTTTTCCGTACAGAAAAATTCTCAGATTCTAAGAAGTTTTTCGTATAAAGAAAAATTCTCCAATCCTGAGACATTTTTCCAGTAAAGAAAATTTCTCAGATCTTACAGGGGAAGTATCTCAACCCTTGTGAACCGATTTGCCTAAAACTTAAAATATATATAAAATAGACGATTTTAAGGTTGTGGTGTCTCGGATTATCGGGGTTCAAAAAATAAGTAAAAAAAAAGGCGAAAAAAATCGTTTTTTGGATTTTTCAGCCATTTTTTTCAAGAAAGTTTCCATATGAGAAGGTTTTTTTTTAATGCCTACGTTGGCATAACCTTGTAAAAATTCGGCTTCGTTAAATATTTTTGTCGTGATGTGTAAATTTTGAGGACCTACGATATCCATATGAATACGAAATAATCGTTATTAAATTTAAGTCCACATGTATTTTTGCTCTATACGATATTCCTGTTAGTTCGGGAGTTATCGAAATTTTCCCGAAGGTGCACATTGTTTCATAAGGGGACAACAAAATTTTTAAACACTGATATGGCCGATAAGCCCAGGCACCCCAACCTTAAAATCGTCCCTTTTATATATATTTTAAGTTTCAGGCAAATCACATGTGACACATTTTTCCTGTATAGAAAAATTCTTAGATTCTGAGATATTTTTCCTGTTTAGAAAAATTCTTAGAGTCTGAATCATTTTTCCGTATATTAAATTTTGAGTCATTTTCAGATTCCGAAACGTTTTTTGTATAAAGAAAAATTCTCCGATTCTGACATATTTTTCCAGTAAAGAAAATTTCTCAGATCTAAGCTATTTTTTCCCTATAGAAAATTTATCAGAGTCTGAGAAATTTTTCCCGTATAGAAAAATTCTCAGACTCTGAGACGTTTTTCCTATAAAGAAAAATGGTCAGTTTCTGAGAAAATTTTTCCATAGAAAAAAAAAATTACATTCTGAGAAATTTTTTTCGTTTAGAAAAAATCTTATAGTCTGAGACATTTTTCCCGTATAGAATAATTCTTATATTCTGATACAATTTTTCCTTATAAAAAAATTCTCAGAATTTGAGTAATTTTGCCCATATAAAACAATTTTAAGATTCTGAGATATTTTTTCCCGTATAAAAATATTTCCTATTCTCAAATTTCATTAGATTTTTTTAATAATTAATTTTACTTTTTTCATTTTCAGAACATTGCTGCCGACTTAAGCTCATCAACTTCAAGTTCAGAATCTGAATCAAGTGGTAGCGATAGTGGTTCTGATTCAGATGATAGCACTGAAGATGATAGACCATCAACCGGTCAAGCAAACCAACATGGGCTGCCAAATTTAGGGATGGGACTACCGAATTTAGGTATGGCACCAATGACGACATCTCCTCCACAGATGCAATACCAGCAACAACAACAACATCAACAAAATAATCAACAACATGTACACAATAATCATCAGCAGCAACTGCATAATGTTGGAGATAATTATGCAACCAATAATGGTTTTCCTAATGATTTACTACAAAATGATTTGCAATTATCATCAAATTCGTCCGATGATGATTCAGATTAGTTAAACTAATTTATAATAATAAAAAAAAACTACAACTATAACCCTAACAACAACACCACTTACTATATAGTATATTTTTGTAAAAAGATAAAATAAAAAACAAACAAATAAATTTAAATACTTAAAAAAGATACACAAACTTGTAAAAATAGAGGAGAGATAAAAAAAAGTTAATCAATCTGTTTATAATATTTCTGATAGAATTTAGATTAGAATTGAAAATAATTTTTAATAATAAATTTGAATCAGATAGGGAATACTACACAAGCTGTTAAATTTTATGCTAAACATCTTAATTTAACTTAAAAAGATTTAAAGATTTTAAATTTTCTAAAATTATTTTTTAAACATTTAAAACTTGTATTGTAAAGTATTTTCAATTATAATCAAATTTGGTCGGGGAGATTATTAAACAGTTTAGTTTTTAAACTATATTTTTTTTAATACAATTTTATTATTAAAAAAACTGCTATTTTTTGTTTATTTTTATGTTTGTAATTTTTTTTTTTTTAACATTATTATTAAAGATTTAAATCTTTTTAAATATAATATTATACATATATAATGCTCCTTTTTTATCAAAGTAATGAATGGTGTAATTTTTTTTGTTTATTTTCTTTAAATATATTTCATTAATATTAGTAAAATGTTTATTTCTTTTTTAATTAAAAATAATTATAAATAAATTATAGGTAAAATTCTAAACATATATATATTTTTTGTTAATTAAAAAAAATATGTGCTGGTTTTCTTTTTACCCTTCTGTTTTTTGTTTTATTATATTTTGATTGATTATTGCCAATAATTATTACATTTTTTTATTTATTTTTCTTTGAATTTAGTAAATTTAAGAGTTAATTTAAACATAATAAATAAATATAAACAAACAAAGCAAAACAAAGAAACCATGAATGAAGTAACACTTTATGAGACCAGAAATAAATATAAAACAAAACATACAAAAAAAACATTTTTGCATATTATTCTAATAAATATATATATAAAAATATTAAACAAAAATTTTTTTTTATTTAAAAAAAAGTTTTTTATGACAATTCATTTTTTGCTTAGATTTTGGACACATTTTGTGTTTTACACAAAAACTTCGCTAATAAGAGTAGGTATTATTTGTGTGAAAAATTAAATCGGTTATGAAGTTTCGGAGATTATTAATCTAGCTCCCATTTAAAAACTGCCCAAGTAAAAATGTGAAAGATCAGTACTGATCTTTCAAATCTCAGATAAGATGTGATACCCGAGTAAAAAAAAGTTATATGACGCAATATTTAATTATATATGAACAGATATGCTTTTATGTAAATCCATATTAATTTTGATCCGAAAATTGGCGGATCGAATATTATACGATTATATCAAATTCTATTATTTTTGATAAAATAATATCAAATTTGATTAAGTTTGATCCCAAAAATGGGTCTATCTAATTGTATTAAATCATATCTTATCTGTTAAAATTAGATAATTTTTTATATAATAAGATGAAATTTGGTAAAATTTTTTGGAATTTTAAACGTGAAATTAGAAATTATTTTATCAGATTGGATACATTATCAATTAGAAGAGTTTTTATTGCATTCTTCGGAATTTTTTCGGGACAAATTATTAAAAATTTGTCAATTTTTTTTTTAAATCATTTTTAAGGGATTTAAAAATTCCAAAAAGTGTTTGTGTCTTAGAAAATTTAAAAACATTTTTATGGAACTTAACAATTTTTCAAAAGAATAAAATTTCTCCTAAAAACATTTTCAATGATTTTTTACTCCAAAAAAAATTGCCAAATAATTTTGTGTCCGGGACTTTGGAAAATTTTCATAAAATTTTAAAGGACTTAAAAATTTTTAAATTATTTTTTAATTGTCCGGGACTTACAAAATTAAAAAAAAAAAAATTTCGGGATATAATTATAAATAAAATCATATATCTTTTTATCTGCCATATCTAAAAATTCCCGACCTTATGTGTCATATCTAATTTCATATAGATTGCTATATAAATAGATATGAATATGTATGTTATCATATTAAAAAATTGGGAAAAATACAATGCTATATATAAACTTATATGTCCATATCAAAGTTCATGCATAACCATATATAAATATAAATAATTATATAATAGCATTTATGATTATATCAGATCTTTTTTACTCGGGTATATACAAATATATCTAAAAATTTTTACTCGCGTAATTTAAAAACAAGTAAGAATATTTTAGTCGATCAAGATCTACCATAAAATACCCTAAACCAGTGTTTCCCGGAAAATGGGTCCCAAGTCCGAACAAATTGATTTTTGTCAAATTGACTTTTGTCAAATCTTAAATAAGTGTAGAAAACACTCACAACCCCAATTTTAGTGAAATAGGCTTCTATTTGTTGCAATAAACCGCTTTCAGTGAATATCGGGGGAAATTTTCATTTGGGGTCTAAGTCCAAAGTAACAAAGTACACGTTTAACACCTACAAACAAAATGTTAATCAAATATTTCCAACTTTAATGAATTTTAATAGATTTATGTGAATATTGGGAAGGTGGTTTGTATGGGAGCTACAAGAACTGCTCCGATTCCTTTTAAATTCGGAATGGCGATATGTGAATACAAATTTCAAAAGGATATCTATTAAAAACAGTTATTGGAGTCATTTGAGCTCAAATTAAAGGGGACCTTTGTATGGGGGCTAGGTCTAAACATGAACCGGGTTTCCACAATTTCAATAGCGATCTACCTTAAGTAAAAAATTTAAGTTTTCAGGCAAATTGATTGGAAATTGCGACCTGTATCGTGCGCAGAAGTAAACATGGACAGACGGGCGGACATCGCTAAAACGACTCAAAAATTATATGGGGCATTCCATGTCAAATCGGACACTTTGGGAATTTTTTTTTTTTTAGATTTTCCCAATTTGTTTACAGTTTTTAGTACCCTTCGAAAACTCCTTCGTGGTAAATTTTCAGATTTTTTTGATGACCCGTTCAAAAGATATCGAATTTTTAAAAATTAGTAGTTTGTTCCTTTACTCAAACTTCTTTTCCTCATAACTTCTTCAATAACAGTCCAAATTTCATTTTTTTTTTCAAAATTTTTGTTTTTTTACGTACTTTAAAAAAAAAATCCAAAAAATTCTTAATAGCGCTCTAGTATACGATTTTAAAATTTTAAAATTTAAATCTCATTTTTGAAAATATTTGTACTCTTCGATTTTCAAAGTGTCCGATTTGGCATGGAATGCCCCATATATAAGTCGATTGGTATAATTAATGGTAGGTCTAGGACCAATATTTCGGGTAGTTACAAACATCAGCACAAACTCATTATAACCTGTACCCGAGAGTGGTTAAGGGAATAAAAATAAAATCGTTTGCCGCAATTTTATAGCATAGATAGATTTTAAAGTTTTTAAGGCTGCCACGACAAAAAACCCTTTAAAACCATTTGCTGTATAGTAAAATTCTCAGATTTGTGAGATATTTTTCCTGTATAGAAAAAATTCTCAGATTTTGAAACATTTCCGGATAGAAAAAGTTCTTAGATTCTCAGACATTTTTCCGCATAGAAAAAATTCTCAGATTCTAAAACATTTTTCCATATAGAAAAAATTCTTCGATTTTTAAACATTTTTTCTGTATAAAACATTTTCAGATTCTGAGACATTTTTTCCGTATAAAAAATTCTCAAATTCTGAGAAATTTTTCCGTATATAAAAAATTCTCAGATTCTCAGACATTTTTCCGCATATAAAAAAATTTCAGATTCTGAGACATTTTTCGTATTAAATTTTAAATTTTTTCGTATTAAATCTCAGATTCTAAAACTTTTTTCCTATAAAGACAAAACTCTTATTTTCTGAGTCACATTTCTTATATAAAAAAAAAATCAGATTCTAAACCATTTTTTTCTATATAGAAAAACTCTCATATTCCGAGACATTTTTCGCGTATAGAAAAATTTTTAGATTCTAAGACATTTTTTCGTATAAAAAAAATTGTCAGAATCTAAGACAATTTTCCTTATTGAAAAATGTTCAAATTCTGCGACATTTTCTTTTGTAGAAAATATTCTTAAGATTTCAAGACATTTTTTCCAACAGAAAAAAATTTTATATTTTGAGACATTTTTCTGAATACAAAAAAAAAAAATCTACAATTTTGAGACATTTTCAGCGTAGAAAATATTCTTAAAATTCCAAGACATTTTTTCCAACAGAAAAAAATTCCCGATGCTGAGAATTTTTTTCTATATAGGAGTATCCCAGGTTCTGAGACATTTTTTATACAGAAAAATTCTTCGATTCCGAGACATTTTTTCCATATAGAAATAATTATCAGACTCTGAAACATTTTTCCGTATAGACAAAAATTCTTAGATTCTATGTCTTCACAGACTCTGACACATTTTTCCCGTTTAGAAAAATACTTAAATCCGAAGGTAATTTTTCCTATAAAAATATTTTTAGATCCTACGAAATTTTTCCGTATAAAAAAATTCTGAGATTCTAAGACATTTTTCCTTATAGAAAAAAATTTTAGGTTGATTACTGCGTATTTCTCTTCCAAAGAAACTGTTCGGTTTTAGGAAATTTTTCCGTATAAAAATTATTCTCACATTCTGATAAATTTGTTCTTATTGAAAAAATTATTAGGGTGGTTACTGCCTATTTCTTTTCGAAAGAAACTGCAGTTCGAACATGTTCGAATTTAAACACCTTTAAGCAAATAATTTCTATGTATTCGTCATTCGATTCGAAAGGTTTTTCTATTCGAATCGAAATACACAGTAACCTCCCAGTATCTAAAATAATTTTACGAATAGACAAAATTCTCGGATTAAATTTTTTCTATACCGAAAAAAATATTTTTTCGTATAGAAAAAATTCTCAGATTCTGGGACATTTTTCCGTATAGAAAACATTCTCAGATTCAGAGACGTTTTTCCGTATAGAAAAAAATTTCAGATTCAGAGACATTTTTCCGTATAGAATTTTTCCAGAATTTCTCAGATTCAGCGAGATTTTTCCGTATAGAAAAAAATTCTCAGATTCTATGAACATTTTTCATATAGAAATATTGTGAGAAAAAATTCTTAAATTGTGAGACATTTTTAGGTATAGAAAGATTCTAAGATTCTGGGAAATTTTTCCGTATAGACAAAATTCTCAGATTCTGAAACATTTTTCTCTATAGAAAAAATTTTTCGATTCTGAGACATTTTTCCGTATAGAAAAAATTCTTTAGATTCTACATTTTTTCCGTACAATAAAAATTCTCAGATTCTGATAACATTTTCCTTCCGTAAAGAAAAATTCTCAGACTGACACATTTTTCCAGTATAGAAAAATTATTATATCAGATTTCTGAGACATTTTTCCGCATAGAAAGTTCTTAGGTTCCTGAGACATTTTTTAGTATGGAAAATTGTCAGATTTTTAATACATTTTTCCGTATAGAAAAGTCTTAGATTTCTGAGATATGTTTCTGTATAGAGAAAATCTCCATTTTGTGAGAAATGTTTCCCCATCAAAAACTTTCAGATTTTAATTCACGTTGGGTCAAAGATTGTTTATCACTGTTATGGAGTGTGTTTAGCTAGTTTTTTATAAAGCAAAAAATTTCGCACAATATGTGTATGTTACACACACTTTAACACCGACCATATGGTGGAACTTACTCATACATATTGAACAATGTGACAGTATCATTTATTTTAGTTGTATAAATATCTTAATAGCGGAGGCACTTAAAACGATAATAACCCACTCTAGATTATTCTTAAATATAATTAAATTTGGAGAAAATTTTCACAAATTTTATTTGATAAAAAATGGCCGAATTATCAGGTTTAACAAATTCTGAAGCTGATGAATTATGTAAACCAGCAGATGCATCTACTAAGGTATAGTATAGTTATTAAATAGTTGGAATTAGAATTATTAAATATGTATGAAAATATAACCTAATTTTTGTGTATTTTAGGAATTTCTATTCCAACAGACTATGTATCGCATCAAAGATCCACGTAAATCTTTGCCATTCTACACCGGAGTCTTGGGAATGACTTTATTGGTTAAATTAGATTTTCCAGAAGCTAAATTTTCCTTATATTTTATGGGGTTAGTATGACAACATAAGTACCGGTTTTACAATTTTTGGTTAATTTTACTCCTGTAAAAACTGAAATAAAACTAGATGAACTGGTAATATAAATTATCAGGCGAAGTGAAAGAATACCCAGAATCTTCATATTAAATATTATTGTTGCTGCAGAAACAGTTGTTGAATTTTTTTTTTCTTGTTTCTAGATATGAAAATCCATCTGATGTACCTAAAGATCAAAAAGAACGTACCAAGTGGGCTATGAGCCGCAAAGCTACAGTTGAATTAACTCAGTAAGTATTACCTGAATTCCTGATAAACGGGTTAAAAAAAAACACCGGTCCTAATATGTCAGAACTTACGATTTTTTTTTATGAATTTTTCTATATAAAAACAAAAAATTACTCGAATCTGAACTTTTTATACAGAAAAATGTCTTAGAATTTGAGAATTTTATTTTTTTTACTGAATCCGAGTATTTTTCTATACGAAAAAATGCGAATTTTACTACCAAAAACTTGGTAATGACTAGGGCAAGTACTTTAATGAAAATGCATGTTTTTACTCGGCACTTTAATCATACAACAAACTAAATATCTATCCGAATCAAGAAATTTGCAATGAAATGGCATCGATTTGTAGTTGCATATTTTTGCATATTTTGGTATAAATGCATATTTTTGCATATTTTCATATAAATTGGACTTTTTTCAATTTTTATTAATATTTTATCAAAACTTTCTTGGGAAAATTCAAAACCTATCGCCTATTTCTTATGGAAAAAATATTTTTATTTTCAGAAATCATATTCTGAGTCATTTCTTATAGAAAATTGCTTCTGGATGTATAATTCTGAAAAATGTTTCCTATTTTTAATGTTCCTATTATGATTCATACATTTTACTAATCGTAAAGAAAAAAATTTCCTACAGGAAAATTGGATTTTTTTTTATTTCGCTTAGAGTTTGGGCGGGGTCTTTTGTCTTTGAGTTCATTTTTTGACTTCAGAATGGGAAAATTCTGAAAAAAGTGAAAAACAATATTTTTTTGAAAAAAAAAAAATAGTAGTATTTAATATTAGGACTTTACTGGTTCTAAAAAAATGTTACTCTAATATTTTTTTTTATTAAATTTTTTACTCCACAATTATTTTTTGACTCAAAAAAAAAACTCAAGTAAATTTGTTCAATTAAAAGGACATTAATCACAAAATGTGTCAATAAACAAAATATTTTGCTTATAAAAAGTTGTTTCCAATCAAAAATACCGCTGTAAGAACTGTCGAGGGCCTTAAAGTATTTGACAAAATTGAATTTGTGTTGACAAAACTTTTTTTTAGTAAAAACAATAATTTTTAAATGCATATGTTTTAAGTTTTAAGTGCATAATTTGTATTTTTAGACGCATATTATCCCTTCTACATCCCTTGTATATGTGCCCTTCCTATGATCCTTTGGGTCAATATGACCCAACATTAAAATGTAATCAAAATTCCATGTTTTAGTATAATCAAAAATAATCAAAACTAAAATAAATAAGCCCTTCCAGAGCAATTATTAAAAAAAATAAAATCAAATTTGAAATTCAACATTTTTTTACTTTGAGGCAACACTTAATGCAATGCATTGTGTTGGTATTAGAAAATGGGTTATGAGGAGAAGGAATGAGGGAGTAGTGTTTGTGGACATTTAACTTGAATTTTTTCAAATTATACACATACAAAAAAAAAAACTATTTCAAATTACTAGGAAAAGTCTCATAATTTTACCATTTTACCAATATTTTACAGTTTTCCTTGTTTTTTAACAAACAAATTTGGATCAAAATTTAATTTTTTTTTTTTTAAATTTTTTTGTAATTTTACAAATTTCCAAAAAAAATTTACAAAAAAATTTAGTAAATTCACGAGAATTCCTTGGAATTTTAATTGCACCAAAAAACTGTAAATTTGCAATTTTATTTGTAAAAAGTTGGTAAAATATTGTAAAATTACTAGAAATTCTCGCAAAATAGGAGTTACGAAATCTCCTTGTAAATTTTATCGTGTCCAAAAATTTGTAAATTTACAATTTTATTTATGAAAACCTTGTAAAATTACAAAATTATTGGTTAAAAGCTTGTAAAATTACTAGGAATTCTTGTAAAATAGGAGGTAGCTAAAAAAGTAAAAATTTTTTCTTGTAATTTTACAAGGTTATTTTTTTTTTGATTGTAGCTGACTGGGTAGACTTCTGCAGGGATTTAATTCCACATAGGGCTGGTTTGAATTATGAGAAACGAATTTTCTCTGTAATTTGTTGTGCAAGACATTGGACATCATCTCAGCTGAGCACTTACCGTGGTTATATCTATATAACAATGACGCACAACACTCATTCCGACTATGCTCCAATGAGTCAAAAGAGCTGGATACCCTACTGTCATTGATGAGCTTCAACACACTCCTTTGCACCTGATCAGATAGACCTTGAAGCACCTGCCCAGATATGCGAGTTGTATTCCATTTTCGGTCGGATATAGGCGGCATAAATAGTGAGATCAGACGGAGTTAAGAAATTATTGCACCGTTTTAGGAAATCAAGACACTTGAATGCTACTTTCGACACTTGAAAAACATGTTTATTCCAACGAACATCACATTGGATTTGCATGCCTGATTCCTCAATAGCTATTCCACCCATGGATACAGATGATGCTGATTCCACAAGCGGTCTGAGGGTCAACACATAACATTGGGCCTTACGGGCATTAAAATCGATCCTATTTGCAAGACCCTACTCGGAAATTGTCGTAAGATCATGCTAACAAGTCCCCTGTAGAACGACTCTACGAAACAAGAGTGAATCGGACTCCAGATAATTTACCAAGTAGTGATTGATCATGCTCTTCATGACCTGCGATTGCGTAAAGAAAATTGCTATTGGGCGTTAGTTTTCTGGGTTTGTTACCTCACCCTTTTTTGGGGTTGGCGGGACCTTTGCGGGTTTCTCAAAATCCCACCCACAGTACGATAATAATAAAATTTTGAATGATAAAATAATTAACGAAAATAATAATATTTAGAATTAAAAACTATTCAATGAAAGCGATTTTATTGATTCTTTGACCAACAAAATTATTGATCTATCATTCTGAATGAAAATGAACCCAATTCAATTATATTCAGAAGAAAAAAAAATTGTAAAGTAGAACTAAACTTGAATTATCGCTTGTTGGGTCATATTGACCCAAAGGATATTAAATGTGTGTAAATCGTGTTTTTAAATGTGGAGGGCGGTGGAAAAATTTAAATTTTATTATTTTCTTTTAAAACCATAATTCTCGTCCCTGTAATGGATAAATTAAAGTTTCACGTTGATATCTTATAACCAAAGGGAAAAATTTTGCGTTTGAAAACCAAAATTGGGTCAAATTGACCCAAGGAGTGCAGAAGGGTTATAGGCACATTTTTTCGATTTTTAGATGCATGAAAGTACTTGCCCTAGTAATGACACATCATTACCATTCGAATTACTTAGTAATGACAAAAAATTACTTTAGCATTATTTTGAAATGTAAAATAAGGACTTATTAATAATGACTTACATAAGTCATTATAATAAAATAAAAAAATTTCAGAACTAGATTTTCACTTTTTGGCTCACTGTACATTATTTTGGTTAAAAATAAAATAAAATTAAATATTTTTTTATTTTTTTAAATTTTTTTTTAAATAATTTTTTCTTTACCTATAAGTATATACGTAATTAGTTATTAATACTGTTTTGATAACACTGTGCAACAAATTTTGGGTCATCGCATTGAGCCTCAATGCCTTCAACGCCATATAAAAGTAGACCATACAGTGGACAAAATCACCAAAGGGTTTTGCAAAATCAGTTCGGATTTCTTTTTTATAGCCCACTGAAGTTTTTATATTTTTATCAAAGGCGTTTGGAAAACGTCAAAAATACTATAATAAGAACACATCTGAGCTTCAAAATATGATTTGATGTCTCCAGTGAAATTTTATGGCGGTTCTTTTCTTAGAACATTTTAACCCTCTATCTGCCATTTTAAGGGGTCATTTTAGTCCTTTTTCAAAAACTAAACACAGAAGTCTAATAAAACGTCCATTTAGAGGGTTAAAATGTTCTACAAATATTTTCCTCATGAAATTTCACTAGGGGTTGTCAAATGATAAAAGTTTGTGCGACATGCGCAAAGTGCTTAAAAAGGGTCATGGAAAAATAATCAATGTTTGTTATTTTTTTTTACCAAAGCAGTGTAAAAAATATCGACAAAAAACAGTGCAAATATACTTTTGATCTAAAAATGATATTCTGATGTGTTTTATAAAATTTTATGATGATTCTTTTCTTTGACTAAATTAACCCTCTAGCTCCCGTTTTAAAGGGTCATTTTTGTCCTTTTTTAAAAGAAATACAAAAAAGTCTATAAAAAAAGGCAGTTAGAGGGTTAAAATGTTTTTAAAATATTTTCTGCATCAAATTTTACTAGGGCACGTCTAAGACAGATAGGTCGTCCAGCATATAGAAAATGCTTAAAAATTTTAAAGTATTAAAATTTTTTTTTTTTAAAAAGAATTTCCTGTTACATTCATTTTCGGCAGTAAAAAATTTCTTCTATAGTTTTACTGTTTTTCAATACAAAATAAGTGAATATTCAGTAATTTTTTAATGTTTTGGTTAGTCATTATAATAACATTTAAAATTGACTGCAATGTGTTTTTATTTTAAAAGAAAAAACAGTGGAATGGTTTTTAAACAAAATTTCATTTGTTTTAAGTGAATATTCACTGGAATTTACCTACATAATTTTTTGAGTGTATACTTTGGCCGTGATCACCATATCAGATATCATAGGAAAAAGTCGCGTGATGCCGTTCTAGCGGAAATTTGTTGGTGGAGCAAAAATATACTTGAGGCGAAGAAGAATTAGGTGGGGAAAACACCTAAGCTTTCTTTTGAGTCAAAAAAAGGGCCCGATTTGACAAAAAAGTCAAACAAGTTTTGGATTTAAAAAAAAAAAAAATCAAACTATTTTTTTTTTTATTTTTTTATAATTTTTTTGCAAGATTGAAGAAATAGCTATCTAAACTGTTTGGGACACATTTTGCTAAAATCAATTGGTAAGAAGTTATATGGATGAGAATAAACACTTCTTGGCCAAAATGTCAAATTTCGACACATCTAACTCAGAGAGTCCTTGACATATCTCGTTGAAAAATTGTGTCTGCACTGCTATCCAATAGGATAGTAGATCGGTATCAAAAGTTGTGTCAGTTGACACGAAAACCCCCTTATATATTATTGATCAGTGATCGATTTTAAGACATTCTAGCGATGCCTGTCCGTCTGTGGAAATGGTTATCACGGCCAAAGTATTAAACAGATATAACTAAGACTTAGCATATTTACTTGTTCTTGCCCTAAGTAGTTTGGTATTCCATTTGAGCGAAATCGGTTCAACGCACAGTGGCCGAAATAGCCAATCTAGCGGCGCTTTGTTAATAACTTCAAAAACATAAAAAATTCTGAATGATTTTTATTTTTTTTCTTTAATTTATATAATTGTTAATATTACCAATTCATAAAATTTTGAAACTTGTTTGTTTTTTTAAGTATATGGGTAGATCCATATGTAACCAACCAATAAAAAAAACATGTTGGACCTGACTTTCTCAAACTTTACTAAACTCGATATAAAAGTGCATTCTACATGGTTAAGACAAATACAAACTTTGGGATTGCTGGACCAAATGATTCCAGATATATGAGGCATTCCACACCAAATGTCCAGCGAAAAAAAACACGTGTACAGTAAACTTCTGAATAGGTTGTATGGATAGACCTATATGGAACTTAGAAAATTGCGTTGTTGGTTTTTCAATTTTTCAAAAACTGGGCTTAGGAGGCGTGGTCAAATATTGGAAAAATGGTGAAATTTGTGGCGAGTTGCCTTGATTAAATATTTTTCACATTAAAACGGAATGCACCACAATCTCAAAAATTTACATTCTTATATAATTTTGTATGAGCTATCGATTATAATTTTTTGTTTTGGAAAATTTTCAGAATGAGAAATTTGCGAATGTGTAATATTTATGCAATTACCCAGCAAAAACATGGTAATGAGTTGTGAAAAGTAATCATTACCAAGTACATTATTTATAATGAGTACCCATTACCATTAACATTATTTTAAGCCCAAAAGTAACTACTTCTCAGTAATATGTTATAAAAGCACCTTTAAGTAATAATATCTTCTTGCACTTGCAGTTTTTAACCTCTACAATTCAATTAACTTAAAAAGTACTTAAAAACTTAATAAAAATAACGCAACTTTTAAGGTTTAGTTAAAACAAGTTAAATTTTAAATTAAATTAGTTTTAATTAACTAATTATTTTACTTCTTATTGGTAATGAGTTTTTACTGCTTATTTGTAATCCGAGGCAGTAACTACTTATTTATCTCCATTCTCTTCACTAGTTATTTTTGTCTCACGCCCTTGTTAAAATAATTAGTGTTTCATTCAATAAGTAACTACTTATTAACATCTGTTTCGGATTACAAAACCCATTACTAGTAATGCCAATTTTTGCTGGGTAATAATACTCATTCAAAATTCAAGCAAATTACAAAATTGTTATGAAATTTAAAGTTCAAATGCGATTTTCTCGAAAAATAAATAAATTGACATTTTCTAAAAATGGAAAATTTCAGAAAGGGTTCTGAAAATTTTCAAAAAAAAAAATTTTTAATCGATAGCCCATACAAAACTATATAAGAATGTAAATTTTTGAGATTGTGGTGCATTCCGTTTTAATGTGATAAATATTTAATCAAGGCAACTCGCCACAAATTTGACCATTTTCCAATATTTGACCACGCCTTCTAAGACCAGTTTTCGAAAATTAGAAAAACCAAAAACGCAATTTTCTTAGTTCCATAAAGGGCTATCCAAACAACCTATTCAGAAATTTACGGGACACCTGTTTTTCTGTAGCGGGACATTTGGTGTGCAATGCCTCATGTTTTTGAATTTGATAGTATTGTTCTTTGCTATATTTCGAGCGATCAATGACATTTGAAAATATATGATTTTCAAACATTAAAAATTTTTTGTTGGCACTGGTTCACTATGCCATATTAAAAAAAGGGTGCGTTTAGATTCTGCCATTGCAACTAAAAAACGGAAAAAATCATAAGGTAGCAAATCGTAGCATCCTATATTTGAATTTTATATAGACAACAACCCATTTAAACTAACTATGCAAACAGTTAACCGAATCCGGTCGAATACACCCTACTTTTATTCCACACAAAATTGGATTTCATATCTAAAAACACTTTCACAAAGGACATTTACTTTTTCCACTGTTAAGCACTAAAACATACAATCACAGGTCATAAACATTTTTTTTTTTTTTTTAATACATACCTTTTAATTAAAATAAAATCACAGATCTTATTAAAAAACTAATTAATTAATTTTTTGCTCTCAACAAAGTTGCACTTAAAAAAAGGTCAAAAATAGTTATTGCACTTGCTAAAACATGTGTTAAGTTTGAATGCTCACAGCTGTGCGAATATTAGGAACAAAACAAAAAAGAAAACAGAAAAAAATCCGTTGGGGTTTAGATTTTCAAAAAAAAAATAAAATTGGCCGAATTCGGAATTTTAAAATTTCGCTAAAGCGCCGCTAGATTGGCTATTTCGGCCACCGTGCAACGGTTCAAAAGTTATGAACGAAAATATAAAAAATATACCTCGAAAATTGTGGTACATTCAACATAACCTAAAAACACAAAATGCTTTAATTCGGCTGCTGGTTGACACATGTGAACAGAATTGATCACCGAATGGTATTTAAACAAGTACAAACATATTTAAAAAAAAAAATAAAATTTTCGTCGAATTTTTTTTTTATCAAAAATTTTTTTTCGCAGTTTTTTTTTTATTTTTTTTACAAATAAACTTTTTACATCGGGGAGGGTATTAAAACATTCGACAAAGTCAAATTTAACTTTGTTACTTGTTTTTTTTTTTATATTTCGGCCCAAAAAAATATAAAAAAAAAATTGAATACCTTAAAATTTTTAAGCATTTTCTTTATGCTGGGCGAACTTTCTGCCTTAGACGTGCCCTAGTAAAATTTGATGCAGAAAATATTTGTAAAACATTTTAACCCTCTAACTGCCTTTTTTATGGACTTTTTTTGTATTCGGCTTTCATTCGGCTGCTGCTTAACAGATGTGAACAGAATTGATCACCGAATGGTATTTAAACAAGTACAAACATATTTTTTTACAAAAAAAAATATTTTCGTCGAATTTTTTGTTTACCAAAACTTTTTTTTGTCGATTTTTTTTTTTTAAATGTTTGTTTTGTTTTTTAGCAAGTAAACTTTTTTACATTGTGGAGGGTATCAATACATTCGACAAAGTCGATTTTAACTTTTTTATTTGTGTTTTTTTTATTTCGGCCCAAAAAAATAATAAAAAAAAAAAAAATTTGAATACTTAAAAATTTTTAAGCACTTTCTATATGCAGGACGAACTTTCTGTCTTATACGTGCCCTAGAAAAATTTGATGCAGAAAATATCTGTAAAACATTTTAACCCTCTAACTGCCTTTTTTTTATAGACTTTTTTGTATTTCTTTTAAAAAAGGACAAAAATGACCCTTTAAAACGGGAGCTAGAGGGTTAATTTGGTCAAAGAAAAGAATCATCATAAAATTTTATAAAACACATCAGAACATAATTTTTAGCTCAAAAGTATATTTGCACTGTTTTTTGTCGATATTTTTTAACACTGCTTTGGTAAAAAAAAATAACAAACATTGATTATTTATTAGAGTCCGACCGAAACCAGTTTTCGAGGCCGAACCGAAACCGAACCGAATATTCGGCCGAAAAAGTAATATTCGGCCGAAACCGAACCGAAACCGAAACTTAAAAAAAAAATTACCGCTTGGCATGAATAAAGTTATTAAAAAGTTATTAAAGATAAATATACGGCATATAATGATTTTAAACCATAGGAATTGTTGTATTTTAAAAAAAAATATGTTTTTTTAAACAACTTACAAAAAATTGTATATTTCGTTTGTAGATTAGGAGAAAATAATTTTTGAACTGAAACAGTTTTACATTTATTGCATAAACTTGTAACATTTTCTTCAATTGAACTGAAACAAGTGAAATGAAATACGAAATCAAAAAATTTTGCGACTTTTTTACATATTTTTTAAAATACCAAAAAGTTTCGGTTTCGGCTAATATTCGGCCAAAATTTTGCCGAATACCGAATAGAGGCCGAAACCCCATTATTCGGCCGAAACCGAGACCGAAACCGAATATTCGGTCGGACTCTATTATTTATACTTGACCCTTTTTAAGCACTTTGCGCATGTCGCACAAACTTTTACCATTTGACAACCCCTAGTGAAATTTTATGAGGAAAATATTTGTAGAACATTTTAACCCTCTAAATGGACGTTTTATTAGACTTCTGTGTTTAGTTTTTGAAAAAGGACTAAAATGACCCCTTAAAATGGCAGTTAGAGGGTTAAAATTTTCTAAGAAAAGAACCGCCATAAAATTTCACTGGAGACATCAAATCATATTTTGAAGCTCAGATGTGTTCTTATTATAGTATTTTTGACGTTTTCCAAACGCCTTTGATAAAAATATAAAAACTTCAGTGGGCTATAAAAAAGAAATCCGAACTGACTTTGCAAAACCCTTTGGTGATTTTGTTCACTTGATGGTCTACTTTCATGTGGCGTTGAAGCCATTGAGGCTCATTTTTCTTGTTGCACAGTGTAATCATTACATTTGGCACATTTGCTTGTAAATGTAATGGGAAAGGTAATTCGAATCAGAAGTAGTTATAACTTTTGAATTTCCCATTACACATTTCATTACTTGGTAATGCAATTTTTTGCTGGGTAGTGCAGAAATTGGTAACCAATACTAAAATTTTTAACTAATATTATTTAAAACCAGTAAAAATTACTAATTTTAGTACTTTGAAGATACTAAAATTAGTAACTTATTAGTAGATTTTGGTACAATATCAGTTACTAAACCTTTTACTGTAGAATTATTTTGAGTGTGAATCTGAGAACTTTTCTTAACGAAAAAATGTCTCGTATCTGAATTTTTTATAAGGAAAAATGTCTCAGAATCTAAATTTGTTTTGTACAGAAAACTGTCTGAGAATTAGAGAATATCATTTTGAGAAAAAAAAAAATGTCTTAAAATCTGTGAATTTTTCTATGCAAAAAAATGTTGAATGAATTTTTCTTTACGAAAATATATCTCAGAATCTGAGAATTTTTTATACGAAAAAATGTGTCAGAATTTTTTTCAATGGAAAATTTTTTCAGAATTTAGGAATTCTTTTCAGGATCTAAAATCTTATAATCCAAAAATTTTTTTGTACAAAAAAATGTCTCAGAATCTAATAATTTTTCTACGAAAAAAATGCATTAGAATCTGCGAATTTTTCTTTATGGAAACATGTTTCAAAATCTGAGAATTTTTTAGAAGAAAAAATGTCTTAGAATCTGAAAACTGTTTATAAGAAAATATGTTTCAGAAGTTTAGAATTTTTCGTTACGATAAAATGTCTTAGAATTAAAGAATCCGAGAATTTAAAAAAAAATCCTACAATCTTGGATTTTTTTTATAAGGAAAAATGTATCCGAATCTGTGACTTTTACGGAGAACGTTTCAGAATCTGAGAATTTTTTACTGAAAAACGTCTCAGAATCTAAAAATAATTCTAAGCGAAAAAAATTTTCAAAATCTAAAAAATTTTCTATACGCTACAATTTTTCAGGATATGAAAATATTTTTTATAGGGAAAAAATCTCATAGAATCTGAGAATTTATCTTTACGAAAAAATGTCTCGGATCTGAAATGTTTTTTATACCGAAAAATGCCTGATGATTATTAGAAAAATTAATTTTTACGAAAAAAATGTTTCAAAATCTGTGTTTTTTATGCAGAAAAATTCATTTAGACATTTTTTAAAAATGCCTTAAAAATTTTTCAATACAAACATATATCTCAGAATCGGAGAATTTTTATATGAAAAATGTGTTAGAATCTGAGAATTTTTCTTAATGGAAAATTTTTTCAGAATTTAGGAATTTTTCTTAGTATCTAAGATCCCAGAATTTAAAAATTTTTCTGTTCAGAAAAATGTCTCAGAATTTGATAATTTTTCTTTACAGAAAAATGTATTAGAATCTGTTAATGAAAAATCTTTCAAAATCTGGGAATTTTTCTCCGAATCTAAAATATTTTTTATAAAAAAAATGTCTCAGAATCTAAAAATTGTTCTATGAGAAAAAATGATTCAAAATTTGAGAATTTTTCTTACGAAAAAATATATTTACATATGGGCAAGGCCACGAAAAATGAAACCACATAGATTTTTTTTTCTGTCACAAAGCCCAAATTATTTTTTACATTTGAAATGTCAAATATGTATAGAATATGGCATCACTGTGTGCCAGTCCAAAATTTGTGTCTGCTTTGACATTTTACATTCATTTCATAAGTGGCACGTGCAAGGCGTAGATGGAAAATATATCAATGTCGGCGAAAAAGGTAAATTTTATTATTTTTTTGTGCTTTAGACAGGTTATTACTTTTTTTGGATAGAATATAAATCAAACTATTGATGAGCAAGCAAATTTGTGTACAAATATTGGCTTTTGGACCAATTAGGGCTTAAAGTAATCAGCCGCAAATAAATGGTGACGTTACTGACAAATTTTTATAAACCCGGCTAAAAATAAATGTGTATGTTCATATATGGCTATGTATTGATCTTTATATGATCATATATGACTTATAAGGAAACATATATGTGACCATATATGCAAAAATCAATCCCATATATGAGGTCGTATGTAAACTATGTACCATATATGACATCATATATAATACCATATATGTTTGCAAATTTGAATCAGAATTACAAAAAAAAAAAAAAAAAAAATACGAATAAAATGATATTTTATTACCATCGATTAAATTATATATACATAAACATAACTGCAATACCGGTGCATATAAATAATTTAACAACTATTGTCCTACTTGCAAAATATTCTGCTTAAAAAATTAGTTTTACATAGAAAAATGTTGGAAAAGGTAAGTTTTCATTAATGTATATAAAGAATTCTAAAATCATGTTTTCATTTTTTTTCCAGTTCACCGTCATAACAAGTATAAGCGTGGACATTTTATTCCAAAACAAGATGAACTGGAAATTTTCGTATTCAAAATGTCGAAAAAACAATATTATTGAGTTCTTTGATGTTGAAGAAAATTAAACTACGCAGCTACGTTAAGCTTTCGCAACTTGGAGGAGAGGGCATATGCACCACCATAATGTTATCACTACGATTTCAATATTACATACTTTTTACAAATCCCTTAATGTCGCCATATCAAATTGTATATAAAAGGATCGTATAAGCAGTTTTGATACCGAGATACGAGTTGAAGAAAGCTCTTCTACTTGAAAGAGAGAACATAAGTATTACAATTCCAAACGGAATTAAGCCTGTGACATGCCATTTAATAAAATAAAATGTCTAGAAATACCTTATATATTAATATTTTATATCTTTTTATACCCTCCAACCACAGTATGGGGGTATACTCACTTTGTCATTCCGTGTGTAACGCATCGAAATATCGATCTAGGACCCCATAAAGTATATATATTATTGATCAGTGATCGATTCTAAGACATTCTAGCGATGTCCGTCCGTCCGTCTGTCCGTCTGTAGAAGACACGATACAGTCCAAAATAAAAGAGCTAGACTTTCGAAGTTTGGCACGAATATGTCTTATATTCCTAGGCAGGTTAAGTTCGGAGATGGGCAAAATCGGACCAAGGGGAAAAAAGTTCCCCCTTGGAGAACTAAACCAACCCAAGAAAAATCGCATTTTTTGCAGGGTTTTTTGTACTTTTGCTAAGCAAATTCAACATTCTTATCTCAGAAGAAGTTCAAAATTACAAGGGGAAGGTGCCCCCTTACGTCTCCCACCAACCCCCCCCCCCCCAAAAAAAAAAAGACGCTCCTGGATTTTTTTTATATTGTTTTTTTTTTACATTTAGGAGGGTATAAAAGATTCGGCACAGCCGAATGTAACACTCTCACTTGTTTTTTATAGATTTTGACTGTAAATATGCTAAAATGAGGTTTATAGCATAACAAAAGCGCTAAGTCTGAAGAAAATCTGAATTAACAATAAAACAAGAAAACAACAAGGAAATCATCCTTCCTTTAATAAGCCCTTTGCTCTCTTCTTGATAAATCCTTTAAATCTTTATGTTAAATTTTTTTTACTATCAAAATGTGTTTAAATATAAGTTAAATTATATATTTTTATATGGTCACCAAAAATGCAAACGGAGTAAGTAAAAAATCAAAATTATCAAACTTTAGGTTTTCATTGAAATATATGAAAAACACCATAATGAATAAAAAAAAAAAAAAATATTTTTAATTATACTTATGTACACCGTTTGCAATTCTGGTGAATATATACATAATAATCTATTGCATATAGTTTAAGATGAAAAAATAATTAAAAAATAAGAAAGAATGTAAAACAAATTGAAAACAAGATCATATATGATCCAATATATGATCCAATATATGACACAATATATGACCCAATATATGATACAATATATGATCACATATATTGGGTCATATATGATCGTGTCTTTTATAAGCGCCAATTTTGGAATATGTTCATATATGAGACCATATTTGATACTATATATGATACTGTATATGGTCTCATATATGATAATATTCAACATTTTTAGCCGGGAAATGTTTTTTTATGCATTAACTAATTAGAAAAGAGGTTGGATGAGCTGATTTTTTTTTAGTATTTTTGAAGTACTTTCATAATCAATGCTTAAATGAAGCATTATTTGCATATACCAGGGTATTTTTGCAAAATAAGATGGTGTGACGTTACTGACGGATTTTTTTATTTTTGTTTTTTTTTTTACTTTTTTGCTTAATAATTTGGTATTTAATTGCATCTTAAACTTCTACTATGATTTTTTCGCCGTGTAGGGTCACTCTATGCTTAAATGAAGCATTATTTGCATATAGCAGGGTATTTTTGAAAAATAAGATTGTGTGACGTTACTGACGGTTTTTTTTTATTTTTGTTTTTTTACTTTTTTGCTTAATAATTTGGTATTTAATTGCATCTTAAAACTCCTCTACTATGATTTTTTCGCCGCGTAGGGTCCCTCTATTAACCCAAGAAAAAAAAAAAGACCCGAAAATCGTAACGAAATTCGTACGTGTGACGTTACTGACATTTTGCGTAACGTTACTGACACTGCTTTTATGTCATTTACTTGATTAAAAAATAAAATATTAAGCCCACCTTTTGGATAAAAATAATCTTTCATCCTTCCTTTTTTAAAATACTGGGCAATAATAAACATGAACTCTTTCAATTCGCTCATTTTTACATAAACGTTCAGTTACCTCCAAACACACTTCCAAATTCCGGTGACGTTACTGACAGCTTAAAATAGCCATAACTTCACAACAAAACGAGATACAGCAAAATTGTCTGCGTATGAAACAACAGTTATGACGAGAACTTTCATATGCCGCTCTCAAGTTGGGAGAAATAATTGTATTTTATAAAGATATTGACCAAAATATGTAAGCGAGCGTGACGTTACTGACGGTGGCCTTGCCCATATACGGAAAAATTTCGCGAATCTAAAAATTTTTTCGTAAGGAAAAATAACTCGGAAAAAAAGTTTTTTTTTTTTATACGGAAAAATGTATGCGAATCTGTGACTCTTTCGTTACGGAAAACGTCTCAGAATCTGAGGATTTTTTTACTGAAAAACGTCTCAGAATCTAAAAATAATTCTAAGCAAAAAAAAATTCTCAAAATCTGAAAAATTTTCTAAACGGAAAAATATTTCAGAATCAAGAAAACTTTCTACACGGAAAAATTTCTTAAAATCTTCTACACAGAAAAATGTCTTATTCAGATTTTTTATAAGAACAAATGCCTCAGAACCTAAAATTTTTTCTTGATTTAAAAACTTTTCAATAAAGAAAAATGTTTTAGAATCTAAAAAATGTTTCTATACCGGAAAATGTCTGAGAATAAAAGATTTGTTTATACGAAAAATATATCAGAAGGGAAGCATTTTTTGTACGGATAAATTGCTAAGAACCTAAAATTATTTTCTATGCAAAAAAATGACACAGAATCTAAAATTTTTTCTACGGAAAATATCTCAGAATTTAAGAATAATTTTTATATTCTGACAATAATCTAAAAATCTGTGAATTGTTATACGGAATAATGAATCTGGATCTCAGAATTTTTCTTTACGAAAAAAGTCTCAGATTCTGAGAGTTTTTGAATAAGGAAATATATCTCAGATTTTGAAAATTTTTCGATATGAAAACATTATTCAGAAACTGAGAATTTTATATACGCAAAAATATCTCAAATGTACATGAGAGTAGAATACCGATTACGATTAACTAGGAAAAATTGTCCCGAGATTTATAATTTTTTTAAGCCAAACCTTTCTCATAAATTTATTTTTTTCTTTTTAGTAACTGGGGTACTGAAACTGATCCCGATCAAAACTATCATAATGGTAATTCTGATCCCCGTGGTTTTGGCCATATCGGTATAATGGTACCAGATGTTTATGCAGCTTGTAAAAGGTAAACATTAAAATATTTTATTAAGATAAACTATAAGTTCTTGCTCAAATAGTTTGTCCTAAATATCGTATTTGTCAAAATAAGGTATTTTGAAGATTTTTGAAAAAATTTGGATGATAAGACGAACAATAAAAATGTGGATGAGCATTGGCCTTGTCCATACATAAAATTTGGAAAGTACCTAATTTGGAGCAAATACCGGTTTTGGGAAAAACTGTTCTGAACGGAACTAAAAATTAAAAGAAAATTTAAAATAAATTTTATAGAGAAAATGCAATAACTACTTTTATTTTTTATAGATTTGAAGAACTGGGTGTGGACTTTGTTAAAAAACCCGATGATGGTCGCATGAAGGGTTTGGCTTTCGTTAAGGACCCCGATGGTTATTGGATTGAAATTTTCAATGCCAATACTGTGTGTTAAGTTAAGAATACAGTTTGAAAGACATCTTTAAATTCTAAATAAATACTGGATATTTTTTTAAAAAAAGATGAAATAAAAATTGCAAACCTTTACATAATTTTATATAAAAAAAAAATTTAAAAGTTATAATTCTTGCGTATGCAGTGCATATTATGCACTCAAAAAATATTTATTTCAATTACTGCATGTACAGTTGCGAAAGAAAAAATAGCACCAAAGGTAATTTTCTAAATCTTATGCCTTTCGAGTTTTATCCGATAACATTTACAGAAGTGTCTAACGGTCATTTCATAAAAAGAATATGTTAAAAAAATAACACAGAATAAAAATACCAGCCTGTTTTTTCTATGCAGTATTCTGTTTATAGTGGGCGTGGCTTTAAAGCCAAAATCAGCCTTATCCATCACCTCTGAAACAACATAGCATATCTGCAAAGTTACTGATCCGATCTAAACGAAATAAAAAATAATCGAAAGCTTGTAAAAATGGTACACAGTACACAGTGGTCCTAATAGGTCACCGAATTTACAATGACATAGCTTGGAACAAAAGTTAAAATCACATAATTTTTAATAAAAATAAAATTTGGTTAATAACTCCGATGTTTCACAAGGGAAGGCATAGCAGTAATTGCCATTTATATTCATCCCCAATACAGATTTAATTTAATGTATTTTATGAACCCTTTTATAACTTAGACTCTGAGAAATAAGCCAAATTTTAACGATGTCAAAAATTACGAAAATTTTGTTTTTGTATTAATTGTTCTCACTGATAATCTGGTGAGCATTTAAATGGGCTATGAATGTTTTTTATAACAAATTTTAATAAACCTTCCAATTTTGTGAATTTCATGCCGATCTGGTGAGTAGTTTTTGAGATATCCCAGCAAAAACTTGGTAATGACACATCATTACCATTCGAATTACTTGGTAATGACAGAAAATTACCTTTATCATTATTTTGAAATGTAAGATAAGGACTTATTAATAATGACTTACATAAGTCATTATAATAAAATATAAAAATTTCAGAACTAGATTTTCACTTTTTGACTCACTGTACATTATTTTGAATAAAAATAAAATAAAATTAAATATTTTTTTATTTTTTAAAAATTTTTTTTAAAATAATTTTTTCATTACCTATAAGTATATACGTAATTAGTTATTAATACTGGTTTGATAATCATTACATTTGGCACATTTGCTTGGGAAAGGTAATTCGAATCAGAAGTAGTTATAACTTTTGAATTTCCCATTACACATTTCATTACTTGGTAATGCAAGTTTTTGCTGGGCTAGGCCAATAAACCGCTTTAACTGAATATCGGACGAAATTTTCATAAGGGTCCCAAGTCCAAAAATGGTCCGATTATAATCAGATTTGATTACATTATTTAAGTACGCGTTAAACACAAATTAAATTAAAATTCGGAATGGTTATCACTGAATACAAAACACATTTACCTGTCAAATCTCGAAAGAATATCTATTATAATACGGTTATTAGAGTCGTTTGAGCAAAAATTAAATCGGAACTTTGTATGGGGGCTAGGTCTAAACATGGACCGATTTTTTTCCAATTTCAATAGGCCAAATGAAGCGCAAGTTTCAAATTTCAGCCAAATTGATTGATAATTGCGAACTGTTCGTGTTTACAACGTTTAGATGGACGGACAGACGGACGGACATCGCTAGAATGAGTCATTCTGAGTCGATCGGTATACTTGAAAGTAGTTCTAGGACCAATATTTCGGGTAGTTTCAAACATCAGACATCAGTTGTTTAAACTTTTGATTTTACTAACAAAATTGTTTGAGTGTATTAAGGATGTACACTCAAAAAATTATGTTAGTAAAATCAACTGAAAATTTCAGTTAAAATAACTACTTTGTAAGTTGTTTTGGGGTCAACTACTTTTTCAGTTAAATCAACTAACAATGTAAGTTATTTTAACTGACAAAAAACAACTGACTTATGTAGTAAAAACTACTTACATTTGTAGTCAAAACAACTAACATGTAGTAAAAATAAACAAGTAGAAAAGTTAAATTCGACTTTGCCGAATCTATGAATACGCTCCACAATGCCCTTTTTAGGTGATAGTAAATTTTCTAACGTGAAAAAAGTAACATTTTTGATTAGAAATATTTTAATTTGTGTAAAAAAACTTTTTTTAAGCAAGAAAAAAAAAAAATAATAATTTACTAAATTTTTGTTGAGTGTAAAAATTGAGTGAACAATTTTTTTGACTGAATTTTTTTTTTAATGTAAAAATATTTTTGAGAGGCCAAAATACGTGTAAAATATTTTTGTGACTTACCAATGTTTTTAAAACATGTTTAACGGTTTTTCAACACGTGAATTTAAGGTGAAACTAATCTGAAATTCACGGTTTTGCTAATAACTTTTGAACCACTGACTGATTTGGCTGAAATTCAATACGAACTAGATCAGGGAAACGAAAAATATATTTGCCAAGCTTCAGCGTCCTCAGAATTGCCTTTCAAAAGTTAGGGTGTTTTTTATCTCGTAAATTCAAAAGACCCCCTGCCGAAATTCAGTCTTTTGCTCATAACTTTTGAACCACTGGACCGATTTTGCTGGATTGCAATACCAACCTGAACAGGTAAATTCCCAACATATATGCCAAACTTCAGGAGCCTCCGTAAAGTATTTCAAAAGGTAGCGTGTTTTCTACAGACGAACGGACGGACATCGTTAGATCGACTTAGAATCGATCGAGGATCATGAATATATTATACTTTATGAGGTCCTAGACCGATATTTCGAGGTGTTACACGGAATGACGAACTTATATATACCCTCTATCACTAGAGTGGAGGGTATAAATAATCAATATATATTTTTTTTCAAAATTTTTCAGAAAAAAAATTGAAGACCACATTTTTCCACGTTTTTTTTTTTTTTTTTAAGTTGTGAAAATAACAAAAAAAAAATTTATCTTTATTTTTTGGAAAAAAACATAATTTTTCAGAGATAAAAAAAAATAAAATTAACTACTTAAAATATCTGTTACTACATTACAGTACTTTTTTGTTAGTTATTCCAAAAAACGACTTAAAATAACTAAAAGAAATAGTTAGTTGATTTTTTTCATACAAAAACAACTGACTTTGTAGTTAAAAACAACTTACTACTGTAAAATATACAAACAACTTACATGCCCAGAAAAATTTTCTGTTGCAAATAATCTGTTCCAGAATGCATCAGTTTACCCTGCAACCGATTCTACTTAACATTCCAGAATCAATGATTTTTGTTTGAAATTGTCCCGAAAGCAATCGTTTTTTAGAGCAAGTGGTTTTTTTGAAAAATAATTTTACATAGAAAATTTTGTTGTAATTACCGTAGAACAGAGCTTCTCACTAACTTTTGCTTTGCAACCCCTTTTCAATATTTCAAATTTTTCGCGACCAACCTAACTTACTAAAAAAATTTGAAACCGAAATTCGGAATCAGCATCGAAAAATTAATAGAAAAGGGACTGTCAGATCCCAGACTCAGCCAAAAAACTTCACAAATCAGTGTTGGGAAATTAACAACCGCACAGTAATTACGGAGGGACCTTAAGTGATGGAAATAATTTATTTTTTTAATGAAATTATTTGTATATTTACCAAAATTTAAGTTTTAACAAAATTGTTCGCGATCCCCCTGAAACTCTTCCGCGACCCCCTATGAGATCGCGACCCACCATTTGAGAACCATTGCCGTAGAATATATTTAAGAATCGATTAAACCAGGAATTTGTTCCAAAAAAATTCCTGGGTGTAGTAGTAACTTACATAATTTTCTGAGTGTAAGGATGTAGTATAATTTAACTGACTGAATTGAATGACCACTTAATTATCAACTTTCACGCAATAATATCACGTTTACTATACTTGTCACTTTTTTTCGTTATTTGGTTTTTACAAAAAATAGTTAGAGGTTCTAATGGTAAGTAAACAAAAATTGGCTTAAATAAACTGTTTTTGTGTGTTGTTGGTGTTGTTGCATGATGCATTGAATGAAATAGTTTCATTCATTCATATTTACGATGAGTGGAGCTTGTCTGCACTTGAACTTAATTAATACTTAATAATTATTTACAAAAACCTAATATTTAAAATACAAATAGGTGACAATCAACAACCACTGAAATATTTACACAGCTTGGAGAAGGTGGGGTAACTTGGTGACTGAATTAGATTTCCTTTGGAAATGTGAAAAACTTAAATAGTTGAAATCTTCTTTATGAGAGGTTAATGGTAACTTATCAACACTGATTTTTTGGAATTTTTCTGATATAATTTAAACTGAAAGAATTAATTATGAACTATTTCATAAAAATTTTAAATTAACCCAATAAACCTGTATGAAACCGATTATGGTATCACCTTAAATTAAAATTATGATACCATTTTCGAATTTGAGCGAAAACGATTTCACATTTACATATGGAAACGATATCGTTATCGCCTGAAATAATGATAAATTTTTCGATAAATTTTGGAAAATGACGATTACTATCGTTATGGCTGGAATTATCGATAGCGAAGACATCATATTTTTATGGAAAAACGATTTCATAAGGAAAGGTATATTAAGAACGGAAAAACTATTGTTTTCGTATAATATTGCCTCGATATCATAACGGTATAGATTGGTTTATTGGGAACTGAATATGACAGTTAAAAAAATAAACTTACATGTTAGTTGTTTTGGGGCCAACTATTTTTTTTTAGTAAAAACAACTAAAAAATTGTAGTTATTGACCTGCTTAAAAACATCTTACATACTACCCAAACCAGGAAAGGTTCGTACCCCATTATTTAATTTTCATGTATAAACTTTGAGTAGCTGTATTTCGCCCAAATATTAACCGATTTTAATGCTTATACACTCATTTGAAAGGTAGTTTTATTCCCTTCAAGAATCATTAATTGAAGATAATATTTTTAAAAAATTAGCTTTGTTACAAAACAATAGCTTCATGTACTCAAAATTAACTACTTTTTATTTTGACCATTTTAAGTTCGTACTGCATATTAAAGATTAATAAATTTTTTGTGACGTAACCCTTGGATTAAATAACGGCTTTAATTCGATTATTTATCGAACTTATTAAAGTTTTACACTTACTAGTGGTGATGGAATCCCATATTTCATGTATTTTTACTTTCCATCCACAAATATGTGATTGGCGGTCGTTTTTAAGCGCCATTCATAATCGCCAACACCAAATCAATCGGATTTAAGTTCGGACATGATGAGGTATAGTTTAGGACACTAATTTTGTTTGTTCCGAACCTTTTTTTGCTGATTTTAAAAATATGGACTCTTATTGGATGGTGATTCCCCAAAAGATATCACGTTTTCAACTGATTTCATTAGGGGTTCCCCTACCATATTTAATTGGACATGCCGATTTGAATGGCCCAAAATAAACAAAAAAACAATTCTAAGAAAATTTTCCCAAGATACCATTGGTCCGAATTCAAACCTTATACTGCGCCTATCGACATGAAGATTGATCTACTCTTCATAAGCAAAACAAAGCAGTATTTATGTAAATATCATAATTTAGTTAAAATACCTTAATTCAACCGACGACTATGGTACCAAAGGTCATAATCGGATTTGACACATCAAAAACATTAGGAAAAACCTATTTTGGTCCCAGGTATTCTCTTGAATTGATGCGTTTTGACTCCAAAATGATATTTACATAAATACTGCTTTGTTTTGCTTATGAAGAGTAGATCAATCTTCATGTCGATATGCCGAGTATAAGGTTTGAATTTGGACCAATGGTATCTTGGGAAAACTTTCTTAGAATTTCTCGCAGATTTTGTTTTTTTGTTTATTTTGGGCCATTCAAATCGGCCCGTCCTATTAAATATGGTAGGGCAACCCCTAATGAAATCAGTTGAAAACGTGATATCTTTTGGGGAATCACCTTCCAACAAGAGTCCATATTTTTAAAATTAGCAAAAAAAGGTTCAGATCAAACAAAATTAGTGTCCTAAACTATACCTCATCATGTCCGGACTTAAATCCGATTGATTTGATGTTGGCGATTATGAATGGCACTTAAAAACGACCCCCAATCACATATTTGTGGATGGAAAGTAAAAATACATGAGTTATGGGATTCCATCACCACTAGTAAGTGTAAAACTTTAATAAGTTCGATAAATAATCGAATTAAAGCCGTTATTTAATCCAAGGGTTACGTCACAAAAAATTTGCTAATCTTTTATATGCAGTACGAACTTAAAATGGTCAAAATAATAAGTAGTTAATTTTGAGTAGATGAAGCTATTGTTTTTTAACAAAGCTAATTTTTTAAAAATATTATCTTTAATTAATGATTCTTGAAGGGAATAAAATTACCTTTCAAATGAGTGTATAAGCATTAAAATCGGTTAATATTTGGACGAAATACAGCTACTCAAAGTTTATATATGAAAATTAAATAGTGGGGTACGAACCTTTCCTGGTTAGGGTAGTAAAGCATAGATTCCACGTGAAACTCAAACAAAAAAATGACCGAGGGTCGTTAAGTTTTTGCAATATTTTGCACACGCAAATTCTATGGAGCCTTGTTAAGATTTAGTTAATAAGATTCAAAGAATTAAAAAAGTTGGCGTTTTTCGCGATTTTATTTTTTTTTTAAATTAAAAAAAAAAAAGCAAATATTTTTTAACATTTTCTAAGTATTGTAATCATCAAGGAGAGGACTTTCACGCAAATGCATGTTTTTTCCCTTTGGCCATAGAACAGCATAAACAAAATATCTTTGCGAATCAAAGAATTTGCTTTAAAATGAAATCGATTCGTTAGTGCATATTTTTGCATATTTTGCTATTATTTCGCTATAAATGCATGTTTTTAGGTCATATTTTGTATAAGTTTTTTTAGCTATTTTTAAGTATGTTTAGCTATTTTAACATTTTTTTTTATGATTTTTTTTTGTATTAAAGCAATTGTTAAATTTTTTTAGATAATTTTTATTTTTTAATAACATTTTATACACCTGTAAATATGTATACATATCTGAGTTTACAATACCAGACTGAATTCAAATGTTATGTTTTTTTTTTTTTTTTTAATAAAAGTAAAAAAAATTTTAGTGCATATTTCAAGAGTTTTTGCATATTTTAGGCCCCTAAAACATAGTTTTTTAGTGCATGCACTAAAAAAAAAGACATAACTAACTTAACTTAAAAATGAGAAATTTTCCTAACTATGAGGAAAAAATTTTAGTTCATTTACTTATAATTAGTTCATAGTTTTCTTTAAATGGATTTTTTAACTATTAGGAAAAAAATTCTTACTGCCAAAGAAATTTTCCACAAATCTAATCTTAAAATTTATTTTTAAGACATATTTCTTAAAAAACTATTTCTTTCAAGTTTAGTTAAAATTTACTAAAAAAAACATCATCGTATTTCTCTTCTTTGAATTGAAGAAGTGTACTTCTTAGAATTTAGTCAATGACTTCTGAGAGTTTAGTAAATAACTTCTTAGAATTTAGTTAAAAATTCAAAATGGCGATATCTGGAAAACTAAGCGAGAGCGAAACGGATGAAATTTTCAAAAGAAAGACTACAAAGAAAAATATGGAATAGCCTAGCTCTGCATATCTGACGGGGTCTCAAGACCCTAATTTTAGATCTAAAATTTGAGATTCCCGAGATTTTATATATGCACATATCTCGGTAAATACTGCCAACACGCGAAAAGGCCCAACAGCATTTTTGTAGCTCTTGACTCGTAGAACACTTTCGGAAAACACCCGAAAGCTCTCCGATTAATAGTTTTTGAGTTATCCGGTTTTTAAGATTCTCAAGACCCTATCAGGCCCCTTATTACCGTATCTCAAAAACTAAACAAGTTAGAGCGAAACGGACACAAATTTTGGTTCAAAATCTATGGGGACCCTTAAAGGACCCAACGGGGTCTCGAGTTAAATGGGGTCCGAACCCATGGGTCCAGGGTCTAGACCCAATCTATTTCTGAAATGTGAAGTATAATTTCCCATTTTCTAGTTAAAATTTGCTTAAAATGAAATAATTTTGTTTTCCTAATTTTTGGGAAAATTATGAACTAAAACCAAGAAAAAAAATCTTTGGAGCCAAATCATTCCCTCTTTTTCTCAAAATTGAGTTAATTTTCCCAGATTTTAGTTCACTTTTTTTTTGAGTGTGTCCCTGGTAATCATATAAAGCGCAAAAAGATGCGAAAATTTAATGGTGCATTTTTAATGCAAATACTGTTTAAAATGCGTTTTGGAAAACTTTTATCCCTTCTGTTTTTTTAAATAAATAACATAATTTGTTTCTACATAGTTTTTACTACAACAAAAAATGTCTTCGAGTTTTGTGCACGATATGCGCACTATTTTTAATATTTTCTTATAAAAAAATGTTACCCAATTTCCCATATAAAAACTCAAGAAGAAATTGACGACGGTTCTAAAAAAAAAGCGTTCTGAAAGCACTGTAACAACAAAAAAAGCATTCTGAAAACGCTTTATTCAAACGCTTTGCGAACGTTTTTGAAAAGTGTTCTGAAAGCTCTATAACAAAAAAAAAAAGCAATCTCAAAACTTTTTTTGGAACGCTTTGCGAGCGTATTCGAAAAGCATTTTAAGAGTTCTCTAGATTTTTTTTTTTTTAAATTTCTAAGTTCCGAAACTATTTTTGAATAAAATTTTTTTTTTAAATTTTCTAAGTTTCATGGAGTACAAATTTTTTTTTCGGATTTCACTTTGTATCAAACAAATTATTATAACCGAACTAAAACAGAAATTCTTTACTTTGGGTTTTTAAAGCGCTTTGATCACTTTAAAAGAACGTTCTCAAAGCACTTCTTTACATCGCTTTTAAAACGATTTAAACCTAGCGTAGATCGATGTTATCATTCGGATCATCTGAAGGCGCTTTTAAGTTGGTATACAGAACGCTCATACAACCATTCACAACGCTTTTGCGATTTTATTTTTCTAACTGGGAATTTACATTTTTAAATTTTACGAAAAACATGTAAAATCGGTGTTACTTTGGCCAGTTATATTTTCTAAAATACTTGTCGTGTGAAAATCGTTAAAATCACAAATTTTTTAATTCTTTCAACGCACAAAAAATTATTTGCTAAAAATTTTCAATTAAATCTATTGATCAACAAGATTTAAATGAGTCAATCAATATTTTGATTAAAATTTTTGTTATTTTCGTTAACTGACAAATTACAAATTTTCAACTTACCAGATTTTTTTTTCGCTTTAATTTATTTGAATACATCAATTCAAAAATATATAAAAATATATTGTTGGCAACATATTGGAAAGCAAAAAATATGAATTTTTTCATAATTTTGTCATAAGTTTACAATTCATTCGTCAAATCAATCATTATTTTGATTGACTATAAACAAAAAATTTTCAAATTTGTGATCAAAATCGAAAAAAAAATGTTTGATTGAAAAAATTTTCGATTAATCACCTACAATTTGATGATTGGTATAACAATTTTCTTAATTGGAGGAATTTCAATCAAAAAGTTGATTGAATCCGCGTTTTTGTTGATTGAAATTCGTTTCAAATTTGTTCTGTGGATCAGATAACTGAAATTTTTAAATGGCTCCATAGAGCTTGTGTGTGCCAAATATAACAAAAATCAAAAGACCCCAGTCAGAAAATGCGCATTTCATGATTTCTCATGGAATTGATGATACAAACAATTTTTTTTTTTTTTTGTAGAAAAAAATGGTAAAAAATGAGATAAAACAAGTAAAAAAATTACATACGATTTTTGTTAAGAAAATTAAATATTTTTGTCCTACAAAAAAGTACATACAGTGACTGTCACTAATATTCGGTTTTTTATTTAAGTACCAAAAGTAGACAAAACATGTTGTAAAATATGAAAAGAACGGAGCTATTATTTTTCTTTTGTGATAGTGTCTCAAACATATAATGTATCACTATATATTAGATATCAATTCTATAAGGATTGAGCAAATATTAGATGATATACGAGGGTGGCGCTGAAAAATTAATTATTTATAGAAATTTAAAAAAAAAAATTTAAAAAATATTTCTAAGTCGATTTCTTTCAAGATCAAACATTAAAAATTTTAAAAATAGTCCAGAAATTTATATTCAGTTCTCAGCTAATTTTTCCAACGACCCAAACAAAAACTAAAATTTTTTAAATACAGTACAAGAAATCCATAATTTTTTACCTCCATTTCTTTTGACCACCAATTTTTTGTAAAGAACGGAAATGTTTAATTATTTTCATATCTCATTACAATACGCTTAGGTCAACTAAAATTATTAAACAATAAAATATTTTCTTTGATTTAAAAAAACTCTTGGTCAAAAGAAATGGAGGTCAAAAATTATGGATTTCTTGTACTGAATTTAAAAAGTTTTAGTTTTTGTTTGGGTCATTGGAAAAATTAGGTGAGAACTGAATATAAATTTTTTGACTATTTTTTAAATTTTTAATAGCCCTGTTTTCGCATAACCGTATATACGTTTACCCATACAAATTTTAAATTATCCACGCTTAATTTTAGCGTGCATAATTATCTGCGTTAATTTAAAGCGTCGATAAAAAGTGAAGCCAAGTTCACATTTTCAATGAAATAGCATAGACACAACCCTTTTTTTCTTGTTATAGCAAAGACATACATATATTTTTTCTTGTTTGCCTTAATAAATTTTGACAACAACCACAGTGATGCCAAGTACATTTTGTTAAACGTGGATGCGTTTTCGGTTAAACGGTTAGTGTTAACATATATACGGTTATGCGAAAACAGGGCTAATGTTTGATCTTGGAAGAAATCGACTTAGAAATATTTTTTAAAATTTTTTTAAAAAATGTCTATAAATAATTCATTTTCAGCGCGACCCTCGTATCTCATCTAATATTTGCTCAATCCTTATAGAATTGATATCTAATATATAGTGATACATTATGTGTTTGAGACACTATAACAAAAGAAAAATAATAGCTCCGTTCTTTTCATATTTTACAATATGTTTTGTCTACTTTTTGGTACTTAAATAAAAAACCGAATATTAGTGACAGTCACTGTAGTCCTTCACTTGGACCCAGGGGATTAGCAAATATCGTTTTTTCTTCTCGAGCCCTTTTGAGGGCGTTGATATCAAAAAATATTTAAATTAACGATCAAATTGTATTACTATGTTGCCAAAAGCATAATAAATTGACTTGTGAACAAGTCAAAGACCCCTACCTATTTTTTTAGTGTAAATTTTTTTTAATGCAAAAATTATAAAATGACTTTGTATAATATTTTTGTGGCTATTTAAACTTAAAACAAATATGAAAATTCACGGTTTTGCTAAAAACTTTTGAACCACTCCACTGATTTTGATGAAATTCAACACCAACTTGACCAGACTATTTATATAAATATGCATCTTTTATTTGATTGGAGAGTATAATTTTTTTTTTTCAAATTAACTATCAAAAGTAAAAACTTTTTCACCAAAACAATGGTGTTTTAAAAATCAACTGTTTCGAATCTTTTATACGCTCTAAAAAGGAAAAAAAAAAAAACATTTTAATATCCAAGCCCACAAGAGTGGGAGGATCGATTTTCTATAATTTTCTAATTCCCTGGACTTTAACTGCAGGAATTTAAACTTCTTCTGACAAAAAAATGTTTTATTTGTTCAAAAACCTAAAAAGCAACTGTAAAAAATAACGTTCATCAGAAGTTGGTTTTGTTCGTTAATGTGGAACATTTTCCCCCTGTTTCGATAAAGTGTATTTTTGTCAAAATTTTCTTTAAAAACATTTTTTTTTAATTTAAAATTTTAAAATTTACTAGTAAGAAACAAACCACGATGTCTTAAATTTTTAGAAAAATTGAAATTTTTCTTTCACACTTCTCAATTCAAAACCATTTATAACAAATCAAAAAATTATAATACATAATTATAATTAGAGCCTGAGCTCGACTGTCTTTACAGAAACAATAATTTAAAATTTTTTTGTTAGTGTCCTTCTCTGTAACAACCTGTATGTTTGTATATATAGCAATATATTCCGTTTTTCGTACACGCAATTTAAAAATCTGCAAGGATAATTTGTTTACAAATATATCAAACTACATTAAAAACATCGTTTATAAATTCCAGTTATTATTTAAACTTTAAAGTGTGAAGTTAAAAATCTTGGAAGCTTCGGGACAAAAAAAAAATAATAAAAAATGGAAATATCTCAATCATCTATAAGTGTATTTTTTGTTAGTAAAATGTTAGGTCTGGCACCATATTCAGTGCGTAAAAATGCAAAAGGAGCTTATATAATACAAAAAAGTATACCATTTTTATTTTATTCGGCTGCATTAGCATCGATAATGGGTAAATTTAATTACTGAGTAAAAATTGAGTCATAAAAAGATATAAAAATCACAAATAACGCAAAGACTGTCAAAAAAATGTTAATTGCCTCCAAAAAAGGATATCTTTTGAAGGCCAATAACGCAAGCAAATTTACCGGAAGATAAGTTAGTCTAATTTGTATAGGAGGTTCCGTTAACTTTTATATAACTGGATATTGTGTTAACGGCCATAAAACTTTATCATTTTTTTTAAATAAAACTTTAAATCAATTATAAATTAAATGTCCAAAAAATGTTTTTATAAAAATAAAACAAATTTAACTACGCAAATTTAACTGCTCAAATAGAAACAAATCGTTTTAATAAATAACATTTAGCACAGAAAAATCGAAAGAGCACTGTCAAGTTCGATTCTGATTCATCTAAAAGGTGATTAATTCAAATCGGGCTATTCTGGTATATTAATTTCGGAGACACCACAATTTTAATTTCGGAGACACCACAATTTAAAAATATCTTTATTTTTTTTTTATTTTTCTGTTAAATATAGTTTAAGGTTTTTTTTTATATCCTGGAGTAGGGCTTCCAATCGGGATATCCCGATCCCGGAAATCCCGGGATTTTCGGGATTAGGCAAATCCCGAATCTCGGGATTTCTGATTTTCAATCCCAGGATTTTCGGGATCCCGATTTTTTTCAATATTTTTTATTTTTTTTAGATTTTTTTAAATAATTTGTATAAAATATGAATTTTGTGGAACAAAAAAAAAAAAAATCGACAATAGTTCCGTCAGATACCATGTTTTTGTTATAGAAAAGGCGAAACGTTTGCGAAATGTAAAGAAATTATAAAAACTAGTGGTGATTCGACATAAGGGCTTTTATATTTATTCCTTTTACTCTTACAAGGAGCATATTGCCGTAAATAGCTTTTGACACATCTTAACTCCTTAAGTTGTAAACTTTTTAAATTTTATGTTTTACTAAAACATTTTTTTAAAGGCATGAGTGGGTTTTTAATCAAAACTTTTTCAAAAAAATCCCGTGAATCCCGGGATTTAAAATATCCCGAAAATCCCGGGATCCCGAAATCGGGATCCCGAAAATTTTTCTTCAATTCCGAATCCCGGGATTCAGAAAAACCAATCCCGATTGGAAGCCCTATCCTGGAGACACCAAAATGAGTCAAACGTTTTCGGACACCAAAACGATATAAAAAACTCAATAAATCTGAAGTAAAAAGAAACTATAAAATGTCTTTCAAATTAGTATGACTTTTACAAAAACGTTGGTAAACGATGGTTTAAAACAATTTTTTGTTTAATATTAGCAAATATAAGTTAATTACTTATTTTTATTTGTGTAAACCCATTTTTTTATTCTGGGTATATAGGGCGTCCCATCTCCCATCCCAATCTAAACTTTTGAATTTCGTGTCGTAATACCTGCCGAATGATGGCCACGGAAGAGCTGAATATGGGAAAATTAAAAAAGATTTGCAAGGATATCTTAAGTTGGCAACCAGTGGTCAAATTGTGAACAAATTACTTTTACGACCAAACAAATGTCCGAAATTTTAACTTAATCCAGCTCAAAAATTAGGAATTTTTGCGTAATGTATGTTAAAAATATTTTAAAAAATCCAAAATAGGGATTTTGATTAACAGATGCAGATTTTTAAATATAAAAATTATTTTTTATCCAAATTGGTCCTAAAAGTTGTGTTGTCTGAAAAATATTAAAAAAATATAAAAACATGACTTTTGTCAAAAGCTGATCACAATTTTTGGGTCAAAATCGTGTTTTTATATTTTAAATATTTTTCACATAACAAACAAACTTTTAAGATCAATAAAATAATTTTTATGCTTAAAAATCAGCATCTGTGGACCAAAATCGCTCCTTTGGAATTTTTTAATATTTTTCCCATAAAGTACGCAAAAATTCCTAATTTTTGAGCCGGATTTTGTTATAAAATTCGAATATGAATTTTGGTCAAAAACGTAATTTTTTTAAACTTTGACCGCTGGTTGCCGACTGAAGATGTCGTAACATAATTTATTCATAAATTATGCCACAATCAGCTATTCCGTAGCCATCGTTCGGCAGGTATTACGAAACGAACTTCGAAAGTTTAGATTTGAAGGGACACCCTACTGGATATAATAGGTTTGTTCCACAACTTTCCGGGTAAAGTTCGGTAAAATAAGAGAAAATTAAAAAACTCGCACAATACTGCAAAAATGCACACAGGTACGGGAACGCAAAAAACCACATTTCAAGCCCAATATAAAAAAAAAATCAAACAAAGGGGATATGCTAAAATATTTTCGTAAGAAAAATAACTTTAACCAAGGAAAAAAAATTGTATTGTTTTAATAACCGAATATATTTTTATGTTTTAAAATTTAATATTTCCTTTGTTCTTTGTTTTGTTTTCTGACTGTTACCAGTTTACACGAAAAAAAGTATGGGTAAGTTCGGTAAAATGAGAAACAAATTTATTCTCTCAAAAACTCTATCATTTACCCAATTTTTGCGTACGGGAACGCTTCTCGGGCTGGTTTGGGTACCCGCGATGACGTTGTGGAACAACCCTAATATGTATGATGTTGTTATTTATGAAAAATGTCTTTCTATGAATTTTGTACGTTTTCAAAAATCGCAATTTTAATTTTTGACTTTTTCCAGTCATAAAGCCGCGATATGCAATGTTAATATTGACAAATGAACAGGAGTGGAGCCTGATCTTGCGTTTAGGGGGATTTTTTTTTTTTTAACTCCAGAATTTTTTAGAACAGCTTTAATACTAAAACAAGTAAGAAAATTATAGTCGATCAAGACCGACCATATAATACCCTACACCAGAGTTTCCCGGAACATGGGTCCCAAGTTCAAAGATGGACTGATTAGATCTATATTTTGTCAAATCTTTAATAAGTGTAAAAAGCAATCACTTATCAAATTTGAGTGGAATAGGCTTCTTTTTGTTGACAATAAATCGCTTCAACTGAATATCGGGCGAAATTTCCACATGAGACCTAAGTCCAAAATGGTCCGATGATAATTAGATTTAAAAAGGTTATTAAAGTACGCGTTTAACATACACAAACAGAATTTTAATTAAATATTTTCTATTTTCATGAAAATTGAGAGATTTATGTGAAAATCGGGAAGGTGGTTTGTATGGGGGCTACTAGAAGAACTGGTCCGATTTCTTTAAAATTCGGAATAGTGATTTGTGTGGATAAAACATGGATTCCTGCCAAATTTCGAAAAGATACCTATTAAAATGCGACTATTAGAGTCATTTGAGCCAAAACTAAAGAGGACCTTTGTATGGGGGCTAGGTCTAAATACGGACCGATTTTTTCCAATTTCAATAGGCTTCGTCCTTGGACCAAAAGAGGCTTAAGTTTTAAATTTCAAGTCAATTGATCGAGAATTGCGACCTGTATCGTGTTTACACCGTTTACATGGACAGACAGACGGACGGACGGACGGACAGACGGACAGACGGACAGACGGACGGACATCGCTAAATCGACTCAAAAAGTGATTCTAAGTCGATCGGTATACTTAAAAGTGGGTCTAGGACCAATATTTCGGGTAGTTACAAACATCAGCACAAACTCATTATACCCTGTACCACAGTGTGGTGTAGGGTATAAATATATAATGACTTATGTATTTGTAGGAAAAATTTATCTCCAACAATTCATAAGAGTTTTTGCTTTGGTGAACAAATTATAAAACACCACTGATTTCCTAATACGAAATAAAAATAAGGAGTATAGAAAATGTAGATTAAGACAATCTAGAAAGTGCAGCTGAATGCACATTGAACCATTTCGAACTTATAGATTTTTTCACTTACACTACCAAAAACACACTGCGTGTTTTAATATTTTTAATTTTTATATAAAACATTTTAATAAACATTTTTTAATTATTTTCAGTATTTCTTACATATCGTGGTTTGTTATATGATGCTAATTCCAAAATACCAGTAAGGTAATTTAAAATATACCAAAATATAATATAATTTATTCTATTTCTTTTAACTTTACTTTGCAATTTCATTAGAATTTTTCTGTGTACATAGTAGAACTTTTTAACTAAAATCTGTAATATATCTTTTATTGTACTATCCTTATTCTCTTCTCTCTATATATATTTTTAAATTTTTCTGTCTGGCTTTCAAATATTTTTTTAAAATAAAATATTGTTGAAATTATGTAACATTTCACACATGTAGAGCATCTTTTAGAATGAAATCGGCCACTTCTAAAGTGGTCACAGCCTTAGATGTTTCCGTGGTCGTTATGGCCACAATAGCTGGTGTAGCATGTGGAATAGTGGGTTTTAATGCAACCAATAATTTGAATGCAAGATTACGTAAAGTAAGTATTGTTTGTTAAATTGAAAAAAAAAAGATTTAGGGATTTAATGTTCCTTTAAAGATAGACGATTCTTTAGGATCTACAGCAAATTTAAAAATGGAACGTTTTAAAACATTTTTGATAATCTTAATACCAATGGTTACCATTAGTATTTTATTGGGTAAGTTATACAAACTTTTTTTTATGCCCTCCACTTAGTAGAAGGAGGGTAAAACCTCAAAATATTGGTTTTGTAAAACCTCAAAATATTGGTTTTGTAAAACCTCAAAATATTGGTTTAGGAAATCGAAAATGTGGATTAATATGGACTAACGCTTTTTCTCCTTGTCACTGAAGGAACATGTGGTATCGCTATAGACCCGCCGGTATATGCGAGAAGTCTGAACTTACAGACTTCATCATCCCTAACCTAGCTCTGTCCGTCCGTTTGTCTTTCAAAATTATGCAAATTTTCGAAAGACAACTCTGAAGCTGCTGAAGCTTTGTATTCTTTCTGATTACTTTGGTTTTAAATTTCGGCGAAATCGGTTCAGTGGTTAAAAAGTTATGAGCAAAACCATGAATTTACAACGTAAAGAAAAAAAGACATTGCTAAGACACACAAACATTTTACAACGTATTAAATGTAGAAATAAAAAAAATGTTTTTTTACAAAATTTACAAAACAAAAGTTTTTTACCTAAATAGTCAACATTTTAAAACATTTTTTTTTTAAACATTAGAAAAATTACTATAACTTAAAAAGGGCATTGTGAAGGGTATCATAGATTCGGCAAAGTCGAATTTATTTTTTCTATTTGTGTTTATTCAATAATTATAATTTATTTATTTTATAAAGCCCTGGATGTTTGGACCTGGCTAAGATTTGCTGACGCCATGAAAGATCAAGAAAATGCGGGTATATCTGTAAAATGTTCTTTGTTTTATTTTTTTAAAATCAACATTTTTTATATTCCTTTAGAACTGAATGTTCAATGGTATATACCATTTTATAGTCTATATTTTATTTTAACGGGATTACATGTTAGCTTTGCTAATACCGCTTTGGGTTTGAGTAAACGTTTTAAAGATTTAAATTCAATGCTAAAAAATTCCTATTTACCAGGTATAGTAAAAAAATGCACATTAACTTAAATATTTTTTCATATTGGAAATACATTTGTTTTTTTTTTTTTAAAGCTGATCATAATCAGGTAATTCAAACTCAGGACAAACAAAAGATAACAACCGTTAAAACAACCACTCAAAATACTCCAACATTACATGCTAGTCTATCAAAATTAGCTTCAGAAAGCTACCAAAGCTCAGGTATGTGAGAAACACACATAACACCGTCCGACAGCCAATATTAATCATGAACCAGATGATATACGTCTGAAAGTAGAGATCAAATGGAGCAAAACTGCATTTACAGTTTTTCATTTTGTGATCTTGTTTCCTTTTAAAAGGACTTCAAAGTTTTAAAGGATACTTTTTGTAAATTATTTCTGAAATATTTGTTCTTGTCCTAGGGTGCCACTGGTAATGGCAAATTAAAGAGGAGGATCTCCCCTAATTTTTCCATTTTTTTATTTTGCCATATTAGAATAAAAGGATGTAAATTAAGTCCTTTGAAAACTTTATGAAAATATTTTGTTGAAAATTTTGAATGATATTGAAGAATAAAGTTGTAACTTACCTACTATTTCCTGATATGTTAAATTAATAAAATAGAAAAAATATTTTGTAAAATTTAATCCTCTAAAATTTTGAAGTCCTTTTAAAAGGAAACAGGATCACGAAATGAAAAACTGTAAATGCAGTTTTACTAGTCTCTTGTTTCGAACGTATATAATCCAGTTCGTGTTTAACGACTTTTTTCATTTTTGTCGGCCGGTGGAATTACACTAAAATTTATCGAATCCCCTTGCCATGGCTAAACTTTTCCATTAAACACTTTTTAAAGGTAAAAATAAATCTACATTATTGAAACTTTTATCTGAATGCCACGAATCTTTGGGCAAATGTGTAACTACGTTTTCGAGGTAAAATGTGGAGCTTTTTTAAATAAATTCAGTTTTTAATAATAATTTTTTTGCAGAGCTTATGGTATGGCTGTTTTATGCATATTAATTTCATGTTTTCTTCATTTGGTGGCTACTTCGTATTTTCTATTTATTGAACTTTTAAGTAAAAAAGATAATGGCTACGTTTGGTTGCAAGTATTATGGATATTATTTCATTCATGTCGTTTATTACTGATCGTAGAACCTTGTCATAGAATATCTATGGAATCAACTAAAACTATACATATTTTATGTGAAATTGAACGTATAGTTCATGACCCTATTTTGGCGGAAGAGGTGATAGGTTTTCAAATAAATGTTATACCCATTTTTTTAAATTTTTTTCTTATTAAAGGTCAAAAAATTTTGGCAACAATTACTGGTTTATGATTCGAGCTTTTCGGCATTGGGGTTGTGTAATGTTAATCGTCAACTTTTGAGTTCAGTAAGTAACGAATAAACATTCTTTGTTGCTTTTAATAACTTTTTTGTGTTTTTGTTTTAATTTTAGTTAGCCTCGGCAATTGCTACTTATTTGGTGATACTAATACAATTTCAAAGGAGTAATGGTTAAAAGTTGGATTCTGAAGTATTTTTGTAACAACAATTATTTATAATGAGGGCAAATAAAAACGTATAATATTTAGAAATATGGTTTCTGGGATCCTTCTTATATATATATTTGGTAACTTAAATATATTTTGGTGTTGTTGTTAGAGGTAGTTGATGCATTTTGTGTACTATCATTACAAGAATATGGTATCCCAGCAAAAAAAGAGCTTACCATTCACTACAAAATTCACCACAACTTATGAACCAGATGTACTTCTTCTTCAGCTGAAACACTGATGAATTTTATATGGGCGTGACACACAATATCACTAGTGTTTAGTATGTACATATATATTAACATCTTTATCACAACTTCTGAAGTAGTGATCGGGATGTTAATATAACTTGACCTTTTGGAAGTGCTTTTTTCATCACTTCTTTAGAAGTATATATTTCTTGGCATTTTGGATGTGATTATGTAATTTTTATATGGTGATTTAGAAGTGATTTTTTCATCACTTCTTGATAAGTACATATTTCATGACTTTGTGGGATTGATTTTAAGATTTTTTTTTTTTAGTATTTACACTAATAACACAGTGATACAAAATCGAACTTTCGGAATCGGAATGGGATGAAACCAAAAGCAAATGAAAGCTGACGTTTTCCATAACAAAACCCTCAAGGCCTTTTTTTTAGGTCAGAGCTAGATTTTATTTTACATGCATTTAAAGTTGGTGATTTTAAAGCATTTAAAGTTTTTCTGTACTAAACATGTCCTACTTTGAAGGCCCCTGGTGGTTCCCTTATTGGACATGTAGGGTCCAGTTTCCAAACTTAAGCTCAAAATTACTTCAGCTATGACTGGTATGAATTTTGCTGCAATCGGTCTAGTACCTATTTACTAAATAGCCAAATTATTAAAATAAACCACTGTACACCGTTGCGTATGATTGTTATTTAAAGGCAATTATTAATACAAATCATTGGACACCGTTGCGTATGATTGTTATTTAAAGGCAAATACAATATTAATCATTCGCCACTGATACAGTTTTCAAGCATTTATTATTATAATTATAATAAAAGTGCACTAACTTCAAATACGTGTAAAACAAAATCTAGCTCTGAACTAGAAAAAAGCCTTGAGGGGTTTGTTATGGAATATGTCAACTTTCATTTGCATTTGGTTTCATCCCATTCCGATTTTGGGTGTTGCACTGTGTAATAATTAAAACCAAAACGATATTTTTAACAATGTATAATATTTATTATGTAATATTTAGACTTGAAATTGTTAAGATTAAATCGATGTTTTTAATAATTTAGTTTAGCTAATAGGAATTATTAATTAAATGTGGATGTATATAATTTTCTAATAGTTTTTCATGCGCTTAATCCGAATCTGGCCTTAGAAGTGATTTATCTTATTTTGAGATATTTAGATTTTCGATTGACAGTACTGCATAAACTCAGATATTCGCAATGTTCGGGACCTTATAAAACCGAGAATTATTTTATGATGTATAATTAGTTCAGCACATCTAAAAATACTTCACTTATTCTTCAAATTACTTTTGCAATCCTTAAGATATCTTTTTTCATTACGGAGATATCGACCGATAAAATTATTGCAATTTATCAATCTATCAATCTATCAATTTTAGGGTAAATTTTCAGGGTGCCATACAAAAAATCGTTATTTGGGCTAACATTATAGAGCTTCGCCATATCGGATAAAGATTTATTTTAAATAAAATTAATAAAATTCTTAAAAGTACATAGAGTTCTTAGTTTTATATTCAATTAAAATTTTTATTATTCGGTTAACCGAATAATTCAAATTTATCCGATTATTAACCGATTAAATCTCAACCCCGCACTCAGAAAATTATGTAAGTTACTACATGTTAGTTATTTGTATATTTTACAGTAGTTAGTTGTTTTCAACTACAAAGTCAGTTGTTTTTGTATGAAAAATATCAAACAACTATTTCTGTTAGTTATTTTAAGTCGTTTTTTGAACAACTAACAAAAAAGTACTGTGATGTAGTAACAGTTATTTAAAGTAGTTAATTTTATTTATTTTATCTCTGAAAAGTTTTAAAGTTTTTTTTCCAAAAAAAAAAAAAATTTCGGTATTTTTATTTTTCACAACTTTTTTTTAAAAAAAAAACTTGGAAAAAATTTGGTCTTCAATTTTTTTTTCTGAAAATATTTTGAAAAAAAAATTATATATTGATTTTTTTATTTTTACTACATTTTAGTTGTTTTGACTACAAATGTAAGTAGTTTTTACTACATAAGTCAGTTGTTTTTTGTCAGTTAAAATAACTAACATTGTTAGTTGATTTAACTGAAAAAGTAGTTGACCCCAAAACAACTTACACAGTAGTTATTTTAACTGACATTTTCAGTTGATTTTACTAACATAATTTTTTAAGTGCGATTAATTATTTGCCCGATTAGCCGATTAAACCAAAACCTCAATTAATTGAATACCCTAATGTTTAGAAGAGTTTTTAGTCATTTTGTGGCTATAATTCAGCCCTTTTTTTTAAAGGCTACCACCTTTTTTTGGTTATCTTTTTTAGCCCTTTAAGCACTTTTTAAGTCATTTGATTTTTACCATAATCTGGAAACTTTTTATTGTTTTTTTTTTTGTACATAATTTACAAAACAACTCCAAAAATTATAAAAAAATGTTTTTATACATGTAGTTAAAAAAAAACATGCAATAAATAAAATGATGAGATAAAAAAAAGTAATTCTCTCATTTTAAATCAGATATCGTATATTTTTAGAAGAGTTTTTATACCTTTAAACGGCAATACCAACTTAGCTCTTTTTTGGTTATATTTAACCCTTGTCTTTTTTAAGGGCTAACAGTTTTTTTGTTATCTTTTTAGCACTTCTTGAGTCATTTGGTAATTTTAACAAAAATCTGGAAACTGTATTTTTTTATAACATAATTTACATAACAAATTCGCTTTTGCGGCATATCAAGTTAATTCATTTATAAAATTTAACTTTTTATTAAATCAGATAAAATTATAAAAAAAAATATTCAACAAAACAAATCCAATACTTAAGTGCCACAAATTTGTACTTTTCAATTGCATTTGTAAACACATATGAAAATGGTACTTCTAAATCATTGAGGAAAGAACTGGTGAAAGTTGTTATTATTGGCATTTTTTTAGCAGTTTTGGAAGTGCTTATAAAAGTACTTCTCATGGAATATGAAGATCGGCACATATAGCTACTATGTATGTAGTGAATCACTTATTCTTTTTGCACCACTTCGATTTTTTTTTGCTGGGATATAATTATATATGGTGCAAACGTGCACAATAACAAAAATAAAATATATTTTTTATTAATATAATCTATACTGTGCATAATATGTTCTCAATGTAAATAAATTAAATTATTCACAATGTAAATAACAAATTTTCTGACAATTTTTAGAATTTTTTAGGTTCGAAACAGAATCAAATTACGTTGCGTTTGACGCAAAAAAAAAAACACATTCAATTTGAAATTTTTACGTACGTTTGATTAAGGTACCTCACATTAAAATTGTATAAACGAAAAATGTATTGGGCGTTACGCCCAACGTGATGTAGTTTGTTTCGACGCTAATATTTTCTATTTTTTTTTTTTTCAAACAAAATGAGTTTGTTTCAACTTATATGAATATCTCTTGGTTTGATAAGAATTAAAAAAGAAAAAACAAACTTACCTTTATAACATATTCGGGAAAATATGTGATTATTTGTTGAAAACAAAAATGTGTTGCTCTTTTTAAATCTGGATTGTTTAAGTTAGGTTATGTTTGAAATGACTGCTTGACGACAGCAGAGGTCCGCATAGTGACAACACAATATATTCAGGAACATAAAGTGATTATTTGTTGAAAATAATAATGTTATTTTTTTTTAAATTTGGATTGTTTAAGATTATTTGAGCCATAGCCTACAAAAGTAATAACGTTGATTAGTTTATAAAGAAAATAAAATGTGAACAAAGTATCAAATAAACTTACCAAAAACGTTGGCTTCCTAAGTTTTTTTATTAATTTTTAAAGAAAAATATGTATTTGAGCTTATGATTAAAAAATTTTAGGCTGCAAAGAATAGAGTACATTAATTAAACCTATAAAAACATGTATAAATTATAAATAATAATTACCTTGTCTAAAAAGTTTTTATTTGAATCCCAAAAGAAATGTACATTTCTTTAATATAACAATGTAAAAGTATATTTTTGCCAGCCATCATCTTTTAAATTATTGGTTATTTATTGAAAACAAGAAGAGATTTCTTTATAAACACATGATTTTATACCATGATGCATTTCTGAACTGGCAACCTGCAAAAAAAATTAAAAGTTAATTTTAAACAGCAAATAGATATAAATATCGGTTAAGATTCTTACATTCATTTAAAACCCACTGTTCGGTTTTAACTTTCTGGACATTGAATACCGCGGGATAGCGTTGTTTAAATTCATACAATTTTATTTATAACATCTAATTATTGATTATTTCTTTTAATAATTGTGTGCTATTGCGTAAAGGTTTTTTTTTGTATTTTTTTATGAAAAAGGAATTTTTTATGATTCAATCCATCAATCGATAAATTAAGTAATTGAAATTAGGTTTTTAAATAGTAAAACATATAAAAATATGTACGTAAAACGTATAAAAAAATGATTAAAATATTAGAGTTATTAGTTAAAAACGTTTAAAAACCTTTTTGATATTGTTTAGATTCTAAGCGCTGTTGTAGCATTTCAAGTTGTCGTTTAGCCTCACATTGAGGGAAGTTATTCATATCATAATATTGGGGAGATAATGTTAAGAGCCATTCAGCTAAAATTAAAAGAAGAAAATTTATTTAATTAAATTAAACATACTTTATGCACAAAAAATACTTACGTTTAACATCCGTTACGGTACGTATATAATTTTTAGTTGTCAATACAAATTCATTGTATATAACCCAATCTGGTTTATGATCCAAACACGTAGATGGATGTAATTGAACAATTTGATTATCCTTAATTGTTAAATAATGCCCAGTACGTTCTAAATGAGCCACCTGCATAAAGAAACCTTGTACTAAGGCTTTACGTATATTGACATAATAATCCTTGGAAGTAAACTCTGTGCTGCTACGTTTCAAATTAAAACGATCCATAATACGTGCCAATTGTTGACGTACATTATCAGCTGATTTTAAAGAACGGAAATTTATAAAATTCTCATAACACCAATTGGGATCTTCGCTGCCTTTTAAGATAGAATTAAAATTATAAAATTTGAAGTTTTATCTGTTGCAAAATCAAATTACGTTGCGTTTGGCGATAACAAATTTATGACAAAAAAAATTGCACGTCCTTGATTTTGTAACTTTACATGCAAATTGTATGAGCCATAAATGTTTTGGCGATAAGCTGTACTCAACGTAATTTGATTTTAGTTAGTCCCAAGTTTCAACTTACTTTGTTTGAAAGCATGATATACATTTAGTAAAGTTAAATGATCACCATCGATGTGTGCAAATCTCATTTTAGCTTCATCTGCTGCCTTTTTTGCCTCATTTGGTCTTACAAAACATTGTGGTACTGCATTCGTTCATTGTTTTCAATAGCAGAGATAAAAACAAAAGAAGAGCATTTTGTGTTTGGGGGTATTTGGTTTAGATTATTTTCAAAATTTTACCATTTACCCGTTGACACAAGTTGTTTTTTTGTTTAACAGAATTTTCATTGTTTAAACATAAGTGTTTTTTTTTGTTTATAAATATATAAAATAGTTTATGAAATATTCCAATAGTGATGATAAACAATAGAAACAACACATCTAATGTTAACTAAATTTTATAAAGGAAGAGGTGGTATAAAGGTTTTTTCAGCAAAGAGTTTCAAGAACGTTTTGTTTTTTATGGAAATACAATATAGTCCAGACACAAGTATTTTTTATTATTTTTTTATTTAAAAATTTCCATTTTCATTTGATGGAATATATTTTGAGATAGTACTTGTGTTTTTTAACGCTATTGAAACTGAGGGTTCAGTGGCGAATGCAAAAGACAAATGAAATCAAATAAAATCGATATTTTTCTTTTGCATTTTTACTAAAACTAGTGTAAAACCTTCCAAAGATTTATATCAAATTGAATTTTCAGCAAACTTCTAAAGATTTAAGGATCTGATAATATTTTTAAAAAGTTAAAAATTAGTTAAACTATGACTTTACCTCAAAACATTAATTCCTTTTCTAATTGTGTGTCAAATCATGAATTCTATACCTGAATTAGAAACAAACTAAATAAACTTATTAAAAATAGAAACTGACAATTTTGAAATTATTTTTTTTTTGCTTTAAATAAATTTGTAAGTTTCCCTTTTCCTTTCCTAATTTTCTCTCGCTCTCTTTTTCTCTCTCTGGATTTTTCTACTCCCAAAAAAAGAATATAATTTTCATATTTTCCTACTCTCAAAAAATTAATATCTTTTTCATATACTTCCCTTTATCCTACCCTAACATTTGTATATAATAAATGTCGATAAATTTTAGTAATAAAAATCTCACCCGACAACATAGCAGTAATTGATAAAATCTCGTTTGAACAATTATGTTGACAGCTGGCTATTAACATCTTAGCCAATTGTGGATCCAATGGAAATTCAGACATAACAGCACCCAAATCTGTTAGATTACCATCATCATCTAAAGCGGCAAGATAATTTAAAAGTTCTAAAGCACGCATAAGTGTTTCCGGAGCTGGGGGATCCATAAAATCAAAATGTACCAAATCATCGATACCCAATTTTTTTAATTGCAAAACAACAGTGCCTGTAAAATAAAATAAGATTCAGAACATAACTAAAAAAATATTTTTTAACTATTAAAAATAGGAGAAGGATGGGTTTCCAATAGGATCTCCCGAGTCTTAATGAACTTTTGCTTAATTTATTAAAAAAAAAAAAACATGTAACTAATTTATTTTCAAGTTGCGCACTCTAAAAAAGGATACGTTTCCTTTTACAGAATTTTGAATTTTAAAAAATAAAATATCCGTGTGGAACTATTCTCCAATTTTTGACATAAGATTATAAATTTTTTTTCTTATAAAAATTTCTTAGATTCCCGATTTTTTCCTATACAAAAAAACTGATTCTGAGACGTTGCAGAGAAAAATTGTTAGAATTCGATACATTATTCCGCATACGGACAAATATTTTATATTTAGAGAAAAATATAAGATTCTGAGACATGTTTCCATATTAATAAAAGTTTCATACTCAGAGACATTTTTCCATATATCCGAAAAAAATTCATGCCTTATATGAACGAAATGTTTCGTACATTGTACGAAAAGTTTCGTAGTTTTTGCTTACGAAATTATTTCGTAAAAATTATAAGTTTTTACGAAATATTTTACTACATTCTACGAAATATTTTTTTGTTTTTACGAAACAATTTTTTATATTATACAAAATAATTTCGTAAATTACAAAAATAAATTCGTATATATTAGATATAAAAAATTACCAATAAAGTGTATGTCTTATATGGTCGAAATGTTTCGTACATTGTAAGAATAGTTTCGTACTTTTTGCTAAGAAAATTATTTCGTAAAAATTATCAGTTTTTACGAAAAAGTATGAAACAATTTTCTATATTACACAAAATAGATTGGTAAATTACAAAAATATATTTTTTTAAAAAAAACACGTGTTTCGATCTCTTCAAGATCTTGTCAAGACTATATATCAAAATATAAAAAACCTATACTACAAGTAGCATAAAAAAGTTAGTAAAATATATATTTTTGTAAATTTACAAAAAAAACGTTCAATTTTAAAAAAAATTATTTAAAAATTTTCTTAAAAAAAAATCTTTTTCACAAATTTTATAACGAAATTTTTTTTCGGACACAAACATTTTTTGGCATTTATTTTTTTGCGTTTTGGAATTAAGAAATTCGTTAAGAAAAAATAAATCTGAAAATAAATTTTCGAAGTTAAAAAAAACTTTGAAAATTTTCTAATTGTAAGTCCTAGGACTTTTTATATGAAAGGTTTCAAAGTTTGTGATAGGTCACTGCGTTCCGTGTGACATGACACGTGACCTATCAAGGACCGGTCACTTTTCGTGCAGGGAGATTAAAAATTTCTATAATTACGAAATATTTTCGTATGTTTCGTAAATTTACGAAAGTGCGGACTAATTTCTTTTTCGTAAAATAAAGTAAATTTTCGTATATTTTACGAAACAAGTAAGTACGAAATTTTATTTCGTAAAATGTTGCATGGATTTTTTTCGGTAGATTTTTTTCTATAGAAAAAATCTTAAGACTTTTTTCGGTATAGAAAAACTTTTCAGATTCCGAGACATTGTTCCATATATAAAAAATTCCCAGATTCTAAGAAATTATTCCGTATAGATAAATTTTTTAGATTGTGAAACAATTTTCCGCATATCAAATTTTCAGAATCTGAGAAAAATATCGAAAAAAAACTGACTTAATAATTTACTTTTTTTATTTTTTAAAAAAACTTACCCAAATTGGATCTTAAAATTTCTGGATAAGTATTATCCTGCATCTCATTTTTGTAAGCTTTTTCGGTATACAAACGGAAACATTTTCCAGGACGTGTACGACCGGCACGGCCGGCTCTTTGTTGTGCCGAAGCCTTAGAAATGGGTGATACCAATAAACTCTCAACACGAATACGTGGATTGTAAACCTTTTGCTTAGCAAAACCAGGATCAATGACAAAAACTACACCATCAATGGTTAATGAAGTTTCAGCAATATTTGTCGAGACAACCACTTTACGACCAATAGCACCATTGGCACTACGTGGTGGAGCTGGTTCAAAAATACGTTGTTGTAAATTTGGAGGCAATGTCGAATAGAGTGGTATACATTTTAGTTCTCCCATTTCAGAACCTAAGTTATCTATTTCACGTTTAATACGCTTACAAGCCTCTTCAATTTCTTCTTGACCCGTAAGAAACATTAAAACGTCTCCCTCTATATCTTCACACATATGTATCTGTATAACAGTACGTATGGCAGCCTCTAGATAATCACGTTCAGGTTCGGGTGTATAGAATATTTCCACAGGATGAGTTCTACCGGGGACATTCATTAAAGGTGCATTATCAAAATATTGCTGAAATTTACCAGCATCTAAAGTAGCAGACATCACCACTAACTTCAAATCGTTTCTTTGACGAATGACTTCCTTTAAAACACCCATTAAAATATCTGTAGCCAAAGTCCTTTCGTGAGCTTCATCCAATAATATAACCTGATACTGTTCCAACATAGGATCAGACATGGCTTCACGCAACAACATACCGTCTGTCATATACTTGAGTAGTGTCTTGGGCGAAGAACAATCTTCAAAACGTATAGAATAACCAACTTCTTCACCTAAGTTCACATCCATTTCTTCGGAGACACGTTGGGCCACTGACATAGCAGCTACACGACGAGGTTGTGTACATGATACACCCTTCTTACCCCTTGATACTGCGTATTCTACACACCACTGGGGTATTTGTGTTGTTTTACCAGAACCTGTTTCACCGACCAATACAATACATTGATGATTATTTAATAAACGCATAAAATCAGTTTGATACTCAAAAACGGGCAAAGTAATTCTTTTTTTGTATAGCTGTTGAAAACGTGCCGTATATGGTTTCAAGTTGAAGGGATTCATGGTGCCGGGACTTTTATTGACAGAGCCCACTATATTTCCTACTCCTGCTTGTCCACCTGTAAAAACCACTGGTACACCTGCTGAAGACGTAGTCGCCGCATCATCCCTACATAAAAAAGAAGTGAGTGCTAAATTCGTCTGTGCTAAATCTGTTATACCCTCCAACATGTTAAAAATATGAAAAAAATTATAATAGTTCGTTTTTTGGGGGGCTGTGTGTTTCGGAGGGGGCCAGTTATGGGGATACCTTCCCTCTTACGATAAAACTATGCTAGTTCAATATGCATTTTACAATATGTACAGTAATACAATTTTATTTTTTTAAGAATTTTTTTACATCCACGCCCACAAATGGGGCGACCAGACATAAACGACATTTTCTAGTCCCCTGGGTTCAAGTGCAGGACTTTGAACTTCTTCCATAAAAAAAGCGGAACAAGTCTAGTTGGCAGACATTGCTCCTTTTTTTTTTTTTTTTTCAGAAATAGGGATGAAATAGGTGATTCCAAAAAAAAAAAAAACATTTGTCGGAGGCCCATGGTTTCCGAGTTATGGGCCTCCAAAGATTGGAGCTATAATTGGAAATATCTTATGAAATAATGGTCCGATCTGGTCGAAATTGGTTTCATTCGAAAGCTTATTGAAATACCTTTAATATGACATTTAAAAAAATTGGATCCATTAACCCATTGGGGAGCAACAGCAAATTTTAGATTTTTAAACTGGACTTTTTGCAGTAAAATAATTTTATTTCAAAATCATGCCTTATTAACCTATATATTTATGGAACTAGGATTAAAGCTTAGATATTAAGCTTTAATTTGACATTTTGTTCGAGCCATTAACCCTTATAGAACCGAAAATATCAAATGTTGAACATTGATAATTTATTTATTTTTTTGAATATTATTTTGATTTAAGTGTTGAAAAAGTTCCATTTTTAAAAATCGCTCATGTTGCTTAAAAAACAGCTTGTTTTTATTTCTAAGCGTTCACATTTTATGAAAAGTTTACCTCATTAAGCTGAAATTTGTAGGAAATTCGGCAACTATGATAATTTGTTTCACTTATTGCCGTTTTTTACAAGTATATTAAGCGAATTCTGGAAATTTGCTGGCCAATTCTATGATTCCATAAATCCGTGCACCGAATGTCATACTATTCGACAATCAGCCGAAGAAGATCCATTGGAACTAGACTCTGGTGATGAGAATTTATTAGACTCTTCCCTATCATCTTCAACAAGCCAAGAAAGTGAAGATCATATTGAAGAAGATATAATTTTAATAGATCCTCTAATATAGTATTAAAACTGTTTCTAAAACATTATAGGAAATAATGTTTAGAAAAAACATTATTTGGAAAAAAAATCGCGCGAGCTTGCGAGCGCGGCGAAAATCAGCCATATCTGGAAAGAAAAAAAAAAAAAAATCGCGCGATTTTTTTTTTTTTTTCTTTCCAGATATGGCTGATTTTCGCCTTTTTGGGATTTTGAAAATATGGCGTTATTTTTTTAAGAAATCTTTCCGATTTCTACTTGTAAATATAAAGTATAAGATTATTAAATGCGAAAAAATGAAGTACAAATAAAAAAAATTTTTTTTATCAATGTTCAACATTTGATATCTCCGGTTCTATAAGGGTTAATATATCGACCTTAATGTCAAATTAAAGCTTAAGCTCTAAGCTTTAACCTTGGTTGCATAAATATATAGGTTAATAATGCATAATTTTGAAATAAAATTATTTTACTGTAAAATGGCCACTTAAAAAATCTAAAATTTGGTGTTGCACCCCAATGGGTTAATGGATCCAACTTTTGTAAATGTCATATGAAAGGTATTTGAATAAGCTTTCGAATGAAACCAATCTCGACCAGATCGGACCATTATTTCAGAAGATATATCCAATTATAGTTCCAAACTTTGGAGGCCCATAACTCGGGAACCATGGGGCGCCGACAATTTTTTTTTTTTTTTTTTTGACTCAACATTAAAAGATCTATCTGTAGTATTTTTTTTGTTTGGATCAGAGCAATGTCTGCCAACTAGACTTTAGCCGCCCTTTTATTTTGGACTGAATTGTGGTATCTACAGACGGACATTCATAGAATGTGTTAGAATCGATCATGGTTTAATAATATATATACTTTAGGGATTCCCCGAACGATATTTCGATGCGTTACAAACAGAATGACCCCCATACTGTGGTTGGAGGGTATAAAAATCATGATTTTTTTTTAGACGCCGCCATATTAACGGTGCATTTTTTTTTCATCTTCTTGTGTACTTACTTTTTCATTTTGGTTGTATAGGTTTCTCCAACTTCAATGCGTCTTTTAGACATGTTTATTTTGTAAATTATATATCAGGAGTATTAAATATTATTAATTTTTATAATTTTATTATATTTTAAATGTTTTTAAACACTTTTCACCAATTATTTTACAGATTTCGGTAAAAAAACACGTTTATTGCGATTAACTAGAAAAAAGAAAAAATAATGGTTCTCAAGGCAGAGGTGCAAAATTTAGTACTACACAGGAGGGCTTTTTACACCGTATATACACGGAAAAAAAATCTGCGTCCATAGAAAATTCAATAAAAAACGTCTTTAATTTACCCCCAGTTTCTGTATAACGAACGTCAAAAATTTACATGTGTTTTGTTTTTGCTACAATAACAAAATACATGCAAATTTTAACGTTTGTCGTTCGTTCGTTATACAGAAACTGGGGGTTAATCTAAAATTTGTTCTGTAGAAAACTGTCTCAGCATCTGAGATTTTTTCTATAGAAAAATTGTTTCAGAATTTGAGACTTTTTTTATAGAAATATTGTCACAAAATCCAAGACTTTTTCTATAGAAAAAATGTCTTAGAATAAGAGAATTTTTCTATAAAAAAAGATTTCTCAGAATTGTTCTATAGTAAGATTTTTTAGAATTACAGAATTTTTCTATAGAAAAAAACATCTCAGAATTACAGAATTTTTCTATAGAACAAATGTCAAAGATGTCTATAGAACAAATACCTTAGGATTTGAATTTTTTTTCTATAGAAAAAAACGTCTCAGAAACTTAAAAATTTTCTATAGAAAAAATGGACGGAGTCTTAACATTTTTCTATAAAAATGATTCTCAACATTTCATAATTTCTCAAAAATAATGGTTCTATAGAAATTTTCTCAGACAATGTTTCTATAAAAAATTTGCCTGAAAAAGTTTCTCAAAGAAAATTTGTCTATAGAAAATTTTACCAAAGGCACTTTTTCTATAGAAAATTTGTCAAAGTCAATTTTTCTATAAAAAATACTCTTGAGACAAGTTTTCTATAAAAAATTTTTCATGGTCAATTTTTCTATAGAAAATTTCTGAAAGATGGGTTTTCTATAGTAAACTTCTGAGAGACAATTTTTCTATAGAAAATTTTTCAAGCAATTTTTAAATGGAAAATATCTCTAAAAACAATTTTTTTATAAAAAATTTCTCAAAGACAATTTTTCTATAGAAAATTTCTTAAAGACAATTTTTCTATTAAAGATTTTTCAATGACAATTTTTCTATAAAAAATTTCTAATACAATTTTTCTATAGGAAATATCTATAACGACAATTTTTTTTATAAAAATTTCTTACAGTAAATTTTCCATAGAAAATTTCTAAAGACAATTTTTCTACAGAAAATGTCTGAAAGACGATTTTTCTGCAGAAAATTTCTGAAAGACAATTTTTTTATAGATACTTGCTAAAAAAAACAAAAAAAATTCTAAAGAAAAATTGTTTTTGCGAAATTTTTTAATGAATAATTTTTTATAGAAAAATTGTCTTTGAGGAAGCTTCTATAGAAAAATTGTCTTTAAGAAACTGTCTTTATAAAAATTGTTTTCGCAAAAGTTTTTATAGAAAAATTTTCTTTCAAAAAATTTCTATAGAAGAATTGCCTTTAAGAAATTTTTTATAGAAAAATTGTATTTGGGAAAGTTTCTATAGAAAAATTTTCTATGGAAAATCTGTCTTTCAGAAATTCTATAGAAAAATTGTTTTTCAGAAATTTGTTATAGAAGAATTGTCTTTCAGAAAGTTTCTATAGAAAAATTGTCTTTCAGAAATTTTCTAAAGAAGAATTGTCTTTCAGAGTTTTCTATAAAAAAATTGTCTCTGTGAAATTTTCTATAGAAGAATTGTCTTTGAGACAGTTTCTATAGAAGAATTGTCTTTGAGAAATTCTCTATAGAAAAATTGTCTGTTAGAAATTTTCTATAGAAAAATTGTCTGTTAGAAATTTTCTATAGATAAATTGTCTTCAAAAATTTTCTATAGAAAAATTGTCTTTCAAAAATTTTCTATAGAAAATTTTTTTTTGGAAAGTTTCTATAGAAAAATTGTCTTTCAGAAATTTTCTATAGAAGAATTGTCTTTCAGAAAGTATCAATAGAAAATTGTCTATCAGAAATTTTCTATAAAAGAATTGTCTTTGAGAAATTTTCTATAGAAATTTTTTTTTTTAAGAAATTTTTAATAGTAGAATTGTTTTTCAGAAATTTTCTGTAGAAAAATTTTCTCTCAGAATTTTTCTATAAAAAAATTGTCTTTGAGAAATTTTCCATAGAAAAATTGTTTTTGAGATATTTTCTATAGAAAAATTGTTTTTGAGAAATTTTTTTATCGAAAAATTGTCTTTCAGAAATTTTGTATAGAAAAATTGTCTTTCAGAAATTCTATAGAAGAATTGTCTTTCAGAAATTTTCTATAGAAGAATTGTCTTTGAGAAAATTATTTTTCACAAGTTTTCTATACAAAAACTGTCTTTCAGAAATTTTCTGTACAAAATTTGTCTTTGAGAAAATTTCTATAGAAAAATTGTCGTTTAAGAAATTTTCTAAAGAACAATTGTCTTTCAGAATTTTTTTGTAGAAAAATTGTCTTTCAGAAATTTTCTATAAAAAAATTGTCTTTGTGAAATTTTCTATAGAAAAATTATGTTAAAAAAATTTTCTATTAAAGAATTGTGTTTGAGAAATTTTCTGTAGAATAATTATCCTTTGGAAATTTTCTATATAAAATTTATTTTTGAAAAATGTTCTACTAAAGAATTATCTTTGAGAAATTTTCTATAGAAAAATTGTATTTGAGACAGTTTTTCTTTAAAAAATGTTCTACTAAAGAATAATCTTTAAGAAATTTTCTATAGAAAAATTGTATTTGAGAAAGTTTCTGTAGAAAAATTGTCTTTGAGAAATTTTCTACAGAAAAATTGTCTTTCACAAATTTTCTATCAAAAAATTTTCTTTCAGAAATTTTCTATAGAAGAATTGTCTTTCAGAAAGTTTCTGTAGATTTTTTTTTTATAATTTGTTAATTTAATGACCTCAAGCCAAACTAAACTCCTCATTCGAAAAATTATCTTTCAGAAATTTTCTATAGAAAAATTGTCTTTCAGAAATTTTCTATCGAAAAATTTTCGTTCAGAAATTTTCTATAGAAGAATTGTCTTTGAGAAAATTTCTATAGAAAAATTGTCTTTGAGAAATTTTCTATATAAAAATTGTCTTTGAGAAATTTTTTACAAAAAAATTGTCTTTGAGAAATTTTCAAGAAAAAAATTGTCTTTGAGAAATTTTCTATAGAAAAATTGTCTTTGATACAGTTTCTATAGAAGAATTATCGTTGAGAAATTTTCTATAGAAAAATTGTCTTTCAACAATTTTCTATAGAAAATTTTTCTTTTTCTTCTTCTATAGAAAAATTGTTTTTCAGAAATTTTCTATAGAAGAATAGTCTTTCAGAAAGTTTCTATAGAAGAATTGTCATTGAGAAATTTTCTATAGAAAAATTGTGTTTGAGAAAGTTTCTATAGAAAAATTGTCGATGAGAAAGTTTCTATAGAAAAATTGTCGATGAGAAAGTTTTTAAAGAAAAATTTGGTTGTCACTGATCATGCTGAATAAAACGATTTTATGATTATGTTGAAGGAAAGATACTATTGAAGGAAAGATAATATTCAGACATTTTTTTTATTTTGAAAAAATTTACCGTTTTTTTGAAGTTCCACTGTAATTTTACTAACATTTTTCATAGAGATACCGTACGACACAACCATGTTTCATATGTATTCATAAGAAATGCTACTAATACTACAACTATGTTTTAATACACCTAAAAAATTATTGTTTTCGCGAGAGTAAGCAAACGAAAAAAATTAGCAAATCGATTAAATTATTAAATAAAACAATTTCTAAGTAAAAAATTTAATAAAAACAAACAAAAAATGTAAAAATACATAGAATATTATTAAATAAACATTAAAAAAAATAGATAAGTGTGTAGGGATTGCAAAGAAATCAGCATGGAAATACCAATACAAGTTGCTGTACGTATTTGCCCAACGGGTTTGCTAAAACAAAGTGACACAAAATTGGACGCAGTAGACTCTGGTAAAAAAAGGAATGAACAGGATGATAATGGTAATCTAAAGGAGGAAACTGATATTGACCACGTTACAAAGGTAGATAATGATGACGATGATGCTGATGATGGCAAAGGTAAATGTTGCGTACAATCTATACCATTGGCGGCCACCCAACCTGGATATATGACCAACAATTTGGCAACCACGGGTATGGGTGGTGTTGGTATATTAGATAATGGTGTAGGTATATCGGCTGGCCTAATACAAGTTGGACCACACTCATTTCCTGTAACACATGCTTTACCATTACCTTGTGCCCAAAATCAAGTATATCATCAAGCCGTATTTCCATTGATAAGTTTATTTATGGAAGGTTTCGATGCTTCTGTGGTATCGTATGGACAAAAAGGATGTGGTAAGACTTATACCTTATATGGCCATGGTTTTGATTGTTCCCACGGTGAAGCCGATCAGGGAATAGTACAACGTTGCGTTCGAGAAATCTTTACCCATATGACCAATCATTCGGAACGTACCTATGCTGTTAATATTGGTTGGGTTGAAATATGTGGAGAAGTAATACGTGATCTTTTGGGTGTTGGCAATGTTCACTGTATGAATTTTGCAGATGTTTTTCACTGGCTGCAAATTGGTTTACAATCTTTGGCCAACTCAAAAATGGAAATGTCTCATACTTTATTTACTCTAACTTTAGAACAACAATGGGTTTCCAAGGATGGTTTAATACAACATCGTCTATCAACAGCCTCATTTTCCGACCTTTGTGCCACAGAACGTTTATTTATGTTAAATTCACTTGATCAACCATCAAGTTTACCCAAAGACTTGGGTTTACAATCACTGGAACATATTGTTAATACACTTACCGATCCGGCTTTAATGTATAATGCTAATGGTAATATAGCCTATAATCAAACTACGCTTACCACTCTCTTAAAAGATTCTTTTGGGGGACGGGCTCAGACGTTGGTTATACTGTGTGTTTCCCCATTCGAACGTGATATTAATGAGACACTTTGTAATCTACAATTTGCATTTAAAGTACAATGTGTACGTAATTATGTAGTTATGAATACATTTTCGGATGATAATACTCCTTTATCGCCGGAGGGTATTATGCCAGAGTTAGGTGGTGGTGGAGTAACAACAGCCGGTCTTACACCTCCCGGACATGATACACATTTTGGTTTACAATTTGCTGCAAGTCAGTGGTTTAAATTGGTTTCAAATGCTGAAGGATTGTTTTCAAAGTAAGTAAAAGATTTTAAAATCAAATTATATATAAAAAATCTTAAAAATTCTCCCTACCGAATAATCTTCTCAGATTCTGATTCATGTAGAAAAAAAGATTCTAAGTACATTTTTTCCGTATGGAAAATTTCTTATAGAAAAATTCTCAGATTCTAAGACATTTTTTCTATATAGAAAAATTCTCAGATTCTGAGACATTTTTTCTATATAGAAAAATTCTCAGATTCTGAGACATTTTTTCTATATAGAAAAATTCTCAGATTCTGAGACATTTTTTCGATATAGAAAAATTCTCAGATTCTGAGACATTTTTTCTATATAGAAAAATTCTCAGATTCTGAGACATTTTTTCTATATAGAAAAATTCTCAGATTCTGAGACATTTTTTCTCAGATTCTGAGACATTTTTTCTATATAGAAAAATTCTCAGATTCTGAGACATTTTTTTTTTATAAAAAAATTCTCACATTCTGAGACATTTTTTCTATATAGAAAAATTCTCAGATTCTGAGACATTTTGTCTATATAGAAAAATTCTCAGGTTCTGAGACATTTTTTTATATGTATAGAAAAATTCTCAGATTCTGAGACACTTTTTCTATATAGAAAAATTCTCAGATTCTGAGACATTTTTTCTATATAGAAAAATTCTCAGATTCTGAGACATTTTTTCTATATAGAAAAATTCTCAGATTCTGAGGCATTTTTTTATACCCTCCAACCACAGTATGGTGGTATACTCACTTTGTCATTCCGCGTGTAACGCATCGAAATATCGGTCTAGGACCCCATAAAGTATATATATTATTGATCAGTGATCGATTCTAAGACATTCTAGCGATGTCCATCCGTCCGTCCATCTGTCCGTCTGTAGAGGACACGATACAGTCCAAAATAATAGGGCTAGACTTCCAAAGTTTGGCACGAATATGTCTTGTTGTCATAGGCTGGTTAAGTTCGGAAATAGGCAAAATTAGACCAGGGGGGAAAAATTTTCCCCTTGGAGAACTAAACCAACCTCAGAAAATAATATTTGTTTGCAAGGTTTTTTGTATTTTTGTTAAGCAAATCCAACATTTTGATGTCAGAGGAAGCTCAAAACCTTGCCTGTGGATCCATTGGATAAAAAAAATAAAAAATAAAATTTTGACACGCCCCCTTTTGTGGGCGTGGATAATAAAATTGTGTTTAAATAATGATTAATTGGATTAAATAATTACAAGAATCATAATGAATATATTTGATAACATCTATCGCAAAGGGAAGGTGCCCCCCAACGTCTCCTACCAAAACCCCTCTCCCCAAAAAAAAAACGCCCCTGATTTTTATTTTTTTATTTTTTTATTTTTTTTTTACATGTTGGAGGGTATAAAAGATTCTGTACAGCCGAATATAACACTCTCACTTGTTCTATATAGAAAAATTTTCAGATTCTGAGACATTTTTGAGATTCGGACAAATTTTTTATCATTTTACAAAAACATGGTCCCGTATAGAAATTCTTTCAGTCTTAGACATGTTTCCCGTATAGAAAAATGCGAGAGTTTTCCTACATTTTCTAATTCTTTTAGGGTCGAACCAGAATCAAATGCGTAGCGCAAGACGTAAAAAAAACAAAAACAAACACATCAAATTCGAAATTTAAATATTAGAAACGAAAAATTATTGGGCGTTACGCCTTACGCGACGTAATTTGATTCAGGTTGGACGCTTAAATATTATTGTATATAAAAAATCTAATACTCTTTCTGTTCTCTTTCTCAGATTAATTTCTTCCAATGTTATAACCGATACGGAAAAAGAACAAATCGAAGAGTGGCTATTTCTGAAACAAGAATGTGAAGAATGTCTCAGTTCCAATGAGGTGATACGCAGTCAAAAACAACTTGGTCCTATACAAGAAGCTGAAGAACCCGAAGAAACTAATAGTGAACCAGAAACATCATGCCAACAAAATTCTGATAATGAATCTGATTCAGAATCACAAAGACCCGATTTAGAAGAAAAAATTGAGATATTAATGGAAGACTTAACAATTAAAACCGATAATTTAATAAAAACAAAATATCAAGAATTTATGGAAAATCATCCAAAAGCGGTAATGGAATCACAAGAAAGTTTTCATAACAAGAAAAAAGATAAAAAGGTTGATGAAGAAAAAGAGGCCGATGAAAGAAAACATTCAGTGGGTGGTACGGGCGGAAGAAGAAGGTCTATACAACCAGGAGCAACATTATCAAGTGCCGAGATAGCCATGTTAAATAGAGTAGCTGGCAGTAAACAGCAGCAGCAAAATCTAAGCCAACAACAGCAATTACAAACACCAAATGATGATTTCTTGGATAGCTCTACGGATATGGGCACAAATTTAAGACAAAATCTTAATACTCCCATGGATATGATACAAAAGAAATTACGTAAATTAGATACTGATATAGAAGCACGTTTAAGACAAATTAAAGAGGTGGAAGAAACAATGAATTTAAAACAAAATATTATAACAGAATTAATAAAAAATAGTGATACTCGTACTACGGCTAAACAAAGATTTCATAAGAAAAGAGCCAAATTGGAGGCAGAATATGAAAAAACTAAAAAGTCTTTGTCAAAAGCCATGATACAACATAAAGACAAACAAGAAATAGAGCGTATCAAATCTATTATAACACATTTGGAGCAAAGACTAAATGATTTAACTTCCATTAAACATATAGCCGGGGAAAGTGGTCAGAAAGTGAAAAAATTACAACAATCTTTACATGAATCTAAAAAAGTCATAGATGATTTACAAAAGAAAATTAAAAAAGAAAGAAAACTTAAAGAAGCCTTAGAAAATGAATTGAAATCGCTAAAGGAAAAAGAAAATTCTAAAGCTTTGGTAAAAATGGAACAACCCTTGGCGGGTGACGAAAAAGGTAAACATTTAAAAGAAGTCCAGGCTCGTATATCTCACTTAGACCATGTTTTAAAAGAAAAATCGGATAATTTAAATCTATATGGAGATGATGAACAACAGGAGGGTTTAAGACATGAAATTAGAAATTTACGTAGAACTAGAGATCATCTTTTAGAGCAAAGATGTTCTTTGGATCGTAAATTAAAGCGAGACAAAATGTTAAGCCACAAAGAAGAACGTAAGCTCTTAGAATGTGATGAAGCTATAGAGGCTATTGATGCCGCTATAGAATTTAAAAATGAACTAATATGTGGCCATAAATCTATAGATACCAGTGATCGTATACAACGTGAAAAAGGTGAACAAATGTTAATGGCCAGACTTAATAAATTGTCCAGTGAGGAAATGCGTACTTTATTATATAAATATTTTACCAAAGTTATTGATTTAAGAGATTCCTCGCGTAAACTAGAAATACAATTGATGCAATTGGAAAGAGAAAAAGATGCCTGGGAATGGAAAGAACGTGTTTTATCAAATGCCGTGCGCCAGGCAAGATTAGAAGGTGAAAGGAATGCAGTATTATTACAAAGACAACATGAAATGAAATTAACTTTAATGTTAAGACACTTGGCCGATGAAACCTCCAATAGTTCAGCTTCCTTTTCCGAACAATCATTTACAAATCCTCGTTATTATAAACCTTCTAATAATCATCAATTGACTTTACAAACCACTTCTACAACTAATTATACAGATTCTGAATTTGAATGGCCTAATCATCAAACTACTTCTCCCCATCCCCATCATCATACTAATAAAATGTTAAAACCTTCTTCTACCAACAAACATAATGATTTGGAAATGTGTCCTTTAACTGATCCTTCGTCTTTAACTAAATATAAACCATTGGATAAATTTAAAGATAAAGAACGTGAAACTAAAAATAAATTATTTGCTAAATTTCAAGTATTAACACGTTATGCCGCCAGTCATAATCATAATGATGATAATACCACAATGCCGCCTTCCACCTCTTCCACTACTGGTGGCGGCACTATATCTCCCCACTCAACGGCGGTTAATAAACGTGGCAAAGATAAAGAACAAACCACATTGGCGGTAATACCTCAAGAAAATTTAAAAAAATTATCAACAAATACTCCAAATACAAAAGTAACAAGACAAAAAAATAAAATAATTATACAAGATAATTCAAGGAAAAATTAACAGAAAAAAAAGATATTAAAATTAGAAATTTTTAAGAACAAAATATTAAACACAGGAGATTAAACAGGGTGAGAGAGATTAACGGTTTTTTTTTGGAAGGTTGAAGTAAGATTTTTTTTTAGATTTATATTTTTAATGAAAAATTGAGAGCCGAACATCGAGGGACTCTTTTTTGTATAAATAATTTTTATTAAGGAAGACAGATGAATAGGGTACTAAATAGTACACACTTTCTAAAATGTGTGTAAGTAAAAAAAAATTAAAAATAATTTCGAAAAAGAAAAAAAAAATTAAAAAAAAATTAAATTTTTTTTTTCAATTTTCACAATAAATTATTAGTTTGTTTTATGAATTACACTGTGACACAATTGAAGGGTAATTTCTTAGGGCCTCAACCAAACCAAGACAGTTTGAAAGTACTTGTGCGTAGTAGTAAAACCCCCAATGGGTTTTGCTCTGTAACGTCTCAAATTTTTTTTTATAGCCCACTGAATTTTTAATTTTTTTTAAATTCGTTTAAAAAAAGTAAAAAAAAATGATGTAAATGTTTTTTTGAGCCTAAAATAGTGTTTGGATGTCTTCAATAGAATTTAATTAAGATTTTTTTTCTAGAATATATTAACCCTCTATCAGCCGTGTTTATTGGTCATTTTAATACTTTTTTAAGAAATGGATCAAAAGTCTATTCAGACTTGCGGTTAAAGGGTTAAAATATTCTACGAATATGTTCTGCATCAAATTTCACTAGGGGTTACTGAAGGCAGAAAGTTCGACTGGTATAAGAAAAATGCAGAAAAAAGATAAATTGTAAAGTAACTAACAAATACATATAAGAAAAAATATAAAAAATTAATGATACTTTACAATTAACCTTTTTTATGCATTTATCCTATACCAGTCGAACTTTCTGCCTTCGGAAACCCCCAGTGAAATTTGATGCTGAAAATAATCGTAGAACATTTTAACCCCTTAAGCGCACGTCTTAGTAGGCATTTGAGCCATTTCTCAAAAAAAGGACTTAAATGACCCATTAAAACGGGAGATAGAGGTTTAACGTATTCTAGAAAAATGTTCCCCATAAAATTCTATTGAAGACATCCAAACACTATTTCAAGCTCAAAAGAACATAAACATAATTTTTTTCGACATTTTTCCAACGCCTTTAAAAAATAAATTAAAAATTCAGTGGGCTATAAAAAAAATTTGAGACGTTACAGTGCTAATCCCTTTGGGGTTTTTACTACTACACATAAGTACTTTCAAAGGATCTTGGTTTGGTTGAGGCCCTAAATGGGCTGTTGCACTGTGTTATTATATCCTACACCAGTTTGTGGTACAGGGTATAATGAGTTTGTGCTGATGTTCGTAACTACTAGGGTTCTATAGTCGAAAAGTCGATTAATCGACTTTTTGTATGAAAAAGTCGAAAAGTCGAAATCGACTTTTTTGTTCTAAAAAAGTCAAAAAGTCGACTTTTGCTTTCGACTTTTTTCGATTTTTTTTTTTGATTTTTTTTACTTTTGCTAAATGAAAATAATTTCTTTCTTATGAAAAAAATTTAAAATGAGAGCCGAGTTTAATAACAACTACAGCTATTGGTGTTTATTTTCGATTTCTTCGACTTTTTTTGATAAATAAAATACAACCAAAAAAAATAGCACCTAAATGCTTACAACAAGTCAAAACTAAACTTTTATCTACAAAAAAATCGAGTTTTTAAAGTTGGAAAATGTTGAAAAAAGGTAAAAAGTCGAAGAAAGTCGAAAAGTCAAAAAAGTCGAAAGGTCGAAAAGTCGACTTTTTAAAATTTGAAAAAAGTTGAAAAATCGAAAAGTCGACTTTTTGTTGCGACTATATAACCCTAGTAACTACCCGAAATATTGGTTCTAGACCTTTAAGTATACCGATTGATTCAGAATCACTTTTTGAGTATATTTAGCGATGTCCGTCCGTTCGTCTATAGTCGCAACAAAAAGTCGACTTTACGACTTTTTTCAATTTCTAAAAAGTTGACTTTTCGACTTTTTTCAAATTCAAAAAAGTCGATTTTTTTACTTTCGACTTTTTTTAAATTTTAAAAAGTCGACTTTTTAAAAAGTCAAATTTTTTGAATTTTTATCGACTTTTTTGACTCTTTACAAATTTTAAAAAGTTGATTTTTTTGTAAATAAAAAAACTTAAGCTTCCTTTGTCCCAAGGACGAACGCTATCGAAATTGTAAGTAACCGGTCCATGTTTTGACCTAGCCCCCATACAAACTTCCCCTTTAAACTAGCTCTTCTTGAAGGCCTCATACAAACCACCCTCCCGATATTCACATAAATCTCTAAAATTTTATGTAAAAAAACAAAAATATTTCGTTTTTTGTTTGTTTGTGTGTGTTTAACGCGTTCTTTAATAACATTATCAAATCTGATTATAATCGGACTATTTTTAGACTTATAGTGCGTTTACATGGTCCTCTAAGCTAGCTTAAAGTAGATTGTGGCTCCAATCCAGTTTCAATCTATTAGATTGCCCGTACAAATTAATTTTTTTCAATCTAGTAGTTTAGGCTCTAATCGGCAAAGTTTGATACAACTCTGTATTTCTGTTATTTTCTGCCATTTTGATGACGCCGCAAAGTATGTTTATGCCGCCGACATTGTTAATTGTAAACGCCGTTACTGTACTTGTTAATCATACGGCGACTAATTACCGGCGCTGTCTTTTGACGCAGTCACACACATTTATTACCAACTTGTTATTTTAAATGCCAATCCTAATCTTCTCAAATGCAAAAAATGCCAATGTAAACGGTACAGATTACAAAGTGGAATAAAATCGCACTTTACTAGATTAGAATTCCAATGTAAACGCACTATTAGGCCCCATATGAAAATTTCTCCCGATATTCACATAAAGCAGTTTTTTGGCAACAAATAAAAGCATATGTCACTCAAATTTGATTTATGAGTGTTTTCTACAATTTTTTAAGATTTGACAAAAGATAGACCCCAGCGGTCCATGTTTGGACTTGGGACCCATTTTCCGGAAAACACTGGTGTAGCCCAGCAAAATTTTCTGTTCCAAATAATCGGTTCCGGAACGCATCAAACTACCATGGAACCGGTTCTACTTAACATTCCAGAATCAATGATTTTTGTTTGAAATTGTCCCGAAAGCAATCGTTTTTTAAACAAATTCCTGGTTCAATAGTTTCTTGAATATATTCTACGGTAATCACAACAAAATTTTCTATGTTAAATTATTTTTCTAAAAAACTACTTGCTCTAAAAAACGATTGCTTTTGGGACAATTTCAAACGAAAATCATTGATTCTGGAATATTAAGTAGAACCGGTTGCAGAGTAATATGATGCGTTTTGGAATCAATTATTTGGAACAGAAAATTTTGCTGGATATGGTCGGTCTTGACCGACCGGCAAATAAAGAAAAACAAAAAAAAAAATGCTAAAAAAAAATCAAAAAAATATTTTTTACAATTTTAATAAAAAATTAGTTTTTTTAAAATTTTTTTTTTAATTTTTTTTTAAAAGAATATTTCACACGTTTGTTTTTTTTGCAAAATTGTTTTTTTGATATTTTTTTAAGTATGCTTTATTTAACTCATCATCGTCAACCTTCTTAAAAATATCTGGCCATAATCAAAATTTATCAAAAATTCTTTTAAATGCCGAATTGGCGTTAAATACCGAATTGGCGTTAAATACCCTTTAAGGCCGAAATTACAAAAAAATTTCGACACTAAATATTTTTCATTAAGGCCATTGTATTTCAATATTTAAAAAAATCGGCGAAATTTTACTGTAAAACGAATTTATGTTTTACTGATGCCTTTTAATTTAAATGTGAGATATAAATATCTATAAAAATTAAAAAAAAAAAAATCTTACGACTTCGCCAAATAAAAAAGCATTTATCTCAAAACCTGTAAAATAAAATTAAAAATTAGAGTTTAAGTTAATTGAAAAAAAAAAAAATATTAATTTGTATATTTTTTGTTTTTACTTTATGTTGTTTAAAAGATTTGTAATTTTTATGTTTTTTGATTTAAAATTTAAAGTGAATATTTAAAATTTTAATATAAACGGCAGAATTCCTCTGTATGAAAAATGTCTCAGAATATCAGGCGGTCGCTGTCAACCTCAAACACTCAAACGAAATCTGCCAGGGATTAAAAGTAGGGGAAATTACAAAAAAAGGCTTTTTGATTTCTTTAAAATAAACACTTTTCTATTGTTTTAAACAAAACAAATTTATGATAATTACGTTCTTTAATTGTTAATAATTCAATATAGTTAAAAAAAAATTATTAAAAGTGCAAATAAAGTACAAATTACATGACTTTAAAAAAACCAAAAATTTCCCTTTGATCCCTGGCAGACTTCGCGTAAGAGGAAAAAAAGAGAGTAGAGAGAGCTACAATCTCTTTCCTTTATTCCTCTATGAGAATATGAGAATTTATTAAAATCTATCACGATTTCTTTCAAAGCTTCCTCTCTCTCACTCTCCAGTGCTGCCATATTTTAACAATAAATCTCTCAAAAGCATTCAGTATAAAAGAGAAAAGGTAATTGAGAAAAAACCGTGAGAGAAATAATATAGAATATGAAAAATGCTTCAGAATTTGATACGATACCTAACGTTTTCTCTCAATGTCCCTCCCTCTCATACTCTATTCAGGGGGGGAGGTTAACAACAACAACAATTCTTTTTGGAAACCGGCCCCCCGTGTCGTGCTTTTTCTTTTAGTTCACAACGTTGGAATTCTTATTGGAAACTTTTTTTTATTTTCCTTCATTTACTTAGATTCTGAGACATTTTTCCTACAAAATATGTACTCAGATTCTGAAACACTTTTCATACAGAAAAATCGTCAATTTCTAAAAAAAAAATTAGAGAAATATTCTCAGAGTTTTAGACGTTTTTCTCAGATTCTGACTAAATTTTTTACACACAAAAAATTTTTTTTTTCCATGAACGATTTTCATAGTATTTATGAACAAATTCATACAATTTATTAACTTTTTCATAATATTTATAAACTTTTTCATAGTATTTATGAAAAATTTTAAAAATTCTTAAATTTCACATATTATGATTTATTCATAAATACTATGAAAAAGTTTATAAATATTATGAAAAAGTTAATAAATTGTATGAATTTGTTCATAAATAATATGAAAATAGTTCATGGAAAAAAAAATTTTTTGTGTGTATATAAAAAATTAATCCGAGTTCAATTTTATAATCGAAGATTTTTTTTTTTTTACTTTTAAAATGTCTCAAATATGTTGATTATTTTGTTTATTTTTTTCGTATTAATGTTTATTTTTTATGTTTTATAAAATTCCTATTAAATTTTTAAGTTTATTTTTGTAATTTTACATTGATTGTAATGTATTATTATGTTATTTGTAATTAATTTGTTTAATCTTAAGAAAAATTATGAATTTAAAAGTTTTAAGTTTTTATACATATATATATTGTACAATTTTTTTGTTCATATCTGCATAAGAGTGCCCAGTTTTTTAAGTGATTCCCCGAATTTTCGATTCTTTTTGTTACAAAAAAGAGAGAAAATACCGTCGGCATCACTTATAAAAATTGCATTTTTTTTGGCTCTCTAATTTACATACATATTTATTTGTTTTTAAATCTGCTCAATACTGGATATTATTAACAAAAAAACAAAAGGCATTTATTTTAACCTCCTAAATCTATAAAAAAAAAAAATATTTTCAAAAAAGAAATTTGATTTTTTTGATAACCAAACTTTTTTTTTTTAAATCAGTCCAAAAAAGTGTTTCAAATTTCGAAAAATTGTGGTACTCCTTATAAGTATTAAGTCCCATCTCTGCAATTTTATATAAAACTTTTTGTTATAAAATATTTGAACTTTAAAATAAAAACTTTTCTTTGATTTTTAATTTTGAAATATAAAAAAATTATGAAATAAATAAAATCAGAATAATGTAAATGAAATAATTGAGCTCGAGGTCAGTAGTTTTTAATAATTTTTATTTTATTTCTCCGATACATCGAAATTCATCGAATTTTATCCTCAGGGACACTTGTAAAAATTACACAAACAAAATCAGAATAATGTAAATGAAATAATTGAGCTCGAGGTCTGTTTTAAATAATTTTTATTTTATTTCTCCGATGTTTCGAAATTCATAGAATTTCATCCTCAGGGACACTTGTAAAAATTACACAAACAAAATAAACTTTAAGTTATAGTTGTTTCTCTAATTTACATACATATTTATTTGTTTTTAAATCTGCTCAATACTGGATATTATTAACAAAAAAACAAAAGGCATTTATTTTAACCTCCTAAATCTATAAAAAAAAAAAAATATTTTCAAAACAGAAATTTGATTTTTTTGATAACCAAACTTTTTTTTTTTAAATCAGTCCAAAAAAGTGTTTCAAATTTCGAAAAATTGTGGTACTCCTTATAAGTATTAAGTCCCATCTCTGCAATTTTATATAAAACTTTTTGTTATAAAATATTTGAACTTTAAAATAAAAACTTTTCTTTGATTTTTAATTTTGAAATATAAAAAAATTATGAAATAAATAAAATCAGAATAATGTAAATGAAATAATTGAGCTCGAGGTCAGTAGTTTTTAATAATTTTTATTTTATTTCTCCGATACATCGAAATTCATCGAATTTTATCCTCAGGGACACTTGTAAAAATTACACAAACAAAATCAGAATAATGTAAATGAAATAATTGAGCTCGAGGTCTGTTTTAAATAATTTTTATTTTATTTCTCCGATGTTTCGAAATTCATAGAATTTCATCCTCAGGGACACTTGTAAAAATTACACAAACAAAATAAACTTTAAGTTATAGTTGTTTTAACATCGTCGTGCAATACCATACGACGATGTTAAAACAACTAAAGCTTAAAGTTTATTTTATTTGTTTAATTTTTACAAGTGTCCCTGAGGATGAAATTCGATAAATTTCGAAATATCGGAGAAATAAAATAAAAATTATTTAAAACAACAGACCTCGAGCTCAATTATTTCATTTGCATTACATGTTTTAACATCGTCGTGCAATACCATACGACGATGTTAAAACAACTATAGCTTAAAGTTTATTTTATTTGTTTAATTTTTACAAGTGTCCCTGAGGATGAAATTCGTTGAATTTCGAAATATCGTGTCGTATTGCACGACGATGTTAAACAAACATTGGATAATTTAAACATGAAAATATTGGATAATTTTAAACAACTATACCCTGCAAAAAAGTCTCTCAGTGGAGTGCTATAAAAATATAACAAATGTAATGAAATACAACAAAAATAACAATAAACACAAGACAAAAACACACAAACATTTTTTTCTACTCCAGAATACATAGATATTCAGCACTTAACTCATTACCTATCGCGACACCTCCATACAAATGTAAGTAGATGTTGGAAGTTGTTTGAAAGCTCGGAGTACTTCTTATCTACTCAATATCTACTTACTTTTGTATGGGAGTATCGCGGAAGGTAATGAGTTAAGTGCTGAATAACAACTTTTTATGGAGTAGAAAAAACTGTTTGTGTGTTTTTTTCTTGTGTTTTTTGTTATTTTTGTTGTATTTCATTACATTTGTTATAGTTTTAAAGCACTCCAAATAGTAGTACTCCGCACTTTTTTTGCTGGGTAGCTTAAAGTTTATTGTACATAATTTTTACAAGTGTCCCTGAGGATGAAATTCTATGAATTTCGAAATATCGGAGAAATGAAATAAAAATTATTTAAAACAACAGACCTCGAGCTCAATTATTTCATTAACATTACAAATATAAAGGTCGAATAAATACAACATTAAATTTATAAAATTAGAAAAATTTTAAATTTTAAAATACACGCATTGTTTTACACATACATGGGAATTTTTAATTGGCATTGAATTTTCATTGGCATTAGTTGAAACTAATGCCAATGCCAAAAAAAGCATTAGCATTTATTGCCAATGAAATTTTTTGGCATTGCCATTATTTGTACTAACGCCAATGAAACGGCACAAATGCCTAAAAAACCAATGAAACGGCACAAACGCCTATCTCGAACTTTGAATCCAAAAAATTTGGGATTCCGGAAAATTTAAAAATGCTTATATCTCGGTAAATATTGGTGACACAACAAAAAGTCCAAAAGCAATAGTTTTTTAGTTATTCAGTTTCTAAAATTCTCAAGACCCTATTGGGCCCCAAAATTTCAGTACCTGGAAAAATAAGGAAGATAATGCTAAAGGTATGTGAATTTTTAAACTTTCGGGAGTGCCAATTTTTTAGATTCAAAATTTTGATCTATTAGGGTCCACACATGTGAAGAAGACCGGCGAAAGTATGGGGATTCTAAGAACCAAAAATGCCCTCCATTTTGCTCTATCTGGCTTAGTTTTCGAGATATAGCCATTTTAAGTTTTAACCAAAAAAAAATTTTCACAACTGGTTGACGGAAATACGACTTTTAATATTGCTAATGCTTTGTTTTCATTAAGGCATTTATTAATGCCAATGAAATTTTTCATAATTGGCATAACTAATGCTACTAATTCCTTTACGGGCATTGGCATTGATTGAAACAATGCCAATGCTAAAAATTTCATTGGCATTAGTTTCAATATAATGCTAATGAAATTGTCAATTAATTAGTCCATTTATTTAAATAGTCTCATGTATGGTTTTACATCGCCCCACGTTGGTTACCAATAAGACCATGTGTTTCTTTTAAGTTTTATAAGTGTTCGGATTTTATTTATTTTCAACTTTCAATTTAAAAAAAAATCAAAGATCGATCAACTGTTTCAAAATTGAAACAAATAATAATAAAGTATCAAATTCTGATTAATTTTTATTAAAAATAAAAATTTATTCTAGCTCGAGGTCATTATTTAATTTACTAATTAAAATTATTATATTATCATAGAATAATTTTCAAGAAAATCATTTTTCTGTTAAATTTATGTTGGTCATTTTTGCAAGACTTAATCGACACTTGATTCGGAATATGTCAGATTCATTTCCCAGTTTATCATATTAAGAAAAAAATGTTCGCTTTTTTAGTCCCAAACTGGAGATTTGAACCTGGAACCTTCAGTTTATTAGTCCAACACCTTAATACTTCATCTAAACTTTATTCGTATGCGACAAGTAGCAAAAGGGATTTAAATGACAAATGTTTTAAATATTTGTTTGTTAGTTGTTTGACGATCGTGATCTTACTGCGATGGTTCAATTTTCGTCTTCCCTTTTGCTACTTGTAGTATAGGTAGGCTGACCATTCGTACTGATTTAATAAGTACATGTACTGATTTTTGGTCACGTGTACTGATCAAAGAACCATGTACTAATTTGTACTGATTTTTTAAAATATGTACTGATTGTACTGATTTTTGAACATTTCCGCATAAAAAATAATTTTACTAAAAAAAAGAAAGGGGAATTTACAAAGATTGAAAGAAAATGATCATGAACAGGAAAAACGTTTCAGAATCTGAGTTTCTCTATTCCCGGGTAAAAATGAAATATATATGATCATATATGAAGATATATGGATCATATATGGATTTATATAACCATATATTATCATATATGCCTCCATATATGTTCATATATGATCTGATCCGTAAATTGGCCCGATATGAGGTCATATGAGGTCATATCGGGCCAATTTTCGGATCAGATCATATATGAACATATATGGAGGCATATATGATAATATATGGTTATATAAATCCATATATGATCCATATATCTTCATATATGATCATATATATTTCATTTTTACCCGGGTTGGAAATATATTTCAGGATCTCAGAATTTTTGTTATGGTAATATTCAAAAGAATAGAAGAAGTTTTCTTTTTGCAAAGTATTTATTTTAGAATCTAATAAATTTTTTGCAGGAAACGTATAAATTCAATGATTTTTAATAGAATAAAATTTTTATAGCTTTTCTATATAAAAATATGTCAGAATAAGAGAATTTTTTTTATGAAAAATCTCTCAGAATTTTAAAATTTTTTTGTTGGAAGATTCTGAGAATTTTTCTATAAGACACATTTCTATGAATCTTTAAGTTCTTAGAACCTAAGGAATTGAAACCGAATTTTTTTTTATTCTCAAATATTTTCTGCCGAGAAATGCTATAAAATTTAAGATTTTAGGTTTAGAAAAAGTGTGCCCAAACTTCTGTATAGAAAAAATGTTTTTAAAACTGATAATTCGTTAGAATCTGAGAAGTTTCTTTTACGAAAAATATTTCAGGATTTGAGAATTTTTCTACACGAAAATTATTTCAGAGTTTGTCTATAAGAAAAGCATATCAGAATTTGAAAACTTTTATATAGAAAGAATGAATGTCTTAGAAGCTCAGATTATTTGTATAGAAAAAAAGGGTTGAATGTAATATTGTTATTACAGAGAATACGTTCTGAGAATTAAATAACTTTTTTATTTTATAAAAAAATATGATAAGAGTCTGAGACATTTTCTATGAAAAAAATTGTCCGACTGCCCTGCATGCAAAGGAACCCTTAAGCCGAATTCACAATGACGGAGTACTCTGTGCCAGAGAGTGGATTTTGTTCCTTTCTCTTTCGCACCTACTCATTTTTTGTATGATGCCGTCTCTATTTTTAGAGATGGTACTCTGTAGTACAGAGTACTCCGACATTGTGTCGAAGCCTTTATGAAAACATTTTTTTTTTGAGTAAAAACAGTCCCCTCCCGCCAATTCAAAAAGTTAGTCCGCGACAGGTTTATAAATATCTTTTAATAAAAAAAAACTTCGGTGTACTGATTTGAGTTCAGGAAAAAATGGTCACCCTAAGTATAGGGTTTTTATATTTGCTAAATAATCTTGACAATGGAATCTGACAAATTCTGGAATTCGTGTCGATTAAGTCTTGCAAAAATGATCAACATAAATAAATTTAAAACAAAAATAATTTTCTTGAAAATTATTCTATGAGAATATTATTGTTTTAATTACTAAAGGAAATAATGACCTCGAGCTAGAATAAACCTACTCAAAATATAATAAAAAAAGTATTTTATAAAATTAAAGAGTTGCGACTTAATAACACAGGCCAACAAATTTTTTACCTATAGACCAGATAATGATTTTCTAAGGGTTTGAGTTGCGTTGAATCCGAATCTATCTCAAAATTTGCCTATCACATTAGGTTTTCGAGATATCTTAGTTTAAAGTTGAAAAACCCCGTTTTTCACCATATTCAAGACGTTATAACTGCGCGAATACACCTTTATTTATAAAACCTGACATTTTGTCTAAAAATTGATAGAATTTTTAGACGAAATGTCAGGTTTTATAAATTAAGGTGAATTCGAGCAGTTATCGCATCTCGAATAAGGTGAAAATAGGGGTTTTTAAAACTTTAAGCTAATATATCTTGAAAACCTGATGTAATGGAGACATTTTGAGTACAGATTCGGACTCAGCGCAACTTAAACCCTTAGGGAAGTATACTCTAGTCCCGGGGTTTCGACTTTTTCACAAATTGTGTAGGCCTGCGTCATTTTGGGAGTCCCACATAAATCTCTTAAAAAATTAAGTCTATCTTCTAACGATCTCTTTATACACTCTTTATTTACTTAAAGTAACAAAAACAAAAAACTCAAGAACTTTGTTCAAGTAATACTCATTTTGTTAATTTTTTCCATCTTTTTACTTAACCATAACCTTTTCTATACAATTATGATCTTATTTCTTCCATATATTATGTGTCTTATATTTTTAATTAATTTTTTGTGTTTAATAAACATTATGTATTTCTTTTTTTTATTATATTAATAATTAAAATGTTTTTTTACATAAATCTTTAAAAAAACGGAATAGGAAAAAATCTGTAGAATTTGAAACTTTTTCTTGGGAATAATTCTTTAAAAGATTTAATTTCAATTGGAATTTTTGAATTTTAAATTATTTTTTTATTTTAAATGGAATTTTTGAATTTCCAATGGATCCTCCTGATTTCATATGAAATTCGAATCGATATTCGAAGATTTTATTTGAAATTCGAAAATTCCATTTGAAATTTGGAAATTCCATTTGAAATTCGAAAATTTCATTTGAAATTCAAAAAATTTCATTTGAAATGCAGGATCCATTGCATTTCAAATGAAATTTTTTGAATTTCAAATGAAATTTTCGAATTTCAAATGGAATTTCCAAATTTCAAATGGAATTTTCGAATTTCAAATGGAATTTTCGAATTTCAAATAATTTCATATGAAAATCGAAGATTCAAATTGATATTCAAAGATTCCATTTGAAATTCAAAAATTTCATTTGAAATTAAAAAGTTCCATTTGAAATTAAAAAAAAGAATTAATGGTAAATTCGCTAAAAATCAATTAAATAAATTTCATAAGAACCTGAATTTTTTTTTTCCAATTTTCTCATACAAAATATCTCAGATTCTAAGATTTTTTTTCTATACAAAATTTATAAAGAAAAAAAAAACTTTATAACAAATGTTATAAAACAAATCAAAATATATCAGTATATTTAATAAATATTTAAGCAATAAATATTATAATACTATATACAACTTTATTAAGAGTTTTTTTCTTTAATCCGCCAAAATCTAGGTAGGTAATATTAAAATAACCTGCCTCCTTTCCTAGCAGGTGTTTTTTAAAATTTATTGGAAAAACAAAATCAAATAAGGATTTTCTTACTATGGTATGACCTATAAAAGGGATTTAGTTTTAGAAATTGTGCATAAGAAAAATTTAGGTAGCCATACGAATGATCCAAAGGCACCTTGATGGTTCAAAGTAGAGATGGGATCGTGAGTGACTTTTCAATCACGATCACGCACACTCACGAAAAAAAAAATTAATCACGCACGATCACGCATGAAATTTTTTGTTTTACTCACGCTCACGCACGCTCACGTGAGTAGAAAACAATTTTAATCACGCTCACGATGTAATCACGTTCACGAAATACTCACGAATTAAATTAAAATAAAATTAAAAAAAAAATTTATTCCATATTTTTTATTTTTTTAACATTTATTTAAATTTACAAAATGTTTTTGTAATTATAGAAGGGCAATTCTAAAATATTAAGAGCCAATTTTAGTCGTTTTTGGGAATGGTTTCTTCAGATTTAATTGAAAATTGTCACATAGATAGCCAACATACCTATGAAAATGTAACTTTCTATCGTTTTTTAAATTCGGTTTACGTATCGTTTTATGGCAGGTCAAAGCTCGACTTTTTTTTTGCAAAATTAGAAAAACATATCATCACAATTATCCGATTTTCACAATTCTTGGCTCATATGAGAGCTCAAGTCTTGTGCTTTTTGGAAATAATTTTAAATGCAAAAGGATTCTTTAAAGAAAAGTATCAAAAATGCAAAAATTTTTCTCTTTGCGAATATTTAAAACAACACATCTTCGATTTTTTTTTTAAATTCGGTGATAGTCAAATGTTTTGTATAACATATCCAAAATTCAGAGGGGGATCAAAAGTTATTCTGGTTTGAGTACGAGGTTCCCATAATTTTCCATTAGAAAATTTGTTTTTTTTTTATTTTTGAAATGTTTTAAAAAATTTAACAGGGATAAGATTATATTCCTTATACAGGTTGTATTTTTCTCACTTTTGCTAAATCAGTCAAACTTCGACCAGCGATAATTCGAAAACTATACTGAATTTTGAAAATCCAAATATGAAATATGCTATGGCAAATTTTAAGTCAATTCGAACAGTGGAGCGAAATTTTTTTAAAATTGCTTAAAAAACTTATTAAATTTATTAACTTATTTGAAAGAACATAAAAAAATAAAAAAAAAAACGTAACCAAAAAAACGGAGAAAAAATTAAAATCACGAAAAAATCACGCAGCAATTTTACTCACGCACGATCACGCACGAACTTTTTTTTGTTACTCACGATCACGCACGCTCACGTGAGTAGAAAATAAAATTACTCACGAATCACGTGATTCACGCGATTCACGGTAATCACGTGATTGGTGCGCATCTCTAGTTCAAAGTAAGAATCTAAAAAAAAATGTACACAAAACTAAAGTGGGGTTTCAGAGTCCTCTTGCCAGCCCTGGTAGGTGGTACTAGTGGTAAAAAGAGTACTTTTTAATTGACTATTTCTGAAATACAATTAACTATTTCTGAAATACAATTAAATTGTAGTATTTCTGAAATACATTTGGAAATTTCTAAAATAAAATTGACTATTTCTGAAATAGGGTTCAAAAGATATCGAATTTTTAAAAATTGTTAATTTGTTCCTTTACTTAAATTCCATTACTCATAGCTTCTTCAATAATGGTCCAAATTACAATTTTTTTTTCAAAATTTTTGTTTTTTACGTACTTTAAAAAAAATCAAAAAAATTCTTAAAAGTGGATTTTTAAGTTTTAAAATTTAAATCTCATTTTTGAAAATGTATGTACTCTTCGATTTTTTTTAAATTTTTTTGTGTAAAACTTCTATCGATTCTACAAATTTTTTGCCTAGGAGGATCGTGAGATAACGATTATTTATATTTTTTAAAATTTTTTGAAAAAATTTTATTGTAATTTTCCAATCTTAAAATCATTTCTACTGCTCCAATGGTGCGTCATAGAGGGGTCATTTATAAGACCGGCACGCATAATTTTTACGTCTTAACATTTCTTTGGAACAAACTAATACTCTAATACTAGTATCTCTAATTTCTAAGAGGACTCCCACACAAAACGAAATTTTTTAAAATTTGCTCCAACTGCTCTAACTGTCCTAATAGTGCCCTTAGAGCAACAAAATGTATACCCGACCCACAATATTTTTTCAGTCCAAACATTGGCTCTGAACACACCTACCCTCTATCTCTAATTGTTAAGGCGGTCCCCATTCAATTTTTTTTATTTTTTGTAAATTTGTTTTATTTAAGCAGCTTCTACCGGTCCAATGGTGCGCCCGAGAGGGATCATTAGTGAGACCGACTCCCATTTATTTTTACCCTACAAATTTTTTGTAAAACATACCACAGCCCTATCTCCACTCCCTAAGTAGGCTTCCATTCAAAATTAATTTTTATAAAATTTACTGTTATTTGTATGGGAGCCTACTTAGGGAGTGGAGATAGGGCGTAGGTATGTTTTAAGAAAATGTTGTAGGGTAAAAAATAAATGGCGGTCGGTCTCACTAATAACCCCTCTCGGACGCACCATTGGACCGTTAGAAGCTGATTAAATAAAACAAATTTACAAAAAAAAAAATTGTATGGGGACCGCCTCAACAGTTAAAGATAGAGGGTAGGTGTGTTCAGAGAAAATGTTTGGACTAAAAAAATATTAGGGCACTATAAGGGCAGTTAGAGCGTTTGGCGCAAATTTTAAAAAATGTCATTTTGTGTGGGAGCCCCTTTAGAAATTTGAGATAGGGATTAGTTTGTTCCGAGAAATGTTTAGACGTAAAAATTAATGAGGGTCGGTCTTGTAAATGACCCCTCTATGACGCACGATTGGAGCAGTAGAAATGATTGTAAAAAATAGTAATAATCGTTATCCCACGATCCAAATGGGCAAAAAATTTGTATAATCAACAGAAGTTTTACACAAAAAAATTTCTAAAAAATCAAAGAGTACATACATTTTCAAAAATGAGATTTAAATTGTAAAACTTAAAAATGCATACTAGAGCACTTTTTAGAATTTTTTTGATTTTTTTTTTAAAGTACGTAAAAAAATAAAAATTTTTAAAAATATTTGCAATTTGGACCATTATTGAAGAAGTTATGAGTAAAAGAAATTTGAGTACAGGAACAAACTACCAATTTTTAAAAATTCGATATCTTTTGAACGGGTCATCAAAAAATCAGAAAATTTACCATGAAGGAGTTTTTGAAGGGTACTAAAAACTGTTATCAAATTGGGAAATTCTAAAAAAAAATTATTCAAAGTGTCCGATTTGACATGGAATGCCCTATATATATACTTTATGGGGTCCTAGACCAATATTTCTAGGTGTTACAAACGGAATGACAAACTTACAAATACCCTCTACCACTACACCATTTCCAATTGTATTTTAAAACTTTCCAAATGTATTTTAAAATTGTCCAAATGTATTTTCAAATTGTCCAAATGTATTTTAAAATTGTCCAAATGAATTTTAAAATTGTCCAAATGTAGTTTAAAATTGTCGTAATGTATTTTAAATTTTTCCAAAAGTATTTTAAAATTGTCCAAATGTATTTTAAAATTGTCCAAATGTAGTTTAAAATTTTCCAAATGTATTTTAAGTACAATTAGCTGAGAATTACAAAAGCATATTCGCCATATTGGATCCGCCATTTTGAATTTCAAATCTTTAATTCCAAAATCAGTTTTAGCATCCGAAAAACCATTAAAATCGATGTTTTTGGCCAAAAGAGACAACATATAAAAAATTTTAAATTTAAATTTGTCGCCATATTGGATCCGCCATTTTGAATTTTAAAAGTCTGAGCTCATATTCGTTATTAACGACCCCAAATACATCGATAATGATTATATTAAACACAATAAACAAAGAATTGAAAAATCATGTCCGCCATTTTGAATTTTGAAATTTTTTTTCCAGAATCGTAATCAGCGATCCTTTAACACCCATATGCAGTACTTTTTTGACATATAGGTTAAGCGGACTATTTATGGCCAAAATTCAGGGATGCTGGAATGGAAAAAAATGAATGCATTCGATTTCTTGTTCATTCGATTTAGAAAAATCGAATGCATTCGATTTTTTATCATTCCACTGCGAATGCAATCGAGTTTTTAAATAGATAGACCAAAACGGAACCAAATTTTGGTCCATAGTATCGCCGACTCTCTTTTCATACGATGGCCCTAATTTTAAATTAAAAAAAATGGTGTTCCCGAAAATTTTAAAATTGCACATATCAACTGCCTACACGACAAAAAGTGTGAAGAGTGTTGGGGATACTATGGACAAAAAATTGGCTTCGTTTTGCTCTATCTTGGTTACACACAAAAATTTTTTTTCCATGAACGATTTTCATAGTATTTATGAACAAATTAATACAATTTATTAACGTTTTCATAATATTTATAAACTTTTTCATAGTATTTATGAATAAATCATAATATGTGAAATTTAAGAATTTTTAACATTTTTCATAAATACTATGAAAATTTTTATAAATATTATGAAAAAGTTTGTATGAATTTGTTCATAAATACTATGAAAATCGTTCATGGAAATTTTTTTTTTGTGTGTAGATTTTTAAGTTTTTTATGCAATGAATGAGTAAGCCATTCGAGTTTTCAGATTGAATGACAAGAAAATCGATTGCGAATGAATGCATTCGATTTTTAAAAGTCGAATGAAAAAAAAAATTAATGCATTCGATTTTTGAAGTCGAATGAAAAATAAATCGAATCAATTCGCTAAAATGTGATTGGGGAATGCAATCACTAAATATTCATTCAGAATGTCAAATCGAATTAGGGAATGAAATCCTTCGAAGCTCTGTATTTAACGAAACCTGAACAAAATTGACTTTTGGCGATTTTTCACAACCGATTTGGCAATAGACGTAAAAATGATCTGACAACCCTGGCACTATTAGCTCTTTATGGAGCTGCCAGACTTAGGGATTTATCACCAAATTTGTGGAGAAAAAATGACAAGAAAACAAATGTATGGATTGGGATTTTTATGGGGATTTCCAAAATTATTTTGTGATCAACGGTTTTTAAAATACAGTTTTAGTAAAAAACACTCTTTGATACGAAATTACGAAGCTGTAAAATGTGCATTAATATTGCCAAAAACCGTTTATTTACGCGTTTTGGTATTTTTGGTGATTTTTGTGATTGCTAAATCTACGAAATAAAATTTTAAAATTACATGTTGAGAAAGATTATTCTAACTCAAGGTAATATTACTTTTACTAATCATTACGATGATATTGTCAAAGTTACAGTTTTCAAGAAACTATTGAAAAAGTTGTTTGTTTTAAATTGATTGGTTTGGTCATTTTGCAAGATTTATTCGACACGTGTTTCGGAATTCGTCAAATTCAATTGTCAAGACCATTTGACGAATTCCAAAACACGTTTCGAGTAAGTCTTGCAAAATGACCAAACCAATTAATTTAAAACAAACAACTTTATAAATAGTTTCTTGAAAATTGTTACTTTGACAATATCATCGTAATGATAAGTAAAAGAAATATGACCTTGAGCTAGAATAATCTTTCTTAACATAGAATTTTAAAGGTCGAATAATAAATAATTTTTATTAATTTCAAAATTAAAACAGAATAATAAAATTACTATCCATAATTTTTTTTAAAAAAACTTATTAAAAAATGTGTTTTAAAAAACGTATCATTTATTGTTTAGGGACTTTAGGGGATATTTTCTAATATTTTTGGGGACAACGGAAAAAAGTACCTGGCAACGCTGGCTTTTTATCCCATCTCTTTAGTTTTCACTAAATTCTTGTAACGATCGGTTGTGTTTTTAAAAAATTCTAATTAGAATTATTAAAAAATAAATAAAATGTTATAAATATTATGCATATTATGCATTAGTGTTCACTAATTATGTATTTGTTAAAATTCGGTTGTTTATTTAAGAACAAATATCATAAAAGCACTTTTTAAAAATAATCCTAGAGCCGGTCGGTTATTTCGTTTTGTTGTTTATTTCGTTTAAAGAATTTTATTACACGCACATCACTACATCGCAAAAACGCGCAAAATCTCTTAAGTTTTCGTAAAATTTTTGTAATGATCGTTTGCTTTTCTGCAATATTCTAATTAAATTTATAAAAAAATGTAAAGTGTAATTAATAATGGAAATAAATTAAAATAATGTTCATTAGTGGTGAATAATTGTGATGTTTTTGTTAATATTTAGTTGTTTAATACACAAAAAATTAAATGCAAATATATGTTGCCAAAATAATTTCAAGTGCCGTTTGATCTTTTCGTTTTGTTTTTAACTTCGTTTAAAGAATTTTTGCACGCAGGAAATTTTAAAAGTAAGTACACTCAGAAAATTACTGCTTGTTATAACATGTTCGCATTAATTTGTATACAGGGACAATTTTTCTATAGAAACTTTCTGAAAGACAATTCTTCTATAGAAAATTTTTAAAAGACAATTTTCATCCAAAAATTTTCTATAGAAACTTTCTCAAAAATAATTTGGCTTAAGTTGAGTTTACTGGCATTGGTCGGATTGATCCCAAATTTTTATCAGAGATAGATCTTTTGATTACAAATCGAAAATATTAGGGTGATTTGTCGGCGAGATCTGGTTCGCGAGTTATGTCGACTTGAAATCCGAATATTATAACTGGAAAAAGGCTTAATACATAAAAAAACTTTATTTAGCGAAGCCGCTAAACTAATTTATGGAGTTTATAATCCCTAAGCCCGGCCGAAGGCCGCTACGCAGAAAAGCTTTTTTTACAAAATTCTCAAAAAAAGAAAAAACTAAATTTTTTTTGCCTTTTATGGGTTAATATTTTTTTTTTTTTTACCAAAATGAAAGATATTTCAATTACCTTTCGAATGACAACAATATTTTTGAAATCGAACAATAAATAACGAAGATGTAAGCAAAAAACTTCAAGTCGGGATAACTCGCTAAATACGTGACATTTTTTTTTTTTTCGAAATCATCGATAACAGGGCTATTTTAAATTTTTTTTTTATTTTTTATTTTGGACCAATGCAACCAATGCCAGTAAACTCAACTTGTTCCAAAATTTCTAAAAAACAATTTTTCTATAGAACATTTCTCAAAGACAATTTTTCTATAGAAACTTTCTCAAAGAACATTTTTCTATAGAAAATTTCTAAAAAACAATTCTTCTATAGAAACTTTCTCGCAGACAATTTTTTTATAGAAAATTTCTCAAAGACAATTTTTTTAATAGAAAATTTCTGAGCGACAATTTTTCTACAGAAAATTTCTGAAAGACAATTTTTTTACAGAAAATTTCTGAAAGTCAGTTTTTGTTTAGAAAATTTATGAAAAACAATTTTCTCAAAGACAATTCTTTTATAGAAAATTTCTGAAAGACAATTTTTATATAGAAACTTTCTGAATGACAATTCTTCTATAAAAAATTTCTAAAAGACAATTTTTCTATAGAAAATTTCTAAAAGAAAATTTTTTCTATAGAAAATTTCTCAACGAGAATTTTTCTACAGAAAATTTCTAAAAGACAGGTTTTCTTTAGAAAGTTTCTCAAAATTAATTTTTCTATAGAAAATTTCTCAAAGACAATTTTTCTATGGAAAATTTCTCAAACACAATTTTTCTATGGAAAATTTCTTAAACACAATTTTTCTATGGAAAATTTCTCAAACACAATTTTTCTGTAGAAAATTTCTCAAAGACAATTTTTCTATAGAAAATTTCTGAAAGACAGGTTTTCAATAGAAAATTTCTGAAAGACAATTTTTCCATAAAAAAATTTCTCAAAGACAATTTTTCTATAGAAAATTTCTGAAAGACAGTTTTTGTATAGAAAATTTGTGAAAAACATTTTTTCTATAGAAAATTTCTCAAAGACAAAAAAATTCTGAAAGACATTTTTTCTATAGAAAATTTCTAAAAGAAAATTATTCTATAGAAAATTTCTCAACGACAATTTTTCTGCAGAAAATTTTTAAAAGACAGGGTTCCTTTAGAATGTTTCTCAAAATTAATTTTTCTATAGAAAATTTCTGAAACACAATTTTTCTATGGAAAATTTCTCAAACACAATTTTTCTGTAGAAAATTTCTCAAAGACAATTTTTCTATAGAAAATTTCTCAACAACAATTTTTCTACAGAAAATTTCTAAAAGACAGGGTTTCTTTAGAAAATTTCTCAAAGACAATTCTTCTATAAAAAAATTCTGAAAGACAATTTTTCTATAGAAACTTTCTGAAAGACAATTTTTTATAGAAAATTTCTCAAGAACAATTTTTATATAGAAAATTTCTCAAAGACAATTTCTCTATGGAAAATTTCTCAAACACAATTTTTTTATGGAAAATTTCTTCTATAGAAACTTTCTCAAAGACAGTTTTTATAGGAAATTTCTCAAAGACAATTTTTTATAGAAAATTTCTGAGAGACAATTTTTTACAGAAAATTTCTGAAAGAAAATTTTTTTACAGAAAATTTCTGAAAGACAGTTTTTGTTTAGAAAATTTTTGAAAAACAATTTTTGAAAAAACAATTTTTTCAAAGACAATTCTTCTATAGAAAATTTCTCAAAAGACAATTCTTCTATAAAAAAATTCTGAAACACAATTTTTCTATAGAAAATTTCTGAAAGACAATTTTTTATAGAAAATTTCTCAAGAACAATTTTTGTATAGAAAATTTCTTAAAGACAATTTTTGGATAGAAACTTTCTCAAAAACAATTTTTTCTATAGAAAATTTCTAAATGACAAGGTTTTTTATAGAAAATTTCTGAAATACAATTTTTCTATAGAAAATTTTTTAAAGACAATTCTTCTATAGAAAATTTCTGATAGACAATTCTTTTATAGAAAATTTATGAAAGCCAATTTTTCTTTAGAAATACAATTCTTCTTTAGAAAATTTCTGAAAGACAATTTTTTAATAAAAATTTTCTGAAAGGCAATTCTTCTACAGAAAATTTTTTAAAGACAATTTTTCAATAGAAATTTTCCCAAAAACAATTTTTCTACAGAAAATTTCTTAAAGATAATTCTTCTATAGAAAATTTTTTGAAGACATTTTTTCTATAAAAACTTTCTCAAAGACAATTTTTCTATAGAAAATTTTTCAAATACAAATTTTTTATAGAAAATTTTTTAAAGGCAATTCTTCTATAGAAAATTTTTGAAAGACAATTTTTCTATAGAAACTTTTCCAAAGACAATTTTTATAAAGAAAATTTCTTAAAGACAATTTTTCTATAGAAACTTCCTCAAAGACAATTTTTCTATAGAAAATTATTCTTTAAAAAATTTTTCTGTAGAAAATTGTCTTTATAGATATTTTCTATAGAAAAATTGTATGAGAAATTTTTTATAGAAAAATTGTCTTTAAGAAATTTTTTATAAAAAAATTGTTTTTAGAGATATTTTCTATGGAAAAATAGCTTGAAAAATTTTCGATAGAAAAATTGTCTTTCAAAAAATTTTCTATAGAAGAATTGCCATTTAGAAAATTTCTATAGAAAAATTGTCTTTCAGAAATTTTCTAAAGAAGAATTGTATTTCTAAAAGAAAAATTGACTTTCAGAAATTTTCTATAGAAGAATTGTCTATCAGAAATTTTCTATAGAAGAATTGTCTTTGAAAAGTTTTCGATAGAAAAATTGTATTTCAGAAATTTTCTATAAAAACCTTGTCTTTTAGAAATTTTCTATAGAAAAAATTGTTTTTGAGAAAGTTTCTATCCACAAATTGTCTTTGAGAAATTTTCTATACAAAAATTGTCCTTGAGAAATTTTCTATAAAAAATTGTCTTTCAGAAATTTTCTATAGAAAAACCATCTTTCAGAAATTTTCTATAGAAAAATTGACTATGAGAAATATTTTTATAGAAAACTTGTCTTTAGAATTATTTTCTATAGAACAATTGACTCTGACAAGTTTTCTATAGAAAAAGTGTCTTTGTGAAATTTTCTATAAACAAATTTTCTTTGAGGAATTTTTTCTGGGAAATTTTCTATAGAACAATTGTTTTTAGGAAACTTTCTATAGATAATTGTCTGAGAAATTTTCTATAGACCAATTGTTTTTGAAAAATTTTGAATTGTTTTGACTTTTTTATTTTTTTTATTGAAAATTTTTAAGTTTCTGAGACGTTTTTTCTATAGAAAAAAATTTCAAATCCTAAGTTATTTTTTGTATAGAAAAATTGTAAGATTCTTTGGCATTTGTTCCATAGAAAAATTCTGTAATTCTGAGAAATTTTTTCTAAAGAAAAATTTTTAAATTCTTTGACATTTTTTCTATAGAAAAAGTCTTGCATTTGAATTTTTTTTTTGGGAAATTTTCTATAGAACAATTGTTTTTGAGAAATGTTTTGAGAAAACTTTAATAGAAAAATGTTCAGACTCCGTCCATTTTTTTCTATAGAACATTTTTAAGTTTCTGAGTAATTTTTTTATAAAAAAAATTTCAAATCCTAAGATATTTTTTCTATAGAAAAAATAAAGAATTTTTGCACGCAGGAAATTTTAAAAGTAAGTACACTCAGAAAATTACTGCTTGTTATAACATGTTCGCATTAATTTTTTTTTCTATAGAAAATTTCTAAAAGACAGATTTTCTATAGAAAATTTCTGAAAGACATGTTTTCAGAGAAAATTTCTAAAAGACAATTTTTCTATAGAAAATTTCTAAAAGACAGATTTTCTATAGAAAATTTCTGAAATGCAGGTTTTCAGAGAAAATTTCTAAAAGACAATTTTTCTATAGAACATTTCTCAAAGACAATTTTTCTATAGAAATTTTCTCAAAAACAATTTTTCTATAGAAAATTTCTAAAAGACAATTCTTCTATAGAAACTTTCTCAAAGACAATTTTTTTATAGAAAATTTCTCAAAGACAATTTTTTTATAGAAAATTTCTGAGCGACAATTTTTCTACAGAAAATTTCTGAAAGACAATTTTTTTACAGAAAATTTCTGAAAGTCAGTTTTTGTTTAGAAAATTTATGAAAAACAATTTTCTCAAAGACAATTCTTTTATAGAAAATTTCTGAAAGACAATTTTTATATAGAAACTTTCTGAATGACAATTCTTCTATAAAAAATTTCTAAAAGAAAATTTTTCTATAGAAAATTTCTAAAAGAAAATTTTTCTATAGAAAATTTCTCAACGAGAATTTTTCTACAGAAAATTTCTAAAAGACAGGTTTTCTTTAGAAAGTTTCTCAAAATTAATTTTTCTATAGAAAATTTCTCAAAGACAATTTTTCTATGGAAAATTTCTCAAACACAATTTTTCTATGGAAAATTTTTTAAACACAATTTTTCTATGGAAAATTTCTCAAAGACAATTTTTCTATAGAAAATTTCTGAAAGGCAGGTTTTCTATAGAAAATTTCTGAAAGACAATTTTTCCATAAAAAAATTTCTCAAAGACAATTTTTCTATAGAAAATTTCTGAAAGACAGTTTTTGTGTAGAGAATTTGTGAAAAACATTTTTTCTATAGAAAATTTCTCAAAGACAAAAAAATTCTGAAAGACATTTTTTCTATAGAAAATTTCTAAAAGAAAATTTTTCTATAGAAAATTTAACAACGACAATTTTTCTCAAAATTAAGTTTTCTATAGAAAATTTCTCAAAGACAATTTTTCTATGGAAAATTTCTTAAACACAATTTTGCTATGGAAAATTTCTCAAAGACAATTTTTCTGTAGAAAATTTCTCAAAGACAATTTTTCTATAGAAAATTTCTGAAACACAGTTTTTCTATAGAAAATTTCTGAAACACAATTTTTCTATGGAAAATTTCTCAAACACAATTTTTCTGTAGAAAATTTCTCAAAGACAATTTTTCTATAGAAAATTTCTCAACGACAATTTTTCTACAGAAAATTTCTAAAAGACAGGGTTTCTTTAGAAAATTTCTCAAAGACAATTCTTCTATAAAAAAATTTCTGAAAGACAATTTTTCTATAGAAACTTTCTGAAAGACAATTTTTTATAGAAAATTTCTCAAGAACAATTTTTATATAGAAAATTTCTCTATGGAAAATTTCTCAAACACAATTTTTTTATGGAAAATTTCTTCTATAGAAACTTTCTCAAAGACAGTTTTTATAGAAAATTTCTCAAAGACAATTTTTTTATAGAAAATTTCTGAGAGACAATTTTTTTACAGAAAATTTCTGAAAGAAAATTTTTTTACAGAAAATTTCTGAAAGACAGTTTTTGTTTAGAAAATTTGTGAAAAACAATTTTTTTAAAGACAATTCTTCTATAGAAAATTTCTCAAAAGATAATTCTTCTATAAAAAAATTCTGAAAGACAATTTTTCTATAGAAAATTTCTGAAAGACAATTTTTTATAGAAAATTTCTCAAGAACAATTTTTGTATAGAAAATTTCTCAAAGACAATTTTTGGATAGAAACTTTCATAAAAACTATTTTTTCTATAGAAAATTTCTAAATGACAAGGTTTTTATAGAAAATTTCCGAAATACAATTTTTCTATAGAAAATTTTTCAAAGACAATTCTTCTATAGAAAATTTCTGATAGACAATTCTTTTATAGAAAATTTCTGAAAGCCAATTTTTCTTTAAAAATACAATTCTTCTTTAGAAAGTTTTTGAAAGACAACACCGCTCTACAAATCTGAGGTTTGTCGCTGCGTTTTGAATGAAACCAAAAAAAGTTTATAGGTTTTGGTTTCCCGATTCCAAAACGGTCACTCAAATTTTTCTATCACGTCACAATTTAAAAAAAATCGCGGTTAAGTGTCAAAAAAGGCCCATTTCGGCCATTTTCGAGCGCCTGTAAAATAAGATCCTGACATGCGAATAACTTGATATCAAGCTCATTCGAAAGTGCGTAATTTTCTCTTTAAAACAAAATCAAATTTTCTTGGAATTTAATTTTTTATAATGGTGAAAAAATCATTAGCCACAAGTGCTTTGATTCTAATATTTATGTGTGTATTTGAATGCAAATTTGTTAAAAAACACTGTGTAAATAAACTAAATATTTTAAAAATGGAAGGTTTTTGGTTAATGATTTTTTTACCATTTTAGAAAAATAAATTCTAAGAACATTTTATCTTGACTTATAATGAAAATTACATACTTTTGAATGAGCTTGATACCAAGTCAATCGCATGCCAGGATCTTATATTATAAGCTTTCAAAAAGGGTCAAAAATGGCCTTTTTCGGCACTTTAACCGCGAATAACTCAAAATCCTGATGTGATAGACATATTTGGGTCGCAGATTTGGAACCAGCGCAACAAACACTACCTAAATCACTTACCAGAATCCAATACGCATTTTCATGTTGAGCTGTGCAATTTTTAATAGAAATTTTCTGAAAGGCAATTCTTCTACAGAAAATTTTTTAAAGACAATTTTTCAATAGAAATTTTCCCAAAAACAATTTTTCTACAGAAAATTTCTTAAAGATAATTCTTCTATAGAAAATTTTTTGAAGACATTTTTTTTATAAAAACTTTCTCAAAGACAATTTTTCTATAGAAAATTTTTCAAATACAAATTTTTTATAGAAAATTTTTTAAAGGCAATTCTTCTATAGAAAATTTTTGAAAGACAATTTTTCTATAGAAACTTTTCCAAAGACAATTTTTATAAAGAAAATTTCTTAAAGACAATTTTTCTATAGAAACTTCCTCAAAGACAATTTTTCTATAGAAAATTATTCTTTAAAAATTTTTTCTGTAGAAAATTGTCTTTATAGATATTTTCTATAGAAAAATTGTATGAGAAATTTTTTATAGAAAAATTGTCTTTGAGAAATTTTTTATAAAAAATTGTTTTTAGAGATATTTTCTATGGAAAAATAGCTTGAAAAATTTTCCATAGAAAAATTGTCTATCAAAAAATTTTCTATAGAAGAATTGCCATTCAGAAAATTTCTATAGAAAAATTGTCTTTCAGAAATTTTCTAAAGAAGAATTGTATTTCTAAAAGAAAAATTGACTTTCAGAAATTTTCTATAGAAGAATTGTCTATCAGAAATTTTCTATAGAAGAATTGTCTTTGAAAAGTTTTCGATAGAAAAATTGTATTTCAGAAATTTTCTATAAAAACCTTGTCTTTTAGAAATTTTCTATAGAAAAAATTGTTTTTGAGAAAGTTTCTATCCACAAATTGTCTTTGAGAAATTTTCTATACAAAAATTGTCCTTGAGAAATTTTCTATAAAAAATTGTCTTTCAGAAATTTTCTATAGAAAAACCATCTTTCAGAAATTTTCTATAGAAAAATTGACTATGAGAAATATTTTTATAGAAAACTTGTCTTTATAGTTATTTTCTATAGAACAATTGACTCTGACAAATTTTCTATAGAAAAAGTGTCTTTGTGAAATTTTCTATAAAGAAATTTTCTTTGAGAAATTTTTTCTGGGAAATTTTCTATAGAACAATTGTTTTTGGGAAATTTCTATAGAAAATTGTCTGAGAAATTTTCTATAGAACAATTGTTTTTGAGAAATTTTGAAATGTTTTGAGAAACTTTTTTATAGAAGAATGTTCAGACTCCGTCCATTTTTTTCTATAGAACATTAATTTAAGTTTCTGAGCCATTTTTTTTATAAAAAAAATTTCAAATCCTAAGATATTTTTTCTATAGAAAAATTGTCAGATTCTTTGGCATTTGTTCCATAGAAAAATTCTGTAATTCTGAGAAATTTTTTCTATATAAAAATTTTCTAATTCTGTGACAATTTTCCTATAGAAAAAGTCTTGCATTTTGAGAAATTTTAGATTCTGTAACAATTTTTCTACAGAAAAAGTCTCAGGTTCTGAGACAATTTTTGTATAGAAAAAATCTCAGATTCTAAGACAATTTTTTGTTAGAACAATTTTCAGGTTTTGAGACAATTTTTCTAAAGAAAGTACCAGATTGTGAGACTAATGCTTTAAAGAATTTTTTCTGCAGAAACTGTTAAAAGTGCAAATAAAGTCCAAATTTCATGACTTTAAAAAAACCAAAAATTTCCCTTTAATCCAGTGATCGGCACCCATTGCACGCTGGAGCCGAACACAATCGGTAATTCACATGTATACAACACGAATGTCAACAAAAAATCAACAAAGAGCATAAAAAAAACAAATATTTTATTCAGTAGCAAGCTGACTTTCTTCAAAGCAGGTTGATGTCGCTTTGTTGAAGAAATACACCAACACATGCATATTTTTATTAAAACACTAATACTTTCATATGCCTCTTTGTGCCGACCACTGCTTTAATCCCAGACAGACTTCGCGTGAGAGAAAAAAAGAGAGTTGAATCAATTGCAATCTCTTTACTTTGATTTCTCTATGTTTTAATCCCAGCCAGAGTGGAAAGATGATCCACTTGCAATCTCTTGTCTTTATTCCTCTATGTTTAAAACTCAAAATCAACAGGTGGCTTAATAAAATCCAACAAAACCCCTTCTTATAGAACGTACTTAAAGAATCACAATAAAATATACAATAATACCCACAAAATATCCCAAATTTCCCCTACCTGTTTCCCATTTATACCATACAAGGAAATTTTAGGTCTACTAAATAATTTGTAAACAGCTACAACTAACTTTTCAAGCTGCATTTGCTGTGTATTAGAAAGAAACAAAATTAGATCTCAATATCAGGAGAAATTTGAAAAAATTTAAAATCTGTTTCTTTCACACTAAATTTTTCTGCAGCATTTTCTATGTGTTAGAAAGAAACAAAAACTAAAAACAAAACAAAAAAGAAAAATGCAATGATGCCAACTTATTTTTGAAAAAAAAGCGCTAAAAAATAAATTTAATTGCAAAGTTAAAACGCTAAAGAGAAATATTCTAAAGAGAATATTTTTGGATAAAGAGAATACAAAAAACTAAACTGAATGAAATGTCACTCACATTTTTATTTGCATTCGTTAGTTCAGATTCAACAACCGATTCGTTTGGACGTCGTTACGGTTTGCTTTTTTTGAAAGCAGTTTCACGTCGCTCGAAAGCGTTAAGCAAAAAGTTTGTAAAAATATAAATTTGCCATAGTTAAACCAAAGAAACCGGTCGGTTAAACGTGGGTGCTAAACAAAAAACAAGTGTTTTTGAAAAAAAAATCTAAAAGATAAAAGCTGCACTAAGCAGTCTTTTAAATAATTCTATAAAAAAGAATCTCAAAAAAAAGGTGAATAAAAAATTTAAAAAGAATTAAACTTTGCAATAAACAAATTAAAAAACTAGCCACCCCCCAGGATTAGTGGCAGTTTTTTTTTATAATATTTGTTTAATTGCAAAATTTAAAGAAAAGTGTCAAATAATTTAAGAAATTTGTAATTTCTATTAAAGAAAAGTGTAAAAAATATAGTTTTTTAAAGTTTTTAACAAAATTAAATAGAAAAAAGGTAAGCCAGACAGTTAAAATTCATCATCTTTGTTTTAATTTACATTTTTTTTTCAACATCTTGTTCTTCTTTTTCTACTTGATGAAAAACTAACTTTAATGAAAACTTTTAAGGGTGGTGTTTTTTCCGTTAGTTTTCAGTACATAAACTATTATTGTTGTTGCTTTTTAGGTTGAAATATAAAAATGTCTATGTGTTAGTGTGCAAATATTAGTTAATTTAATATTTTTTCATTTAAAAGAATGCATTTTGTAACAAATTAAAGTTTTTCCTAAATTTTCCCACTAAAAATTTGCAAAATTTTCTGTAAAATCTTGTGTATTTATTGATTTTTCCTTTTTTTTATTTTTTACAATTCTCTAATTTGCGTTAGGGTTTGTTGGTATTTGTGAGTTTTAGGGATGATAAAATTGGTACTTTAGTACTTATTTTTTTTTTGGGGACATTTTTGCAAATTTGCGTAGAATGATTGACTTGGCTTTCGTTTAGGCAAGTACAAATAAATGGTAGCAGTTCCCTATGAGCTCGTTGGTACCTTCAGGCGGTCGCTGTCAACCTCAAACACTCAAACGAAATCTGCCAGGGATTAAAAGTAGGGGAAATTACAAAAAAAAGGCTTTTTGATTTCTTTAAAATAAACACTTTTCTATTGTTTTAAACAAAACAAATTTATGATAATTACGTTCTTTAATTGTTAATGATTCAATATAGTTAAAAAAAATTATTAAAAGTGCAAATAAAGTACAAATTACATGACTTTAAAAAAACCAAAAATTTCCCTTTGATCCCTGGCAGACTTCGCGTAAGAGGAAAAAAAGAGAGTAGAAAGAGCTACAATCTCTTTCATTTATTCCTCTATGGCTTTTGACACTATTACTCTGGATGTCATTAAAATACCCTTCGCAGATGGTGCCAAATATCTTGGCGTATTTATAGATATGAAGTTTGATTTCAGACGTATTAAGGAACTCGTGAGGGTGCTATGGCTTAGTGGTTAGGGCGTTGGACTATTAGCAAGCCTGGGTTCGATTCTCAGCTCAGGCAGAACCACATTTTTTTAGATATTCATTAGTTTCTGAATGAATTGTAATAACTGGCGCGGCATTACAACACCGACAATGAGTATTATTATGAAAATCTTTATTTAGACCATCAAAATCCTGCACTGATCAAATTAACTGTCTAAGGGTCATCATTGAATAAAGCATTGAATTTCGTTCCTCTCTATACCTCCTCTTTGTAGCTTATGAAAAGGCTTTTGACTCCATAAATCGTGAATGTACATGGGCTAAGCTTCATAACATAGGTATCCCAAATAAGATAATTAACCTTATCAGTAAAATTTATTAAACATTTGAATGCTGTGTCTTGCATAACGGTGAAGCCTCAGAATATTTCCGTACAATATCTGGAGTAAGGCAAGGATGTTTGCTATTCCTCTGCTATTTCTGGTAGTAATTGATGCAATAGAAAGACGTGCCACAGCCGAAAAGCCAAGAGGTATCATTTGGAATCCGCTTTTTTCTTTTTCATAAATTGAATTCGCTTGCCCCAAATAAGATAATTAACCTTATCAGAAAAATGTATGAAACATTTTAATGCTGTGTCTTACATAACGGTGAAGCCTCAGAATATTTCCGTACAATATCTGGAGTAAGGCAAGGATGTTTGCTATTCCTCTGCTATTTCTGGTAGTAATTGAAGAGCTTACTGCAAAAACTTGTTAAGCGACTTTTTATTTTTTTGTGTTTTTTGCCTTCTACTGATGTTCCATTGACAAATTTTTGGCAGAAGTCTTGCTTAAACCCTTCGTACAAGTATCTTGAGAATAAAAGTTCTGCAAAAGTTATATTTTCTACATTATTTAAAAAGTTTTAAGGCAAAAAACACCATAAAATTAAATGTTGCTTATCGAGTTTTTACAATAAGCCCTTCAATTGATGCAATAGAAATACGTGCCACAGCCAAAAAGAGGTATCATTTGGAATCCGCTTTTTTCTTTTTCATAGATTGAATTCGCTTGATTACGCCGATGACAAGTGCGAGTTACCACACAGGCTTAAAGACATGCAGGATAAGTTAAATGATTTGGTTACCGAGTCAGCAAAGGTTGGACTAATACTCGTCACTAGTAAGACGAAGGAGATAAGAATTAACTCCGAATCAGGACAACCTCTCCTTATTGATAATGCAGTAGTAAAACGAATTTCTGTTGGTGATGGTGTTGCCTCGAGAATCAAAAAAGCAAGAGGCGCTTTCTCGCTCCTGAAAAAAGTGTGGAAATCGAATGTTTATAGCAAAAACACCAAATTTCGCATTTTCTCGGCTTGCGCAGTGTCTGTCTTGCTATATGGTTGTGGGAAGTGGCTGGTTACAGAAGCAATTAGCGTCGAACCTGAACGTCGCGTAAGGCGTAGCGCCCAATAATTTTTCGTTTATAATATTTAAATGTGAGGTACCTAAATCAAACGGACATACAAATTTTAAATTTAATGTGTTTGTTTTCGTTTTTTTTTACGTCTTGCGAGACGCAATTTGATTCTGGTTCGACCCTTAAGAACAAGCTTCAGGTTTTTATAAATAGCTGCCTACACATTATACTTAAAATAGACTGGCCGAATCTAATATCTAATGAAGAACTGTTAAGAATATCAAACATGTCAAATATTAATGTTGAAATACGTAGAAGAAAGTTTGGATGGATTTGTCACACACGTAGTGATGAAATTTACGTAATGTCAATAGTTTACAATCCACAAGGAAGCAGATAGCGTGGTCGTCCTCGAAACACATGACGTCGTTCATCATTAGAAGAAGCTAACAAACTTCCTGAGTTCCAATATAGAAAGCAAAAAGATCTACAAGAACTTACAACTGTAGCTGTTACACGTTCCCGATGGAAAAAACTTATTGATAGTCTATGCCCACAATTAGGTAGCTTGGAGCACATTCTAGAGTATATTCTGAATGCCTCAAAATCAGGGCCTCATTGATATTTCGGTACAATAGAAGTCTTTTCCAGGCTGAATAACTTGCAATTTATGAAGCCGCGTAGATGATTATGACAAGAAACCTACGTCCTTGCGCCATTAACATTGTTTTTTGGACTGTCTTGCTGCTCTCAAGGCCTTAGCATCAAACACTGTAAAATCGTCGAATCAGTCAGCACCCAGTCAAGCGAATCTGGGTGGGGTCGCTGGGAACGAATTGGCTGATGAATGTGCGAAAAACCTGACATCTTGGTTTCTATAGTGGAATTCATACACGAAATTGATAGAATATCAGAGAATAGAATAAGCGATTGATGGATATTATTGAACACGTGAAGGATATCCCAAACCCTGTGACCACTGCCAAATCCTAAGAAAACAGAAAGCCTTCTTACCTTTGGAAAACGGTCAAATGGCCGTGCGTATAGGAATCTTTGACAGAGACTATTCTAGGAGTTGTGAGAAAGTGGTGTAGGAGGAGTTAATGAATTACTTATTGTGCAAATGTCGGGGTCTGATAAAGCGCAGCCTTAAGCATTTGTGGCAAAGATTTTTCGATGCTCTGGAATGCCTAAATGGTGTCTCATTGACTTCTGAAGCAAAATTTTTTATAATATTTTAAAAAATCGATTGATCGGAGAGCGCAAAGTGATCTGATCTTAACTGCTCACCTTTTTAAATGAAATGGCCAAGCAATCCGACATACTGGCTGGGGGTGCCTTAAAATGACTTCTGAATTCCCAAAGATGGATTATTTTGTGCTACACAGTAGATTTTGTTCCTTTCTCTTTCGCACTAACATATTTTTTGTATGTAGTATAGATTACTTTGACATTGTGAATACAGGATTCACTGCCAAACTTGTTCGACCACGTTTAAATTCAGAGTACCACTTTTTTCTCAATGTCGATTTTGACATTGTTGCCGACAATTGTTGTTGTCGACATGTGAAACCTCTGTCTGCTTAATATTTTTAATCTTTTCGATGTCCAAATACCACAACTCAATAGCTCCATAAAATGTTTACATTGGTTCTACATTAGAAACTAAGCCGAATACCTAATGGTCGCGGATTATAACAAATTCTGGGATTCAAACCAGTTCATCTATATCCCTTAAACTTCCATATATAATAAAGAATATACAAATCAGGTGACATGTTATAATCCCCACGGACATAATCCCCATTTCCGTTATGGGGGTTATGACCAAATTCATTTCGGTCATAATCCCCATAATTGTAGTGGAGACTATGACCGAAAATTATTTGGACATAATCCCAATAAAAAACGGACATAATTCCCAGATTTATGGGGATAATGAACACGTAACAAATGGCCATAATCCCCATTATGGGGATTATGTCTTCTATACTAGTTTCTGCCTTCGGCCGGGCTTAGGGATTACAAACTCCATGCATTAAACCCACCCTCTCTGCAGAAAACGGGGATTATGACGAAAATTGCTTTAGACTTACTCCCCATAATGTGAATGGGGGTTATGACCGAAAAAAGTTCGGTCGTAATCCCAACAAGGAACGGACATAATCCCCATTGGGATTGTGACCGTTATGGAAACGGTCATACTCCCCACAACTATTATGGAAATTATGACCGAAATGAATTCGGTCATAATCCCCATTTCCGTTATGGGGGTAATGTCCGTGGGGATTATGTCCTGTCACCTACAAATCATCTATTTTTGATTTTGTTCGCAACCTCCCCACTATGCAAATCCCTCCTTTTGGATTTTTTAATTTGTTCCAAAATGAAATGGGCAAGTCGGTTATGGAAATCATTTTGAAGATCTATCTACAGGTACATATTCAACAAAAAACCCTAACACAAATATTACCACAGTATTTGTGAAAAGTACATTTTTATAAGCAGTTTAGTACCAACTTGCCAATTTTTTTCTCATTTCCAGCATGAGTTTACTTAAATATGTGTGAACCCACCACCCTTGTACAAAAGGGTGTGTACTGGGTGAATTTGTTATTTTTCTTTCAATTTTGACTTTTTTGTTTGCCAAAGTGCGCGAGAGCAAAGCAAAACCATATACAATACACGTTTTTGTATTCATATAGTGAAACAAGGAAACTGTAAAATTTATTTGTATGATTCATATCCATGTGAATGAATGAGTGTTACAGGATTGTGAAATTTTTTAATATGTTTTGGGATGTTCGAGACTTTTAAAAGAAGATAAAAAGTTTTAAACTTTTTTATTATTCAGAATTCGGAGCTGAAAGCATTTGACCCTAGTCAGATGTTTCGACCTATCGACGATAACTGAGGCAGCCCGTAAATTTGGTGGACTACAACGGTGTCAGTTAATATCACTGAAAATTATAAAAAAAGGTCAAGTTACTAACGTTTGATCTTGCAAAAACTGATGACATGGCTTGGATATTCCCACAGAAGGCGACTCGAAGCACTCTTGGGGCAGGAATATGAGGAAAATGACGAAGCTATATCGCTCCTTTACTTGTATAGTGTCATAACTAAAAAAATGTGTTTTTTGAGTTAATGATGCAGAATTATTCGTTATATCGTGCTTTATATTGTGTCAAAAATTCGTATTAATATCTTGTAAACTCACTGTTTGAGAAGAGTAAACGCCATTATTACATTTTCTATGTACCGGGATTTTTCAATTAAAAATCATTTTCAATATTAAACTTTAAACGTGTTTTCTGCAAAATCAAATATTTTGAGTTGTGACACTATACAAGTAAAGGAGCAATATGTGCTTTTTATAATTGCAAAAATACTTTCAATGTATACGGAGGGTTTGTAGGTGTAGAAGAGGTTTGGAGGTTTATCAAAGACTTCTGGAAGAATATAGAGTATTCCAACCTGAGGCTTTCGTTATTCATTCCGCAACGTTAATGATTTTAAGGGAAATTATCAATTAGAGAGGAACTCTAAACCGACAATGACATATTCTATGGCAATCATCTATTCCAAAAAGCACACAGACTCTGAGGTCCATTGTGATACCACGGGACGGTAGTAGCGTTTCTCTACTATTACCTGCCGTCAAACCAATTTGAGCTCCGATATTGAATTTGGATATCCAACAAAACAGAAAGATCGCGCAGCTCCCTTGATCCTAGTAAATTAAGTTACTGTCCAGAAAGTGCCGGAATAAAGTGTTCTATAGTTTCCACCTCTTCCTCATCCATGCAACTCCGGCAAAAGTCATTAAACAGTTCATTTAACTGCTCAGCGTTCTTTGTCCGGTAATTAAAGCAATCACAGTCGAAATCTTTTCTCCTGGAAGCGATATAATCTCACTTGTGCGCATCTGATTAAAAGAATACCAAATCTGTCGTGTAGTCTCACATGTCCATCCATATGCCCATTTCTGATAAGTCACCGTCGCGGAACACAGCCGTATATTTTACTTACAAGTTTCTAGAAGCATACCAACACATTCTAATTCCGTTGGAACCTGTAAGTTGAAACCAGTCTTGCAAGATCATCGGGTTGGCAATTCCCTGTAATGTTTCTGTGCCTCTGGGACCCATATAAGTCGTATGTCAAACTACGCCATCTCATTCAAACACGTGCGGCTATTAAGGGCGGATCTTGTTTTTAGAAACATTAAAACCAGTCTTGCAAGATCATTGGGTTGACAATTCCTTGTAATGTTTCTGTGCCTCTGGGACCCATATGAGTCGTATGTCAAGCTACGTCATCTCATTCAAAGACGTGCGGCTATTAAGGGCAGATCTTGTTTTAAGAAACAATGTCTCCAGGAACTTGACCACGGCTTGAATGTCGGAATAGATATTGACTGCGATTCAGTCAACCACTTCCTTCAAAATAAATTAAAATGCGTATTGGATTTGTCAAGGGAGCATTGAACTGAAAAACAGAATGTTTGGTTAAACCTGGTTTTATATTGATAAAGTTTAATAAAACGTCCGTTTATACTAAGTTTAAGCGGTATGTCAAAAACTAAGCCTTAGTAGTAAAGAAATGCATCTGCTGAACGTAGACATTAGTTAGCAATAGCTACGTTCAATCATCTTTAAATAATACTCATGCTTTTTTACAGTTCACTGGTATACATAAGTTTGTCATTCCGTTTGTAATTTATCGAAATATCGGTCTAGGCCACCATAAGGTATTATTCTTATTTGCACATTAGTTTAAGTTCTCCCGTCTTCCTGTCCTATAGCATGACGATTTAAGTCCACATATGTGCTTCATCAAATTTACTCAGCCTAATATATTTTAGCATCTATCACGGGCTTATCCCTCTAACAATAAGTTGCACCATGTTCTGAAAGAAATAAGAGCCAAAACAATTAAATCGAGTGCGAGATAGTACCCGCCCATCTCTTCTCTTCGTCCCCGCACCATCTGCACAAGTCGTCTCCAATTAATTTCAACATTTTCAAATAACTTTTCAAGCCAGTATTATGGCCTGTAATTAGACCTTCATACTTCCTTAGATCTGATTTTTCCATTAAAAGAGGCGATTTTTTAACACGCGTTTCGCTGCAAGAGCCTTTGTTTGAATACAGTCATGCCTGCTTCCCTTTTTGAATCTATCAATGTAAATAATGATCTCACTAGAGTAGGTCGGTCTCATTGAAATGAGTCTAGCTGCCTCCGACAATGCATACAGTTCCGCCTGAAAACTATTACAGCCGTCCTGTACCCATAATCTATATTCAATTCCTAGTTCCTTACTGTAGACTCCACTACCTGTTCCCTGTTGAATTTTTGATCTATCAGTGATCTCAATTTGATGTTCCCCAAAAGGTGGATTTTCCCAGTATTCCCTAGATGATATTTCAATTTTTACGCTCTCATCCCATACAGTATGAGGAGTCATATAGTCAGTCACACAGTTCTCATATTGATGATTTCAAATGAGTTTTGTGTGCCCATTGTTCCGCACCCTTAGCACACGATTTTGTCGCAGTCTTAGCTGTTTCCTTGGATCGTATTCTTGGATGTAAAGGTCCAAAGATGGTAATTCCAGAATCCTATAAAAGCCCATGTGTAGATGTCGTCGTGTATACGCAGCATGTGTGCCCGTTTTTACAATAGGCCACCACACTAAATAGTGCACCATGTGCAAATTTTGGTCTTACAATTGCCGTAAAATCAAGTGTATTTGATTCGGTTTTAGACCCCATGTGTTCCCAATAATTTTATGCCATACATACATAGCTGCATACGCCTTCTTGACTCTCTTCTTTAGAATTTCAAGCCAATTCAATTTTCTGTCAAAGATTATACCTAGGAACTTGGCATGTTCCTGTATAATCAGAAATGTTTCCTCAATGCGCGGTAGTCGAAATTTAGCTATTTTTCTTCTTCTTGCGAAGAGAACTGTTTCCGTTTTCTGAGGATTTATTTCTAGTCCACAGGCCGTAGCCCACTTTTGGAGTGATGAGAGAGCACGCTCAATAATGTCAAATATGGTGTCCAGTAATATCCCTCCTGCCAAAATCACCAGAGGGGTAATTGTGTAATTCGATTTGAAAGAAACTGTTCGAATTCGGAAAATGTTGATCCTTTGTAAAATGTAACTCGCTATGAGAATTTGTTGATTTTTAGAATAAAAGTATAAACATTAATATGCCAAAAGATTTTCGCTGGAATAAAAATTATTTTAGGTACTTTAAATTGGAACCAAAAATGTCGTTCGAATAGCTTCTCTTTTCAAATCGAAATACCCAATTACTCCCCAGGTCATCAGCATAAGCTATTACCTTAACTCCGTGCCTTCTTAGTTCAAGTAAAGCCTCATTTAGTACCAGAATCCACAGGGTCGGTGAGATGACACCCCTTGGGGACACACCTTTGGGGTCTCTCTCCTTCCAAGAGAAGAGATTTCGACGGTGATTGCTGTAATTACTGTACACTGTCCTTTAAAGCACACAGAGCGGTTAAATGTGGCGTCGAATTTCTTTTGCCGGAGTTATATGGATGAGGATGAGTTGGAACACTTTATCTGCCATTGCCGGCAATTTCTTTTCTGGTCAGAGACTTGCTTCACTGCATTCTAGGGTGTTGTACGATCTTTCTGGTTTTTCGGATGTCAAAATTAAATATCTATGAGTTAACGGCAGGGACTACACCATATACAGGTGTAATTCGCAAAAGATCAATTGTAATTCGTATTACAAATAGGAACTTCGTATTACAAATAGAATCTTCAAATTACATGCAGAATTTTCGATTCACAAATAGAATCTTCGAATTACAAATGGAATCTTCGAATTACAAGTACAATCTTCGAGTTCCAACTAAACTTTTACGAATTACATCTGTAAATGGTGTAGTAGGGGAACCCCATTACCGTCCCGTGGTATCATAACGAAGCTAAGAGTCTATGCGTGCTGACGTAAAATGTCAGCAGCCAATAACAACCTAACCTAAGTACAACCATATTTTTTATACAAAAATTTATTTTCACAAAATTTTTTTTTTTCGTAAATTTTTTAAAGTTTTAACTAAAAAATGTAAAAACTAATCTTTTTTACATTGTGCAGGGTATTTTAAGATTCAGCAAGTCGATTATAGCCTATTTCATGTTTTTTTTAAAGTTTATAAAATTAAACAACTTGCAAAACAAAAATTTCTTAGCATCCTTTTGATGGAATTTTCAATTCATTCGCATCATCTTATGTGTTTTTTGCTCCTGTTTTTTTTTTAATGTATCAATTATTCAATGCGCATGTCAATAACATAGAACTGTCAAATGATATTTGTAACAACTGTCAAAATTCACATAATGTTAAGTAGTTTTTCTACATGTATGTGTTGTTTTAGTTGTCCTTGTTTATTACATTTAAAATTAAAGGACCTTTCAACGGCAGGAGTATCCACTACATGTTTCATTATTGACGACTATGTTTTAAGGACTTTTTTTGTATGTGTTTTTAAAAAGGATTCTTAGAAAATAAAAATATACATTAGTTACGGTTGTTATGAGTTTTAAAGTAGATATAATTTTTTTTTGTAAAGATGAGTTTTTAAAAGAGAATTTATGTACGTGTTTTACTTGCCAGGATTAAAGAACATGTGGGTTTTTTTGTTGTATATATTTCCTTTTAAAAAAATATCCTTATTAAGTACTATTCCTTAGGGTGTTTTGAAATCATGTCCTTATTTGTGTTTTTGTTAAATCATGTTTATATGGGCTTTTTTGTTGTTTTTTTTTGTTTCATAGACTCAACACATTGCAGGAGATTTTTTTTTTTTATTTTTCTTCTCTCTCTTTTTTTTTTTGTTATATTCTTCTTCTTTTTATATTATCCTGTTGTAGGATATTAACCTCCTCTATATTTAACATCTTTTGGTTGTTGTTAGTTTTTTTTTGTTTGTGTTCTACTACAGATTCATGTGATGATGTTTATAATGTTGTATTTTTTATTTGGGGTTGCACATAAATCTAATAAGGACTAAAATATAGAGATGTTTTTTTTTCAAAATATATCAAATAATCTTTTTAAAGGGAAGAGAAACGGATGTAACTTTTAAAAATTATCCTCAAACCATTAAAACTTTTGAAGTCTTTAGACAAAAATTATTTTAAATCTTAAAGTTGTCTTAAATAAATGGAAGGAGTAGAATGAATGGAATGAGCTGAGTAAATTGATTGAATTGAATGAATTGAATAAATGAATGGAATGAATTGATTAAATTGAATGAATTAAAAGAATTGAATTGGGCCCAACAACAACAACGAAAATTATTATTTTTTGGAATATGTATTGGAAAACACAAATCTCACGAAAAGAACAACAACATTTTTTGTTGTTGTTGTTGTTGGGCCCTGAAAAAACAATCCTGCATACGCCTATGCATTGTGTTGATATCTGGAAAATAGGTTATGGTGAAGAGGAAAGAGAGAGTAGTGTTTTTGTAGATTTAACTTGAATTTATCTACATTAAAAGAAGCTGGAAGACTTCTGCGGGGAGTTTATTCCACATGCGGCTAGTACGACTGATAAACGAAGCTTCACTGTTATGCGAATAACTGCACACAGAAAACAAATTTGCTAATTTCTAATTGAAATTAAGCTGCAACAAAAAATCTGTGGATGCATTTGTAATAAGGTTGAAATAACTAAATATCGGTTGTTACAACTTAGCTTTGTTAATACAACTGTCTTTTAATTGAAACAATTACAAAATTCGTTACCCACATCAAAATGTAGTTGCAGCAACCGAATTTTGAGTTGATACAATTGAAAAATTCAGTTGGAAATTTCTTTTTCTCTGTGTGGACAATCGACAACAAACGGATGTGATGTAAAAGTGAGTGCTTCGAACAAAAACACGGGCCCTGGGGATAAGTTCACTTATCTCAGCAGAACACCACTTTCCATTGTAATATCTATATAACAAAATCACACAATCCACATTCCGACTAGCATCAACGCCCTCATTTGCACACGGTCCAAAAGCTCCAAAATAGACTTTAAAACCCCTGCCCATATATGGGAGTTGTATTCCATTTTCGGACGGACATAAGTGGCACAAATAGTGAGAAAATCGGATGCAGTGAAGTAATTTTAGCAGCGTTTCAGAAATACAAGATACTTGAATGCTTCTTTTGACACTCAGAAAAATGTGGTTGTTCCAGCGAACATCTCACTGTATTCGCATGCCTAGAACATCAAGAGTAGCCGATTCCTCGATACTGATGACCACCCATTGATACAGGTGACAATTGTTTTATGTGGGCTAACATTAGGGGTGGGATAATGCACAAGTTTTAAATTTTTCGAAAAAAATGCATTAGCCAAAAAATGGGGCAGGTCGGATAGGATCTAGGGGTCGCTCATCGGGGTCAAAGTTGGTCGTAAAGTGGAAAATATCAACAAAAAGCCTCACAGCTCTCCTGGTTTTCCCCCTAGAGGAGTCAAATGTGAGAACGATGACAATAATTTTTTTCCATTTGCACCTACTTCTCCAGCTGCCCTAGAGGAATCAAATATATGACTGAACCCCAATATTTTTTCAACCCCAACATTTTCTTATAACATACCTACCCTCTATCTTCAACCCTTAAGGTGGACCTCCATACATTTTTATACCCTCCAACGAAAGTATGGGGGTATACTCACTTTGTCATTCCGTGTGTAACACATCGAAATCGGCCCACAAAGTATATATATTTTTGATCCATGATAGAATCTAAGACAAAAAGTCTTCTTACCTTTGGCAAACGGACGGTTAGCCTATTAGTAGGAGTACTGACAGGACTCTGTATAATCGGCCGAATGGCGGCTCGTATCGGAATTCCTGATATGGACTTTTGCAGAAGTTGTGGGGAAGTGGAGGAGGAGTCAGTGAAGCACTTGTTGTAAGTATTTGGGACAACGATTTTTTGATGACCTGGATTGCCTAAACAGTGTCCCACTGACATCTGTAGCGGAATATCTTAGGGAATCGGGGTGGTTTGAAAGGTAGAAATTTTTATATATCAGGGGGGAGTAGGGAAACAACTTTAAGGGAATCACAATGGGCCTTATGGCCTCCGAGTGAATTCGCCAAATTGGCGAACGCCCATCCAACCTAACCTAAGACATTCTAGCGATTTCCGTCCGTCCGTCTGTAAAAACCATGATGCAGTCCAAACCAAAAAGGCTAGACCCCTGAAGTTTGGCAAGAATATATTTTATCTTACTGGTAAGGTTATGTTCAAAGATGGGCCATATCGGACCAGGGGGGAAAAAATTCACCCTTGAAGAGCTAAAACAACCCATTATTTTACGACTTTTTTTTTAATTTTTGCTCAACAAATGTAAAATTTTTATGCCATATTATGTTTATAGATCTACACTTGAACCAAGGGGGATTAGGAAACTCGATTTTTTTCAGTCCGCCCCCTTTTTGTGGCTTGGAAAATAATTAAAAATAACGATAAAAATGTATTATTTAAGCGTAAATATGATAAAAAAATAATTTGTAAACATTTATAGCGGTGAAAAGGTGTCCCCATCGACTAAGCAGAACCCCCCTCCCCCCAAAAAAATACGCCTCTGCCATTTTATTTATAACGTGTTGGAGGGTATAAAAGATTCGGCATGCCGCGGCACAGACGAATTTAACACTCTTACATTTTTTTGAATTTTTTTATAATTTGTTTTATTAAATCCGCTTCTACCGGTCCAATAGTGCCTCCTAGAGGGGTCATTAGCAAGAACGACCCCCATTAATTTTTAGTCGCCAAAATTTCTTCTGAGCATACCAACAACCTATTTCCAATTTCTAAGGGATCACCCACACAAAATGACATGTTTATAAAATTTGCTCCCACCGCTATATTTGTCGCAGGGGTAACCCTAGAGAAGTTAAATGTGTAACTGACCCCCGATATTTTTTCAGCCCCAACATTTTCTCAGCTCTTAACATTTTCTCAGCTCTTATCGCACTTTACAGGGACAGGGAATGCAGACTGACCCCCATTAATTTTTGCCCCTTACATTTTTTTCCAAGCACACCTACGCCGTATTTCCACTTTGTAAGGGTGCTCCGCTTAGGAAAACCAAATTCGTAATGGTACTGGAACCCAACGTTGGAGTATTTAGAATTTACAAAAGTACAATAATGAGCATTACTTTACATTATTTGAAATGCCATTGTAAATTGGAAATTTCATGTACTATTTACAATTTTCGTAACATGACTTGTGTCCTTCAGCGTAGTAAATTTAAAACATTTAACCTTTTTTTTAGTGGGAATTTTATGGTGATTCCATTTGCTATGGATTTTGCTGTTGACATTCTTGGCATTTCAAATATATAAAATATAAAATGGAAACTTTTTGTTGCCAAGTGCAAATATTTGGGGTTAACAAGTAATAAATCAATAATTTTGTATAAAGAAAATAAATAAAATTTCTTGGGTGTATTTAGAAACTTTTACTGCAAAATCATAATATACTTTGAAACTATTTTTTTCTGGAAAATTTTTTGAATTGTAAAAATGTCAATACAACTGGAAAATCTTTGTTGAATCACTAGAAAAAAAAAACTTAAATTTTTGGTGAGTCACGTGCAACCGTCACTGAAATTTTATTTAATTTACGTGATTGTAGTATACATGGTAGAAAAAATACACTTTAATATTTTTTTATGGCTTTCACTTTAGCTGATATTCAAAAAAATTAATTTACATAAAAAAATGTGAAAATGAAAATTTCCGATTTTTTTTTTGGTGTTCTAGATTTTATTTCCGAAATTTTGTTTTTTTCATTTTGTTTCAAAGAAATAAAGTATGGTGAAAGTAAAACCAATGCCCTCTTTTCGTTGTAATTTTATTAATTTAAAAATTTAATTTTTATTTTAAATTTCGTATAAAAAGTCTGAAAAAATCACAAAAACAAGTGAGAAAAATGCACTTTCTCCAATTTTTTTTATTCACAGATTTCACTCAGTTTTCTCACACAAAGTTTGACTACATTCTTAAATTGAAATACATAAGTAAACCCACGAAATAATATAAAACAACGCGAATTTTGTTAAATATATTATTAACCAATTACATTTCATAAAACATTACATACGTTTTCATAAAAACATTCACAAAATAAATTTGTGCCGCCCTGATCAGCTGTTTTTTTTTCTTTACACTAAACAGGCGTTACTCGACAGGTGTCAAAAACAACAAGTTTTTTAAATAATATTTAATGAAATTTTTTAATGAAACTATGAAATCTTACATGATATTTTAATAAGCTTATGAATTCCTTCATTGGTTAAATGAAAGCATTTATAACGTGAAGTTTGTTTCATTTATAACTTGAAGTTTTTTTTTCAGTGTAGATTTCCCCAAAATAGCTTTGTTCTTTACAGTTATCATTTTGACTAGGGGTCATTATTAGTGAAATCAATCATGAATATTCTTGACCCCCTCCGATATTGATGAAATTTGGTTAAGTTCTTACACTACGTAAAAAACTAACAATTGCAAATTTTCAGCCCTCTAAGTCAACAGGGGCCGAAAATACGGAGGGTCAAAATTTCCCCCAAAATCTCCCAGTCGCGACACTTCACACCGTAAAAACTTAATATCGTTGGTTCTATTATAGCTAGAAAGCCCATTTTTGGTTTGTTTTGAAGCTCATAATATGCTCTATAAGACGTACCATAACCAAAAAATTTTCGAAAAAAAATAAGGGTTACCTCCCTTATTTTAAGGTCGTGATAAAGGGAGGAGAAAATGGGGATGATGGTATCCCCCGATTTTTTTTTTACTTGATAATCTTATAGAGAAAGTCCTAAAGAATATATTCTCAAATTTTTAAGTTGGGACAACAATGGGATCACTCAAAATCAAAATTTTTCACAATTTCCCCTAAAATCTCCAAATCGCAACACTCTTGAACCTTAAAAATTTAATATCATATGTGCTATTGTAGCTACAGAGTCCATTTTTGTTTGTTTTAAAGCTTATATTACGCTCTACAATACCTACCTTAACCAAAAAATTTTAGAAAAAAAGGAAGGGTGCTCCCCTTATTTAAAGGTCGTGGCAAAGGGTGGAGGAAATGGGGGGAAAGTATCCCCCGATTTTTTTTTTATTTGGTATTGTCAAAGAACAAGTCCTAATGAACATATCCTAAAATTTTTATGTTGGGACAACAATCAGATCGACCAAAATCAAAATTTTTCACAATTTCCCCCAAAATCTCCAAATCGCGACACTCTTGCCCATTACAAATTTAATATCGTGGACTGTATTGTAGCTACAGAGTCCATTTTTGGTTTGTTTTAAAGCTCTTAATATGCCCAACAATATTGCTATTACAAAAAAAAAAAAAATAAAAAAAATTAGGGGTGCCTCTTGTATCATAAGATCGTGGCAAGGGGTGGGGGAAATCGGGGGATAGTATCCCCCAATTTTTTTTTACCTTTTTTTTTTTAAAGAGTAAGTTCTAGAGAGCATATCCTGAAATTTTTATCTTGGGACTACAATGGGAGGCGCAAGAATGTCGCGATTTGATGATTTTGGGGGAAAATTTGGAAAAATTTTGATTTTGGTCGATCCCATTGTTGTCCCAACATAAAAATTGTAAACTATGTTCATTAGGACTTGCACTTTGAGAATCCCAAGTAAAAAAAAAATCGGGGGAAACTTTCCCCCCATTTCCTCCACCCTTTGCCACGACCTTCAAATAAGGGGGCACCAATTCCTTTTTTTGGAAATTTTTTTGGTTTTGGTATGTCTTGTAGAGCGTATTATAAGCTTTAAAACAAAAATAATTAGCTCTGTAGCTACATAAGCACTTATGATATTAAATTTTTAAGGTTAAAGAGTGTTGCGATTTGGAGATTTTGGGGAAAATTGTGAAAAATTTTGATTTTGAGCGATCCCATTGTTGTCCCAACTTAAAAATTTGAGAATATATTCTTTAGGACTTTCTCTATAAGATTATCAAGTAAAAAAAAAATCGGGGGATACCATCATCCCCATTTTCTCCTCCCTTTATCACGACCTTAAAATAAGGGTGGTAACCCTTATTTTTTCCAAAATTTTTTGGTTATGGTAGGTCTTATAGAGCATATTATGAGCTTCAAAACAAACCAAAAATGGGCTTTCTAGCTATAATAGAACCAACGATATTAAGTTTTTACGGTGCAAAGTGTCGCGATTGGGAGATTTTGGGGGAAATTTTGACCCTCCGTGTTTTCGCCCACTGTTTACTTAGAGGGCTGAAAATAAGTGTGCATTAGTTTATCACTTAGTGTTACAACAAAACCAAATTTCATCAAAATCG